>OU343223.1:312206463-313490117 GCA_910596185.1 Chrysanthemum makinoi | reverse complement strand
GTTTTCTTGTTTATAAAATAGTAGTATCTTGTTATGTAAGCTTTTATGCCTATGTAACGGGTCGAGATATGGATTTCATCATATCCATCAGTATTTAAACGCTTGGTTAATATATACCGTGGTGCGGATTACTCCCCTTTACCCAAAAAAAAGTATGCCTATTTAGGTATTTATATGATTATCTTTTGTGCATATACATGTATTACATGAAGCTTCATTAGGAAGCCTTTTATTTTTTTACACGTGTTATCTTTCTCGTCTAAAGTCGTGGTATATAAAACTTGTGTTTTACTTCTTTTAATCCAATAATAAAACAAAACACAAATTTCAAAAATTCTCCTTCCCCATAAATAAACCACTCGACGCCCACTTTATCAAATCCCCACTTTTTCAAATCTTCCAAATTCAAAAATTCCTCTCACTCAAAACTTCATCTTCCTCTCCATTTCATCTCAACCAAAACTAAGAAGAATCGTCTACAACATGGTTTACATCGCCCTCATGCTCATCGCCTTAACACTCATTGCACTTGTGTTCCCTATGATGAAGTTCACATACGGAGACATATACTTTGTGTTGTTAATCTACATTGGGGTTATATACCCAATCCTTTGTATCATCCTTAGCATTGAAATGAAATATTACTAATAATTTAGTTTATCTAGGTTATTGTCATAATGTGTTTATCATTTCCTGCTATTTTTTCGTGATACATTGTCATGTATGCATGCTAAAAAGAAAATATAGGCCAAAACACTTATCTTGGTATAAAACTATGAGATCTAAAAACCTATGTTTTTCATCATAAAATCTGTTTCAGAACATTGCATCCACGGATCCCGACAAATGTACTAGCCGGATCCCTTTTCAAAGGGAACCGTCCTACTGAAGAACAGTTTTTCATGCAAATTAAAAACCACTTTTTTTCTAAAAGTAATACTTCACTAGAATGTCAAAACCATAAGTGATTTAAGCGTCATTATTGTTAAAAAACCATTGTTAATAAAAATCTAGTAAAAAAAATGTTAGATAATCATTGGTTGACCTCAAACATCACTTTCTATTAACTCATCATTTCTATAGGTTCAACTATGACGCACGTATATGAGTTTGATTTTCACTACTAGCGCCTACACTCTCTAACATCTCCTTTGAGCCCAACACACTGGCAATCATGTCCGTGGGTTCACATCTCAAAACCGTCACTTCCACGAAGGACGTGACAGACACCTTCTACAATTGAAGAAGGTATCAATACCTCCTTCCAGCCAAGGACTAGAAATGTCTTCTTGAAATCAACGAGAAGATATGTCCAAGGTTCATAATGGAATTCTTCGTCAGTTGGTTGACCTCGCTCAGAACGAGGATCGCTCTCTATCTCTTTGTTTTATATCAAAAACCAAAAGTTTACTTTACTTTGGGCATTTTGCTCACATCCTTCGAATTCCAAATCATGGACAATGTGCTTCACCAAGATAGGTCTCTTGATTCTCTTCAACTCTTCGTGAAGAAAATAGTCCATATTGTTCACACATACCCTCCCCGGAAGATTTACATCGCGTAATATGCAAACCTCGACCATATTACTCCGATCCAAACATTATCTTCACACGGGACATCCGAGAAGAGTACAAGCCTCTTGCACTCATCCTACGCGGAAAATGTTTGAGTCTTAGGGGAAATCGAGAAATCCTTCCCGCTTGTTGTGCTCACATAATGTATTGCTTGCTATCACAACAACCATACTATCTCGCTTACTGCTAGTTTAATTGTAAATTCAAGGCTCTAAGAATAAACTCATCCCTTATGGAATGTTCTTGACGCGCCACTATCATAACGTTATGCACTCTCATCCTCAATTTCAAAGTCCGTTGTACGCATTTCAGAACAAGATGATGGAACCGCTAAACATATCTCTCATGAAGAATTTTTCATTCTTGATTCCAATCGACACTCATCAACCACGGAGGATCCTTCTAGTTAAAAATGCTCAAAGAAATTAGTAGTCTTCAAATAGGATCAATCCTTTGTACTAGTAGTGCTTTATCAATGTAATCCAATTCCTCTCATAAAAATAAACATCTTACGCTTGATATCTTAGTGTTAGAATCCCTTTAAACTAACCTTGGAATATAATGCATTGTCAAGATCATTGCATAACTTTAGTAAAGGTTCTACGAAGGTGATGGACGGATCCCAAAGTTTAGGGAAGTAGACGGACCTACACTTAGGAACCGTGGGATCCTAAAACGTAAAATGCAATTGCAAGCATTGTATTTCAAACATATCCTTAGTACACCTCTCACTAAGCTGTGACATAGTGTCTTAAGGAAAATTAAGTCCTTATCAAGGTAAGTAGTTCCTTCCTACTCATACATAACTCACCTAGATCACACTCAAAGACGCTTGTAGATCTATCGCCGCTTTATTCAAATTACTCACAGCTTTTTCACATGATCCCCTCATATCTAAACGCAATCTTATATAAAATTGATCTATAATTCAATAGTTTAAATTGATCGTCTAGCTTTTCCATCTTATGCCTTTAGATATTCTCCAGGATTAATCTAAGTCACCATCTGATCTCTAGATCATTTAGCCAATGACACTCTCAGCTTTCCTGTCATTCATCATTGAGGCCAATATCTTCCATAAAGGTAATCATAGTTGGCATCAACATTACCTTTAAGCAGCTTTAAGCACCTTCATTTAAGACACCAGAGGATTGAAACACTCAAGATGATATAGATCTTAGACCTTAGAAACATCATTTCTACTCTTTTTAGCCGCTGAGAGCCGGATCCTAGGATAACGACTCCTTCGGGAGGGAACCGATTCGGGATGATTATGTCAAATTAAAACAATCATTAAAGCTCCTTCACTCCTCCATCTCATCTTAAATGAGTTCCTAGATCGTTACAAAATGTTGACTATTGTGCATGTTAATCATCAATATTTTAGTGGCTTAAGGCTTAAATGCACTTACCAAATCCTTTGCTTTACAAAACCACATTGTTAGATTCTCCATAGTCATCAACTTCATCCTATTTTTCAGCACTTAAGAACCCTTACAAACTTCTTGAAATCATCTCATCAGGAAAACCTGTCTATTCATCAGCAATCACCAAGAAAATTGCCGTGTTGTACATGAAATTTCTTCAATCGAATCATCTCCCAACAAATGCAAGGATCTCTTCTCAACCAATTCCTGTAGTAAAAACTACCTATGCCAAACACCACCATATCTTCAGGCCAAACAATATCATCTCCACTAAAACCATCACCATTGTTTCTATCTCTTTACGCTCACTATCATCACCACACCTCTACAATTTAGAGGATTTGCCTCTGGCCGTCTCATCCTCCTCAACCGGTATTCTCCTCATTAGAGGAATATGGTACAAAATCGGTGTTGAGTCAACATTAGCTCGCTTTCAAGCCGCTTCCATATATCTCATTTGGATTATGAGAAATCATCAAATCACCCAACATATGGAAGTTGACATCTTCACCACCATCATTCTTGGTCGAAATCAAATGCGCTCACCAATCTGCCGCTTTGAAGCTCCACAAGCCGCTTCACTTGATCCTTGGCATCGCCATTCATTTCTTCCACACCAATACCTAGCCACGACAAAGATTGTTATCATTGTCAACATGTTGTGCTTGATATTACGAAGCGTCGGTATAGCCACGCTTCATGCTCTATCACGCTCGACGAGATTAAACCCAACAACTGTGAAGATTTGTGTGCGTCCCAGCATCGCTGCTGGTCTGTAAACCTAAGTCATGTATCATTTATTTTTAGTTTTAGAGTCATGTATATCATAATTTAGTTTTATTAAATGAAATTACATGCTACTTGCTACATCGAGTATATGACATTATGTGGTAATACACATCCTCACCTGGTGATAACATTATTGTTATACCACCATTTCTCTGAATTTCATTCACGAACGGATCCCTTAATAGCCTGACTTATCCTACATGAGGGGAACCGTGGGACGTGATACGTAAACTATTTTTCAACTAACTTGGATCACATTTGCAGGAAATTGTGCATTATACTTGTTTTCTTTTCTTTGTTTTGTAGTTATTCAATTTACACATGAAGACTTTGACATCCCAGTTAGGAGCTTTGCGTCGTCAAATAATATCAAAATACTTGCATATTATGATTGCCGCCATATCGTCTCCTTGCAAATTGCAATCAGGGACATCGTCGCCAGACGAAATCTTTTGCAAACTTAGAACTAGTTTAGTATTAAGCCCTGACGCCCTACATAGGATGGACTCGTCAAGTGGGGAAGACGAGATCCTTTCCTGAATACTGCTCTGTTTCCTTTATTTTTCATGTTTTTCCTAAAACAATGTGTTAGTTTTTCGAAGTTTTTGTACTCTTTAAAAAAGGGGAAGAAAGTAAAAACTACAAATTAAATTTTTTACGTAATTTGCTTTTCCTTAAAATATTATGTTTTTTGTCATCAACAGGGGAGATTGTTAATAAGTCGTAAAAACGTTATTTATATTTTACGATCTTCTAATGTTTTGTCGATAACAAATGTAAATTCATTTTAACGAAACAAATAAAATATGAAATGGTTGAACTAATAGTTTCTAACATATCACATTTCACATAAAACAATAAAACAGTATAAGTGATTTTATGATTTAATATTATATGTACAACAAGTGTTTACATATTTTGGTAAATATACATAATAGTATGTAGTATAATAAATAAATGGTAGAACTTAAGTATCATAACTCATTGGGCAAATACATTGAATAAGGCACAACCCAATTCATGACCCATGGAGCTGATCTCCAACCCACATGACATCATGCTTATATCATATGGATAATCCATGCACCTATGGTTTGACCCACACCATGTGACAGGTGCATTGCACTCAAGAGATACTATGCAATTCAGCTAAAGACCCATGGATCGCTCATGACCCATGACCAATAACCAAAATACCCATGGGTAAAGAGAGCATCCCTAGCTTTACTTTCAGACTACCAGTGGAAGGGATCCGGGGATCCGGGGAACAAAGTAATTTTTCCTCTAAATAGGAGCCATTTCTCTCATTACCACCCTTTCAACATACTTTCCCCAGAGTTAAAATCCCTCAACCTCCTCAGAGATCTATGTTATATTATGCCTGTAGCAGATCTTTAGGTCTCCTTCCAGGCAGATCACCACCTTTTGAAGTCGAAGTCAAGTCCATGAGCCGTTCCTCTTCATCAATACATTCATCGTCTTCTAGTTGATGACATTTTTATTTTCCTAAGAAGTGTTGAAGTTATTTAGGTGTTCAAGTGTCAAGACCGAAGATATAGTGAAGGGTACTATCGCTCATACCGCACTACCCAGTGGTGCCAGAATTTAAGACTAGAAGAATTATTGAAGGGTGCTTAGAAGTCAAGACATAAGACATTAGTGAAGGGTGTTCTTGAAGACTAGTTAAGGCTCCTGTGAAAGTGCTTAGATGTACATTCAATGGTGTGTTTACGGCCAAAGATAGACAGTACCAGATCCAAGCGATGTGTAGTTGATCCTCAATTAGTCATTGGTGTAGTGTCGGGTAGTTCTCCATTGCAATGGGAACTGTGTTAGCCTACTCCAAAGGGTATGACGCCAGG
The DNA here is from genome assembly GCA_910596185.1 of Chrysanthemum makinoi. Taxonomy (NCBI): domain Eukaryota; kingdom Viridiplantae; phylum Streptophyta; class Magnoliopsida; order Asterales; family Asteraceae; genus Chrysanthemum; species Chrysanthemum makinoi. Next base: position 313,484,465 of record OU343223.1, on the reverse strand, counting down.
TGTGGTTCACCTGGTGGTGCGAACTGTGCTTTAGCCTAATACCTAATAATGGTAGGCGATGCTAGGTGTGGTTCACCTGGTGAAAGAACCCCGTGGTTAGCTCCAGCAAATGGCAGGGCGACGCTACCATGGACTGGCGTGGTGTTTACTAACTTCGGTGACCGGAAGTGGGAGTAGGGCAGTGTCCTTGCAACCACTAATAAATCATCGCTGTTGTGGTTTTGGCGCTTCCTTTGGTCTTTCATTACAATACTATATATGTTTGTTTGTCAATATTAACACATATTATCCAATAGATTGACATGTTTCTCCATCTAAAATAGTTTAAAAAGGAAAGTTTTAATTGGCAAAACATTCAACCCCTTCTCATTTCCACACCATGTAAAGACCACCACTTTTGAACCCATTATTTTATTTATTGGAAAAACAAGACTAAACCTATGGAAATCAGTAAAAAGATATTGATCTTGCATGTTATTACCGAGGGTGATTTTAAAGCTATTGAAAAGAACTGAAACTAACAAAATGAAATTATTCCTTAATAAAACAAAGTGATACTCTTTAAAAGAAAATTAGCCAAAATGATGAGCTAAAATGATGATTCTATAATGCTTTGCCAAGAAAGGAATTTGAAAGAATTTTTTACATGTAATACGACAAAAGAAATTTGGAAAACTTTATTAGTCACCCATCAAGGTAATAATCAAGTCAAAGAAAACAAGATTGATTCTTGTGCAACAATATGAATAATTTTCCATTCCAGAAGATGAAACTATAGATAATGCTTTTGCTAGATTTAATACTATTTGTGGAAAACTGGGGGTTGAATTGTTTTACCAATTAAAAGCTTCCTTTTTAATATTTAGATCAACTTATGTCAATCTATTTAGATATGTGTGTTGGATGTTGATAAACAAACATATATAAGTGTGTAATGAAAAGATATGAGTAACAAGCACAAAACCACAAAGAGAGTATTTATAGTGCTTAGGCTACAAGGACACCTTCCTTGCCCTACTCCACTCCCCGAGTCACCTACTCGAGAGTTCGTAATCACTACACCAACTCCTTATGGAGGAAAAGCCTTCACAACGTCGCTTAACCTTTTTCCGGTCCAAAGCTAAATACCGAGTTCTTTCACACCAAGACGAACCACACCTAACACAACGTCGCCTACCCTTTATACGGTGCTAGGCTAACCACCAAGTTCTTTCACACCAAGGTGAACCAAACCTACACTACATTTCCTACCCTTTATTAGGTACTAGGCTAAGCACCTAGTTCCATTGCAATGAAGGAACTACTACCCAACACTACACCAAAGACTAATCCCAAAGGAGATCAACTCCTTTTTACAACATCATCAAGGATATCAATATCCATGGATCTAGTACTAATCTATCTTGTACATCGAAACACACCATATAGAATGTACATCTAAGGCACCTTTCACTAATGCCTTTAACTAGATCTTCAAGACAGCCTTCACTAATGTCTTGTGTCTTGACTTCAAGGCACCCACCACAAGTGCTTATGATATGGACGATAGATACCCTTTACTAATTTCTTCGTCTTGACACTTGAGACACCTTTCACAAATGTCTTCAACACTTTTGAAAAGAAAACAATCATCAACAAGAAGACTTCAGTAGTCTTGATGATGAGGAAGCATGGCAACTCATGGACTTGAGCTTGCTCGACTTCAAAGGTGGTGATCTTGCCTTTAAGAGGAACCTAGAAGATCACACAAAACAAAACTACAAACATAGATCTCTTGGATCTGAGGTTAGAGAGTTTTTAACTCAAGGGGAAAGTATTTTGGAGGGGTGAGAAACAATGAAGAAATGGCTCACTATTTATAGAGGAAAATCCTACTGTTCCCCGAATCCCACGGATCCCTTCCACAAGGGATCCGCCTAGTTTAAAGCTAGGATCCGTGGGATCTCTTTACCCATGGGTATTTGGTTATGGGTCAGGGTGATCCATGGGTCTTACTAGATACAATGTATCTCTTGAGTGCAATGCACATGGGTATGGGAAAATACCATTGGTTATAGATATTATCCATATATGATATAAGCATGATGTCATGCAATGGGTTATGGGTCAAGCTCCATGGGTCATGGGCTTTGGGTTGTACCCAACTATATTCAATGTATTTGGTCAATGGGTTGTGATACTTAAGTTTCTACCCATTTATATTACCCAATATACTACATACTAGTTATGTGTATATTTTACCCAAATATGTAAACACTAGTTGTTGTACATATGTAATATTAAATCATAAAATCACTTATACTTGTTTTAGTGTTTTATGTGAATATGTTAGAAACTATTAGTTCAAACCATTTACGTATTTTATTTGTTTCGTTAAAATGATTTTACGTTTGTTATCGACAAAACATTAGAAGATCGTAAAATATAAATAAACGTTTTTACGGCTTATTTGTATTAACAATCTCCCCTTTTTTGTTGATGACAAAACATAAAATTATTTTAAGGAAATGCTAAAATTCGTAAAAGTTTGAATTTGTAGTTTTTACTTTCTTCTCCCCTTTTTGTCGAAACAAAAAGAGCTTCGAAAGGGAACTAACACATTGTTTTAGGAGAAACATGTGAAAGAAATAAATAAATAGAGAGCAAGTAAGGGGAAAGGATCTCGTCTTTACTCTCCCTTGACGAGTCCATCCCTATGTAAGGGCGTCAAGAGACTAATACTAAGCTAGTTTATTTGCAACTAAGTTTGCAAAAGATTTCGTCTATGTGACGAATGTGCTCCCCCTTGATGATTGCAATTTGCAAAGGGATGTCATGAAATGTAATCCTAATATTGCAAGTAATTTGCAATGTATTGCTTTGACACAAAGCTCCCCTAGCTTTAGGATGTCAAAGTCTTCATGTGTAAATTGAATAACTACAAAACAAAGATTAGAAAACAAGTATAATGCACAATTTCCTGCAAATGTGGTCCAAGTTAGTAGAAAATAGTTTTCTCAGATCACGGATCCCACGGTTCCTTTGTAGGGATCCGTCTAGGCAAATATGAGGGATCCGCTTGGCATGATCAATTTCAGAAAAGGTGATATAACATATTATGTTAATATCAAAGTGAGATATGTATTATACAACCTACTCATATACACAGAATATAGCAAGTAGCATGTATTTTCATTTAATAAAACTAGAGATATGATATACATGACTCTAAAAACTAAGAAAATGATCGATACATGACTTGGAATTACTAGACTTATCTAAGTAATGCTTGAAACTAGGACACCACTAAAAATCCTCTAGCTCAAGTTTGTTTAGGTTTAATCTCGTCGAAACGTTGGAGAGGAAGATAGAACATGAAACGTTGGTCTTTTCGTACTTCATGTATCAAACTTTCAACATGTTGACAATGATAACAATCTTTGTCATGGCTAGGTAGTGGTGGTGGAACGAATGAAATTGCTTGATGAAGGCAAGTGAGCGGGCTTGTGGAGCCTCAAACGATGGAGGAATGGTGGAGGCGATTTGAGAATGGCTCGACCAAGAATGATGGTGGTGGTAGAGAAGTGTCAACTTCCATATGGTCGGGTGGTTGACTTTGATGATTTCTCATAATCCAAATGGGATTATATGATGGAAACAGCGAAAAGGAAGCCGGAGCTAATGTTGACTCAACACCTTGATTTTGTACCATTATTCCTCCTAATGAGGAGAATGTTGCCGGTGGAGGAGGATGAGACGGCCTAGGAGGCAAATCCTCTAAATTGTAGAGGTGTGGTGATGATGGTGGAGATGTAAACGAGATAGCTCTAGGAACCAATGGTGATGGTTAGTGGAGATTATATTGTTGGCCTAGGAGGTATGGTGGTGTTTGGCATAGGTAGTTTTGTGGGTACTATCCTTTTAGGAATTGGTTTGATTGGTTGAGAAGAGATCCTTGCATTTGTTGGCTTGACCGGAGATGATTCGGTTGAAGAGATTTCGTGTACAACACGAGCAATTTTCTTTGGTGGTTCTTTGGTGGATAAGTTGCTACTTGGAGTTTTCCTCATGATGAGATGATTTCAAGAAGTTTATAAGAGTTTCTTAAGTGCTGAAAATGAGGATGAAGGTGATGACTATGGAAGTCCTAATAATGTGGTTTATAAGGCAAGAGATTTGGCAAGTGCATTCAAGCCTTAAGCCACTAAAATTCATTGAAATGTGATGATTAACATGCACAAGAGTCAATCCAGAGTTTGTACTGATCTAGGAACTCATTTAAGATGGGATGGAGTGTTTGAGTTAGAAAGATGAGCTTGAAATGATTGTTTTAGCAAGATTTGACATAATTTGTCATCCGAATCCCATGGTTCCCTCCTCAGAGGGATCCGTCTAGGCTAATCCTAGGGATCCGGCTCTCAGCAGCTATGAAATAGTAGAAATGATGTTTCTAAGGTATAAGATCTATACATCTTGAGTGTTTCAGTTCTCCTAAGTGTCTTAAATGAAAGGGGTGCTTAAGTACTAGAAGGTAATGAGTGATGTAGCTAATGATTGCCTTTTATGGAAGGGATTGGAACTTTCATGAGTACCAATGAATGAACAAGGATGACAATAAAGATGAGAGTGTAAATTGAAGCTAAATGATCCTAGAGATCAGCTAGTGACTTAGATTAATCCTTTGGAGAATATCCTAAAGGCTTAATATGGAAAAACTAGAATTTGATCAATTTCGACCAATTTAGACGTAAGGATGATTATGATCAATTTTGTTATAAGAGGTTTCCAATGTTTAGATATGAGAGATCAGTGTGAAAATGATGTGTGAGCTTGAGAGCCGAAGAGTAATGGATTAAAGTGAACGATAGATCTACAAGGCCGCATACAGGTCTAGCTTTAAGTGTGAGGTGTTCTAAGGATATGTTTGAAATACAATGCTTGCAATTGCATTTTCTGTTTGCCGGATCCCACAGTTCCCTAAGTGTAGGGATCCGTCTAGCACAAACATTGGGATCCGCCCATCTGCAAGCGAAACTTTACTAAAGGTATGCAATGATCTTGACAATGCATTATATTCCAAGGTTAGTTTAAAAGGGGTTCTAACACTAAGATATCAAATGTAATATGTTTTATTTTATGAGAGGAAGTGGATTACATTGATAAAGCATGAGTACAAAAGGATTGATCCTATTTGAAAAAATACTAAGTTCCTTGAGCGCTAGAAGGATAATATGGTTGATGAGTGTTAGGAATCAAGAATGAAGAAAGTCTTCATGAGAGATATGTTTACCGGTTCCATCATCTTGTTCACAAGTACGTAAAACGGACTTTGAAATTGAGGATGAAAGTGCATAACGTTATGATAGAGGCGCGTCAAGAACATTCCATAAGGGATGAGTTTATTCTTGGAGCCTTGAAGATTTACATTCGCCTTGCGAAGAAGTAGGCGAGATTGTATGGTTGTTGTGTTAGCAAACAATACATTATGTGAGCACAACAAGAGGAAGAAGAATTCTCGATTTCCCCTAAGACTCCAAATATTTTCACGTAGGATGAGTGCAAGAGGCTTGTACTCTTCGGATGTCCCGTGTGAAGATAATGTTTGGATCGGAGTAATATGGTCGAGGTTTGCATATTATGCGATGTAAATCTTCCGGGAAGGGTATGTGTGAACAATATGGACTATTTTCTTCACGAAGTTGAAGAGAGAATCAAGAGACCAATCTTCGGTGAAGGCACATTGTCCATGATTTGGAATCTGGAGAATGTGAGCAAAATGCCAAAGGGTTAAAGTAAACTTTTGGTTTTGATATAAAACCAAAGAGATAGAGAGCGATCCTCGTTACGAACGAGTTCAACTTGACTAAGAATTCCATTATGAACCTTGGACATATCTTCTCGTTGATTTCAAGAAGACATTCTAGTCCTATGGCTCGGAAGGAGGTATTGATACCTTCTTCGAATTGTAGAGAGGTGTCTATAATACGTCCTTCGTGGAAGTGACGCTTTTGAGATTATTGAACCCACGGACATGATTGCCAGGTGTGTTGGGCTCAAGGGAGATGTTCGGAGTGTAGACGCTAGTGAGTGAAAAATCAAACTCATATTCATGCGTCATAGTTGAACCTATAGAAATGATGAGTTAATAGAAAGTAATTTTTGTGATCAACCAATGATTATCTAACGTTTTTTACTAGATTTTTATTTACAATAGTTTTTTTTTTGTTTTTTTTGAATAACAATAATGACGCTTAACTCACTTATGGTTTTGACATTCTAGTGGAGTATTACTTTTAGAAAAAGTGGTTTTTAATTTGCATGAAAAACTGCTCTTTCAAGATTCGCCTCCAAATGGATCCTAGCTAGTACATATTTGTTCCGATCCGTGGACTGTGAAGTTACGTAAAGATTTTATGATGAAAAACATAGGTTTTTAGATCTCATAGTTTTATACCAAGATAAGTGTTTTGGCCTACATTTTTCTTTTAGCATACATACATGACTTCTAATGTATCATGAAAAAAATAACAGGAAATGATAAACACATTATGACAATAACCTAGATAAACTAGATTATTAGTAATATTTCATTTCAATGCTAAGGATGATACAAAGGATTGGGTATATAACCCCAATGTAGATTAACAACACAAAGTATATGTTAGGAATTAGAAATTCCAGGTATAAAAGAGTCGGTCGCCTCAAGTATATATATTCGTTAGAAAGCTCGTAGTCGTAATTATTTTATGTTAAGTAAGTATTTAGTTAAGTAAATACGTGGAGGACGGACGGTCTTTACCCATCTGATGCCCGATCCACGTTCTATTGTGTGGCGTTTATTGTAAGACTATAAATACTCTACCTCCCTAGGAGTTGAGCTCATAATAAGATTCTTCTCTCACTAAGTTCCCTAAACCTCAATCTCTAAAACCTTCTTGTACGCCACTTGTGATTATGGTTGAAGGTATTGTGAAATCCAATATGTTACAATTGGTATCAAGAGCCATGGTTAGATCATCTACATATCTTTGGATTTCTAGTGGTTTTTAGGTGGTTTTTGAGTTTGAAAAAGTTTAGTGGTTTTGCATCATTTGGTTGATTTCTAGTGTTAAAGTTTGGATTTTGATTGTACTTTTGTGGTTAGAATCATCACAAGTGTTTAGGTTTTGATTTAGAAGGCTTGAATCATCGTGGTTGGATTGTTTTTGGATTGAAAAGTGTTGTTTATGTGTTTTTCATGCTAGCGACTTGGAGCCACGGATAAGTGTTCTTGCAAGCACTTGCTTTTGTTATTTGGTAGTGATTAGTAATCAAGGTCTTAGCGAGTGGATTAGCTTAATTTGTCTATTGAGACAGTTTTAACAAAAGTACACTTAGTGGATTCTCCACCACGTAGCGACTTGGTGTAAGTTAGCGACTTGTACTTTATATTGTTAGCGATTTGGTGTTAGCTCTGAAGTTGGTACCTAGCTTAGTTGCTATTTAGCTTAATTTTGACAAATCAAATGACTTAGTTCTTAGCTTAATTTGTTGTCAAAATTTTGCTAGCGACTTGGATTGTAGCGAAGTTGTTATATAGCGATTTTGGGACTATAGCTTACTTGGCACTTAGCTTAACTTGGTTCAAAGTTTCCTAGCGACTTGTGTGATATCCTTTTGAATACGTTTTCTCTTGATTTAGTAAAATCCGGAAAAAGAATCTATTTCCTGTTTAATCATAGAGTTATAAAATCCCGCTTAATCATCATCATGTCTACCAACGCTCCTACAATCATCTCCACTGTTGCCGAGGATGTTCAAGCATCTGGTTCAGATACTCATCCACCCATGCTTGACAAAATGACTACGACTCTTGGGCTCAAAGAATCGATTGTACTGCTTTGGAAAGGAAAATGGGGTCAACATTCTCAAATCGATTGATGAAGGACCATATCGGTTTGAGACTACTAGAGACATAATTGATACAGCTCAAGATGGTACATTGATTTACGGAATGGACAGACCAAAGATGTATGATGAGCTCAATGATAAGGAGAAGAAGAGATTCGATGCAGATATCAGGGCTTCTAACATCATATTGCAATGTCTTCCAAAAGACATATACAAGCTTATCAATCACAACACTGAAGCAAAGGCTGTATGGGATAATGTTAAGATGCTTCTCTCTGGTTCTGAATTAACTATGGAAGACAGAGAATCTCAACTCTATGATGAATTTGAGCACTTCAAGATGAAACCAGATGAGAGTGTCTATGAGTACTATGTGAGATTCCATAAGCTGGTGAATGACATGAGGAACATCAGAATGACCATGCCTAACATTCACTTGAACTCAAAGTTTGTTAACAACATGAACTCGAATGGCACAAGTTTGTCACTTCTGTGAAGCTCACTAAAGGATTGAAGAATACAAACTATGAGCAACTTTATGCCTTCCTTCTTCGAATGAGACATGCCATGTTTGAAAAGAGGATTCTTGAACAATTCAAAACAACCAGAGAGACAAGCTCATCAAATGATTCAACTGCCTTCTACTCAAACATTGGGATTACCACCAAAGCTTCACAAGTTATACCCATGGGTGATGGTAATCACAAACTCATTCCCGATCCAATGTTCAAACAAGCTGATGCTGATGCACACTTGGGTAACTTCATTAATCAACTAGCTCTTCTGATTAGTCAAAACATGAACTCTCTCCCACACACCAACAATAACCTCGGAACAGCATCTAATCCACACAATCAAGCCACTGTCAAAGATGGAAGGTTATGGTGCAACCAGCCAAGAAAGGCGTATGAACAAGGAAGAGGTGGAGTTGGTAGAGGATATGTGGCAAATCGAATCAGGGAAGAATGGAAATCAAGGTCAAGTTAAGACGATCAAGTGTTACAACTGTGGAGGTGAGGGACACATTGCAAGGAATTGCACATCTCCAAAACGCCTCAAATGTGAATACTTCAGTGGATAAGATGTTGCTTGTTCAAGCCTGTGATAATGGTGCAGCTTTGGATGAAGAAGAGTTGTTATTTCGCTGGGGAAATGCCAAGACCTATGATGCGATGTGGATGAGCAACCTATTCAGAGATAGGTCACAATCATCAATGCCTTTCAAGTAGTCGGGGATCGGTGATGGCTAATGCAACAATTTCATAACCATCTCCTTCTCTAGTATTCTCCAACACCCTATGTCCCACCAAACCAACCACAAACTAAAACTATGATGAGAGATGCAAAAGATGCATGACAAAGTACAATCAATCAAAACTATTGAGTCAAATATAGAAGATATGGGTAATATCAATGTTGTCCCATATGATCAATATGTGAAACAAAGTGAAAGTGAAGTTGTACCAAGTGATGCATCTTCTGCAGTCAACGATGACTATGTTTTTGATGTATACACCGCATGTGCCTCCTGATGATTCCGTTATCTCCGAATTAATGCCTATAAAGAACGCGGTTGCTATTTATGAACAACGTGCTAAATTTGAGTTGACCTCCCCGTGAGCGTGAAATGGATGACCAAATGCGTAAAACTATTAGAAAAAGTAGGTTTAGAGAAGAAGTATTAAAACAAGAGTTAAACTCCTTACAAGAAAAGCTTTCTAAAACTGCTAAGCAAAACAAGAACTTCAAGAAAATGTTAAAATGCTTAAGCAAGAATTTAGTGCTAAGGAATCAAAACTTTGAATGATTTTTCTAATCTAAAAACTTTGAAAAACAAGCTTGAAAATAAGTTGTACTTACAAGGAAATACCATTCATTGCTCCACTTGATCACTAAGCTAGAGTTTTGAGTGATAAGCATAGTATTCCCTTGTTGAGGAACCAAACGAAGTTGTTAAAAAAGGCTAGAAGTGCTCATAAGGTTATTTATGATGGCAATGAAATCTTAAACCTAGACAGAAACCTAGTTGCGTTGAGTGCACTGAGGAAGATAAGAAATCCGATGAAGTCACTAGGGAAAAGATGAACAAGAAACTAGATGATCCTAAATGTAAAGAGAAGAAAATAAATATCACACCCCATGATTACAAGAAGGAGAATTGTATTTCCTTGAACAAGTTTAAGCCTCAGACATTGTTAACACCGAACAAGTGTTCGAAAAAGGATTTAGATAAGCAAAAGCGAGAATCTTGTTGAAACAAACCCCCCTTAGGAAAATGCCTTCAAATGACCGTGTATCCCCAATACACCAATGCATTTAGTTCCTAGAACTATTGCCACTAAAAGCAAGACCTTAATCAGCCAATATGTTATTCTTCAACTATTTGTCGATTTTGAGAAAACTTGTAAAAAAAGGATCACACCCATCGATAACTAAGGGAAAGGGTTTTGAACAAACAAAAGAATGCTATCTAACTGAGGTCATGCCTTTTTTCAAACTACTAAAAGATCATTTTGAGAGTCTTAAAAAAGGGATAAATTCGATATTAAAGGAATGGAAAAGGAATTTGATGCAATGATAGTTGAGGTTAGTGACTATGAGCGAGCATTAAAATATAATGAGATTGAGAGGAAGAACTTGCATACCTTGAATGAGAATCTTATTTCTGAATGTATTGCTCAAGATGTGTTTTACACTGCTACAAATTGCTCCATTAATGCTTCTCAATTTCATGAATTATCTGTTGCTCCGAAAGTCTCTCATGATCGTGTCATTGAGCTTGAAAAGATTAATTCGAAACTTAATGAGAAAATTGATCACGATGATCACGATAATTTGGTAAAGCATCTTTCTAAACTAGAAGTTGAACATTTTGATTTACAACTAAAATATCAACATCTAAAAGAAAATGTTAAAACCTCAAGTTTCAAGACATCCTTGATGCTCCTCGAATTTGATGCGCTTTTAAAATTAGAAAACGTGATGAACAGATTCAGCTCATTGTAACACGATCAAAAGTTGAAAGCCCAAATCTCTCAATTGAAGGGTGAAAAGAACAATGTGACTGGATCCCAAATGCCTCCTCCTTTAGATTCTCAGGACTCTCAAACTTTTCATCTTCAAAACTTAGTTAATGCCTTACAAAAGGAAAACGAGTTTTCTAGAAGAAAATGAAAAGTTAAACGACACTTTAAAGAGTTATATGATTCAATGAAAGTCACCCGTGACCAAAACAACGAAAAAATAACGTCTTTACAAAAGGAAATTGAGAATCTGAGAAGTCAGGAAATGGGAAACTGCCACTTGTTTTCAATAAGAATGTTGTCTCAAAGTCACCCTTAGACTGCAAATACACTGTGACGCTTAAATATATTCCTCCTCATCTTAGGAATAATGAACATGCTTTTCATGACTATTGTGCTCACCTTAAGGATAGTCTAGAATGTCTCCGTGAGATTGTCAAAGAGGATTTCATTAACAAACCTCTTGATAGAGAAATTAGGTTTGCTTGCCTCCAGGCCAAACGATCTCAAGAGTCGCTAGAATGTGTAATTGCAACATGTCCTAAATCCTTATCCTTAGTGCAAAAGGCAAAGCTGTGATGCCTTGTTCTATGCCTAGCCGGCATTCAAAACCATTCTAGCCCGCTTTTAAGAAAGTGAACATCAATGTGTCTTCTAGTAATACGATCCTTGCACGCCTAGTTCAGGAATGCAAAAAGTAGATCAACCAACTAATGTTCCCATAATTCCCTACAGAGTAATCAGTGACATTAAAGCGAGCCGGTCAAAGTCTCAAGACAATACAAGGAATGATAGGACCTCGCAAGCTAAAATTATGCATTGGAAGAGAGTAGAAGACCAACCTAGGAACTTTAAGCTTGAGTTGAATAAAATGAATCGTGTTGATTCTAGTATTAGCCTTAGGCGCATCAGTAATTAATTCAATTTCGATACTATTTGCAAACCTTGTAATGATGTTCCGCTTGAATTTGCTGCTAATCATGAATGTGGTGTGAATGCTTTGTCTAATGCTGTCAAATGCCCGTTAAAATTGTTAATGCTAATAATCGTGCAAAGAAGGCAAAAAGGCAAAAACGAAAGATTGTTAGAAAACAAAGGAAACCCACAGAAGAACATTTATAAAGATAGGTTATTATTGGATACCTTTTGGCCATAAGAATAATCAGTTTTGCCCTCAAACCGCTAAGACTATGCCCACTAGAAAATGGATGCCTACTGGTAGAACTATTCCCTTAAGAAGTGAACACACATTGAATAGGTCAAATAAGACACCGCAAAGCATCTATTCCCAATGATTCCATTGCTTCTACTCGATATGGATGTTTCTATTTGATGTGGGTGTTCCATCATCTGCACTAACCAAGTGGAACCCATTCTTGCATGGGGATCCCAATTATCCGCTTATCCATTCTTGTTGTGTTCAACTACGCATCGTTCAAATCGCTGCGGGTACCGGACTCGCCGTTCCAAGCATATGACTGGAGACCGTCGCTGCCTGAACTTCGTGAGCAAATTCATCCGGACAGTTAGATTCGGGAATGATCATTTCGGTGCAATTATGGGTTATGGAGATTATGTTGTTGGAAAAAGTGTTATCTCCATGGTATATTATGTGGAAGGTCTTGGTCATAACCTGTTCTCTGTTGGTCATTTCGGCGATTCGATCTAGAAGTAGCCTTCGAAAACATACTTGTTTCGTTAGAGAACTTGATGGTAAGGAACTTTTAAGAGGAACGCGTGGTTCAAATCTATACACCATCTCTATCGAAGATATGATGAAGTCTCTCCAATTTGCTTGTTGTCAAAGGCTTCAAAAACAAAGTCATGGTTATGGCATCGTCGTCTCAATCACTTGAACTTCCGCACCATCAATGATCTCTCCAGAAAGGACTTAGTTGTAGGTTTACCTAGACTTAAGTATGAAAAGGATCATCTTTGTTCAACATGCCAATTGGGAAAAGCAAGAAGTATGCCCATAAACCCAAACCTACTAACTCTGTCACAGAAGTTCTTCATACAATTCACATGGACTTATGTGGACCCATGAGAGTGCAGAATATCTTTGGGAAGAAATATGTGTTAGTTGTGGTTGATGATTTCTCTAGATTCACCTGGGTAAAGTTCTTACAGACAAAGGATGAAACCTCGATATCATCATCAAACTCATCAAACAAATGCAGTTCGACTTAACAAAACGGTCGAATCATCGAATGACAATGGAACTGAGTTTGTTAACAAACAACTTGGTGAGTTTTATGAAAGTATTGGAATCATTCACCAAAGAAGTGTTCTAACTCCTCAACGAACGGTGTAGTTGAAAGACGAAATCGAACTTTGTAGCCGCAAGGACAATGCCGATTTACTCAAAAGTTCCAATGTTTCTCTGGTGAAGCCATATCACACTGATGCTACACCCAAAATCGATCCCTATTCAATAATCGCCATGGAAAAATCCTCCGCATGACCTTGGCCCACAAATGTAAAACCTAATCTTCATTCCTTAGTTGTGGCATTGCAGAAAGATTGATACAACGACAGAACCCATGGAAACCACACGTTGATGAGCCGTCCAATGGCTCCCGGACATTCCAGCTTCCGACCCGCACTTCAAAACAAATCCCATTGGTTCATCTCTTGTACCAAACTCCTCATCAAGAACTCCATATGTACCCCCTCGAGGTCAGCTTCTATCCCCTCGCTAATGAAATTAACCCTTCAACTTCTATGTCATTGCAGCTAAGCGCCGGACCAACTGTTCATCAACAAATCTTCAATCATCAAGTGTACATCATGGAAATGCTTCGACACAATGATGAAGTCAATCCCTTTGCTACTCCCGAAGATGCTCCATTTGAAAACATATTTGCTCCTGAATCATTATCTGAACCATCTTCTACGAGACATCGACTCTCTACTTCAGTCCCTCAACAATAGCCACATGAACACCTCATAAAATGGACTCACGATCATCCATTAGACAACATCATTGGAAATCCCTCTCGTCCAGTATCCACACCGAAACAACTTGCAACCGATGCCTTATGGTGCTTCTTCAACTCCGTACTCTCTAAGATCGAACCAAAAGATGTTAAAACCGCCATGAATGAAGACAACTGGTTCAATGCCATGCAAGAAGAAATTCATGAGTTTGATCGACTAGTTGTATGGGAATTAGTACCGCCCAGACTGCTATGATCATTGCTCTCATGGATCTTCAAAGAAACTTGATGAGCATGGTGATGTTTTAAAGAATAAGGCTAGATTGGTTGCAAAAGGATACCGCCGAGGAGGGTATAGACTTTGAAGAATCATTTGCTCCCGTAGCTCGAATCGAGGCAATCAGAATATTCTTGGCTAATGCCGCAAGTAAGAACATGGTAGTCTATCAAATGGATGTAAAGACGGCATTTCTGAACGGAGATCTTAAAGAAGTCGCTACGCCACCAACCCAAGGTTTTGTGAATCCAGAGCATCCTACTCACGCTTATCGCTTGAAGAAAGCTCTTACTGGTTTAAAGCAAGCTCCAAGGGCATGGTATGATATGCTATCAAAGTTTCTTCTATCTACCGATTCAAGAAAGGAGCAGCTTGATCCTACTTGTTCACCAGAAGTCAGGCAAACATTTAATTCACGTTCAAATTTATGTTGATGATATTATTTTTGCCTCGACCAACCCAATGAATGTGATCGTTTTTCAAATGAAATGGGTTCCAAATTTCAAATGTCAATGATGGGACAAATGTCATTTTTCTTGGGATTACAAATTTCACAAAGTCCCGGAGGCATTTTCATAAATCAATCTAAATATGCAAATGAGATTTTAAAGAAATTTGGATTTGATTCAAGTGACCCCGTTGACACTCCCATGATTGAACGAACCAAGCTTGATGAGGACCACTTAGGGATCATGGTAGACCAAACGAAATATCGTAGCATGATTGGATCCCTCGATGTACCTCACAGTAGACCCGACATTCTGTTCGCTGTATGCATGTGTGCTAGATACCAAGCTAAGCCTACCAAAAAGCACCTTGAAGCGGTTAAACGGGTCTTTTGGTACCTCCAAGGAACCATCAATATGGGACTTTGGTACCAAGGACACCAGATGTCACTAACAAAGATATGCGCATGCATCATGCAGGTGTCAAGATACTCTTCAAGTACGCCCGAGGAGCTCAATTTTTGGGTGATAAGCTTGTGAGTTGGTCTTCAAAGAAGCAAATGAGTACTTCTATTTCCTCTACAGAGGTGAATACATAGCCATGTCATCTTGTTGTGCTCAAATCTTTGGATGAGATCCCATTATCTCGACTATGGCTTTGAATTCAACAAAATCCTCTCTATATCTGGATAATAAAAGTGCTATTGCTCTCTCATGCAACAACGTTCAACACTCAAGAGCAAAGCATATCGACATTCGACATCATTTCATCAGGAACAAGTGGAAAAAGGTGTGGTGGAACTATATTTTGTGAGGACTGAATACCGCTTAGCGCACATCTTCACCAAAGCTCTTCCAAGAGAACGTTTTGAGTTTATTCTTCCACGACTTGGTTTGAAAAGCCTTCAACCGAAACACTCAAACGCTTCGTGAGGAAGACGAGGAGTAAAGGTCTTCTTCATCTATATCTCTTGTAAATATTTATTCAAAAAAAAAAAAAATTGAAAATTTCAAAAAAAAAAGGAAAATATATATATATATATATATATATATATATATATATATATATATATATTGTCTTTATCATATTTTTCGATTGAAAAATATCTAATGTTTGTGTTGTCATTCAAAGAATGACACGGACTTTAGATGTTGTCGAATGTTCATATTAAAAAAAGGGAGAAAGTAAAACAATGGTTTATTGTCATTTCAGGCAATAACCCGCTCTTTAATGAAAGAACAGAGCCAAGCTTTAAATTGGTTTTCAAACTCATGCTCGATTCTATAAAACAATCACCTACTATCTAATGAAAACTAATTGCTTTGAAAATTTACTCGGACTCAATTTTTTGAAAATCATCGACTTAATTTGTCAAAATATCTATCTCTCAATCAACAACTTATGTCATTGATTGAGGGGGAGAATGATTTTAATCAAAAAGAGTATTTTTCAAACAATGGTAGCATTGGTTACATTATGTTTTCAAAAGATAATCATGCATGTTTAATCAATGGAGTTTAAAGTCTCATAATTCGATCCTTATCAGCTTAAAACGCTTTCATAATCAAGTCACAATTCTCCTTAAAAGCTTTCAAAATCAATTTAAATCTACAGAGATCACAAATCTCAAATGACTTGAAAATTGTGATCGGGGGAGAATTTGTGATTTAAATTTGATTTAAACTGATGATTCGGCAAATGGTTTGCAAATGGTTTTATAAGGATGTACAAGTTATCCTCCCCGCATGTGACAAACGATTTCAAATTTTCCATGCACATGTTGAGGGGAGCATCTATCTTAAACCACAAAGATTTGAAACGTGATCAATGTGCGTGTTCTCTCTAGTATGTGCAAAACTCTTTCAAACCTCGAGGCACATATTGAGGGGGAGCAAACTTGTGAAAACCTCATCCTTCCAAAATGCTTTATCTACTTGATTTGATAAATGAAGTGATGTTGATATCTTTTAGAAAATAGAAATCAAAGAAGTTAATTCTTCCTCTTGCCCCGGTGCTAAACGATTTCAAATACATGATGCACATGTTGAGGGGGAGCTCTCTTTCTAAAAATATCAAAAACAATTCAGGTGCAAATAGACCGATGGTTTTCAATTGGTTCCAATGGTAGACGAACAATACCAAATAGACCGACCAACTTTACTTTATGTATGGTGATATAAGGATGATAAGGTTAGGTATTTGTTCCCATGATCCGCCAGAACCGGAGGGATCTACCCAGGGACTATCCACTAGTTAGTGTAGAGTTCTTAGGTATGATGATAAAAAGAGAAAAATGAGATATGGGAAGAGTGCGGACTGAGACTAAGCTAGTACTAGAATAAACCCAACAAGGTTCTAGTAATGAAGTCTCGGTAAGCAATCAAGGTTGAAGAATGAAAAAGAATTGAAGGAGAAAAGGGTGAAAACAAATAGCCCTCCATTTATTCAACCTTAGGGCAGTAACCGGGTTCAATTCATATAATACTGATGGCAACATCGGTATTGAAGACAAGACGTCATGGACCCAAAGGACGACTGCACTTAACTTCCCAAGCTACTCAAGTTCCTCTTAAAAGGACTTGTTTCATTCTCACGGGAACCGACATTATCTATCGACTCTTTCTTAGAGATTGTTGATATTGAAGAAGGAGACCCTCTCCCTAGTCTCCGCTATAGGATCCAAATATGCACAAATTGAGTCTAGAGCCACGAGATCATCAATAAATCTCCTTAGGACATGTTCAATGAAGACTCTCTATTTCACACAATGTGGAAAGAGAGATTATATCTTGAGTCCTTCGCGGTATCCTTGTGGTATTGCCGTAACATCGAGTGATATGCAATCATATTCACAATGAAGATGGAAATCCTTCTAGAGCCAACATCAAACAAGCTCTGGTGGGTATGTGAGATCTATTCTATAGATCAACCATGTGACAACCGAACATAAACAATGGGCGATTCAATCTTTTGAATCAACTGGTTCAGTTATGGATTGACGGATACCTTTGAAAAACCGGTCGTTGTGCTTAAAACCTATTTTCTTTAGCACACCATCGTAATGAATATTTCAAATCAAAAGGTGTTTATGATTGATAATTGATTTTCATTAAAACCTTCGTTGTATTGCAAAAACAATTTCTATTGACCAATACATGATTGTTTTTCAAATCTCTTTTCATCAATCGCTGAATCTCAATTCACGGGTTCACTCACTTCGCGGTTGTCTTCTTTGAGACGTTTCGTTTGAGAATGGCTAGAGCAGCTGCGAAACCCTCGCAAGGAAATTCTTCGAATTATACCGATCACAGTGCGATTTGTACCGATCAACGGGGAACCGTGGCCCTGTACCTCAATTCATCGAAAGTGAAGACACACTCGCGCTTTTATTGCTAACCGTTGTATGCAGGTACGCCCCGACGTTTGTACTGATCGAATGGAGTGGTCAATCCATTGCCGCATGCTCACACATCACATTCATTTTCAAAGAAATCATGATTAGTGCATCAATGACTCTGATATTTTCACTCCATGCTTCTTCTACTGGCCAATATCATGAATCAACAAAAGCTTCGCTACTTGATAAGAAGAAATCATGATCCATAATGTGAGCATGTCGGTCCAAATGTCACAATATCACATAATACCAACACCACAAAGGAAGAGTCGAGATTTAATGCTGCCGATGATCTCAAAGCTAGCTCAAAACTCATTATCACGTGGATCAGAAAAGACCTCCACTTGATTAACCAAACATGCAATGTGAAGAATCAATGACTACGAGCTACGTAAAATGAACATGAACAAGAACCAAGAACAATCTCAATGTTATATCCGTTTGTTTTCTATTTAATTTTAATGTATGTTTGAGGTGACCTCCCTTAGGGGGAGATTGTTAGGAATTAGAAATTCCGTGTATAAAAGAGTCGGCCACCAAGTATATATATTCGTTAGAAAGCTCGTAGCCGTAGTTATTTTATGTTAAGTAATATTTAGTTAAGTAAAACCGGAGGACGGACGGTCTTTACCCACTGTATGCCGATCCACGCCCATTGTGTGGCTTTTATTGTAAGACTATAAATACTCTCTACCTCCCAAGGTAGAGTTGGAGCTCATAATAAGATTTTTCTTTCTCTCACTAAGTTCCCTAAACCTCTAACTTTCTCTCTCTAAAAACCTTCTTGTACGCCACTTGTGATTATGGTTTAGTGTGTTTGTGAAATCCAATATGTTACAAAGATATGTCTCCGTATGTGAACTTCATCATAGGGAACACAAGTGCGATAAGTGTTAAGGCGATGAGCACAAGGGCGATGTAAACCATGTTGTAGACAATTCTTCTTAGTTTTGGTTGAGATGAAATGGAGAGGAAGATGAAGTTTAGAGTGAGAGGAATTTTTGAATTTGTAAGATTTAAAAAGTGGGATTTGATAAAGGGAAGGCCGAGTGGTTTATTTATGGGGAAGGAGAATTTTTGAAATTTGTGTTTTGTTTTATTATTGGATTAAAAGAAGTAAAACACAAGTTTTATATACCACGACTTTAGACGAGAAAGATAACACGTGTAAAAAAATAAAAGGCTTCCTAATGAAGCTTCATGTAATACATGTATATGCACAAAAGATAATCATATAAATACCTAAATAGGCATACTTTTTTTTGGGTAAAGGGGAGTAATCCTGCACCCTGGTAAATATATTAACCAGATAAATGTTTAAGTACAATGATATGAGTGAATCTCATATCTCACCCGTTACATAGGCATAAAGCTTACATAACAAGATACTACCTACTTTATAAACGAGAAAACAAACCACTACTCAAATGATAACATAGGACATAACGAAAGAAAATTACTTCCTAGGTCCTTGAAGCTTAGTGCCATACATGGCATTAAAGGCATCCAAATTCCCTGGAAGATCAGAAACCTGCTTTGAATAGTCATCGTAGTCATAGTCATCATACTCATCTTCAAACTCTTGGCCACCACCTAATAGATCACAGACTACATCAAATGGGTTAACAACCACCATCTTCGAATCACACCACGATCTCTCCCACTTTAGAAAAAGGTTAACTCTTAGTAGAAGAGGCGTATTTTAATACAAGAATCACTAGTTTTAGGAGCCACACCCAACTCTATCTCTTTCAAATCACTCACAAGGGGTTCTTGTGATGCAGTACCTGTCTTAGTAGACTTATTAAAAGCCTTCTTTGTAGTTTTCAATTAACCATGGATCGTATCAAGTTTTTAAAGTACAATATACTTCAAGAAGCTTGGTAACGAAGCTCTGATGCCAATTGTGGAAAACTAGAAGGGGGGGTTGAATAGTTTTACTAATTAAAAACTTCCTTTTTAATATTTAGATCTACTTATGTCAATCTATTTAGATATGTGTGTTGGATATTGATAAACAAACATATATAAGTATGTAATGAAAAGATATGAGTAAGAAGCACAAAACCACAACGCGAGTATTTATAGTGGTTCGGCTACAAGGACACCTTCCTTGCCCTACTCCACTCCCCGAGTCACCTACTCGAGAGTTCGTAATCACTACACCAACTCCTTATGGCGGAGAAGCCTTCACAACGTCGCTTAACCTTTTTCCAGTCCAAAGCTAAATACCGAGTTCTTTCACACCAAGGCGAACCACACCTAACACAACGTCGCCTACCCTTTATACGGTGCTAGGCTAACCACCGGGTTTTTTCACACCAAGGTGAACCACACCTACACAACGTCGCCTACCCTTTATTAGGAACTAGGCTAAGCACCTAGTTCCATTGCAATGGAGGAACTACTACCCAACACTACACCAACGACTAATCCCAAAGGAGATCAACTCCTTTTTACAACATCATTAAGGATATCAATATCCTTGGATCTAGTACTAATCTATCTTGTACATCGAAACACACCATATCGAATGTACATCTAAGGCACCTTTCATTAATGCCTTTAACTAGATCTTCAAGACACCCTCCACTAATGTCTTGTGTCTTGACTTCTAAGCACCCACCACAAGTGCTTATGATATGGACGATAGATACCCTTCACTAATATCTTCGTCTTGACACTTGAGACACCTTTCACAAATGTCTTCAATACTTCTTAGAAAATAAAAACAATCATCAACAAAAAGACTTCAGTAGTCTTGATGATGAGGAAGCATGGCAACTCATGGACTTGAGCTTGCTAGACTTCAAAGGTGGTGATCTCGCCTTTAAGAGGAACCTAGAAGATCACACAAAAACAAAACTACAAACATAGATCTCTTGGATTTGAGGTTAGAAAGTTTTTAACTCAAGGGGAAAGTATGTTGGAAAGGGGTGAGCAACAATGAAGAAATGGCTCACTATTTATAGAGGAAAAATTCTATTGTTCCCCGGATCCCACGGATCCCTTCCACAAGGGATCCTCTTTACCCATGGGTATTTTAGTTATGGGTCATGGCTCATGGGTTGATCCATGGGTCTTTAGCTAGATACAATGTATCTCTTGAGTGCAATGCACCTAGTCACATGGGTATGGGTCAATACCATAGGTTATGGATATTATCCATATATGATATAAGCATGATGTCATGCAATGGGTTATCGGTCAAGCTCCATGGGTCATGGGCTTTGGGTTGTACCCAACTATATTCAATATATTTGGTCAATGGGTTGTGATACTTAAGTTTCTACCCATTTATATTACCCAATATACTACATACTAGTTATGTGTATATTTTACCTAAATATGTAAACACTAGTTGTTGTACATATGTAATATTAAATCATAAAATAACTTATACTTCTTTTAGTGTTTTATGTGAAAATGTGAATATGTTAGAGACTATTAGTTCAAACCATTTACGTATTTTATTTGTTTCGTTAAAATGATTTTGCGTTTGTTATCGACAAAACGTTAGAAGATCGTAAAATATAAATAAACGTTTTTACGACTTATTTGTATTAACACTATTGTCATTAGTCTTAAAGCTCTTGATGAAGGTTATTCTAGCAAGAATTATGTTAGGTAGTTTCTTAGGGCTCTACATCCCAAATGGAGAACAAACTCCATCGCCATTGAAAAGTCAAAGGACTTGGTGACATTATCACTTGATGAACTCATAGGAAACTTGAAAGTTCATGAAATGGTAATCAAGAAAGACTCTGACATAATTAAAAGCAAATGAGAGAAAGTAAGGTCTCCAGCATTAAAAGCCAAGAAGGAGTCGAGTGATGAAGAAAGTTCGGCTTCCGATAGTGAAGACGAAGAGTATGCATTAGCGGTTAGAGACTTTAAGAAGTTCTTTAGGAGAAGAGGTAGATTTGTTAGACAACCTCGCAACGAAATGAAGTCGTTCCCAAAGAATCATGATGAAAAAAAAGGAAAGAGTGATAGGAAATATTTTAGATGCGGAGATCCAAACCACCTCATTGGAGAGTGTCCTAAACCACCAAGAACCAAAGATCATTCGTAGGAGGTTCTTGGAGTGATAGCGGTGAAGAGGAAGATGAAAAGCCCAACGACGAAACATGTCTCATGGCTCACACTCCAAATGAGGTACATTCCGATTCTTCATACTATAGTGATGATAATTCCTCAACAGATGATAACTCGCTAATAGATGATTATAATAAGTTATGTGAAGTAACCTCTAAAATCATATCTAGAAACAAGATGTTAAAAACAAGAAGTATTAGTCTAGAAATTCAAGTTTTACAACTAAAAGAAAGAGTTAACAAACTTGAGAAAAATAAAGAGGTCGACGTCGGATGTACGTCGTGTCAAAATCTTCAATTAGAAAATGAAGAACTTAGGAAAGACGTTCTTAAAATCTCTAAATTTGAAAAAGGAACAAATGCTCTTAACGATATGTTAGAGAACATTAATTATAGTGAACATCCCGGAACGGGCTTAAGTTTTGATCCAAATAAAGCTTCGGCAAGTGGAACAAAACAAGTAAAATTTGTAAAACCCACAAGTTCTGTCGAAATAGTAGATGGTACCGTTAAAACCACAGACGACACCACTAAAATTAGTGGTACCGTGTGTTGAAAAGTTGTTTGAGTCCAAAACCAAATCATGTAGTAATTAATAATACCAAGGTCCCTATTGCTAGTAAAAAGGTAGTTAAGACCTTTTACAAACCATTGTCTACTCCTGGACTTGGTTATGTAAAACCCGACACTAGATCAAAAACTCCACCACATAGGAGAATAATTAATTCTAAACTAAGGTCTAACACACCACAACCTAGAGGTAACATTAGAAGGCAAAGTTATCCAAATAACTATTCCTTAACTTGGAACAACTTCCAACAACGAGGTTATATGCCTTGGGATATTTGAACATCACTTCAACATCCTAACCAAATGTTTGGAATGTTCAACACTAATAATCTTGGACGCATGAGATATTGAGGACCAAATGCTTGAGTTGTTGTCTTAATTAAATAGATATGCCTAGGAATCGACTTGGAGCCCGACGAATGGGTCAAGGAGAGTGGATGCACTAATCATATGATGGGAAAACAAAGTCTATTCTCATCATACAAGGCATACAGAGGAGGTAACGTTACATTTGGTAGTAATCTTAAAGGCAACATCATTGGCAAAGGTACGATCTCTCACAACTCCTTCATTATTAGAAATGTTGAGCATGTAGATAATTTAGGATTTAACTTGCTTAGAATTAGTCAAATGGTTGACAATAAGTGTACAGTAATATACTCCGAAGAGGGTAGTGAAGCTATTAAGGATGGCAAGACCATAGGTAAAGGAGTTAGGAAAAATGGCTTATTCATCATAAAAATGGGGAATAAGTCTGGGGATAAGATATGTCTAGCAACGATAGACGATTATTCCACTCTATGGCATAGAAGACTAGGTCACGCTAATGTGCGTCTAATACAATCTCTAGCATCTAAGGATCTAGTTAGAAACTTACCAAAGCTTAAGTTTGATCAACACTTTTGTGACGCTTGTAAAGTTGGAAAACAGGTTCACTCTAGTCACAAAGCTAAGAACTTAGTTTCGACCTCTAGATGCCTAAAACTCCTTTACTTGGATCTTTTCGGTCCATCTGCAGTACGAAGTTACGGAGGAAATCTCTACACCTTAGTAATCGTAGAAGATTACTCTAGATACACTTGGACTAGGTTTCTTAAGAATAAGACACAAGCTTTCGAGGAATTTGAGATCTTTAGTAAGAAAGTCCAAAATCAACTAGGTTGTACAATAGTTACCATTAGGATGGATCATGGTCGGGAATTTGATAATGAAGTGTAATTCGGAGCATATTGTGATAGTAATGGTATTACACACAACTTCTCGGCTCCGCGCACTCCTCAATCAAATGGGGTAGTTGAAAGGAAAAATTGTACTCTAGAAGAGATGAGTAGAATGATGTTAAACGAACAATCCATTCCTCAAAAGTTTTGGTGTAATGCCGTAGACACCTCAACTTACATACTGAATAGGATTTTGATTAGACCAATCCTAGGAAAAACTCCATACGAAATCTTGAAAGGTAGAAAACCTACTCTAGATTACTTTAGAGTGTTTGGAAGCAAATGCTTCATTTTAAACACAAAAGACTACCTCACCAAGTTTGACCCAAAGTCTTACGAAGGTGTTTTCCTAGGATACTCACAAAAAAGTAAAGCCTATGTTGTCCTCAATAAGGAAACAATGAAAGTCGAAGAGTCACTCAACGTAACATTCGATGAGAGTCCTCCCCCAACTAAATCATCACCCTTGGTGGATGATGACTTAGATGAGGAAGAAGCCATTAAGGTTAATGGCAAGAAAACCTTAGAAAATGACATCGAGGATGAAATTGTCAAAGTTGATGAAATAGTCAACATCAAGGAATCCAAAGATCATCCAATAGAAAATGTCATAGGAAACCTAAACCAACGAACCCTTAGGTCACAAGCACTAAAAAAAAGTAATTTCTTTTGTTTTATATCTACCGTAGAACCTAAGAACATTGGTGAAGCAATGAAGGATGATAGTTGGGTAGTTTCCATGCAAGAAGAACTAAATCAATTCACCGCAAATCAAGTTTGGGTTTTAGTACCTCCACCTAGGAACCAAACCATCATAGGAACTAAATGGGTGTTTAGGAATAAACTCGACGAAAATGGCGTCGTATCTTGGAATAAGGCTAGGTTAGTAGCACAAGGCTATAACCAACAAGAAGGAATAAACTACGATGAAACTTATGCACCCGTTGCTAGATTAGAGTCTATTAGGATACTCTTTGCTTATGCTTGCGCCTTAGATTTTAAGTTATATCAAATGGACGTGAAAAGTGCATTCCTAAATGGTTTCATCAATGAGGAGGTATATGTTAGACAACCTCCGGGATTCGTTGATTTTGAAAAACCGATTTATGTTTATAAGCTCAAGAAAGCATTATATGGCCTCAAACAATACCCTTAAAGCTTGTTATGAGAGATTGAAGGCTTTCTTGCTTAAACACGAGTATACCATGGGAATGGTTAACAATACACTTTTCACGAAGAAACGAAATTCACATCTCATCATAGTTCAAATATATGTCGACGACATCATATACGGTTCAACTTGTCAAGAACTATGCACCGATTTTGCTAAGATCATGCATGATGAGTTTGAGATTAGCATGATGGGTGAATTAAATTTCTTCCTTGGTCTACAAATAAAATAAATGGAAGATGGTATCTTCTTTAATCAATCTAAATATATTAAAGAGATGCTTAAAAAATTTAGTTTATAAGAGTCTAAACCTATGAAAACGCCCATGTCCACGGAAACAAAACTCACGAGAGATGAAGAAGGTGAGTTCATGGATAGTACTAAGTATAGGGGCATGATAGTTAGTTTACTATACCTAACGGCAAGTAGGACCGATATCATGTTTAGTGTCTGCCTTTGTGCTCGCTTCCAAGAGGATCCCAAAACCTCTCACCTTGAATTGGTTAAGCGTATCTTCCGATACATTAACGACACTATGCACTTGGGATTGTATTATCCCAAGGGGACCGGTGTAGAAACTATTGTCTGTGCCGACTATGATCATGCAGGAGTTTATGTGGCTTGAAAAACACTAGCGGCGTTTGTACCTTCATGGGTTGTTGTATAACTTCTTGGTTCTCCAAGAAACAAATGGCTCTTGCTATCTCCACGACCGAAGCAGAATACGTAAGCGCCGGAAAGGCATGTCAACAAGCACTATGGATGAAACAAACTCTAATCGACTACGACATCCATATTGACGACATCCCTATTATGTGCGACAATAAAGGTGAAATTGACTTGAGCAAGAACCTCGTTCAACGCTATCGTACTAAACACATCGAAATACATCATCACTTCCTTCGCGATAACGTTAAAAAAGGAAACATTTCTATTGAGAAAGTTCCTTCCCATGACAACATCGCCGACATCCTAACCAAACCTCTCAAACGAGAATCCTTCAACTATCTCCGTCTAGGTCTAGGAATGATGAAACACATTCCGTAAGTCACGTCTTATGACTACTCAAATATTTCACTGGAAATATTAAAGTCATCTATTGAGTCTCGTCTTATGACTATTTGAATATTTCTTTGGAAATATTAAGGTCATCTCAATCCATCTAGCCTCGTTAGTTAAATTCTATCCCTTAAGAGAACTTATCAAGTATAAATTCTCTCATCGTGTCAAAAAGTCTCACTAAATCACCGAGACTTATTCGTGAAAAATCAAAATGAGACAAAAATTCGTCTCAGCAGGTCACGACACCACTAAATTTAGTGGTACCAATTCTCTCTACGGGACCAAGCTAGTAATTGGCTTGAGCGACTTCCCATAAGATCCATTTTAAGTTGGGATGATCTCATAACTCGTTTCCTCGCCCAACTTTTCCCACCGAGGAGAACTACCAAGCTAAGGAATGACATCTTGATGTTCCAACAACTTCAAGGAGAAACCGTTTATGAGGCGTGGACTCGATTCAAGGACTTAATCCACAAAGTCCCTCACCATGGCATTGATCTTTGGCTCCAAGTCCAAATCTTCTATGATCATGTCAATCTCTCCACAAGGCAAACCATTGACCAAGCGGCCGGTGGTAAACTTAGTGAGTTAACCACGGAAGAATCGTGGGGTACAATAGAGGACCTTACCCTCTATGACAACGAATGTTGGAATGACCCCCGTGAGTTGCCCAAAACCGTAAAGGCAATATCCTTGCCTTCAAACGACTCACAACCTTCCAATCGTAGGCTGATCGAACTTGAAAACCAAGTCAAATTCCTAATGAGTTCCTACGAAGCTCCTAAACCACCACGTCAACTGAACAAGGTATCTTCTCACGACTCCCCATGGCCCCAACAACACAATTCAAGCCCTGATGACTTGGAAGGGATGATGCGAAACTTCATGACAATCAAGAAGCCCAAATAGCCAAGCTTTCGGATCATTTTAATCAACAACAAACCGAGATGGATAGGAAGATAGATAATGTCTTGAAAGCCATTAAAAATCATGATAGGACGGCAACTGAGAAGGTTAATGCCATCTTAATTCACTCCTCCGAAAAAGCTCCCATTGTTATAGATTAAGGACCCAAGCAAGTTCTTCGCTCACTCGCAATTAGGCAATGAAACTAGGGACCCGTCTTCATTGAAACACGTTCACTTCATCAATGCCATCACCCTAGTGAGACCAAAGAGAAATAATGATGAAGCGAACCATGAGACAGTGCTTGAGGTTAGTGAGACTCCTAAGGATGAAACAACTAGAGAACTAGAAGAAGTAGGTGACGAATACTTCAACAAGTTTCTTACGGAAGAGGAACTTTCATACCACCCACACCTAGTACGCGACCTTCATCCCCTCTATACTTTGAGATCCCCACACATCACCATTTGGAAATCCTAGAAATATCAACATACCTTGTTGCATAGGACACCTTTTTGTGGCAAAAGCCTACATCGATCGCAAGTCCCCAATAAACATCATGACTAGCACATACTATAATTGGGTGATTAAAGACCTATCCCAAGTAGGCAAGATCCTGATGATCCTAGAATAAGATGTAATTTCCTCGGTAGAGTTAAGGGATTGCCCGTCTATGTAGGAAGCTTCATGTACTTAACGGATTTCGTGATTGTGGAAGATATTAGTACGGCTGTAGATCCTAACTTGTCCCATGTAGTTCTAGGGAAGCCATCCATAGATAGCTCTGGAATGACTTATGATCCATCATTAGGGATAGTTAGATTCAAGGATGAGACCGATTAAATTGCCTACCAAATGCCATTTAAGATTGAGCAATTCTCATCACTATCCAATAATGAGAAAGAACTTAAGCTATCGGTCTATTATAGGAATGAGGAAGATAGAAAGAGGAGTAGATTATGTGATGAGTAAGATATTTGGATTCTATAAGGAATGCGTGAAGTTAGGACCGGAATATAGAACAAATTGGGAGCATGATGATTTCCAAGAGATATGCACAATCGGACATAGCTATGCTATGGAAAATCCCAATAGAAATCGTCATGAAGAAGGAGATGATGGTAATGAAGTCACGTAGGACACGACTTCGAGTCTAGCTACAAGACTCATAAATAAAGAAAAGCGCTTCTTGGGAGGCAACCCATGTTTAATTGTTTGCTTGTTTGTTTTTCAATTTTGTTTGTGTTTCATATATCTTTTTTATTGTTGCTTAGTTCTCATGTCCATTTTGTGAAAATGCTTTATTTTTTTTTAACCTCGTCTTAATTGCATATAAAGGTATTTTACAAAAAGATAAGTGTAGGGAAAATCACACATGTTTTAAGAACTTGCATGAGCATGAGATTATCAATAATTGAAATTGTATATATTTGTATGTTTGTTAGAGTCAAATGCTTGTATTGAGTCATAATGGATGTTTTGCAGAAATGTTTCCAGGTTTTTAATGAAGTAATTTTTTCAGAATTTTTCCAGAAAACGCACCAGACCCTTTCTGTCAGGACAACCTGACGGCATCAGGACTAAAGCCCGACAACGTCAGGCAATGTGGAAACAAATTCTCAGTTTTGTTTTCTGTCTAGACTTGTGATTTTTGGAAACTTCCAATTCTTAATTTTTTAGAAAAGCTGCAAACATCCATTCCACAAGCATTATATCTTATTCGCTTTCTAGTATAGTTTTTATATATATAGTTTTACCGCCGATTTTACGCTAAATTTCGTTTTGTTTTCTTATAAGTGTGCAGGTTATATTAGACAAGAAGAAGAAATACATATTGGAAGAACCTGTTACTTGGTCATTCTTCTTGGAGGAGGATTTAACCGCAACTTCATACATATCCTACCGAGCTAATCAGGGGAGTACTAGTTTCTTTCTCTTTTACTTACATTCCTTTATCATAACTTTGATACTTTCGGGGAACATTGTGGACAATGTTCAGTTTAAGTGTAGGGAGGGAGAATAAAATAGGAACTTAGAAACTATTCACTCATTTGATTTTTGTCTTGTCCTTGGTAAATTGTGTAATAAACTATGAGAAATATTTGTTAGGGTAATTTTAGCACCAAAATTTTTTTATGGCATTTACGAGTAAAACTTTAGTCTTAATAAAGCGTCTCATGGATAGGAGTTATATGACTATCACAAAAACCGTATACCACTCAAATTCCACCCCACAAATGTGAGGTTCGCCCCTAGATCTTTAGGAATAAAAGCATTCATCTTTAATGCTAAGTGAGTGTACCGGTAGTATAATAGATTCTAGAACTTGTTTTGTGATGCATTCCGAGATCGCTAGTGAGACTACATTCGTGTAGTTTGGATTAACTAAATGATAAGAGGCATTAGGATAACCCTTGTTTTAAACCTGTAATTTAATTACGTCATCCACATCGGTTGAGTAATTTTCCCCGCACCTTTGCGATGTACTCATCTTTTGTACACGATACCCCTAGTTAACCCCTCAGAGCCTATCCTTATCGCGGTTCTCGTGATGTTCCGGTTTCCGGAATATCTATGAAGAGCATTGTTTACAATCCACCCCCAAATGTTACACCCAAATCGCCTTAGCCTACCTTGTATTGTAATCATTGTTTAAACCCTTAGTTCAATTATCTTGTTACTTGCACGGTTGCTAAGTCGAGTCATATCATTTGTATAAAGTTTTGGGACGATTGGGACTCATGGGTTAAAGTAGTATTTTATGGAGTAACGAGAAGGAACGATAAATTCAATTTCCCTTAGTCTACATAATTAAGTACTCCAAGTGTTTTAATCTTTTCAATTCGGGTCAATTAGTGTAGTGAAATAAAAACTCAAGTGTAGAGATGCTCCTATAAATCCCTTTATGTTGATGTTATCGTAGAGGATGGTAGAGTAAAAAGGTATGCAAAAAAAAAAATAATAAAAAAATCGAAAAAAGAGAAAAAAATAGTTAATGAAAAAAAAATGAGAAAAACATATGGGCTATCATCCTACATCTATCTTTATGTTTATGTTTTTAAGTTTATGTTCATGTTTTGTTTCAAGTTATTTAGTGTTAGTGAGTCGAGTCTTGTCTTAGCAACGCCACGTTTTACATGCTTGTAACATAAGATTTTTGACTTGCTACCACTAAATATTCCCTATTCAACAAAACCCTTTACTTCCCTACCCTAAGCCTAGCATTACAACCTTTTGTAAAGACCTCTTAAATAGTTATTCCTAGGTGCTTACGCCAAAGCGGTGGAGGTTTGATCTATTCTCAAGCCTATGGTAATCTATGTACTATGCCAGGTAGTGAGTGTTTATTTTCCATTTCCTTACATATTATATTTTATATAAACCCGAGAGATGAGAGAATCCAAACACCAATTGTGAGGTGCTAGTGTATAATTTCCGTGCTTGTTATGACTATTGTGGCGCTTGTATTTGTTGTAAACTATTTTAAACCAATGCTACATGCCCCCTAACTTATAAATTGATTGGCCAAAAGCACATTTGCTTGAGGGCAAGTAAATTCCAAGTGTAAGAATATTTGATAAGGATTTAAAACATACGTTTTTAGGGGGTCATTTAAGCCCTAAATCGATACATTTTATATCTGTTACTACTTAAAATCATTTTGTTTTCACCTTTTAGGTCTTTCGGGAGCAAAATGCTAGAATGAAGCATATTTGGACGAAAAGGAGCGAAAACATGAAGAAAATGCCAAAGTCAAGAAAAAGGCTGTTTGGAAGCCTAACGGCATCCCAACCCAAAGGGCGACGCCGTCCCTAAGGATGATTTCTAATTAGATTGCACGTGACGGCTCAGGTGAAAAATTGGTTCTAAAGCATGACGGCGTCACGCCTATTTTCTGGAAGGCGTCTCCCTTAGTTTCTTCACCAGATGTCCAAGAACCATTTCAAGATGACGTCACTCATGAAGACAGACGACGTCACACTCCTTAACTGACACCGTCCAAACAATGACTTGGCCAAAATGAAACCCTAAAGACGTCGACCAGACGGCGTCACCAGAAAAAGGCGACACCGTCACACTTGTAAATCTATATATAGAATTCGATTTTTCTGCATTTATGGTGGTAGATTTTGGAGAGCAAACCCTATTTCGTGTGTAGTCCGACTTGGACAGTATTTTAGGGTTCCAAACCTTTCTTTACATCATAAGATAAGTTTGTCAATCCATATTATCACCATGTTTATCTTATGTTCAATTGTTTGTGTGTATGCATGCTTATCCATTATGAGTAGCTAAATTACTATTGTGTTTGCCTAGATCTATGAAACCTGGTTGTTAATTATTATTACGTTGTCTCTTATTTAATTGTTGCAAGCTTGAACATCTTAAATATCATAAAGCTTGACTGTGCACTTGAGCCATCGTTGTGTTTATTGTGTGAGTTGTAACTTTAGGATAATAGAGTATTCGGGGGCGATACTACGATACTTGGCAATCCCAGATAGTCTAGAGGAGAGTTACAATTCATAGAACTAGGGAATTAGGCACCCCCTATAACCACACAGAATACAACGCACGAATTAAGATAATGATGTGACAATTCAACCGACGAATAAGAGATAACTAGGGAATAAGAACATCCAAGTAAACACACTTTTAATCATCATAAGAACACACCAAACAATACATAGCTTATCTTCTCTTTTTCATTAGTTTAATTAGTTATTGGTTTTAAGAATTAGTAGTTAAAATCGGTAGAAGTACCACCCCCCACTCCTATACCCTGAGATTTTACCTTGCTTTCTAAAAAATATAAAAAAACTAAAAAGAATCACCTTCAACCTCACCTTCTCGTCATACAATTCTACTAGCATCTCTATTCCCCTAGAGAACGATCAACCCCCTAGGCTTACCCATACTACACTGCAACGATTAGGTACACCGCCTAGAGGGTTGTAAATCTTGCTCACGAAAAAGGAATTCTTTTGACCCCGAACCCGCACATCAGTTATAAGGCTCTCATTTTGTTAAATTACTTTACTCAGAAAACAGTTTTAGATTGCGGTAAACCAATGTACCAGAATAGAGTACGGGAAAATTCTAAAAGTAGTTAAAAAGACACCGTGCAATACATGTAAGTACTTTTCATAAGCTAACGTACGTTGGTACACCGGCCAAATGTCGCTGTCGATTGTTATTATGCGACACAGAACCCTCCTTTTCACGGGTTTGCACAACAGGCGCTACAATAACAAATTGTCGTTTATCAGTATAACTTAAACAATGACTTACACGGTACGTGCAAAAAGTAAATAGCATAAGCACAAATAAGATCCTATACCTTGATTGACAGGATCCTAAATCTGTGACAACAAATCCCTCTTTTTCTATACCTGTGACAATGACAGTTTACAAAAACTTAGTAGACCTTAAAATGGATCCTAAACTATTTGGCTGCAAAATTCTACAAAAATATAACATTACATATCAGATACCTAAACAAATGTTTCTTTAAATGAGAATCTATCTCTTGGCTCTTAGATAAGAAATTGTAGATGAATTCATGTTTTCTGAAAATAACTATCAGTGGGCTTATTACAGTACTGTTAAAAAATGCATAAGATATTTGGCACATGTTCATAATGTTACAGGGGTCTGCAACTAATGAAAATATTGTTGCTTTAAGTTAAGCAATACTCGTAACTAAGAATATTTGATCTCATGATAACGTGACAACAATATGTCGTAAACCTGCAGTTAGGCTGAAACCACATGTCTTTCCATGTTATACTAAGTATGCTGAAAAGGAAAAAGAAGCAAAGGAAAAACTATGTGGTGCAAAAAATAAGGCATGCATGGCTATGTATAATTGTTTGTTCAAAAGATGTCAACTCAGTTTGGTTCACAAACGATGATGATTAAAATAAGTTGTTTCCACTTCTTAGTAAGGTTATTTAGTTTGTGTGGTAATATGATGACATAAAAAACTCTGATTAATAGACATACCATAGCAAAGACTAATCTACTGATGCTAGTACCTCTGGCATCGGCTGCCTACGTTTGGAAAAATCTGAAACGTAAAATTCACCTTTTCCCATTACTGCATCAATTACAAAACCAAACATCAGATTTCCGGCCAACATAAGCCGACAGAAAACCAAGAACGACGCATTTTGACTTGTGAAGGATTATGGAAGTACCTTTGTTGAAACTAAAGACCTTGATAGATCTTTGAGCACTCGTTGATCGTTAGTTATGCTTATGTAATCGCAAACACACTAAAAGATAATCTCTATAACTTGTATTCAAGCGGAAATTAAACACAAGAACAAATACGAATAACTAAGA
Organism: Chrysanthemum makinoi; assembly: GCA_910596185.1. NCBI lineage: Eukaryota > Viridiplantae > Streptophyta > Magnoliopsida > Asterales > Asteraceae > Chrysanthemum > Chrysanthemum makinoi. Next base: position 313,451,139 of record OU343223.1, on the reverse strand, counting down.
ACTCTTTGATCCTCTATGGATCTTTTAATAATACTAAAACTTTGTTTTTTTAACTCGTACATAACTCATACTATTGTGTTCCTTTTATAGACAAGGAACCCTAACCCGTTTCCCAAGAAACGTATAAACATAAAACTAAATAAGATATACATTATAACTTCCTAATAAAGCTCATGCATATCCTAAATAACTATAGAATACGCGGAATATCTATCTCAAAGAACCTACGTTTATATAACTTCAGCATAAACTCTTCTTCCGCAGAATCCATGTACTTCAGCAGATTCCTTCAGCAGTATTTTCAGCAGAATTCCTACTTTGCATAATTCCCAACAATCCTCCCTAAACTGGAATTTGACTAGGTTAAGTTCCAGTTTCTTGATAGATCTTTAACACAGCAAAACATAAGAGGATTGTGCACGAACATCATCAGCAAAGAACCACAATAATTACATCTCTATGATGATAAAACTTATAAACTCCAGATCTTTGCAGCAACAAATAACAAAATGTACATCAAAACATATTAGTTTCATACTATTCTCATCACATCCAAGTGTGTTAACTCCTGTGAGAGGTGAATCATTGAAAATAATGGATTTGATGTCTCTTTACCAATAGCCATCACTACTGGAGTAGCAATATGTTTGAGTTTGAAAACTATGGTACACTGATAACCATCTGATTTATTAGCAAATCAGCAACCATAAACGGATTTGAGATGTCTTTAGCTGTAGCCGTTTGCTCAGGACTAGTCAATTCTTAGGTAGAAAGAATCCCCTTGGTGAATTGATTACCAAATATGGTATTCCACTGCCTTTACCACAAGCCATATACTTGTGGGCTAGCCAATTCTTGGATTCCAAAAAGGAATAAACCATGGTGAATTGATGACCATACAACCCTCAGCAATTAAGCATGGGTGGTTGCAAACCCTATGATTTTGAGCAAATCATTACAGCTATCAACAGATTTCATGTGTCTTTACCAAAGTTGTACCCTTTGGACTAGCCAACTCTTTGACATACACAAGGTACATCTGGTGAGTTGATAACCATCAAAAAACATATACAACAAACCTACAAGCAAAGTTAGACAAACAAAGAATATACATTGTTTTTTTTTTTAACTAATAATGAAACAAACAAATAAAGAAAACAAATAAAACATAATAACCAAGATACCATACTCAAGAAGATGCTAGATGCTGCTGAAGTTGAGTCTTAATCAATCCAATCAATTGTTCAGCATGTAGCATATCATTCTCGGATGGAGGAACCTCCAACTTCATTCTAAGCATACTTCTCATCAAGTTCACATATAAAGGATAAATCTTATCAGATAACATACACACAGTCATCCCATTCTGTGTCTCCACCACATGCACACAGGGAAGAGGATAAAATCTCCAAGTCTCAACCTTCCACTTATGTGAATCTTTCCAAATTGAATATCCCTTACTATTTGGAGATTGAGAATCAAACATAACGTGAAGATCACCCAACAAGTATAAACCAGAACCCTGTGGTGAATGATTATCATAATGCTTTGTGACAAGGCCATAGAGTGTAATCAAATCTTGCCTATCCACCATATGGAGTATATCCTTCAAGAAGTTAAACTTCATAGAAGTATTATCTAACATAAAAATGGTGTTAAGCTCTCCATCAGTCAAAGTCCAAGTAGTCAACACACCATGAGACCCTTAAAGCATGTCAGCAGATCCTTCTTTAATAAAAGTTGAATCAACAGCCTTTAGATCCAAAGAATGATCCCTGAGTGACTTATGAATCCTAGATGTATATGTCCTATCGATCTCACGAGATCTCCTTAGAAATGTGTCTCCTTTTAGACATCCTTTTCTTCCTCCTACCTGGTATATAAATCTCCATAGAGACAGACGATGGTATATTCTCAGATTCATCAGAGACATCTTTAGCAGGAATGGAAGAAGTAGAAGTAGACGTAATTGGAATAGCACCACGCAATGCATACATTCTCTCAACCATTTCTCTGGCCCTCTTAGCTTTAGCAGCTGCTAGCTCAGCTTTCTTACCCAACTCTGCTCCTACTTTATCAACAGGTGAAACACTAGGAATAGAAGCATTCATATCCTCTGAATCCAAAGATGTAGTAGCCAAACTAGGTACTGCTTCAGAAGAAACAACATGTGGTTCAGTAGATTGAACCCTTTTAGTGGAATGTATAGCTTCAGTAGATGCTTCAGAAGTAACAACAGGAGACTTCATCTTAGGTGTAACATCATCAAATGAATCCACAATCTCAACCTTCTTGGTTCTCTTTGCCTTTGGAGCATCTGCACTATCAGGAATCCTCTTCAAGTTAGAAGGTGGTGTAATTTGCTTCATAATCCGAGTATACATATTAAGTAAGACATCATCAGATAAAGCCCAAACTTGCTTCTTTGTTAAACCAGATTGATAAACACTAGAACTCTGATTATACACCACATTGCGAATATACTTTTTCTTTTGAGCTGCAGTTTGTGGTCTTTCCCTTTTTGCTTTAGCTTTCTGAGCATCAATGGCTTTTCTTTGTGCAGCTGCACCTTGCTTCCTTTGTTGACCAAGAGCCACCATCTGGGCAGCAAAATTCTCACTATCAAAGTCTGCTCCTAAAATACTTTGTGCAAGTGTAGGATTGGATGCAACTTGATGAGTGTAAGTATCCCATTGCTCATTAGTGAATTGAGTAGATAGTTGATCAATTTCTCTTTGTCTCTTAGGAGGCAAATTGGTAGCAAACTGAGCTTCAAGCTTTTGAGCCAATGCACGACTCTTCTGCATATCTGCATACTCAGCCATTATCCTTTCTTTTTCTTGTCTTTCCTGTTCACTTACTAGATCCGAACCAAGCTCCTCATCAATCATAGATCCTTTACCTTTATCAGCAGATTCAAGAACAGAATCACCATGTGAAGCATCAATAATAGGAACATCAGAAGAAACACCCATGTAAGCATTAGCAGCAACATGTTGAGGAGTGTCTTCAGAAGTAACATTAGCATGAGGATCCAAATTAAAATTCCTTCCAGCAACAAACACTTCATCAGGAGCTGTTGAAGGTGGAGAAGTGAATTGTTCTGGTACAGATGAAGTTTGACCAAGCTCAGAAGCAACATCCATCATTGGAGCATCAACGTTCTCATCATTAGTTGCCACATTGTCCACACTTTGCAATTTTGATGATTCAGTGAAATCCTTGCTCAAATATTTTCTTGTTCTCCTTCTAGAAAACAGAATAGGTTCCTTGTGCTTAGATGATCCAGCAGCAATAGGAGTAGAAGCATTGGTTTGTTGAGCAACATTAGCCAATATTTCAAGTGAATCCAAATCAGCATCCTCTTGCTCCTCATCAGAAGAAACCACAAGCTTCCTTTTGCTATAATGCTCAAGTTTGTCCTCTAAAGTCTGAACCTTTTTCTTTAATTCCACAATCTCATCACCAAGTGTAGACTTAGTCTCAGCAAGATCCCTTTTTAGATTTGTAACTTCTTTCACAGTCCTGTTGAGCAAAGCATATACAGATGTGAGAGTAATAGGGTCCTCAGCTCCACCAGCAGATTGATCAGTGGTAATGGGAGCATCATTGGACCTTTCAGGAGAAACATGTTCATGCTCAAAGACAGGATAGCTATCATCAAAAGTCTCTTTAACAGGACTAGGTGTGGCCTGTCGATTAACCTCATGCCCAAACTCATCAAGAGTACCATGAGTAGGTGGTGGACTAGGACTAGGTATGGGCAAAGGTGAGGGTGGAGGTTGGTCAGAGTAACATGTGCCTTGCCAGCTGAGTGGAAGGGCCCTCATCCATGGCGACTGATGGATTACCATCAGCAGCAACATTATTAGAGGGTGGAGTACCAACAACATTACCCTCATCAGCAGCCCTCATTGCCTTGAGCAAAAATAGCTAGCAAAGGATGATGTTCCCCCTCAAAATTAGTTTTCATTGAAGCAAATAGTTTAGCAGTTAAAGCTCCTATGGGACAAAAAGCTTGGACTTGGGTTGTAATGTCTAAGATAATTTGTAAAAACCTAGGGTACATTAAAACTTATGCTTTTTCCTTTGAACATTTTCAACCATGTTATCAAAAATATACTTAGAAAAATTATAAGTTAATCCCTGTGTGGACATACAATCCCACAACCCAATTGAGTAGAAAATTGATCCCATGACTTATTACTAATACATTGAAGTAAGGTATGTACCAAAAACCTCCACACGGGGCAAAGCTTGTTTTTCTGCCACAAATCTGTTCTAGTACTTTGATAACCCACAGCTCTTAGCCCAGCAAGTATCTCCACAGAATTAGAATGATACACCCCATCAACATCGTCCAAACGAAGCTTTCTCCTTATCAAATCCTCCGTCACAACATACTCTGTTCCATCTATCATAGCTGCAATCTCTGTGTCACTCCGTGTCGTAGCAGATGCCCAAAACTGTGTAACCAATGATTCATATATCACATCTGGAGAATATGTCAAAGCATAATGAAGCTTGGATCGCTTCAAGAATTCCACCATTGGTTCATATAATTCATGACCCTTTGCTTTTCCCAGAAAAGCTACTTTGTTATGATCATTCTTGAATAGAAGCGCCATGTGAGAAATGGTGATAAGGAGTTATGATTCACGCAACTGGAAGTGTGTTTAAATCAAATGAAGTGGGAATCTTTTATTTTGGGCGAAGATATGCGAAGAAGGTATTAGTAGAAGTTACCCAATTGATGGTCAAATATATCGGAACTAATGTTGACCATATCTTACGTGGAAAATAACTTCACCCAATTTCAAACTTAACAACAGTAACGAGTCAAACTGCTGAAGAAGGTCAATCGTGAGAAATATCTCAAGAGGCTAAGTATCCTCCATAAATATCTTTTTACTGTTGACACCAACTCGCATTAATTGTCATAGCCTTGAATCCTTATAAGATAATCACAATGCACACTTACCACAAATCATTTACCCCCAATTATCTTCACAAACCCTAAGTTCTCCAAAAATACCACAATCATCAACAAAACCATGTCTACCATACCAGAAATCATTGATCCAACCTCCTCTCCATCATCATCATCTTCATCATCATCATCCAGTGATGATTTTCACCTATTATTGCGATCTTCTTATCAATATGAACCTAGACCTTTGAAGTCTCCCTTTCTCCCTTCTTCTGAAGATGATAGTGTAGTGGATCCAAATGAGTCTTCTAGTGATTGATGACTACCAGATCGTCTAGAGCTAAGTGCTGTGGTGATAGCACTTCCTGCTTCATCTCATATCGTTAAGGGAAAGGGCAAAAGGAAGATGGAGTGATTGCTTTATGGTGGAACGAGTAGATGGAACAATGGAAGATTTTCATATCACAAATTCATCTACCATATCCACAGACTTCATCTTCGTTTTCATCAATCCATCCTTCCCATTTTTGTCTTCACCTTCCGTCGTCTTGGTTATGCATTTGGAATAGATGATAGTAGCTAGTATAGGTTTAGTAGATCTTGTAAAGAAATGGTCTTGTATTTTCATTTGAAGTTGATTGTAAGCTGTAAGCTGTAAACTGTTTCTTAAATGAATGAACAATTTAACTTCAGTACTTTTCTTCAGTAGAAATAGTTAGATTACTTCAGTACTTCTCTTCAGTAGAAACAAGCATTAAGCTTACATGACCATATTTTATTGATCAACTTTGTGAACATCAACTAATAGAGCATTCTGCAAAACAGACACAGAGTAGCATACACACCAAACCAAACAAAGACAAACAAAACTCAAAGTACATTATCAGGTTAGTGTTAGCAAACAAAAAGATAATCAAAAATCTACAAAGTTTACAAAATATAAAACTAACATCCTCCCCTGAGGCATATGCCTCCCCTGAGGCATATGCCTCCCCTCAAACTTTGCAGTTAAGGGTTAAGCATCCCAATATGAACAACTAAGTGTTGAAACCTAGGTCCATCAAAAGCTTTAGTCAACAAATCTGCCACATTATCATCAGTGTGAATCTTAACCACTTTTATCAAATGTTTTTCATATGCATCTCGTATAAAGTGGTTCCTGATTTCAATATGCTTAGTTCTCTTGTGGAAGCAGTTTTTAACTATGCATATGGTACTTTGATTATCAATAAAAATTGTTGTGTTCATGAAGTTAAACCCATAATCCAACAAATTATTTTGTATCCATAGTACTGACCACAATTTTTGCAGACAACATACTACCTTCATGATGAGGTAGCAACATAGTTTGTTTCTTGCCTGCCAAGAAATCAATCTTTTCCAAGGAATTGGCAACCTCGGTTGTGGATCTCCTATCGATTTGCACCCATAATCACTATCACGTAAGCCTCCGCTTAAAGGAGACTCTTTTGGGTACCAAAGACCTAAATTAGGTTGGCCTTTAAGGTACTTAAAATCTTTTGCATTCAGATGGGAAGCAAGTGGAGTGACTTGATGTCTAGAACAAACACTCACAACAAATGTAATGTCGGGCTAGAAGCTTTAGATACATCAAGGAACCAATCATAGATCGTATAAGTGAACATTCACAGTGGATCTGTTCAATGTTTTCTTTGGTTTTGGAGCTTCATAAGGTGTAGTGGCGGTTCGACACTCTCCATTCCAAACTTCTTCAAAATGTCCCTCACATATTTATCCTGACTGATAAAAATACCATCGGGTTTCTGCTGAACTTGGAGACCCAAAAGAAAGTAAGCTCCCCCATAGCACTCATCTGAAACTCTCCCTTCATCAGCTCCTCAAACTCCCCGCACCAAGCTTCTTTAGTGGAGCCAAATATAATGTCATCCACATAAACTTGCACAAGTATGATATTTGTGGAATTCTTCTTTAGGAAAAGTGTTTTGTCAATGGCATCTCTTCTATAACCATGCTTCAGTGAAATCTGAAAGCCTAGCATACCTTGCTCTTGGTGCCTGATGTAGTCCATAGAGCTTTTACAACCTTATAAACATGATGTGGATGATCTGGGTCTTCAAATCCTTTGGGTTGAGTGACATAAACCTCCTCTTCTATTTCACCATACTGAAAAGCACCTTTGACATCCATTTGATATACCATAAATCCCATGTAAGATGCATAGGCCAAAAATATTTGAATGGCCTCAACTCAACAACAGGTTCAAATACTTCATCATAATCAATTCCTTCCTCTTGCATGAACCCCAGAGCCACTAATCTTGCTTTGTTTTTAATCACAACACGCATCTATTTTTATTCTTCAAATCCATTTTGTCCTAATAGCATATTTCCCATCAGGTAGTGGTACCAAGATCCAAACCTCGATTTTTGAACTGTGCATCTCCGCTGCATTGCTTCAAGCCAACTTGAATCTTCAAGAGCTTAAGTAACACTGGTTGGTTCAACTTGAGAAAAAAACAAGCAGAACGATGTTTAAAGTTGTGTGATTGTCCCTTGCTTTGATTTAAGACATAAGAAAGAAAAGCAACTTGACCATATTTAGAACTTGTCACAGTCCTTCTAGTTCTAACTGGTGCTTGAGGATCACCAATAACATTGGATTGAGGATGAGCAATGTTGATCCTTTTAGTAGCAGTGGGGTTAACTTCAATAAATGTGTCAAGATTAGTCATAGTTGGCTCAAAATCACTGTCATAGGAAGGTGAGGTGAAGATGCCAGCTTTGGGTTGATGATTTCCAAGATCTGAAGGACTTGGAAAGCGTGTATAAGGTTCTCCAAAGTCTGTGGACACTTTAGTAGAAATGGGAGATCCTTCGGAGAAACAGGAGAACCTTGGGAGAATCATGATTTCCACGACTATGTCTCAGCAATCTCTCCATCAAGCCTCTCAGGCATCTAGGTTAGCTGCATACTCTTGCTTCGAATCCTAACAAGATCCTGCATAGTGTGACTCATCTTTACTCAGAAGTAACTTTAGAAGTATCACCAAAAGTGGTTAGGGAGAAGAAAGGTACAATAATAGGTTGTTCATCATCCTCAAATTCACTATCGGTCAACATCCATGGTACCAGGCATTTTCGGTGGGAGACTCTGGTATAGCACTTTGATTAGTCACATGTCTAGAATAACCCAAGTAATCAGTTAAGTAATCCAGGTCAAAAGACCAAACATGACCTTGACCTTGCACATTGGGGTTATCTTCTAGATACCTCAGGTTAAGTGTCTCCACAATCTTTCTAGCATTCAAATTATAACCTGTAAGCCTTACTATGAGCCGAATAACCCACAATATACCCCTCATCAGCTTTTTCATCAAATTTACCCAATGGATCACTTGTGTTCAAAATGGTCACTTGACACCCAAACGGTTTGAAGTAATGTATAGCAGGAACTTTCCCTGTGAGAAGTTCATAAGGTGTCTTGAAGTGAGATCTAGTAATGGATACCCTGTTCAGTACATAACATGCTGTGCAAACTGCTTCAGTCCAAAACATAGTTGGTAATTTAGAGTCTGAAGGCATAGATCTTGCAGCCTCTATTAAGGTTCTATTCTTTCTTTCAGCTACCCCATTTTGTTGTGGGGTTCTTGGAGTGCTATAGTCCCTTTTAATACCTTTAGATTTGCAGAGTTCAATTAAAACATCATTCTTGAACTCTGTCCCATTATCACACCGAATACCTTTAACCTTTTTGTTCAACTAATTTTCACTAAGGGTAATGAATTCTTTCAACACTTGAGACGTTTCATCTTTAGTCCTTAGAAAGAATACCCAACAAAACCTACTGAAGTCATCAGTGATCACAAGACAAAAATACTTGTGATCAATACTTCTGACTTGGGTTGGACCAAAGAGATTCATATGCAGCAACTGAAGAGGTTCTGAAATAATGCTCACATTAGTAATGGCTTTATATGAGGCTCTGTGTTGCTTTCCTTTGTTGCAGGCAACACAATGATGTTCATTGGTGAAAACTTTAGAAGGAAGTCCTTCAACTAGACCAAGTTTAGAAAGTTTGTTGATGGTCTTAAAGTTCACATGTGCCATCCTTCTATGCCATTTTGTAGACTCATCCAGGGATGCTTTAGCCACCAAACAAGTTAGGTCACCTTCTGGTTGAACATCATTCAAGCTGAATGTGTATAGATTGTGATTCCTAGGAACTCTCAGCAGAATTGATGTATCTTCTGGTAGTTTGAAGTCTTTAGATAGGACAAGACATTCATCCTCAGATAAGAATACTTTGTTCTTGGTGTCACATATTTGTGAGACTGAGAACAAGTTGAAGTGTTGCAGTTCCTTTACATAGTACACATTCTCAAAATCCAGTAGAGGTGTTTTGATGGTGCCTTTCCCAGTGATTCTACCATCACTTCTACCAAACGTCACATTGCCTCCTCCTTCTATGGGTACGAAGTTATGCATCATATCTCTATTTCCTGACATACTTCTTGAACAACCACTGTCAACGATGCCAACTTCCTTATGCTTAAGAGGATGATCCTACAACAACAACAAAAATATATACAAAATATTAGTACACTATAGAGGCTCAATTCATCACTGACTTGAGCCTGCCTTGTGGATCATTAGAGTAATGCCATGCAAATGTATAAGATCCACCATTGTTCTTGGGTTTCCATTGAAATTTAGGTCCCTTATGAGTCCAAGAACAACCTACTGAGGGCACAGCGGCAGATATCCCGATATCCCTTCCCATCATTCATAGAGTCACCACAATCAGGCCAATAACCATTTTGAAAATATGAACTTGTTGGTTTCACATATGCTCTAGCAACAGATCTTCTCCAAGGAAATGGAGAAGGTTTAGTTGCTTGTGGAATATAAGAGGGTATTTCATTAACATTTGTCCACATTGGTCTAGGTTTCATTTGACCAGCACCTGCACCCATTCTTTGTTCATGAAAATCACAATCCTTAATCAAATGAAATTTGCTTCCACAAACAAAACATGTCTTCTTTTTAGAAGATTTATTCAAAGTAAAAGATGTTCTATTACATGCAAAAGCATTCAAACCATAAGAATTAACAGAATTGTTTTTAACAAACTTAAAAGCATTATTGTGCAAAGAATTAAAAGACAAGTCTTCAGGAGAAACTGTCTTGAAAGTTGATTCCTCAGCAACAACTCTAAAAGGCTTGTAAGCAGTCTTGGGTGTAGGCTTGGGCAAGTTCTTGGGAGGGTCTAACTTGTCATTTGAATCACATCGGGTAGTAGAAGTAGACCCTTGGTCAGAAGACTTGTCACTGTCACAACAAGAGACAAAGTCATTAGATGAAGAATCAGGGTCTGGCAAGTCTTTAGACTTTTTGCCATAAAGATGGTGTGATCCATCAAAGTCAACAGTGAGGGAAAGGTCAATGGGCATGTGTTCACCTCTAATAGGTTATGGGACAGCATGTAATGTTCCTTCTTTGACATAATTAGCTAAACCTGCTTGTGTAGTTTTACGCCCATCATGTCGAGCTTCTAATCCTACATACTTTTGAAAACCTAAACCTATCCCTGAGGTCTCAGATTGACTACTATAGATATGTCTAGCTAGATTGTTACCTGATATTAACCATTCGTTATGTCTAGCTACTTCCTTATCTAGTTTCTCTTTTAGCTCTTGATTTTCAGAAAATACCTTAGCTTTCTCTTTCTCAGTGCGTTTTAAATCTATTTTAGCACAATCTAAATCACTTTGTAACACCCTGATCTTTTCATCATAAGCCAATTGATTCTTTTGAAACCAAACTTTTTGTCTTTCTAATGTTTTTAAAACCTGTTTATAAGCCTCAACTTTTACATAACATTCATTATATTTAGGTTTCAATTCATCATAGGCTTGTTTAAGTTCATTGTAACGTTCACTACAACCAAAAACACAATTGTGTACCTGAGAGATGCCCATCAAGGCAACTTGATCATGCCTATCCTCTGAAGTACAACTTTCCAGCAATCCAATATTCTCTGAACCAGGACCTTCATCATTCTCATGCTCATGCATCTTCCAATCGACATGGTCATCCACAGTGACAAGAGCTGTGGAGGAGGGTCCAGCCCGAAGTTCAAGCTTCGAATCTGGCTGATAGGAAGAATATCTCACCTCATCACCAGCCTTCCTATCCTTGCATTCTCTATAGAAGTGACCCATCTGACCACAAGTAAAGCATTTGACCTTGCCTCTGTTAAACCTAGCTGGATCTCTTCCTTGGAAGCTAAAATTTCTCCCAGACTTACTCTCAAAATTCTTGATGTTCATTGAGAGCATAGCCAGTTGCCACTTCAAATTCATCTCTTCCATGTCAAATGGATCCACATGTTCAAATTCCTCAAAGGCTAGTTGCTGCTGAGTGTCATAGTCAGCAACAAACGAGTGAATCACATCTTCCAATACACTACTGGATTTAGGTTGAGAACTTGATGAAGTTGTAGTGTATGTTGATGCTGAGGAAACAGGACTTGGAGCATAAGTCATCCTATTTGAGGAAGCCCCAACAAAAGCTGTGTGACTAGGAGTGGATGAAAGAAAAGGACTTCTCACATCAGGCTCAAGAGATTTAAGTCTGTTGTATAGTTCATCAAAAGTAAGCATATCCAGCCCACCTTTAGCTTTGAGGGCAATGCTTACCTGCAACCAAGATGAAGGTAAAGATCTCAAGAACTTTGAGTTGTAGTCATCATTATTTGGCTTTGCCTTCAGATGATTCAATTGACTCAATATCTTATGAAACCTGTCATACCCCTTATGGATACCTTCTTCTTCAATGATTTGGAATTCTTGAAACTGTTGTTTCAGCATAGATTTCCTCATTCTTCTTGACTCGTCATTCCCACCAAACCTAGCCTTGACAGCAAGCCAAATGTCCTTTGCATCTTGCATGTAGTGAAATTCACCCAAGTGATCTTCGGTATAGCCGAGAAGGAGAATAGTTCTCACTTTGTTCTCCTTTGAATGCCGTGAGATCTCTTCAGCAGATTTGGGAGGAACAATGGTAACATTACCATCAGGATCTGTGATCGTCCTCTTCAAACTGTTCCCATTCTTCACAATTTCCCAGAGATTCCAATCAATGTTGGAGATCCAATTCTGCATCTTCATAGCCCATAAATCATATTCCTCCCTCTTTAGGTATGGGAATTTTGCATTGCTGTTTGAAAGACTAAGTTGTTGTATAGATGCGTTGTTGTGGTTGTTGGTGACATCAATGTCAATGTCTGATCCAGGCATGTTGAATGTAGTTTTGGTTGTAAGGGTGTGTAGAAAAGATGTAGTTCTTAGTATTCCAGAGACTCTCCCGAGGCTCTGATACCACTTGTTGAAACTAAAGACCTTGATAGATCTTTGAGCACTCGTTGATCGTTAGTTATGCTTATGTAATCACAAACACACTAAAAGATAATCTCTATAACTTGTATTCAAGCGGAAATTAAACACAAGAACAAATACGAATAACTAAGAACTCTTTGATCCTCTATGGATCTTTTAATAATACTAAAACTTTGTTTTTTTAACTCGTAGATAACTCATACTATTGTGTTCCTTTTATAGACAAGGAACCCTAACCCGTTTCCCAAGAAACGTATAAACATAGAACTAAATAAGATATACATTATAACTTCCTAATAAAGCTCATGCATATCCTAACTAACTATAGAATACGCGGAATATCTCTCTCCGCAGAAACCAACTACACGTTTATATAACTTCAGCAGAAACTCTTCTTCAGCAGAATCCATGTACTTTAGCAGATTCCTTCAGCAGTATTTTCAGCAGAATTCCTACTTTGCATAATTCCCAACAACCTTGGTCATTGTTGGAGCAATTTTGTTTTTCGATCCAACAAAACCATGAGTATCTACAAAAGGAACAAAAAATAAAAAATCCAAGTAAGTTTTTAATCCTGACTGGTATAAAATAAAAAAAGACATCTGCTATTAATCATTTTTCTATACCCAAGCCTTTCTAGGGCATAAAAACTTGTTAAAAAAGAAAATACGGACATGTAAAATTTGTGTCCAAACACTCCTTATTTCTACTGTCCAAAAAACATCTAAAAGCTGTTAAAACATCGTACAAAACTATTAAAGTAGCAGCATAAAAGTGTTAAAAAAAATAGCAAACGAAGGTATAAAATGCGTGTCGAAACACCCCTTTTTTTACATCTATTTCCAGTTGTTGTATATATAGTTTCTAGCATCGATACCTGTTGATGAACCTCTTCTAGAAGCTGAGAATAGAATCATATTCCCAACACAATCCGACGTAGCAGCTTTGAAAACCACCATTTGACGCGACAGGACCGAGCTCGAATGTTCCTGCAAAATGAGCATTACGATATCAGCCTTGTATTCGAGGCAGATTACGTTTTAGTCATCCAATTAAACACTTTCATACAAATATTAAGCAATCATAACTAAGTTGAATACTAACATTAAAAATCTCTAAAATAAAATAATCTGATCAAACTCCTTCGGAACAACCTTTGTGCATCCTATCAACTCATCTTTTGTAAACTGAACCCTGCAAAACTCACAAAACGTCACTAAATTCATCCCAAAAAATGTACTAAAAAACTCTTGAATACGCGGCTATTTCAATTCAAGAGTCATTTTAAATGAATAGTGGAATAGATTTTGAATCTTGATTGATATGGAGAGAAGAAAGGGCAAGAATGACATTTAAAAGTCAACTAACTTATTTTTTTTCCTAATATACAAACTTCAAAAACCTTTTTGTTTATATTCCACCTACATTCCATAGAAATTGTCTGCATATGAGCACAAATATTTAGCAGAAACCCCAACTAATATTAAAGTGAAGAGCCTAGGTTAAGTAAGTAAACTTGTCATGTAGGTTGTCAAAGTTTCTTGCTTTAGTATATTTGGGGCTGGAGACAAAAAGATCGTATTTGCCTGCACATAATATACAATTTATTAAATAAGCAAATGAAGCATAATGTTGTAGCCATCCAACATAAACGCGGTAAATTAGATACCGTGGATACGTGTTTGTTGATGACATACCCTCCGATTAGGTCAAAGGACACCCCTTCGACCTCAGTTGAATTTGTATTACGAAGACCCAAGTCTTTCTTCATAAGTCATTGGTGGCGTAAAATCATTCATCATTGATATGGTTACCAGTTGGGAATTCGCCAGCCGAAGACTTATGCCCTTCGGAGTCTTCTTTTGAAGGCACCAAGACAAAGGAGAACCTTGACTTGGTCTTCCCCCACGTTCCCACTATCTCCTTAGCTTCCCCGCCAAGACAGAGAGAGTGGTGATGAAGCCCTAGCAGTTACCACAAATCATGGGACGCCCCCATGATCTCCGAAACGTGTGCTAACACTCTCCAAGATTATTTCTCCATCTATAAATAGGTTGGACAAGTCATTTCAATGGTATGTTCACTCAACACAGTATTTCACATACTTCATATTATTTACAACACATATCACATACTTACTCACACGCCGGAGGTGGTTCGCAGGGCCCAAACCCTTCGCAATCACTTAACGAAGTGTCTATTATTTTTTATTGCAGATTGGCTACAAGTTTGGCGCAAGCATATCACCCGTCATACCCTTCGATCACCATCGAAGGCCTGGTCGTACGAATTATTGTACAATCAGTGGCACCATCCGTGGGACCCGCTACAATTGGTCTCGTTATTCCAAACTTATAACCAGTCAATCACACTCACTAGTTTTACGGCATGAATCAAGGAAGAGAGGATACACCCCTTCCGGGTTTCTCGACCTTTACACCAATCCGAGTCAACGATCCTAACAACGTTCCCAACATAACCGCGTCCAAATTTAGCACACGTTCTCACCCTGAAATAACTCCCAACAACCATGCTTCAACTTCGGCTAACCCTGAATCGGTAATCAGTCCTACGTTCGTCGAAGCTAACATTGAAGTACTAGAATCTTTACTAAGGGCTCCAAGGAGGCAAGCTCGGAACGTGGAGATGCGGAGGGAGTTGGAATACTCTAGCGATGAGTATGACGAAGAGATAGAAATAGAGGCTAGGCCCTTGGCTCCCGGGGCTACACGCTCAGTGCTGAGGGTAGGGTCTCCGACCAGTCAAAGGTCGAGTGGAAGGTCGGTTGGTTTTGAAGATGTTCTGGAGAGGGCTCCGACGAGAAGGGAAGGAACAATGGAAGGCTCTAATGGAAGGAGTCATCGAAGGGAGACTACGGAGGTTAACTTGCCACCACTCTTGGCGGCCCATCTGGGGAGAACTGAGGCAAGGGTTCCGTTGCAGCCTTCTCACGCATCCGGTGTAGAAGGAAATCCATCTCAAATGAATAGGGGAGGAAATCTTCCTCCTCATGGTATGTACCCTCCTTTTCAGGCTCAATCTTACCCCCAAGGGGTTTATCCCCCACCTAATGGGCAGGCTAGCAACCCTAGCTTTACTCAACCATACAGAAGCATGCCCTACGGGCAACCTATGGTATACCCTTCGTATCCTGTTGGAAGTCACCCACCATATATACCTACTGCTTACCCTCAGTATGTTAACCAAAACCCTGTCGGAATACCTCCGAACCATAACCCATACAATGCTGTCCCCACTTACATGCCACCTTACAACTGCCTTTATTCGGAGCCCATAGGTTCCACAACACCCTTCGTAAGGTGGATAGAAGACTACCCTTTGCTCGATGGGTTGAAAATGCCCGCACATATTGGTACTTATGATGGGAAGGGGGACCCGGATAATTTCTTACATCTGTTTGAAGGGGCTATCAGAATGCAGAAGTGGGTTATGCCCGTGTGTTGCCACATGTTCTCATATACCCTACGAGACTTCTGCCGATATGGTGGAACGGGCAAAAAGCGTGTAGTATCGTAAATTTGGATGATCTCAAGGCCAAGTTTAGATTACACTTTAGTCAGCAGAAAAGTTCACAAGAACGCACCTAACAGGCACACATCAAGCAGAAGGAAAACGAGAGCACCAGGGCTTTCGTTACTAGATATACTGATGACACCTTGAAAATATTGGGTCTGTACGAAGACTAACTCATCTCAGGTTTCGTGCACGGCCTACGAAACAGGAGTCTGGTGGAATTTCTATCCACTGACCTTCTCGCAACCTACAAGGGCTTAGTGGAGAAGACTTACACCTGGATCGAAGCCAAAGAAGTATCTACCAACGGGACTCCAATCGAAAATAAAGAAAGTCACAGAAAAATCCCGAAGCATCCTTCGTGGGAAGGGTCAAAGAACAGACACAAAGGTAGAGACAGGTTTACGCCCTACCACAAAAACATCAACCACGGACTCTTGGCTAATCTGTCCAAATATCCAAGGGAGATACTCGCTACGGAAAGGGCTGTGAAGGCCTTTGATCCTCCCCCTCGTTTGGCAAGTAGGGGAAGAAGCAGGTATACCTCCAAATATTGCTATTTCCATGACGATTATGGACATGACACCAACAATTGCAGAGAGCTCAAGAAACAGATAGAAGAGGCCGTCAAATCTGGTCAATTGGGACATTTGGTGAAGGGCATAAAGAAAGGTAAAGAGAAGGTCTCCGACAAACAGTTGGGGAAAGACACCACACCTGTCGAAGCACCCATCCTCATGGTGTACAGGGATGATTCTGGTTTAAAAAGAAAAGCAGCAGAGGAAGCATTATGCGGAGTAGGAGACATTACTTTTCCTTCGATCACATGCAAGGTTCTCTCGAATGACCCCGTGGTCATCAAAGTCCTGATCTCCAACAGAGAAGTAAACAGAGCTTACTTAGATTGTGGTAGCTCTTGCGAAGTGTTCTACGAACATTTTTTCTAAAGCTCAAGCCTTCGATAAGGTCGAAGAGGGTAGATTCAAAGGTACCCTTGGTGGGATTCTCAGGGGAACACTCATGGCCCCTAGGAGAAGTCCTTCTAGAGGTTACGATTGGAGAAGGAAGGCTAAAAAGAACAAAAACCCTGGTTTTCGCGATTGTAAGGTCTGAATCTCTTTATAACCTGTTAATAGGGAGAACCGCAATGCAGAAAATGGGCATCATTGTCTCCACCATACCTGCCGCAATCAAATTCCAAACACCATTCGGTATTGGAACGGTTTTCTCTAGTTACAAGGTGAAGAAGCCTACCGACGTAGGAAAAAGGGTCAAGCAAATTCTGAAAGAGCCTCCGAAAGATGTTCTCAACTGCACTGATGCCGAAGAACGCATCGTAGTAAACGATCTCTACCCTGATCAAACGGTGGTAATTGGAAAGCAGCTCCCTACCTCCTTTAAGGCTGAATTAGAAAAGTTACTAAGGGCTAATGCAGATGTCTTCGCATGGACTTACTCTGACATGACGGGGGTCCCTATAACTCTCATCATAGATGGAAAGCCCTTCGGTACCAAACACAAGCTTAATGAGTTCAAGCACAAGCAAAAGCGTCGAAGCCTTGCACCTGAAAGGAATGCCGCAGCATGCAAGGAAGTGGATGAGCTCGTAGCAGCAGGCATACTCAGGGAGGTGAAGTATCAAACCTGGGTAGCCAATCCAGTGATGGTTAAAAAACATGACGGAGGATGTCGAATGTGTGTAGACTTCACAGATATCAACAAAGCATGTCCGAAGGACTGCTATCCTCTACCAGAAATTGATTGGAAAGTGTAATCCTTATCAAGGTTTCGACTTAAATGTTTTTTGGATGCTTACAAGGGTTACCATCAGATACAGATGGCAGAAGAGGACGAAGAAAAAATAGCCTTTTTTACAGGAAAAGACGTGTATTGTTACAAGAAGATGCCTTTCGGCTTGAAAAACGCATGTGCTACCTACCAACAGCTAGTGGACAAAGCCTTCCACAAGCAGATAGGTAGGAATCTCGAAGCATACGTAGACGATATGGTTATAAAGAGTAGAACGGAGGAGGACATGCTCTCCGACATAAAGGAAACCTTCGACCAGCTTCGCTCCATCAACATGAAGTTAAATCCCAAGAAGTGTTCATTCGGCATGGAAGAAGGACAATATTTTGGACATCTGATCACCAAGTAGGGTATTAAGGCTAACCCTTCAAAGGTTAAGGCCATCACAGACTTGCAGCCTCCTAAATCCCTCAAGGATGAGCAAAGTCTGAACAGAAAGCTAGCAGCCCTCAGCAGATTCTTATCGAAGGGTGCAGATAGATCTTTGCCATTCTTCAAGACACTCAAAGGATGCACGGATAAAAAGACGTTTCAGTGGAATGCTGATGCGTAGAAGCACTTTTAAAAGCTCAAGGAGTTCATGGCTATTCTACCTACACTTACCGCCCAATCAAAGAAATGTTATTTATGTACATCGCAGCCTCCTTCGAAAGCATCAGTGCTTTCAGTATTCATGGCGAGAAAGGAAGCAAATCCCTATCTACTGCCGTCACGCAGGGTTCTCTGAGGGAGCTGAGCTAAATTATCCAGAGTTGGAGAAGTTAATCTTGGCTTTGGTTCATGCTGCGAGGCACCTTCGAAGGTACTTCCAAGCTCACCCCATAACCGTGCTCACTGACAAGCCTATTAAGCATATACTTTCGAAGCCGAAGAAATATGGAAGGATAGCGAAGTGGGCTATCGAGCTAGGTGAGAATGAAATTGAGTACAAGGGTAGAAACTCAGTAAAAGGGCAAATATTAGCAGACTTCTTAATCGAAACACCCTTCGAACCGAAGCAGGACACCAAAGTTGCTGAGAAGAAGCCTGCTAAAACGGTCGAAGGGTGGAAGCTTTACACCGATGGGGCCTCCAGCTCTGACGGTTCTAGGGCAGGTCTAATGCTTATTGATCCTGAAGGGAAGGAGTATACTTATGCACTCCGTTTCGAATTCGATGCTACTAACAATGAAGTAGAGTACGAAGCCTTGCTAGCAGGCCTCCGACTGGCTAAGGACATGGAGGTGGAAGACTTGGCTATTTTTGTTGATTCACAACTGGTCGCCAATCAGATAAAGGGCTCCTACGAAGCAAGACAACCTGTGATCAAGCAATACTTGGATAAGGCCAAGGAGATGCTTGAAGGGTTTACATCCTACAACATAGAGCACGTTCGAAGAAACCAAAACAAAAAAGCAGACGCACTTAGCAAACTGGCATCAATGGCATTTGCTCATTTAACTAAGGAGGTTATGGTCGAAGTGTTGGCAGATAGGTCCATCGTCCGAAAGGAGGTGTCTGACGTAATACTGGAGGAAGATTCAAATTGGATGACTCCGATTATAGAGTATCTAATAAGTGGTATACTGCCGGAGGATCAGAAGCTAGCTCGAAAGGTTCGCATCAAAACACCACAATACAGAATCATGGGGACCTAGGCAAGCCGCCAACATCATTCAAGAAGTGCACGAAGGATCTTGCGGGCTACACGCAGGACCCCGCTCCGTTGTTTCTAAGATCATGAGGATAGGATATTATTGGCCTTCGATGCACAGGGACGCATTAGAAATTATCCAGAAGTATGAAGCCTGTCAAGTCCACTCAAGAGTGCCAAGGCTACCAAAACAAGATATGACCTCCGTGACGTCCGCATGGCCTTTCAGCCAATGGGGGATATATATCGTAGGCCCTCTTCCAATTGCTCCAGGAGGAGTAAAGTTCTTGGTCGTAGCCATCGATTACTTCACGAAATGGGTGGAAGCTAAGCCTTTAGCATCAATCACAGGAAGGCAAATGGAAAAGTTTGTATGGGAACACATTATCTGCCGGTTCGGAGTACCCCACATCATCATCTCAGATAATGGGAAGCAGTTTACCGAAGGAGTATTTCCAGTGTTTTGCAGAGGCCTGAACATAAAACAATCTTTCACATCTGTCTACCATCCTCAAGGTAACGGACAAGTGGAGGTTACTAACAGGGACATTATCCGAGGCATAGAACGAAGGCTGGGATACAGTCACCACGGTTGGGTAGATGAGCTACCTCAAGTACTCTGGGCTCACAGAACGCACACAAAGTCAAGTCATGGGGAGACACCTTTTAGCTTGACATATGGCACATAAGCTGTCATCCCTTCGGAAGTAAGTGTAGGATCGAAATATTATTGTGTTGATGATTCGGGTGGTCTTGGATGATCAAAATACATGTTTTCCATTAGAGAGAAAAAGTAGATGATAGGGAGTTTCTTGGTAGAGACTTGCTTTGTAAATTATCAAAGGTTAGATTAAGAAAAGCTCCACTCCTTCCATGGATGGAAGGGGTATTTATACTTACAAACATAACGACCTCCTATCGGCCTGTGGATCAGGTATACAGTGGGTAAAGATCCGTCCTTCCTCCATGGTGTTACTCTAAACTATTCTACGCTACTGACTAACTAATTAACTACATAATAACGTAAATAACTACAAGTCTACGAGCTAATATATGCTAGACCATAATTGGGGTGACCGACACTTTAACATGGAATTTCCAATTCCTAACAATCTCCCCCTAAGGGAGGTCACCCCAAGAATTACATTTTGAATCCTAGCATTCTTTCTTTGTCTTTTTCCTTGAGCTCGTAGACTTCAATTCTTCAATTCCGAAATCTTTGTGCTTTAGTAGCGATTCTTCAAAGTCTGCATAGTTTTGTACTTTAAGTGGAGGCCTTTAACTGATCCACATCTTTGATGATCTTTGAGCTTTCATTGAGATCATCAGCCACAGTAAATCTCTGGATCACACTTTATTGTGTTGCCATCATGTGAAGTTGTGACTTTCGGACCGACATGCTCACACTTTCAGGATCATGACATCTTTCCATCCATAGTTTTAAAAAGCGCGCCTTGAGGCGCGCCTAGGCGCGCCTCGGCCAAGGCTCAAGCTCTAGGGATTTTTTCGGATCAAGGCTCACAACATGCATGAATCCCATGAAAAAGCATCGCCTTGGGGCTTTTTGCGCCTCGCAGATGTAACATGTTTTGGGGCTTTTTCTAAATATTAAGATATGATACATGCGCCTTATAAGTTATATGCATGAGCCTTTTAAGTTATATCTAATAACCCTAATTTGGAAAAGAACTAAAACACACAATCAAGTGGGTAACTATAGATTCTGATCATTTTACAAATATGTAATCTCTCTTAGGTCATAATTTTATATCTTGAACTGATTCTTATTGATTGTTTATTTTATTGATTTGTAAATAACGTCATAAGTTTATTTTATCTTCAAGCATCACATCATAGGGTGAATATTTGTATGATTTGCAATACTGAACTGATTTTATGTTTATTTTATTGATTGTTATTTTTTAACAAGTTACTTTGTTTCATTAAGTATTTTCTTTATGACATATTATCATGAAAATCTGACACTATGCCTTGAATATTAATATGTTGCTTGCTTGATATTTTGGGTTAAATTGTGAGCTTTGTTAGATGTAAGTCTGCAAGTGTAGGATACAAGCATATTTAGTTTGATATGGATTTTAATCTATATGTAGTTCATCGAGCCAAAGAGTTGATCCGTTTGAGAAGTGACAAATATCCATTTTAATCTTTATAATGGTTATATGTGTCATGTATTAAGTATTTAATGTTATTTTGCGTTATTTAAGCTACATAAATGGTCACATATATTATAAAAAAACTTAATGTATTTAGTGCGCCTCGTATTCATGAATCTCGCGCGTTAGTATGCGCCTCGCCTTGAGGCTCTTTGGTCCTCTTCGCGCCTTAGTGCGCCTTGAGCCTTTCAAAACATTGTTTCCATCAGAGTAGCGGAAGCTTTACTGGCTCATGATATTTCAGCAGACAGCCAGAAAGCGAAGCATAGTATAAAAATATCGAGCCGGGTTATGTAGATATGCACCCGTCATGAAATCTTCAATTAAGTGTGGATGCCGTGTGAGCATGCGGCTTTGGATTGACTCCTCAATTCGATCGCAAAGAACCGTCCCAAATGTACCTGCAAACAACAGTTAGCAATAAAACACACGAAAGTGTCTTTGATCGCTTTCGTTGAATTGAGGTACACGACCCACGGTTCCCGTTGATCAAGTACAAGTCACTGCCTCGTGATCGGTATAATCTAAGAATCTCCTTGACAGGGTTTCGCAGCTGCTCTAGCTGTTCTCAAACCGGAACGTCTCAAAGAAGACAACACGGAGTGAGTGAACCAGCGAATTGAGATTCACTGATTGATGAAAAATTGATTTGAAAACAATCGCGTATTGCTTGAAGAAAGAGTTTTGCAATACGATGAAGGTTTTATGAGAAAGATCAATTTTCAATCAAAAATACTTTTTGTATTTAAAAGAGTACACATTCGAGACGTGCTAGAGAAAATAAGATTTGCACATCGAACGGTTTTTCCAAAAGTATTTTTTGCAATCAGAGATACTTTTTGTGTTTGAAAACATAAGTACACATTCGACGTGCTAGAGAAAAGAATGTTTGCACATCGAATGGTTTTTCCAAAAGTATTCGTCAATTCATTTCCTGGACCAAGGTTGATTCAAGACTGAATCGCCCCATTGTTTCTATCCGGTTGTCACAAGCTTGATCTTTTGCAAGATTTCACATGTCACCCACCAAGAGCTTGTTTGATGTTGGCTCTAGAAGGATTTCCATCTTCATCGTGAATACTTTACATATCACTCGGATGTTCTGGCAATACCACAAGGATAATGCGTAGGACTCTCAATATATATACTTACTTTCCACATTGTGTGAAACATCAGGTCTTCATTAATTTTGTGTCCTAATGAGATATTGTGGATGATCTCTTGGCTCTAAACTCAATCGTGCACTTTTGTTTCCTATGCCGGAGACTAGGGAGAGGGTTTCCTTCTTCAATATCAACAATCTCTAAGAGAAAGTCGATAGATTATGTCGGTTCCCCGTGAGAATGAAACAAGCCCTTTTAAGAGGAACTTGAGTAGCTTGGTAAGTTTTAGTGCAGTGCGTCACTGGGTCCATGACGTCTTGTCTTCAATACCAGTGTTACCTTAGTAACCACCAGTAGCATATGAATTGAACCCGGTTTCTGCCCTAAGGTTGAATTATTGGAGGGCTATTTCTTTTCACCCTTTTCACATTTAATTCTTTTTCATTCTTCAACCCCTTCAGTGCTTACCGAGACTTCATAACTAGAACCTTGTTGGGTTTATTCCAGTACTAGCTCTGTCTTAGTCCGCACTCTTCCCATATCTCACTTTTCTCCTTTTTTTTTATCATACCTAAGGACTCTACACTATCTAGTGGATTGTCCCTGGGTAGATCCCTTCGGCTCTGGCGGGATCATGGGAACTAATACCTAAACTCACCAACCTTATAACTCCATACATAAAGTAAAATGGTCGGTCTTTTGGTACAGTTCATTCTTTTGTGAAACCAATTGAAAAATCATTTGGAAAATCAATCAAGGTACTTGTGATATAAAATCAAAGCATTTTGTACCTTAATAGTTTTGATCATTTAGAAATGATCCCCCTCAACATGTGCATATGATCTTGAAATTGTTTAGCACATGGAGGCAAGAGTTCTTTGAAATAATTTCTTGATCACAATTTCCTTAAAAAAAGCCATTTGATTTTCTTTTGGTAAATTCTCCCCCTCAATATGTGCATAGGATATTTGAAATCATTTTATCACATAGAGGAAATAGTTCTTTTGAAGCACATTCACGATCACAAAAGCCATTAAGAAACCATTAGAAAATCAAACAAGGTACATTATGTTGAAACATAGAAATCTTTGTACCTTGAAAGTTTGTTTTCTTTTGAAATGCTCCCCCTCAATATGTGCTTCGAGATACGAAAGCGTTTAGCACATATGAGAGAGCAGCCTGCACAATTGAATCAAAACGATCACCTTTTCTCAAATTTCATTATTAAATCACAAATTCTCCCCCGATCAAAAATATCAAACCCTTTGAGATTTTGGATCCCAAGTGATTTAATAAGGTTTAGAAAACATGGGAGAATATGTGGCCTGGTTTAAAAACTCATCTTGTTTTTGGATAAATCCTCCTCCTCAACATGTGCATTGTGTATTTGAAATCGTTTGGCACATGGAGGCAAGAGTGCCTATAAAGGACTAAAACCAATTCCATTAAAACAGATTTGAGATTTAAATCACGATCTCTCCCCCGATCAAAAACTTCAAACCAATTGAGATTTTGGATCCCGATTGATTTAAATCATTTAGAAAGTATTAGGGAAAGACGTGGCAAGATTTAATTTTGAAATTGACAGATAAGGAACAGATTTAGACATTAAAGATTGTTAGTGTCAGGTATGATTGTTTTAAGAGAACTTTAAGTAAAATAAAACAATTTCACAATCAAACAAGAACAGAAAAAATTTCATTTTAAAGGTCTTTGAATTTTAAGGAAAATCATACCATGACATAACTTTAAATCTTTAGATCACCACTTTTTAACGAACAAACCGGAACTTTTATGAAGAAATATCGTTTGAAAATATTTTATTTCAAATCACTCTTCCCCTCAATCGATGACCGTAGTCATTGATTGAGTGACTAAGGTTTTGATAGAAATGAAGTTCGGTGATTTTCAAAACTTAGACCAATATATTTTCAAAACAATATTTTCAAAATTTGTTTAAAAATGGTATCATTCACTACTTTTCCTGCACAAGGTACGTTAGGTGGAGAGAAGTCGCTTTGTTGATGTTGTTGTAGGGCTTGAAGAAAACCGTCTGTGTGATGCAGTGAGACTTCTACGTTGCATTTTAATGCCAACCGAGGTCAAATTAATTTCGCCCGTTTCTTCAATCACTTAGAAGAAAACCATCTCACGATGCATCTTTGATGAGACCTCTTACGTTGCATTTTTGCCAACTCTCCATAGAAGTGCAATTATGCTCCGTTTCTTCATTTGTCAACCCAAGATATAGTTACCCTTTCCTTTCGGCATCCAATCATCTTCAATTGTGGGATCCGGATCGGGAAAATTCTTATATAACAATATACCTGCATACGTTAGTGAACACACATACAAATATATGGTGGTCGACATCACCCAAACAACAATCGACTAATCAAAGTCAATACAACATATCAATCAGATCATATAAAGGCATGGGAATAATGTGTTCCTCAAACTCTAATCATCTAATCCTAACAATCTTATCCTAGGCACCTAGTCCTTCAACGTAGTTTAACATGTTTAACATTTAAGTATATAGGATAATTAGATAAGTCCGTTAGATGATATAAATTTGAAAACATTCTCCCCCTCAATCAATGACTCATTTTCTGAAAATTTTAAAAGCGCTGAAGTCATTGATTGAGTTTGCAAATTTTATAAAACTCGAATCATTGATTTTCAAACAACTCATTTACCACCATTTAGTTAAAACAAATATTTTTCTGAAGAATTTTGAAGGAAAAATATTTGAGTAGGAACAGTATTCCTTCGACATACTTTCCTCAATTTGTTTTTAGGATAAGTGCACGAATTTTGAAAAATGGTTTAGCGCAGCACTTTCCTTTCTTTGAAGAGCGGGTTGCTATCTGAAATAATAGCAAACCATGGTTTAAGCACGGTTACGCCATTCAAATAAGCGCAAGCCATTTGATTTGTGACATGTTTTGAAAAAGAATATTTACACCTCCTGCTCGAACTTCATCTATGGTCCCGTGCCATTATTGAATGACATTTCTAAGACCGCAGATGTTATCGATACCAGAAGACATGTCATGTGAAAACATATTTTTGGTATTTTTTTTTTGAAATTTTTTGATTTTTATGGGTTTTTGAAGGTTTTATATTTTTCTATTTTGTTTTTGTTGGTTTTATGTTTTTGTATTTTGCTTTTTGAAAAATATATACACAGATAGAGTAGATGATATAGTTTAAGAAGATGATGATACGAATACCGAGATAAGGATATCGAAAAGACGTCAGAAGATAGAAGTCATCATCCCAAAACTTCCACCACCAAAGCTTCCGAGGCTCCGAATAGAAGATAGAACATGAGCCTTTGAAAGAGAGATACTTTGGCACTTCCCCAAACCGAAAATCCATTAGATGAGCAGATTCTAAGCTCTATTTCAAGCTTGCCTTAGCCAGGTGCACGAAGAAGCACACCATTATCATAAATCCCGCTGCTCCATTTAAGAACGATAATCGAGGTTCTCCGTTCGGGGTTATATCATCCAATAGACGAACAGCAACGTTTCATCCCACTCTTAAATAATCTTCTCATATTTCTTTTCAACTGATGTCTGAAGCGATCCATTCCAAAAGGTGTCAAGAGAACACTTCCCCCAAGTAGATGAATTGATGCAGTCAGTCTCTTAAACTAGATCTCACGAACCCGAATACACATACCCGAAGACAAAGAAACTTATACCATCGAAGTAGCAGATTAAGTCCAATAGCCAAAGAATAACCCCGATGTATACTTTTCTCTCCCCTAAAGAAAGTGCATGAAACTCAAGAACCCGAAGTACCCGAATGCCCAAAGAGAGAATAACCGATAACATTGAGGAAGCAGGCCGAATCACTGATTATCTCAGCGGAAGACAATCTCTGCGGATGTCCACTCTGGAATAAGTGATTATATCTCTAAATCACAGATTAAGCCCTCAAGTGAGACAGCAGAGCGTCCCCAATGTACACAATCTCTCTCCCCTTATGAATGCGAAAGCATCATCACACACTTGTGTACCTCTTTTATCATCAGAAACTAACTCTTCCATCTCTTCCCCCACATAGTTGGAATAAGAACACTAAACGCCATGAGTCAAACCTTGAGTGTCTCTGCGGTAATGACATTCGTCTTCCCGGGATATCTTCAATCACTTAGAAGTATTAAGCTCATCAAAGTTTACTCGCGTTTAGATGCGTGTCTCCTTCCCCCTTGCTGGCTTTGACACTTCAGAATCAGCAACATCTTATCAGCCCACATACTTGAAATCTTTTTTAGAAGAACATCATTAGCTCAGATATATCTGTGGGAATCAACTTGCTGCAAAGTGTGAGCAAGTCTAATTGGGGATTAAATCAGACATTTCACCCTCCCCCAATTAGTGCTCTCCCCTAAACCGACAATCTTTTTGATAAATGCCCGGATTAAGAAGAAGTCTTTAGATCATTAAATGAAACTCGTCTTTGGTCTTCTAGC
The DNA here is from genome assembly GCA_910596185.1 of Chrysanthemum makinoi. Taxonomy (NCBI): domain Eukaryota; kingdom Viridiplantae; phylum Streptophyta; class Magnoliopsida; order Asterales; family Asteraceae; genus Chrysanthemum; species Chrysanthemum makinoi. The sequence continues at coordinate 313,424,089 of OU343223.1, read as the reverse complement.
ATATAGCAGGAAATGTAGAACAGACTGTAGACTCGACCTTCTTCAAGATTGTCCGAATGGGGAATAGAGTGTTAACATCTTCAACTCACACCAAAAAGCATCCCAACAAAAAGCATCCCAATTAACTTACATCTTACAAATCCCCTTAACTAAAATCCCTCCCAATCAAACAAGAACAGAAAGATGTTCATCAAGGCAATCAGCAATCAGGCACACACAAGATGGTAACACCAAACTACCAATCACATCAAATAAGAACAGAAAGATTGTTCGGAATCATCATGTTGATGTATACGTGAAGCATTAACCGGAAGCACTTTGTCGATAAACTCATCAATCCGAGAGAAGATGTCAACCAACGGCTCTTAGAAGAAACTCCATGTAAAGATGATCCGATAAGAAGAAGCTCGGTTCTTACATGAGTTAGGATCCGTATGACCATATATTCTCATAAGTCAATCAACCATGCAGAATTATCACACTTCTTCTCCCCCTCCAGAATTGCATACTAAGATGCCATTCTTGATTAAACAAGTGAACATCATCCAAATGTAGTCTACTCACACTTCTCCCCCGCAAAATTAGCACAGGATGTCGCCATCGTCATTATAATTGAGAAAGTGGAATCAGAAAACAATCAACAAAGAGAGCCGGTTCACTTGATGACTGAAGTGCATGGAAAAAGTATGAAGCATGTTGATGAGAATGGTCATAATAAGAAGATTTCTCTTCTTCAGAAGATAAAGCGCACTGACACATACACTTTTCTTTTCTTTAGAGAATGAGGCATGAACTGTTGTGTTCATACATCATAAGAAGATTTCTCTTCTTTCGAAAATAATGTGCACTGAAACGTACACTATTTTTTTCTTTAGAAAACGAGGCTTGAACTGTTGTGTTCAAACGTCATAATCTCTCTCTTTTCAATCTCTTGGCAAAACTTGTAATCAACCCCATTATCATTCAGTAGGCTCTTTGTAGTGACAGATGATGGAGAAAACCCAATATAATGAATTTGACCCTGAAGTAAACTACCTCGAACTCGTGACTTAAACTTGCACATATGTAACAAAGAGCGGTGCCGATTTCCATTAGCATCTCTAAGTACTCTTTATGTACTCTATACTCTTCAACCAACCAACCATCAAGTATAAGACGTACATTACCTCTTGAAAATCCACAATTGAATGTGACACTGAGCACTACAACGTAACTCCTTATAGTAACTAGATTTACAAGTCTTCGTTTTTGATAATAAGCTCGAACAAGGATCATGAAGAATCTTCATCCAACCATCCCCGATACCTTCAGATACTAAGTACACTCGCCCGTGATAATTCACTTCAACCTCAAATAAATAATACTGAATTAACGCCGTTGTCACTTCTTCTGGTTTACTGCTCAAATCTAGCCTTCTTTGACATTTAAACGAACTTTGATAATGGTTTCATCCCGACCATGGTTAAATGCACATAACCCCGTAAAACCATGTAATAACCAAACTACCATGACGAATATCCAAACACACATCCAATTCATGAAGTACACCATATTATCCCTTCTTCAAGTAAACCATAGCACCAAAGATCATGTAAGATCCGAATTACACTTTCTTCTCCAAGATGGTTCCATCATTACGGGATTTTACAATTCTATGGTTTAAACCGAGAAATAGTTTCTTTTTCGGGATTTTACAAAACCAAGAATAAACCGCAAGATAGATCCGGAAATGCACTTTACTAATACCGTGATGTTTCCATTGTCACGGGATTTTACAAGTCTATGATTTAAACCGAGAAATAGGTTTTTTCGCGGGATTTTACAAAATCAAGACAAAACCTTAAACAATGTCAGCTTGAATGTGTTATGACGAATTTGGTTTCAGTGAATATCTGTTTTAGGGGAACATGCAGCGGTTCATCAGCGGTTCATTATCCAACATCAACAATATCATCAACCATCCAATAAATACTTTGGTAAACACATCATTCATGCATTATGTCGGCTGTTGCTGTGACCACATGGTGAAGTAAACCCGATATGCCAAACTTGATCATGAAGTGAAATTCCCCATATTTGCTACTTAAACTTGTACTAATCCTCGTGAAAAAGAAACGGTGTACCCAATGTACAAAACCTCTTGACATTCTCAACTGAGTGAGACACCGAAGTGATAGTTACGTTGTGGGTTAAGCGAGAAAGAATCACAACCGTAATTAACTAGCCAAGTCTTTATCACACTCAATAAAAGGTCAAACAAGTCATCTTCGCGGAAGGGTAGAAAGAAGGAAGACGAAATAAGTAAACGTGCCCGGAAAACCTCACTTCAAATCCAAATAAGAAAAACCGTATAAACAACCCTGTAGTCAGCTTTATACAACAATCAACTCAATCCGTGGAATAATATCTTTCGTGAAAAATGTATATACCAAAGTACCAATCCACTTAACTCAACAAATCACATAACATTCCAAATTTCATAAACCCCAAATCATCGAATCTCAAATTTGTCACGTCTCATTAACAAATCACATCGTCAAAACTCATATACACGATCCAAATTTTGAGAAGCCCATTTGATCCCAAACTTATACAAGAGAAGTGAAATGTCAAGCCCGTTCCGAACATAAAAAAGTCCTTGAAGCCCCTTCGTTTACCCGATCCTTCAATGGTCAAAGAGAATTATCACTAACTAACGAGGCCTAAATATATTCATCCAATATGTCCAAGTTAGTTCAAAATTGATGAGTCAAAGGAATACTAGTGAGGCCCAACATGAGATTAAGATCAAGATAAAGCCCATATCATTATTATGAATTTTTCGGCCCATGTTTCATCAAGTATTGTGAGGCTCGGTTTACCCAACGTAACCCACCAGTAGCAAAAAAAAACCCATGACCGGTCCTCAAGTGTTTATCCTAAATCCACCGGTATAAAACACCACATAAAACACATCTTAACCCTAATCATTCTCATAAGTCGGCCTCTTTTATTCTCACAAACAACTCGCCACTAAGAATATAGTTAACAAACCCTAATAAAACATTCAACAAAACTCGGCCACCTCTTTCCTGTATCTCATATTCCCAACGAATCTCATAACAAAAATCACCCAGGAATATTTCAACATCCAAAGATCATCGTGTATTCATTGAAGAACATGAGTATAATATGAAAGCTACAGTGGATGGCATGAAACATATTGAATCGATTAAGCCACAGTGGGTGGTTCGAAGTTCTTGATAAGGCTTCAAGAGTTTTGATGGGTCTCGGTAGGTATGATTGAGCAATGGTTAAATTTAATTTTGATTTCCATGAACGAATCAAAGAATGAAGACAACAGTTTTTTTGTAGTTCATTCTTTAGTATTTCGAATATTATTAGACAAGGTTATGCCTTTAAATTGATCTATGATGATAAAGGATTCAACAACCACCGTGATATATATATATATATTATACACGAGTTTGAATCCATTCTGAGATCCCATGAGATGTATGAATTGTTTTTCATTTTGAGTCTTGATTAGATGTGGTAGGAGATGGTGGATGAGTAGGATTGGGATTTGATGGAGTTGGATTTTTTATTATTGGATCTAATGATATTGCCTCGTTAACGTTTTATTTTATTTTTTTCTTGTACTGATGATGTTTCAAAACTGAAGTACATGATCGAGTCATGGTATATGGTCAAGTTCTCCTTCTTCCTTTCTGTCCAGTCGTCATACGGAGTCAAGTCGCTAACCCTTTTTGAGTCAAGTTGCTAAACTGTGACAAGTCGCTACGGCTTTTATGGGTTAAGTGCTTTTCACAAATTTTCAAAACAACTCGCTAAGCCTTTAAAAACCATACAAGTCGCTATTGACTCAAAAGTCAATAGTCGCTACATTCATTAGACAAGTCGCTAGGTCAGTTTTTGTTCACACAACTCGCTACATTTTTATCAAAAACAAGTCGCTAAATAGCTTTGACAAGTCGCTACGTAGGTCAAGTTAACAACTCGCTTGACATTAAAAAATGTCAAGTCGCTACTTAGTACATCGAATCTGGACTGTATTGTGACAAGTCGCTAGCATGATTTTAGAAGTTTTCCGATGAGTTTTCCGACCATAAAAACGTTCACCTTCATACAACCCAGAAAAATGATGACTTATGCTGAAAAAACACTTGATTTTGACCCAGTTTGGACCTGACCATATGACAACTTTTAACCAATGTATAACAAAGAACTTGACCACAACATTAACTGAAATGGTACCAAAAGTCTAAAAAATTATATGATATGAATGTTTGAAAAAGTGACACAAAACAAACATATGCAACAAAGATGAAAGCAAAGGACTTTTGGACCAAAAAGGATACAAAAGTATAAGTAAACTGTTATACCTAGGGATAGGAAATAAAAACATTTCGGACCACAAACTAGTATCACCAACAGTTTAAACATGATACAATACCACAATAAATCATCAAAAAACACATAACCATGATATGAAACCACACAAATCAATACAACACAATAACCATGGCTCTGGTACCAATTGTAGGATCGAAATATTATTGTGTTGATGATTCGGGTGGTCTTGGATGATCAAAATACATGTTTGCCATTAGAGAGAAAAAGTAGATGAGAGGGAGTTTCTTGGTAGAGAATTACTTTGTAATTTATCAAAGGTTAGATTAAGAAAAGCTCCACCCCTTCCATGGATGGAAGGGGTATTTATACTTACAAACATAACGACCTCCTATCGGCCTATGGATCAGGTATATAGTGGGTAAAGACCCGTCCTTCCTCCACAGTGTTACTCTAAACTATTATACGCTACTGACTAACTAATTAACTACATAATAATGTAAATAACTACAAGTCTACGAGCTAATATATGCTAGACCATAATTGGGGTGACCGACACTTTAACATGGAATTTCCAATTCCTAACAGTAAGTGTCGAAACAGAAAGGGTCATGAACTTTGAAGCAGCAGACAACGAAGAAAGACTCCGTACCAACCTAGACCTACTCGAAGAACGAAGGGAAATAGCCTCAATTAGAGAGGCTATCCATAAACAAAAGATTGAAAAGTACTACAACAGCAGGGTTCGGCCTTCGACCTTCAAGGCAGGAGAATACGTCCTCCGACTCAACAGCGCAAGTAAAGCTGAGTACCAGGTTAAACTAGGGCCTACATGGGAAGGACCCTACGTTGTTAAGGAAGCATACGGCAATGGAGCCTATAAGCTGGAAACCCTCGACGGAGACGCTATCGATAGAACTTGGAATGGCACTACCCTTCGTAAGTTTTACGTATGAAACTTACAATGTCCAAGGAAATTTTTTATTTTGCTTTCAATCAATGTATTTGCATTCTTCTCACTTGGGGAAAGAAGCATTAATGGTAGGCGTCTAGTATTCATTTCTTAAAATGATGTAATCCTCCCTACCCACTTAATGATATAACGCATTTCCCTCAAATCTCTTGTTTCGTTCAATACAATAAAGATTTGTCCACCAAGTCTCTTTTATAATTTTCAATGTCGAAGGGATGTACAAAGACTAACAATACGTCTTGCTCATATGCATAACATCCATCTCAACTTCACATTAACTTTCCTATATGGCCTTAAGGTATTTCAAGCCTTTAGCTGCCCAAAGGATTAAGATGGAGTGGGTCGCAACCCTCTGTCAGCAATCAAATTATACGATTGCTATATTCTTGGTGAAGTAATTACACACAATGAGGCTGTGCATCTACCACACGCCTTAGGTTGTAAAAAATTTACGTGCAAATGAAACGTAAAGAGAAGAATCACACATAGCAAAATACAGGCCCTAGTGGCCTTGATGTAGATATTCATGACTAGTTTAACTAGTCCAAACAGGTCGTAGCCTTAACGATCAAACAAACAAACTATTGTCTTAGGCCAAAGCCTTTGCCACACGCATCAAATGTAAATTGTTTCATCAGGCATATAGCCTGGAAAGAGACACAGACAAGTTGTTTGAAAACAGGGTACATACCACCCTGAGGGATCAAATTACTACCACATGGTAGCCTTCATCAAACTTTGGAATGGGTCGGATCGGCAAAACCTGGAGATGGAACCTTGGGAGATGGTGTCTTCTTCGAAGAGGAGGCAGGCTGGACTTTCCTTGGCTTCTTGGCTAGCAGGTCCTCAATAGAGGCCACTGGGTCCTTCGCTTCGATAAGGAAGGAGAACTCTGAATCAGTTAAGGCATTACCTGCAACATCATATTCCTGCTCATGAGTTGCCCTGTAGTATGAAACATTTTCCAGCTTCACTAGTTCCCCTTTCTTAGCTATCTCCTCTAAAGTGGTGCACTTGCCATGAAATATGGCTGCGTTCACCAAATTCCCAATCACGATACCCACATCATCACTATGGTACAACTCCATAGCGATGTAGGGGATGACTTTGGTTACCAAATCCACCCTATCCTTCTTGAGCATTTTCAAATGAAGGTTTAACCCATCAACCTTTTCCTTGAGCTTGATCTCCTGGTCCACTAGCTTAGCCCTCTCTTCTTCAAGGCCTCCACACTTAGATGTAAGAACAGATATTTGCTCTTTGTAGCCTATGACCTTTGCACCTTCGAGAGATATCCTGTTGCACTCAGTTTGGCTTGAAGCTAACTGACCCTTGAGATTTTCGACATCAGCTCTAAGATCTTGAACCAAGGGATTTTTGTCGAAGTCCTCCATTGCTTCTTCACACTTTGTCTGCAGGTCTGCATACTTCTTGTCCCTAGCCTTCTCCCTAGCAAGCATGAAATCCATCTCTTCCCTAGCCTTGGTGACAAAGACGAAGAAGCTCCCTTGTCCTGGTGTTGAGCTGATTATCCAACATACACTGCCTGACATAGCTCTTGTCATGAAGATCACATAACCTTTCCATGGACATGTTGTCCATCAACCCCTTCCAACTGGATGGGGAGCAAATGACAAGCTAGGGGGGATGGAATCTCCTTCGTATCAGGGAGTCCTGCATCATAAATAAACTTGTTAATATATATTATTACTTGCATCCAATACTTTGTAACATGAAAGAAACCTTACCATGGATATCATCTGTGCTGGGCCCTTCGATGGCTGGAAACACCACAGCCTTACCCCGGGCACTCTTCTCACGTAGTTCGGAGGAGGAGTGGGGGGGATAAGCTTCCTCTTTGATGCACTTAGAAGCCTTCGGCTTGTACCCTTCCCGCTCGGACTCTCTCACCAATGCCGAGGGTCCTACAATGGCTAACCGTTGTTCGAGATAGGTTCATCGAGTCCGCCACATTCTCCACTAGCCGGTCTTCAACATCTATCGGCTCTTTCAAGGAGGAGCAGATGACACAGTTCGATGGGTTGAGCATCAACATCATTGTTGTTCACGCATTAACGAAGGAGAGCCCACACCATAGCTAGTCTCTTGGGGATCCTTCGGGATAAAGCTTACTTCTTCGCACACCACCAAAGAACAACAAAATTCTCGAAGACATTTTCGCAAAAAAAGGAGAAAAAGATGAATATCGAAAGATAAGTTCCTATCTCTTATTTTATTTAAAAATTTACATACTTTCTCCACAACACATAATCTCAGGATACAATGGAGATCCCTACCAGCTTTCAAAGAAGACCACCCATAAATAGAATTGGCTCAGGGAATGTTTGACAATCAGCTGGATGACGAGCTAAACGCTAATACAAAGGATTTCTCCTTAGAGTATACGGCAAGGGATCATTAAACCTCTTTTCATCATATTGAAATTATGGGTTTAGCAAAGCTGGGAATTGTGGAGGAACAATGGTATTTTGGATATAAAAGAACTTTCCCTTCCAATTCCTGATATTTATAAAAGGCCTATCAATGAGAATGGGCACACCCATTTCACCCCTGTTTGCCAATGTTAACCAGTCTCCTCCAGGGTACAAGTTCAAGAATCCTCTAAGCACAGTCAATGACGGTTCATACCCATAGGCTTTACACATTACGATGTATGTTGTGAGCTTGGCTAGGCCAAAAGGGTTAAACCTAGATATGTGTACTTCGTAGTACTGCAGGAGTTCTAAAATCAAAGGGTGTAAGGGTATCCTAAGGTTAGAGGTGGTGAATGCATGGGTGTATAAGCCTACATAGTTATTTGGGGCATCAAAAATAACTTGATTTTTGCTAGGTAACGTGATTTTGTATTCTTTGGGAATAGGATAATCAATGAGGAACGCTTTAAGCTCATCCCTAGTCAAAGTGCAACCTTGTTGTTTGATTACAAACTTCTTATTGGTATACATGATCCTTCTAATCGACAAAAAAGTATTGAAAACGTAGCAGATACGAAGGAATACTTTACCTGTTTGCTCGAAAGCTCGCTCGGAAGGAGATTAGTAGGTGAAAATTTGGACGTGAGATAAAATTGTGTTAGGGTTTTACTGTTTTTTGATTTTAAATACCCTCACACATGTTAAATCTTAGCCCTACACGTGTCCTAAGATATCACCTAACCTTCGGATTTCAAATCCTTTTTAAATTTTGAAGAGATGTTTTGATTTTACCGTGAAAAAGGTGGTTAGGATAAGTACGCGCATTAATTACGGGTCAATAGTTGCTACACTTTTCATCTTCGTTCGTCTTTGTGACGGAGGGGAGGTTTCGTACCTATTTCTGAGTCATAAGCAATATTTCTAGTTCGTACATACCACTTTCCGGGGGCCCGATGACGTATTCCGACGTCAAGGACACCTTCGACCTCGGTTGGATTTGTATTACGAAGACCCAAGTCTTTCTTCATTATTCATTGGTGGCGTAAAATCATTCATCATTGATATGGTTACCAGTTAGGAATTCGCCAAATTAAGGCTTATGCCCTTCGAGTCTTCTCTTGAAGGCACCAAGACAAAGGAGAACTTTGACTGGTCTTCCCCACGCTCCCACTATCTCCTTAGCTTCCCCAAGACAAGAGAGAGTGGGGATGAAGCCCTAGTGGTTACCACAAATCATGGGACGCCCCCATGATCTCCAAACGTGTGCTAAAACTCTCCAAGCTTATTTCTTCATTTATAAATAGGTTGGACGAGTCATTTCAATGGTATGTTCACTCAACACAGTATTTCACATACTCCATATTACTTACAACACATATCACATACTTACTCTCACGCCGGAGGTGGTTCGCAAGGCCCAACCCCTTCGCAATCACTTAACGAAATGTCTATTATTTCTTATTGCAGATTGGCTACAACTTTGGCGCAAGCATATCACCCCTCATACCCTTCGATCACCATCGAAGGCCTGGTCGTACGAATTATTGTACAACCATTTGTCTACAACTGTTGGTGGGAGACACCATCAGAATCGCTTTTGTCTATTCTAGAATAGGATTTCCGCGCTACTTGTAATATCAGATTGGCTTGCAAAACAACAAAACAGATTCACATTATGAATTCAACCATTATTGTATATAAGATAAAAATATGTACCTGGGGTGAAAGTAAACTACATGGAAGAAGATCATTGTGGCGTCGTGCACAGACTTTCCAGGATAATATCTGAAACCTTATTCATGTGAGTAATGATGAAAAATTTATTAGAAACCAAGATAAATGATGAACTAAAGAAACCACTAACCGACCATTAAATCAGGGCTGAAAATGAGTTTATGGAGACCCTCCCAAACCACATGAAGTTATCACTTTGTGACTATATCTCTTGTAACAATTTTACATATCCTATTACTTATAAAGCAAATGAATTGCAAGCAAAATTCCATTACAGCAAACTAAATGATACGCTTACCATATCAGCTTGTACACGATTCAATCCTTAACCCCGACAAACACCTATAAAATGTGAACGAAAGTGATGATTATAATTATGTAGCTGATACGTAAGCCAAACATCCTTATAAGCAATTTCTTACTTTTCACTCCAACAAATATCCGCCTTTAACCACCACAGCTTTGATTCTCTCTTACCACCTAATTCACAAAAAAAACTCATAACTTATTCCCAAATATTTGTTGATAAAAAAGTAAAAACGAAATTCACAAAAAGTAGCCAAATGCCTAGCCCCTTCGTCAATACTCTACATAATTTCTCAACCACTCATCCCACTTGACCTGTAACACATTTTTATTATAAAATTAACGCGAACCAATAAGTTATACATGCAACTTCAGATTACACTGCATTGTTTGGACCTTATCAGTTACAACAAAATATTACTACCAAGAAAATAGGCAGATGACATACCTCTTTATCTGACTTTCACTACTCAATACAAAGAACAACGCATTTTAACTTTATTTGCGACAAAGTTGCGTTTCTTATTTAGTTTGAAAATACACCCCAATTCCAAAGACACCCAAATCCAAGTATCCACAACCAACTATTCCATCCACACGATTTATTTAATCCTAATTTTTAAAACCCTAAGCCTGATAACTATTAACCATGGTTACCGAAAAAAAACCCATATTTTTCGACTCTTAAAAGGGTTCCAAACATTGAACCACTTTTAGTTTTTAATACCAAATAAAAACGTGTAGGTTTGCTTCCCAAAATATTCAGCCAAAAACTGTTCCATAAACCAAAACAACATACCTGTAACCTCTATACATTTCAACGAACACATGATTGACAACTCCAAGTCACTACCAAAGGTCTCAAATCAAGAAAATATATACTCGCATCAAACACACACATGTATCATATTTGTTACAATTAAAAGGTGTAAATTAGTTAACAAAGACAAACCTACAAAAGATTTCCCACACAAATTGTCAACACAAATTTACAAACCTGGAAAAATAGAACAGAACCATAGACAGATTAGGCATGCAAAGGAGATTGTTTATAAGAGTAAGAAATATCACAGAACGTCATGTAATTATATGGACACTTAAACTATATTTGATACCAAAAAACGCACGAAAAAATATTTGATAACTTCATTACATACCTTATAATGATTATAGAATCAAACGTAACATTATACGAATAGTAGAAAAACGCCTAGCCTCTTCTTGAATCCTCCCCAACTAAGCTTCAACCCATTCAAGCGCTGAACCAAACAAAAAAAACACACACAAAAAAATCCAAATATTTAAAGAAAATACGAACCAAAGATTTCATCTTTTATACAAATTATTAATAAATCATCAAAAATCCGCAAATCATATCAATAATAAAATACAAAAGAACTAATAAAAATCCAAAAAAGAAATTTTAAATAATAAACCTATTCATATCTATACTTACCTCACAGTTGCAGGAGCAAGTGCAGTAATCGTAATATTACCTTACGAAAATAAGAAGAAAGGAAACAACAATGAACCTCCAAGAAAGTCAGAAGATCGAGACAAAGAAGATAAGTATGAATACGCAAGGTGGATTTATCACTACCTATATAAAAAAAAATGATATTTAAGCCTAATTATATAGACCTACTAGCTTAGAGACCCGTTGACACCGGGTTATTTTTTAAAGAAATAGATAAATGAGATGATAATAAAAGTAATAACGTAAATTTGTTAAATTTAAAATATGTGTGAGTCACAATCTATTTACAACCATCGCGTTGCCAATCTAAAATAGATTGACTCGAACATACAATGATGTGTGATTTTAATGATCAATTGAGTTGCTAACAAACCTTGTAACATTAAAAATAATGAACCATAGTACAATACTAGCAGTGTACCCGCGCAATGCGGCGGCGGGCACTCGACGACTAATTTTGTAGCGGACAAATTTTTTCATTTATACGTTTTTGGCGTCAAGTAATTTCCTTTTGACAAACTTTACATGTAGCGTTAAAATCATGCTCAAAAAGCATTTTTTTTTTTGCTAGTGGCATGGTTAAGTAGCGGCAACAATGTAATATTTTCAATCAATTTTGAGTGAGTTTTCTCGATAGAACTATTTTCAATTGCAGCAATGAAATGTAAGTTAAATTCATAACGTATATTCTCAATAATGATGTTTATGTATGCACAATGTACTCACATTTGGGTAATTAAAGATTTGATATTCTTAAACAACAACCAACCAACCAACCCATGTTACAAGAACACATCGATTTAAAAATACATTGAAAGCCACAAGACACAAGCAACATGGACGCGGCGGCGGCTCCTGCTGTAACAAAATAAAACATAATAAATCTTATCAAAACCAAAGATCTACAAATAAAATGTACAAATCTATAAAAGAGAACTTTAAAATCATAACCGATAGTCATAGATCTTTTGTAAAACTCAAAAAATACCTCAAAACTAAAAAACCCATTTGGTGGGTGTTGTTCTTGGCGCGTCTCGGTGATGGAGGAGGGTTTCGTAGTGGTGTGGTGAGTGATGGTGATGGAGGAGGGTTTCGGTGATGGAGGAGGGTTTCGGTTTTGACCATAATCCATAGACATCCTTTCTTCCATGTAATTTTTTTTTTCGATTCAGATGGTACAAGTTCTTAAAAAATAGAAATGGAACAATATCCAACAAAAAATTAGACTAAGTTTGATGCAATAACAGTTTTTTAATGCACCTTTACTAAAAATAAATCGCCTTCTGAAATACTCCATGTGTACACCAATCGAGCTTAAAAAGCCATTATTGGTCCCATGAAATCCTTGAACTTTGCCAAGAGCTGTTGTTGAGATAAAGGGCCGATACCCAACGCCTTCTTCTTGTCCATATGGACCATATATCTTCTTGTTGGTGTAAAAAGTGATGGACCTTATAGCCTCCAGTCCATTATACCCCTTAACAGGTTCATAAAACCGGGAAATCCCAGTAAGATATTCCTTTGAACTATATTCCAAAGTAACCTGGCAATGCCATTGTTTAGTTATTTGATAAGGTAGGGAAATTAAGTGGGGCAGGCTTGATGTTGGGTGACAAGTCAAAAGGTTTCAAGGGAGAATCGGTTATGTTTTGTTGGTACAGGTCAAAACGGGTTTAGTTGACTTAAGTACTTAACGATGTTGTGTGCAGTAAATTCACATTCGTAGTGGTGTGGTGAGTGACGGTGATGGAGGAGGGTTTCGGTTTTGACCGGTCAGAGGGTGGCAGCAGTGATGGGGGAACAAGATAACAGTGACGGTAGCAGAGAGCGATTGAGAGAGAAGAGGAGACAGATATGTGTTAAATGGGCTAGGCTTGTGTAAGGATTATATATAAGCTAGCATTGTCTGTTACAAGTTAAATGGGCTTTAAAATTCGGATAGGTGTTACATGTTTTGGAATTTAAGACATTTAAAGGGTCTATAATAATCAATGGGTCAGTTTACAACATATACACTTTAAGAACAATATTGACTATTTCAAGTGAAAAACGCGATTTAATTTTCATGTGTATGCAAGAAGCTATTGAAATGTGTTGTTACAAGTGAATTAAAGACATTTAATTTTCATGTATTGACTTTCACACGTTTTATTTGACTGCATTGAAAGTATGATGTATTGTTTGTACATTGTGAATAAAAATTTGCACAACTGGATTGTTTAACACTTCTTTTTATAGAAATGTTTTTGGTCTTAAGATTTTTAAGACTTCCTGTAATAGAAAGTCCCAAACCTTTTATAAAGTAGTATAGATAACGTGATTACACCAATGATACATACATGATACAACATGAACCTTGTTCAAATACCTTCAAGTACTTCTTTATACACGACATTTGTTGGTTTTGGAGAGATTACCATCCTGATCACAAACGACAACCTTCAAACCCGCTTGCTTTTTACTCTTGATACGGCAACGTACAGTTGTCCATGTGTGAACACAGGACGAGGCAAGTACAAACCAACTTTAGAAAGCGATTGCCCTTGGCTTTTGTTGATTGTAGCATGTTCTGAATGTTTTTCCTCTTTCGCGAACAATTTCTGCAACACATCTGCTTCTTTTCTTGCTTGTAGGCATTATGCATGAATATTAATTGCAGAATTTTCATTAAATACTTAATAAAAAATGATTTGTGTTTTGTGTTTGATGGAAAAAATGCAAGCAAACGAAATCTAATGCATATTTGCAATCTTTTGTGTTTATTGTCAAACTAAATCCCATAATTCGTCATCGAAAGAGTTAGCAAATGTACAATTCGTATTTTGCTTGCCTTTTCTAATTGAATCATGAATTAATGTTTCGTTGGCAAAAATAGATGAGCATATTAGATATATACATTATGAAGTTATACTTTTACTCGATCAAAAACACATGAAGAAATTGAAACTTAAAACATTAAATCATGAGTAATCTATTAGAAGCAAACGGAATATGGTAGAAAAAATGAGATAATACATGAATTATTTGATAATCAATTGTGTTTGTTATAATTAAAATAATAAACGTCCATGCGTTGTCGTCTCGAAAGTTGACGGTCTCGAATAGCAAATGACGTATGTGAGCGCTAATAAATTCAATAGCAAAGACCCTTGGATTCAAGGGGTTTTTAAATAGATATGAAAATTTGATAATATAAAAACAACGAACGTAAACATGTTCCGTTAATATATGAAAGAAAAAATGAGATAATACTTGAATTATTTGATAATCAATTGTGTTTGTTACAATTAAAATAATAAACGTCCATGCGTTGTCGTCTCGAAAGTTGACGGTCTCGAATAGCAAATGACGTATGTGAGCGCTAATAAATTCAATAGCAAATGCCCATTCCGTGCACACCTCCTTTTTTTATTACTCTTATTCCAACCGGCCCCCTCCAACTATTATGGCCTTTCCATATTGTTCGGGTTAAGTTTTATTTACTACATCACATGATAATAAATAAATATTATAATTAATTAAAGCCTATAATACTTTAATTAACGACCGATAAATTATTTTGTAAACATTGCTTAATGTAATTAATACATCTAATATGTTAATTATATTAAAGTAAATTTCTCAAAGTGTATACGTGTATGCCCTTACTAGGCTCACGTATTTTCGGCCGTATATTTATTTATGACACGGACAAATAAAAAAAACACAGTCACATTTAATGCAAATTAGTAATCCTAAAACACGTGTAAGGTCACATACGAAATTACTTATGTTAAGATGATGATATAACATTGAATTGATTGTGCTATATTAATGGAGAAGATAGCTCAGTTAATCAAGTTATTATCCTTTTACTAAGTTCCTAAATTGGTACTTTCACAGAAGCACCTTGCAACTGTCGAATAGAAGTGACACATTATCATATGATACATACAAATATACAATTCACACAGATCAAAAAAGATCCTAAAAGCTTAATTTGTTTAGAATACAGAGGTCTATTATCATTTTTCATAACACGGCTACAGCATGACTTACATTTTCTTCTTCTGCCATAGAAGCTAAAAGTGCACTATGATGGCAAGATCAGGTATATCTTCAATCATTGATCAACTTGCTGATGGTTATTCAAAGCTATATTTCATTAAGAAGAGATGTGTCAAGATGGCTAGTCCTCGACAATATACATAATGGTCTAATGGTGCAACCTATTTGGTTACAGATCATGATGTGTTAAGATAGCTTTTTCTTATTTGCTTATTCAATATCAAAATCAGTAGTTTTTAATAAGCATTTCATCAAGCACGTCATGTGCATAATAAGCTAATGACATATATGTGCTATGTATAAAAAAACCATATACAGAAAACTTAATAGTAGTAAAAAACCATAATAACACAAAAATTACCCCGTCATAGATTGAACTTAGGACACGAATAGATGATTGGCTTCTGAAACCTGTCATTATAAAAAAGAAAAAATACGATATCATTAGTTATAGTTAAGTCGCCAGGAAGAAGAAAATTATAAAAACTAATTCAATAATGTGAGTTTCCCTAATTTTTTTTTTGGGTTAAGCAACACAAAGTTGAATAAAAACTAATCAAAGCCAAATACACTATAAACCGAATCAAAACCCAAAATAAAAATAACACATCAAAATAGCTTTACTACGGGATTTCAATCGAAACCTTAAGGGAGGATATCATTACAATTAAACCTTACCTAATTTATTGTGTTGATGTCATATAATCGGTCGGACTTGAACAACAATTGTTCCTGGTCTCCAAGTGTATCTCAGGTTTAGGGAATAGTCACATGATTTATGTATTTCTGAATCGGTTGAGGAGAGGATGTAAACGAAACTGATGTGTGGTGTTTTTGAATCGCCATACTCATTATCAATTGTGTATAAATTGATTTGTGATGTTAATGCGTGAATCAAACCGTCATGTATTTATATGAGAAGGATGCACAGAGTTGATAGGGAGGAGCGTGTAGATAGAGAGAGAGAAGTATACAATGAAATCAGTTTCAATACCGTGCTGACTTTAGTTTAAAAAAAAAAGGGTCAATACCGTGTTGACTTATTTTGTTGAATACATTAAATACATAATTAGGAGTTTCAATACATTCATTTTAAAAACGTCTTGCATAAAGTAATTGTACTTAGAAGCTAAATAAGGTAGGGCATTAAACCAACTATTAGTATTTGCACCACTAAGAGTCTTCGTCGAGCGTGAATCCTAATACTTATTAAACTTCCTGTTTCCCTGCTGCATTAAATATCTTGAAGTTTTTCATGCTTCATGTGCTTGGGCACTCGTAATCCACCATAGTGACTAACAAACGTACCAAACATTTTAAGGAAGATAAGGAGCCATCAGTGATCTTCTTTGCTGCAGGTGGCCATGGTGAATAACACCAAGACCAGCTATTGCGCTCAATTTTAGCCCCGTTTGTGGCTCTGCTCAGCCAATCCTGAAATCACATGCAAGCAACAACACTTAGAATGTCTTGTGATGATCTGTATAAAAGATAACAATGATAGCAAAGTACAAAAAAAGTATATACCAGATTCTCCCTTTGAAATGTGTCAACAATAGTTCAGCATACATGAGTGCGTTTGCGTATATTGCTGCACTGTGGCAAATGTTGTCCCTCGTCTTGATCGATTCCTTTATTTTCTTGAGAGTAAGTAAATCCGGCTTGTTTAAGGATTCGTAAAAGTTTATGAATCTTTCTAAACTGTAAAAAATCTGACATGTTTAAAGCTTTTTCAACATGCTTAAGTTGCTAAGGGCCAGCTAACCCAAACACCCCCCTTAAATCAAGTATGCTAACCCTGCATCTTTTCAAAATTCAACATCTTACCTTCATTTCGACCCATTAGCTCACCGGGCATTCAGTTTTGTCACAGCCAGTCTTATTTTTCGCCTTCTGGTATCCTTTCACCTTCTGGTAAGTCCACCAATCTGACCCGTTTTTTATGTGTTGAGAAACACCCTTTTTGACAAATACGCATCATACATTTTTGCTCCCTACCACATGTACATATATATTTTAGCATCAAGTTTAAAAACTGTCGATAACATCATATAAATTTTATATACATTACATTCGATATAAATTAACAGAACCCGAGTTGACCCCGTTTAAAAGTGAATGAAACAGAACTCTCTTAATAGGAACACCGGTGATAGGAAAAATAAAGATTGCACAACGCAAATGCCTATTTTATAAGATAGTATAGATAGAATGAATTTATTTTGACTAAAAAAAACAAAATTACAATAATGAACTAACCTTTTTAGATAGTAATTTTGGAGTACCACTTTAAATAAATTTCAACCCATTTGACCCGTATCATTTTCATTAAATCTTATGGTATAACCCGTTTCACCAGTTAGAGATAAACATAGCCAAAATTAGCCAATTTATAGAGAAAATGGTCAAAATTTGTCACCATTAATTTTTTTTCTTCCAAAATGCACTATAACTACTATAGAATACTTACTTCAGCTAACATGCATGAAAGGTAAGGCATGAGTATCATAAGAGAGACTCCATGATCAGTTGAATTCCTGAGTGTCAAACACTATGAAGACCTTTGAAATGTCTTAACTCATCCATTCATAAACAAATCATAACATGTCTTCAACGTATTTAAAGAGCACATATAAGAACAGCAACACTTATAACCAAATTTCACAATATAATATTTTAGCAACATATTTGAAAAATTAGACAACAATTATGTCATCTCACCATAGCCCGCCTACAATTTGACCTCTACCAAAAGCTACCCATTTTAACCTGTGACCCTTTCCCAACCTGGACCTACATTAAGCTATATATAAACATGTACCATGGTGATCTAAAAGATACGCGATGCAACAAACATTCTAACTACACTAACAATCAAATATAAAACAAAAAGGTTATTTAACCCCACTTTGGCATATTACAAGTCAACCCACCATAAAATACTTGCCCTTAACCCACCAACCCGAGATTTAGCTGTGCTTTTAGAAACTCAAAACTTTGATATGGTGAAAAAGTTAATACAGATTTAAGATTAGAATAATTATCACAAATACTTAATACCATTTTAAGAAAAATAAAAGAGCAGGATATAAAAACCATGGTTTACCACTAAAGAATGTATTACCCAAACGTATCCTTAGTAATGTACGCTTCTATTTGGTCTTGTGCTACCTCCTTCCTCCTTAGTGGTTTCATTGCAAAAGACATCAAAAAGATTTAAGTACCATAAACATACAAAAACTTTATATAGAAGAGATAACTGGATGAGACATTTAGCATACCCCATTACCGGAAGATGACCTGTAAATATTAATGATTTCTTTAAAGTTTAAGTTCAGTTGGCATATCTGCAGGTCAAGACGATAAAAACATTCAGAAAACATTAACTAATCATCAACTGGTGGCTTCAAGTTCTGTAATGTGTCTAACAACAAACCTTTACTACTACGTAGAAACAACACAAGATGATCTGGTCAATATGGCTATCGAAAAATAAAGCAGTCTGCTGACTTGGAATCTGCTGGAAAAACATGTCCATAAAAATAAAACTTATATCAGTTATTGTACTACCTGGCAAACGCAGACTGCAAAGCAGGTGATAGTATCTTTAACTTGAGATTATTTATTCCCAGGAGATGATCCTTAACTGGTCATGCGAACGAATTCCATTCAACCTCTGAAAACAAACTCGTTCTTATGTTATATATACACATACCAAATGTTACCGAGAGAGTTTTACCGCAACAATACGTGGACAATTGAGGCTTGAAATTGCAGATCAACAATGACCCGTGTGACCTGTTTAAAGATAATAACACCCATTTAATAAAAATAAAGGAAACCTATTTTAGCAAGATGACCCGTGTGACAAATTTGAATGGAACCACCAGCGTGATCCATCTGAATTAAATGAACTAACTAATATGTTTAAAGATAATTTGACCCATTTAATAAAAATAAAGGGAGTTTAAGATTGTCTTCTGCTGCAGCCTTATAACCAAGGAAACATACTCCTTGTCGTCCTCTAATAATAAGTTGAACCTATTCTTATGTAACTGTACCACATTATTACCTCTACTACATATATGCGCATCATGCCCCCAAATGGTGTTTCACAAGTAAAAGAAATTAGAAAGTTGAATAGATGTTTACCGGTGAGAATAATTGGCCAACTTTGTTTAGCCCACTTCACCACATTCCATACGTTGTTTACATAGTTCAAGCTTCGACCCCTACACAAATATTTAACCATTAGTCTAAGTTTTGTATGCTGTGCATAGCGTTAAAGAAACATACTGTAATACAAATAATTGCAGATATATTTTTATTTTTCGTTGTCTTACCTCAGATACTGGTATTTCTATGGTTGCTTCAATACATTGGACCATTATTTGCCTCTCGGCTTCTGAATTCACATGTGAACCGTCTACATGTCTAATACAATATTCCTATAAACATGAAAGCACATCATGAGCGCTTTATAACGAATTGATAACAAATATACTAAAAATCCCTTGAAAAGTTAACCAGTCTGGTAAGGATCTACAGACACACACAACAACAAAAAAAGGTCAGTTTCGAGAAACTTAATATTTACCTAACATACCAAGCTTAGGAAACATTATGCTTAATTTGATTTAGTGATTAATTATTACCATAATGTGAGTCTTAATCATTTACTTCATGTGATTTATTAAGTTCCTAAATTGGTACTTTCACAGAAGCACCTTGCAAATGTCGAATAGAAGTGACACATTATCATATGATACATACAAATATACAATTCACACAGATCAAAAAAGATCCTAAAAGCTTAATTTGTTTAGAATACAGAGGTCTATTATCATTTTTCATAACACGGCTACAAAGATGACTTACATTTTCTTCTTACGCCATAGAAGCTAAAAGTGCACTATGAAGGCAAGATCAGGTATATCTTCAATCATTGATCAACTTGCTGATGGTTATTCAAAGCTATATTTCATTAAGAAGAGATGTGTCAAGATGGCTAGTCCTGGACAATATACATAATGGTCTAATGGTGCAACCTATTTGGTTACAGATCATGATGTGTTAAGATAGCTTTTTCTTATTTGCTTATTCAATATCAAAATCAGTAGTTTTTAATAAGCATTTCATCAAGCACGTCATGTGCATAATAAGCTAATGACATATATGTGCTATGTATAAAAAAACCATATACAGAAAACTTAATAGTAGTAAAAAACCATAATAACACAAAAATTACCCCGTCACAGATTGAACTTAGGACACGAATAGATGATTGGCTTCTGAAACCTGTCATTATAAAAAAGAAAAAATACGATATCATTAGTTATAGTTAAGTCTCGATGTATTCTACAACATGTCTCGAAAGCACTTATTGTAGTAGTGTCAATACATTCATTTTAAAAACGTCTTGCATAAAGTAATTGTATTTAGAAGCTAAATAAGGTAGGGCATTAAACCAATTTTTAATTCAGGGTGCTTAGTAGGCTTGTACAAAAACTTATTTTATTATATATAATTATATATAATAATAATAGTAGACAAATAGACCTACTAATTTAATTGATCAATTTATTTAGATGATTAAAAATTCATTAACTTTTTATATTATTCCTAATATACCCTCCAATAATTTAATTGTCATTTTCCTAAACCTCTACTACATATATTTACCCAGTATCTTCGTCACTTGATTTCACATCCAATTTATCTACGCCACCCAAATTATGTTATAATCCATATGAGACAAAACGTATATTTTAACACTTTTATATTGGTTTTGGTGACAGCAAGAGTAAGTATATAAGTTTATTAACCTCTTCGATGTTTATATGTTTACTGTTTTTCATGTTTGTTTGCTTGAAACGTTAATTGTGACAATTAGTGCTTCAAATATTATGATTTAGTCACCTAATTATGAGTGATATGTTTAAAGGTATATTAGACCAGTTCTCATGTAATGCATTAATTAATAATACAAAAATCACTTTACTTAAGAAAAGGATAGAAGATGAAATTAATTTTAATTAACAGAAGAATGTTTGATTGTTTTGTGAAAGATGAATAAGAGGAGAAGAATAAACGAACACAAAGTACGTAGTTACAGAAAGGGAGAATTCAATCTTTCAAATTAGGAAATTATTTATGAAGGGTATATCAGGAATAAAACTAAATATTTGTTTAACTTTTAAATGCTAGACACTGTAGGTTATCAGCCTCCGTAATCCCAGACTCAAACCCACTGTCACACCAATCAAAACAGCAAGATGGGTTTTTCCAATGGTTTGTATATTAAAAGATGGAAACTGATAACAAAAAAAAAAACAAAAGCAAACCTACTCTATTTATAAGCTAAGGCTAAACAGATAGAAGAATCTGTGGGTGTAGTGTACTACATGTACAACCACTATTCCTAGAAATCCTTATTCAAATGCCATGCAAATAGGTATCCCACTTTCATCCATAATACTCGGTCAAATATGCTACCAAGTCACTGACCCAAATTCTGATCCATGACCCATAACCGGGTCAAACTGTGGACTACCCACTGACCCGTGACATACTGAACCGAACCATGACGTGACCCGTCAAGATTACCCAACAGACACTTGTCACACTAATATTGATTAGGTCTATCATTAGGCTTGTTTAGTAGGCCTATATATCAAAACTCTTCAACGACGTTTGAAGTTCATACTAAAACATTAACTTTTATATTTGTTTAAGTATAATAGAGGATCACATTGTTAAATCCTCAAGGTCGTAAGTCGTAACTATTTTATTCATTGAAATAAAAATTAAAGTTTGAAAATTATTTTATATGTTTGTTTACGTCTATGACATAATATTTATACTGAGAAAAGTTCATCAATGATTCCCGATTCCAATTCCCTCAAGATCAAAAGATCAACCCCCAATCTATTTGATCCAAAAAGTGTATACTAAAGCTCTATTTTAATTTAAAATTAAGTGTATTAAAAATAATTATTAGGAGAGAGGCAATATTTTCTTTTCACGTGACCTACCTAACACCTCATCATACATTAATCTCATCTGCAATACTTCAGATTACGATCACACATGATTTTTAATATATTCACATGTGAGATTCAATATAATCACATACAATATTACCATCCTAATAGAATCACATTTGAATTATCTGTAACAGCAAATACATCATCTTCAAGAACTAGATATGCATTTGTTTTCGCAATAACCTTATTTTTGCATCCATAACCTGATTTTCGTCGGCAACAACATGATTTTCATCATCACTAACATGATTTTATCCTCCATATTCAGATTATCATCTATATCTAACTAATCGGTTTTTAACCGATAATTTTGAACCTAAATTCTAGCAAAAAAAAACCTAAATTGATACTTAATTTTGAAAAATTAAGATCAATGGCGAAGATTTATGATAAAATCAAGAATTATTGAAACTTTTTGAAGTCCTTTGAAGATTAATTTTGAATTTTTTTGTTTGTGATAATCAAAATCCATTTTTTTTAGAGAAGAAATTGGTTTTTGAGGATTTTTGGCTTTTTGACAACATTGCCCCTAAAGTGTAAAAATCGTATTCAATTGGAGCCATTGGTTGAAAGTGAAATAAAAGGTGGGATTTGATCTTTTGATCGAATTTTTTTTATAGGGGCAATTGTATATATATCCTTTCAAAAGTTTAAAATTACGTATATATCCTGCTTAAATTTATAAATGCATATATATTCAAATTATACTTATAATTGCACATATATCATTTTAAACCTTAGAAATGTCATATATATCCAAATACTACCTCCGTCCCATATTAAATGTCCTGTTTTGACTTTTGAGGTATTTATTTTCCAACTTTAACCTTAAATATTTTGGTTTGTGTTGTATAATATTTGATGAAAATTATATCAATGAAAATTTTGTTTAAAACACAATCCATTCATATATTTAGCATCAAGTATTGTATAACACAAACAAAAATATTTAAAGTCAAAGTTAAAAAAGAATGACTTTGAAAAGTCAAAGTGGACATTTAATATGGGACGGAGGGAGTAACTATTATATAAATTTACAACTCTAAAACAAATGACAACTATAATTGTAATATTTCTTTTTATTTTTCCAAATTATTTTTTCTTTATTTACAAACTTATTGATAGTAATATACTCTTTCATTGCAAACATACTTTATCGATTACACATATATGACAATCATGATATATATGTAAGTTTATTTCAAGTATCTATACATATATATGAGACTACACATGACACGTCACTATTGCTTACTGGGCACATTAATGATGACATGGAGCATCATATGATGATGATGTGGAAATGGTGACTTACAAGATCAGCATTTCCAGAAAAAAAAAATCACCCAAAGAACATAACGCACAACCTAATTCAAATAACAGAGACACAAATCGGGTTATCTAATACACCTAAAAACCTCAATGGATTCGACATCATCATCGAAGGTATCGTCTTGCTTTACATCGTCTAAAGTCATTATTCTTTTTATTTTTTGTTCCAATTGAATCGAATTAGGTTGGCTAATCAGTTTTGATGCGTGATCATTTAGAGATTAGTTTCGATGCCTTTATTAATTTTACTTTTGAAATCAACATTGATTATATTGTTGCATACCAAGTGTTTGATGAAAGTCCTGAATGGAATTTTATTTCGAAACGTTGTTGTTTCCAATAGTAGTTTTGCATGTATAAGGAACCAACCTTGGTCAAAATTAGTTATAAAGGGAAAGTTAGGTTGTAATGATGATATTTAGGTTGTTAGTTATGAACCTAATTATGCGATGTCAGTTTGTATTGATTCTACTTTTAGTATTGCAATTGGACGAGAAGTTGGTGGTACAACGCTCATAGCCCTATCACAATCTCATAATAATGTGAGCAGCTCTGTTTTATCTCTAGCTATAAATGAAATCTTTGTTTATATACTATTCCTTTGATGTTTAATACTTATTTAAACCTATATTTGAGATTGAAATTGGTATTCTGTTTCGAGGGTGTTTGAATATTTTATTTAAATCAAGTATTTGTTTGAGGAATAAAATGGTTAATTTGTAGTTTTCAATGACCACCCTGAACTCCAACTATATGAAACCTAACTGATCTATTGGGAAATTACCAGGTTCCGGAGCATTTAATAAAAAGAACAGTCATGCTACTATTTCAACTCAATGTCTTACACTCATGAAGTGGTCTTTCATTAACATGCATCGTGATCTTGATACCATCTGGCTTCACCATCTATTTAGCATTGTCTCTTGGTCGTGGAACAATATTCTATCCTGTTGGCTCAAGTTACGGCTCTGACTCGGGTTTTACACTATTTAACATTCATGTGGTCTCATTTTTAACATTCATGGCAATTGGTTGATTCCCCTCGGCCTTTATAATTTGCAAATTTTTTCTTTTGTAATTAACAGTGGCGAGAGAGACTTGAGTGCTTATTTTCAGATGCTAAAGAATAGTGTCGTACCCGAGGCATCAACAGTTGAACGAGTTTCTTCCGTAAGGTAATCCTAGCGTGCCTTTTACTATAAACGATTAAGTTTTATATCGATTTTTGAATCATTCTATATTTCTTGATAAAGGTATTCTACTACATATTTTTTTATAAAATTTAGTGGTTACGAGGATGAGGGAATTGGAGATGAAAGATATAGAAAAAAAAAAGTACGTTTGATGACAGGTAATAGTTTACCCGCAATACTTAGGGGTGTTTGGATTTGTTTCGCTTTTAACACCGGTGGAGGAGACTTCCTTTTCACTTTCACAACTTGATTCGGTCTTTGCAGGATGGTTCATTCGTGGAGTGCGACCACGTGTTGCTTTGGGACGGCATTGATTTGGGTTTTCGCACGCCAAATACAAGTGTTTGGAATGTTCCTAGAAACACGTCTAACGATGTGATGGTCATATGAGCAAAATCAGAAGGTTAAGGTTATCAGAAAGTGGGTGTTCTTTGCCAAAATTTGCAGTATTTGGTTGACAAAAATGTGAGAATAATGATGGGAGTTTGAGGAGAGAGTCAAAGGTAATACTTTCGTAGTTTATAAATCATGATGATACACTAAAAATGTTAAAAGAAATCTATAGATAAGAAACCTATAAATGATATCTCTTCTAGCGCATCAAATGACTTACTTTCACTAATTGGTGGCAGTGGCCGTCAACCTACTATTATCATATATGACCAATCCATTGCATCCGGCTTATCATACATGGGGTTTGGACTTACTAAAATGCCCTCAGACTCGAAATAGTTGTTCAACAATATGAGGCAAGAGTGTACACCTCCTGTTGCCTCTTACATCGAGGATCCCGGCTATACCTGCCGAATATAGTGAGAAAAGTTCAACATTGCAGCCACCACTTTCCGATTGGAATGTTTCCGGTCCGTAAAATGTGGATTCTCGAGCCGTTGATAATACTACAACCAATCACTTGATTTCATTGTTACAGAAAGGAATATGACCCTTCATCGACGATAACTCCTAATCAACAAGTGGGTTCGGGTCAGAATCTTTCACTTGAAGCACTTTTGGGTTTGCTTTTATGCAGGAGCTGCAATTGGCTCAAGCTCCTGTTTCCTTCAGCCAAGGGCTCACTGGGTCCGCCAAAATGTGCTAATGCTAAGGGGGATATGGAGGTAGATAATGAAACTGATAAAGTTGAGATTACAAACTCTGAAAGTGAGGCGACCCATTTCCTAGATGTATGCCATACAAATCCAGGTATCTATGTTTTTAGAACCACATACTGTTAATTGAAGTATAACCTATGGTCTAGGTAGATTTTTTCTTTAGTATTGTAAACATATATGGTTGAGTACCTATATAAATATGTATCTTTAATAATCTATCATTGTTGTCTCATTTGCTAATCGTTTGTATGTTTCTTGCTTCCTGACTTGTACACATGTTGATTCCCTACGGCGCATACTTGGTTAGGCAATGTCTTTGGGTATTTTGAATTGGTGTTTAGCATGCCAATTTATGTCTTTTCAATATCTTTCTATTTTTATTGTTTCTTCTTTTTATGCGGTGCTCATAGTATAAGTGTATAACAATGTATGCTCCCGTCACCAGCAATAAAATTTGTACGTCATGCAGGTATGCATCCAATATGTCACGTAAATTCAATTTTAAAACCACTAATACAATGGGATTATCTTATTGCATGCTTGAGGTGGTTAATAATACATTTTTGATATCTTAACGTGTCATCTTTACTCAAGATTTACGAACTAATTTATGGCTTTGAGTTGTTAATATTAATCCTATACCCACCAACAGTGTGTTGTCGGCCTAAGTTAACTATCACTTATGAACTTGGTAGGACGAAATACAAAAAAAGGATGATGCAGAATCACAATTAGACATGAAGCTTGCTCACGAGGTTGATCATGCCAAAATGGCCCAAGAATAGAGTTTCGAAGTAAGTTGAAGTAATTTACACGATTAACTTTGTTTTCTATATGTTAATATTATAGACATAATCTTACTTTATTTTGGCTTGTGCAATACTTATGTCTCATTGTGGTAGTTTTTTTTAATGGTCATTTGTTTAAATTGTGAATCGATCTCTGCATTAGACATTGACTATTTATCTCTAAACACTCTTATAACAAGTGACCATTTACTACAATAATATTTGAGGAATGTCATTTGAAATGCTAATCCCTTCCTTGCATCAGGACCATTGGATGTTGAGCATGCCGCTGTCAAGTTACAAGAAACAACTGAAGTGATTTCCAATACTAACCGAAAGTACGCCGAAACGTCTATAAAAAGTGGCTACTTATATTGTGTAGATTGTCAAGGTTTTTTTTCCTCTTAAAGACGGTACTACACAAAGTATACAACAAACGCTCTGTATGAAAATGTTTTATTCAGTCTATTAATAAGTACCATCTAATTAAGTTACATACCTTTCATTCTTATTTTTACACATAATACATCAATATTTTCATTTTTGTGTCTACAATATTTGTCGTCATTCAATATTTATTTACTTCAAGTTAAATTACGTCAAACAATATTATGAAGCGAACCCGCCCATCGGGCGGGTCAAGAATGCAAACGGATATCAATAATTACTAAACTACAGTTTTTACTCGAGATGTACTTATCTTTTTTCTACACTAATGAACTTTGTTTGCAGCTAAGCTCTAACATTAGTTCATGGCAACAGGACATATGCGGTAACTATTTGGATCGACACCGGAAAGTGAAAGGTATATCTTCTTATGTCTTTAGGATTTCTTTCTATTTGAGTACCAACATGAATTTTTATTGCCGTATACTCTTTTGAAATAATACAAATGTTTTTATTTAATATGAAAGAGGTGAAGCCTGGTATTTATGTCACATACAATGGAGACTTTTTCGATTTGCCATTCATGGAAAAAAGGGATGCTCATCATTGCTTGAGAATGAATGATGTATGCTTCAAACTTTTGTATTTTATTTTTTAACAACCGTAAAGGTCATGGTTATCCATTGCATGCTTTCTTTATTTAACATGATTCAAAAACAAACGCGAAAGTTAGGTCTGTCACTAATACACGGCTATTTAGAATGAAGAGTAATCTGCTTATTGTAAATATATGTCATAAGTTTGGATAAATAATTATTTGTGAACACTTAAACCCTGTTGGATATCATAGTATTAGTATTTATCTTTGTAACTGACTTGTGAAAAAAGTCAAGATTGAAAGGATTTGTTTGAAGGCCAACATCAAATTTACTTGAATGGTGACTGTTTCACATGGGTTGAACATGATAGTTATCTACCTCAAAGGAGCCATGGTTTGAAGGTACATGCTATTTCTTCTTTTAGCTTTACTATTTTAGTCAATCTGCTGATAAAACTTGCAAAAAAGCAACACATTAATAGTAGATCAATAGTCATATATCAAACACAAACAGACCCCCATTGAGTATAGTCAGCTATTATGACCCATTTACTTAGTTTTTATCTTGAGCACGTTAAATGAAATACGAAGAATGTTAGCTAACAATGAGACAAGTCAAATGGATCAAAGGTGTCCAAAGTGTTTTGGGTCAACCCACCCCTGAGATATGTACAAAAGTTGTCTTTTTACCGGTCCATAACTATCTTTGACACGTTGCTCAACCCACGCAACCCCCGATATTTCAACCTCTATCATCATGTATAAATGCATTATCAAAAATTTCTTTTTACTTTGTAGGTGTCCTACGGTTTCAAGTGTGGAATCGCAACTAACCTCCCACCATGTTACACGTTGGTGACTTTGCTAAGACAAGACGTGCGGCATGATAAGCAACAACGCAGCTGTCTCGACGCTTTCAATAGGATTGACTATAAGTTTGACCACGATGTACGCAAGCCGCAGCATTTGTACACTCGTATGTGGGTGAAGGTATGGAAGAAGGTGAATTCTGCGTGATGATCTTGTCGCTCTTGAGAAAGACTATGAGGAAGTCGGCAAAATGTGAAGAGGGATAGGAAAATGACGTTTTGCAGTTCTGAAACAAGTAAGAAATGGATACAACTTTGAAAATATTCTTATTTAGTTACTTCTTACTATATTGTAGTTTTTAGACAAAAAAGAAATGAATACATATTTATTTACTACTTTGTCCATTCGTTTGGTGTATCAAAGTTATCGATAATGTAACGAATTGAAGGAGTTTGACATAGCCATTGTACCAAATAAACGTTGTATAGAAATAAGCCTTATTTTGTATTTGGGTTTATTTGGTTGTATACTTTGTTCTTGCTTACCATTTTGTAACATTTTTTCTCTCATATTCGATAAACATTTGTTTCTTTTTGCTCAAAATACATTCAATAATAAATTTGGTATGTTTATAACTTATTTTCATCAACTTAATTTTTTTCAACGAAAACAATACGGTTTCGTCAAACATTTAGCACGTTATTCTTTTTTATAACTTTTTACATGGTTTACACTTTACATATATTTCTCATAAAACTTTTTGAAGCTAGCCCGCCCATCCGGGCGGGCTACGAAGCTAGTTCATATTATATATGTGATAAGGTGACTTTTTTTTGTGAGGTTAAATATTAACTTGATATATCGTTTTTTATTTTGAAGATTGGAACATCGTACTTTTGAAACAAATGTTGTTTTTGCTATTTGTAAAATGATAATTATCATAATTTAAAGTTTAAAATTATGTCAAATAATTATTCTGATATATATGAAATATTAAAGGTTTAGAAAGAATATATATTCAATTACGAAGTTTTAGAAATGATATATCTGCAATTACAAAAGTTTGGAAATGATATTTATGCAATTGTATTAGGATCCCCTCATGTTTATTTTGAACATTATAGGTCATGTTCAAATAGGTGCGAGTGAACATTTGTTGTTAGATATTATTTATACCAAATTAAAAGAAAACATTACTAAATTAGATTATTAATTAGTTAAAGATAAAAACATCGTTTTGGCGAAATGTTAAAAAAAAAAAGTAAGAAAAAATAATCAGTAATTATTATTTTTACTTTTAAACCTTGTCTTGTTCATGTCGGCAAGTATTTATCAAGAGACGGGGGAGTACATATGTTTTGCCACTATATATGTATACTTTTAGCCTTGCCAAACGCTTAGTCCAATATCTTTAATAAGATGTTTATAGTTTTTCACATGTACCTGCTCCCTCTTTTGTTGGCACCACACACTCAAAAGTACTGCTATCATCTCAACATCTATGTAACTGTGTTGAGGAGTACGTTACATTCACGACCACATAAGATTCTGAGTATTTAAAAGTTATGGAAATTAGGGTTTCACAAGTGGAAATTAAGTATCAACAGTTTAGGTTGGATATATGAATGATTATACACACAAACCGTTCAAATTCCCGAGTCCATGACCTCTTGTTCATGCCATATATTAACGAGCTACAGATTTTGAATATATTATATGCGTGATGATTACTGTTAGATCAAGTCAATTGAATTCATTTTGAATATAATCGAAACACTTGATCGATTAGATACAAAGAAGTTAACTTTGCAAAGTAGTAACACGTAGGTGAAATTAACAAACAAGAGGTTGACATCGAATAGTCAGGTTTAAACTTTATTACAGTATATGGTAATAATACTTTTTATTCACACTTTAATTACAATTTACCTATGCATACAACAGTAAAAGAAATCAAGTTCACAGGAATCTCCAAGTAGAAGATCAATTTTTAATATATAAAAGCTTCCCCGCTAAACTCGTCTACGACTAACATTTGGTTCATGGTTAATCTCTAAGCTATAGTAATCTGTAAACATGGTGTAATGGTCATCTTGCCCATCACTTTGACCTCAGTGTCAAATCAGTTTTACAGCATATCATCTAACCCATCACTTAACAATCGTAGTGGTAACCATCTAACCAAACACATAAAAATACCCTACTTAATACAAACATACCTCACAATATACTTAACATATAATAACAAACATGTAAATGGTGTGTTTCATTAGATGGACTCATCGCCAAACCCACACAAAAACACCTCACCTTGGCGCACGGAAGTTGATTGTTCTTATTAGGGACGACGCGTGTAGGGCGTCCACAGCGGATAGTGAATGCCTCCATTATCTTAGTTATAAAACCCATTACTTTGCATTTGTTATTACCAGTGTGGTTTACCTTGCTCTCATCGAGCTTCTTAATAAGTTTCTTGACAAAAATCAGTTTTTGTAATCATCAAAATTTCGGTTTTAAACTTTTTTAAATAGATAGTATGTGTTTCATTTGCTAGCTTTTTGGAGGGAAAATGACATAGAAAAGTATTCAAGATAGGTATAATAATTGGAGAAATCTTACCTACATTAGTTACCTACATTTCCTTTGAAAAAAAAGGTAGAGACAAGAGGATAACATGTATCAGGGACTTACTGCAAGGACTGAACTGTATATTTTTCAAATTTTTTTCAAATGAAATGTAGGTAACTACCTACATTATAATATAGGTAAGATTTCCCAATAATTTTAATTACAGGTTTCGATATCTTTTATTTAAATGTTTTTCAAAAAAATAAAAAATAAAAAAAATACTCCATTGTTTTCAAAATAATTGTCTATCAACAAAATATACAGTTTAAGAAAAGCGTGATTATTACAATTTTTTTCTTTTGTTTACTTTTTAGCAAAAAAACAGTTTTATCCTTAATTAATTAATTAATTAATGTGTTTTAAAAGTTTATAATAATAATTTCATGCAAGGGTAATATGAGAAACTTGACCCATGGTTGTCAAGATCTCAAAACTGATCTTAAGGTGTTACGATTTTACGATACAATAAAGCAAAAACGATTCCGATCCCATGTATTATTTTTGCGAGACAGGATCTCAATTGGATCCTGATCTTTATGATATAATCTTAAGAACTCGCTCGATCCGATCTTATATTACTTTTCTCGACCCACAAGCTAAATAACTACATATTTGTGTATTAAGTTAAAATGCAATAAACATGTCACAATCATATTTTTTTTGAACAGCTTGTTAGTTGTTAGTGGTTCAGGTCCAGCGGTGACATTCAATTGGGCAGTATGCTGACCCTGAGACCCTCCTGCTACTCCTTTTATCGTCTGAAAAGGTAAAAGTCCCGGGTGGGACTCAAACTTGAGACATCTCCTAGCCAAACATCCCTTCCTCAAGGCACCTTAAGAATACTTTGGTGGCCAACTGAGCTATTAAAGAAATGGTACTATAGTAGGATCTTAAGATGATTTTACGATCACAATATTGCAAAAACGAAAATGTTCCTTGGTAGGATCCTGATCTTAAAACCTTGAATCCACCAAACTTTTATATGAATTTTTAGTACTTGTCAATAAATTGGAACATATTAAAAAAGAAACATGGACTATTAATTTGTGACGGAAAAAACATCTTTTATCAAAATCAAATGTATCAAATTTTTTATGTTTAAAACATGAAAAGTTGGAATTTTATGCCAACATTTAAATGTTTAGCCATTACATTCCACAGTATTACAGCGTCAGCTTAATTATGCTATAATATAACGAGTATGAAAAAGGTAAAGTACTTCAATTGGAAATCAGATCTAGCTTAGATACCTTTTATATCATTCACTGATAATTGAAATAAGCAAGATAAACAAAGGAGGAAGTGTATGTTGGACAATGGATGAAACGAACGTTTATTGCTTCATGATCTCTTCAAGTTTATAAACTGTTTTTTTTTTAAACGGCACGATATATTTAAAAAAACACTGTAGCAAGTTGCTAGAAGCAAAATAAGATTATGCAGGAATATAATGTTACAAGAAATTTTCAGATCCATAATTGAATCAATCAAAACTGGCCTAAATTTTGTTGCTCCTGTGGTATATCCAAGCAAAGCAAGTTCACAAACTGTTTGCAACTTTGCTTTTCATAATTTGTGTGTATATGTAACCGGATATCTGTACTCGATGTATGTTTTTTAACTCAAATTTTCTCTATGTGTTCAGTGAAAACCATATGAAGTGATCAGATACTAGCCAGCAAGTTTATTTTAAATACTAAAAGGAATATATACGTACGCCATGGGCTGTTAAATATATACATACTAACTGTAAATTATACGGAGTGGTATCTAACACTAAAAAAAAAAAAAAAAAAATTACTGAACATAACAGGCGTGCGTTAAGAAACAAAGAAGTAAACAATATGGAGTAAAATTAACTCATCAATGTATCTTAAGAAAAAAATTACCGAATTGGTATCATTGACTACAGTTTATTTGTGTGCGGTGAAAAATAATCTGCAGATGTTCTTCTATAATCTATATTTGGAACTTGAATTCTCCCACCATATGTTCAAAAGATCATGTAAATAATGCTAATCTTCAATAAAGGAAACTACATACTCCGTACGAAGGTGGACCTACTGATCACACGGAAGTCAAAAGGTACGTAATATTTGCTGATAAAAGTGGCCCTTGAAATCTTGAAGGGGCTTAGTTCAAAAAAAAAAAAAAAATCTTGAAGGGGCTCATATTAGGTTAGAAAGTTTCATGCATGATACCAAACACATGGATTGTCTCAACCAGTATGAATCAAAATAAGAAAATGCCAACAACAGTTATATACTTGAAATTAACTAGGAGAATGCACGAACACATAACCGGTACGTGATCACACAAATACATGAGAACACGACAACGAATAGTAAAACGGTGGAGCATATGATGTTGGTGGTCGTTTTCGTAAAAAAGGTATATAATGACCTAGCTAAAGTTAAAACCTCTTCAATTATGGATCTTAGAGGCGGATCTAGGAATTATGATCGCCTTTAACCTAGTTTTTATTTAGTCGTTCATCGATGAATTAGGTTAAAACTATTTAGTCTTCCAATGTTAGTACTTTTGGCTTTGGTTCTCAGATTCGGATTATAATCCGAATCTGAGAATAATTATAACATGAAAGTCAAACCAAATCTAGAATAATTATTCTAGATTTGGTTTGACTTTTATGTTATATATTAGAGAAAATTACTAAAATGAGACATTTTTTCAAGTGTGGTCCATTTTTAAGACATTTTTCTCATCTCTTTCCCAAGTAAAAAAAGCATCTTCACCTAACTCTGTACTTGCATTGACACTTGTCACAAAAAGGGTGGAGTTGAGCAGTTGAGGAGCAGTTGAGCAGACTCTTTTGGGAAAGAGATGAGAAAAAAGTCTTAAAAATAGACCACACTTGAAAAAATGTCCTCTTTTGGTAATTTTCTCAATATATTACCATATAACTATTACCAAAATGTCCCATTTTGGTGATACACCAAAACTCTTTATTTGGGGTCTACAGGGTGCCACATCACTTTAACAAACCTCCTTTTATAACCCTCTTATCAAAATTAACCTCAACTTACACATTTGGATCTCACATACACACTTATTCATACACACAAACCACAATAAATAAATAATAAAAAAATGTACAAACATATACCTCGCCGTCTGCACGAGGAGGTGTGAAATGAGGAGGGATGGCGAGGAGGGGTGGTGTGGTGGCTAGCTATGGCAAGCTTGCCATGTCACTTTGGCGAAGCATGAAGAGCCCCATACCCGAAGCTCTAATGGACATTTGCATAGCAAACTTTTTGATTACATTATGACACAAAGAATTTATTAGTTTGATTACATCTTAAGTTTATAATTAAAAATAATTTGCATATCAAACTTTTTTTACATACTAAGAGATCAATTTTCACGTTCCATCTTTATTTGATCTAATTAATGAGATTAATCTCAACAATTTAAAAAAGCCACTTTTGTCTTTTTTTTTTCAAATATTAATATCTTTCAAACCGTTAATCGTTAAAAAAATATTCCATTATGACGAGCATTTAATTATTTTTCTATAGATAAGCACTTTGATATACTTTCGACAAAAAAAAATAATAAATAAAAATAAATAATAATAATAATAAATCGTATTTTTTCACTTTTTTCATTACTGAAATTTGCATTAAAAAATCACATGTAATTAAACAATAATTTGAATATTCTAATAATATCACATGTGATATTAGTGTTATATCACATATATGTAATATCATATGTGATTTAACACTAATATCACATGTGATATTATTAGACTATCTAAATTAGTGTTTAATCACATGTGATTTCTCATGCAAGTTTTAACAACGAAGAAAAAATGGAAAAAAAAGACGAAAAAACGTAAAAAAAAATGAAATTTGTTTTCTTGTCGAAAATATATTAAAGTGTCCGTATATAAAAAGATAATTAAATGCTCGTCGCGATGGTGTAATTATTTTCGCTTAACGATTAACGGTTTAAAAAATCTTTTAAATTCTTAAAAATATGTGAAATATTAAAATGATTTTAATCTAAGACATTGATTTCTTTTGATATGAAGGGTGTGATGAGTCCCTTGGTATGTGCGAAAAAATATTATGTAAAATAACTCTTCTCTAAGAGGGTAAGTAGTCATAACTCAAGTTAACACCAATTTCTCTGCTACTTCAGCGCCACATCATTTCAACACCAAATAATATAACACCAAAAAATTACCCGTTATCATAACACCAAATAACATCACCTTTTGAGACCCAACCTTTTTAAAAAAATATATAATTTACAAATTAACCCCTTAACTAATATTTCAATCATTAAATAAACACATCACTAATATTTCATTCATAAACATAAACATTAAATAAAGATTATTTAAAATACAATACGAAATACGATACGATACAATACGATACGAAATACGATACGAAAAAAAACCTATGATACGAAATTCATAAACATATCCTAATCTGAATGCTCCCCGCATGCAGAATCATATTCAGGCGCATACCCAAATTCCTCAATGTACACCGCCCGCTTCTTCTTTCTTGAGAATCATATTCAGCTGAAGTTGATGCACCTAGCCCAAGTTGATTCATCTGTTGTGATATCGAACCAACAATTTTATTTTCTTAATAACTCCAATGGATTTTTTTGTTGATGTTGGCTTGTATTTGTGAAACGCACATCCACATGTCTCACGAATGACGTCGTCTTTCTTGGCTTCATCGCTCAAAAATTAGTCGATCACAACTTGTCTTTCCGCATAAATGTCTTTGCATTTCGTGTATTGTTGTCTCAAACGTTCTTTTTTTGACTTTGCGAGCTCAAAATGCTTGATAATGTCGGCAACAGCCTTTTGTCGAGTCGCATCATCTTGATCGCATTGTTTTTTAATATACACCTTCATTTCTTCGACGGAATGGGGGAGACGATAAGGCATAATGTGTAGGGTTTATAATTATTGTGTGAGTTAAGTGTGAAAATGAGTGAAGTGTGAAAATATTAGGTAAAGTTGTATTTACAGAGGAGTTAAAAAAAAACCTTAACCTTAACCTTTAACCCCAAATGGGGTGTTTTGAAAATATTTTGAATTTGAAAATCTTACCGTTGAGTTCAAAAGTGATTTTTTTTTGTCCTTGCTATGTTCCAACTCACCTTGGTATACCAACACAAGTTTCAACGCCAAGCAACGCAAGAGGGCTTAGAGTGGGAAACGTGCGTTAACATATGCCACATAGACCATAATGCAACTCGTGCGTTACCACTCCTTTTGATCTAAGCTTGTTGTATTTCTTTTAGATTTAATTACATAAATGGTCACTGTGGTTTGTGGGGTTTTACGGATTCAATCAATTTTTTGTTTTTGTTACGGGTAGTTTTGACCCGTCACGGATCCAATACAAAATGCTTCATAAATGGTCCATGTGTTTTGTCGGGTGTTATAGATTCAGTCCATTTTTCTTTTTCATTACGAGTGTTTTTGGACGGGATCCATACGGTTTTGGATTGGATCCGTGATGGGTCAAAACCACAGGGACCAAACCTGTAACAAAAACAAAAAATTGGCTAAATCCGTAATATCCGACAAACCATAAAGACCATTTATGTAGTTAACTTTTTTTTTATTGATACATATAAATCTAGATAAAAACTGTGTGTCTTGTATTTATGCAGTTTGTGTGTACTTGTTTGGGGTATATTAGTGCATAAATTATAAATAATCAAACACTTTGGGACAATCAGGACCTTGTATTGGCTTGTATTAAAATATTTAATTAGGGTTTGTAACCTAAAATCATCATATACTATTGTTTAATTGAAGGAAGTTGTCTTCACAACTTTTCATTGGTAATAGGCTACTTAGCAACTGGTTTTTGGTCATCCGTATATTTTTCCTTCGGTAATTACAGTTTTTCTAAAATTGATATATTAAAAGCGCCCACTTGATCGGTTTCTAACCCATCTTTGGACTTGATTAGATCTGATTAATTAGTTTTATCCGTAACCAGGCGAGGGTTAGCTATTAGGTGGCTTTTAGTATTGCGATAATATAATTTTTTGTTCTAATAACCTATCATATTAACCACCACGGGCACCTCCCAAAATCACTAGTTACTGAGCTCTTCAACCATCTACTGTTTAAACTTGGTTCCATTCACTTTGTTGTGTAGGAAATGGACAAAATTAAAAGGTTATAACGTTAGCAATATTATTCATTGACTAGAGTGTCTATTTACTGTAACCACAATTGGCCGGTTTACAATTGGCCGGTTTAGTGGGTCTATTTACTGTAACCACAATTTTGATTTCCCAAATCTTTTTTCAGATTTATACTATGTGTAAACTAGTCAAAGACTAAAGAATAATGAACTAATATAGTAAAAGTGAAACCTTTTTAAATAACTGTAAGAGCTCAAGGTATGTTAACGCTCAAACGAGCGTTATAGTTTAACCGAGGCGCGTTATAGCCCGTTACCAACACCATGATGGGCGTTAATGGGAGGTCAAAGATGGCACGTTATTGTACTAACGGGGCGTTAAGCCAAGAAATTAAAAAATTAATAATAAAAATTTTGATTTCCCAATTTTGACCTACAATAATAAAAAATTAATTGATTTCCCAATTAAAAAATTAATAATAAAAAATTAAAAAATCCCTACAATAATTGGCCGGTTTAGTGGGTCTATTTACTGTAACCACAATTTTGATTTCCCAAATCTTTTTTCAGATTTATACTGTGTGTAAACTAGCTGTAAAGACTAAAGAATAATGAACTAATATAGTAAAAGTGAAACCTTTTTAAATAACTGTAAGAGCTCAAGGTATGTTAACGCTCAAACGAGCGTTATAGTTTAACCGAGGCGCGTTATAGCCCGTTACCAACACCATGATGGGCGTTAATTGATTTCCCAATTAAAAAATTAATAATAAAAAATTAAAAAATCCCTACAATAATTGGCCGGTTTAGTGGGTCTATTTACTGTAACCACAATTTTGATTTCCCAAATCTTTTTCGTGATTTATACTTGTGTAAACTAGTCAAAGACTAAAGAATAATGAACTAATATAGTAAAAGTGAAACCTTTTTAAATAACTGTAAGAGCTCAAGGTATGTTAACGCTCAAACGAGCGTTATAGTTTAACCGAGGCGCGTTATAGCCCGTTACCAACACCATGATGGGCGTTAATGGGAGGTCAAAGATGGCACGTTATTGTACTAACGGGGCGTTAAGCCAAGAAATTAAAAAATTAATAATAAAAAAAAATTCATTTCACTCCTCTAAACCATTTCAAATAAATTTTCACTTACACCCCCTCAACCTATTCAAATTCAAATTTAAATTATACTGGTTAATTCTGAGCGGGATAAATGAAGTTCAAATTTGAAATTTAAAAATCAAATATGAGCGGGATTTATTCAAATTCGAAATCAAAATCAAAATCAAAATCAAAATCAACTCTGCCTATATATACAACTCTACCAGAGTTGTTTAGGACACGCAACTTACACACACAAGTTACACACACAACTCACACACACAAAAATGTCTCACAAAGATTTTTCTCAACAATTCCCAAGTCCACAACAACTGCCGGAAACTACCTTTCCAAGTCCACCACAACTGCCGAAAACTACCTTTCCAACTCCACCAGAAGAAGTTGAAATTTATTCAACACCACCAGAAAATGTCTTTCCGGTTTTTCAAACGGAAAATATATTTGTAAACACTCCACCTCTCAACAATCCAATTGTTAACACTCCACCTGTTAACAATCCATAGGTGGACCTCGAAAACAATCCATTTGGGTTAAGTGGGACTTCACTTCGTCAACTTGCGCAGGACGAGGAAAATTATAGAGAGATTATGGAACAGGAGGCACGCGAGGAAGCTGCTCGTCGTGAACAGGAAGTCAGGAAAGCTCAATATCTTAGGGAGAACTACTTTGACATCATGGAGAGAAAGTACTTTAATGGCGCGTTTTATTCCTCTTCGAGTGACGAGGGTCGGAACTCAGATGATTCGTATTATTAACTTTTAGTAGTTTTATTTTCATCAATCTCGTTGTAGTTTTAATGTTTAATGTACTTCGTGTTTAATGTTTAATGTACTTTTGTGTTTTAATATTTTTTAATAAATGAAGTGTTTGTTTTAGTTTAGGGGTTGAATTTGAAAATATGTGAGTTAAGGTTTAACATTGGGAATGTTATGATAAGGGGTGTTTTTTTGATGAGTTAAGGTGAAATGTTAAAGCTGGTGTGACGCTGATGTGCCAAGAGGTTAAAGCTTGACCTAGGTTACTACACCTTACGCTCTAACTATACAACAAGGTTTTATTAAAATTGAAACCTTTTAAATAACCTATTGATATTTTCACGCGAGCATTGGTATGTTCTACTAAAACACATTACTACTTTTCTTTCTAACTATATGATTATCACACTAGTAAAAATCAAAGGAGGAGATGAGACAATAGGACTTGTACGTTAACTCAATGAAAAATGATTTATATGCCTAAAACCTAGACCTAAAATTAGACATAAAAATGTGATTGGTGCATTTGAAAATTCATTGGTGGGAAATGATGAAAGAGAAAAGGTGCATGACACTTGTCAAACAATGAATGGTGTAGGTCTATTAGTAGGTCTCATTGTTAGGTCTAAATATCACAACTCTAACTCAATATTTAGTACTCCCTCCGTCTCAAAATTATTGTCAAGAGACAAAAAACACAAAGTTTAATAAAAGTGGGTCCATTATAACTTTTAGCCACAAAAATAGAATATTCCCTCAAAAAGTAACCTTTTTATTATTAAAAATAGAATGTGGACAATTATAACTTCAATGTCATCTTTAGAAGATCCTTAGGTTTTTCATATGCTGCAAAACTAGTAAGGACATAAGCAAGATCAACAATAAGTATCAAATTAGAGGTAACAATTATATCCCATTTACCTATCTAACGGGTCTGCTTGAACTATAACATAACAAACTCATCTATCACAAATTAACAAGATGTCATTATTAAATAATGATTTTTGGTAGTAACAAGAATTCTTTCTAATTTTCATATCTCAAGAATGACTGATTCCCAAAGGATGTTCTGCATGTCGAGTGCAGAAAAGTAAGATATATGAGGTTCAAGTAATCTGGATGCATGTACGCGGCAAAATTACTGAGATTATGCTTCTCGTATTTTCTATTTTTTCGGTCCCACTTATGGGCCTTATTCCAAAATTCCATGTCTCCGATACTTAATTGAGTTATTCTGTTGGTCTTATTCCTCCTCGCATCAATTCAACTTATGGGGTCTCATCACGAATTCTCTAGTATGTTTTCACCATTTAAAGAAGGCCCGCAACATAAAAATATTAAACACGCAAAATACACCAAATAAGCTCACATGTGATTTGTAAGACCACATGGGATGTTAAAATAATAAATCAACTTTGATTTTACGAATCACATGTGATTTTTCTGGGCAAAAAATTCAACACTAAAAAAACCTTAAAAAAAATCGTCAAAAGTATATAAGGTGCTCCTCTATAGAAAGATGATTTAGTTCTACAATGCTCATCAATTTCGCTTAACGGTTTATGAGATTTTTTATTTTTAAAAAGAATGGGGAATTACATACATCCCCATTTAAACATCCCAAATTACATATTTCCCCAACCAAATCTCAAAATTACATATTTACCTATTTTCATATAATTTTATATTAACACAATTATGACCTTTTATTTTCCTATGATTTAGGTTCTAAAACAATTTGAATATGGCTCCATCTACATCTAAATCTGCCTTTGTTACTTTTTTCCTCGAACAAGAATCTGTTGTGGTTACTTGTTTTCATAAAAAAAACTAACCGCCTATCAGTGTTCCCATAAAATTTTCAATCCACTGTTTATTCAATTTAAAGGGGCAATTACATATATCCCCACTTTAACATCACTAATTACATATTTCCCCAATCAAATTTTAAAATAACAAACATACCCGATCTTAGTTATTTAATTATCACATTTATCCATTCTATCTATTTTATTATGATGAATTATATATAACGTAACCATTCTACCCATTTTTTTTCCTGCCCATCTCTAACACCCCAATTAAACATCAATTAATGAATACACTGACTTATTCAAATGAGATTAAATCTATAAACCATTTTATAAGAAGCATAATATTTCAAAATTGTACTCAATGTTAGCCAAATAACCCAAGTAACATACATCTGTGGGATCTTTTACAACCAACGTTAATTTTTAGATATTTTCATCACATGATTCAATTATTTTTGTGATAACCGTTTAAAACTTAATGGAGAATATGAACTACCCAATCTCAGTTACTCACTCTCATTTATTCATTTTAACACAAAAAGTCTCATGCAACTTTTAAATTGAATAAACAGTGGATTGAAAATTTTATGGGAACACTCATAGGCGGTTAGTTTTTTTATGATAACA
Organism: Chrysanthemum makinoi; assembly: GCA_910596185.1. Taxonomy (NCBI): domain Eukaryota; kingdom Viridiplantae; phylum Streptophyta; class Magnoliopsida; order Asterales; family Asteraceae; genus Chrysanthemum; species Chrysanthemum makinoi. The sequence goes on along the minus strand of OU343223.1, from coordinate 313,382,398 downwards.
AGTAACCACACACTACTACAGATTTGAGAATAGAGCCCTCTTCACAGAGCCCTTTTTTAGTGAAAAACGGGCTCTAAATGGATTCCGTTTAAAAAAAAGGGGTATAGAGCCATGTTTTCTGGTAAAAAACCGGGCTTTATGTTAAAAACCGATAGAGCCCGGTTTTCTTTTAAGAAACCGGGCTCTATTCCTCTTATAGAGCCATGTTCTCTAACACAAAACCGGGCTCTATGTTCTAGACCCTTAATGCCATGTTTTCTTCTACAAAACCGGTCTCTAATCCTTGATGCCATTTTTTTTCTTCTTTCTTTTATCTTTTTTAAATCAAAGTTGGCTTTATAAAATTATAAGTTAGGCGGTTCTCAAAATTAAAACCTAAAAATTTAATCCTAAAGGGCGCGTTCTTTCCCTCCTCAAATTTCATTACATTCTCAAAACCCTAATCGATCTCTTTCCCCCTCACTTTCACAACCTTCCTCACACACCAGTAACCAAGACCACTTAATAACTTACCAATACCACTTAACCACTGTCGCACACCACCATCGCACACCATTGGCGTCACAGGCCACCTCCGTCACAGAACCAAGCCGAAGACTAATTCGAATTAGGAGGTACCAATTTTCTACAATTGATGTTGTTCTTCAATTAATCTTTATGATATCTCATTAATGTTGTTACATTTGATTATGGAACTAGATCTGTCTGTTATACGTTTTTTATATTGTTAGTTAATAAGGTCTTGATTTTGGAAAGAAATTATTGAAATTTAATTGTTTTTGTAGGCTCTGTATGGGAATTAAATAATGCGACACCAAAACAGATCTTTATTTTCAATATAATTAGTTGTAAATGGGTGTTTTGGTTGTGTTCTGCTGTCATAAATGGTGTGTTTCGTTGTGCTAATTGTTGTAATATATGATGTGTTTGGTAAGAGTGTAAGACTTTTTTCTGTCACAAATTGGGCGTTTGAACTTGATCTTTGCTGTTTAAAATATGTGTTTCAGACCTAGTTTTGTTGTCATAAATGGTGTGTTTCGTTGTGCTATTTGCTGTATCAAATGGGGTGTTTGATAAGACTTTTTTTAATGTTTAAAATTGGGCATCTGAACCTTCTTTTTGCTGTCCAAAATAGGTGTTTTAGGACCTGGTTTTGCTGCCACAAATTATGTGTTTCGTTGTGCTATTTGCTATCACAAATGGGCGTTTATGCTTGTGCTTATGTCTTAATACGTTTATCATTAATCAAGTTGCAATTGCTGCATGTTTTGTTAATGTTAGGCTGATATGGAAGAGCTTATGGATGAGCATATGGATGAGCATGATATGGTTGGGCAAGATGTGGTTGAGCATGATATGGTTGAGCAAGGTATATTTTCTTAACACCATTAGTTTGGATGTCACTTAATTACTATGTTTTAACCTCTTATGACATATTGTTTGACCACATAGCTCACATCTTCCAGGATCTCCTGATCCTGTAGTCGCCAAAAGCAGCTTCCCATCATATGAGTACCTGCAGAGAAGATAACTTAGAATAAGAAGATATATTGGACTTTAGCATTAATCCAGTTACATACAAATGGTTCGGTCATATGGCTATGCTAAGAGATTTAACTAATAAGGAAACAAGTCAATGGGTCAAGCACGTGAAATGGATCTGAAATGTGTTCAACTTCATATAACCTCCTAGTTGGACACAAGAGGGAACATAATTGTTATCTTCAGCGTGTTCCGAGTCTCTTCAGTGTGTTCTGTATTTTGACAGGATAACGACGAGTCACTTCATCTTCTATATATTATGTTTATAAAGACGATTTGAGTGTTAGTCAAGTGCTACCTTAATAATTATTGGTTGTCAGAAAGAATAGTGAAGACGCCTCTATGTTTTGTTGAAGTTAATGATGAATCACGACCAATTATTTTTATATATTTTTGAAGTTAATAACGAATCACTACCATTGGTTGGCTTGCTCATCTATATAGTTGACTGATGGTTCACCATTTTTGTTTTTTCAAGTTAAATTCGTTATCTTTGTTTTGGTCTGAGAGGATATGGGCCAAATGCAGTTGGAAGAAGGTCTTGTGTGTAACAGGTTATTTTGCCACTTTTTGTATTATTACCTGAATGCTAATTAAAAAGACATGGATCGTGCTGACTAAACTTTTTTTGTACATATGATTTGTGAATACTGTAGGTGCTGAATCAGTTGGCATATACATTTACATTGTCACATTTGTAAACTGCCATGTCATATGTAACTGTATTTTTTTATGTTTGCTCTTAATTTAGCTTTAAAGATATGACAGCAGGTGATCACCGTAATGTTAAAGATATCATTTACGACGTCGTTTCCGGTGCTTCCATAGGTATTTTTTTAAAATCATTCTCATTGTTAGTTTTCATTATGTCATTTTTTGAAGGATACCTATAATGGTCCATTAAAGGTGTTGGTTTGCGAGGTTATAGGGCTGTTTGGTAGATCAGGCCACTAGGTTGAATGCCAAAACAAATGTCGCTGCAAATTAAGTTCGTGCTTCATCAGTCGTTCTTTAGTGAACTTTCATATGTATAGTCAGGATTAGTATCATATTTTCCAATTGATTAACCCCCATGTTATAGAACATAAAACCTGAATTGTGAACTCATAACTGAAACACATACATAGCATTCAAACAAGATATATGGTTGTAGAAAATGAAACATGCATAGTCCTTGGGAGATGGAAGTATTCCTGGTTTTGCTGTAAAACATGAAAGTCACTGAAACAGTGAATGTCAGCTTAGACTCCTTTAGTTTTCGATGGAATATGCAAGGGAACTGCATACAATGATACAAGTAGGATGACTATAGTGTATACGACCCTCGAAAAACTCAAAACATAGTTTTTGATGGTGCATTAAGGTTTCAGAAAGCTATAAGAAAGAGTGATAGTATTGGAGTTGATTTAACTATGCATCTTTTTCTTTCAACATCATTAGGAAGTGGCTGAAATGTAATTGAGCTGCCCAACTACCAATGCTGCAATCCATTTGTGAAAGGTTTGTAATACTTGGGTCCGAAACTGATATTCATGTGCAACCATTAGGTTTACCATATTTGACTTGACGGCCGTTTGACTTGAAAAAATAACATATTGCAAATGTGACTTAAAAGTTGTTTGATATATTAGGCCACCATGTTGAATGCCAAAACAAATGCTGCTGTAAATTAAGTTGTTGAATGCAAATTAGAATTAAGGGCTGTTTAATATAAGGAAACAAAATAGTGCAAATGTGACTTAACTACTAGCCAATGCCACCTTTTGTGTTGCAGGATGATATGAGAAACTATTCTCGCACATGAAGCGAAACATTATTATATTGTTGGTTTTTCTCATGGGGTTCCTTCTTGATCATTTAGAATCAGTTGGACTAGATTTTCTTCAAAACGTAAGGTTGTTGCATATGTTTAGTTACAAGCATGTAGGTTCCCCTGTTTATAGTCTATCGAGGTGAAGCTCTATACATGGGTATACTAAATTTTTGTTTGAAGTTATCATTTGTTTAAACATTAATCACATGAAATTTTAGAAGTTAAAAGAATAATGTTTTTGGAATCCACTATACTTTTATTTAAATATCTAATGCATGAATACTTTTATCACACAAGCATCTGTAATCTAACTGATGAAATAATATGTACTTTCACATTTGTTTTCATACATGACTGCATATATATTTTTTAATGTTCAATTGTATTACTCATTCATATCCTCCCTATCCTTATGATCATGTTTTTTATTGTGCGTATTATAAATGCTATCTTATAAATGTTATTTTTGTAGATGCCTTGGAATGACAAGAAGCCTTTTACTACAAAGGAGTTGGACGACATCATGAGCTCATGCATTTCAGTGTGTGGCATCTGATCATCAATCGTTTTAGTGTTTAGGAAAGGTTGGCATGTGGTCATGTCGTTTTGTATATCTCCTTTCCTTTAGCTCAACAAAACGCTTGAATGTGAAAACTATTGTGATGTTTAATAAGTGGTATCTAGTATGTTTGTTAGTCGATAAAACTCATGTTAAACTGACCTTGGATCTTCAATCCGTTAGGTATGATATGACATTCATGGTTATGGTTGTGTTAGAATTTATTGTTTTTGTTGGTTTTGCATTTGTTTCTGAAAATAAAAAGCTTGTATATGGAAATCAGCGGGTGGTATTTAACAAAAAAGTAAAAAAAAAAAAAAAATCATAAAGCCATGTTTTGTAAGTAAAGAACAGGGCTCTATGTTAATTAAAAATTGTTTTTTTTAATCATATAGAGCAAGGTTTTCAAAGACACAACCGGGCTCTAAAACAGATAATAAAGCTCGTTCTTAAAACCGGGCTCTATAGTAATTTATCATAGAGTCCCCCCCCCCCTTTTGTGCCCTCAGGCAAAACCGGGCTCTTTTAACCTTTTAAACCGGGCTCTATGTCAATTTTTGTAGTAGTGACAACAGATTCTTGTTCGAGGAAAAAAGTAACAAAGGCAGATTTAGATGTAGATGGAGCCATATTCAAATTGTTTTAGAACCTAAATCATAGGAAAATAAAAGGTCATAATTGTGTTAATATAAAATTATATGAAAATGGGTAAATATGTAATTTTGAGATTTGGTTGGGGAAATATGTAATTTGGGATGTTTAAATGGGGATGTATGTAATTCCCCCAAAAATATATAATGGAATCCATGTGTCATTCAGCTCATGGTTACAGAATAAATAATGAGGAAGCAGTAGTAATAAATATCATTTCCCTTCTTACATTCACAATTTCTAAGTAGTATTTGACTTGTTGGGATAACAAGATCTGCTCTTAAATCAACCACAACACAATCAATTCACCCAGCCAACCACCCCTTCGTGAAATCTTTTATTAAACTTGAATAGACAAGAAAATGAGTCCACAAAGCGTGTGCTCACCAAACAAATACACAAGACAAAGATAATCCCCTTCAGAAGGGTTCTATCTATCTCACTACAAATATATGAATACACCAGATCCTCACTACAACTCTCAATACAACCTAACACTCTATAAAACTGATCAAGATGATCAGGGTTAACCAACACCAATAATGCACCACACTTGAGAGAAAGAGACTGCAACTTTTGTGAGAGAGAAACGATATGTGAAAAGATATATTCAGCCAAGAGTTAGGTATAGCTTTTATAGAAGCCAATGTTACACTTTAACCCTTCAAAAGATTAGAACACGCTAACAACACTAAACATACAAACATTAGACCAAAATGGCATAACAAGCCCTTTGACTTAAAGTCAAACATGAGCTTGTATCCCAACTCATATATTTCAACACCCCCTCTCAAGCTCATGGCTTGAACAAGTCTATCAGACCCAACTTATCACAAAACAACTTGTGTTGAGAAACACTCAACCCTTTAGTAAATATATCTGCAACATTGTTAGAAGAAGCAACTTTCAAAGTTTTAATAACCCCTGAAGATACTTTCTCTCTAACAAGATGTAAATCAATCTCAAAATGTTTGGTTTTTTCATGAAAAACTGGATTAGCAGCAATCTGAATATCACAAAATAAACTTGCAGGTAACAAATCCTCTACACCCAAATCTTTAAAAAATTTTATAACCCAAATAAGCTCACAAGTAGTAGATGCAAGACATCTATACTCAGATTCAGCAGAAGATCTAGAAATAGTGGCTTGTTTCTTACTTTTCCAAGAAATCAGATTATTGCAAAAATAGACACAAAGACCAAAAACTGATTTCCTAGAAACAGGACACTTAGCCCAATCTGCATCTGAATAAGCATACAGATTAATACTTTTACCATACACAAACTGAATACATTGTACTGGAGCCTGTTTTAAGTATCTCAAAACTCTAAGTGCAAAGAAGAAATGAGAGTTAAGAGGAGCATGCATATGCCTTGACTTAGACAATGAACTGCATAAGAAATGTCGGCCTAGTAAAGATAGGTATATAAGCTTTCCAACCAATTTTTGATACTCACCATATTGGACAAAAATTTATCATTTTCATCTCAACATGACTCAAAACCACATTCTGCGCAAAGGAGTAGCAAGCAGCTTACAAGCCAATAACCCATATTCAAGTAACAAATCTAAACAGTACTTTCTTTGAGAAAGACAAAGACCAGATTCACAATTTAGAACTTCAATCCCCAAAAAATATTTAAGATGACCAAGATCTTTAATCATAAACTTTGAATTTAGAAACCTTTTAAACTTCTCAATCTCATGACATTATTACCGTGATGACAATATCATCCACATAAACCAATAATGCCAAGAAAACACCATCACAATCTTTAGTGTACAAAGAGTAATCATTAAGACTTTGTTTAAAACCATTTTCTACCAAAGAAGTGGTGAGTTTTTCATTCCACTGCCTAGGAGCTTGCTTTAAACCATACAAAGACTTATTCAATTTACACACTCTAGATTCATTTTTATCATAATAACCAGGAGGCAACTGCATATACACATCTTCATACAAATCTCCATATAAGAAAGCATTATTAACATCCAGTTGAAATAAAGGCCAATTGTTAGAGACAGATAAAGCAATAAGACACCTAACAAGAACCATTTTAACAACTGGACTAAATGTTTCTTCATAATCAATACCTTCCCTTCGATTATAACCCTTAGCAACAAGTCTAGCTTTATATCTATCAACTTCACCAGTAGATTTAAATTTGATTTTCCAAATCCACTTGCAACCAATAGCAAATCTACCATTAGGCAACTCACCCAGTTCATAAGTATTATTCCTATGTAAAGCTTCCATTTCAGAATTCATAGCATCTTTCCACATAGGATTTTGAATAGCCTCAAAAAGAGATTTAGGTTCACAAGACTTATTTAGAGTAGTAGAGAAACACATATTAACTCTAGACAGATTGGAATAAGATACATATTTCTCAAGACCATACTTCACATTACTACCAACAACAAAGTCATTAAACCTAACAGGTTGAGTTCTAGTTCTGCTAGACCTCCTAGTGCTTGGTGGTGCTTCCATTTGAATATTTTGATCCTCACCATTGAAAACATTTTGGTTTATGCCCTCAGAGGTGATATTTTCATCTATCTGGGTTGTTGTGGTTGCACCTTCTTCATTAACAATGTTATCATTGTTATCTGAAGGTGCCATACCACTACCTTCCTCATTAGAAGGGCCCCCCTCTTCATCATAGGGACTTTTAGACCCATGGACATCAAAAAAATTCAAGTTGTCTACTCCATTATCATCAAAGTTTGGTTGAGTATTAGATTTACCAAAATCATTTGAAGGTTTATGAAAAACATTTGATAACTTCATTTTAAAAGGAAAGACAGTTTCATAAAAAGTGACATCTCTTGAATAAAAAACAGATTTACTATCCAAACCATACAACTTATAAAGCCTTTTTCACACTTGAAAAACCAATTAAGACACATTTTTCAGATTTAGAACCAAACTTATCATGTGAATTTAAAACAGTAGAGTAGCACAGACATCCAAAAGATCTGATATGAGAGAGACTAGGATCCTTACCATACACTAAAACATAAGGGGAAGCACCAGACAAGACAGAGGAGGGAAGCCTGTTAATAAGATATACAGCAGTTAAGACACATTCAGGCCACATATTCAAGGGAATCCCCCCCCTGAAACATAAGACTCCTAGAAACATTAAGAAGATGTCTATGTTTCCTCTCAAGAATCCCATTTTGTGAGGAGTATAGGCACAAGAAGTTTGATGAATCATCCCTAATTTAGAAAAAAGAGTGGATAATTGATTATTTACAAATTCAGTTCCATTATCAGACCTTATGATCTTAACTTTTTATTAAACTGTGTAAAAACAAGTTTTATAAAATTTGTAATATGATCACAAACTTCAGTTTTTGACTTCAGAAGATAGACCCAAACAGCCCTACTAAAATCATCAACCAAAGTTAAGAAATACTTAAAACCTTCTTTACTAGTAACCTTATAAGGACCCCAAACATCACAGTGAATAAGATCCCCAACAGTTTTAGACTTATTTTCACTTAAAGGAAATGGTTTTCTAGTTTGTTTGGCCTTGTGACACACATCACAAAGAGAAAGATGATTCACCTTTTTAAAACCAATTTTATTACCCAAAAGAGACAAGACTTGATCAGCAGGATGACCAAGTCTTTGATGCCATAACTCATTAGAAACATGACAAACAAAGACAGAATTACACATAGCAAGATTAGACTCACCACAATCAGTTTCATCAAACAAATATAGACCAGCAGAAACACTACCAATCCCCACAATTTTGCCCAGTTTCAAATCCTGAATATAACATTTATGCTCATCAAAACCAACAAAGAACTTACTGTCCTTAATCATCTTATTAACAGATAACAGACTGACATTATACTCAGGAACAACAAGAACATCAAACAAAACCACACCAGAAGTGAGTCTAAGACTACCAATAGCAGTAATATTAGCAACAGTACCATTAGGGTGACCAACAGTTAACATGAGACTAGAAATATCAACAACATTAAACATATTTTTGGTAGAATCAGTCATATGCTGATTAGCACCAGAATCAATAACCCATCCTAAGGTAACATGATATTTCTCAGAACTAGACTTAGCACAAAAAACCTCTCAATATGCAGATTAAACATCACATTATTATTGAAGAAGGTGGGAGATATACCGCCATACTTGCGAACCATTAGCGAAGGTTTTTCATTAATGAGACTTAAAAGTTTCATCATTTGATCATTAGTGAAAGAACCAGTCATAGAACCAGAAGTAGATGGTTGAAACACATCTGCACTATTAGCATTAAACTTTTTGACAACATCAGATTGTTTTGACAGATTAGGATTCTTTTTAAAACCAGGTAGATAGCCATTCAACTCAAAACATCTATCAATAGTATGCCCAATCAGACCACAATGTTTGCAAACCAGATTAGGATTAGGTCCCCTATTACCAGTATTATTGTTACTATTACAATTTCTCCTAACAAAATTGTTATTAGAGTTGGAATTGTTATTAGTCTTAGCAACAAAAGCAGCAGGTTGAGTCTTACTATTAGGACCAGAAATAGGGTGAAGACCTCTATGAGATTCCTTTCTAGAAACCACATTAAAAGCTTCTTTAACATCGTGCAAAGGGTCCCTAGCAAGAATGTTACTCCTAATAGGTTGATACACATCATTTAAGCCCATAAGAAACTGCATGAGTCTAACAAGTTGATTATGTTTCAAAATTCCCTCATGAGCAAGCACAAGTACAAGCGGTAACAAAGTTAAGGTATCAAATTCTCTCCAAAGAGAATTTAACTTATGATAATAATCAGCACGCATAAATCACCTTGCTTAAGAGAGTTAGTCTTATGAATCACATTAAAGATAACAGAACCATCAATTTTATCATAAGTTTCATGTAATTCATCCCAAACTTCGATGCAATTTGAGTAAACTTGACCTAAGTACAATTCAGAAGACAAAGACCCAAGAATCCAACTAAGAACTATAGCATTACATCTTTCCCACTGCTGGGAAATAACTACACTAGTAAATGTGTTTAACACAAGTACCATCAACAAATCCCATTTTATTTTTTCCTTTCAAAGCAATTTTCATAGCAAGAGACCATATTTTGTAATTATCGGACCGGTGAGTTTAAAATGCACAATAGGAATATTAGAATTATCACTAGAATGCAAGTAAAGAGGATTACCAGCATCCAAAGAACTAATGAGAACTTCAGCCATAATGAACCAAGAAATAAAAGAAACAGATAGCGTAAACCGCACAAATACTAAAGAATATCGAACAAAACTACCAAGAACACTAAAACCAGCAACAATACTACCAATAATACTAAAAAACAACCACTATACTATCACCAGAACACTAAAAAACTCACACCCAATTCGACTGAAGCACCAAGTCTTACACCTATCTGTGGGAAGAGCAGGTTTCCGTACCTCTCAAGGAGGCAGGTCAAGAAGTTACCAACAGAGTTTGCAGTGTAAAAAACTAAAGTACTCAGAGAATTAAAGAAAGAGAGATAAACCTTACAAGAAGATACGCAACGGAAACCAAATTACCAACCTTCTTGATTCAAGTCAAGAAGTCAATAACCAACCAAGAACCCTAAGAACACCACCAGGAATCACCAGAACCAAGATCCCCAATTGCTTAAGAATCAAAAAACCCCCAAATTTGAGATCAAACCCTAGAAACCCTAATATCAAGAACCAAAGGAGATCAAAACCTGGCTCTGATACCAAGTTAAAAATAACCAGATCTGCTCTTAAATCAACCACAACACAATCAATTCACCCAGCCAACCACCCCTTGGTGAAATCTTTTATTAAACTTGAATAGACAAGAAAATGAGTCCACAAAGCGTGTGCTCACCAAACAAATACACAAGACAAAGATAATCCCCTTCAGAAGGGTTCTATCTATCTCACTACAAATATATGAATACACCAGATCCTCACTACAACTCTCAATACAACCTAACACTCTATAAAACTGATCAAGATGATCAGAGTTAACCAACACCAATAATACCAGACCACACTTGAGAGAAAGAGACTGCAACTTTTGTGAGAGAGAAATGATATGTGAAAAGATATCTTCAGCCAAGAGTTAGGTATAGCTTTTATAGAAGCCAATATTACACTTTAACCCTTCAAAAGATTAGAACCTGCTAACAACAGCTAAACATACAAACATTAGACCAAAATGGCATAACAAGCCCTTTGACTTAAAGTCAAACATGAGCTTGTATCCCAACTCATATATTTCAACAGTTATCACCTACAAGATGTACTTAAATTAGTCCTTATAAACCAAACCCCTTAACCAAAAAAAAAGTCCTTATAAACCATAAAAGCAATTACAATGCAAGTTTTATAATGAACTTTCTATTATTTAAAAAAGTCATTTCAATGATTTGACACATTATGACAAAAGCCTTGCTAATGACTTTTAAAATAATAGCTTGGTAAAGATGAAACGTTTGATAACAAATTATACAAGTCATTTCAATTAAATGAAGACTAGTTGGGAAGGTTTGTAAAGTTTTTGAAAAGCTTTTTACATTGGAGAAAGTTTGTGAAGATGACTTGTTGAGAGATACTATCTATATTACATATAATAGAAAAACGGTCAAACTTTGAAAAGTGAAAAGTTGAAAGTCAAATGTGTGAGAAATGTATTGTGTAATTAATACTCTTATTAAAACACCCCATTACTTAAAAGTACAATAATTTATTAACATTGTACAACCAATTAAAAGCATATCTACTAAATTAAAAACAACCAATTAAAACACAATTTATTAAAAAGTACAATAAAATTTTCACAATGCACAATTTAAACAAGCTACAACATAATTTTAAATATAAAATAATTAAACACACTAATTAATGTTATTTTTAAAACACCCTAAAATGAAAAGTACATGTAATTATACACATTATACAAATTAATAAAACACACAAAACTTCATACAAGCTAACAAGTTGATGGTACATATAGTTTTGAAAATCGGACCGGACCAACGGGTTCAACCGGAAACCAGTGTCGCCACCGGTTCTGCTAACCAATAACAGCCATCCGAAAACAAACTAGAGAGGACCCGTTGAAACCGATACAAACTGGTGAATCAGGTCTCATCGAGATCTATTTCTCTGATTAATCGTCACAGGGTACCAGCTGCCGCAAAGCGCGGGTACCCTGCTATACTATATATAAAGGAAAAACCAAAACGTAAAAAGTGAAAATTTGAAACTATTAATACATATCGAAAACCGGGTTGACCTGGGACGCTTCAAACCCGGTGGGTTGACCCTGTTTAATTTGACCCGTTTTGACCCAACCTGTCGGGTTGACTCGATTTAAATCGACCCGTTTTTCGACGGGAACGGTTCAACCGTTTGAACCACTCGGGTTTCAAAACACTATGTTTAATCCCCAAATCTTCAAACTTTTATTATTTTTCGTTTAGAACCCATAAACTTTTTTAAACACAAAACGATCTGTCGTTATATATATATATATATATATATATATATATATATATATATATATATATATATATATATATATATATATATATAAGTTTTTCTTCAAAAACGATTATAGTGTTTTACAATTAGGAGAAAATATGTGCCCGTTAGTGCACATTTAACTTTTCAATAGGCTAAATACGCCCATTTAAAAAAAAATAGGTTAAATGTGCTCAAATCTTTTACAAAATAGCCAAAATTAGCCTTTTTTATTTATTTTTTTTTTTATTTTTGGCTAATCACATTCATGCTAATTTTGGTATTTGTGTTCTTCTTAACAACGACGCCAATAATCCCATCATTGTTTGTTTTTACGCTACAAATAACGTGTGTTGTTAGTTTTTTATCTCATAACTGATGCAATGTTTACTTTCATTTTCATTAAATGTTTTTATATGTTGTTTGATAGATGTTAAGAATTTTGTCTAGACTTTAGTTATCATCATATAGTACAACCGTTTGCAATTGCATTTTCATCGGTTCACGTTCTATTTTAGACGCTACACAAAATACTCACCACAATATCACAAATCATTAATTATCTGACGCTAGAAACAGCTGCCGCTAGGTGCGGGTACTCGCCTAGTTTATTAAAAGATGTTGACACTCAAACATAGTTATGCGGGGTTTTTGGCAACCCATAAACAAAACAAAACTCACGAGTGAGTTACGATATTTGATAAAAATGAAATTCAGGTTATTGCTTATAGGTTGGGCCCCCTCCATGTCATGGGGGTTGATTCAGCATTATAAAAAGATGTATCAACTGTCAAAAAAAAAAAAAAGGTTGGGCTTTCAGTTTTGGTGTCTCATAAGCGTTGTAATCCCAACTTTTGAGACCCAATAGCTACTTGCAATTTTAAGAATAAAAAACATTATTCAAAAAATAGTCAACTTTTCTAATAACAAGGTTTTACAGGTGATGCTGCCTCAAAGAACTCTTTATCCAAAGAAACTTTTATAGATTCATTAGTTATGTTCAATTAAATGTTTAGTTGTTTAATGTGAATTGAACCTGAGTGACTTGAGATTAAACTCATGACCTAGTTTTTCGAAATCTCTCTTTCCTGGCTTCACTAAGACGCAGTGCATGTTTGGTTTGAACTTGAAACCTCAAATGATGAATCCCATAAGCCAAACCAAAGCCTGAAATAAAGTGCTTTTTTTCATTTCTCCTACTTTATATCGGTATACGAAAACACCCTAATTTCAAAAATGATGTATGCTTATTAATCCATCTCCCATACAAGTTTACAAACAAAGTTTATAGTGAGTTGGTTGTACTAAAATCACAGATATCATTATATCAAACATCATGTTTTTTTGGGTAAAGGGGAGTAATCCTGCACCCTGGTAAATATATTAACCAAATAAAAGTTTAAGTACAATGTATATGAGTGAAATCCCATATATCAGCCCGTTACATAGGCATAGAACTTACATAACAAGATACTTCCTATTTTCTAAACAAGAAAACAAACCACTACTCAAATGATAACAAATGACACAACGAAATAATATTACTTCCTAGGACTTTGAAACTTTGTGCCATACATGGCATTAAAGGCATCCAAATTCCCAGGAAGATCACGAACCTTCTTCGCATAGTCATCGAAGTCATAGTCATCATACTCATCTTCAAACTCTTGGCCACCACCAAATATATTAGCAGACTCATCAAATGGGTTAGCAACAACCTCATCTTCAGAATCAGACACCTCAATCTCTCCCACATTAGAAAAAGGGTTAGCTCTCTTAGTAGAAGAGGTAGACGGATAGGTTGACCATCATCATCCACAAGAGTAGCTTTCCCATCAATAATTAGTTTTTCAAGCTTACCAATTTTCTCAACTATGGGAGTAGAACCAACATCTATTGTTCCCATTGCATCACTCACAAGCGGAACATGTGATGTAGAACCGCCTTAATCACTCATCCTCATTAACCTCCATTGTACGACCAAGATCCACATTCAGTATCGTCCATATTAAGAGCATCATACTGATTAGACGTAGTGATCCTGGTTTCACTCGTACTAGCCACATTAGAAGCCATCGTCTTATCCACATTTACTTTCTTGGGTTCGGAGGAGGCTTTTGGGCCGATATTCAAAATGCTTGCCCACCACAGATTTAGTAGAACCTCCTCGACCCGGAATTGGCCCAACTTGCTTTCCCTTCTTCTTATTGTTAACGTCGAAAACCATCACTTACGTTCTTATGAGGTTGAGCAGTCGGAATCACAACCTTAGGACAATCCACCAAAGTATGTCCAAATACCCGACATTTCTCACATCCAGGCGGTTTTCATTCATATTCAACACGGATCTTCTCAATAGTCGAACCCGTACCATCAAGTAAATGAATCTCAACAGTGAGGCTGTCCCTAAGAACCTCATCCGACTTCACTTCAATCATACACCTAGCAAAACTACTACGGCCCCAAGATTCTTTGCACATTTGACTAGTAAAAGCATCTAACCTTTTGGGCGTACCAAGCAATGTAGCAAGAAGATCGAGCCCGTCATCGAAAACATAGCTAAAGGAACATCATGGAATTTAACCCACACCGGAATGTTAGTCAAATCCTCTTTAAGCAAGTTGGTGTTCAATTTCCATGGTTTAAGAATAATAGGAACATTACGAATCAACCAAGGACCATTATCAAGAACATCATCAACGCCTTTTTTCGAATTAAACTTGAAGAAGAAGAATCCCTTAGCGTTCATCATAACCTTTTGTAAACCATACTTAGCCCACGTATTGCGAACATAATAGTCAACAACAGGAAAAGCAAGGCGTTGACCAAGGAAGTATCCGTAAAGAGTATTCTCAAACCTCATGTTCACCTCTTCCACCACTTTCATTGGGACTGAAAGGTCAACATCATCCTTCTTTTTGCTGCATTCTAACCTCCGAAAATTAGACACATGTTTCTGGGATTCATTAGAAGCAAAACCCGCGTAAGAAACCGACTTAACTCCATTACCACTAGTAGTAACAACCTTAGGTGCATTAGGATCAGAAGTAACACTATGATTAGTACCATACGTCTGGGATTGCATAGCCACATCAAAACTCGACGGAGGAGTATTTGCAGAATAAACTTTAGTACCATTCGACTTAGATTGAAGCCCAATACCACTCGAATTGTTCACATCAGAAGATGAAGCCATCTTAGCAATATCAGTGTCAATTTTATTCATTTATTCATCAAAGTTCTTATGTGCATTAGCAATCATTTGCTCCACATTAGGCTGTTTTGAAATATTAGAGGCCGAATCAGAAGCAAGTGTATCATGGCTTTGCTCCAAATCATACAAAACAACCTTATCCTTAACCTTAGTCACGTTAACAGCCCCAAAGACATTCAATATGATCAACAAGACTCTCGTTCAGACCAGTACTCCCATCATCATTGCCTGTATTTAACCGTGCATCAAATTCATCATCCTTTTGCACCCCAACTTGATCGGCCAAGTTAGATGGTGCATCAATAGTTTGCGAACCACTAGTTTGATCGGCCAAACTAGTAGAAGACCCCACATCTCTAGTGCCCTTACGAGCACTATTCTTGTTGAAGAAACCTTTTTCCATTCCTTTTAAACCCTCAACCTACCGAACCAAATCACCCCAACCAAGTACCAATTAACCAGCGAACATACCAAGAAAACCCTAACTGAAGCGTTAGGGTTTAAACCACAAAGAATTCGATCCTATCCCATAATACAGAAACGTTAAAGAGAATGATAGGATGAATCAGGCCGAGTAATAATCCAACCACAAACAACCAGAAAAAAAACGGATTTGATAAACCCTAAAAAAAAAACGATTCAACAAAAATCCTAAATCAGGAGAAACAATACCTAAAACCAATCAAGAACCAATTAACTAGAGGTTAATCGATAACACAATCAGTTAGAAGCAAAGAATCCCAAGGAATAGGCGAATTGAAGAAAAGTGATTAAGGGATGTGGGGGTTTAAAAAATTCGCCAGAGAGAGATCGGTTTAGGGCTCCATATAGAATGATTCTCAATAATTTGGACATCAATAATTTGGCTGGACATACTCGTGACCTCCAACGACCTTCATTTTGTCAGTAACATCATCTTTTTCTCTTCAACGACCTACAGACGATTTTTTACCACACTAAGACGACCTACATTCTATTTCTTTTCTTATTTTTTTCAAAAAAAAAAAAGGAATGTCTTTTTTTCCCTATATATATCTATCACATTTTCAAAAATAAAAAACCCCATCTCACACACACAACTTCTATCAACTTCACAAATTATGGTTGATTCACCAAATGAAGTGAGACGAACAGTAATTAGACGACTACGAAAGGAACTGACTGTTGAGGTGACATTGGCAAATGAATTGTTGACAGAGTTGGGATGTATTCTGAGCAACTTCAAAGTCGTACTCCAAATATGGATAGGTTGTGTTCCATGCCATTAGACCAGCCACTTTTTAGCTACGGTCTACACACTCTCCTTATGAGCCATGAAGCGGATATACGTACTGCCACCAATTTGAGGACAGCAAGAGAGGAAGTGTTGTTAAGCGTTGCTGAGAAACAAGAATTCGTTGCGGATTACAAGGCAATATAAAAGCTCAAACCATGGTTAGCTGACGAACTTATGTGTTTTAATTTCCGTATTGTGATTTGTTGTTGTTTTTTTTTTTTTTTTTTTTTTAATTCAATGTCGTATTCTACTTTGCTGTTTAAATGAATAAAAGTTCGTATTCTACTTTGTATCATACTCGAAAATAAATTTTAATTCATTTAAATAAAAATAGATATTACAATACGAAAACACAATACTCCTATTTATTTTTTAGATGAATCCAAACAAATTTAGAATTCATTTGTTGTTCTAATTTTCCGCCTTTCTAAATGAATCATTATGTATCTCGTAATCGAAATTAGATTCTTGTTTCAAATAAGCGTCGATCAAAGCACGTTTCTCTTGTGATATGTCATCGCATTCATCGTATGCTTTCCTCAAATTATATTTAGCTACGCTTTTGCATTATCAAATTCTACGGCTAATTTCATAAGGGCTTGTCGACGAAATTTATCCTCGTTGATTTGTTTATGAACCATAGCTTTGATTTCATCAACGTAGTGTGGAAGCGAACAAACCATTTAAAAAGTTGATGAAAGTGTATATGAATTGTGTATAAAATGATAAAATAAATGGGGTATTTATAAGGTAAAAGGGTTTAAACTTTAAATAGTTAATGTTTTTTTTATAAAAGTGCCAAAATGGTACAATTTTTGAAACACATATACATGCTCGACAATGGTCGATTTCTCGACCAATATGCCCTTCCGATTGAGCTCAACAGCACCCCAATACAGAGGCCGACCGACTCGACCGATTGTCGACCGACCTTAGTGCGCCCAACACAACATGTCACAGTTTTGGGCTACATAACATTGCTAGTCTATAAACAGGAAAATGTACCCCTCCATCCTTGCTTACCTCGTTATCACCTCCCCTTTATCATGGTTAAAGATGGAAAAAAAAGGCTGGTAATCCGTTTTCTAAGGTTGAGAATTTGGTTATTTATGATAGTGATAGTGATGATGATGAAGTTCTTAAGGACTACAATGAAACCACAAGTTTTATGGCATTTCACGGCTCTAAAAGTGGCAGCGAAGTGGGCATGAAGAGCTTATTGGAGCAGTGGAAGGATGACATCTATGACCAAAACCCTTATGATGATGATGAGTTTGAAGATTGTGGTCTGACCGATGCACAGTTAAAGTTTGCTAATGCATATGATATTAGTCTCCGTGGACATCTTAAGTAGGTTGTTTCTTTTTTATTTTGCATAAGTATGACATGTCATTTCTTATGCTAGTTTAGGTCTTAAGCACTGTAGGCGCTTTTGGTTTACCTTTTTGGGCTGAGGTGTGGGACTCACCCACATCCGTTGTACTTAATTTTTTTTTTGGAGTATAATATTTTAATGGGGGTAAGCCTTTTACCCAAAAAAAAATTATTGTAGTTACTAGGTTTAACAATATGATTAAATAGATGTAGACAAAACCATTAAAATTGATATGTTATTAGTACCCCCATGGCCCCCCCTGTTTTGTCCTCCATCTCCTGGCCCACTATGTTTACATTATAACATTTTTTATCAGTTTTTGTTCCGTATTTTTTATCAGTCTTAAGTTTTTGACTTATTAAACTTTATATTTTATGTTCCGTACTTTCAGTTTTAAAGTTTTTTGATATAAACAAAATTATTTAAAAAATAAATAAATAAATAAAAACCGTAAAAGGAAGAGGGTACCACTTGTATTTTTGGAAGGGTACTAATAACCACTCCCATACATGATATGCACTAGTCGATAAGAAAGTGGGGGATATAGTGGCCCTTATCAACATCAAGCATCATGTGATGGGACATGTAAAGTTATGAGTGCGACATGAGTGTTGTTCGCTTTAAAGTGATTATAACTTAATAACAAAGTTAAATAATTTTTTATTATAACTTGATGTATGTTGAAACAAGATAATAACTAGTATACAAAAACAATTTAAACAAAATAACACAACAAAAGTTTTCAACGTTTAAATTCTTATTTGAATAAATCAAAGAATTTACTATGATTGTTTACGTAATAACAATAAAAGTTGAGTGACAAAGAGTAAGATGATATCCTCACTTTTTTAGACATAAACCAAAGTTATATGTTTCAGTGAGAACTATACAAACCACTGAGCAAGTTTAAGGACTTAGTTCTAGGAGGAGTAAATGCTCTCGTAAAAGCTAACACATTAAATGTACGAGGTCAATTTACTCATTTACAACATACCCTTATATAGGCAAACTCGAGGTGGATACCAGTGGGTTAAAAGCGGCGTGCCAATGATGCGCGTACGAAACGCGTTCGGGGTCAAAGGAACTTCCTTTTCGTCGAGCAAGTTTTTCAACACCCTAGGAAGTGAACCTAATAGTTGTAGTGTAGTATTGGGTAAGCCTCGGGTATTGATATCGTTCTCTAGGGGAATAGGAATGCTAGCAAGAAGTGTACTACGCTAAGGTTGGGGTTGAGGATGATTCTTTTTTATCTTTTATATATTTTTTAGAAAGCTAAGGATAAAATCTCGGGGCAATTGGTTTGGGGGTGGTACTTCTATCGATTACTTCTACTATCTAATTATCTAATACTATGGGTAGCTATGTCTTTTTGATTGTGTGCTCGTATGATGATTAAAAATGTGTTTACCTAGATACTATTACTCCCTACTTATCTTTTATTGTTGGTTGAATTGTCACGTCCTTATTCTTAACACGTTGTATTTTCTAAGGTCGTAGGGTGTGCCTTTTGCCCTAACTCTTTGAGAATACCTTAAGGTTATTGCCTATGAAATCCGCTAGATGTTTCATAAACTAACTTTAAGGTTATCTTTGGATGTTTAGACTACGAAATCCTCTATGTGATTCATAAACTAATGTTCACAAAGATTACTCAAGCATTTAAACACAACGATAGCCTAGTTACACTCCTAAGCCAATTACAATTAAGATAAGAGACAACCAATGAATAATTAACAACTAGGTTTCATAGATCTAAGCAAACACACAAGAAATTTAGCTAGACATGTTAAACAAGCAAGCATACACACATTGAATGGAAGACATAATGATACTAATGGATTAAAACACTTATCTTGATGTGTAAAATAGGGTTTGGGACCCTAAGATACTGTCCAAGTCAGACTACAAACGTTTAGGGTTTTTACTCCAAAAGCCTACCGCTTCAAATACAGAAAAATCGAATTCTATATATAGATTTACACTTGAGACGGCGTCGCCTTATAGGTGGGACGCCATCAGATCGCCGTCATTAGGGTTTTCTTCTTGGCCAAGTTATCTATATGACGGCGTCACGTTGTAGTTGTGACGCCATCGGGCTTCAGCAGGGACGTCGTCTGATTCTGGATCTGAGCCGTCTGAGATGAAAAGTTTTAGTGACGCCCTTCCTCTTCAAAGCCTGACGCAATCAGGTGTTTATTAGCAAAAAGTCTACTGAGCCGTCAAGTGTATTCTTTATCAAATCTGTAGAGAGGGACGACGTCGCCCTATAGTTGGGACACCGTCAACTTCAGTTTTAGCAGCTTGAGTGGCTTCGATCTTGACTTTGTCATTTTCTTCATGTATTCACTCCTTTTCGTCCAAATAAGCATCATTACAGCATTTTTCTTCCAAGAGACCTAAAAAGTGAAAAGGAACGAAATTATGCAGTAACGAATATAAAAGTGGTCGATTAAGGGCTTAAATGACCCCTTAAAAGTGTACGTTTTAAATCCTTATCAGCCAAGCATCTAACTAAGAAGGTACACTAGTACCTTATGCCAAAGCCAATTGACAGTTTCAGAGGCTTTGGAAAAAAAGCGAGCTTTGTTTGAGGTAGAGGATGACATGTCATTTACATACACATCTCTTTTTGTGGGAGCTATCAAAACTACTTCCTTGTTGGAATTAAAGATGGTTCCTTGTTTATCATTCAATTGCACCATATATTTAGCATTACAAAGTTGACTCATACTAATTAAATTGTACTTAAGTCCACTAAAAAGGAACCTTAGAGAAAACTATATCATGGCATTTGATGAACCATATCCTTTAGGGATATATGATGAATTATCACCAAATATAACTTTAGGACCTGGTTGTTCCACATATTTATGCAGGTAACTTTTGACATCAGTAATATGCCTTGAGCAGCAATTGTCTAGATACAAGATAGGCTTTCTGATGTCACTCTACACAAATAAAGAACTGGTTAGTTTCTGTTACTGAACCACCTCTTAATGGTTTTTATTAGACCTAGGTTCTCTTAATCTTTCACCTCTTTGAAACCATTCAATTATTCATGGTTAGAGGTTTCTTGGACTATGCTGCCACAAACATTACATCCTGAGGATTTGGTGGACATTCTAGATGATGCGCGTATAATGCGTTCGGGGTCAAAGGAACTTCCTTTTCGTCGAGAAATTTTTTCAACACCCTAGGCAGTGAACCTAATCGTTGTAGTGTAGTATTGGGTGAGCCTCAGGTATTGATATCGTTCTCTAAGGGAATAGGAATTCTAGTGAGAGATGTACTACGCTAAGGTTTGAGGTTGAGGAAGATTATTTTTTATCTTTTTTTATATTTTTTATAAAGCTAAGGGTAAAATCTCGGGGTTTGGATTTGGGGGTTGGTACTTCTACCGATTACTCTACTTATCTAATTATCTAAACTAAGGGTAGTCTTATGTCTATTGATGTGTGCTGGTATGATGATTAAAAAAAATGTGTTTACCTAGATACTATTACTCCCTAGTTATTTTTTATTGTAGGTTGAATTGTCACGTCCTTATTCTTAAAGCGTTGTGTTTCCTAAGGTCGTAGGGCGTGCATTCCCTAACTCTTTGAGGTCACCCTTAATTGTAGTTAATGAAATCCGTTAAGTCATTCATAAACTATCTTTGAGGTTATCTTTGGGTTTAGTAAACGAAATCCACTAAGTCATTCATAAACTATCAAAGATTTATCAAGCATTAAACACAACGATAGCCTAGTCGCACTCCTAAGCCAATTACAATTAAGATAAGAGACAACCAATCAATAATTAATAACTAGGTTTCATAGATCTAAGCAAACACATAAGAAATTTAGCCGGACATGTTAAACATGCAAGCATACACACATACAATCGAAGACATAATGAAATCAATGAAGTAAATTACTTATCTTGATGTAAAATAGGGTATGAGAACCCTAAGATACTGTCCAAACCGGACCAAAATCATTCTAGGTTTTTACTCCACAAGTCTCCCTCTTAAAACTATGAAAATTCGATTTCTATATATAATTTTACAACTGCGACGGCGTCACCTTATAGTTGGGACGCCGTCAGATCGCTTTTATTAGGGTTTCGTCTTGGCCAAGTCATCATTGGGACGGCGTCACTTTGTGGTTGTGACGCCGTTAGTCTTTAGTAATGACGTCGTCTGAATCTGGATCTAGGCCGTCTGAGAAGAAAAGACTTCGTGACGCCCTTACTCTTCAAAGCCTGACGCCGTCAGTTGAAAATTAGCAAAATCGCTACTGAGTCGTCACAAATTCAATTACATAAAAAGGGACGGCGTCACCCTCTGTTTGGGACGCCGTCAGGTGTAATTCCAGCAGCTTGAGTGTCTTGATCTTGACTTAGCCATTTTCTTCACATATTCACTCCTTAAATGCATCATTCCAACATTTTGCTTCCAAGAGACCTAAAAAGTGAAAAGGAACAAAATTAAGCAGTAACGTATATAAAAGTGGGCGATTAAGGGCTTAAATGACCCCTTAAAAGTGTACGTTTTAAATCCTTATCAAATATCCCTACACTTGGTATTTGCTTGTCCTCAAGCAAATTTGCTTTTGGCCAATCAATTTATAAGCTAGGGGCATAAAGCATTGGTTTAACATAATTCATAACAAGTAAAAGCACCGCAATAGTCATAACAAGCACTAAAATTATATACTAGCACCTCACAAGTGGTGTTTAGATTCTCTCATCTCTCGGGTGTATATGAAATATAGTAAATGGAAATGGAAGATAAACACTCATTAACCGGTCATAGTACATGGATTACCATATGCTTGAGACTAGATCAAACCTCCACCGCTTTGGCGTAAGCACCTAGTAACAACTATCTAAGAGGTCTTTTAAAGGGTTGCAACGTTAGGCTTACGGTTAGGGAAACAAAGGGTTTGGTTGGATAGGCGATTTAGTGGTGGCAAGTCAAAAATCTTATGTTACAAGCATGAAAAGAATGGCGTTGCTAAGCAAAGACTCGACTCACTAAACTCTAGATAACTTTGAAACAAACATACATAAATATAAAGATAGATGTAGGATAGTAGCCCGTATGATTTTTTTTTTTATTTTCAATTTTTTTTTGCATACACTTTTACTCTACTATCCTCTACGATAACATCAAAATATAAGTGATTTATAGGAGCATCCCTACACTTGAATTTTTATTACTCTAACACTAATTTGACCCGAATTGAAAGATCAAAACACTTGGAGTACATTATTACGTAAATAAAGGAAATTTGAATTTAACGTTCTTTCCCGTCACTCCATAAAATTTAACTTTACCCATGAGTCCCAATCATCCCAAAACTGTGTACAAAAGATATGACTCGACTTAGCAACCATGCAAGTAACTAGATAATTAAACTAAGGGTTTAGTATGATAACAATGATGCACTAAAAGTGAGTGCATACAAGGTAGGCTAATGCGATTTGGATGTACATTTGGGGGTGGATTGTAAACAATGCTCTTCATTGATATTCTGGAAAACCGAAACATCACGAGAACCGCGTAAAGGATAGGCTCTGAGGGGTATCGTGTACTAAAGATGAGTACATCGCAAGGGTGTGGGGGAATGACTCGACCGATGTGTAAGAAGTAATTATAATACGGGTATCAAACAAGGGTTATCCTAATGCCTCTTATCATTTAGTTATTCATAACTGCACAAGTGTAGTCTCACTAGCGATCTCGGAATGCATCACAAAACAAGTTCTAGAATCTATTATACTACCGGTACACTCTCGATGCATTAAAGGTGAATGCTTTATGTCCTATAAATCTAGGGGCGAACCTCACATTTTGGAGTGGAATTTGAGTGGTAAAGGGTTTTTGTGCTAGTCATATAACTACTATCCATGAGACGCTCTATTAAGACTAAAGACCCACCCGAACATGTCATGAAAATTTTTAAATTTGGCGCTAAAATTGCCCTAACAAATATTTCTCATGGTTTATTACACAAATGAAATAGGACAAGACAAACGATCAAGGATAAGCATAGTTTCAAAGTTCCCGTTTTATTCTCCCTCCCTACACTTAAACTGAACATTGTCTTCAATGTTCCCCGAAAGTATCAAAGTTATGATAATGGAAGGTAATTAAAAGAGAAAGAGACTAATACTCCTCTGATTAGCTCGGTAGGATCCGTGTGAAATAGTGGTTAAATTCTTTCCAAGAAGAATGTATGCGTGAAAAGCTTCTTCCAATCTTATGTTTCTTCTTCTTGATAAATAAAACCTGCACACTTTAAGAAAATAGACGAAACCTTCGCGTAAAATCGGCGGTAAAACTATATATGACTCTACTAAACTAGGATATAATGCTTGTGGAATGGATTTTTGCAGATTTTCTGGAAAATTAAGACCTGAGAATTTCCAAAAATTTATAAGTAGCATAGAAAACGAGAGAAAGTAGATACGCTGTTTCTGCTCCTCCTGACGTCGTCAGGTTGTAATCCTGACGCCGTCAGGTTATCCTGACAGAAACTGGTCTGCTGCGTTTTTCTGGAAAAATTCTGAAAAAATTACACCTTTAAAATCTGGAAAAATTCCTGCAAAACATCCATTATGACTCGATACAAGCATTTGACTCTAACAAACACACATATATATCATTTTCAATAATCGTAGTTCTCATGTTCACGTTCTTTTGAAAACGTGTGTAATCCTCCCTACACTTATCCTTTTTGTAAAATACCTTTATATGTAATTAAGACGAGGTTAAAGACAAAATAAAACATTTTCACAAATTCAAACATGAGAACATACAATAATGAAAAGATATATGACACACAAACAAGCAAACAATTAAGCATAGGTTGCCTCCCACGAAGAGCTTTTCTTTATTTATGAGTCTTGTAGCTAGACTCGAAGTCGTGCTCCTACGTGACTTCATTGCCGTCACCTTCTTCCTCATGATGGTCTCTATTGGGGTTTTCCATATTATAATAATGCCCTATTATGCATCTTTCTAGAAAGTCATCTTCTCCCCAATCGGTTCTATATTCCAGTCCTAGTTTCAAGCAATCCTTATAGAACCCAAAAATCTTATTCATTACATAATCTACTCCTTTCTCCTTATCCTCCTCATTCCTATAGTAGACCGATAGCTTAAGTTCCTTTTCATCATTGGATAGTGATGAAAATTTCTCAATCTTAAATGGCATTTGGTAAGCTACGTCATCGGTCTCATCTTTAAATCTAACTATCCCTAAGGACGGATCATAAGTCATCCCGATGTTTTCAATGAAAGGCTTTCCTAGAATTACGTGGGACAAGCTAGGATCTATGGCCGTACTAATATCCTCCACAACTATGAAATCCGTAGGGTACATGAAACTACCTACATAGACTGGCAATCCCTTAACTCTACCAAGAAAATTACAACTAACCCTAGGATCATCGGGGTCTTGCCTATTTGGGATAGGTTTCTTCATTACCCAATTATAGTAGGTGCTATTCATGATGTTTATTGGGGACTTGCGATCAATGAAGGCCTTTGCCACGAAAAGATGTCCTATGCAACATGGTATGTTGAGATTCCAAGGATTCCGAAATTTGATCCGAGGGCTTTTCCTAACATACATGTGACGAAGGTCGCGTACTAAGTGTGGGTGGCGAGAGAGTTCCTATTCCGTATGAAACTTATTGAAATATTCATTACCTACCTCGTCTACGTCGTCGGTCGATTCTTCCTTAGGAGTTTCACTAACCTCAAGTGCCGTCTCATGGTTTGTTTCGTCGCTAGTCCTATTTGGTTTCACTAAGGTGATGGTATTGACGAATTGAACGTGCTTGGCTAACTTACTTGGGTCCTTAATTTTCACACCGGAAGCTTCGGGAGAATAAGTCGAGATGGCATTAACATTTTCGGTGGTCTTCCTATCACTATTGGTCATGGCTTTCAAAAGGTTATCAATCTTCCTATCCATCTCGGCTTGTTGTTGGTTAAAGCGGTCTGAAAGCCTGGCTATTTGAGCTTCTTGGGATGTAACTAGGTGTTGCGACATCCCTTCTATGTTTTGCTGGCTAGGGCCGTGGGACCATGGGGAATCATTAGAGGTGAATTCTTTGGTTTGTCCCCAATTGTAGTCGGGTTTGCCCCTCCATGCTTCTCGGGCATCATTTAAAGTCCTAGGTCCGGGTGTTGTGAGGAATCTTCCTCCCATTCCATTGGTACGCGAGGATGCGTAGTCAACGGAAGCTTGTTCTAGGAGTCTCATGCAAGTACGAGTGTCATGGGGACCACTACATAGCTCACACAATGAAGAGACTTTGTTCACTTGGCGTGAGGACTTAGGATTTTTGTAGGAGCTCATTAGCAATTTGACTTGATCTTCAAGCTCGAGCATCCTACGATCAGAAGTTTGTGAGTCAATGGGAGGCAAGGAGATTGCCTTGAAGGTTTTGGGCAACTCACGGGAGTCATTCCAACTTTCGTTATCATAGAGGGCAAAGTCCTCTATTGTACCCCATGATTTTTCCGCGGTGAGATCACTAAGTTTTCCACCGGCCGCTTGGTCGATGGATTGCTTAGTTGAGAAGTTGACATGATCGTAAAAGATTTGGACTTGGAGCCAAAGATCGATGCCGTGATGAGGGACTTTATGGAGCAAGTCCTTGAATCGAGTCCATGCCTCGTAGAGAGATTCACCTTGACGTTGTTTGAACATCAAGATTTCATTCCTAAGTTTAGTAGTTCTCCCCAGTGGGAAAAATTGGGCAAGGAAACGAGTGGTGAGATCATCCCAACTTGAGATGGATCCGGCTGGAAGTCGCTCAAGCCAATTACTAGCTTGGTCCCGTAGAGATAATTGGAAGAGACGCAAGCGCGTGGTCTCCCGTGTGGTAGCATCAAGGTCGATGGAATCAAAGATTTTAAGGAAGTCCTTGAGATGCTGATTAGGATCTTCGGAACGAAGTTCATGGAATGCACATCCAATTTTGACCAACCGGATGGTGTCGGATCGCAAGGGCGTAGTTTGAGCTTGTTCGGGGAGCTCAATAGTGTTCCTATAGCCTTGGTGGCTCGGTCTAGAGTATTCACCAAGAGTACGGCCTCTTGACGGGTCAATGATTGGTGGTTCGATGAGTGGTGGCGGGTTATCACATTCCATGATGAAAAGTGATAGGATTACTAACAAAGTCACGAAGAAGGGGGATAAACTACGAGAAAGCTAAAAATGAGAAAAAAATCTTACTTGATAGGAATCAAGCAAGGGAACCTAAACGAGATAGAAATCTAACTAGCTATTATATTCCCCGGCAGCGGCGCCAAAAACTTGATGCTAGTATAACGCGTTCGGGGTCATAGGAACTTCCTTTTCGTCGAGCAAGTTTATCAACACCCTAGGCAGTGAACCTAATCGTTGTAGTGTAGTATTGGGTAAGCCTCTGGTATTGATATCGTTCTCTAGGGGAATAGGAATGCTAGTGAGAGATGTACTACGCTAAGGTTTGAGGTTGAGGAAGATTATTTTTTATCATTTTTTATATTTTTTATAAAGCTAAGGGTAAAATTTCGGGGTTACGATTGGGGGTTAGTACTTCTACCGATTACTCTACTTATCTAATTATCTAAACTAAGGGTAGTATTATGTCTATTGATGTGTGCTCGTATGATGATTAAAAAAAATATGTTTACCTAGATACTATTACTCCCTAGTTATATTTTATTGTAGGTTGAATTGCCACGTCCTTATTCTTAACGCGTTGTTTCCTAAGGTCGTAGGGTGTGTATTCCCTAACTCTTTGAGGTCACCCTTAAGTGTAGTAAACGAAACCACTAAGTCATTCATAAACTAACTTTGAGGTTATCTTTGGGTTTAGTAAACGAAATCCGCTTAGTCATTCATAAACTATCAAAGATTTATCAAGCATTAAA
Source organism: Chrysanthemum makinoi (assembly GCA_910596185.1). Taxonomy (NCBI): domain Eukaryota; kingdom Viridiplantae; phylum Streptophyta; class Magnoliopsida; order Asterales; family Asteraceae; genus Chrysanthemum; species Chrysanthemum makinoi. Next base: position 313,354,528 of record OU343223.1, on the reverse strand, counting down.
CACAACGATAGCCTAGTCGCACTCCTAAGCCAATTACAATTAAGATAAGAGACAACCAATCAATAATTAATAACTAGGTTTTATAGATCTAAGCAAACACACAAGAAATTTAGCCAGACATGTTAATCATGCAAGCATACACACCTACAATCGAAGACATAATGAAATCAATGAAGTAAATTACTTATCTTGATGTAAAATAGGGTATGAGAACCCAAAGATACTGTCCAAACCGGACCAAAATCGTTCTAGGTTTTTACTCCACAAGTCTCCCTCTTAAAACTCTGAAAATTCGATTTCTATATATAATTTTACAACTGCGACTGCGTCCCCTTATAGTTGGGACGCCTTCAGATCGCCGTCATTAGGGTTTCGTCTTGGCCAAGTCATAATTGGGACGGCGTCACGTTGTGGTTGTGACGCAGTCAGTCTTCAGTAGTGACGTCGTCTGAATCTGGATCTAGGCCGTCTGAGAGGAAAAGTCTTCGTGACGCCCTTACTCTTCAAAGCCTGACGCCGTCAGGTGCAAATTAGCAAAATCACTACTGAGTCGTCACAAATTCAATTACATAAAGAGGGACGGCGTCGCCCTCTGTTTGGGACGCCATCAGGTGTAATTCCAGCAGCTTGAGTGTCTTGATCTTTACTTATCCATTTTCTTCACATATTCACTCCTTTTCGTCCAAAAATGCATCATTCCAGCATTTTGCTTCCAAGAGACCTAAAAAGTGAAAAAGGAACGAAATTAAGCAGTAACGGATATAAAAGTGGGCGATTAAGGGCTTAAATGACCTCTTAAAAGTGTACGTTTTAAATCATTATCACTAGACAAAGAGGAGTCAGTCTTTATACCTCTCTGGTTTGAATGATTTGCCCATGATAAGAGGCATAGTGGCTATTTCTTTCACAAATATCACATATATAGTATTCAAAGCAGTCATCAGAGTGATGGTCATTGAAACCACAATGAACATAAAGCGGAAAGGATTGTGCTTTGAGTGGTTTTTGGTTAGGCTTTCTGGAAGAATCACCTGGAGTGAATTGAGCCTTATGTTTTGAGATGTTTCTCAACACAACAAAGTGCATTGGGTGCTTAGAGGTCCTATGATCAGTACTTTGTAAAATTTTCAATGTAGAACTCTAAAACAATCATCAGAGTGATGATTGTTATATCCGTAATTGGTTTTGATCTAACTGATTTTTATGATTTAGTTAATGGTTCAGTATTATTTAAAGGTGAAAGATGAGATTTCGTTGATTCAACTTTCATATTTATAGCCTAAATCAAAACTGATAGAGGATCTTCAGGTTCTAGAATGGTTAACACACCTTTAGCTTTATCAGAGGAGACTGATGGTTTTGATTAGATCTAATCAGACTCATTAATGATGACCTTTCTAGTTTTGCTAGATTTTTCTTTTTGAGGCAGGTTTAATGATGGATCTTGCTTTAGCTCCCTAAATATTTTTCAAATGAGAGAGTGGTGTTACCTCCATTGTGTCTAAATTTTTCAAAGGATAGAGTGGTGTTGCATTCATTGCATCTGATTCATTGGTTGATTCATACCAAGTGACAGGGGTTTACGTTTCTGGGGATAGAATTCTACCAGTGTTTCAATTTAACGTTGGTGTAATTCATACTTCTTAGATTTACAAGCCATAACAAAAAGAAGAACAAGATATGGATCCTTGCAGCCAACAGATTCCTTAACGGGTCACGGATCCCTTATCTCCATGGGATCCGTAGATCCGTCAAATAAGCTTGGACAACTTCTTGTTTGTCTATAAATAGAAGCCCATTTCCACACTTTTAAATCACCTCTTGCTATTATTTTTCTGCATTCTTTCTCACATGCATATATTTCTTTCTTTGATCATCTCACTTATTTTATATCCATTTTTAGTGATCCAAGAACTAACCATTTTAGGTGCAAAAAAAAGAACACAAGAAATCTTCAAAATTTAAGTGTTGTACGGAGTAGTTGTTAGTTCATGCATTTGTACTCTGAAGTAAAATTATCCCTCTTACGTAGCATGAATGTTCTTTATTTTGGTCCAGAGTTAACATTTAGTTTGTTATATTTGTCAAGTACATTATGCTTGCAGTACAGAAAGAGAAATACATGATATCTGCAATAATATATGACAGATACGAAGTTTCCTCAATACGCTTTGAATTTCAAATGTAACACAAAAAGTTCCAGTGCATTATTCGTCTTTTACGTTCATTTTTTTTTTTTTTATTTCATAAAACATCCCACTTGGATTCTATGTATGAATTATACCATGGCTAGACAATATCATAACTGGAATTCGGATCGATTGAGAAAGTTTTTATTTTGAGAAGATTAAGAAGGTTTTCAAAAACGATAGATTTTTAACTTTGATTCATGTTTTTCAAGCGTAAAACTTATTTTAATGTTATTAAAATTCAAAATGTGTAGAATTTTTTTGAATCAATGTTAAAAATCTCTCGATTTTACGATATATGTAGAATACTGAATCATCTGTACAAATTTAATGAATCATCATCATAACTCGATTTTAACAATGATTTGTGAATCAAATTTGTGATTAATAGATTCGATTCACTATAAAATGATGTTTACTTGTGAATCAAATCAAAAACATGAATCAGTTTGTTCAAACGAAAATTTCTCAATCTTTTCAAAATAAAAATCTTCTCAATGGAACCGGAGCCATCATAAAGGTGCTTCATTTCATCCAAATATTTTGTTTAATTTGTCTATACAAGTTTCGATTTATTCCTTCTTTTGAATGTGTTTTTAGGTTCATAAAAGTGTTTCTAATGGATAAAATATGTTGATTCCAACATTTGTTGAGGTATGATCGTCGTTTCATTTAACGAATCAATAACTGACGAATTCAATACCAATTTTTCTTTATTTTTATGTTTCGCTATGTTATACTAGAGTTGCCTTCTAAAGTTCAAAGGACTGAAGATATTCATGTTCGTATATGAGTTTAAGTTTGTTCGTCGCCGCATCTTCGCTCTTGCGTTCATAGTTTTTTTTTTTTTTTTTTTTTTGAACCTCTTGTGTTCATAGTTAGTTATCATCTTTTGATACTTTTGTTGAAATTGCGAAACTAGTTATCCTAACTATATTACAATGCATTTATGTCATTCTTAAAAAAGAAGTCTTAAAAAAAATAAGCCTACACTTACTATAAAAGGAAGGCTAATAATTCAATAAATCTCATTAAATTAAATACAGTCTTCAAAGCCAATTATTTAAAACGTGTAACCGCTAAAAATCATTATTATTATCAATAATGATTATTAAAAACATATAACCGCATCTACTATATAAATACACACAAACCATTTCATATCTCTCTCACACACATATAAAACATCAGCAATAAGGCCGAGTGTAATAATTTAAAATACATATCTCACCTAAAATTAAAATATATAAAGTTATTGTTAAAAAACGTAAAATTAAAAAATATTTGCTCGCCATAAAATTTAGTCACAAAGTACCGACTATCGCATTGCGTGGGTACCCTACTAGTATCTTTGTATTGAGCATTAGCCTAAGTTCTTGAGGGTCTTCACTTTAAATTAGGGGAGTTCTTCTTTTTAGTTGTCACTGCTTTTTATTCTCATGTCTAAATTTCAATTTTCATAATGATTTTTTTTTCTTTCTTTTGACCTATTCAAATAAAGAAGAGCATGATATTCATTTAACTTTTTTAGGTAAAGGGTTTCTTACCTTGATAAATATATTCAAACAAATAAAGTTCAGGCAACATGGCAAAGTACCGTTTTGACTATACTACTATATGTGCTTCCAACCAAAACTAGGACGACAACTCACTGACTAGTCGTTTACAAAAAGATAAACGAACAACAAAACAAAACAACTAGCCAAAACCAAACACTATGTGACTTCTATGTGATCTTTCATGAGAATTTCAGGAAGCCTCCATTCATGCAAAATAGCTTCTGTTCTTTGAGATTTCTTAAAATTAAAGGTTATAAGCTTTTTAATCGAATCGTGGTGATAATCGTATCAACAACTTGTTTAATGATATTCTTTTAATTTGGTTCATACTTGATCATATTATTATTAGTGGTAAACGATTGTTAGTCAATATATGATTTATTAGCCGATATATGTTTGAAATGAATTGGACTTGAGCTCATTACAAACATATATTGGCTAACAAATCATATACCGACTAACAATTATATGAAAAGTCTATAAAATCAATAATACTTAGAAAAAATTACACGTTTGGTCCTTATGGTATACCCCAAATAACAACTTTAGTCCCTAAGTCGTTTTTATTACACCACAGATACCTATTTTTGAAACCTTGCACGCATTTAGTCCCTATTTTGGATGGGCGTTAATTAAGTCCGTTAAGTATTTTGCACTGTTAGTCATTCGTTAATAATTTTTGCACCGTTAGTCCTTATTTTTTAAAATATAGTTTTCCCCAGTTAGTCCCTCCGTTAATAATAATTATCGCCCGTTTTTATCCGTTTTTGTCAGTTTTTTATCCTTTTTCGACCGTTTTTTTACGTTTTAATCCGTTTTCGTCCGTTTTTTTACGTTTTCGCCCATTTTTTTCCGTTTTCGCCCGTTGTTTTACGTTTTTGTCTGTTTTTTTTCCTTTTGCGTTCGTTTTTATCGGTTTTCATCCGTTTTTGTCCGTTTTTCTTACATTTTGTCCGTTTTTCTTTCGTTTTTGTTCGTTTTTGAACTATTTCAACATATTGAAAATTTTTTCCAAAAAGAAAAAAAATTTGGAAAAAAAAATTCAAAAAAAAAAAAAAAATGGAAAAAAAATATTTCCTAAAAAAAAATTGAAAAAAAATAAAAATAAAAATAAAAATTCAAATTTCAAAAATAAAATTTGAATAAAAAGTTTCAAAAAAAATTCGGAAATAAGTCCGTTTTTTTATTGAAACCCTATAAAAACGAACGCAAAAAATATTGAATATATATTTTTTTATTTATGAATATGTCCGTTTTTTTTCCGTTTTCAATTTTTTTTAAAAAAAAATATGTCCGTTTTTTTTTTCAATATTTTTTTATTCAAATTTTTTTTAAAATTTTTTATTCAAAATATTTTTTTTTTCCGAAAATATTTTTTTCCCAATTTATTTTTTCAAATTTAAAAAAGAAATTTGAAAAAAACGGACATATTTTTTATTCAAATTTTGAATAAAAAAATATTGAAAAAGAAATCTGAAAAAAAATATTGAAAAAAAAGTTTTGAATAAAAAAATATTGAAAAAAAAAAGGTCATATTTTTTTTAAAGATTTTTTTTTTAAAAAATTTGAATTTTTTTTTTATTCAAATTTTTTTTTGAAACTTTTTATTCAAATTTTTTTTTGAAATTTGATTTTTTTTTTTTTTTCAAATATTTTTTTCGGAAATATTTTTTTTCCAATTTTTTTTTTTGGAATTTTTTTTTCTTTTTGGAAAAAAATTTTCAATATGTTGAAATAGTACAAAAAGAAAAGAAAAATGGACAAAATGTAAGAAAAACGGACAAAAACGGATGAAAACCGATAAAAACGAACGCAAAAGGAAAAAAACAGACAAAAACGTAAAACTGCGGGCGAAAACGGGAAAAAAAAAACAGACAAAAACGTAAAAAAAACTGGCGAAAACGAATAAACAACGAACGAAAACGGATAAAAACAGACAAAAACGTAAAAAAATGAGCGAAAACATTAAAAAACGGTCGAAAACGGATTAAAATGTAAAAAACGGTCGAAAACGGATAAAAAACTGACAAAAACGGATAAAAACGGGCGATAACTATTATTAACGGATGGACTAACTGGGGAAACTATATTTTAAAAAATAAGGACTAACGGTGCAAAAATTATTAACGAAGGACTAACAGCGCAAAATACTTAACGGACTTAAGTAACGCCCATCCAAAATAGGGACTAAATGCGTGCAAGGTTTCAAAAATAGGTATCTGTGGTGTAATAAAAACGACTTATAGACTAAAGTTGTTATTTGGGGTATACCATAGGGAACAAATGTGTAATTTTTTCTAATAATTATGAAGAGTGAATCATTTTTGAAATTTTGAAAATTTGAATATTTGAATTTTGAAAACTTAAATTAGTGTAGTTTGCCTAAATTACTTTATATATCCCATTAATACATTTTAAGCGTGATCTATTATAAACTTGACAACTTTTCAAAACACACACTATATTAATTTTAAAAAACACACGCTTTGTATTTTAAAAAACACACGCTTTTCTTATTCGGTTTCCGTTGCAAATCGTACTTCGGTTTCCATTGTTTTCGTCATTCGAATTAAATTACCAACCAACCTTATTCTTTAATATTATCCTGTTGGTTGATTGATCAATAGCTTCTCAATCATGGGTCGGTTACTTTTTCTCAAATTTGCTATTTGTTTTATCATTAGATTTATTGGCGATCGTAGTTTCGTTTGTGGTGATGTCTTATTTTATTGATTCTTAACGAACAATTCTACCCTATTCGCTTTGTTTGGTGGTATATGATTTTATTGCCTATACTTGATGATTGCATATTAATCTTTTTGGCACGTTGGAGGTAACTCAGAATCTGAAGTCTTAAAGGGCTGTTTCGTGTTGGGATTTGAAGGTTGTTTTGAGGGTCAACTAAATTGCTTCGTTTTATGATGGGGATTACCAGAGAGCGGGATAAGGGTGGAGGTAAACGTGACCAAGATATTGGTCTCATAACGGTGAAGAACGTTGATGCTACGCCAGGCAAGATCCTTTGTGGTATATCTGTTGGTGAGGGTTCGATTTGTGTTATAAATAACCCTAACAAACCTAATGTGAGTGCATTTAAACGCACTTATGATCGACACACGTTGGCTGATAAATTTGATTCCGTGGAAGGTACGATGCGTTGCAACATTGAGCTTCCCAATGTTGTCCCATTTGATGTTCCTAACATGGAGAAAAGGGTGGAAGAGCCGGTTCTTCTTACCCTGGTGTCATTCGCATCAAAGGGGGCTGCTAAAGAAGGGAATGGGGTGCATGAGCCGGTTCGTGTTACCCCTACGTCGTTTGCGAGCAAGGTCGGTGCTAGTAATGTTACTCGTAAAGTCAATTTTGCTCACTCGATACAGGTAAGCCTCTTAACGAAAAGGCGCGAAGGTACAAATTCCCTTGTCTTCTATTTTGGATGCTAATTCTAAGTTCGAAAATACTTTGTTTGGGTACTTTATTGGAAAGAGGGTTGCATTCCCCGTAATTGATAACTATGTGAAGAATGCATGGAAGAAGTTTGGTATGGTACGTTCTATGATGAATTGAAAGGGTTTATTTTTCTTCAAATTTGCTTCTATTGAGGGACTTAATGGCGTGTTAGAGAATGGACCTTGGTTTATTCTATCCGTTCCTATCATTTTGAAGAAGTGGACCCCTAGATGAGTTTTGTTAAAGAGGAATTGGGTTGAATTCCTGTCTGGGTGAAATTACATGATATTCCTATTATTTCTTTCACTGAAGATAAGTTGAGTGCCATGGCTACCAAAATCGGTACCCCTCTTATGCTTGATGCATACACTAGCTCAATGTGTTTGCAGTCATGGGGGCGTTTTGATTATGCTAGAGCTTTGATTGACATCAAGGCGGATCGGGAGCTTAAAGGGACAATGGTTATTGTTGTGCCAAGCTGGGATGGGGAAGGGGAGGTGTTGCATACTGTCAGAGTGGAATATGAGTGGAAACTACATCGTTGTGGTGTTTGTATGATTTTTGGCCATGATGAGACTCAATGTCCCAAACGTGTACTTGCTGACCTTAAACAACAAACACAAAAGAATGATAGGTTCCAAATGCCTTAGAGGAAGGCGTTTCGTGGTATTGAGGTGGGAAAATGGGCTAAATTTAGCCCTTCTAAACCTAAAAAGCAGGCGTATCAGCCTGTGTCGAAGAAGCCGGATGATACCAAGAAGAAAATTACTGAAGTGGCTAGTACAAGTGGGACGAATATTGCTACATCGAATCCGTTTGATTCTCTTAATATGGTCGAATGTTGATTTGACTAATGATGGAGCTAATTTAGATTTTGGTAGTAATAAGGAAGCTAAGGTGGTGGAAGAGAAAAGTACTCCTCCTATTGTTGAGAACATTGATAAGCTTGAAAAGCTAATTATTTAAGGGAAAGTTACTCTTCTGGATGATGATGGTAAACCTCTAAAAAAGGTTGATTTGAAAGAGAAGGAGTAGGTTGCAGCTACTACGGCTACAAAGCTTAGTTATTCATCTTCTCCGTATTCTATGGTGGGTAACCCGTACTCTAAAGTGGGTGAAGTTGTTGTTACTGACAGTGATGAGGACGAGGTGCTTGATCCGGACAACGATATGGCAAAGTTTCTTGCTGGTGGCAATCATCAGCTTGAAGATTATTTTGATGATGATTATGCGGCTCAGGTCTACGATTTGCCAGGGCAATTGGATGCTTTTTGTGACATATATGATATCAAGCTTCAAATTCGTGGTAGGAAGTAGTTTTTGTGTTTAGTAGGTCATAAGATTGACATGTCTTTCTTATGTAGTAATTTTGGTTGTTGCACATTTGGTGTTCGTTCAAAGCCCATGTAACGGGCCGAGATGAGAGACTCACTCTCATCCGTTGTACTTAAACGTTTTTTGAAGTAATACATTTACCAGGGTGATCCCCTTTTACCCAAAAAAAGCACACACTTGCATTAAAGTCGAACCAAAATCACGATTTTGCAAGCATAATTAATTGTCGCTATACACCGTCACTTTGTACGGGTATACATCTAGTGTTTTTCAAATGAATGTTTATGATTTTTTTTAAAATATGAATGGATCCATGCAAGGTAAATTCAATTATATTTCAAACACAAAAAACTAGGGATGTTCAAAAAATCCGAGAAACTGACGAACCAAGTCGATCCGATTCGCTGAATCCGAAACCGTAACAAACTGATAACCGAAGAAACCGATATCGAGGAAACCCAAAACGGAAAAACCCGCTTATCACGGTTCAGTTTCGGTTTTTACTTTTAGTTATCCGTAGTTACCCGAACCGAACCGTGTATAATATACATGTAGATTTCAACAAACCATTCATAAAAATGTAAAAGTATTAACAGTATTATTCCATCACTTTTATCGTATAACATTTTTTTACTTACTTAATTAGATCATTTACTAACGTCCATAGACTACATATGATTAAAGTGATCGTAACCTATACAAGTCAAATAAATAGTATTAGTTATTTTGTTACATATGATAATTTGAATGCTTTTATTGTGACGGAACAACTTTACAATGACTTTAATCTCTTCAACGTTATTTCATTTTACTATAACGAAGTATTACGTTTGATGGTTATTGTTCGTCCGATTTGATTTGATTATTTTTTTTAAATGGTTAACCGTGACCCGAATCTCGGGTAACCGCTGATTTCGGGTTCTCGCATGTCCGGTTACCCGCTTAATACGGTTCAGTTATATCCTCTATTATTTAACTGAACCGAGCCGAGCCGCCCGTGAACACCCCTGCAAAAAACTCCACACCGTGATGGTTTTTATAAATTTTAGTTATATCCTCTATTGTTTTTGTCAAATTTCTAATGATAACTAACAAAGTTTTATCATGAGTAGCTAAACAATAGTTATCCTCTATTGTTTTTGTTATATCATTATATTTACTCATATTTAGTTGTTTGTGTGTATGCTTGCTTGCTTACTTATCATGAGTAGCTAAGTTATCATTGTGTTTGCTTAAATTTATGAAACCTAGTTGTTAATTATTGTTAGCTTGTATCTTGTCTTGATTGGTAGACGCTAGAGCAAAGAAAACTGATTTCTTCTTTAATTGTTGCGAGCTTGAACGTCCTAATTAAATGCTCAAGTTGTGATCCTACATTTGTAGGTGTTGGAGAAACCAACCGCAATAGCGTATTCTATCGAAGTCAATGTGGACTGGTTATAATACAAACCTTTAAAAAATATCCTGGCATGCGAAATGGAATCTGCTGGGAGATTCACTATTCATCGTCCCTATTTAGTCACAATACTTTGTATTCGCTTTTCATATATTGTAAATAGAAAAATAATTATGTAGATGTGACTTGTTAAGTGGATACTTTTGATAAAACAAATAGGCAAGTGGATACTTCATGTCAGGTTTTTATATGTCGACAATTGTATGTTGTCGTGTCTCGCTGTAATAAGCAAAAAGGGCTTATTTGCAACAACGACGGTAATCACACGAATACTACAAACAGTGACGAAGCCAGAAATTTAGTTATAAGTGGGTCAAATAACAAGTTAGCCTCTACAAAGTAATATTGCTAAATAATAGTTTTATTGTAAATCCTATTTAGTTAATTAGGTATTCTTAAGAAAAAAAGCAAAGGTTTTGCTATTTGTATGTGTTTAAAAGTTAAAAAGATGCAAAAGTAGTTATACATTTGGTCGGTTGGGAGTAGTTATATGCAGAGGTGAGTGGTCTATCATTAAGGTAAAAATATTTAGTACATGTTTAAACGTATTATATGTAGCCTTTAGGCCATCTCTAATGCATGGTTCAATAGAGTAGTTTAGATGCCAACTCATCACTCAAATTGCATTGTGAAGATGGTGGGTTAAATGTGAGTGTGTCATATACACATATTGTGTGTACTTACACCAATTAATTAATTAGTTAAAGGATTCACTTATGTAGTAGTGGAGATGTAGCCAATAAATGGTATTTCACATTTTATATGTAAGTTTAATGGGTTGTAGAATTTTTGGTGTGTTATAGTATAATGGTGATGTGTCACTCTATTTAACTCAAAAATAATGTATGCAATGTAGATGCTCTTATGGCTATATTTCGCATTTAAAAAAAATGCCGGTCAAAGTCTTTAAAGAAAATAATTAACAAACTCCAATATATGAAACATGTTTCAAGGTTAAATCAGGAAAAAACTATAAATTTTAATTGGTGAACAATACATAGTACAACGTATTTTAAGTTTAAAACTATAAAGCAAAAATAAAGGAAGGTAAATTAACTAGTCTAGTTGAAAAACGCTATAGAATGCATGCAAATACAAACGTTAAAGGGTGGGCCAAATTATTTTGAAGTACCATTATAATATAAATTTAAGAGATTGCATAAGCTTTTGCTCCAAAAATTTGGGTTGGCCATGGCATACCCAAGTCATTAAGTAGCTCCGTCACTGACTACAAAAAATGTTGTACATGAAAAGGTGCTACATAATATGTAATTCACAAGTATTTCAAATTTATCCGACATTATAACATACGAACTATAATTTTTGTATTCATCTTATTTCCTTATACGGTTTTCGACTTTAAATTAGAAGGCCAATTTCATATCTCTTTTCTAAAATATGGAAATTTTATATATACCAAAACATTCTTTAAAAACATTATACATTATACATTCAATGATTGCACTTTGAGTATATATAAAATTAATCATTAAAGTAGAGTGATATATCAAATTAATCATAAATTATATATCCACAATTTGATTTAGCAAGATCACGGATGAAAGGAACTACTCAAATTATTGAAAATAATGGGTAACACCATAAATTACTATACGTATTGTTTGCAGAGGTGGAGCCAGTAAGGTGACTTGGTTTCCGGTCATCGTTTTACACTCTTCAGATGATAATCGTTTTCTGCTATCGCTGCTTTAAGCCACCGTTTGCTTATTTGCTTCATTTTCTCAGTTTCTCGAGTAAGTATTCAATAGTTTGAAATATATATGAAACACTCAGTTCCATGAATCGTCAACAAAGTTGAGAAAAAGATTTGAAGGTTTGAGGAAGAATTGTTTGAAAGAAAAAAGTATTTTGAGTGTTTGAGGAAGAAGATAGATGTGACTATGGTGGGGTAGGAAGACATGTTGGATTAAATCTCTACTATACAAGATATTATTATGTGTGTAATAACAGTTCACTCAGTTAGAGAAACTCAATTTTCATTGTTTGCCATTTAGTTTATTCTTTATTACTTGGTACTAGTTGTTTTATTTTGTTATCTAATGTAATGTAAAAAGATATAGCAAAGCATGATATCTAGTTACGGAGTAATTTAAAGTGTTTATGTAAAATTTGTTGATGTGATAAGAAGATAAATTAGTATCTTATTAATGATTTAAGGTCATACTATATATAGTAATAACTTAAAGACATAATTGTAAGAGTTAATTGCATTTTTGGTCCATGTGGTTTGGCCAAATTGCAGATTTGGTCTCCAAAACTTTGAAAGTGCACTAGAGGTCCCCATTTTCAAGTTTCCATTGCACGTTTGGTCCCTGGCCAAAGTTAAATGACTAAAATAACCTTATCTTCTTCCCCTTTAATTTTCTAATTACTTTTTCTTTTTATTTATTCATCCAATACCAAGATATCTGCTAACACACCCAATGCATACTCAATGGTTATATGAATCTCAAACTGAAAGCAACCATTGACACAAGCCATCATCACTGTTTGCAGCAGATCTTCAGTTTGAGATTCATATAAACATTGCAACCTAAGCAGATCTTCAGTTTAAGATTAAACATCCTCTAAATCCATCACCAGACACTTACTCCTCTGAATCCATCACCAGATACTTACTCCTCTATATCCATTATCATACACCCCAAGCAGATCTTCAAACATCTAGACACCTATCATCATCATCATACTCCTCTAAATCCACCATTTTAATTACCCATCATCCCCACCATACTCATGTAAATCCGCCAAATACCCATTAACATCCTCATCAAGATTTTGATTCGTTTTCAGTTTTATTTAGGGGTTTTGAAATTCGTTTTAAGGGTTTGATCGATTTCAGTTTTATATAGGAATTTGGTTTGAAATTCGATGTTGATTTAGTGTTTGAAGTTGAATTTGATTCAGGTTTATGGTTGGATTTAAGTTGAATTAATTAGATTCTGAATTTAGTTTTATGATTATGGGTTTAGGTTTGAATTATGATTTTGTAGTAGATAAAACTGAACATGAACTATGTATAAGCTTATCTGGTTTGAATTAGGTTTGAATTATGGTTTTGTTTTAAGAGTGAATTGCAGGGGAAGAAGTAATTAAAGGGGAAGAAGTAATTAGAATGAATTATGGATGAGTAAATAAAAGAGTTAATTGCATTTTTGGTCCCTGTGGTATGGCTAAATTGCAGGTTTGGTCCTTAAAACTTTGAAAGTGCAATGATAGTCCCCATTTTGAAGTTTAGATTGCAATTTTGGTCCCTGAATAAAGTGAAATGACTAAAATACCCTTTGTCTTATTCAGAGAAGACAAAAGTAATTTGGTCATTTTACACCGATTAGAAACCAAAAATGCAATCCAAACTTCAAAATGGGGACTATAATTGCACTTTCAAAGTTTTAGGGACCAAACCTGCAATTTAGCCATACCACAGGGACCAAAAATGCAATTAACTCAAAATAAAAAGAAAAAGTAATTAGAAAATTAAAGGGGAAGAAGATAAGGGTATTTTAGTCATTTAACTTTGGCCAGGGACCAAACGTGCAACGGAAACTTGAAAATGGGGACCTCTGGTGCACTTTCAAAGTTTTGGGGACCAAATCTGCAATTTGGCCAAACCACAGGGACCAAAAATGCAATTAACTCTAATTGTAATTTCAAATGTGTTTAAAGTTAATCGGGGCGATTGATGAATCACTGAACCGGTAGAGTAACCGACCTATGAATTGTATGTTGTTATACAAATTACTTACGGCCCCCCTTAACGTAAATTCATGGCTCCGCCCCTGATTGTTTGGCCAATTCAGTGCACATTAATATTCATATAAGAATTCGAATAGAAAATACCTCAAGGGAAGGAGGTACGATGTTGCTAAAGGGTGGCGTCTACTAGCCCAACTTTTCCAACGGTTTACTGTACCGGATGTGGTGCCAAACGTTCTTGGCTGGTAGTCAACAACCAGCGCGACTAATAATTTTTTATTATTATTTTTATTTATTTATTTATTTATTTTATTATTTTTTTCTCTCTTTTTGTATTGTATTTGTATATTTAATAGGGTATGTTTGGACCCAACGACACCACTTTTAATAACGGCATCACATTTTCTGGTGCTAACGGTAACGACATAAAATGTAATGCCAAAAGATTTTTTATGCCATTAAGGGTGTTGCTGACGTGGCAACACTTTTTGCCAACGGCACCACTGTATCCAGTGCTCTAAGAGTAAACAAAGTCCTTCAATGAAAAGAAGCATTCAGAGAGTAAACAAAGTCCTTCAATGAAAAGAAGCATTCAGATAGTCATATTAGAGTTCTTCAGAGTATAAAGAGAGACTCGACACTTTCTGAGGCGGAACTCAGTGAGTGAAGTACCTGAACCAATAAGAAAATGATTGAGTCAGTAAGTGATGACAATAACTCACTGACTTCCTGAAGAACTCCTCAATAAAACCAAGGGCTAATAACCTTTTAAATCACTATACTTGTCAAGAATGTCAGTTCTGCGTAGCGAACTAAAACAATAACTCTTTTAGACATTAAAGTTGACATTTTTGTCTTTCTTTAAGTATTATGACCATATTATGACCATTTTACTCTTCGAAAAATATTTCAAAAAAAAAAAGAAATTCGAAAAAAAAAAATTCAGAAATTTAAAAAAAAAAAGTATTTCGAAAAAAAAAATTCAAAAAAAAATTTTGGAAAAAAATTTCCAAAAAAAAAAAGTATTTTTAAAAAACTTTAGAAAGGGTAAAATGGTTATAATGTAGTCATAATACTTAAAGAAAGATAAAAATGTCAACTTTAATGTCTAAAAGAGTTATTTTTTTAGTTCGATACGCAAAACTGCTATTCTTGACAAGTATAGTGCTTTAAAAGGTTATTAACCCTAAAACCAAGACATGCTGAAACTTATATATTTAGAAAAAGTATCTAAGTCACTAAAGTATATGCGAGATTTTTCTTAGGAAAGTGTCAGCATTTATTAAAAAGTCAACATAATACTAGAGTTGGTAAAGAAAATGACAAACAATTGTCAACATTGTTTCTTAAAGTATGGCTGGACATGTTCCAAGAATATAAATATTTAATGTAAGTGTATTACACAGTTAATTTTTTGACACGTCATTATTACCCCAAGGGTATCCACGTTGATCTTTGTCTATCAATAGGAATGTTGTAAATGAGTAAATGATTATCTTTTGTAATTAATGTGAAACACATTTAAGAGCATTTACTCCTTTAAATAGAACTATAGTCCCTGAGTATTAAGTTGGTTAGTAGCATAGTTCTTACTTAAAGATTTTCTTTTTTCTTTTTTTTAACTATCTCATAATATATCTATCTTACATGTCCTAAACAGGATTTGAAACAACAAATATTTGGTTGGAGAGATTCTCACACAAGCCCTTTGGTCTTACTTAAAGATTATAATAAGAATCAAACGTTGAAAATATTGTTTCATTTTCAACAATTACTTTATCTGAGAGATCGTGGTTTCTGATTCTGAAGATGAGGTGGTTGCTAACCCATTTGATGAGTCTGCTAATCTATTCGGTGGTGGCCAAGAGTTTGAAGATGAGTATGATGACTATGACTATGATGACTATGCGAATCAGGTCTATGATCTTCCAGGGAATTTGGATGCCTTTAATGCCATGTATGGCACCAAGCTTCAAGGTCCTAGGAAGTAATTTTCTTTCGTTATGTCCTATGTTATCATTTGAGTAGTAGTTTGTTTTCTTGTTTAGAAAATAGGAAGTATCTTGTTATGTAAGCTTTATGCCTATGTAACGGGCTGAGATATGGGACTTCACTCATATCTATTGTACTTAAACGTTTTTTTGGTTAATATATTTATCAGGGTGCAGGATTACTCCCCTTTACCCAAAAAAAAACAATTACTTTATCCAACACTGTAGACTAATTTGTTTCGTTCTTCTGTTTTATTGTGTAATTTTGTTTCCACTTTTTTACTATTCTTTTAAAATATATGTGAATTTCATGAGTGTGTTAGTTAGTAAATATAATAAAATGTACTCCAATATTTATTTGCAATGTTGGCTATTTTAGTCCTAAATAAATGCCGATCATTTAGGGAGTGCTAAACAAAGCATGTACTCCATAGATTGTTATCTATCAAAAAAACTACATACTCCTTGTTATATTATTATGACTAATTCATGTGTCTAAACTTATACTTAAAAAAGAGATGATGACATATGACAAGATCAAATGTAAATGTTATAAGTGCGAAATTATATCAAACCTTAAATTACTTAGACACAATATTTCTCATGTGAATTAGTTCTTCTAATTATTTTCCTATATTATATTATATCTTATGTACAATTATGAACTTGCAATGAATAGTAAAAAATAATTGAACGAAAAATTGAAAAGTCATTGTTCCGTGATGCATACAACTTGGTTACCTATTATATTATATTATAAATGATTATTATAAGACACTCAATTCTTTACCTAAACAGTGCTAGATTTTAAAGTAAATCTACTAGTTAAAATGACGAGTCGACACTTGCATAAATTAATCCGATCTTTATAAGTCAAATCGTTTCTAAAAACTCAAATATGTTATTATTATTACATCCAAATAATAGGTAAGATCCTAAACTAAAACATTTTATAAGCCAATTAAACAAATACAATCATATTGAAGTATCTTTTGCAACTAGGTATACACTCGCAGCAACGTACGAGCCTATTTTAACCTCGTTCAATACAAAGGAACAGAAAGAGACCCCAAGATGGAGCACCACACACACACACACAAAGAACTAATACAGATTAAGCGCCACTAGTTCTAGCTAGCGACATACAATTGTTTAGAGACTGTAAGGGTGCGTTTAGTTGGAGAACAAATTCTCTTATTTTCTATATATAGTTTTGTAAAAATTTGTAAGGAGAATTAATCTCCACAAAACACTTGAAAATATAGAAAACGCGTTTAGTTGATGTTTCTATTTTCTGTTTTGAAGAAAGGGGGGGGGGGGTTGAGGGTTACAAAGGAAAACAAGGAAAACAACTAAATTTTGTTTTGTAATTTTCCTTGTTAAGTTAGGAAATAGGGGATTTGTGTTTTGCAAAACATTTTGTTGGAAAACGTTCATTTGAACGCGATCTCTGTTTTCCTTGTTTTCCACAGAACATTTTGTGAAAAATAAGGGTGTTTTCCCTCAACTAAACGCAACCTAAATGTTTCTGTTTTCATCTTGAAACTATTCATACAATAATGGAATTAATCTGTGTCTCTTCGTGTATATATCTAGAGCTTCTTTTTCATGCATTATTATCCTACATATTGTCATATTGATATTTAGTTGTGTTCAATACTTTTGATGAATACAGCTAGAAATGATAGAGGTGGAGAAGACTCAGATGATCATCAAAAGGGTTGGTTTAAATTAAGCAGAAGACCGACCAAAACAATGAAGTTGTATACATGCAGCTTCTGTGGAAGAAAGTTCCATGGTCCACAAGCATTAGGAGGTCATCAAAATGCCCATAGAAGGGAGAGACGTGCGGTTAAAAGTTACCATGGTTTTCAGGTGAATCAATCAATGGACATGCATTCCCTTGTTAGCACAGCAAGAGGCCATGGAGAAACCGATAATGAAGCTAGAGAAGGAATCCTTTCTCATGTGCAGCCTAGTGATGGTGAAACTTCTGAGGAAAAATGGTGCGGAAGTTCATATTCGTATTTGATTCCAGCTTCTCAACAGCCTGACTCAGATACGCTCGACTTAAATCTGAAGCTATAATTAGTCAGATTCCGTCGACCTAAAATCAGGTGGCCATGAATTCTCTCATAAACCTTTAATTTTATAATTCCTTGAAAACTTATAATTTCTTTCTATATCTCTATATGTATATGTCTATGTTTATGTATATGTCACAGTGGTAGTTCTAAGCTTCCTTGGAACCACATACTCTCGTTGCACCAAAAATCGCCAAAATGCATAGATCGAAGGGTCTTGGTTCACCAATGTCGTCTCTAAGAATTAAATATCATCAATGTATTTTGTATTGTTTATGTCCATATGTATGTAAGTTTTCAATAATTAAATATCATCAATGTATATTTTGTATTGTATCATCAATTTATTTTGTATTGGTTCATTTGAAACCCTGGTTACCTCTTGTGAATAATTGAATAAGTACCATTTCCAAAAAAAGCCTTCACAAGGAAAATAAATAGGGATAATGTTAGTGATGTTGTATGTTGGTAGTTTGCTAATGGTAATAGCGCACGTACAGTGTCCATATATATCAGATCAGGAGATTGTGATTCGGCTTGGAGGGCACTATCTCCAACACCCTTATGGGCGTATGGAGCTTCTGGTTTCAAATGAATATGCAACTATCATCCGGTGTCACTCCTAGTTAGATATCACGAGAATCTACAGGTGATCACACACACCTATTAGTAAGATATTCCGTATCAGCAACCAGCTTTCTGATCTACATACACTACTAGTAGGATCGCACGATCTTACTAGTTACGTTCCTACATAAGATCGCTAGTAAAATCATAGGGTCGCTATCTATCCCGATCCTACTATAAACCTGTTTTTGATGTAGCATTTAATTTTTGCTGCAAAAAAAGCCGCTCTCTTTAAGATATAGCAAATGCAACACTTATAAACTATGTTGCAATTTCCAGAATATGTGCAACACTTTGCTTTATAACCGATGTTATTCCTAAACCAACAAATTCCTGACATCAGCCTCACTTTAAAGACACACAAAATGAAAATTTTTGGTGCACATATATATATATATATATACATTTTTTTTCACAGTTGTCACAAAAGATTGATGCAGAAAATGAACAAGAACTTATGCACAAAACAATTTTATCATGCACAAAATTCTAATGCCCAAAATTTCTTAAAGCTGCCTCTTTTTCGGCACCAAAATTTCTTTTATTTATGTTTTTTTAGCGATTATATTATCCAAACCTATCTATCTTAAGGAATTTTTTGAAAACCATTTTCTTCTATTACTTTGTGAGCAACACACTGCTAAATACCTTATTCTTTCAACCCACCCCTACTAATGATAATAGGCTACTTTGAGAGGAAAGATTGGTTAGTGGTAGAGATGCATACAAGAACCGGTTTTTAAAAAAACCGCCGAAAAAAACCGGAACCGGTTTTTACAAAAACCGGTTTTTACTAAACCGAAACCGGTTTTTTAAAACCGAACCTGTTTCACCGGTTTTTATTTTTTTCAGATGACCGGTTTTTTAGCGGTTCTAAACCCGGATTAAACCGGTTTTAAAAAAAAACCGATTAAAACCGGTTTTTTCAGATGACCGGCAAAGCAGGGTAAGGGTTGGCTTCTTGTTGTTGCATGGCGTTGTAAGGTGGGGCGGTTGCTGGTGGTGCTGAAGGATTGTATGTCTGGACAGTTGAAAGTGCAGCACCAGGCGTGGCATATGCAGGTTGAGGTGGAGCATATCTAGCATCCATGGCCGTATTGTTGTTGTTGGAGGAGGAGACCGGTGCACCAACCATGATCAGAGATTTGTTGTTTTCCTGAGGTTTTAGGACAAGAAGGAAAAGATCTAAAGGGTGTTTATGATCAACTCTAATGAAAGTTGACTTTATAAGATGATGAGAGGCGTGTGTGGGTGAGGTAAAACAAAAGAGAGGAGAAACAATTAATTTAGATAAGGTATAACATTTATTTGTTAAATATTGTAGGTAGCATTATACTAATATGTTTTTCGGTGATGGCCATGCCGAAGCTCGAAATGTATTAGTATTTATTTATTTTTAGTTCTATAATTGTATTGTTTAAATAAAAGTTATGATTGTATTCGAAATGTATTAGTATTAAATGTTTTAAATTCCCAAAAAAACCGAACGGTAAAATATCGATAAAAAAATGGATCCGAACATTTAAAACCGAAAAAAACCAAACCGGTAAAAAACTGATTCCGAACATTTAAAATCGAAAAAAACCGATTCCGAAATTTTAAAACCGAAAAAAACCGATTCCGAAAAAACCGAAAAAGAAACTGATTTTTGAAAAAACAGGTTTTTTAAAAACCGGTTTTCCAAAAACCGAAAACCGGTAAAAACCGGTTTTTGTGCACCTCTAGTTAGTGGTACAACCCCTTAGAATTTATTATTTTTTTTTATTCTTTTTTTTTAATAATTTTTTTAATTATAAAACTAAGAAAAAAAAAAACGAAAAAAAAAAACAAAAACAAAAAATATAAAGTTTGATAAGTCAAAAGTAGTAAAATACAAAAAACACAAAGCAGAAAATTGTCTTTGTCCTATTAATAAAGTGGGTAAACCTGTCAAAAAAATGTGCAGAAACTATAAAGTTTAAAAAGTAAAAAATATATATATACGAAACAAAAAAATATAAAAACTGCCTTGTCCTGTTAATTAAGTGGGTAAAAGAGAGGTAGAAGGGTAAAGAGGTATTAGGGATTGTACCCATAGTACCGCCCTTGATCTGAAATCCCCAATACAAGCTAATAATGTATTTTTAGGGTGTGTTTGTTTGATTAAAATGCTTTGTGTTTGAATCTGACTGTCACATTTTACTGTTTGTTAAGAGGTGGCTCTAAAGTTTGAATCTAAATGAAATGATGTTATTTATCTTTTTATAATTGTCTGAATGATTTTAATTATCCGTTTTTTAAGTATATATTAAACCATAGCAATACAATAAACACGTAGCTTGAATGTATCTTTGAAAATGAATATTTGGAAAGGAAAAAAAATCAATCTTGAAATTCATAAACACGCGATTTCAGTTCACCTTTTTCAAAAACGTGTTAAAATTACTTTTTCAATTCATCGGTTTCACGAAAACTACCACGATAATTATATCTAATGAACACAATATTTAACCCAAATAAGATTGTAGACTAACACCAATATGTCAAACTACAGCCCAAAAATATCAACAATTGTTATTAGTCCAAATTGCAATCCAAATTTATCAACCAACTTAATCCTTTTCAAAATATACGGTCCAAGTAAATTAACATCAAATTCAACCCTATAAAATAATCACACACACATTCACACTAGTGAAAAACTCGGCCCACTTAACTTCTTATATCTGAACCCCAAATGTAAGTATGTAACTAGTGTTTGCCCTCAAATATATGACTACTTTATCTCATTTCATCTCACATTCCTATCCTTTATCGGGTTTTACCGCATCTGACTAATAAGTGATAAGAGACGGCAAGAGCCTTTTTTTAGAAAAACAAACACACACTTACTCTCAACATGAGTGCAAACGTAAAATGTTGAATTTAAGAAATTAAAGTTTCAGTACAACAAATATATTGATTGAATAGATTTTGTTCATGCATATATTTTTTTTGAACGGCAAAAAAGAATATATATAAAAATATAAAAATGACCCATAGCAAGGAGCTAAGGCTAAAAATACAAAACAATTCTAGATAATAAAGAAAGCTACAAAATCTAGAATCAACTCAGAACTTTAACTGCGCGGATCATAAAAGGGTTGAAAAAACTTATGCCAATTACAGGTCACCCTAAGACATAAGAAAAACCCCCAACAATGAAGGCCGAGCTACCGGTTTTCACTTCATTGTGTTTTTGATACGATCCCAAACAAGTTTTGAGGAGGAACAATGAAAAAAGAAGAACTCAAAACGGAGATATGATCCACTTTTCCAATGACGAGCAATCTTTTGTATCCCTATTGTGAATCCACAAGAAAGAAGTAGAAACAATTGCATTGAAAATCTCCAAGCTGGTAACATGAACATCATTATGCAAAGCGTCATTCCGAACCTTCCAAATAAACCACCACCAAACAAAGAGAATCGCTTGAAGTCTATTCCGATGTGCTATACTAATCGACTTACACCAACCAAGAACTCGATCCGGCATGTCATCAGGAATGTCATAATTAGTCCATCTCCTCAAAAGCACTCCAAGACGTTTGACAATGACACACTCTTGAAAAACATGATTAGTATACTCGACACCATCCTTGCAATTATTGCATCTGATCGTAACCACATCAATACCTTTAGCAAAAAGGTTGATAGAGGTAGGAAGACAGTCACGAATTAATCTCCAGACAAACACGTTAACTTTTTTAGGGACAAGCCGGTTCCAATAACTTTTAGAATTAGGAGAAGATGGAAGGATGTGTTGATCAAAGTACCTTCTAAGAGATGCCACAGAGAACTCGGTATTACCATTAAGCTGCCATTTCCACTTGTCTTCTTTATCATTGCAAAGACTAGACGGAAGACGAGAGACTAGATCAGAAAGCATACTCATTTCTCTACTGTTTCTGAGAGGCCTGTTCCATTCCCAACACCATCCCATCTCGTTTCTCCTAAGCCTAACACAGACGTCTTTTTCGGATTCAAGATCAAAAAGTCTCGGGTATCTAATTTCCAAAGGGGTCTCCTCACACCAAGTATCAGTCCTAAATTTTGTGTTTTGCCCGTTACCAACCTGTCTTTTAATAATGTGTTTATCCAGGTGAGTACGATCATGCGAATCCACTATAGAATCAACAATCCGTTTCCAAAGTCCACCATGTCTAGCCGTGATGTCAACGAAACAATTTTCCCCATGAATAGCCGCGATAATACTAACCCAAAGAGCATTCGGATTATCGAGGGCTCTCCACCTCCAACGATACAACAAAGCTCGATTCATAGAGTCTAAACTACCAAAACCAAGCCCACCCTCCTTTTTGCCCGCAAGAACCGCCCCCCATTTAACCCATGAAAATTTTCTATTGTCTTTATTACCTCCTCAGAAAAACTGTGACCTCAAAGCTTCCAATTTCTTATTAACACTAACAGGCATACAGAAAAGAGACAAGAAGTAGATACCTAGAGAGCCAAGAACTGAAGATATCAGAGTTGATCTACCTCCAATCGACATTAAGTTGGATTTCCATGAAGAGAGTCTCGCGGTACATTTGTTAATTACCGAATCCCATGTCTTAAGACGGCTCGTATTACCACCAATTGGGAACCTGAGGTATTTGAGAGGAAGCTTCTCGACTTTACACCCCACTGAAGTAGGCAGAATCTTCGACTGAACCTCTGATATACCAATGCCAATCACTGTGGACTTCTCAAAGTTAATCTTCAACCCAGACACACAATAAAAGAATCTGAGAGCCTTGGTGATGACATGCAAATTTTGAATGCTAGGCTCTCCAAGAATAATGACGTCATCTGCATAAAATAAATGGGAGACACGAATATTTTTAACATTAGCACAAGCAAACAAATTGCCATTAACCAAATTATCAATAGCAATATGGAGACCCTCTATAGCTATGATAAAGAGGAATGGCGCCATCGGATCGCCTTGGCGTAACCCACGATTTATAGGAAATTCCTCAGTCGGGCTGCCGTTAACCAACACCGAAGCTCTAGTCGAAATAAGACACGCCTGAATCCAAGATATCCATCTTGCCCCGAAACCCATAGCCTTAAGCACAGTGAATAGAAAATTCCAAGAAAGCGAATCGTATGCTTTTGCAAAATCGATCTTGAAAATCATCAATTTTTTATTCTTTTTCTTGTACCAATCAATAATCTCATTTAGAACAAGGGGGCCATCCAGAATTTTTCTTCCTTTGATAAAAGCCGACTGAACAGGGTTGATGATGCCGTCAATAACAGAACCTAACCGGTTTGCTAGCAGTTTTGCAATGATTTTATATTGAACCCCAACAAGACTAATAGGACGAAATTCAGTCACATTCTTCGGATTATTCACCTTGGGGATCAGCGAGATAAACGAAGCATTACACCCAATCGGAATTCGCGCATTTTGGGTAAAATCACCAACCATGTCGTAAATATCTTTTTCCAGCAAGTTCCACTTCCGTTTGACAAAAGCAAATGAAAATCCATCAGGCCCAGGTGCTTTATCCCCCCCGCAACTCCACACAGCTTGTTTTATTTCATCTTTCGAGAATTCTGCTTGTAGATTATTTGCTTGGCTTTCGTTGAGTTTTCTGAATCTTGCATCATCAAGCTCGCACTCAATACCATTGTTCATGCATATTGAAAGTGTGTAATTGAATTTCAATTTATTAGCACTTATAAATGATTACAAGTTTGTTACATTTATAACCGTTAACAAAAGTCAAGAATCTCATAATTCTTCGCACTTATAGCGGTATAAAGAATGTACGCACTTATAGTTGTAACTGAAATTTGCATAAATGTTTGTCGCTATGGATTAATATATATCTTTTATAGGCGGGAACTTTGATATACTTTTGACAAAAAATATTTTTTTTTCATGTTTTTCACGTTTTATTTACATTTTTTTCATTTTTTTCGTTACTGAAATTTGCATGAAAAAAAATCACATGTGATTAAATACTAATTTGAGTATCACATATGATATTAGTGTTAAATCACATATGATATTACACTAATATCACATGTAATATTACATATCACATGTCAAAATCATATATGATTTAACACTAATATCACATGTGATATTCCATATCATATGTGATTTAACACTAATATCACATGTGATATTACATATCATATATGCTTTAACACTAATATCACATGTGATATTCAAATTAGTGTTTAATCACATGTGATTTTTTCATGCAAATCTTATATTCGGAAAAAAAAGACAAAAAAACGTGAAAAACGATTTTTATTTTCTTTTTCGAAAGTATATATCAAAGTTCCCGCCTATAAAAGATAATTAAATGTTTGCCGCGATGGTGTAATTATTTTTGCTTAACGATTAACGGTTTAAGAGATTTTTAAATTATAAAAAATAGGTGAAATAATAAAATGCGTTTAATCTCAATCATTGATTTATTTTTAGATGGAGGGTGGGGATGAGTCCATTGGTGTGTGAGAAAAATTTGATATGTAAAATAACTCCTTTTTTAAAAAATATACATTTTTATAAAAGTGGAACCATTATACTTATTAACCAATCAAATACCAATCACACCCACTAAACTCTCTTTTAATTAGCGGTGGAAACGAACCGAGCCGAGCCCGAGCCTGTCAGAGCTCGAGCTCGGCTCGTTTAAGTTTTAACAAGCTTGAGCTCGGCTCGTTTCGAGCCTTAAATTTTAAGCCCGAGCTCGGCTCGTGATATGTTATATAGTCTCGGGTTCGGCTCGTTTATACGATTTGGCAAAGAAAACTTAAATCTTGGCTAGAGCTCGAGCTTGGCTCGTAATATATCTTTATTGAGCTCGTTAATAAGCTCGAGCTCAACTCGTATATATGTTTAATACTTAAAATATCATAATGTCGTTTAGGCTCGCGAGCCGAAACGAGCTTTTTATGTAAAGCTTAGGCTCAAGCTCGATTAATAAACGAGCTGCAACTTAGGCTCAAGCTCGAGCTCGAGCTCGTTTAGGCTCGGCTCATTTGAGCTTTTTACCGATCCGATCTCGAGTTTTTCATGAATGGCTCGGCTTATTTCCGCCCCTACTTTTAATTAATCGACACAAGAAATAAACTATTATTTTAGGACATCTAAAAATGAAAATAGTGATATAATTTTGAATTTTGAGACATAAAGTAAGAGATCTGGGTACTTGGTAGTAACTGTTAAAAGTTTGAGCCAAGAAAATAAACACAGAATAATAAAAAGTAGTCTACTGAGTCTGATGTAGCTAGGGGTGCTCATCGGTCGAAAACCGGACCGGACCGAGAAAAACCGGACCGGACCGAGACCGAATCCGGCAAAAACCCTAGACCGAGACCGAGACCGAATGTGGTCGGTCCGGTCCGGTCTCGGTCGGTCCGTCGATCGGTCCGGTCCAACAAGGCTAAATTTCGGGTTTGTAGTCCGGACCGGACCGGACCGAGACCGAATCCGGCAAAACCCTAGACCGAGACCGGACCGCGGGTCCATCGGTCCGGTCGGTTTTGTCGGTCGGTCCGGTCCATCCGGTCCGTTTGCTCACCCCTTGATGTAGCAAGCACTATAGTCCAAAAACCGTTGTTAAGCCGGGATTATTTTTAGTGTAAATTAAACCGTTGGTTCCTATAAAAGTGCCAAATTTTATATGACATCCAAAAACGGAAAATCTTGCGCAGTTAGTCTATCATTTTGAATATATTACGCCGGTGGTCTAATTTTTTTAACGTCATTTAATTTTCTTAACGTGCAAATCACAAGAAGGCTTTTTTGTCCGAACACTTTTTTGTACTTATTTTCAACCTGCCTAGTTTTGTCCGAACACCGTTCACTTTGTACTCTTAAACACATGTACTTAGCTTTAAACATATCTTGATATATGTTGTACATATCCCGATTCATGCAAGAGTATTCCACAATCTTCTCACTCAAATATTTCCATCACTCCCTCATTTCACCTTTTGTTATTTCTTCCCAAAAAACTTAAGAACAAAAAAAATGGTGGCGTGTGGGTGTGGAAAAACAGCAGTAATTCGCACATCATGGACAAATCGAAATTCAGGACGTAGGTTCTATGGTTGTCCAGATCCGAGATCTGATTGTGAGTTTGTTGACTGGCACTATCCGCCAATATGTGCAAGATCAGTTAAGATCATCCCCGGTCTATTAAGGGTAAGGAATGTTATGGAAGTTACACTAGAGGAAACAAGACGCGAAGCTACTAAAATGAAGAAATGCTTGATCTTAATTTTTTTTTTAAATTTTAATTTTCGTGTTTTTTTTTTTCAAGTGAAGCAGTATAAGGTAGCAGTGGGGAAGAGATTAGTTGATGGGTTTTTATTCTTTTTTCTTTGGTAATCTGATGTTAGCTAATGACCGGTGTAATTGTTTTGTGGTAATAAAATATTAGTTCAATGCTATCATTGATTCATTTCTGATTGTTAGTGTCTTTTTTTTTTTTTTTTTTTTTGTGATTTGGGTAAAAATAAGTAGTTGACCATTTGTTCACTGGGTTAAGATTGACTTATTTTGGAACACCAAACTGATAAACAAATGGTTTTGCATAAGGCCAACATACAAATGGTTTTGCATAATAGAACTTTTTTAGATTGTTTACTTTGTTTTGGTTAAAAAGTTGTAGTTGACCATCTAGTGAGTAGGTTAACTTTTTTTTTGCATTCCAAACTGATAAACAATGGGTTTTGCATACTAAAAGGCAATTTAACGGAACTTTTTTAACTTGTTGAATTTGTTTTAGTTAAAAAAGTTGTACTAGACAATTTGGTCACAGGGTTAAGTTTGACCTTTTTTGGTATACTAAATTGATAAGAAGTTGCATTTTTGCATACGCATACACATAATGCAAATGCATGTAACTTTTACAAATAAAATGACCTAAAAATGTACACTTAAGCTGATAAAAGCCGTTAATAGCATATTCTCATTGCAACAAGTTGCAATGACTTGAAATTTGCAAATGTCTACCATAGTTACCAAAGTTTAACATCCACATAAAAATATAAAAGAAGTCTAAAAACATGTTCAAATATCCCACATAAGTTTCAAACACAAGTATAATCCTAATTAAGGCCTTTTTGGTGAACCAACTCCAACTCTTTTATTCTTGATCATAGATCTGCACCATTTGGGTGAGCCAGGAGCATTAGTCTTCTTTAGTGAGTCAGACATCTGACTTCCAATAGCATTTCCACTTCTGCTCCATTTTGGTGAACCACTTCTACTTCCACTAGCATTTCCACTTTGACTTGCAGATGCGCCACCATCACTTTGGCTTTGATTGATCCTACCATCTTCACTTTGTCTTGCACCACCAACCACAGAGCTTTGACCACTTTGACTTGTAACAGAATGAATTTCATTTTGTCTTGCACCAGCAAATGCACCTGACTCAATGTGAGTTGCACCACCAACCACTGAGCTTTGACCACTTTGACTTGCAGCAGGATGACTTTCATTTCCACCAGTGTGTCTTCCAACTGCATTATCAACATTCATAAAAATTGGTATCAGGAAATGAAAAGCCATAAAATAGTAAGACTGTGCACTTTCGTACCTTCTTTTTCCCTTGCAGCTGTTGAACATTGAATTTCATCATCCAAAGAAAACCTGACTCTTTTTAGGGGTCTTGAACCAGTAGATGCACCACCAGAACCATTAACATGTTTCTTTTTTCCTTTGCTTTTCTTTTTAGACCTAGAACTTGATTCACCACCTTAACCCTTACATGACTGCTTATTGTGACCCATGGTTTCACAAGAAGAACATTTTACACTTCTTCATTTTTTACACAACTTCACATTCTTAACACATGGTGTGTCCTCCATTTCTCCTCTGAATCTCTTCTTCCTAGGCCTACCTACTTGAGGGTGATGATGTGGAGGAGTTAGTTGTAGGGAATTATAATTTGTAAAACAGATTTAAGTCTGTTTAGTTTTAGTTATGGTAGTATAATAGTTAATTAGGGTTAGACAGAATTAAGTCTGTTAGTGTTAAATCTGTAAGTTAAGTCTGCCAATACTAATGTGGTTAAGTCTGGCATAACAAAGTATTGATAGTTAAGTCTGTTTATGAAAAAAACAGAATAGTTTGTTAGAGTTATATTAGGAATGGATATGTACGCATAGAGATATCTTAGGAAGAGATATCTTTACCCTTCCACAAGTCTTGTAGTCAATTAGGGTTTCCTTGGTGTATAAAATGATTCCTAATGTATTAGGTTAAGGTACGAGTTGTAAGCCTTAACCATTGTTAAAAGCAATTAATAGAAAATACGAAGTTAGTTTATTATTGTGTTCTTCATACTTATTGAGTTAATTTTCCGCATTAGCACATTAAGGTCTTGTTAAGAGTTCTTCACATAGTGAATTTGGATTTATTCAAGTTTGCTATAAGTCATACAAAGGCTACTCAGATCCATAAATTTTGGACCTAAAAATGGTATCATAGCCTATTGAAGGACTCTGTTGTTGAAGATACACAAACAAAAACACTCATTCCAAACCAGAAAACATAAAAAATGTCTGAAAAAGCAACTGAAACCTACTCTGACCACCCAAGTGATGAAGAGTCCAACCATGAAGATGGAGCAGACAACTCTCAACCTAAAAAACCCCAAATC
Source organism: Chrysanthemum makinoi (assembly GCA_910596185.1). Lineage (NCBI taxonomy): Eukaryota > Viridiplantae > Streptophyta > Magnoliopsida > Asterales > Asteraceae > Chrysanthemum > Chrysanthemum makinoi. The sequence goes on along the minus strand of OU343223.1, from coordinate 313,325,459 downwards.
ACAAATACCACAACCATCTCCAACATGAAGCTTCCACCATTAAAGAAAGATGAATATTACATCTGGGCTATGGAGATGGAGCACTATCTAGAGTACACTGATAATGAAGTGTGGAAAGTGATACAAAAAAGAAACTCTAAAAAGAGGGGTTCCAAAGGAAAATATGGCACTTACACTGTATTGCCACCTATTACTGCTAATGAGATTCTTTATGTAGAGAAGGAGAGAAAGGCCAAGAACATCTTGTCAATGGCACTTCCCAAGGAACATATCAGACGTTTTCATGGGATGGATGATGCAAAGGAGATCCAGGAGGAAATTAAAGTAAGATTTGGAGGGAATGCTAACTCCAAAAAGATGCAAAAGGCTGTCTACAAACAACAATTTGAGGCCTTTGCTATTTCCAGTTCTGAAGGATTAGAGAAGGGCCATGACATGTTTCAACAACTATTGTCACAGTTAGAAGCCTATGGTGCTGGTGTTTCTGATCAGGATGCTAATCACAAATTCCTCAGGTCTTTGCCACATGAATGGTTAAGTCTGGCAATGACCATGAGGTCCAAGCTTGAAATTGACATCATGTCAATTGATGATCTGTACAACAACCTAAGGGTTTTTGAACAAAAAATCAAGAATGCGTCAATACCATCCTCTTCTAGCTCTCAGAATGTTGTGTTGGGAATTCTGTGAAACAGTGATTCTGCTGATCGAGAAACAATGGATTCTGCTGAAGAAGAGTTTCTGCTAAAGTAAAATAAACATACAAAGTAGGAACTATGCTGAAGTTATTCTACTAAAGTAGTGAAACAGTTGAATCTGAAGCCGTGGAATCTACTGAAGTAGTGAAACAGTTGAAGTACTGAAGCCGTGGAATCTACTGAAGTAGTGAAGCCGTGGTTTCTGCTGAAGCACAAGTGGATTCTGCTGAAGTTACATTTCTACTGAAGTAGTAAAGCAGAAATCGTGATTATGCTAATAGAGTGAATCCACGTAGGATAGGGAGGCGCAGTATTATTTAATGCTAGCCCATCTTTATTATTGTACTGCCCGAGGATAGCTTTAGTGTACTGCCCAAGGTTAGCATGGGCATGTGTATGGGTTTTACATTTATTTATTTGCATGCTTGTACTTTTCCCAATAAAGGGAATAGTGTTCCTTGTCTATAAAAGGAACTTAGGTCTTATGTATTGATATAACTCTTTTGATAAAAACATTCAAAAAAAAACCTCTTTAGAGAGGGTGTAAAGATCCATAGAGGATCATTAGTTTTATAAGAAAAACCTTGTTGGTAACATTGATTGTGTTCTTATTATTCCGCTGTGCATGTTCAATCATTGTTATTATACACTCTAGTTGAGTCCGGATCTTGAATTTCACAATTGGTATCAGAGACAGGTTGGCTCTCGATCTTGAGTTTACAAGGTTTTTCGAAGACGATACAAAATTCGCAGTTCTTTAAAAATTCGTAATGTTTCTGCAGCACAGTTTTCAAACGATCATAACTTTTTCGTGAACCGTTGGATCAGGCTGAAATTTTGGCTGGAGCTTCTCTATATACTCATCTAACTTTCCACCGAAGGGATTGTTGATCTGAGGTCTCAGTCAAAAGATACACGTGCCAGAAAACTGCTGCAGACACCATCATGTAAGTTAAATTTTTCAAGTTTTTAGTAACACCAAAAAGTGTCACTAAAGACCAAAAAGTGTCGTCTTTATACTTTGATTTCCATATTCTTGTCGTGGTATGATATAAACACTTTGACTGTGTTCGTAACCCACGAGGGTTTTGATTGGTTGACGTGGGGAAAAGGGTTACCTGATTGGCTGACAGAATTTTTATTCATTTCTGCTGAAATTCAATGTGGGGTGATGTATGATTGTTATGGTGTGGATCATTAATTTGATTGGTCTATTGGGTTATCACGTGGGTTACAAAGTGTAGAGGTCTATCACATGAGATCACGTGTAGTCAAATTTTTTTCTCTCCGCCGTTGCTGCTGAAGGTTTACGTAAGGTTAAACAAAATTTTGGTCCCCACTATTTTATTGTTTCTGCTGAAGTTCATAAGGTTGTTGCTGGAATTTTACTGCTACATTCATCTCTGTGCAATCTTTTCTCCTCAACATGGCAGAATTTGATAATAATAGGGATGATGTTATATTTCCTTATTTGATGGATGATGAGTACGAAGTCTGGGCTAAAAAGATGGAACACTGGATCATGAATAATGATATGAATGTCTGGAAGGTGATCCAAAATGGCAACAGTTTAAAAAGGGTTGGACGTGATCGTGATGGTAACTTCATTATTCGTCCTCCATCGACTGCGGATGAACACATGGCTGTGCAAAGAGAGTCAAAGGCCAGAACTATCTTGATTAAATCTATTCCTGCTGATCATGTAGCAGATTTTCGCCATATGGATGATGGAAGTCTTATATGGAATGCTCTCAAAGCAAGGTATGGTGAAAAGGCTGATTTCAAGAAGATGAGCAAAGAAGTTGATGCTGAAGGTTATGCTGAAGGATTTACCAGTCCGCCAATTGCTTTTATGGGCATCTCTCAGGTACATACTTGTGATTATAGTTGTAAAGAGAGATATAATGAACTAAAAGAAGCATATGATGATATGAAACCTAAGTATAATGCATGCTATGTTGACAATGAAGCTTATAAACATGCTTTAAAAACCTTAGAAAAACAAAAAGTATGGTTTCAAAAGAATCAAATAGCTTATGAAGAAAAGATAAAGGTGTTACAGTTTGATCTAGAAGTTGCAAATAATTACTTAAAACTGTCTGAGAAAGCAAAGGCTGAAGCTTTGTCTGAGAACCTAGAGCTTAAAGAAAAACTAGCTGAGGAAATAGCTAGGCATAAACAATGGTTAATCTCAGGTGACAATCTGGCTAGAGAAATCTATAACAGTCAATCTGTAACCTCTGGCCTAGGTTTAGGTTTTCAAAAGTATGTAGGATTGGAAGCTAGGAATGATGGTCGTAAATCAACACCAGCAGGCTTAGCTAATTTTAAAAAGGAAGGTGATTTACATGCTGTCCCTGGACCTATTAGAGGTGAATTCATGCCCACTGACCTGACCATTTCTGTTGACTTTGATGGATCACACCATTTATATGGCAAAAAGTCAAGTGACTTACCAGACCTTAGTAGCAAAACTACTGACGCTGTCTCTTGTTCTACAAGTGACGAGTCATCAGATCTAAAGTCCACTGACTATACCTCATGTGATTCAAGTGAAAAGTCTGACTTAGCTAGTAGCACATCCATGACCACACCCAAGTCCATAGTAGCTGATGATGAGCTCAAAACAAAGCCAGTTGCTTATGCTATTAAACACAAATTTGCTTCTACTGTTTCTGATAAGTTTAAATGTAATAAACAAAGTTGTGTTAAGAATAAGTCATTTAAGAAGAAATCTTGTTTTGTGTGTGGTAGTAAACTCCATCTTATTATAGACTGTGATTATCATGAGAAAAAGATGAGTGTTTCCTCTGGCCATAAGACTTCTAGACCCACATGGACTAATGTTGCTAGTATTCCTCCATTTGTTCCCAAATCTGCACATGTGAGAGCAGGTAAACCAGTTCCTACTGGTAAACCAAAGGTGTATGCATCTGTTTCTGCTAACAGGCTTCATAGGCCTTTTCCAGTTCCCTCTGGTGGAGGATATTCTTCACCAGTGACTACTGGTTGGTGGAACAGTAAGGCTAGGCTTATGCCTTATAGACCTAAAAGTTCTTATTTTCAGTCATATACACCTTATGTATCTCATATGACCAAGGCACATGGTGGAGTTAGTGTGGCAAATGTTGTTAAGCCCTCAACATGTTATTCTTGGAAAACTCAAAGGAAACGTTCATTCTGGGTACCCAAGAACAAAAGTCTGTGTCAGGTGCATTGATTGAGGGGAGGCATAAGCCTAAGGGGAGGCTTATTGTTGTAATTTTTTTAGTCTAACCATTTTTGCAGCTGTTGGATCCTCATACGCCTAAGGGGAGGCTTAGTGTTTCTGCTGACACTACAAATGTCTTTGGTTTCTGCTGCTGCTTGATGGTATCTTGTACATGTTTTGGTTATTTTTATTCTTTCTTAGTTAAAAAAAAAAAAAAAAAATCCGTGTTATGTCTTGTGTTTAGTGATTAAAAACCTCTAACTTGCATGTGTTCCGTTTCTACTCATTCTTGATTGCAGGTTTTGGTGTTGGTTCATTACCCCACCACTCATGGTTTTCATCTCACCATGTCTTTCTGACACAAGAGTTGGCTAGCCCACAAGATTATGGCTTGTGGTAAAGGCTGCTGAAATCCATAAATGGTAATCAACTCACCATGATGATGACGACATTCCATCAAAGAGTTGGCTAGTCCTGAGCAAACGGCTCTAGGTAAAGACATATCAAATCCGTTATATGGTTGCTGGTTTGCCAATAAATCAGATGGTTATCAGTGTACCATAGTTTTCGAACTTAAACATTTGGCTACTCCAGTAGTGATGGCTATTGGTAAAGAGACATCAAATCCATTATTTTCAATGATTCACCTCTCACAGGAGTTAACACACCTGGATGTGATGAGAATAGTTTGAAACTGATATGTATTGATGTACCATATGTCATTTGTTGCTGCAAAGACCTGGCGTTTCAAAGTTTGGTCATCATAGAGATGTAATTGTTTTGGTTATTTGCTACTGCTGTTCGAGTACAATCCTCTGGTTCTGAAGTGTTAAAGATTGTTGGGAAGGATTGTTGGGAAATTTTTTCGTTAAATGATTCAATCCTCTAGTTCTGAAATTATTAAAGATCTGGAAACTGGAACTTAAATGATCCAATCCTCTTGGCTTCTACAATCAGTATCATTTAAATTCCAGTTTAGGGGAGGATTGTTGGGAATTTTGTGAAACAGTGATTCTGCTGATCGAGAAACAATGGATTCTGCTGAAGAAGAGTTTCTGCTAAAGTAAAATAAACATACAAAGTAGGAACTATGCTGAAGTTATTCTACTGAAGTAGTGAAACAGTTGAAGTACTGAAGCCGTGGAATCTACTGAAGTAGTGAAACAGTTGAAGTACTGAAGCCGTGGAATCTACTGAAGTAGTGAAGCCGTGGTTTCTGCTGAAGCACAAGTGGATTCTGCTGAAGTTACATTTCTACTGAAGTAGTAAAGCAGAAATCGTGATTATGCTAATAGAGTGAATCCACGTAGGATAGGGAGGCGCAGTATTATTTAATGCTAGCCCATCTTTATTATTGTACTGCCCGAGGATAACTTTAGTGTACTGCCCAAGGTTAGCATGGGCATGTGTATGGGTTTTACATTTATTTATTTGCATGCTTGTACTTTTCCCAATAAAGGGAATAGTGTTCCTTGTCTATAAAAGGAACTTAGGTCTTATGTATTGATATAACTCTTTTGATAAAAACATTCAAAAAAAAACCTCTTTAGAGAGGGTGTAAAGATCCATAGAGGATCATTAGTTTTATAAGAAAAACCTTGTTGGTAACATTGATTGTGTTCTTATTATTCCGCTGTGCATGTTCAATCATTGTTATTATACACTCTAGTTGAGTCCGGATCTTGAATTTCACATGTTGCCTTTGTCTCACATGGCAAGAACATTACTAACCATGTTAAATCTGGTGGTAGTTATAGCACTTCTTCATTAAGTACTATAGAAAGAGGGGCACCTGCTGGAGTTGCTGATCAGGTTATCTACTCTCTCTTTGCTAGATCATCAGAAGAGATGGATATGCTCAATGAAGATTTGAAGCAGATCAATGATGCAGATATTGAGGAGAGGGATATAAATTAGCAGATAGCTATGATTGCTATCAGGATGTACATGTTCTTTAAGAGACATGGTAGAAGAGTTCGTTATGATCCTCTAGTTGGCTTTCATAAAAAGAAGCTTGAGTGCTACAACTGCCATCAGCCTGGGCACTTTGCAAGGCAATGTAAATCTCCTGTGGAAACTGATAGGAAGAAGAAGGAATCTCCCTATCAAACAAAGGAAGTTGAGAAGAAAGAGAGCCAAAAGGTTGGGCTGCTGATCATGGATGGAGGTGCTATTAATTCGGGAGAACATCTTGAATAGGAGTCTACCAATCACTCTGCTTTCATGGCCATAGGCTCAAACAGTGAGGTATCTTTATGTTCAAAACTATGTGTTGATTCATATAACCAACTTAAAACACAAAGTGATGAGCAATTAACTTAGTTAAGAGAACAGGAAACACAGATTCTAGCTTATACCAATGCAGTCAAAACCTTAGAAGCACAAATTTCAAATCTTCAAAAACAAAATTCATCACTAAATGAAAAACTAATTTTTCAAGCTAATGATAATTTTGTTAAGGATGAAAAGCTAAGGAAATATAGAAGAATTGGTATGAAAGCACAACATGAAAGAGATGAATTAAAGAAAATAGTTGGGTCTTGGGGAGAGTCTTCTAAAAATCTACATAGGCTAATTAACTCTGGCATGAGCTCAAATTGTAAATTAGGCTTGGGTCATGAGATTAAATCAGATAGTGAGGTTTTGAGTTATGAGGAAGAGATGAAACCTGGTATATTTGGTAGTTCAGAGGAATACTATGTTGGTAAACCACTTTATAAAAAAATTGTTAAAACTGATAATTATAAAGGATTTCCACCACCACTTAATGAAGACTACACACCTAAACCTGAAAAAAAGTTTGATGAGCCTTTACTTGATTACAGCAAATGGAAAAACCCTGAAACACTTGTGTCTCAAGACTATTCCATTAAATTCTCCTATCAATCCAATGACAGTGAAGGATCCTTTGGGAAGAGTCCTTGAACTAGTGTCTCAAGAGACAAATCCAGTGAGTATTCTTCCTGTCAATCTAATAACATTGAAGGATCCATTGGGAATGTCTCTGAATGTTCTCTTGAGCTTAAATCTGAACCCATAAGGATTTCCAAACCAGTTTTAAATAGTAAGCCTTATGTGCCCAAACAAGCTGAGCCTGTCAAAATTGTTGTGTCTAAACCAGAAATAGTTAAACCTAGTTGTGTCCAAAATCCTAGGCAACAGATGAAACCTGAGACACCTAAAGTAGACAGAAAGAATTGGAATAGGTTAATGTAGAAAGAAATTGGGGATGGATACTCTTTCACTAAGAAGAGTTGTTATGTGTGAGGTAGTCTAAGCCATTTAATAAGAAACTGTGATTATCATGAGAAAAGAATGGCTAAAGAGGCTGAGTTGAAAAAGAAAATGGCTATACACATTGGTAATGGTTTAGTTAGAACAGTGTGGAATAATACAAATAGAATTAACCATGCTAATCAGTTTGTTTCTAGACCAATACCTGTTAATACTGGTAGTTCGTTTGTTAATTCTGTTAGGCCAAAAGTGGGTACTTGTGTACCAATTAATTCTGGTAGGCAAAATATTAATACTGGTAACATGTCTAGGGTTAATACTGGTCATGTTATTCAGGTCAAGTCAAAGTAAATTCTGGTTATATGAATGTTAAATTAAAACAACCAAAACCTACCAGTCCTTCACCCAGTCCCAAGTTTAGAAAACCATAGGTGAACCAATTCAACCAAAGACTTCATTATGGTTTACATTCACCTGTGAGAAGACCCATACTTCATAATGCAGCTCAAATGTTTAAATCTTATGCTTTGAAGGGTAATTGGGGGACTGATGTTAAGCCCTCAGCAGGTTATACTTGGAGACAGACCAAACCACACTCCAAGAGTAATAGTGGACCATCTTCAACTTATACTTTGAACTCTCAAGGTCCACAATGTAGACCCAAGCCTGTACAGGCCTGGGTCCCCAAGAGAAACTAATTTCTCTTTTTGATATGCAGGAATATCCACACTAGAAGTTAGGAAGCAGAGGAATTGTTGATAGTGGATGCTCTGGGCATACGACTGGTAACAAGGATCATTTGGAGGAGTTTGAGGAAGTCCAAGGAGGTTCTGTTACTTTTGGTGGTAGCAAAGGCTACGTTACTGGTAGAGATAAAATTAAAGTGGGAAATTTAGAATTTGAGAGTGTATCTTTTGTGAAAGAACTTGGGCACTTTAAACTTTTCTCAATATCACAAATTTGTGATAAGCAGCATAAGGTTCTTTTTACTGAAACTGAATGCTTTGTGTTAACTTTTGACTTTAAGATGCCTGATGAGAATCAGATACTTCTTAAGGTCCCAAGACAGCACAACTTATACAGATTTGATATGAAGACACCTCCTGCTGCCAAAGGTGGTGCATGTTTGATTGCAAAAGCCTCACTTGATGAGTCTAAATTATGGCATAGAAGACTTGGTCATATCAATTTTAAAAATCTTAACAAACTTATGTAGGGAAACCTAGTTAGAGGACTACCTGATAAGACTTTTAAGAATGACCACACATGTGTTGCTTGCAACAAGGGAAAGCAACATAGGGCCTCATGTAAGGCAAAATCAGTTAGATTTGTAACTCACCCATTACACACCTTGCATATGGATTTATTTGGTCCTACTTCTGTTAAGAGTATTAATTATGCTAGCTATTTTCTTGTGATCACTGATGATTGTACCAGGTTTTGTTGGGTGTTCTTTATGTCTACTAAGGATGAATCTACAGGCATTCTTCAAGCTTTTATTAGGCAGACAGAGAACCAACAGAATCAAAAGGTTAAGATAATTAGATCAGAAAATGGCACAAAGTTTAAGAACATGGAAATGCTTGAATTTTGTGGGAATAAGGGCATTAAACAAGAGTATAGTGTTGCAAGAACTCCATAACATAATGGAGTTGCTGAAAGAATGAACAGGACCCTCATTGAGGCAGCTAGGACCATGCTAGCAGGCTCACACTTACAAACCACTTTTTGGGTTGAAGTAGTTAATTTTGCTTCTTATGTTTTCAATAGGGTAAGGGTGACTAAACCTCAACTCAAGACTTTTTATGAGCTCAGGTTTGGACATAAACCAGTTATTAGCTATATAAGACCTTTTGGGTGCCATGTTACCATTCTAGATACTCTTAGTGTCCTTGAAAAATTTAATGGTAAATCTGATGAAGGTTTCTTGGTAGGTTACTCACTAACCAGTAAGGCCTTTAGGGTGTATAACTTAGTGACCAAAAGAGTAGAAGTAACTCTCGATGTAAACTTTCTTGAAGAAAATCCTAATGTACCGGGAATAGGGCATAGATGGATGTTTGACTTGGATTATCTATTCGACTCTATGAACTATAAACCTGTGTCCTTAGAAAATCAAGTTAACCCACATGCAGATACACCAGATGCAACTAACAATGCAGGTTCTCAATCTACTTTCAATGATCATAATCTTGAGGAAGAAGAAGAGGTTGAAGAGCTCATTGTTGTACCTACATCAGTTCATTCTACTGCAGCAAAGATTGGGACAAAGAAGATATCTCCTGTTTCTAATAGGAAAGAACCTACTGCAGAGACTAGAGTGCAAGAGCAAGAGGTTCCTATATCTGAGGTCTCAGCAAGCATTAAAGCTTTTCAAAGACAATTGGATGCCATTACTCAAAGGCATAGGAGTGCACTATCTAAAAATACTACTACCAGTACTAACCACATTAAGTCTGGCAGTGTATTTGGAGCAGACCCTGAACCTAACACTACCAGAACTAACCCCATTAATTCTGGTAGTGCGCATATTAATACTGGCATGCACATTTCATCTCACACAAATGATTTTGATGATTCAGACATGACAGAGAATGAGATCTATAACAGGCCAGATGAGGGAATCTTTGAGGAAGCTTCTTATGATGATAATGGTGTGGTTACTGACTTCAACTACCTGCCTCTTGAAATTGATGTCAGTCCCACTCCTACCCTTAGGATTCACAAAATACATCCCAAAGACAACATAATTGGTGATCCTACATCTCCTGTTTCTAATAGGAAAGAACCAACTACAGAGACTAGAGTGCAAGAGCAAGAGGTTCCTATATCTGAGGTCTCAGCAAGCATTAAAGCTTTTCAAAGATAATTGGATGCCATTACTCAAAGGCATAGGAGTGCACTATCTAAAAATACTACTACCAGTTGATGAGTGTGTAAATACTCATCATTTTTGGTCAAATCTGAACTGCAAAACACTTAAAAACGCTCAGAAATGCATCAAAATACTGAAAATATCCTAAAATTACATTTTATATGTTTCAGATGCAAAATGTTTAAAATCAGATGAAAAATGAGCTAAGTTTGCATAATTGGCAGTTTCAGTCCCCCAAGTTTCAAAAATTGTCAGAAATAGTCCCTGAGCACTTAATTTCAAAAGAAAAATCACTAAAGGTCCTTTTTAAATCAAAAGTTGTCAAAATTAGTCCTTTGGTGAAAAATGTCAAAAGATTTGGATAATTGCAAGTTTAGTCCCCAGAGTTTCAAATTTGGCAAATATGGTCCTTTTATTATTTGAGATTGTCAGATATGACCCTTGGATTACTTTTCAGAATGTACAAGAATGGTCCCTGGATTTTCAGAATTAACAGTTTTGGTCCTTATGTTTGCCTTGAATCACAAAGTTAATCCTAAATCCTATAACTAACCTAACTGCCCAAACCCAAAATCCCCACAGGCCCAATCCAACTCAACCCTATACCCGGTCCAATCCCATCCAACCCGTCAACCCAACCTTTAACCCGGTCAATAATTAACACCAAACCCACCCATTCTCACCCTTTATCCCGCCAAATCCATCTCCCCTTCACCCACCTCCTCTGCAACACTCAACCAACCTCGCCTCCCACTTCCCTTGTCCCCTCCACCTCAACAACATCCAAGAAGCATTAAATGTTTCCCCCTCCTAGCACTCAATCCCCCCAGTTGCAATATATCTGTTTTCCCGCCAAAAAGCCATCAATGGCTAATATCCACTCAAGTAATCCAATGGTCAAGAAAAGAAGTGGGATTTGCTCAGAGGTCAAGTGGAAAGACTTTTGCTATAAAAAAATAAGACAGAGAAGAAAGGGGAGTTAGTTTTTAGTTAGTAGGTAGTTTTTTTTAGTTGTAATTGTAGTTCTCAGTTTAAGCCTAAAATTATGTTCTAGTCCTGTTTTATTTTCAATGTCATTTAAATTATTGTCGTTTTAATTCAGTTCAGTTAGTGCTTTTCAGTTTTGTAAGGAATCTATCTAGTTAATGAGAAACTTGGTTTCATATGTTCAAATGCAATTGTTGTTTAAAAATTGTAGTACAAGATTTCTTAAGCTTCATTTAGGTGGTATTTGAGTTTACAAATTGGTTTTTAAGATTTCGCACCTTTATAGTCTCAAAAATCCGTTTTCTGCCTTAAGGCAGTGTTTGGAATAGCCTGAGTTCTGGGTCAGAATTCATTGTTTTGACCCATTTCCCTTCTCAACTCAGTTTTAAGAAGCCTTGCAAGGAATTTGGTTTAAGTGGTTCTAGCAAATTCAGCTTTCAAAAGTGTTTGGACTAGTGCAGTGGTGGGTCGAAAGTGGGTCTTACCCACTTTGACTTTTGAAGTTAAATTTCTTTTTATAGTTTAAAATTAGTTTTGATCATGTTTTTAATGGGTACAAGAGTTCTCAAAAGTTGGATATATGTTTTTGAAGTCTGCCACTGTTGAGTCTGCACTAGTACAGCAGACCTCATGGAGCTTTTTCACAAGCTTGTTGCAAGCTTGTGAAAGCTCCTTAGAAGCGAGATACAGGGGCATTTGGTAGCTGCCTTAGTGGACTCCAAGTCCCAACAAGTTCAGGAGCTCATTTCCCTTGGAGCTTATTCAAAATAAGCTGAGAAAACACCCTCTTGGGCCTGTTCTGTCCCCAACCTGTCTGCTGCTGCAATCCCTTCAGCAGCTAAGTCTTTACTTTTTGTTTCAAGTACTTTTTAGTATTGTTAGTTAGCTTAATTAGGTTTATATTTTCTTAATAGTTTATCTAGCATAGGTTTAGTGTAGATTTAAATTGTCTAAATTCCCCTTAGTGCTTACTGTTAGAAACTTTGTGCTTATCTTCCTTAAATCTCAGTTTAGGACTCCCCCTAGATTGTCATTTGCTAGCTGTTTCCCCACCCCAGTTTGTTGTTGGCTTATTTTAGGTGGATAATCTCAATTGTTTAGCTTATTGTTTCATAAATTTGCTTACCAACAACTTGTCATTGCTTTATTTAAGCTCATCTGTAACTAAGGGGTGTTTGGTTGTTTGCTTATAATGCTTGTTTAATATGAGAGGTGTGTAGCTTGTTTACTTGGAAAATCAGTTGCAATAAGCTGTCAAAACAGCTTATTGAATATCTTTCTTTCAAAAAGTTTTTACAAAAGTTCCTAGAATTGGTCTCATTTTCAAGCTTCAAAAGAAAAGTCAGCAAATAAAATAAAGTGCCAAAAAGGAGAGGAGCTAGATTCGAACCAGTGACCTCTCAGTCTCTTTCCCACGCACACAGCACACACACTCCAACCATCTGCCCTTGGGTCTTCTTTGTGTTTAACTTTGCACATTTAATTACTTAAGGACCTTAGGCAGTTTTAACTATAAGCCCTTTTGAGCTTATTTCCAGCTTATTTTCAAAAGCAACACCCACCTTTTTAATTTTTCTTAGGTTCAGTACCCTTTAAAGTAGTTTTTGTGATTTTCTCAGATTTTTCTCAAAATGTTTAGTATTTTTAATTAATTAATTAGTTAAATCTAGTTTTTAATTCATAGTAAATAAATAAAAACTCAAAAAAATATTCCGCTTTTTCCTAAAATTTTCTTTTGTCATATAGTAAGTAAGAAAATTGTTTTTACACTCGTAGGACTTTTATTTCACAAATTTTACATTTTTACTTGCGCACTCGCGTAATTTTTACATATAACGTGCGTTTTCATTCTAGGTCACGTTTTTAGATAATTTAGGTTTACGCTTTAATTAAAATAGTTTATTTAAGTCATTTTATTTTATAAATCAAGAAAAATCATTTTAAAAACAGTGATAGCGTTTATTTAATATATTTTAGCTTTTTAATTTTCTTTAATTTACATTTAAGTCGCTGTAATTTATAAACTTTTTCTTTAGGTATAAATATTCCAAAATCCTTACTGATCACTATCCTTAGTGATCATTCTATCATCTGATAAGTTTTGATACACCATTGAGTCTCCGTGGGACTTAACGACCTGGGAATCCACTATATTCTCCAGATCTTCATTGCATTGATTTCTGAGCTATTTTAAGTTTATTACGGTTAGCCATTCACAAGTGGTTAGCTTGAGTGAGATAACTTGACGGTTCGGAAGCGAATCAAATTTTGGCGCCGCTGCCGGGGAGGCTTTAGCGTGTTCTAAACCTTTTTCAGACCCGTACTTGCACATATACCATCTTTTGTAAACAGTTTTTTTGTAAAGTTATCAAAATCCAAAAAGTTCATTAACACTTTTCCTAAAGTGTTAACAATACCAAAAATATTTTCACTCTTTGTTTTTATAGCATGTTTTTCAAAAATCCAAAAATATCCATCCTTTATCCTCTAATCTGTTTAATTCTCCATTCCTTATCCTCTATAACCGTTTAATTCTTCATCTCTTATCCCTCTTATCCGTTTAATTCTTTATGTCATGGTTTTCGACATGTTCGAGGTGTGGAGGTCCATTTAACGGTGGAAATTGTCGGCGATGTACCAATGTGAGTTTCGGAGACAAGTTTGTCGGTAATCCCGATCCCATTTCAAATAATGAAACACCCGATTTTTCCTACCTACCTCCACAGCCCTAATACGAATCCTACTCATGCGAGTTTTGTGGGAATGATTCTCATTACGGTTTTGATTGTCCACCACGGGTCCCGCTTGTCTATGAGCCAGAACCATGTTACAATCAGAACTTTGGTGAAAGTTATTTTCCCAATTATATCTGTTGTGAGAATTGCGGGGGTCCTCATGCGACTTTTGAATGTCAACCGATGAATCAAAATTTTCACAATTCCAATTCTCCCGGTTTTGACAATTTCCAAACCCCACAGTATTCCATCATTCATCAATATCATCATGATAAAACTATTGGAGAATTACTAGCTGAAGAACGAACGGTTAATCCTAGTACTCAGACTTCCGAGCCTTCACAGCATTTCAATGATTACGAGGAGTGTAATATTCCACAAAGTTCTGAAGAAATACGCATTCGAAAGCAACTACAAATGAAAAGAATGGTATGTAAGCTTCAGCAGATGAATATAAGAATCCGATATGATGACGATGATGATGAGGATACTATTCAAATGAGGGAATATTATGAGGACGACGAGGAGAGTGCTATTCAATTGAACGATTTTATTTCTCAACTCCCTCAGTCTATTGCTATCACACCTATCTTACCTATTATTGCTTCCAAAGACTCTCTCACCATGGGGGATAAGCATCTCAGCACTATTCCGGAAACGGAATCGTCTAATGTTGAGAACTTCGTCCCAATCCCAAGTGAGTCTGAGGATATATCCGATAGTGATTGTGATTTGCCTTTTTGTGATTCTCTCGACATTTCTGAGGTTACTTCCGGGATTTTCTCAAATCCTCTTTTTGAATTTAATAATGACTACACTTTTGGGAAAGTAAATCCTCTTTTCGATGAAATGTCTGAGGCCGATACAGAGACCATCACGGAAGTGGTGGAAATTGCTAGCTCTCAGAGCACACCACTTGTCCCACCTCTGTATTCTAACTTATCTCTTCCATCATGTGATGACGATTCTATCCTCACTGATGAGATGTCTTTCGAATATCCCGTTGAGCCATCTGGCGAAGACAAAAATTTTAATCCAGGGATACTCGTTGGAAGAAAAATACACATGGATGAAAATTTTAATGAGATGTTTGAGCTTGAAACGTACATCATCCGAACCTTTCTTCCTTTCGTCACATACGGCGTAACTTCTCCATATCTTAACTCCCACGGGAGTGAAGATACTATCTTTGACCCCGGCATTTTCATTTATCATTTGTGAGCCGGGTCTTTCTCTGTATATCTCGTCGGTGTGGAACTTTCACGTACTTCAATGTGTGTCCAAACATCTTGAATGAAAGTCCGATGGAGATTGTTTCTTCCACTTTGCTTCCCCATGAACCAATGAATGCGGGGATCGAGTCAAGCTAGCGACTCGGTAATCAAAAACAGTAGCACACTATATGGGTTTTCACCCATATTTCTGACTTCTTTCTATTTTCTACCACCCTAGTGTGGGGGAGTTGCCCCCCGCTGTTTTTTTTTTTTTTTTTAAAAATAAAAAAAAAATAATAAAAAAAAAAATTTCAAATAATGGCCGTAGTATTTCCCTTTTACGTTCTATGTTTCGGCATAACCGCCGGTACTTTGAATATTGAGGGCAATATTCATTTCTAAGTGTGGGGGGGAATTCTCACGAATTTTATCATGTAATTATACCACCCAATTCCCCCATTTTTGGCCAAAAAAAATTTTTTTTTTGGAGTAAGTGTTTTGCACTTACTCAGCTTATGGTTATCAGTCCACCATGTCTAAAAAACAAAAGGATTGGCTAATCCAGGAGCAAACGGCTTCTGGTAAAGACAAATCAAATCCGTTAGAAGCTGGTGGTTTGCTCAAAATCACATGGTTATCAGTGTACCATAGTTCTTACTTGAACTGAAACATTTGGCTACTCCAGAAGTAATGGCTTTTGGTAAAGAGATTCAAATCCATTAAGTTTTTCTCAAAAGATTGCTAGGGATTAGCAATAGTTTAGTGTGGGGGATTGATGAGTGTGTAAATACTCATCATTTTTGGTCAAATCTGAACTGCAAAATACTTAAAAACGCTCAGAAATGCATCAAAATACTGAAAATATCCTAAAATTACATTTTATATGTTTCAGATGCAAAATGTTTAAAATCAGATGAAAAATGAGCTAAGTTTGCATAATTGGCAGTTTCAGTCCCCCAAGTTTCAAAAATTGTCAGAAATAGTCCCTGAGCACTTAATTTCAAAAGAAAAATCACCAAAGGTCCTTTTTAAATCATAAGTTGTCAAAATTAGTCCTTTGGTGAAAAATGTCAAAAGATTTGGATAATTGCAAGTTTAGTCCCCAGAGTTTCAAATTTGGCAAATATGGTCCTTTTATTATTTGAGATTGTCAGATATGACCCTTGGATTACTTTTCAGAATGTACAAGAATGGTCCCTGGATTTTCAGAATTAACAGTTTTGGTCCTTATGTTTGCCTTGAATCACAAAGTTAATCCTAAATCCTATAACTAACCTAACTGCCCAAACCCAAAATCCCCACAGGCCCAATCCAACTCAACCCTATACCCGGTCCAATTCCATCCAACCCGTCAACCCAACCTTTAACTCGGTCAATAATTAACACCAAACCCACCCATTCTCACCCTTTATCCCGCCAAATCCATCTCCCCTTCACCCACCTCCTCTGCAACACTCAACCAACCTCACCTCCCACTTCCCTTGTCCCCTCCACCTCAACAACATCCAAGAAGCATTAAATGTTTCCCCCCTCCTAGCACTCAATCCCCCCAGTTGCAATATATCTGTTTTCCCGCCAAAAAGCCATCAATGGCTAATATCCACTCAAGTAATCCAATGGTCAAGAAAAGAAGTGGGATTTGCTCAAAGGTCAAGTGGAAAGACTTTTGCTATAAAAAAAAGAAGACAGAGAAGAAAAGAGAGTTAGTTTTTAGTTAGTAGGTAGTTTTTTTTAGTTGTAATTGTAGTTCTCAGTTTAAGCCTAAAATTATGTTCTAGTCCTGTTTTATTTTCAATGTCATTTAAATTATTGTCGTTTTAATTCAGTTCAGTTAGTGCTTTTCAGTTTTGTAAGGAATCTATCTAGTTAATGAGAAACTTGGTTTCATATGTTCAAATGCAATTGTTGTTTAAAAATTGTAGTACAAGATTTATTAAGCTTCATTTAGGTGGTATTTGAGTTTACAAATTGGTTTTTAAGATTTCGCACCTTTACAGTCTCAAAAATCCGTTTTCTGCCTTAAGGCAGTGTTTGGAATAGCCTGAGTTCTGGGTCAGAATTCATTGTTTTGACCCATTTCCCTTCTCAACTCAGTTTTAAGAAGCTTTGCAAGGAATTTGGTTTTAGTGGTTCTAGCAAATTCAGCTTTCAAAAGTGTTTGGACTAGTGCAGTGGTGGGTCGAAAGTGGGTCTTACCCACTTTGATTTTTGAAGTCAAATTTCTTTTTATAGTTTAAAATTAGTTTTGATCATGTTTTTAATGGGTACAAGAGTTCTCAAAAGTTGGATATATGTTTTTGAAGTCTGCCACTGTTGAGCCTGCACTAGTACAGCAGACCTCATGGAGCTTTTTCACAAGCTTGTTGCAAGCTTGTGAAAGCTCCTTAGAAGCAAGATACAGGGGCATTTGGTAGCTGCCTTAGTGGACTCCAAGTCCCAACAAGTTCAGGAGCTCATTTCCCTTGGAGCTTATTCAAAATAAGCTGAGAAAACACCCTCTTGGGCCTGTTCTGTCCCCAACCTGTCTGCTGCTGCAATCCCTTCAGCAGCTAAGTCTTTACTTTTTGTTTCAAGTACTTTTTAGTATTGTTAGTTAGCTTAATTAGGTTTATATTTTCTTAATAGTTTAGCTAGCATAGGTTTAGTGTAGATTTAAATTGTCTAAATTCCCCTTAGTGCTTACTGTTAGAAACTTAGTGCTTATCTTCCTTAAATCTCAGTTTAGGACTCCCCCTAGATTGTCATTTGCTAGCTGTTTCCCCACCCCAGTTTGTTGTTGGCTTATTTTAGGTGGATAATCTCAATTGTTTAGCTTATTGTTTCATAAATTTGCTTACCAACAACTTGTCATTGCTTTATTTAAGCTCATCTGTAACTAAGGGGTGTTTGGTTGTTTGCTTATAATGCTTGTTTAATATGAGAGGTGTGTAGCTTGTTTACTTGGCAAATCAGTTGCAATAAGCTGTCAAAACAGCTTATTGAATATCTTTCTTTCAAAAAGTTTTTACAAAAGTTCCTAGAATTAGTCTCATTTTCAAGCTTCAAAAGAAAAGTCAGCAAATAAAATAAAGTGCCAAAAAGGAGAGGAGCTGGATTCGAACCAGTGACCTCTCAGTCTCTTTCCCATGCACACAACACACACACTCCAACCATCTGCCCTTGGGTCTTCTTTGTGTTTAACTTTGCACATTTAATTACTTAAGGACCTTAGGCAGTTTTAACTATAAGCCCTTTTGAGCTTATTTCCAGCTTATTTTCAAAAGCAACACCCACCTTTTTAATTTTTCTTAGGTTCAGTACCCTTTAAAGTAGTTTTTGTGATTTTCTCAGATTTTTCTCAAAATGTTTAGTATTTTTAATTAATTAATTAGTTAAATCTAGTTTTTAATTCATAGTAAATAAATAAAAACTCAAAAAAATATTCCGCTTTTTCCTAAAATTTTCTTTTGTCATATAGTAAGTAAGAAAATTGTTTTTACACTCGTAGGACTTTTATTTCACAAATTTTACGTTTTTACTTGCGCACTCGCGTAATTTTTACATATAACGTGCGTTTTCATTCTAGGTCACGTTTTTAGATAATTTAGGTTTACGCTTTAATTAAAATAGTTTATTTAAGTCATTTTATTTTATAAATCAAGAAAAATCATTTTAAAAACAGTGATAGCGTTTATTTAATATATTTTAGCTTTTTAATTTTCTTTAATTTGCATTTAAGTCGCTGTAATTTATAAACTTTTTCTTTAGGTATAAATATTCCAAAATCCTTACTGATCACTATCCTTAGTGATCATTCTATCATCTGATAAGTTTTGATACACCATTGAGTCTCCGTAAGACTTAACGACCTGGGAATCCACTATATTCTCCAGATCTTCATTGCATTGGTTTCTGAGCTGTTTTAAGTTTATTACGGTTAGCCATTCACAAATGGTTAGCTTGCGTGAGATAACTTGACGGTTCGGAAGCGAATCACCAGTACTAACCACATTAAGTCTAGCAGTGTATTTGGAGCAGATCCTGAACCTAACACTACCAGAACTAACCCCATTAATTCTGGTAGTGCGCATATTAATACTGGCATGCACATTTCATCTCACACAAATGATTTTGATGATTCAGACATGGCAGAGAATGAGATCTATAACAGGCCAGATGAGGGAATCTTTGAGGAAGCTTCTTATGATGATAATGGTGTGGTTACTGACTTCAACTACCTGCCTCTTGAAATTGATGTCAGTCCCACTCCTACCCTTAGGATTCACAAAATACATCCCAAAGACAACATAATTGGTGATCCTACATCAGCTGTTAAGACAAGAAGCAAAGTCCAAAAACTTTCAGGACCTCATGCATTAGTTGGTCACATTCAGAAGCAGCAAATAAACAACCACAAAGATCAACAACACTATTTGTTTGCTTACTTCCTATCTTAAGAGGAACCCCTAACTGTTGCTAAAGCCTTAACTGATGAAAGTTGGATAGAAGCCATGCAAGAGGAGCTATTGCAGTTTGAACTGCAAAAGGTATGGATTCTTGTAGATCTACCATATGGGGCTAAGGTAATTGGTACAAAGTGGGTTTTCAGGAATAAAAGGGATAAAAAGGGTGTTGTTGTTAGGAATAAAGCTAGACTAGTAGCCCAAGGGTATAGACAGGAAGAAGGGATAGACTATGATGAGGTTTTTGCTCCCGTGGCTAGGATTGAAGCCATCAGGTTATTTTTGGCCTGTGCATCATATATGGGATTTATAGGCTATTAGATGGATGTCAAGAGTGCATTTATATATGGCACTATTGATGAGGAGGTTTATGTTGCTCAACCTCCTGGTTTTGTTGATCCTGATCACCCTACGAAGGTTTATAAAGTCATCAAAGCATTGTATGGACTTCATCAAGCTCCCAGAGCTTGGTATGCTACACTCTCCACTTTCCTTGAGAAGAATGGATACAAAAGGGGCACCATTGACAAGACCCTGTTTATTAAAAGAGACAAGAAGGATTTCATGCTTGTGCAGGTGTATGTTGATGATATCATTTTTGGCTCTACAAGGAGGTCTTGGTGTGAAGATTTTGAGGCATTGATGAAGAGCATATTTCAAATGAGTTCTATGGGAGAGCTCACTTTCTTTCTTGGATTACAAGTCAAACATAAGTCAAATAGGCTATTTATTTCTCAGGACAAGTATGTTGCTGATATGTTAAAGAAATTTGATCTTGTAAATGTGAAGTCTGCTGTTACACCCATGGAGACCATGGTGCCATTGACAAAGGATAATGAGGCTGCTGATGTGGATGTCAGATTATATAGATCCATTATAGGATCTTTGATGTATCTAACAGCCTCTAAGCCTGATATTATGTATGTTGTGTGTGTTTGTTCTCGTTTTTAGGTTACTCCAAAAACTTCACATCTTCATGTTATGAAAAGAATTTTCAGATATCTTAAGGGCAAACCCAATTTGGGCTTATGGTATCCTAGAGAGTCATCCTTTGACCTGGAAGCTTTCTCAAATAGTGACTATGCTGGGGCTAGTATGGACAGGAAATCCACAACAGGAGGTTGTCAATTTCTTGCTAGGAGGTTGATTTCCTAGCAATGCAAAAAGCAGACAATAGTGGCTACTTCAATAACTGAAGCTGAATATGTAGCTGCTGCTCATTGTTGTGGACAAGTGCTTTGGATCCAAAATCAGATGTTGGATTATGGGTTAAACTTCATGAACACCATAATCAAAATTGATAATGATATGTATTGTTAAGAACCCAGTGAATCACTCTAAGACTAAACACATAGAAATTAGGCATCAGTTTATAAGGGATTGTTTTGAGAAAGGTTTCATAAGGGTAGAAAAGATACATACTGATAATAATGTGGCTGACTTGTTGACCAAAGCTTTTGATAGACCTAGGTTCAATTTCTTGGTGGTTAACATTGGTATGATGAACCCATAGCTACATTTAAGGGGAGGTTAAATGTTTAGTTTGTGATGTTATTTAGCAGACTTAATAGGTATTTAATTCTGGTAGTTAAAGCTGGTAGCTTTAAAGTTAAGTCTGGTCATTACCTCTGGTAGTTAATTCTGTTACCATATTTTAGGGGTTATTGCTAGGTGATAATTATCTTTCTAATCTTTAAACTTATTCTTTTTCCAAAGACAAATCTTTCCAAAGAT
Organism: Chrysanthemum makinoi; assembly: GCA_910596185.1. Classification (NCBI taxonomy): domain Eukaryota; kingdom Viridiplantae; phylum Streptophyta; class Magnoliopsida; order Asterales; family Asteraceae; genus Chrysanthemum; species Chrysanthemum makinoi. The sequence continues at coordinate 313,304,329 of OU343223.1, read as the reverse complement.
AATTGTTTACTTATTTTCAAAACCCTAGTTGTATATATATTCATAACAACTTGGCTTTTCCCATAAGAATTTCAAACCAGAGTCAGTCTTTTCCATCCATATTCTTTGTGTCATCATAGTTTCCACAGCAGAATGTGCTAAGGATGTGCAGCTTAAAGACTTCATGGCCTTGTGTGCTACATTGTCTTCCAAAGTTTCAATCTTGGAGGAGGATCTTGCATTGACCAAATTGCTTTTGGGATCTAAGGTGAAAGAATTGGAAAAAGAGATCCAGAACTTGAAGGCCACGCAGGGTGTTTTTCTTGATGAGTCATCTAACTCCCAAGAATCTGTTCATGATGTTACTAATTTGGAAAATTCTTCAAAACAGGGGAGGAAAACAGAGTCACACCAAAAGAGAACAAAGATTCGGAATCTTGATCCAATATTGGATTAGAAGATTTACAGGGATAATTTTGGAAAAGCTTGGAAGGTAATCAAACTTAGTGGAAAGTTTGTAGTTTACAAGAATCTTGAAGATCTGGTAAAATCTTGTAATCGACAAGACTTGGATACTTTATGGAGTTTGGCTCAAAAGAAGCTCAAGATTGACAATAAGTGAGATGTGAAAGAGCAAGAACTTTGGGCAGAACTTAAAAGATTGTATGAACCAGATCCTACAGATGTTTATTGGAATTTTCCATGTCAAGATTCTAGTGTGTCATGGAAGTTTTATGATTTGTGTGATGTTCATCACTTATCCACAAAAGGTGGAGTTGATCTATTCATGTTTGCAGAGGTAGAATATCCTTTATGTGCTTACGTGCTTCAAGTGATGATACTTTCAAAGCTTCAACATGAAAAAGAATCTGAGGTAATTGAAAATCTCATTCAAAGAATATGTAACCAATTACTAGCCAGAATATGTGATCAGATTGAAGAAAAGACAGAAGCCAAAAGGAAGAGAATAAGGTAACATGTTTGAAAGAATTTTTGTAAACTGTATTGAGTTGTGGATATAAGAATAAATGGTTTTTGAGATGGTTTCACTTGGTGAAGGTGTTCTGCACCAACACAACAAATGGTCATCAGTCCACCATGTCTCACCCACATAAGGACTGACTAATCCATGAGCAGACGGCTCTGGTAAAGATATCTCAAATCCGTTTATGGCTAAACATTTTCCAAAATTTATGTGGTATTCAACTCACCATATCTGTGTTGATAAAGAGTTGGCTAGCCCACAAGTTCATGGCTTGTGGTAAAGGCAGTGGAAAATTATGACTAGTCCAAAAGAAAACGGCTTTTGGTAAAGACTAATCAAATCCGTTGATAGCTGCTGGTTTGCTAAAAATCAAATGGTTATCAATGTACCATGGTTTTACACACCAGAACAATGGCTACTCCAATAGTAATGGCTAATTAGTAAAGAGACATCAAATCCATTAAGTTTTCAATGATTAACCTCTCACAGGAGTTAACACACTTGGATGTGATGAGAATAGCATGAAACTTTTATGAATTGATGTACATACAGTCATAGTTGCAGAAAAGAGTAAGGAGTGCTGATATTTTGCTGATTGGATGCTGCACAGATCACACAAGAAAGAATATTCAAAGATGCAAGACAAAGATAATTCTAAGATCCTCAAAAAGTACAAAGAACTTGAAGTTCACAAGTGAAGATCAAGTTAGAGGAGGATTGTAGGGAATTATAATTTGTAAAACAGATTTAAGTCTTTTTTAAGTCTCTTTAGTTTTAGTTCTGGTAGTACAGTATAATAGTTAAGTCGGGTAAGACAAAATTAAGTCTGCCAGTACTAATGTGGTTAAGTCTGGCAGAACAAAGTATTGATAGTTAAGTCTGTTTATGATAAAAACAGAACAGTGTGTTAGAGTTGTATTAGGAATGGATATGAACGCGTAGAGATATCTTAGGAAGAAATATCTTTACCCTTCCACAAGTCTTGTAGTCAATTAGGGTTTCCTTGGTGTATTAAAGGATTCCTAATGTATTAGGTTAAGGTACGAGTTGTAAGCCTTAACCATTGTTAAAAACAATTAATAGAAAATATAAAGTTAGTTTATTATTGTGTTCTTCATACTTATTGTGTTTAGTTTCCGCATTAGCACATTAAGGTCTTGTTAAGAGTTCTTCACATAGTGAATTTGGATTTATTCAAGTTTGCTATAAGTCATACAACGGCTACTCAGATCCATAAATTTTGGACCTACATTAGTGTTGTAAGACATGGATATTTCTTTCAGAAGGACTTACCACTAATTGGTTGTATCTTAAAAATGTAAACTTCTTTCCATGTTTCTAACAAATAACACATATCAGTCTATGCTTTTGGTATTTTAACAGGTTGGCAATTGATAGCCATATTCTAGTTTGCAGCAAATGGATGCTTACAAGGAATCTATGTAATCTCCCATTTTCTACAAGTACATGTTCTCCTATCAACATCAACTATACATTGACCCCCCATGGCCCATTAACCTGATTCTTATGTTTCCCATTTCACTGAATAGTATAATTACTAGCATAATTACATCAAATAATCATGATATTTAAGTGTCAATTTCCCCCTATTATGCTCGTTATTTGTATCATTTATATGGATATATTCTTTGATTTCTTTATATTTCGTTTTCAGGTTATAAATGAGCATAGGAATTGAACTGAAGATATGCGGAATTGGAAAAGAACTTACAAAGATATACACTTTAGTATGCTGACTAAAAGAGGTTACGGCGTAGTTCTACTCTCCATTTACGCCGTAACTATGATTTCAAACATAAAGACCAAGTCAACGTTAACCAAGGATTACGGCATAACTACCACATAAGGTTACGCCGTAATATTATGAAGAATTAGAGATTTTTATGACTAAGAAGGTTACGCCGCAACCAATGCATGAGGTTACGGCGTAAAAAGGAATAGAAGGGGACTTGTGATATTGACAAGATTACGACGTAACCAAGAATGAAAATTACAGCGCATATGAAACCCTAGGAGGTTACGGCGTAACTATCCATATAGGTTACCCCGTAAATATCTAGTTATTGATAAGATCATGGATGATTACACTAGTTAGCGTAACCACAACTCAAGGTTACGTCGTTGCTATGTCGGGCCTATAAATACCAACCCTATTTCCAGCATTTTACATATCCTTTCTCACCACAAATCACCATAGATCGAAGTAGGGTTCCACAAGGGAGATCTACAACAACATACAAAGCCATTTCCAATGGAGAAATCACATAAAAACATCAATAAGTTTTGGCGATTCTTAATTTCATTTACATTTACGATTCCATGTCTTTCATTTCCATGCAAAATACTGAATCTAATGTTCTTATCAATATGATCAGCTAAGCACCTTTGGTGCTAGCCTTGTTAGATTCCTTTCATGCCTTGCTTAATTTTTGTACTTTTATTATTGCTTCTAGTGTGTGCATGCATAGTTTTTTTATAGATCCTCTAGTTTCGGTAATTTTGAGGACCGGTTGTGCTGACCCTAGTGTGATTGGTTTAGAGGAATGCCAATCACTTGTATGTTAATTGACCATAGGATCACCCTCCGGGTTGGATGAACTTGAGAAGTTACATGTGTGGTCTAAGTTCCGAGAGGCCGGGCCATACAAAGAGATAATCTAGAATGTAACGGCATTTAACGACTCAAACTAGTCTACTGTACTTCCGCTTACTACAAAGGGTAGTACCTTTGGTTCCGGAAAGGATTATAGAGAGATAGGCTAGGCGAATTAACCATAGGAGTCTAGTGAATCTTATGCCCCACTTGAAGCGATAGAAGGCTTAATTAGAAAACATAGTCATTGCTTGATAGGCTGAACAACTAGGATAGTACGCTTTCTCTTTATCGATTTAATTTTATTTTATATTGTCATATCATTTCTGTTTATTTGTTTAACTAATCAAACAATTCAAAACCCCCTTTAAAAGGTGACATAGACTTAAGTTAGAATCCACTCACATAGCTCTTGGGATGACCTCGGCTTTACCGAATACAACACTACACATGACCGGGTACACTTCACGTGAGTGCATAAGTGATACGGAGGGTTCGGAGTCGAGAAAACCTCCTTTTCTACGAGCAAGCTTTTCAACCCTCTAGGCAGTGAACCTAATCATTGTAGTGTAGTATAGGGTAAGCCTCGGGGATTGATTTCGTTCTCTAGGGGAATAGGAATGCTAGAAAGAGATATATGATGAGAAGGTGGGGGTTTAGGATTATTCTTTTTATTCTTTATATGTTTTTTAGAAAGCAAGGATAAAATCTCAGGGTATATGATTGGGGGGTGGTACTTCTACCGATTTCGCTACTTAACTAATTATCTAATTTAACTACTAACTATTGGATAGGTTATGCTAATTAAGGTATGCTCGTATGATGATTAAAGATGTATACACTTAGACATTATTACTCCATAGTTATCTTTTATTGGTCGGTTGAATTGTCACTTCCTTTATCTTAATTGGTGCGTTGTATTCCGATTAGTCATAGGGGGTGCCTAATTCCCTATTTCTATGAATTGTAATTCTCCTTTAGAATACACGGGATCGGAAAGTGAAATAGCATCACCCCCGAATACACTATTATCATAAAGCTACAACTCACGCAATAAATACAACGATGGCGTAGGCGCACTCCTATGGCTTTTTGCTATTTAGGACGTTCAAGCTCGCAACAATGAAAGAAGAAGCCAATTTTTCTTACTGTATCGTCTACCAATTAAGACAAGAGACAACCTAACAACAATCAATAACCAGGTTTCATAGATCTAAGCAAACACAAGAGTAATTTAGCTAGACATGTTAAACAAGCAAGCATACACACAATCAATTGAACATGGGGTAGACATAATGATAAATTGGATAAACAAACTTATCTTAATGTGTAAAATAGGGTATGGGACCCTAGAATACTGTCCAAGTCAGACTACAACTGAGTTAGAGTTTTCTCTTCAAAATTATACCTCTTAAAATACAGAAAAATCGAATTCTATATATAGATTTACAATCGCAACGGCATCACCTTTTACTAGTGACGTCGTCAGGTTGCCGTCATTAGGGTTTCGTTTGGGCCAAGTCATCATTGGGATGACGTCACTTGAGATGTGTGACGTCGTCAGTCTTCAGTAGCGACGTCGTCTGAGTCTTGGATCTTGGGCATCTAGTGTGAAAATTGTGAGTGACGCCTTCCAGAAATAAGGCGTTACGTCGTCAGGCTTTATGACTAGAAATTCCGTTGATCCATCGTGTACAGTTTTTGATCAAGTCTTTTATATAGGGACGGCATTGCTCTTTGGTTGGGATGCCGTCAGGTGTAATGAACAGCCTTGGAGTGTCTTTGATCTTGACTTTGCCATTTTCTTAATGTTTTTGCTCCTTTTTGTCCAAATATGCTTCATTCTAGCATTTTGCTTCCAAAAGACCTAAAAAGAGAAAAGGAACGATTTTAAGCAGTAACGGACATAAAATGTGTCGATTTAGGGTTTAAATGACCCCGTAAAAACATATGTTTTAAATCCTTATCAAATATCCCTACACTTGGAATTTGCTTGTCCTCAGGCAAGTGTGCTTTTGACCAATCAATTTATAAGTTAAAGGGCATGAAGCATTGGTTTAAGATAGTTTACAACAAGTACGAGCACCACAATAGTCATAACAAGCACGAAAATTATACACTAGCACCTCACAATTGGTGTTTGGATTCTTTCATCTCTCGGGTTTATATGAAATATAATATGAATGGAAATGGAAGATAAACACTAATTACCTGGCATAGTACATAGATTACCATAAGCTTGAGAATAGATCAAACCTCCACCGCTTTGGCGTAAACACTTAGGAATAACTATCTAAGAGGTCTTTACAAGGGTTGTAATGTTAGGCTTAGGGTAGGAAAGTAAAGAGTTTTGTTGGATATGGGATATTTAGTGGTGGCAAGTCAAAAATCTTATGTTACAAGCATGTAAAGCGTGGCGTTGCTAAGCCAAGACTTGACTTACTAACACTAGATAACTTGAAACATAACACAAACACAAACACAAACTTAAAAACATAAACATAAAGATAGATGTAGGATGGTAGCTTGTATGTTTTTCTCATTTTTTTCATTTTTTTTACAACTCTTTTCTCTTTTTTTCGATTTTTTTTTCATACTTTTTTACTCTACCATCCTCTACGATAACATCAAAATATAAGGGATTTATAGGAGCATCCCTGCACTTGAGTTTTTATTTCACTAACTCTAATTGACCCAATTTGAAAAGATCAAAACACTTGGAGTATTTAATTACGTAGACAAAGGGAATTTGAATTTATTGTTCTTTCCCGTTACTCCATAAAATATTACTTACTCATGAGTCCCAATCGGTCCAAAACTGTATACAAAAGATATGACTCGACTTAGCAACCATGCAAGTAACTAGATAAATGAACTAAGGGTTTAATAATGATAACAATAATACACTAAAGATGAGTCCATACGAGGTAGGCTAAGGAGATTTTGGTGTACATTTGGGGGTGGATTGTAAACAATGCTCTTCATTGACATTTCGAAAAACCGAAACATCTCGAGTACATCGCAAGGGTGTGGGGTAATTACTCAACCAATGTGGAATTATAATATAGGTTTCAAAAAATGGTTATCCTAATGCCTCTTATCATTTAGTTACTCCTAACTACACAAGTGTAGTCTCACTAACGATCTCGGAATGCATCACAAAACAAGTTCTTGAATCTATTATACTACCGGTACACTCATTAAGCATTAAAGGTGAATGCTTTATTCCTAAAGATCCAGGGGCGAACCTCACATTTTTGGGGTGGAATTTGAGTGGTAAACGGTTTTTGTGCTAGTCATATAATTCCTATCCATGAGACGCATTATTAAGACTAAAGTTTAGCTTTTAAATGTGATAAAAAAATTTAAATTTGGTGCTAAAATTGCCCTAACAAATATTTCTTATGGTTTATTACACAAATTACTAAGGACAAGACAAATAATCAAGTGAGTGAATAGTTTCTAAGTTCCCATTTTATTCTCCCTCTCTACACTTAAACTGAACATTGTCCCCAATGTTCCCCGAAAGCATCAAAGTTATGATAAAGGAGGGTAAGTAAGGAAAAGAAACTAATACTCCCCTGATTAGCTCGGTAGGATATGTGTGAAGTTGCCGTTAAATCCTCCTCCAAGAAGAATGCATAAGTAATAAGCTTCATCCAATATGTGTTTCTTCTTCTTGTCCAATATAACCTGCACACTCAAAAGAAAACAAACTAAATCTTCGCGTAAATCGGCGGTAAAACTATATATGACATACAACTACACTAGAAAGCAAGTAAAATCGGCGGTAAAACTATATAGATAGAAAATTAAGAATTAGGAATTTCCAAAAATTATAAATTGCACAGAAAATAAAACTGATATTTTGTTTCTATATTGCCTGACGCCGTTAGGTTGTCCTGACAAAAACTGGTCTGCTGTGTTTTTCTGGAAAAGTTCTGGAAAAATTACCTCATTAAAACATGGAAAAATTACCTCATTAAAACCTGAAAAAAATTCTACAAAACATCCATTATGACTTGATACAAGTATTTGACTCCAACAAACACACATATATATCAATTTCAATGATTTTAATTCTCATGTTCGTGTTCTTAAAAACATATATGATCTTCCCTACATTTATCTTTTTGTAAAATACCTTTATATGTAATTAAGATGAGATTAAAAACAAAATAAAGCATTTTCACAAAGTCTAACATGAAAATAAACAACAATAAAAAAGATATATAAACACACAAATTGAAAAACTAAACACGCAAACAATTAAGCATGGTTTGCCTCCTATGAAGTGCTTTTCTTTATTTATGAGTCTTCTTGCTAGACTCTAAGTCATGCCCCTACGTGACTTCCTTGCCATCATCTTCTTCATCATGACGGTTTCTGTTAGGGTTTTCCATGGCATAATTATGCCCTATTGTGCATCTTTCTAAAAAGTCATCTTGCCCCCAATTGGTTCTATATTCCGGTCCTAGTTTCACAAATTCTTTATAGAACCCAAATATCTTACTCATCACATAGTCAATTCCTCTCCTCTTATCCTTCTCGTTCCTATAGTAGAACGATAGCTTAAGTTCCTTCTCATTATTGGATAGTGATGATAATTTCTCAATCTTAAATGGCATTTGGTAGGCGATGTCATCGGTCTCATCCTTGAATCTAACTATCCCTAACGACGGATCATAAGTCATTTTGGAGCTATCTATGAAAGGCTTTCCTGGAACTACATAGGACAAGCTAGGATCTATACCCGTACTAATATCTTCCACAATCACGAAATCCATAAGATATGTGAAGCTACCTACATAGATGGGCAATCCCTTAACTCTACCAAGGAAATTACATCTAACTCTAGGATCATTGGGGTATTGCCTATTTGGGATAGGTTTCTTCATCACCCAATTATAGTACGTGCTAGTCATGATATTTATTGGGGAGTTGCGATCAATGTAGGCCTTTTCCACGAAAAGATGTCCTATACAACATGGTATCTTGAGATTTCTAGAATTTCCAAAGGTGATTCGTGGGCATCTCCTAGTATAAAAGGGACGAAGGTCGCGCGTTAGGTGTGGGTGGTATGAAAGTTCCTCATCCGTAGGAAACTTATTGAAGTGTTCATCACCTACTTCGTCTACTTCATTGTTTGATTAATCCTTAGGAGTCTCACTAACCTTAAGTACATTCCTATTTGGTTTCACTAGGGTGATGGCATTGACGAAGTGAACGTGCTTTGATGAAGACGGGTCCCTAGTTTCATTGCCTAATTGTGAATGAGCGAAGTACTTGCTCGGGTCTTTAATCTTAACAACTAAAGCTTTTTCGGGAGAATGAGTCGAGATGGCATTAACCTTTTCGGTGGTCGTCCTATCATTATTGGTTATGACTTTCAAGAGGTTATCTATCTTCCTATCCATCTCGACTTGTTGTTGGTTAAAGCGGTTCGAAAGCTTGGCTATTTGGGCTTCTTGCAATGTAACTAGGTGTTGCATCATCCCTTCTAAGTTGTGTTGACTAGGGGCATGAGAGCCTTGATTGTGTTGTTGGGGCGGGTTTCAGTTTTGACTCCACTTAAGGTTAGGGTGATTCCTCCACGAGGGGTTGTAGGAATTTCTTAGGTTGTTTTGCTCGGGCTTGAAAGTGTACCACTTCTCTCCCGCTCTGTCGGTACACGTGGAGGCGTAGTCCGCAAAAGCTTGTTTGGGGATTTTTGTGCAATCACGAGTGTCATGGGGACCACTACATAATTCACAAGGTAGAGTGATTTTGTTCACTTGGCGTGAAGGCTTGGGAGCTTCTAGGAGCTCATTAGGAATTTGACTTGATCTTCAAGTTCGAGCATCCTACAGTTGGAAGGTTGTGAGTCAATGGGAGGCAAGGAGATTGCCTTGACGGTTTTTGGCAACTCACGGGGGTCATTCCAACATTCGTTTTCATAGAGGCCAAGGTCCTCTATTGTACCCCACCACTCTTCCACGGTAAGTTCACTAATCTTACCACCGGCCGCTTGGTCGATGGTTTGCCTTGTTGAGAGATTGACATGATCGAAAAAGATTTGGACTTGAAGCCAAAGATCATTGCCGTGATGAGGGACTTTATGGAGCAAGTCCTTGAATCGAGTCCACGCCTCGTTGAGAGTTTCGACTTGACGTTGTTGAAACATCGAGATGTCATTCCTTAGCTAGGTAGTTCTCCCCGGTGGGAAAATTTGGGCGAGGAAACGAGTGGTGAGATCATCATCCCAACTTGAGATGGATCCGGTGGGAAGTTGATAAGGTTTTAAAATGTACCTTTTTGAGGGGTCATTTAAGCCCTTATTTGATCACTTTTGTATCCGTTATTACTTAATATCGTTCTTTTTTACTTTTTAGGTCTCTTGAGGGCAAATTGCTGTAATGACACTTATTTGGACGAAAAGGTGCGAATATACGAAGAAAATGGCCAAAGTCAAGAATCGAGACACTCAGGCTGCTGAAAACATAAGGTGACGGCGTCACTGCTTATCTGCGACGCCGTCGGAGGATTTTGTGACGGGACAGAAGCCAAAACTCTTATTTTCAAGTGACGACGTCAAGTTATAAAAGAGTAGGCCGTCGCAACTCAGACGGCCTAGATTCAATCCAGACGGCGTCAGAAGCTGAAGAGGACGGCGTCACAATCACAAGGTGACGCCATCGCAAGTCTAACGTGGCCAAGACGAAACCCTAATGACGGCGATCCGACGGCGTCACAAAACATAAGGTGACGCCGTCGCATGTGTAATCTTATATATAGAATCTGAATTTTTCAGTATTGGTGTGTAGTCTTTTGGAGTAAAAACCTAAACCGAACCAAGGCTATCTTGTACTGTATTTAAGGGTTCCAAACCCTATCTTACATCAAGATAAGTGCTTTACTTCATTAATACAATTATGTCTTTGATTATTTGTGTGTATGCTTGCATGTTCTCCATGTCCGGCTAATTTACTTTTGTGTTTGCTTAGGGAATATGAAACTTAATTATTGAATATTGATTGGTTATCTCTTATCTTAGTTTGTTAATGATCTAGTAATGCGATAGGTCATTCGTTGTGTACTTAATGCTTGATTAAATCTTTGTGAACCTTAGTATATAACTCCTTGAGTAGTTGTAAGCTAAACCATCCAAAGAGTGCCTTAGAGTAAGAGTTTATTATCCCTAGTGGGTTTTGTAGATGAGACCTTTGGTAAGTTCAAAGAGTTAGGGAGAAACGCATACCCTACAACTTTAGACACACAACGCAACTAAGAATAAGGATGTGACAATTCAACCACCAATAGGAGATAATTAAGGAGTAGTAAAACCTAAGTAAACACATCTTTAAACTATCATACGAGCACACAATAATTAGATATAGACTACATACACCTTAGATTAGATAATTAGATAAGTAGAGTAATCGGTAGAAATACCAACCCCCAAATCCAAACCCCGAGATTCGTACCTTTCAATTTCATAAAAAAAACATAAAAAGATAAAAAAATAATATTCCTCAACCTCAACCTTAGCGTAGTAACTTCTCACTAGCATTCCTATTCCCATAGAGAACGATATCAATACCCGTGGCTTACCCTAATTACTACACTACAACGATTAGGTTCACTGCCTAGGGTGTTATAAAACTTGCTCGAAGAAAAGGAAGTTCCTTTGACCCCGAACGACGCGTGTAGCGTTATCAAGTTTTTGGCGCTGCTGCCGGGGAATAGAATAGTTAGTTAGTAGTTCACCTCGTTTAGGTTTCTTTGCTTTATTCCTATCAAGTAAATTTTTCTCATTTTTAGCTTTCTCGTAGTCTATCCCCCTTCTTCGTGACCTTTGTTCGTAATCCCATCACTTTTCATCATGGAAGGTGATAACCACCCACCATTCATCAACCCACCACCAATTGACCCTCTAAGAGCCCGTACTCTGGGTGAATACTCGAGACCAAGCCACCTAGGCTATAGGAACACCATTGAGCTTCCCGACCAAGCCCAAACTACGGCCTTGCGATCCGACACCATCCGGTTGGTGCAAAACGGATGTGTATTCCATGGACTTCGCTCCGAAGATCCAAATCAGCATCTAAGGGATTTCCTTAAAATTGTCGATTCCATCGACCTTGATGCTACTACTCGGGAGACCACGCGCCTGCGTCTCTTCCAATTTTCTCTACGGGACCAAGCTAGTAATTGACTTGAGCGACTTCCCGCCGGCTCCATCTCAAGTTGGGATGATCTCACCTCTCGTTTCCTTACTCAATTTTTCTCACCGGGGAGAACCACTAAGCTTAGGCGAGATATCTTAACGTTTCAGCAACTTCAAGGCGAGTCACTATACAAAGCATGGACTTGATTCAAGGACCTACTCCGTAAACTCCCCCATCATGGCATTGATCTTTGGCTTCAAATCCAAATCTTCTATGACCATGTTGATTTCATCACTCGATGATCTATTGATCAAGCCGCCGGTGGAAGGCTCAGTGACTTTAATGCGGAGAAATCTTGGGAAATTATAGAAGAACTTGCTGATCAAAGCTACGAAGATTGGAATGAATCTCCTGAAACCCCTGTTAACATGGTTAATGCCATATCGGCTTCTTTTAAATCGCCCGACATCACCGAAGAGCAAATGAGTGCTATTGAGAGAGGGATTGATTATCTCATGGAAAGGCGTAAAAGGGCTCCCGTATACATTCCTCGAGAAGCATTTAATTCCGCCAATTCCACCAACCACCCAACACCTTTTTCAGAATCCCCAAGTCGTGAGCAAAACCCCAATTCTGAAAGGCGCTTCCGTTCTACTTCCCCAATACCACTCTCACCAAGCTTTAAGGAACAAATGAGAGAATACATGACAGCTCATACGGAGAGATTAGCCAAATTTGAAGAGGAGGTTTATAGGCAGAGAGAGGAAATGCAAGCAAAAATGACGGAAATGATGAACTTGGTAAAAGAATTTACCAAAACAAAAGTTCCCGAAAAGGTACTAGTAAGAAGCAACGATTGTCCTCCCACTTCGTTTGTTAACGCCATTTCCATTATGCCTGAGGATGAAACGGTTGAGGTGAGGAAAACTGAGGATAGCAAGAGGGAGGAGGCGGAACCTAATGATGAGCCTGAGACCATTGAGTACTACCTTAAGCACGAAATCAACAGAAAGACCATTGCAAACCAAGTAAACAAATTTAGGTACAATGAGGTTCTTAGGGAAGCCCTTGAAGGAAAAATGACAGAAGAAGAATATGACGCCTTACCTATGGGACCTCTGTATGAGTTGGTTATAAAAAAACCACTAACAAAAAAACGAGACACCACAGGGAACTTCGTGATACCTTGTAGCATAGGTGATCTTGACATAAATGCCTTAGCTTATCAAGGGACTGATGTGAACATAATGCCACTATCAATCTATAATAAGTTAACTAAGGAGAAACCAGCCAAGACTGATCTTAGACTTTCCTTAGCTAATCACATCTATGTCTACCCTATAGGGATCGCGGTGGATGTTCTGATAGAGGTGGCTAATATCGTTTATCCGGTGGATTTCGTAATCATTGATGTTGAGGAAGATAAAAATGTGCCACTCATTCTTGGGACACCATTTCTGGCCACCGCCAAGGCAACTATCAAATGCGGAGAGGGCATCATGGTACTTAAAAGCGGGATAGGGTACGCTAGGATACCCATCAACCCAAGGTATCTTCTTAAGATCATGGAAATGATTACGGGTGGAAATCCACAAGCCCCTGGCGATAGTGTTAAGAAGAAAATGAATGATTGGGAAAAAGGGCTTAGGGACTTTATGGTTCAAGGATTGTATGCAACATTGTGGAAACCCGATAAGAAGTTAGGAAATAATCCCACTTCGATACCAAAGGCACAAAGGAACCCTAAGGAATTCCTAAAAGGAGACAAAGTACTTCTATACAAATCACGGATAAGGGCATTACGAGGTAGAAACAAACCAAGATGGTTTGGGCCTTTCACAGTGAAGGAAACCAATCTAAAGGATAAAACCGTCACCATAATAGACGACGTTGGCAAGGAATCTACGGTAAGCATACAACGCCTACACCCTTTCGACGACGGGAAATCGAAGGAAGGAGATGACGGTAATGAAGTGTAACATATTGGATTTCACATACACATCATAACATTAACACTTTAGGCGTATAGATGATTTAAGAGAGAGAGAAAGTGGGATATTCTAGAAAGAGAAACTCATGTAAGGTTAGATTACCAAAGAACATTCAACCCTCTACCTTGCAAGGTAGAGGGTATTTATAGGTTACAAAATAAACGACCTCCTGACGGCCTGTGGATCAGGTATACAATGGGTAAAGACCCGTCCTTCCTCCACGCTGTTGCAATAAACTAAATAACTAACTAAATGACTAGTAAATAACGTAATGTCTACGAGCTAACTTATGCTAGATAATATTTGGAGTGACCGATACTTCACTAAGGAATTTTCTAATTCCTAACAATCTCCCCCTAAGGGAGGTTACCATATGTTTTACATTTAGATCCCTAGCATTCTAATTTAATCTTCAGTCTTGAGCTCGCAGACTTTTCTTCTTCAAAGTACTCAAATTATATGATTCTGTGATGATTCCATCATCGTACAACTAAGAAGTATGTTTCGTGGAGGTTATGATCTGATCCACCCTGATGACCCTTTTGAGCATAACTAGAGATCATCAGCAACTATAAATCTAAGTATCACCCATTGTTGTGTTGTCAGCATATGATGTTGTGATATTTGGACCAATATGCTCACATACTGGATCATGATTTCTTCTTATCAGAGTAGCGGAAGCTTTAGATGATTCATGATATTGGCAGCAGCGTACCAGTAGCATGGAGTGAAAATATCAGAGTCATTGATGCACCAATCATGATTTCTTTAGATATGAATGTGTTGTGTGAGCATGCGGCTATGGATTGACCGCTCCATTCTGATCAGCTGCAAACATCGGGGTGTACCTGCATAAGACAGTTAGCAATAAAGTGCACGAAAGTGTCTTTGTCACTTTCGATGAATTGAGGTACACGGCCCACGGTTCCCCGTTGATCAGTACAAGAACTGCCTGTGATCAGGAATAATTCCAAAGAATTTCCTTGACAGGGTTTCGCAGCTGCTCTAGCCGTTCTCAAACTGGAGCGTCTCAAAGAAGACAACACGGAGTGAGTGAACCAGCGAATAGAGATTCACTGATTGATAAAAAGAGATTTGAAAAACAATCGTGTATTGCTCAATAGAAATTGTTTTTGCAGTACAACGAAGTTTTAGTGAAAAATCATTTATCAATCATAAACACCTTTTGATTTGAAATAATAGTACACAGTTGATGTGCTTAGAGAAAAGAGTTTTTTAAACACAACAACCGGTTTTTCAAAGGCATCCATCAATCCATTTTCTTGGACCTGGATTGATTCAATTTTAAATCGCACCACTGATGAGGTCCATATGACACAATCAAGTCTTGGCAATACCACAAGGATAGTGCGTAGGACTCATAAGATATAATCTCACTTTCCACATTGTGTGAAATAGTGAGACTACAAGAAGTAAGTGTCCTAAAGAGATTAATTGATGATCACGTGGCTCTAGACTCAATTTGTGCATTTTTGGATCCTATATCGGAGACTAGGGAGAGGGTCTCCTTCTTCAATATCAACAATCTCTAAGAGAAAGTCGATAGATAATGTAGGTTCCCCGTGAGAATGAAACAAGCCCTTTTAAGAGGAACTTGAGTAGCTTGGGAAGTTTAGTGCAGTGCGTCACTGGGTCCATGACGTCTTGTCTTCAATACCGGAGTTACCTAAGTAACCACCAGTAGCATATGTATTGAACCCGGTTTCTGCCCTAAGGTTGAATTATTGGAGGGCTATTTCTTTTCACCCCCTTTCACATTCAATTCTTTTTCATTCTTCAACCCCTTCAGTGCTTACCGAGACTTCATAACTAGAACCTTGTTGGGTTTATTCCAGTACTAGCTCTGTCTCAGTCCGCACTCTTCCCGTATCTCACTTTTCTCCTTTTTTCAATATACCTAAGGACTCTATACTATCTAGTGGATTGTCCGTGGGTAGATCCCTCCGGCTCTGGCGGGATCATGGGAACCAATACCTAACCTTATCATCCTTATATCACCGTACATAAAGTAAAGTTGGTCGGTCTATTTGGTATTGTTCATCTGCCATAGGAACCAATTGAAAACCATTTGAAAATCAATCCAGATACTTGTGATATATTATCAAAGCATTTTGTACCTGAATTGTTTTTGATATTTTTAGAAGAAGAACTCCCCCTCAACATGTAAATAAAGTATTTGAAATAGTTTTCCACACGGAGGCAAGAGAAAGAATTGACTTCTTTGATTACCATTTTCTAAAAAATATCAACATCACTTCCCTAATCGAATCAAGTAGATAAAGCATTTTGGGGAAGGATGAGGTTTTCATGATTTTGCTCCCCCTCAATATGTGCCTCGAGATTTTAAAAGAGTTTTGCACATACTAGAGGGAACCTGCACATTGAGATAAGTGATCACGTTTCAAATCATAGGTTTAAGATAGATGCTCCCCCTCAACATGTGCATGGAAAATTTGAAATCATTTGTCACATGTGGGGAGGAGAGCTTGTACATCCTTATAAAACCATTTACCGAATTATCAGTTTAAATCTAATTTAAATCACACATTCTCCCCCTATCACAATTATCAAATCATTTGAGATTTGTGATCTCTTATAGATTTAAATTGATTTTGAAAGCTTTTGAGGAGAATTGTGACTTGATTATGAAAGCGTTTTAACTGATAAGGATCTGATTTTGAGATTTTAAACTCCATTGGTTAAACATGCATGATTATCTTTTGAAAACAATAGAATGCCAAATAACTTTTTAATTTAATTGAAATCATTCTCCCCCTCAATCAATGACATAGGTTGTTGATTGAGAGATAGATATTTTGACAAATAAATACAGATGATTATCAAAAATAGAGTCCGAGTTATTTTTTTCATAGCAGTTCATTTTCAGCAGATAAATGTTTTTAGAATCAGAGCATGGAATTTTGAAAATATGATACAGTATGGCTCTGTTCTTTCTTTGACAAGCGGGTTACTGCCTGACATGACAATAAACCATAAGGGCTCAGGAGTTTGTGGTCTTTCTTCAGAGAGCCAACTTCGAATGGTGTCTTTTGAAGGTGCAGCTCTGGATGGATTAAATGGTTCACCTGACATATAAGTATCAAACCAATCATCTTTAGTTTACTTGGGAATAAACCTGGTGGATGCATCATCTTCATCTGATTCTGACTCTGCTATGACAAGCGATTCTTCATTAACCACTTGATCTTCAGGGATAGAGGAGACTGTAGAAGTGAATCTTGAGTCAACCGTGGACCATGCTGCAGATTTATTTTGCATTCCTTGATTTTCAGATGAACTGGGTTGATTGGCAGGCTTTGGTGGAGATGATGGTGGTAGTGGTGGAGGTGTGGAGGTTGTCTTAGAAGATCCACCAACTCCAGATGTTCCAGCACCCCCAGTTGGAGGTGGAGGTGGAGGAGGATCTTTATGACCTTTACGCAATGTTTCCAACACTACAGTCCTCCTTTTCTTCTTAGCTTCTCTTTCTCCAGCGTCTATCAAGAACTGTACATGATTGTCGTACTTAATTTATTCTTCGAGAGCTTCATAAAGCTTCTTATGGAACTCATGCTTATCTTCGCCAGCTTCAAACATCTTATCTGAAAGAACAGCTCTCATATCAGCGATAGGAAGATCCTTGAATCGTATTAGTAGAGGAGCCTCCATTGCCCATTCCACAACATCTTTAACTTCGCCTTCAATGGCGTCTGCCACCCCTTCATCAAAGTTGAGGTGCTCCAGCCTATAGACACAATCCACAAGGGAATCTACGGATTTTGGTAGTTGTCTTTCAAGAGCATCAATTCTTTTCACTGCTTTGTCAAGCAGTTGATCTGAAGTAAGAATTTGAGGTGGTGAAGCAGGTGGAGTATCTACATCAGCAACTGTAACCACTGGTTCAAGGGATAGAGTCTTTGCAGATTCAGGTGGAGGACGTGCGGTTGCTTGAGCATGTTTGGGAGGTGGAAGTGCGGTTGCAAGTGAAGATGCTGACATAGGGGGAATGGTTGATATGTCTTGCTGAATATTGACAGTAAACATGGATTGTGCATCTTCTTTATCATTATCTTGCTTAGAAGACTCAGCATCTATGGGTTTGTCATTTAAGAATTGATCACCGAAAGTGATGTCTGTATCTAGGTTCTTTAATGAAGATAGAGAACCGGTAGACAGATTTGGTTCATCCAAGTGCATGGTCTCATCAGATCTTGACTCAAGATTCTCCTACGAGTCTTTATACAACAAGTCATCAACCTTCTGATCAGACTGGGTATCACTTGATGCAGGAGGTTCTTTTAAAGTTTCTTGCACATTCACAAACCCATATTGTACATTAGTTGAAGAGGATTCAGTCCTTCTCTTCAGTTCATATTGATTGGTGGTACCTGCTGGAGAAGATGATATTGTTAGAAGCATATGTGCGGCTTGTTCAGTATCAACACTAACAATCCCTTTTCCTTTGTCTTGAGTGATTGGAGTTGAATGGCTCGGCTCTGGTGCAGGTTCTCTGAACACAATACCTCCAATTGGTGCACTCACTTTCTGACTTTCTAGACTTTGCTTAATTCCAAGTTGCAGAGAGGCGTCATCTTCATCAGTCAACCTCATATCACCCCTGGAGACCTCAGTTTCCTCAATGTTTACTTTTTCCCCTTCCTTCTTCTTTCTTTTCTGCTTCTGGGTGGTTCTGTCAGAAGTTTGTGACTTTTCACGTCCTCTTTTTGGAAGAGCAGCATATGACGTCCTTGAAGTCTTTGAGCCCGAACCAAACTTAGCAGCTTTGGGTTGTGGTTGAGTGGGAGAGACATTAACTTCATCACTGGATCTGGAAGCCCTTTTCTTGAACAGTTTGAAATGATCCGCCTTCTTGATATCTTCAGTGAGAAGAGAATCAGGAATCGGTAGTCCAAAGATCTCTTTATTGGCTCCACTGGGAATATATTTGAGATTGCCCAGAACAAATTCATCCTCAGCATTGTGTAGATCTGATTCAATCCTAGGGTTGAAGTTGTGAGTCTGTTGCAGGTACTGGATAACAAGCTTCGAACATCTGATGCTAGGAATCACAAGTTTGTTGAGTCTCTTTCGTCCCTGAGCTTTGTTTTGAAAGTTTGTTCTATCAGATATGAATGTGTTCATTGATAGTGAAAATTCTTCCCAGATGCGTTCAGAGACATTCACATTCACACTATTGACAATGCCCCATAGAATTTACAAGATGGGAATTCTCACTTTATCAAACCCTGATGTTTTGCCAGATAAGCACAAGTTGAGAACTGTTGTAATTGCTCTCCAGGGTTGATACATGTGTCCGGTGATGATGTCAGAAGCCCTTGCAATGCTAGTCTGGTACCCCAAACCAATAAGAAAGACAATTAGATCTTCAGCACTAGGTGGAGGTGCAGATCGTATGTTGGGGTTGCAGGGAGTGATTCCTAGAGCCTTGCTAAGAATATCAGGGTTTATCTCAAATTCCCTATTATCCAGTTTGCAGGAATATTTTGCTGTGATTTTGTTCCATTCAAGAGTGTTCCAGAATTGTTGTATGTAAATGGTGGGAATTGTGCATTTCTTTGTTAGTGCACTGAAGAAGTTAGTGTTTTTGAGGATATCAATAGACACTTTGAGGATAGGATTTTGTTGCAACTTTTGTAGATCCACATAACAGTTACTTTTTCCAATTTCTGCCCATTGAATTTTAGGAAGAATTTCTTCGTTTGAGAGAACATTGGGTGGAGCAGTAGAAGTAATGTTTTCAGCTGAGGTTGTGCAAGCCATTGAAGATCTGAAGATAAACACAACCAACAGCAATGATTGGGAACAAGTTAGATAATACATGGTTATTTAGACAGCATTGAGTACATCCTTATGACATAAACACTCAGACTTAGAAGCACAGACATAGTCCCTATAAGCAGATAGAGAAAGATAGAGTGGCAATAGCTAGTTATTAAGGATGAAGACACCATTTGATACAGTTTTCATGAGACGAATTGTATTGGAATTAAAAGATTAAAACGCGCATTTGCAAAGAAATAATGTCATGAAATAAGACACTAATGTAGAAATGATATAACAGATTTGTATGAAACAAGTTGTAACATTTAGTTACCACAGGGGAATCGAAATACAGCTTGCTCAGACATAAATGTTATAGCAAGTTACACAGAATAAGATGTCAATACAAGTCGCTTCAGTAAATCCTGAAACAAGATTGTAAGCATGAGATTATCCTAGCAAGTTGCCTTAAAACATTTTAATAGTCCTAGTCATCGAATGAAAATTAAACCAAATAAGTCTCTAAACATAAATGGACAAGTCGCTAAACCAGGCTAAGTTGCTACCTGAAAACATATTATGTCGCTAACTTATAAAGACAAGTCGCCATCAACAGTAACTCAGGCAAGTCGCTACAAATCCGTTCACTAAGTCGCTATAATTGCTAAGTCGCTAACTTGTAAAGACAAGTCGCCATCAACAGTAACACAACCAAGTTGCTACAAATCTGTTTACTAAGTCGCTACCATTACTAATTCGCTAACTTGTAAAAACAAGTCGCCATTAATAGTAATACAGCTAAGTCGCTACCAAAGTCGCTAATAATTAGTTCACTAAGTCGCCACAACTACTTAGTCGCTAACTTAAGCAGACTTAAGAACAATAACTCGCCACGATGAACTAGTAAACTAACTCGCTACCAAGAGCATTACGAAGTCGCCATCAAGAACACTTTTTTACGCAACAGATAATCATCCCAAACCAACACTTATACAACATCATTACATGGACACAATTAACAGGCAATCAAGAACGGTTACAGCAAAACCTTTAACATACTTGCAATCGACAACTCAAAACAACAACAACAAACAAGCCATCAAACTCGACATATTTAGTAACACCCAATTAACGCAATACAGCCACCCATTAACGCATTCCAACACCACCTAAACGATCATTGTACACAAGAAAAAAATGATTCCATCAGAGTAAATTCATTATCAAACCTATGTGGGAATCAAGTTTCACGGATCAAATGCTCGATGAGATCTGGGTAAAGAAATGTGTTAGACAAGCATCATAGACACATAATAGAGAACAGAAAGTGAGATTCAA
Source organism: Chrysanthemum makinoi (assembly GCA_910596185.1). Classification (NCBI taxonomy): domain Eukaryota; kingdom Viridiplantae; phylum Streptophyta; class Magnoliopsida; order Asterales; family Asteraceae; genus Chrysanthemum; species Chrysanthemum makinoi. Next base: position 313,283,473 of record OU343223.1, on the reverse strand, counting down.
ATCATACCGCTTCAAGTTGCTAGGTTGAGTGCTTAGCGATGAAGAAAGAAAGAGAGGAAAGAAAAAAAACTTTTAATTGTTTGAAAGAAAGAAGAAAAGAAAAGAAAAAACGTAAGTCGCTAGGGGTTAAGAGAGGAGATATTCTCAAGAATTCCTATTTGTCACATTCGGTCCCTGTGGTTATGTAAGAGATTAGCAACTAACTCGCTATCCTAGAATCATAATAAGTCGCTAAGACTTTTCAAAGCAAGTCTCTAACCTCAAATTTACCAAACCAAGTTGCTAAGACTTTACAAAGTAAGTTGCTCTCATGTCACATTATGTGTTACAGACTCATTAGTTTTATGAACATATCAGATTGCAAACAAGCACAGATAGCATAACGAGATAACATAATAAGATAAGCACACTAACATAATGGATAAACAATAACAACCCGCCTTTGAACACAAAACATAACTAACACTGGTGCAGATACAATCAAGATAACTTGAAAAATTCACCCCCTCTATCAATGTCACCAAAGACCATTGATTGAATTAACCTCACCCATTATAAAACAAGAATATATCATTTGTTCGAACTTCATCTATGAACCCGTGCCATTATTGAATGACATTTATAGGACCGTAGATGTTATCGATAACAAAGAATGTATTCTTTATTAGTTTGAGGAAAATGACAAAAATATGAATGTAAAAGAATGAAATCTTTAAAAAGATATATTTTTTTTTTTTTTAAAGAAAACTTGATTTGTACACAGATATAAAAGAGCGAGTCCTGATTCAAAATGAATAGGAGTCAAAGTAAGATGTACATCAATTCTGGCAAGCTATAGCTCCTGAATGAGCTATATTCATTTCTGATGGGAACCAAGTCATGAAGTTCCTGATTGAGTTGAGCATTGTACCTGAACAAGACTGAGAGCACATTGTACTACAAGCACATGTAGAATTGCAGCAGGATGGGTTAGTGACATGAATAATTTCACTATTTGATGTAACATTGGTTAATACAGAAGTATCAATATTAGAGATCTTTTTAGGCTCAATATACTTGAAGAGTTTTCCTGTGGGCATCCACTTAAGGCAAGATTTAGGTATGTAAGTCCGTTTGGATACAGAGAACTTAAATAATCTGCCAGTGGGAATCCATTTGAAGCAGTTACTAGTAGATTTGTATGTGTGCACTTCCCTATTTTGGATATTGTTCCTTTTGTGTTTCGATGGTTTCTTAGGGGATTGATCAGCCAAATGATGTTTCTTATGAGAACTAGTTGTACTTCTAGTATTTCTAAACTTTGAGCTTTGAACATTTCCCTGGAGTTTGAGATTCATCATATCGGAACGAAGCAATGAAGTGACTGGTTTTGACAAAACAATATTCTCATCAATTTGGGAGGCAAGCCTAGATTTCGATGATTTAACTCTTTCAGTTCTAAAGGCATTAGGCTGCTTAACTACTGTACGTTTAGAGTGGTTCTGACCAGTTGACTTCCCCAAATTTGATGGTTTTGCAAACTTAGTGTTCATCCTATTTCCAATAGGTTTCCTAAGCTCATTTTTTAAGGCAACAATATTGAAGCTCTTATCTTGAATTTGGGCTTTGAGGTCATCAATGTCCTTTAATAAGTTGTTAGATTGATTGATCAACTTCGAATTGGTATCCTCTAAGTTCTTTCTTAATGATTCATTTTCTCTTAACAGGTTGGACACACAAAGAGCAAGCTCAGCATTTCTAGTTTCAAGTGTATCACTAATCTCATGACAGTCATACTTCTGCACATTTGAGAGTAATAATTTCAGATTGCATATGGTTGAGTCTTTGTCCTGAATCTGGGTTTTTAATTGATTAATTTCAAAAAATTCTCGAAATTCTTGAAATTCCTGATTAATGCATGTTTTATTTGCATAAAAGCGTTCATCTTTTTGTTGCATTTCGATTTCCAAAGAAATACAATGTTTTTCAAGAATTGAGTATTTATTTGAAAGTTCATCATATACCCTTTTTTCAATCATATCATCAGCTTTAACAGTTTTAGATTCAGGCTCAACCACGATCGATTTCACAGTATTAAGATCAGAGTTAGAATCAGGTTTCTTAACATATGAATTACTATGATTAGTTAAGTGTACCTCATCACATGAAACCTTTTCTGACACTGAGTCATTGGGATCAGTATAGTTGTCTCCATCCTTTTTAATTTCAACTGAACTTCTGCATTCGGTATCATTCATTGGTTTACCTGATCCATTGCATGACCTATTAAAATCTTCCCATAGCATCACTTGACACCCCTTCATTTCATTCAGCTTCTCATTCTCATTAGCAACTTCCTTTATGTATATTTCCACATTACCCATAAGTAGAATAAAGGTGTTTCTGAACTCATGGATTTCCATTCCAGTGTGTTTTTGAATGAGATTCCAGTCAAGTCATCATCAAAATCTGAGGAATATTCCCCTTGATAAGTGACTGAAATTGATTGAAGATTACTTGAAGAGCTGCATTAGATTTATCAGTTGAGAACTGTTTATTGGTGATTTGACACCTCAGTTGTTCTAAGTTGAGTAACACAGTTCTAGTCAAAGTGGGAAAGTCCTGACGAAGGATAGCAATGCTTGTTCGATCCATAGTAGTAGATAAGAGTAGTTTGAGATGCTGATGAAGTAGTTGATATGGCTCAATGTTGTACTCCATTTGCTTAGCATCATTGTTCATTAGATGTGGTTTGTTGAGGTTTGACTCAGATGGTGAGGAGTTAAGATTACCCTTTGATGAATCAATCAATGTTGGACATTAAGAAATGCAACCAGCCATAGTTCGTGAGGTATCATAGAGTTCAAGTACTTTGGTGATTAAAGGATCAATGATGTAAGAAATTCTATTTTGACGAGTATCTTCTGCATGAACGACCTCAGTGGAGATGAGTGTAGGAACGTTGGTAGACATGATGACTGATTAAACGGGATTTTATAACTCTATGATTAAACCGGAAATAGATTCTTTCACGGGATTTTACTAAATCAAGAGAAAACCGTATTCAAAGGATATCACTCAAGTTGCTAGGAAACTTTGAACCAAGTCACTAAGTGCCAAGTCGCTATAGTCCCAAGTCGCTAGGAAACTTTGAACCAAGTCGCTAAGTGCCAAGTCGCTATAGTCCCAAGTCGCTATATAACAACTCGCTACAATCCAAGACGCTAGCAAAATTTTTTCGTCACCAAGTCGCATTTGTCAAGTCGCTAAATAGCAACTCGCTAGGTACCAACTCGCTAACACCAAGTCGCTAACAAAATAAAGTACAAGTCGCTAACTTACACCAAGTCGCTACGTGTAGTGGAGAATCCACCACTTGTACTTTTTGTCGGCTTGTCTCACTAGACAAGTCGCTAACCCAACTCGCTAAGACTTTCAACTACAACTCGCTACCAAATTGTAAAGCAAGTCGCTACCAAGAAAACTTTTCCGTGGCTCAAGTCGCTAGCATGAAAAACACATAAACACCAGTTTTCAATCCAAAAACAACCCAACCACTATGATTCAAACCTTCTAAATCAAAACCTAAACACTTGTGATGATTCTAAACACAAAAGTACTACCAAAATCCACACTTACACACTAGAAATCAACCAAATGATGCAAAAACCACTAAACTTTTTCAAGCTCAAAAACCACCTAAAAACCACTAGAAATCCAAAAATATGTAAGATATGATCTAACCATGGCTCTTGATACCAATTGTAACATATTGGATTTCACATACACATCATAACATTAACACTTTAGGCGTATAGATAATTTAAGAGAGAGAGAAAGTGGGATATTCTAGAAAGAGAAACTCATGTAAGGTTAGATTACCAAAGAACATCCAACCCTCTACCTTGCAAGGTAGAGGGTATTTATAGGTTACAAAATAAACGACCTCCTGACGGCCTGTGGATCAGGTATACATTGGGTAAAGACCCGTCCTTCCTCTACGGTGTTGCAATAAACTAAATAACTAACTAAATGACTAGTAAATAACGTAATGTCTACGAGCTAACTTATGCTAGATAATATTTGGGGTGACCGATACTTCACTAAGGAATTTTCTATTTCCTAACATGAAGTCACGTGAGGGCACGACTACGAGTTTAGCTACAAGACTCTTAAATAAAGAAAAGCGCTTCGTGGGAGGCAACCTATGCTTAATTGTTTGATTGTTAGTGTCATATATCTTTTACTAATTGAATATTCTCATGTTTAAATTTGTAAAAATGCTTTATTTTGTTTTTAACCTCGTCTTAATTGCATATAAATGTATTTTACATAAAGGATAAGTGTAGGAAGGATTACACACGTTTTCAAAAGAAACGTAAACATGAGAATAACAATTCATTAAAAGATATATATGTGTTTGTTCGAGTCAAATGCTTGTATCGAGTAATAATGGATGTTTTGCAGAAATATTTCCAGATTCTAAAGATGTAAATTTTCCAGAATTTTTTTTCAGAAAATCGCAGACCGCTTTTGTCGGATAACCTAACGGCATCAGGATTGCAACCTGACGGCGTCAGGAAGGAGTAAAAACATCAGATTACTTTTTTCTCGTTTTCTGAGCAACTTATAAATTTTTGGAATTTTCCAGGTCTTGATTTTCCAGAAATTCGGTAAACATCCATTCCACAAGCATTATATCCTAGTTTAGTAGAGTCTTATATATATTATTACCGCCGATTTTACGCAAAGGTTTCGTTTGTTTTCTTCAAATGTGAAGGTTTCATTTATCAAGAAGAAGAAACAAAAGATTGGAAGGAGCTTTTCACGCGCACATTCTTCTTGGAAAGGATTTAACCACTACTTCACATACGGATCCTACCGAGCTAATCAGGGGAGTATTAGTTTATTTCGTTTTTCATTACCTTCCATTATCATAACTTTGATACTTTCGGGGAACATTGGGGACAATGTTCAGTTTAAGTGTAGGGAGGGAAAATAAAACGGGAACTTTGAAACTATGCTTATCCTTGATTATTTGCTTTGTCCAAGTGTATTTGTGTAATAAACCATGAGAAAATGTCAGTTAGGGTAATTTTGGCACCAAATTTTTAATTTTTCATGACATATAGGAGTGGGCTATTAGTCTTAACAAAAGCGTCTCACGGATAGGAAGTTGCATGACTAGCACAAAAACCCTTTACCACCTAAATTCCACCCAAAATGTGAGGATCGCCCTTAGATTAGTAGGAATTAAAGCATTCATCTTTAATGCTTAGAGTGTGAACCGGTAGTATATTAGATTCTAGAACTTGTTTTGTGATGCATTCCGAGATCGCTAGTAAGACTACACTTGTGTAGTTAGGAATAACTAAATGATAAGAGGCATTAGGATAACCCTTGTTTGATACCCGTAATATAATTACTTCTTCCACATCGGTTGAGTAATTCCCCCACACCCTTTACGTTGTACTCATCTTTAGTACACGATACCCCTAGTTAACCCCTCAGAGCCTATCCTTTTCGCGGTTCTCGTGATGTTTCGGTTTTTCCAGAATATCAATGAAGAGCATTGTTTACACCCCACCCCCAAATATACACCCAAATCGCCTTAGCCTACCTTGTATGCACTCACTTTTAGTGCATTTTTGTTATCACCCTAAACCCTTAGTTCAATTATCTGGTTGCTTGCATGAGTTGCTAAGTCGAGTCATATCCTTTGTACACAGTTTTGGGACGATTGGGACTCATGGGAAAAAGTTAAAGTTTATAAAATGATTGAAAGGGAACGTTAAATTCCCTTATTTGCGTAATAACATACCCCAAGTGTTTTTGATCTTTTCAATTCGGGTCAAATTAGTGTTAGAGTAATAAAAACTCAAGTGTAGGGATGTGCCTATAAATCCCTATCATTTTGATGTTACCGTAGAGGATGGTAGAGTAAAAGTGTATGAAAAAAGTATATATATAGAAAAAGAGAAAAGAAAAAAATAGAGTGTTCAAAAAAAAAACAAAACAAAACAAAAAACATACGGGCTACCATCCTACATCTATCCTTTAAATTTATGTTTGTTTGTTACAGTTGGCTAGAGTCTAGAGTTTCGAGTCTTTGCTTAGCAACGCCATTCTTCGTATGCATTTAACATAGAGATTTTTGACTTGCCACCACTAAAAAGCCTATCCCACCAAACCCTTTGTTTCCCTACCGTAAGCCTAACGTTACAACCCTTTAAAGACCTCTTTGATAGTCTTTCCTAGGTGCTTACGCCAAAGCGATGGAGGTTTGATCTATTCTCAAGCCTATGGTAATCTATGTACTAGGACCGGTTAATGAGTGTTTATCTTCCATTTCCAACTTGTTATATTTCATATACACCCGAGAGAGATGTGAGTATCCAAACACCCCATGTGAGGTGCTAGTATGTAATTTCCGTGCTTGTTATGACTTTTGCGGGGCTTATATGTGTTGTGGACTGTTTTAAACCAATGCTTCATGACCCCTAACTTATAAATTAATTGGCTAAAAGCACATTTGCGAGGAAACGAGTGGTGAGATCATCATCTCAACTTGAGATGGATCCGGCGGGAAGTTGATAAGGTTTTAAAATGTACCTTTTTGAGGGGTCATTTAAGCCCTTATTTGATCACTTTTGTATCCGTTATTACTTAGTATCGTTCCTTTTTCACTCTTTAGGTCTCTTGAAGGCAAATTGCTGTAATGGCACTTATTCGGACGAAAATGTGCGAATATACGAAGAAAATGGCCAAAGTCAAGAATCGAGACACTCAGGCTGCTGAAAACATAAGGTGACGGCGTCACTGCTTATCTGCGACGCCGTCGGAGGATTTTGTGACGGGACGGAAGCCAAAACTCTTATTTTCAAGTGACTACGTCAAGTTATAAAAGAGTACGCCGTCGCAACTCAGACGGCCTAGATTCAATCCAGACGGCGTCAGAAGCTGAAGAGGACGGCGACACAATCACAAGGTGACGCCGTCGCAAGTCTAACGTGGCCAAGACGAAACCCTAATGACGGCGATCCGACGGCGTCACAAAACATAAGGTGACGTCGTCGCATGTGTAATCTTATATATAGAATCCGAATTTTTCAGTATTGGTGTGTAGTCTTTTGGAGTAAAAACATAAACCAAACCAAGACTGTCTTGTACAGTATTTTAGGGTTCCAAACCCTATCTTACATCAAGATAAGTGCTTTACTTCATTAATACAATTATGTCTTTGATTATTTGTGTGTATGCTTGCATGTTCTTCATGTCCGACTAATTTACTTTTGTGTTTGCTTAGGGAATATGAAACTTAATTATTGAATATTGATTGGTTGTCTCTTATCTTAGTTTGTTAATGATCTAGTAATGCGATAGGTCATTCGTTGTGTACTTAATGCTTGATTAAATCTTTGTGAACCTTAGAATATAACTCCTTGAGTAGTTGTAAGCTAAACCATCCAAAGAGTGCCTTAGAGTAAGAGTTTATTATCCCTAGTGGGTTTTGTAGACGAGACCCTTTGGTAAGTTCAAAGAGTTAGGGAGAAACGCATACCCTACAACTTTAGACACACAACGCAACTAAGAATAAGGACGTGACAATTCAACCACCAATAGGAGATAATTAAGGAGTAGTAAAACCTAAGTAAACACATCTTTAAACTATCATACGAGCACACAATAATTAGACATAGACTACATACACCTTAGATTAGATAATTTGATAAGTAGAGTAATCGGTAGAAATACCAACCACCAAATCCAAACCCCGAGATTCGTACCTTTCAATTTCCTAAAAAAACATGAAAAGATAAAAAAATAATCTTCCTCAACCTCAACCTTAGCGTAGTAACTTCTCACTAGCATTCCTATTCCCCTAGAGAACGATATCAATACCCGTGGCTTACCCTAATTACTACACTACAACGATTAGGTTCACTGCCTAGGGTGTTATAAAACTTGCTCGAAGAAAAGGAAGTTCCTTTGACCCCGAACGACGCGTGTAGCGTTATCAGAAGTCGCTCAAGCCAATTACTAGCTTGGTCCCGTAGAGAGAATTGGAAGAGACGCAAGCGCGTGGTCCCCCGTGTGGTAGCATCAAGGTCGATAGAGTCAACGATTTTTAGAAGTTCTTGAGATGCTGATTAGGATCTTCGAAACGAAGTCCTTGGAATGCACATCCGTTTTGCACCAACCGGATGGTGTCGGATCGCAGGGCCGTAGTTTGAGCTTGAAGTGGGAGCTCAATGGTGTTCCTATAGCCTTGATGGCTCGGTCTAGAGTATTCACCAAGAGTACGACCTCTTGGCGGGTCAAGTGGTGGTTTTTTTGGGTAAAAGGTCAAAGACCCGGTAAATATATTACTCCAAAAAACGTTTAAGTACAATGGATATAGGTGAATCCCATATCTCAGCCCGTTACATAGGCGAAAAGCTTACATAACAAGGTATTTCCTATTCTCTATATAAGAAAATAAACCACTACTCAAAAAAGAACATTATACTCCAATGGAGATTAAATTACTTCCTACCAAGGCCTTGAAGCATGATATCATACGTGTCATAATAAGCATCCCGATTACCTGGGAGATCGTAAACCTGATCCGCATAGTTATCATAGTCATAGTCATCATAATCATCTTCACGATCATGACCACCACCAACTAGATTACTCGACTCATCAAAGGTGTTCTCAACCACCTTTTCTTCACTATCAGATCCACAATCTCTCCCACCTTAGTGAATGGGTTAACCCTCTTAGTAAAAGACGTGTAAGCAACCTTTTTAATAGGAATACCATTATCATCAACAAGAGTAGCTTTCCCATCCATAAGAAGCTTTTCAAACTCCCTAATTTTCTCAACAATAGGGGTAGGACCAACCTCGTTATCTTTCATTAAATCACTCACATTTGGAACATGTGATACATTACCTGTCTTAATTGACCCGACCTCCTTTGCTTTCATTGTATTACCAGAATCCTCTACATCAGTAGGATTGCTACATTCATCAGAATCAATCGTATTTAGAGCATCAAAAGGATTAGATGTAGCAATCCCACTCGCACTGGCCACTTCAGTGGCTTTCTTCTTTGTATTTTCTACCTTCTTGTGTTCAGGAGGAGGCGCTTTAGGTTGATACCTAAACTTAGGACCCACACTAGGTTTAGTAAAACCTCCCTTACCTGGAAAACTTTGACCACCATTCCTACCCTTATTCTTGTTATTGACAGTTTGAAAACCATCATTAACACTCTGTTTAGGCTGAGTAGGAGGTGGAACAGATTTAGGACAGTCAAGAAGCATATGACCAAAAAGCTTACACGTATCACACCGAGGCGGTTTCCATTCATATTCAACCCGAATCTTTTCAATATTAGAACCTGTCCCATCAAGTAAAGGTATCTCAATATTGATGCCCTCCCTAAGAGCCTGATCCGCCTTAACATCAATCAAGCACCTAGCAAAACTACTTCGACCCCATGATTCCAAGCACATTTGACTAGTGTAAGAATCTAACATTTTTGGCGTACCAATCAGTGTGGCTAGGAGGTTGATACCATCATCAGAAAACACAGTAAGGGGCACGTCATGGAAATTAACCCATACCGGAATATTAGTCAAATCCTATTTAAGTAGGTTGGTGTTTAGGGTCCAATGTTTAAGAATAATAGGCACATTTCTAATCATCCACGGGCCGTTTTCAAGCACATCATCAACACCTTTCTTCGAATTAAACTTAAAGAAGAAGAAACCCTTTGCATTCATCATGACTTTTTGAACGCCATACTTAGCCCACTTATTACGTATATAATAATCAACAACCGGGAAAGCAATGCGTTTACCAAGAAAGTACCCATATAAAGTATTCTCAAATCTAGAGTTTACCTCTTCCACCACGTTCATAGGAACGGAAAGGTCCACTTTATTATTTTTATTGCTACACTCCAACCTACGAAAGTTAGACTTGTGCTTCGGTGGCTCACTAGAAGTAGCACCCGCATAGGTTGAGTGGAAGTGGTTGATGTGGTGGTGGATTATTGTTTGGTGGTAGATTGTCACCCATGGTGAAAAGTGTCAAGGTTACGAACAAAAACACAAAGAAGGGGGATAGACTACAATGAAGCTAATGAAAAAGAGAAAAAATCTCACTTGATTGGAATCAAGCGAGCGGACCTAAACGAGATAGAAATCTAACTAGCTATTCTATTCCTCGGCAGCGGCACCAAAAACTTGATACGAAGGGTTCGGGGTCGAGAAAACCTCCTTTTCTACGAGCAAGCTTTTCAACCCTCTAGGCAGTGAACCTAATCGTTGTAGTGTAGTATAGGGTAAGCCTTAGGGAATGATTTCGTTCTCTAGGGGAATAGGAATACTAGAAAGAGATATACGACGAGAAGGTAGGGGTTGAGGATGATTCTTTTTATTCTTTTATATGTTTTTAGAAAGCAAGGATAAAGTCTTGGGGTATATGATTGGGGGGTGGTACTTTTACCGATTTTGCTACTCAACTAATTATCTAATTTAACTACTAACTATTGGTGGTGAGTGGTGGTGTTTAGTGGTGGTGGTGGTGAGTGGCGGTGGTGGTGGTGGTGACAGTGGGTGGCGGTGGTGAGTGGTGGTGGTGATAGGTGGTGGTGGTGGTTAGTGGTGGTGGGACTAACTAAGGTTATGAATTGAGGAGCAAAGGTGCGATTTGTTTTTAACTGAAGTTATGTATTGAGGACTAATGGTGCTATTTTTTACCAAGGTTAGAAATCTAAGGTTAACCAATTACATACTTGTCAATTAGTTTGAAAGAGGTTTGCTTACAATGGAACAATATGACATGCGTTACCTACATTGGTACTCTAGATTTAGTATGTTACGTTTTTTTTTTACTTCCCCCTTTTATAAAATAAACGAACGTTTGTGTTAATTATAATTCCTCTTGGCAGCAAGGTTAAGTGGATAAAAATTCAATGCTTCAAGAGATTGTTGCGTTAAATGACGAGGATGTTGATGATAGCAGTTCTATGACAATCATATTCGTCATCATTTATCTCAATGATCTCTTAAACACTTAATTCTTTTGCACTTAACCTTGCAGCTAAACGAATAAAAACTATTACAACAGCTCATGTGTTATAAAAAAGAATAGTGGAAACAATAGCTTAAATTTGACCTACAATATACGATTAGTACATAAGAAAGAGATCGAGTGAGAATAATAATTAAAATGAAAATGGTGAAAAATAATTTACAACACATTTCAAATTGGGAGGGAAAATTTGAAGGTACATATGAAATGTGTAGTTGGTTATTTTTCATCTTTTTTATTTTTATTTTTCTTCTCATATCCTAACTTTTAGTAGGAAAAAGATAAAGTGAGAATAATAATTAATATGATAAAAATAATTAAATGTAATAATATTAGTAACTAAGTTAACGTCAGTAGTTTTATTCATATCCTTAATATCAAACGTTCACTTCCATTCACACGTTTAATTCACGATTATTCATTTTCTCTTAAACAGTTAAAAATACCGTACTAAATTCTTAATATTAAAATAACCAGTCCCGTATTATTGTAAACACATTAAGCCAACGCGAAACATCATACCCAACCTTTTATATTTCGGAAAAGAAAACAGACAAATAAATTGCTCTGACACAACCCTATATTTCAAGGGCTGAGATATTGCGGCACCCCAAAAAACACAAGCCAGGCACCCCATAGGCATGGGCCCGCCCGTCCGTACGCCTGCAGCCTGCAGGTACCTTTTTCTTCCTTTTTTTTATTTTTTATTTATTTTTTTTTTATTTTATTTAATTGTGTAGTGTTTATTTTGTGTGGTATATTTAATTTGTGTAGTGTTTTTATATGTATAGTGTATTTATTTGTGTGGTATATTTAATTTGTGTAATGTTTTTATATATATAGTGTATTTATTTGTGTATTGTTTTCATTTAATTAAACAATAACAATAAAACATTATACATTAAAACATTAAACAAGTACAACAACAAATGTTTTCAATAGTACAACAACAAATGTTTTCAATCTACTCCACATGAAGATTATTAATGTCATATCTACTCCACTTTTTTTATAAACTTTTTATAAACCTTTTTTGTAAACTTTTTTTATAAACTTTTTTTATAAACTTTTTATAAATTTTTTTTATAAATTTTTTATAAATTTTTTTTATAAACTTTTTATAAAAAAAGTTTATAAAAAGTTTATAAAAAAAGTTTATATAAATAAAGTGGCGTTACTCTCTTTGTTTTTCTTTTTGTTGGCTTAGTTAATAAATTAATAAAATATAGATGCGACCTATGTCCTTTCATTTTTTAATTACCACAAGGACGAGTTACATGCAAACACAAGGATAAATTTTTATCTTATTCAACAAGAAGTGTCAGTTGGGATTAATAAATGGGGTAGGGTACGGGTGACGTAGGAGAGATAAAACACACACCCCTTATATTAAATATAGAGGTGCCTCGGTAACTCGACCCTATTTCAAAGCCAAAACCCCCCATCGCAATACGCAGGCGCCAAACTTCTTCCTTGTTTCAAAACAAAATAAAAAGATTGAAGGCTGGCAAAGAACCTATTCATCTACTGTTCATCACGGCCCTACATGTTTAATTACTTTTTTTAGCTTATCAACAAAGACCTAATTTTGGTTTGTAATTACTTGTGAAAACCATGTGACGAGATTTTGAGAAACAACTAGTAGTGGTAGGGCTTAGCGCATCAACAATGATTAATCTATATAAAGATTTATATATTTAAAACTTTATTAATTTATAAATCTTTTTAAATTATAAACTTATTTCCATTATCTTTATCTTTACTATATAAAATGGAAAAAAAATCAAAGGTGAAAGTGAAAACTTGAAATTTGAAACTTGAAAGTCAAAGTTAAATATTAATGAAAAATGTTATCTTTAGAATCCCACTAAATGAATTCATAATTTCCACTAAATAAACCAAAGCAACTTATAAACCTCAATATTTGTGCTACTTTTTCTCGTATTCAACATATGATAAATATTGGTAATTAATAATTGATTTGTTTTCTTGTTTCATAGCCTTCTATGTTACAGGAATTAACATAATTTTGTTGTGAGTTAGGAAATGAAAAAAATATGTTTTAGTCACATTAGACAAGTAAAAAGAAAGATAAAAAATTTAAAAGATGAGCAATAATTACTTAAAAAACATATTACTGATGTAAGAAGCCCATGAAAACTAATCTAAACATCTTGCAATTAAAATGTTTATCTAACTATCTTATACTCCCTCCGTCCCACATTAATTGTCCTATTTTGATTTTTGCAGTATTTCTTTGTTAACTTTGACTTAAAATATTTTTGTTTGTATTATATAATATTTGATGAAAATTATACCAAAGAAAAATACATTTAAAACTTAATTCATTCATATGTTTTGCATCAAGTATTATATAACACAAAAAGATATAGTTAAGGTCAAAGTTAGCAAAGAAAGACTTTGAAAAGTCAAATAGGACAATTAATATGGGACGGAGGGAGTAAAATATAAAGGTCTTTTCTAGCATTAAATGACTAAGACTCTTAAACTTAAGCAATACAAAAAACAAAGCAAAGTTTACAAGTATATTAAACATAGTTTTGGTTAAATCTAAGGAGATGAGGTTATGAACATAGTTTTGGTTAAATCTACTGTTTTATGGTTATCTTTATTATACAGAGTAATTACAAAAGGCACTCAAGTACTAAAGGTGAAAGTAAAAAATTGAAAGTTGAAAGTTGAAATACATTATACAACCGGTGTATATATTTTTGTTAAGTTTCTTAGGTTTGAAGTTTTTTTAATTGGGTCAAATCTCATGCCTTGATGAATGATAACTACAAAGTGAAGCCAATCAAAGAGTTCTGTCAAAGAGGATTCAACACCTCAAATGCCGTGTACTAAGAAATTTTACACGGCGAGTAACGTGCATTTTTAGTTATCTCTTAATTGATGTAATATTTTATTTTCAGTTTCAATAATATTTTTATATGTTTTTTGATACATGTTAATAATTTTTGCTTCAGCTGATTATCGCATGTTACGAAACACTTACCACAATATAACATATCGTTAATTATCTGCCGCTAGGCGCGGGTACTCGTCTAGTAAATAAACATATTCATTAACCTTTTCATATCATAAAACACTCTCAACACTCTCAAATTACATAAATTAAACCTCTTCAAAGTTCTAGACTTATTCATGCCATATAGACATGAATTGCTTTCTCATTATGATACACAAACTGTTGGACCTCTTCAAAAAATTTTAAACCTATTCTTTTGGCATTGCTATTCCAAATTGCTTATTAAACTAAAATTTTCCATTATATGCACAGTAGATTTATGACATTTACAAAAAGGTGGATGACAAACGGGTAACAAGCTGGGCCGCTAGCCTTTTTTGAATAGCAAAACCAATCCTTTTGAAAACTACATTTATGGATCCTAGGTGTCATAATATTACTATGCATAACCCATTGAACTCTGTTGAGGAACTCTACTGCCTCAGGTGCAAGGAAACCAAAAGTATCAAACGCGAAAGGGATAAAAACATGTTGATTTTCAATGCACGTTTTCTCGTGTTTTGCTGCTTTGTACGAAGCGGCTTTCAAAGTAGCCTGACCTACTGTAAAACCCCGGCTGCTCCAACCCACGAGAGGAGAAACCCCAATCAGATCCACACACTCATGTTTTCCTCCAACCCATCCAAACACCAAAACATCTGCCGGTTTGAGTGTCGATCTTCCATCCAACTGGTCGGTCAAAAAATTCATATGTGCTTCTTTCTTGGCGGAGATCTCAGCACGCCTACAAACGTCAAAAAGGACATCCCTAACCATATCGTGTCTGTATTTGAAGCCCGGGAGCTCTTTGCAATGAACTGCATGTTCCCCCAAAGAATTCAAACATGCCTTGCGACAAACTGGACATGTCTCATCAACCGGAAATAAAGGAATCATAAGGCGATACTTAAGGATAGTACGATATTCCACCGGTGACATATGTTGATCAAGCCCGTCTATGGGGATAGCTAGTAGAAAATCCTGGGCATGTGGAGCTCGCAGACTCTCAAAAACCGCTTTCTGTCTCATAGTCATGTCAGAGTTAACTTCCATATCCTTGATCATTTCACTAAAAGGTGCACTCGCCAATGTTTGTTGGGGTTTTGAGGGGGCGGTGTCCTTATTAGTGAAACCACTAAAATCAAATCATGGAATCGTATCACGAAGACAAGCCAGAGCACAAACATCATCCATACCACATATGCCACTATCCCGTAAGATGTGGTCTTGTAGCACCCAATATTGAGCCCGCGAGGCCACAAAAGCATAAGAGGAAACCACTGTTGCCGAGTACAAACCCAAATCACCAAATTGAATGGGTAAAGAAGTGATTCGCCACTGTGAGTCTCCAAAGAATGGCCCACCACTAACCACTATGTTCTCAATCGACCCACGCAACCCTTTGTCAAAGAACAAGGCCGCTTCTTCCATGTATACAGGTTGACAACTCCTAAAACCAAAAAAAAAAAAGTTTCGCAATATTCATACATGATCGAAGCAAAAGGAGCTCACTCTGCGGGTCACGTAACTGTGGAAGAAGACTCATCAAATCAACAACATTCGTAGCTCTTCTCATAGCCAACCCACTAATAAAATCCGCATCTCTACTAACAGCTATCAACAGGGAATAAACCATCACGAAGCTTTGTACCATCATACGAGGGCCAAAATATCTATGTTTTCTTGATATTAAGTTCAAGACCCAAACCTGGACCACTCACCTTTACAATGTCTAACACCTTGGCCACCTCTTCCGCGTCTCAAATAACTATCCCATCATCAAGATACCAAGCATGGATAAGAAGCTTGCAATTGTCTCGGATCTTATGTACTAGCGGGTGCAATACAAGAGCAAAAAGAAGAGGTCCCAAAGGGTTACCTTGCTGCACCCCAGTGGTAGACCAGATATGTGTTTCTCCTATATATAACCTCGTTGCCTGCCCGATAAGAAATCCACCCACAAAGAAATGGAGGGACACCTCACCCTAACCTCGTGAAGTAATGCTGATCTATCCACACGGTTGAATGCATTCGAGAACTCCACTATAAGCATTACAAGTAAAAGAAAAGAAAAAAAGCTGCTACTGACTCTAAAGAAGATTCAAACTTGAAGCTTAGTACAATACTTGTGAGGAATGCGAGTTCACTTCCATCAAAACTGAAAATATTGAACATGAAGCCATAAAATACTCCAATATCTAGAAATTACAACTTTTTTCAACTTTAGACGAAGCACAATCGAAGTTTATGTTTTTTCAGAAAGATAAATCTAGAAACAACTCAGCTTTGCAAGCTATGGGGTATACAAGTAGTTCTTTAAAAGGAAAAAATCTATAAATTAATAACGTACTTTAAAAAAAACTCATTATCCTCTATTTACTTCACTTATTATCATAATACATAACTGTTTTCATTTTATTCGGTTATTTTCTGTCCGTTTTTATCGGTTTTCGTAAATCGTCCATTTTTATCCGTTTTCATTGTAATATGTCCGGATAAAAACAGTTTTGACGTGGATAATAAAAACGGTTTTTATCTGTTTTGTAGGACTAGTAATGTTGAAGCACATATCTTTTTAAAGACAAGTTGAAGGGGGGTCGAACCAAATCAGTGCATACGAAATTCCCCAAAAGTAAATTTGTAATGTGAACAAGAACATCATCATTGATCATATCCCCGAAAAAATAAAACATTTGAATAGCGAAAAGGATAGGATAATAAGTCCGATCACTCACTTTCTTTTTTGTTAATCATGAATTTTGATTTGCGAAAACATCCAGATGAGATAATTAGCAACAAACTAATGAATGAATTGATTGATAGCGCATACCACGATTGTTATATTTATGTAGATAGATCGATTTCATGAACAGTTACAAACACACAATCGGCGAAGGCATAAAAACAGAATCAAATTGATTAATTATCAATTAATTAATCAATGATTATGAAGTTACATGTATCCTTGCAGCTAGTATCACTCAAGCATCGAGCAAATATTTGTTCTGAATACGAATCTGGCTTTGGGCAAATCAAGAACATGGAATCTGATATGATTTAATCCTGCCATGCAAAATATATTACTTCCATTGAATCAACTAGTTCACAATTATCACCAAGTAATAGAAAAAAGTTGTGTGTTTGAATAATGTACCTCTTTTGATGCAACATGGTTGTGCTTAGTGTTATACAAACGATTCCCCAAATTTGACCTTAGGATTACTTTGTGACTGAAGATAGCAGTAATTACTATCACCAATAACATTTTTCGCATCGTTATAGAGCTTTTTAATTCTCAATTTTTCGATTGTTCTTACCCTAGCTCTTGCTCTTGCCTCTACCCTTAACTGGCTTCTAGCTGCTACATTCACATGAAATCCAAATTTCTGTTTTTGTGCTGTTTTCTTCTTCTTTTTGCCAACATTAAAACACTTGGCTACAGCCTACTTCTTTTTGCCCTTCTGGTCGCCTTTATCCATGAACACTTCTTCACATTGATCAGAAAGATTTGAAGAAGAGGTATGCTTCATTTCTTGAACCAAATCAGCAATAGCAGTTTTTGATTTTGTAAAGAGCCAATCAAGGGTTTTGCTTGCTATATCAAACCCCAGCAAATCTTGAAGAGCAAATAACTTATTTGAAATGTCAATTGACAATCTCACCCTTCGATCTCGAGGACCTTGAGCTGTAAAGATCTTGCAATGCCTGTCTTTCTTCGAAGCCGCAACTCGCTTCTTCCTAGGCAGAGAAATCATTGAATCTGAAGGATTCAAATGATTATGATCATGACCATTACTATAGTTATGATTATTTTTATCATGGTTTTCCAAGTGTGACTCTTTAATCGAAGGTGGGGGAGGTGAAGGAGCATGATTAAAAGAACAATCTTGGGCGACAAATGGGTGGTGGTTATAGTAACCACCGTGTTTTTCTAGACAGGAGAAAAAGCCGGAAGGATGGAAGTCATGACAGGAAGATGGAAATGGATTTGAAGAATTAAACATGCTTAAGAACAAATTTAAATTCAGAAAAGCTTAAAAACTTTTCAGCTAAAGATTCATGTAAGTAAAACCTACAAATCAAAATACTCTTTTGCCAAAAGAGGGTAATAATCTTGTTTAGAGCCACAAATCTTGATCTTTTAGGGCAGAGAATTTTCATAATTCAGCTAGGGCAATATATGTTCATCTTTTAGGGCATTATTGAGCCAACTACTGCATTTGCTAAAAAAAGCATATTTTTTTATTTTCTTGGATATGATGTAGTTATAACTAGGGGTGAAAACGAGCTGAGCCGCTTGTGAAAAGCTCGAGATCGGATCGGTAAAAAGCTCAAACAAGCCGAGCCTAAACGAGCTTGAGCGTAAGTTTGGGCTCATTTAATAAACGAGCTCGAGCCCGAGCTTTATAAAAAAAGCTCGTTTAGGCTCGCGAGCCTAAACGAACCCTAAAAATATATACGTATATTTATTCTTTATATGTATAACATTGTTAACGAGCTCGAGCCTTGTGTTAACGAGCCGACCTTTGTGTTAACGAGCCAAACTCGAGCCTTGTGTTAACTAGCCGAGCTCCATTTTAACTTTACACATCATATAAATTAGTCGAGCCCGAGCCCGAGCCGAGCTCGAACTTGTGAAAAATTTAATGAACCGAGCTTGAGCACAAAATGTTAGGCTCGAAACGAGCTCAAGCTCGAGCTCGAGCTTTTTATATATAAACGAGCCGAGCTCGAGCTCTGACAGGCTCAGGCTCGGCTCGGCTCGTTTTCGCCCTGGTTATAACATGACCCCTTTTATCTCCTTAAAAAGGCAAATTTACTAATCCGCATAAAGTTGAGGAAACAGACAAAAACAAATTTGGATCGTATTGATTGGGATATCTAATCCCAGGACCGTCAATGAAAAAAAATAAAAAAATAAAAATCTTTGGTCGTTGTCAAAGTTTATTCGTATGTAAGAAAATCGTCCTCTAGGATTTTTGTTTTTCAGAGTGGCGTTGTTGCTCCAGGTACATGTTTTACTTACCACAAACAGTAAGAGGAATTATCCTGTTTAATCTTCTTATTATGGTTATTATGTTTTACTTACCACAAACAGTAAGAGGAATTATCCTGTTTAATCTTCTTATTATGGTACCTATCTCTCTTGTTTTATTATCTTATTTTATTTCTCTTTTCTTTTAATCTTTTTGTTTATGTTATTCTTTCTGTATTTTTTGAACTTGAGAAGTTTAATTTCCTACCTGATCTTTGTACCTAATAAGGAATTTGAAAAGGAATATTGTGATACGAACATGATCGATAATAAGATAAAAGAAAGAAATAACAAAGATAAATGCTCTATTTTGATGGGATAAACCGAGCCCTCGATGGTTTATATTAGTGAGATAAACCGACTCCCCAACTGATAACCAAATCAATTACTTCATATTCGACATAATGAGAATTACAACCCTAATCCCTATTTATAATAGGGCTAATGATTAAAAAAAGTACTATACTTTTCATCATTTCCTCTTCAGGGTATCGAACAAAAAAATTGTTTTTGAGCACATTTTATTACTAAATATTGTTTTTTGTGGGTAATATCTTACCCTCTCATCAGGTTACCGGTAACCTTTGTAATAATACTTGCCACATAGGATTCCCGCTTTCTTCCTCGTACCCAAAACACACGCCCAAAGCTTCAAAACACACGCTCCCTACTTTACCAAAAAATCTGTACCTTTTAATATTATTCAAGTACACTAT
This sequence comes from Chrysanthemum makinoi, assembly GCA_910596185.1. Taxonomy (NCBI): domain Eukaryota; kingdom Viridiplantae; phylum Streptophyta; class Magnoliopsida; order Asterales; family Asteraceae; genus Chrysanthemum; species Chrysanthemum makinoi. The sequence continues at coordinate 313,263,628 of OU343223.1, read as the reverse complement.
TTTTTGATTATATAACCCCACACCACACTTAGTGATACTTCATTTCAAGATCCAAAAATAACTTGTGGAACCCTAATTTGTCCCCCACATTGAATACATCCAATTGATTGTTGTTTTCCATAATTGTTCATGTGAAAAGGTAGTTTCTGTCATTTAATTACTATTTTATTACCCTATTTGTATTAATTTATTAAAATATTGATTTTTTTAATTTTTTAGGGTTTTAAAAAATTTGGGCTTTCTTTATTTTAATTTTTTGTCTGTATAGGTCTGATGGACAGAAACGAAGACGTTGTCTTCAAAATACACCATGGTGGTGTATTTTTGTTTGATCCTCTCAGGTATGAACAAGGCCAAATAACTAAGATGAATTCTTGCTCAACAAATTGGGTGATGTTTAACGAAATGTGCAACATTTTAGTTGCTAAGTTTAATGATAAAATTTGGGCTTTGTTTTGTTGCATTCCTGAGTTAGACATAGACAGTGGAGGTTTGAAAATAATTGAAAGGGATTCAGATCTTCAAGTAGTGTATGAACTAGCTGAAATGCATGAGAAAGTAGAGTTGTATGTAGCCCATGAACCACAAAACTTAGCTGACTACTACTATCATAACTTATGTTTAGAAGGTTCAGACGAAGAAGTAACTTCTACTAGGAAAGAACATGAAATAAGAAACATGCTGGTAATATGTCTGTTGAGGAGCTCATTGCATGGACCGAGGAAGAAGCAAAATCTCATTTTCTAAGGTCTCCCTCTAATAAGTCTAGACCACTAAGAAATGTTTGTAAGGGCAAGGTTTTGTTTACTAGTACCTATGATGTGTATGATACAGGATTAGATTATGGTGTAATGTTAGATGACAATGAGGTATCTTAAGAAGATCTTCTAGCTAATTCCAACGATTTGGATAACGACGGTCAGTCTTTGCCTAAGGACAATGTAGTACTTGATAAGGTTGATAATAGGTCTAGTAATGGTGACAATGTGGATAATGTAGTTGATACGGTTGCTGATAATATTGTTGACAATGTGGTTGAAGAGCCTAGTAATGGTCAGAATGTGGTTGAAGAGCCTAGTATTGATGATGAAGTTCTTGCGAGACAAAAGAAACTAAACAAAGGTAACGGTGTAATGACAAAAGAAGATACAGTTAAGAATAAGAAACGAAAGAGTGTCCCTAGGGGTAATGGTATCTCAATTAGAGAAAATGAAGGGCCTTTATCTTCAGACAGTGACAGTGATGAGTTTGAAAATTGTGTTGATTATGGCCAATATTCTTCAGAAAGTGAGGGTTATGAGACAGAAAAGTCTTTTGATTATCTAAGTGATGTTGAGGATGAAGTCATTGAGCTTAGAAAAAGAAAGATTGAGTCTAAAAAAATAGGGGTGAAGATCATGAGGATACTGAACCAGCTGTTTATGTTGACATGACACGTTCACTTGATCATATTGGTGACACTTTTGGTGAGACAGTTAGAGAGCATGAACATTATATGGAATCTTTAATGCATAAAATCAAAGGTAATGGAGTGGGAATCTCATACCCTTTTGTCATGGTGGAGAAACAAGATGAAAAATATCCAATACATGATGATCAAACACATTGGAGACTCAAGAAACCAGTGGTAATGAATTCACTTATTTCTTAATGCTTTATGTCTAATTATTATTAACTGCTATATTTTACTTATACCAACATTCTTGTTTTCTTCACAGCTTGGAGAAAAGTATGTTAATCATAAGCATTTTAGGGAAGCTCTTACCTATTATGCATTGGCAAATGGGTTTTGATTGTGGTTTGAGAAGAGTACCACAAAAATGGTTATCGCTAGGTGTGGTAGAAGGAAAGAGGTTTTAAAGGATCCAAGTAAGGGAAAACAAAGGGTCAATAAGAAGTACCCAACTGGTCAACAGGTCAATGAATGCAAGTGGAGATGCTATGGGAAGACGTTGAAAGGTCAGAAAACATTTCAGGTTATTTCATTGACAGATGAGCATACATGTGTATGAGACTTCAATTATAGAAGGCTTGTAAGTTTCAAATGGATTGGAAGAAACTTTGGGGATAAAATCAGGATGAACCCAAAGATTACAATAGTTGTAATACAAGAATTGGTTATGAAGAAATACACATGCAAAGTTAGTGCTACTCAGTGTTTGAATGCAAAGAAGTATGCCTTCAGTGAAGGTGAAGCTGCTATTCAAGATCATTATGGATTGCTAAGGTCATACGCAAAGGCAATTTCAGAATCAAATGTGGGTTCAACTGTCAAAGTAGGTGTCATAGTTAACCCAGATGACAAGACCTACTTTGACATGTTCTATGTATGTTTCCATGGGCTGAAAGAGGGTTGGAAAAAGGGTTGTAGAAAGATACTTGCATTGGATGGGTGTTTTTTGTAAAAACCAAACTGTGGTGAAATTTTGACAGCTGTCGGGAGAAACGGAAACAACCACATATTCCCTGTGGCATGGGCTATGGTGACAATTGAAAACAAAGACAATTGGAGTTGGTTTCTTCAATTGTTAGCTGATGATTTGATGATACCACTTGGTTATGATGTGACACTAATGTCTGATCAGCATAAGGTTATAATTATTTTTCAATTTTGAAATTCTCATAGTTTGTTTTACATTGCTATTTCTAACTGTGTAAACTTTTTTCAAGGGTCTCATTGAAGCTGTTAAAGAAGTAATTCCTCAAGCAGAGCATCGACAGTGTGCACGCCATATTTATGAAGGCATCAGAAAGGAATACAGTGGAGTTGAGTTTCGCGGACTCTTCTGGGCTGCATCCAAAGCTTCATACCCACAACTCTTTAAGAAAATTATGCTGAAGATCAAGACAGTTAATCCAAGAGCACATGAGTACTTGGAGAAAAAAGACCCAAAGACTTGGTCAAGAGCTTTTTTTAAAGAAGGTGTCTGTTGCGAGGCTATTGAAAATGGTTTCAGCGAATGCTTTAACTCATTTTTGTGTAGTGTAAGGGATAAACCAATCATAACTTTGTTAGAGTCAATAAGAGTAACAGTCATGGAAAGGATGAACACTATGAGAATGCTATGTGAAAAATGGACTGGTGACATTTGTCCAAACATCCAAAAGGTCATAGAACTTTCCAAGGATAGCCAAAGGTACTTTCAAACTTCATAATACTAAACTTTGTTAAACTGTTTGGAATTATGGCCATATTATCATTAACATTCTAATTTTTGTAACTACTTACCAGGTTCTGGCATGTCATTCCATGTGGTGGGAATAAATTTGAAGTCAGAAAGGGCTATGATGCTTTTAAAGTAGATGAGCCAAAGAGGACATGCTCTTGTAGGATGTGGCAATTGTCAGGTTTGCCATGTTCACATGCAATTGCTTGTATATTTAAACTTGGTAAGATGGTTGAGGATTATGTGCCTGATTACTTTAGAAAGGATATGTATATGCAAGCCTATAGTGAGTACATTAAACCTGTGGATAGCATACACTTCTGGCCTGACTCTAGTAACTTATCTAGGATATTGGGTCCGTTACAAAAGAAAATGCCTGGTAGGCCTAAGAAAAAAAGGGTTGGGGCCTCACATCAACCAAAGTCAGGTAATAAGATTTCTAGAGCAGGGGTTGTTATGACTTGCCATAACTGTGGGGAACTTGGCCATAATAGGAAGGGGTGTAAGAAAGAACCTATACCAAAACCACCCAAAGAGAAAGGGAAAATAGGCAGACCAAAAAAGGTGATACCCACAGAACAACCCTTGGTTGATGAAAGTGATATACCTGTATTTGTTAACAATAGCATTGATGAGTTTGAAATGGGTGAAACAAATAGAAATTTTGTGTTCACATTTTCGGATGGGAGGAGAGTTCACACAGGCAGAAACTTTGAAACTAGGAAGAAAGGTACCTTTGGATATGTTAAGATGAGAGGTGGCAAGAGCAAGTCTGGTGGACTATTACCCACACAGAGAATTGGAAGGATGGGAGCATGGTTAGGAATGAATGCTGAAACTTCTGACACAATTGAGTCTTATGAACCTCTTCATGCAACACACACATCAAGTAGCATAACATCACTTGTTTTAACACCTCTATACATGCTGCAAAAAACTTACATGATTATTATGCAGGGTCAAAGAAAAGTTCAAACCAAGGTGAAAACATACCTGTAACACAGCATTCACAAGTTGTTGGGACATCCCATGAAGCTGCAACTAGATCTAGAAGAGGTGGAACATCATCCACAAGAGGTAGAATGAAAAGAAGAAGCTTCACACAGTCAAGATTTGTTGAACCAAAAGAAAGAGAAGAAACAAGAAGGGTTGCATCTGCTGAGCCACAACCTAGGCAAGAAAGAGCAAGACCACAACATGAACCTCTTCCTCTAAGAATGAAGAGTCAAATAATTCTCCATAGGAAACTTTCTGATCCAGTTACAAGTCCAGGATTAAGTTTGGAGAATGATATACTCTTGGATTAAATTCCAAGACTTTGTTAGCACATATTTTGGGAAATCTGTATTTTGTGCTAAAACTTCTAAGTACTATGATCTGAATTAGGTTTGTAAGTAGTAAGAAACTGATATAGTGTTGCAATTTATGCCACTACTGTGCCCTATTTTGTCTACTGAATGGCCTAGATTAGTTAATGTAAACAGTTGGTAGGAACCTGATATAGTGCTACACTTGATGCCACTATATATGCTTGCCTATTTTGTCTATGGAAAGGTATATAATGGAACAGGTTTTAGTGTTCTGCTTTTAACAATGTAAAGTGCTTATGCATAAACAATTGTTATGAAAGAACACTTGTAGTTCAATGAAGCTTCTTATTTTATCAATTTTATACTTTGTAAATGTTGTGTTAATTTAAGTGATGTACAGAAGTGTTAATGCAAGTAGTATCACATTACTTGGTACCACATATTACTTGTTAAATGGCACCACAAAATATAACCAAATTGAAGACATATACGGGAACACATATTACTTGTTAAATGGCACCACAAAATACAACCAAATTTCATGCTTTCATTAACAAAAGAAAGTTAAAGGTACACAACATTGCTGATTACATTACATAACCCACATACATCCTGTTAGGATTTAGAAAGCTCGTAGTCGTAGTCATTTAGAGTTAGTAAGTAGTTTGTTAAGTAACACCGTAGAGGACGAACGGGTCTTTACCCACTATATGCCTGATCCACAGCCCGTAGGAGGCGTGTCTTGTAAGAAACTATAAATACCCTCTACCTCCCAAGGTAGAGGGTTGGAGCTTCAATACCATTTTTCTTTTGTTTTACATAGTTCCCAACTCTCTTCCCTTTCTCTCTCTAGAACTTTCTCTCTCTAAACATTGTATACGCCTTATATGATTATTGTTTGATGTGTTTGTGAAATCCAATATGTTACAATTGGTATCAAGAGCCAAGGTTTAATCACTCATCTTTCATGTTCTTGGTTTTAGTGGATTTCATAAGGTTTTTGGGGTTAAAAGTGTTTAGAAGAGTTTGAATCATTTGGACCATTTTTAGTATTAAAGTTTGGATTTTGATTGTACTTTTATGTTTAGAATCATCATAAGTGGTTAGGTTTTGATTTGGAAGGCTTGAATCATCTTGGTTGGGCTGTTTTGGATTGAAAAAGTGCTTGTTTTTGAAAGTTTGTACGAAGCGAGTTGCTTCTCGGTAAACTATTCCTAGAAGCGAGTTGTCTTGTTTCTTGAAGCGAGTTGTCACTGAAGAGAGTTGTTACTTAAGCAAGTTGTCACATAAGCGAGTTGGGTTCTAAGCGAGTTGTGTTCTAAGCGAGTTGGTCTTATGCGACTTGGCTATTAAGCGAGTTATCTCTTTATGCGACTTGTGTTCAATGCGACTTGTCTATTAAGCGAGTTGTCTATTTATGCGAGTTGTGTTTCATGCGACTTGTATATTAAGAGATTTGTCATCCAAGCGAATTGACTGGGGTGCGATGTCTTGGGTGCGAGTTGTCTTGGGTGCGTTTTGTTGACTTTTCCCGACAAAACTTCAAACATCCATAACTTTTGAACCGTAACTCCGTCTTCAGCGTTCTACCCATCAAAACGACCATGAGAACGAGGAGAATGGCACGCCGAATTCGGGTAAACCTTCGAGGCATAAATCCGCTCCGAACAGAAGTTATTGAGGTTTTTAAGTTTTTAGACCCAAATTTCTCCTTAAAAACGTGCATCAACCAATCCAAATCTCAACCAAACAACATCTCTGCTAATCCTACATACAATCATAAGTCCTAACACATAATTTTCTATCATTGTGTCGATCTACACATTCCATTGGTCATTTATTAACGGTTTGGTCTTGATTTTAGTAAAATCCCGCGAAAGATTATATTTCTAGGTTTAAATCACAGACTTGTAAAATCCCGTGTATACAGCAACATCATGCCTAACGATTCAGATTCAGTTGTATCTAAGATACTCAGTTTATATGACGTAATCAATGAACAGAAGATACCCAACAATGAACAACAGACTATCGTGTTTGAGTCGGATGATGCTAAAATGGATTTTTGGTGCTCAAATTCACAAGAGAGAGAGGTACACCAACCACAACCTGTGCAAGTTAATGCAAAGGAACACTCCATGGAAGCTTCGGATGTACCCAAGAAAGTGATGCACGGGCCACAACCTGTGCACGTTAATGCAGAGCAAAGCTGCATGGAAGTTTCTACTATACCTAGCTGTGCATCCCTTACCACTAAGCTTAACATATATCAGGTTGCCATCTATGAACAGCATGCTAAGTTTGAATTGACCACCCGTGAGCAGGAGATGGATAACCAAATACGTACAGTTATTAGAAAATGTAATTTTAGGGAAGAAATGTTAAAACAAGAGTTAAACTCCTTACAAGAAAAGCTCAATAAAACTATTAAGCAAAAGCAAGAACTTCAAGAAAATGTAAAAGTGCTTAAACAGGAATTTAACGCTAAGGAATCAAAACTTTTGAATGATTTTTCTAACCTAAAAACGTTGAAAAACAAACTTGAAAACAAAATGTACGTATAAGGGAACACCATTCAGACTGCTCACATGATCACTAAGCATAGAGTCTTAAGCGATAAGCATAGTATTGCCCTTGTAGAGGAACCCAATCCTGAGTATGGTAAAATAGCGAAGGCTGCTCAAAAGGTGGTCTATGATGGTAATGAGATCCTTAAGCATAGGCAAACACCATCTTGCATAGGAAGCACGGAAGAGGATAGAGAATTAGAAGATGCCTCTAGGGAGAAAATGGATAAGAAGCTAAAAGATCCTGAGTGTAAAAAGAAAAACATAACGATCAAACCCCATGATTACACCAAAGAAAATTGGATTTCCCTAAACATGTTTAAGCCTCAAACTCAATTAACCCCGGAACAAGTTTTTTGGAAAAAGGACATATATATGAAAAAAGCAAATGTACTTTTTGAACAAACACTCCCCTTAGGAAAGTGCCTCCATCTACTGTGTATCCTCCGAATACACCAATGCATTTAGTTCTTAGAACTATTCCCACTAAGAGCAAGACCTTAATCAGCATGTATGTTGTTCATCAACTATTCGTTGATTTTGAAAAGACATGTAAGAAAAGAATCACACCTACAGGGATAACTGAAGGGGAGAGGGGTTTTGAGCAAACTAAAGAATGCTATTTAACTGAAGTCATGTCTTTCTTTAAACAATTAAAAAATCAATTTGAGAGTCTTCAAAAGGGGATAGACTCCGAAATTAAAGAGATGGAAAAAGAATTTGATGCAATGATAGTTGAGGTCGATAATTATCAACGGGAACTTAAATATAATGAAATTGAAAGAAAGAATATGCATATCTTAAAAGAGAACTTGATTTCGAGTTATGTTGCTCAAGATGTGTTTTATACTGTTACTAATTATTCCATTACTGCTTCTCAATTTCATGAATTGTCTATTGCTTTAAAAGTCTTCCAAGATCGTATCATTGAGCTTGAAACAAAAAATTCAAAATTGCATGACAAAATCAAAAAGGATGATCATGATAATATGGTAAGGCATTTTTCTAAATTAGAAGTTAATTATCTTGATTTACAATTAAAATGTCAACATCTTAAAGAAAGTGTTAAAACCTCAAATGCCAAGACATCTTCAGATGCTCCTGAGTTTGATGCAGTTTTTGTAATAAACAAATGTGATGAACAAATTCGAGCTCATTGTAACACGATCAAAAGGTTGAAAGTTCAAATTTCACAATTGAAAGGTGAAAAGAATGAAGTGACTGGCTCCCGTATGCCTCTACCTTTAGATTCTCAGAATTTCCAACTTCAAAACATGATTAATAAACTACAAAAGGAAAATGAATGTTTTCAAGTTGAAATTTCAAAAGTTAATGCTCAAAACAAAGAATTATGTGATTCACTCAAGGTTAATCATGATAATAACAGTGAAAAGGTAACTTATTTGCTTAACGAAATTGAGAATCTGAAGCGTGTAGTAAAAGGGAAAATGCCAATCACCACTAGTGAGAATGTTGCACCAAAGGTTCCTGCTTGTTCTAAATATGCTGTAACTGTGAAATATATCCCCCTCATCTTAGAAACAATGAATTTGCATATCAAACATATCTTTCGCACCACAAGGATAGTCTAGAGTGCCTCCGTAAGAGTGTTGAATATGATAAGATAGAGAAACCACCTGATAATACTGTTGGGCATGCATGCTTATATGCCAAACGATCTCATAAACTCTTAGAATGTGTGATTGCAACATGTCCTAAATCTGGTACTAGGAAAGATAGAGAAGTTATGCCTTGTTCTATGCCTAAAGTCAAGCATGTGACCTTTAATGTGCCTCTGAAAGCCTCAGAACCCAGCACTTCTAGACCAGAAAATCAAATGGCAGTAAAACAAACTAAGGCTCCCGTCATCACTTCTATAGATGTTAAGATTGACACTAAAGTTAGCGGGTCAAAACCTAGAAGCAATGTAAAGAAGGATAGGATTTCGCAAACTAAAAGTGATCATGAAAAGGAAGTGAAAGAACACCATAGGGACAATAAGTTTGACTTGAACAAAAAGAATCGTGTTGGTTCTAGTATTAGCTCTAAGCTTACTGAAATTAATTCGATGTCTTATGCTGTCTGCAATACATGTAAAGAATGTCTATTTTCTGGTAATCATGATAAATGTGGTGTGTCATTTCTGAGGTCTAAGAATCAAAACCCAGTTATGAAATTTTGGAAAGAGAAACAGATTAAGCAATCCTGGAAACCTACAGGGAAGGTTTTTACCAATATAGGATTTCAGTGGAATCCCACAGGTCGAATATTCACGCATGGAAAACCTTGCTCCTTAACTAGATCCACTATGCCTAGAGTAGTGCCTGTTAAGGTTTGGAAGCCAACTGGTCGAATAATCCCATTAGGCACACGATGCCCTTTAACTAAGTCTGATGATTCTACTAGTTTAGCTCCTAGTGATAATGCCATAGAAACTAGAGTTTCTGCTAATTCAAAGATTGTTTGCGCTAACCAAAAGGAACCCATTTTCACATGGGGATCCAATGTTTTCAAATTTCCATCTTTTTCTGTGTACCAATGCAGGTCATACAAATCATCTGTTGGTACTTGGATTAAGGCTGCTCTAAACAGATAAGGGGAAATGACAATGACGTCTGTTCACATCAGTTCAGGCCTCGTACTTCATCATGATGGCATATAGATAAAACTTCAGGCCCCGTTCCTCAAGGAAAAGAAAAGTGTAAGCCTCAGTGCGCTTTATCTTCAGAAGAAGAGAAATCTTCATTTCTATGACCATTCTCATCGACATTCTTCATCAACAAGCTTCATGTTTTTCCATGCTCATTCAATCCTCAAGTAGATCTCCGTTCATTGGTATATATTCCTATTCACTTGCTCAATCAAAAATGGCAAACTTCATTTGCAATTTTTGAGGGGGAGAAGAGTGAATAGACTACATGATGATAAGGATAACTTGGATTTACTATTTGGATTTACTAGTGCTTCGGTTCCTACTGACTCAACTGGTTCACCATCTAAGAAGTACTTCTTGGTATTCTCAAGAAACCTTATCTCCAGTTACTTCACAAGGCGTTGATAATGGCTATCATGATATTGTAGTTGCGCTATTGATTAATGATCCGCTCTTTGGTATTCCTTTGCCAAATCTTCACGGATTATTGTTCCTCTCATTGTGCACGCTATAAATCAACCACGTGAACATTAAGGAAATTGACTACCTCATCCGCTAAGACATTATTGGTGAATCTTCCAGATCAATCTCTACATATGTATCGTTAGGAAGATGGAATTGATGTTGAGGAATAAATTGCTTCGGTTCATTCTATGGATTAATCTACATCTTATTGTATGTTAATTCACGTGTTGGGCATTTGGCACTAATTGATCACTACAGAGTTGATCCCGAATCACTTATTTGAGAATGAAGTTGATTTTCACAAAGGCGTGTTCTTATTTTATCTTGAAGTCGGGGTTGGTTGGATGAATGACTTTCAATGATAACTTGCTCGTGCTTAGAATTTGAGATGAAGACTTGGTTTATCTAGTTACCAGCAGTCGGTGAAGATGTTTGAAGACCTGGCTAACTATCACTTTAAGGAGTTATGTTGTTTTACTCAGTGTCACACGCAGATGTCGTTGTGGATAATTGCAAGAGGTGTTAATGTCTCATACTTTGATTGAGTATTGAGTACTTAGAGATTTGCTTGGAGCATGAATTCTCGACACTGTTCTTCCAACGTTAGTGCAAGCTTAAGATACAAATGCAGGGAATTCATTTTCAGTTTCAAGTTTGGTATATCGGGTTTTTCTTCTTTAGTGGTCACTTCAAATTGTCTACATATGGGTTGATAAAGATAGTTAGAGAGAGTTTCTGTAGCAGTTGATTCTCACAAGATACATTCGAGCAAATTATGTTCTTCTCTATTTCAAGAATATTTGGTTTGAATAATGTGTTGCTGATTCTGAGGTATCAAAACCAGCAAGGGGGAAGGAGACATTCATCTGAATGCACAACGAGTACACGTGATGAACTTAATACTTCTGATTAATTAAAGTTATTCCGGGAAGACAAATGTCATAACCGCAGAGAAACTCAGTGTTTAATTCATGGCGTTTGGTGTTATTATTCCAATTATTTGGGGGAAGGATGTATCATTTCAACTATTTTAGGGAAGGATGTATTATTCCAACCAATTGGGAGGTAGTGGTCTCTGGATACTCTTGGTATGTGTTAACTCAGCCTTCAGTAGGAAGAAATATGAAAAGAATATTTGGATTGTGAGATGAAATTGCTTATCGACATCTTCGATATGTTTAATGATAAAGTGCTTCCGGATATTACTTCATGTACACATTGTTATGATGATTCCGATGAGATCGCAACCATCATGGGGGAGAGATATGTGTACATTAGGAACGCACAACATGTTCACTTGATCGAGCTTAATCAGTTATTCCGGAGTTGACATCCGCAGATATGATCAGTGACTCAACATATTATTTGGATGTCATCGTCTTTACTCTTGTTGGGTACAAGTGTACATCTTGGGCTGATTGGTAAGATAACTGGAATGCACTTGGTAAAATAAAGATGTTGATATATTATTCCTTTGAATTGACAACTGCTCAAACTCGAAGAGTAACGTGTACATACGGGGATGCACAACAAGTTCATGTGATCAGACTTAATCATTTATTCTGGGTTTGATAATCGTAAAGATGATCCGTGTTAACTTGTTACTTCGTTGTTATCGTCTTCTTCGGGTTCTTGAGCTTCATACAATTAGACTGTTTGCTTCACTTCATCTTCTGGGGGAAATGGTCTTAATTCAAAGATTGTCGGTTTGGGGGGAAGCTACCAAAGATTCACATTTAGAAGGCTCATGTTCAGACGATTTTCTTAGAAGCCTCGAATGCTTTGGTGGTGAAAGTTTAAGAGATGTTGATTTCTTTCTTCTACAACGTGCTGAACGATATCCTTATCTCGGTACACATTTCACCATTCTCTTAAACTGAATTATCCTCTTTGTACATATTTTTTAAAAAAGAAAAATACAAAATTATAAAACCCACAAAAAGAAAATAGAAAAATATAAAATTTTCAAAAATCCATAAAAATTATAATATCTTGAAAAAATTCCAAAAATATTGTTTCTTTTGTCATGTTTTCCTTGTTCGATAACATCTACGGACTTTGATTTGTCACTCAAAGAATGGCACGGGTCTTTAGATGAAGTTCGAATGTACATAAACTTTTTTTTTAATTGAGATGGAGAAAAATGGTTGTTTATTGTCATTTCAGGCAGTAACCAGTTTTAAATGAAAGAACAGAGTCATGCTTAATCTTATTTTTCAAATCTCATGCTCTGATTCTTAAAACAAATGTTTGTCACCAAAAAGAAAAATGTTTCCTTTCCAAATATTTTTCCTTCTAATGATTCTTCTGAAAAATATTTGTCATCTAATGACAACAAAATTGCTTTGAAAATACCTCGGACTATATTTTTGAAAATCAACCGGGCTTATCTTTGTCAAAATCTCTAACACTCAATCAACAACTCATGTCATTGAAAAATCAAAAAGGTTATTTTTCAAACAATTGGCACGTAAAAGAGCAAGGTCTACTTTTGGAAAATCAAAAAGAACAATGTTTTATATAATTGATTCAAGACCTTGGCTAATGTTATGTTTTCAAAAGATATTTATGCATGATTGATCAATGGAGTTTAAAGTCTCAAAATCTAATCCTTATCAGTTAAAATGTATTTCAAAAGCAAGTCATTATTCTCCTCAAAAGCTCTCAAAATTTAATTTAAATCAACAGAGATCACAAATCTCAAAGGATTTGAAAATTGTGATCGGGGGAGAATTTGTGATTTAAATTGGATTTAAACTGATAATTCGATAAATGGTTTTATACGTGATTAACAAGCTCTCCTCCCTACATGTGCCAAACGATTTTAAATTTTTCATGCACATGTTAAGGGAGAGCATTTATATCAAACCAAAAAGGATTGAATCGTGATTGACTCATCTCTAGGTGCAGGTCTTCACTAATATATGCTAAACAATTTCAAAATCAGATGCACATATTGAGGGGGAGCAAATTTTTGAAAACCACATTCTTTCCCGAAAATATCTTTAACTGTATGTGAAACGCTTATTTTGATCGGCAAACTGATGTCGATATTGTTAGAAAATATTTATTAAAGAAGTGAATTCTTCCTCTTACCTCCATGTGCTAAAATGGTTTCAAACATATGATGCACATGTTGAGGGGGAGCCGTTTTCTATAATATTAAAAACAATTCAGGTACAAAATGCTTTAATAATATATCACAAGTACCTGGATTGATTTTCAAATGGTTTTCAATTGGTTCCAATGGCTGATGAACAATACCAAAAAGACCGACCAAATTTACTTTATGTATGGTGATATAAGGATCGTTAGGTTAGGTATTCGTTCCCACGATCTCGCCATAGCCGGAGGGATCTACCGAGGGACAATCCACTAGATAGTGTAGAGTCCTTAGGTTTGATGAAAAAAGGAGAAAAGTGAGATATGGAAAGAGTGCGGACTGAGATAGAGCTAGAATTGTAATAAACCCAACAAGGTTCTAGTAATGAAGTCTCGGTAAGCACTGAAGGGGTTTAAGAATGAAAAAGAAATAAATGTTAAAAGGGTGAAAAGAAATAGCCCTCCATTATTTCAACCTTAGGGCAAAAACCGGGTTCAATTCATATGCTATTGGCTGTTACCTAGGTAACACCAGTATTGAAGACAAGACGTCATGGACCCAGTGACGCACTGCACTACATCTTCCCAAGCTACTCAAGTTCCTCTTAAAAGGACTTGTTTCATTCTCACAGGGGAACCTACATTATCTATCGACTTTCTCTTAGAGATGGTTGATATTGAAGAAGGAGACCCTCTCCCTAGTCTCCGGCATATGAACCAAATGTGCACAATTGAGTCTAGAGCCACGAGATCATCAATAAATCTCTCTAGGACACAATCAATGAAGACTCACTATTTCACACAATGTGGAAAGTGAGAATATATCTTTAGAGTCCTACGCATTATCCTTGTGGTATCGCCAGAACATCTGAGTGATATGTTCACATATTCACGATGAAGATGGAAAACCTTCTAGAGCCAACATAAAACAAGCTCTTGGTAGGTGACATGTGAGATTTATTCAATAGATCAAACTTGTGACAACTGGATAGAAACGATGAGGCGATTCAATATTGAATCAACCTTGGTCTAGGAAATGGATTGACGGATACCTTTGAAAAACCGGTCGTTGTGTTTAAATTCTTTTCTCTAGCATATCGACTGTGTATTAATATTTCAAAATAAAAGGTGTTTATGATTGATAATTGATTTTCCTTAAAACCTTCGTTGTATTGCAAAAACACTTTATATTGAGCAGTACACGATTGTTTTTCAAATCTCTTTTCATCAATCAGTGAATCTCAATTGGTTGGTTCACTCACTCCGTGTTGTCTTATTTGAGACGTTCCGGTTTGAGAACAGCTAGATCAGCTGCGAAACCCTGTCAAGGAGATTCTTAGGAATTATACCTGATCACAGGCAGTACTTGTACCTCTATTCAACGAAAGTGATCAAAGACACTTTTCGTGTACTTTATTGCTAACTGTTTTGTGCAGGTACACCCGACGTTTGCAGCTGATCAGAATTGAGAGGTCAATCCAAAGTCGTATGCTCACACAACACATTCATTTCTAAAGAAATCATGATAAGTGAATCAACTAAAGCTTCTGCTACTCTGATGAGAAGAAATCATAATGTCACAACATCACATAATGTCAAAACTACAAAGGAAGAGTCAGAGATTTATGGTAGCTGATGATCTCAAAGCTGGCTCAAAACTCATCATCACGTGGATCAGTTAAATACCTCCACTTGAATTATCCAAACATGTAAAACATGAAGAATCAAAGACTACGGGCTACAGAGCAATGAACTTAAACAAGAATCCAAGAACAATCTTAATGTAATATATGTTTGTATTATGTGTAATTTGAGGTGACCTCCCTTAGGGGGATATTGTTAGGATTTAGAAAATCCGGTAGTTAAAGAGTCGGTCACCTCAAGTATATGTAATAGTTAGAAAGCTCGTAGTCGTAGTCATTTAGAGTTAGTAAGTAGTTTGTTAAGTAACACCGTGGAGGATAGACGGGTCTTTACCCATTGTATGCCTGATCCACAGCCCGTAGGAGGCGTGTCTTGTAAGAAACTATAAATACCCTCTACCTCCCAAGGTAGAGGGTTGGAGCTTCAATACCATTTTTCTTTTGTTTCACATAGTTCCCAACTCTCTTCCCTTTCTCTCTCTAAACATTGTATACGCCTCATATGATTATGGTTTGATGTGTTTGTGAAATCCAATATGTTACACATCCTGATGAACACAACATACAACCAAATCACCTATTTCAAACCCTTTACACTTACTTTTTTAAGGATACAATAATGAGGGATACAATCAACATAATTATCAAACCAAATAGAACCAACAACAAATTGTCATACACTTTTGCCTTGGACTTGAAACCATTCAATTCTTGGTAAATTAGTTCCATTGAAACATCTTTAGTAGCCCTATTAACTGTCATAGCACCATATTGTTTAGATACCTGCACCTCCAATTGTTTGTTCTCCTCATGTAGATTGTATAATAGGTCTTTGTAGTACTGAGAAGGTAATTCTTCATCAAGAAAACCATACACCTCACATTTCTAAAGACCAATAACACAAGTACAATTAGAAAACAAAAACATAACAAATTTTGATGAAGACTGTTAATTGTAACTTACCCGTGTGGGGCAACCCTTGAATCTTCGATTACAAGGGAGTCCATGCAACTTGATCAGAAATTGGAATCTTACAATTACAATGAGTTTTAACACGGATTTCTTCAGGATTATAGAATCTTCGTTTGGAACGGATTGAAGAACTTGATGAATGCATAATTGAACAAGGATTTAGGATTTTAATTTAACTGATGGATTAGGGTTTATGTTGATTAGGAATTTCTGCTATGGTATAAAAGGGGGAAAGAGAAATTAAAGCGCTATTTATTCAAGTAAAAATACCAGATTACGTGGCATGATGAGTGGATAAGTTGACTTGTACACGTGGACACAACCGGTTGAGATGGGGAGATATTACCCACAAAAGACAAAAGATACTTATAAAATGTGCTCAAAAACAAAAATTTTTGTTCGCTACCCTGAAGAGAAAACTATGGCAAGTATGATACTTTATAATATAAGACACCCTAATACTAATTTTGTTGAACAAGATATAATCTTTACTTTAATTAAACAATATATACTAATTAAATAGCGATTATACTTATCTAAATAACAAAATACTAATAATAACTATAATAATATAATACTATCGTCTAGGGTCGTATTAATACTCCAGCCCCCAAAAACTCCTTGTCCTCAAGGTGTTGCTTTAGAATGTAGCCTCGAGTAATTCCGGGATCCCAAACTCTTCTTTGAACTACCCCTTCTCATGTTGGTCACCATTAGGTGTAAAGTGTTGAAACACGTGATTGTTCATGATAATCAATTCTATAAATGAATTCATCCTGCTAGAATTCCACTTTCTTTCTGATCGATGGTGACTGATCCCTGGATTCCAAGTTCTTCTTTCTTGTCCCTTCCATAGATCACAATCAAGACCCTCAAAATCCCTTAAATCAAACCCAACAGTAAGTTCCAGAGCTGCATCAAGAATCTGTCCCACCGTTTGTTGTTTTCTTTGCCCATGGGTAGGCACATCCTTATCTAGTACACGTGACTAATCCCTTGACAAGTCGTGTTCCTGTTGTCTTGGTTATTTGCTGATTCCAGAACCCGAGTGAATGTGCCAATGTGTTTTGAATCCAACTCCTTAAGTGTACTGTTAGTTTGTGGTGGGTTTTTTCCATCACATTCATCAGCAACTTCTGAATATGTAATATGAGCACCTTTATAACGGCTGTCTTTCACCTCCTTTTTCACCTCCTTTCTACTGGTATAAATTTCCCCACTCTTTTCTTCATGTATAGTTTTGGTAAAAATTTTAATATGTGGTTCTGCTATGTTATTTTCCTGGTTGGTGTATCCACAAAGCTTTATCATATTATCGCCTCCTTCACAATTATCTTCTGTCATGGTTTTTGTTGGAAATTATATCACGTTATATTTCTGATCACTCTAATATCCCGACCTTTCAGCAAGTAGTTGCTTGATCTCCCATATATCCATCTCCATACTCTGCTGGACAAAGGCCATCCTTAATTCAGATCTCAACGTCTTCTTATGGACCTTTTTGTAAATTTGCATACTTGCTCGATGCTCTTCCATTATATCGCGCCATATGTGTGCCATTGATACTAAAATCAAATGAACATTTGACTTTTTAACGAATAGTAGATACTGTTCGATGAAGAATGTTTTTGGTAGTGAATAGCGTTTTGGACGAATAGTATTTTCTGGAAGTAAATAGTGGTTCGTATGAATAGTGTTTTCATGAACAGTGATTTGTTTTTTAAACCCTAAAATCGAACAGAATTGATACGAATATGATCGATAATAAGATAAACGAACGAAATAACAAAGATAAATGGTCTATTTTAATGCGATAAACCGACCCCCTGATATTTTATATTAGTGAGATAAACCGACTCCTCATTTGATAACCAAATCAATTACCTCATATTTAACATAATGAGAATTACAACACTAATGCCCTATATATAATAAAAGACACCCTAATATTAATCTTGTTAAAAAAGATATAATGTTTACTTTAATTAAACACTATCTACTAATTAAATAGCGATTATATTTATCTAACTAATAAAATACTAATAATAACTATAATAATATAATATTATCGTCTAAGGTCGTATCATATTGTCTCCGCATCCTAGATTATGTTCCTTCATCAAAGATAACTTGGAAACAACTTTATATTATACATAGTTGCTGAAGGAAAAACTTGAAATACAACAAGTGATGAATTGCTTAATAAGATCAATGTTTTTCATAAAAGTGGAATTAATCATAAGTTGAATACTGTGGATAATGTAAGATTTTGTGAGGCAATTAAATTGTAGGAAACTAAAGCCAAATTGAAAGAGAAATTTCTTAAGAGGATCCAAAGAGTTTTTCATGGTGGAAAGGTTTGAAAAATGGAGTAGTGGTTAATCCACTAACCTTATGAGTTGAATAGAGGTGTATATATATATATATATATATATATATATATATATATATATATATAAATATATATATATATAGGTATACAATGAGAAGCCTATTATATAATGATAGGTATACACACACACACACACATATATATATATATATATATATATATATATATATATATATATATATATATATATATATATATATGATAGGTATACAATGAGAAGCCTATTAAAATGAGAAGGCTAGGAAGGAATGTGGAGGCGACATGTGTCACCTTGCCACATCACCTCTTCCCTCTACCTCACCACCAACCCCACCCCCTCCTCCCACCCCAAAAAAAAAATCGATTTTTTTTTCACATTGTTTTTTCGATTTTTTTTGGGCAAACCTTTGTTACCGCATTACACTTTGGCAAAAAATTGTTAATGTATCACACTTATAAGTTACTGCATCGCACTTATAAGTTAATGCACTTTTTTATTTCATTAGTGCATCACAATAAAAAGTTTAGTGCATCAACTATAATGAAGTAACTTGTAACCTTGATTAACTAAATTTATGATTGTGATGCAATAACTTTCTAACTTTGATGCAGTAACTAATAAATGTGACGCGGTAATTTATGACTGTGATGCAGTAATTTATAACTGCCATGTTGTATATTTATAAATGTGATGTAGTAACTTGAACCTGTGATGTAGTAGCTTATAATAGCTATGTTGTAACAAATTTTTGCCCGAAAAAATTTTTGACGGGTGGGGTGGGGGGTGCAGGGATGGGGGTAACGCAGAAACTTATAACAGTGATGCTGTAACTTATAACATTGATGCATTAACTTATAAATTTGATGCGGTATACGCGACAAAAATCGATTTTTTTTGAAAAAAAAATCGAAATTTCTTTTTGCAGGGGGGGGGGCGCGGGTTTAGTGGGTAGGGGTAATGTAATAACTTATAACAGCGATGCAGTAACTTATAATTGTGATGCGTTCTTGCCTGAAAAAAATAAAAAAAATAATAAAAAAAAAATTGATTTTTTCGGGGCGGGAGGGTGGAGGTTGGATTGGGTAGTTGGTGAGGTGGAGGGAAGATGTGATGTGGCATGGTGATCTAGCATGTTGATGAGGCAAGATGACATATGTCACATCCATATTTCTTCCTAGCATTCTCATTTTAAGACCCTTCTCATATATATATATATATATATATATATATATATATATATATATATATATATATATATATATATATATATATATATATATATATATATAATGAGGATCATGTGTGGATTTCCAATTTTAGTGCGAACGTACGGATAGATCCGGACCACCCTTTTCAGATCTGATATTGACTTTTTGTAAAAAAGTCAAGATATGCGCTAACTTCACGATACCAATTAACCATGTAAACGATTTTTTTAATTGTTTTTTCTTTTGAGCGAGTCTTACTATTGCTATCTTCTTTCATTTTTTAATTTTTTCACATTTTTCTGAGCACTTTTTTGTTTTTTGTTTATGAGACCTACCATGATATTAATGATATTATTAGACCTACCATGATATTAAGTTTTTTAATATGTAAAACTGAACCGTGTTATTATAAACACATGGTAGTTACTATGATATTATTAAAAAAAAATAAATAAAATAAATAAATAAATACATGTCAAAAGGAGCTGCGATAGTAAAAATTTTATTGAAAAAGTTAATTTGATATTAGTAAAAAACTTAATTTCATTGTTTTTATATTGCGATATTAAAGAAAACTTACGGTGATATTGAGAAAATTCAAAAAAAAGTATGATAGTTATAGTGATATTCAAAAAACCATAGTATCATAATACCTTTTAACCATGAAAATGATTCTTTTTTTTATTTTCTTTCAGCGATTCTTAATTATTTGTTGTCCTCTTTCTTTTTTTAATTTTTTCATATTTTTTTGATTTTTTTTTAAATAAAACGACTATGATATTATCCGCACCATCTCTACTAAAAATCCAATCCGCACTGGGTCCCTTCTATATATATATATATATATATATATATATATATATATATATATATATATATATATATATATATATATATATATATATATATATATATATATATATATATATATATATATATATATATATATATATATATATATATATATATATATATATATATATATATATATAGTGAAACTTTATTTTCAGAACCTATTTTAATCGCGAGAATTGCGAGAACCCCTTTTAGCCAATCAGAATTAAGTAAATTGATTTTCCTTTACTTTATTTATTATATTACATATAGGTAATATAGTAATTTAACATATATTTTATGCATCAAGATCTTTTTCAATTTCAAATTTCTGCTACAAGCATAGAAATAATCTTATCATCTTTTCATTATTTTATTTTCCAGATCTCTAAAACCGGTTTTCATATTAGATACGAGTTGTCTTCTTCATTCATATGAATGAACCCTAATTCAATTTCAAAACCTCATTAAACACAAAATAATCTATATATTCCCAAAATTTGTGCTGTGTTTGTGCCTATAATCCATGTTGTATCTCATCTCATGTGGATAGTTTTTAGCCCCACAGTGACATCTATATTAGAAAGAAAAATGATTGAGATGTCTAATAGTATGATTGGGAATATGTCGTGAATCGATGCTTGGGACAAATCTTTGAGTAAACTGAGGTCTCGGTTGTCAAAATGGAAGTCTAAAACTTTATCAATAGGCGAGCGACCCACGTTACTAAAATCGCCACTTGGTTCTTCTCCTATTTATGCTATGTCTTTATATAAGGTGCCAAAGTCTGTTTTGTCTTCGATGGAAGCAATTCGTAGAAATTTTTTCTACGGTTCTCAAGAAGCTGATAAGAATATTACATGGGTTAAATGGAGTAAATTCAAGCAGCAAAACAATTCGGTGGTCTTGGAGTTTCTAGCCTCTTTTCTCTTAATAGAGCCCTTCTCATGAGATTGGTTTGGCGTTTTCTTTCTCATGATAATTCGTTTTGGTGTCGCTTTATTTCGGTGGTTCATGTCCTTCGTTTCAGGTTCAATCTGGTTCTTCGTTATGGAGAACCATTACTAGTGAGGTTAATGGGCTGAAGGCCCAAGGAGTGGATATTTTATCTCACTGTTTAAAACGGGTGGGAAACGGTTTGTCTACTAAATTTTGGTTCGATCCCTGGATTGGTAATGTCAAGATGTCTAATGAATTTCCGCGTCTTTTGCCCTTGAACTTAATAAATCGATTAGTGTGGCGGATAAGTTACAGCATTCGGTTGATACGTCTTTTCGACGGGCCATTAGGGGAGGGAGCGAGTCGGTTCGACTGGAGTCGCTTTCTGAATTAATCGAAGGGGTTATTTTGTCTAATTCTCGTGACCGTTGGTTTTGGGACTTGAATGGTTCTGGGACTTACAGAGTTAAGGATGTTCGTGATATGCTTGATGACTTTTTTCTTCCCAAAGAGGAAGTGGGTACGCGTTGGCTTCCTCATCTTCCGATTAAGCTCAATGTGTTTGCTTGGAGATTATATCTTGATCGTTTTCCGACTAAATCAAATCTGATTCTAAGGGGTATTCAGGTTGACTCTCCTATATGTCCGAACTGTATTTCTTATGATGAAGATGTGCCTCACATTTTTTTCAAGTGTACTTTGGCGATTGAAGTCTCTCGGGTTGTTTGTCGTTGGTGGGATGTGGTGTGGGTGCCTTGTGGCTCTTACTCAGAGTATCTTTCTTGGTTGTTGTCGATTAAAACTCTATTTGAAGGAGTTTGGTATGTTTCCTGGTGGACGATTTGGATGGATAGAAATTTGGAGATTTTTTCGTCAAAAAAGCCTCGGAAAGCAATGATGTTTGACGACATTGTTGAGCGTTCTTTTTTATGGTTTTCCTCTAGATGTAAATTTTCTTTTAGTTGGGATGTTTGGTGTAAAAACCCTTCTCTTATTTCCTTGTAAGTTTGTGCTAACTTCTTGCTAGTTTTTTTTCCTAATAATAGTTGCTGTTCAAAAAAAAATTTGTGCCTAAATCAACATTTCAATGATTCATTGGTTTGTGAAAGTGGGTCCATTTGCTCTCATCAACTGGATACTGCCTAGGATTAGGCATACAGTTGGACATACTAGTTTAGTAATACCAATCAGTGCTCCATTAGAAATGCACTTATAACTTCCTAAGGTGTTGCCTATCCGAGACCAATGTATTTATTTCTTAATCAAATTTTATATACATGCCATATGGACTATGGAGTATAGCCAAGTGGTAAGGTATTGGTTTTTGGAGTTATTTGGTTAGGATATCTTGCTACTACTACTAGTTGCATTTGTTTTTGAATATGTTGGTCTCAAAAAAGTTTTCATATGATTCGATTATGAGTGTTTCTTTATTGAGATTAAGTCAAAATTGGTTTCATGGGAGTTTTATAAAAGGAATCAAAGTTTGTGTTAGACTCAAATTTAGGTATTATTAAAATATATTATTGGCTAAATTTTTGTCATTTTAGACCAAATTTTTTATTTTACTTTTGGGCATATTCGTTTTGTCACTTAAACTGATACTTTTTCTTTGGAAAAGTCAGAGAATTACTTGTTTAGAAAACATGCTGCAGTACGAATGACTTTACTTTCAAGATTTTACTTCTTAACATATATACATAATTTGTTTAGACATAAAGAGATTAATCACACAAAAATCAAGATCCCGTAACATGTTTTGTTAAGCAATTTTTAAGCATGTAATCATACAAATTTATTATTGTACGTCGCAGCTAGGGGTACAACCGACTATGAATCTAGTCGAAATTTTGGATCTGTATTAAGTTTTTGAGTTCATGAGTTTTGTTCTCCGAGTTAACTTAAGAACCTTATACGTATCAAATAAATTAAGTATCCATTAATCCCTATATCAAAGTTCACGTATCCTTGTAATATATATAGGCAAGTACCGAGTACCTGTTTATAGTGGCGAACATTATAAGCGGAAAATAATTATAGTTGCGAATTATGGTTAAGTGTTTCGTAAATGAGATAGATAAAGATTGTTTATTGTGTGACTTTCAACTTAAAAGTAGCCATATAAAGGAAATATATGGATGTAAAACATACTATAGGAAAAAATAAAGAGGAAATATATGGATGTAAAACATAAATGTTGTAAGAGCAAACTACCTGAAGATTCTTTTGTTTTCCTGTTGAAGTAAGTGTCTTTTAATATTTATCATATCATATTTTTTTCGCAAGTAGCAAACTACATTGTAACAAATTTTGTTGTTTAATCACTTGCCATAATCATGAATAGGGGTCTTCTTATAGGTGGATACGATGGTATGATCCTGAAATCCGTGCTCGTTCAAGAATAGCCATACCAGGCCTTTTGAGAGGGAGAAATGAGCTTGAGGCAATATTAGAAGCTGCTCAAGGTGATGTGTGGAAGTAGAAGATTTACCTGGTGCTCAGTTGGATATTGTTTTTGATTGTTTATGCATTGGGATAACTTTTTAGCTTTTATAAAAAGCACTTTGACATAGAAAAAACTATACAAAAAAACTCTCTCTATGTGTGGCGATTTCCGGCCGCCACCACCATGATCTTTTCTGTCCAAAATTCATACCCTATCTCGTATCTCTATCTATTAACGATTCATTGTTAATTGGTATGCAATCGAGTTAGGTTCTGTTTTCACATGGCTGGGAGATTTTATTTTCTTTTATATAAATCGTTTACACTTTGTTTCGATCAAGAATACCCTAAATCGCTATTACTTTTCTCCTTGATCGTTGTGGTTCGTATGTGTGCTGGTGATGTGCTTAATGTGTAACCCTTTCTAGGGTTCTTTATTATCCTTTGATTCTTGATGGTGATATACATATTAGCGGCTGAGGTTTATTCGAATGGAACCCTAATTAGGGTTTCGTTTTTTTTCTGCGCTGGTATATGCATATCTGTACGTGAGTTCTTTATCTGATTCAAGGTTATGTAAGTGGATTTTTGAGAGTTGTTTATCATGTTATGCGATCTATGGTTCGGGTGGTTATGGTAAGTTAGGGTTCGTATACCCTATTATTTGTTAGTCTTTGATCCTGCGGCTACTGAATTTTTTTGTGGATCGATTATGGTTGACTATGGAAGTTAGGGTTTGTTAAACCCTAATTGTTTACGTGGTTAGGGTTTGTCGATAACCCTAGGTCGGTTGCTAATTGGTTTGTGATCGATTTGATGGGAGTTAGGATTCTGTTCTGACGAGGACAAATCCTTCGTGTTGATGAGTGGTATTTTCAAATTTCCCTAGGTCGATTGGAGATACAACTCTTCGTGTTTTGCTACGGTTACCGGAAGTTGGTGGTCAAGCAATGATGACATTGAAGATGGGTGCTCACTATGGACGTGGTTCTTTTGAACCTGGTTATTTTACTATGTTCGGTATCACATTGGGGTTGTTGGTTTAGCATTTCAAGACTTTTGGAGCGAAGTTTTATGCTTGTCTATCCGTGGTTTTAGAGTCTTCCATCAATCAAGCAGCGAAATTTGTGACTCTTTTGATTACTTGAACATGGAGTTGAAGTGCGTTGGTTTTATACGATTTGTTGGATTTTCTTATTTTTGCATCTCAACATACACCTTTGAGCGAGTTCTGAGCTTGCTCTATCCGTGGTTTTAGAGTCCCCACCAAGAAACATTGAGGACCATGATATTGTATATTTGGACGAGAAGTTTGGACTACTATGGTGATTTGAAGATTGAAGTTTTTTTACTTGTAATGCAAGTAGTTTTATTCTTTTTATCATTGTAGTCTGATGTTTAGTTATAAGTGTGGTATGTCACACTTATATTGTCTGTTATAGAAATGATGTGCATTCCTTCAGAAGTGTCCCAAGGGACTGAGATGAGGGATTCACCCTCATCCTTTGTACTTCAATGTTTTTTGGCGTAATACACTTTACCGGGGTGAATTAACCCTTTTACCCAAAAAAAACCTTTTAGCTTTTATGTAATGAGGCGAGATGGTTAATATTCATTATCTTGAATTGTAGTAAAGTTGTGTCCCAGAAGGTTATGAATCTTGTTATTATGATCGGTTTACCATATGTTTATGGCTTTATGCACATGGTTAAGATTAAAGTTTACTTTTAATTGTCAACATTGTTATGAAGTATTCAGTTTGGTTTGTTTTTTACTTTCAATGCCTTATGGTTATGCAGATGGTTAGCAATTTGTTTAGGTTTGACTTGTAATTGTCAACATTCTTATGAGATTTTGTTTAGATTTGGTTACTTTTGATGCAAATTATTCACACATCAAGCTTAGTCAATCTATAAAAATACACAAACATGACATGGTTCCATAGTTAATACAAATTGATATAATTTCAAATGCATAAAAATGCATACTTTTCGAAGCATGAGAATTACAGTTAGACACACACATATGTTCTTAGAGTACATAAGTTGTCCATAGCAAATAAACTAGAGGAAACATTGTCTAGCTAATTAGCATAACAGAATTGACCTATGATGAGGCCATCATTCTTTCTAGTGCAGCCTGCTGCCTAGTCATTCTTCGTGTAGTAGGCTGGGTTAAAGCAGAAACTGGTTGCACATCACTTGACTGCAGTTGAGAATCATACTGTGATTGATCATGTTGTTGGGATTGAAACTGGGATTGCTCATGTATGCTGGGATAGGCAATTGCTTCATCTTGATGTTGGTGGGATTGAGAAAGGGATTCATCTTGTATCCTGGGATCTTCTGTTGCTTCATCTTGATGTTGCTGGGATTGAGACATGGACGCATCATGTATGATGGGATCTTCAGTTGATTGATCTTGATTTTCAGATTGAACACCACTTCCTTGAACTGCACTAACTTGACTTTCAACAACACCTGTACCTTCAGCTTCTTTATCTGCTGCTACTTTGTTACCTTTAGGATGTGTCTTTTTTGTTGCAGCTTTTCTAGGCACTAGTTTGACATTTCCCTTATGGCCAGTTTGACTACTTTGAGCTCTACCATTCCCTAGACATGTTTTCCGGTTGTGTCCAGCAATGCCACAAATACTAAACTTAACACTCTTCCAAGCCATTGACAGCTTACCATTCTTCACAATCTCTTCATTTTATGGAGCTATCCTAACTCTTTTTCTACCTCTTGACCTAGGCGGAGTTGTTTCGGATTTCGGTGGAACAATTGTTGTTGGCACAGTTGATTTTTCCCAATGTTCGTTGCTAGTTACAGGCTGGACATGGTGTTTGTAGGTTGCCTCCCAAGTGAGAAGATAGTAACAAGGATGAGCCCATGTTTCTACAGATCCTACTTGTTGCCCATTTAAAGCCATATTCCAATTGGTAGCAACAATATGTTTACATGGTAAACCTGTTATCTCCCATCTTCTGCAAGTACAAGACTTTTCTACAACATTAACTACACATTGGTCACCCCATGGTCTACTAACCTGAAACTTACTTCCCCCATTCCATAAAACGTTATACTTAACAGTCTCTTTCTTAGTACCCTCTAGCATGTGTTGTGCAGTTGGTGTTAGTGGCCCATCACTCTTCTCAATCATCATAAGAACATGCATTATCCTCTTCATACAGTATTCCCTGGTGTATTCTAAGGCTGTAATAATTGGTTTGTTTAAACCCTCAACTATTTTGTCACGAAACACTTGACACATGTTATTAAGTAACACATCAGAATGAGCTCTCCCTAAAGATTACAAATAAACATGTATTAATTATAATTGTTTATACTGCATTAACAAATACAAATTAACTGAAACAGATAGATGACTTACACGAAAAATGTGACCTTGACCAATGGATCGGTGTTATCTTACTTAACCAATCATGGGCTGGTTGATTAAATTTCTTGAAATCAGCCATAGCTTTCTCAAACTGTACAACAGTTGAGGCTGTTGCACATTTCCACAGATGGTCTTTGTAGGCCCTACCTTTCCATAGAAGTTTCATTTTCTCATGAATGATTCTAATACAAAATCTGCGTTCTGCATCTGGAAAAACATCTCTTAAAGCTCCACTTATATCCTTCACAAAATCATATATGTTTACTATCTATTTCAAAATAGAGAGACTTTAATTCATGAACAGATTAAGGGAGTGCCTTTTGCATGTCAGTAATAAAAGTGATGATTGAGGTTGGCTCAAGTGCTATATAATCGGATAAACAATGAAAAAACCAAGTCCATGATCCTATGTTTTCTGATTCAGCAAAAGCATAAGCTAAAGGGTATATACCATTGTTGCTATCAATTCCCACAGATGTCAGCAGTTGACCATTATAAGGACCATGAATTGGAAAAGCATCCAGCCCCAACAACAATCTCCCCCACGCTTTAAATCCTTCCTTTAGTACACCTAAACAAAAATACATTCTCTTGAATTCTCTCGTTGGAAGAGCCTTATCTGCAGGTCGTTCCACATTCATCAGTATTGTTGTATTAGGGTTTCTCTTTTGCAACTCTTGAACGTAATCTCTCAACATGGTAAATTGTAGCTTGAATTGACCCCTGATGCCTGTTAATGCTATGTTTTTGGCCCTTAAAACCTTCTGCAGGGACACTTCAAGCTCGAATTGGTTAGTAAGTTGATTATGAACAGACTTGACAGGAACCCGTGGATTGGTTTCAATTTGTACTGTAATTTTCTTTGAGATATAGTTAAGGTCAAAAGCACTGACTGCCCTTGATTGCAAACAAGTGTGTTGCTCATTATATTTTCTAACTGACCATAGACCTGTCTCACTATGCCTGCCGACAAACAATATCCATGGGCAGAGTATTTTGCAAGGGTCTTTTTTGCCAGAAAGCAATGTATTTATACCCCTTTTGGCTAATGGACTTCTAGATGGTCCTATATCCAGTCCAGGACCTTCACTTGGGCCTGAAAGTGGAACACAACCCTTACATTTGACCCTTATTCTTGTTTTGTCATTCTTCATAAAAATCAACTCCCTCCCAGTTTCTATTGAATGCTCTCTTACCTTTATTTTGACATCCATTGCAGTAGGAAAGTCCTGACCACAATAGAATAATGTGGTATAAACTCCATTTTCAAAGTCTGCCTATGGGTAAGAAACATACTCACTATAAAAGACATCATCAACCATCACAGGTAAATTATTTTCCAAATGCATGTCATCACTTATATTAGTGGTTCTTCTTGCTTTACCTAACTCATTACTCTAACTTACTTGGACCAAAGCAAGTTGTGCA
The DNA here is from genome assembly GCA_910596185.1 of Chrysanthemum makinoi. Lineage (NCBI taxonomy): Eukaryota > Viridiplantae > Streptophyta > Magnoliopsida > Asterales > Asteraceae > Chrysanthemum > Chrysanthemum makinoi. The sequence goes on along the minus strand of OU343223.1, from coordinate 313,235,121 downwards.
TCATTCTTCTGACAAGTATTCTCTTCATTTGCTTGAATTGAATCATCAACTGCATTGCCTAAGTCACTAGTCTCACTCACTTGGAACAGAGTAACATCAACAATAGGATCCTCTTCCATGTTATTGGCATAAACAGATGCGCTTCCTACTTCCCCTAAATGCTTATCCTGAGTCAATTGAAACATATTTACATCGACATCAGGCTCCTGAAACCTGTTATTGACATCAACTAGTGTTATTCCTACTTTCTCTAACTGCTTCCCCTAAGTCACTCGGAATAGATTAACCTCAAAATTATCAGGCTGTTTAATAGCATTGTCCTCATCAATAAGTACTAAAGCAAGCTCACTGTTATGAACAAGTTGGCCAGCAAATGATGTGTCTAGGGTAGAAAATACAGGCTCAATGTTTGACAAATTGCTAGATTCACTAATATAATTGAGTTCCATAGGTACTTGTGTAAGTTGCATAAAAGGATCTAGTGTAGGCTCATTATCAAGATCATCTAACACCAATCATCTACAACAAGATTGAATAGCAGCATTAGCAACGTTTCTACTATTTTCATCCATCTCCCAAAAAACAGTCTTAATAGACTGTGGGGACATTTCAGACAGCTCTAATCTTATCTTACCTATTTCCACATACACATATATCAACTTATGGTCTTTGACAAGGTCTTTCAACAACTCAAGATTAGCAACTTCACGAAAACTAAACAATTCGTCATCCAATGTACTACCAGGCTTAACAAAGTAGTAATAATTGGTTTGTCCATTATCATAACCGATTTGGGTCATGAGAGCATCCATTTTATCAACAGATACCTCATCGATTTCAACATAATCAACCATGCATTCCTTACCTCCATCATATATTCTACCTGGCCAGTATTTGAATGTACCTTTATGATGGAATCTCATGCTAAAAGAACCTGGTTGAACGCTATATAAAAAATGTAAAAAAACACTGTTACGATAAACTTACCTAAAAGGAGAATAACTTAAACAATCGTACTAATATATAGGTGTATACGATTATAACAAAAAAATGAAGAAAAAAAAACACACCGACCAACCGTGTATACTCTATTCTCCTAACTTTAAAGAAAAGTTTTCCTCCAAAAAATTTTTGATGAAATTCGTGACACACTTTAATAAAAAGGTCTTAAAAAGAAATTTTTTACACTAAAAACTGATATTTTTTAAAATTAAGATAGAGATCTAAGGTTTTTACATTGTTTGATTTTAAGGTGGGGGCAATTTGATTATGTAATGGGTGCACTTTAATAAAATGATCGTAATTTTTTTTTACACTAAAATTTGATATTTTTTGACGAACCATGGAGGGCACCGCCACCCCCTAACTACTATGTAGTTCCGCCCCTGAATATGAGTAATGATGTATATACCCAAAATACTCTTTTAATCTTTGACTTATGCTTAAAATAAATTGCCTAATATTGCTAGTAATCACACTTAATTAGATACTATATATATAAGGAAATATATTAGCTACAATATTTTGTAGCTAATTGGATACAATATTGTGCTCAAAACTGTGGGTCCCTGACTCCTTTTGTGGGTCCTGAGTTATTTTTGCGAGTCTCTGATTAATTTCTTGTGTATTTATGGTGGAGGATTGTAGCTAGTTGGTTACAAAAATTGTACCTAAGATATTCCCTATATATAATCAATATCTTCAACTATATACATCTTGGATATTTTAGCATCTATCTCCACCCGTCTAATGCTACTAACAATCTCATTCACATTCTAGTCTTGTTTTATAAGTTTACGTTGTATAGATAAACGTTACACAAAATACTTAATCAAATTAAAATACCAAAACAAAAGTCATCTCTGCCACTATAAAATCTCGTCGCTATTCACGGTTGCTCGGCTAGCATGTGCAGGGGCGGAACTACATGTTGGTTAGGGGGGTGCTCCATGGTTCGTCAAAAAATATCAATTTTTAGTGTAAAAAATTTTTTTTTAGGACCATTTTATTAAAGTGCACCCCATTACAAAATCAAATTGCTCCTCACCTTAAGATCAAACAATGTAAAAACCTTATATCTCTATCTTAATTTAAAAAAATATCAGTTTTTAGTGTAAAAAAAAATTATGACCTTTTTATTAAAGTTTATTACAAATTTTATCAAAAAAAAATTGTTGCCCCCCACTTTTTAAAATCCTGGGTCCGCCACTGAGCATGTGTATGATGAAAAAAATAATAATCTGATGCTATTCTATATACGGAAAGTGAATCCTCCCACAGTCCCACTTGCTCAAAATATAATGTAACACAATGGGAATCTTTGATGTAGACATTGTCCATATGCATCAATTTAATAAAGGAAACTACATACTCCGTACGAAGGTGGACCCATTGGTCACATGGGAAGTCTTCCAGTTGCTGATTAAAGTGTCCCAAGAACTCTTGAAGATGTAAAGCTTCACACGTAAAACACATGGATAATCCCAACCAGTATGAACCAAAACAAGAAAATGCCAACAAAAGTAAAAAGTTAAGTTTTAATTGAAATTTATTAGAAAATCGCACGCGCACGTTATGGATACGTGATCACACAAACACATGCATGAGAACACGACAATCAATTCTGAAACGGTGGAGTAAAATAACGAGCACATAATATAGATGATTTCGTAAAAAAAGTAATGACCGAGCATGCTACAGTTTAAACCTCACTTGTGGGTCTTAGAGGTGGATCTAGGAATTATGGTCACATTTAACAAACTTCATGGCTCACTTTATTTGTGTTTTCATTTATATTTAGCTGTTTATCGATTAGTATTTTTGGATTTGGTTCTCCAATATTAGCATTTTCGGATTTGGTTCTCAGATTCAGATTATTGTATGTAGATTTTGTTTGTTTTTTTGCTGTATATTACCATACCATTACAGTATTACACTTATGCCACACCTATTAAACAAAGGCTGCAATGAGCTTACTCTTATTAACCCTATCAGCTATGTGGGAACAGACGCATCAAGATTCTCTTCGTCCATACTATAACATATATGCTAACTAAACCGCTCTCAGGTAGAAGAATTTGACGTGAATTTTATCACGATGGATTACCTAAACTTGCGTAAGTAGCTAGTTTTCGTAAATATATATTCCATGAAATAAAAATAACTAAAGTTGATGAAGAGATTCATCTGATTCTGATGATGATATTTATTCCTAATCCGAAAAGTGCACAAGATGTTTTTTCTTTTTTTTTTTTTTTTTTTTTTTTTTAGCATAGACCTGGGACAAAATGTGGAGTTTGGCCATATGCTTTGGTGAAAGGTGATTTTTGACACTATATGGGCTGTAAATGGAGGTTGACTAGCTTAATGTTGCTTTATGGTTTTTGGATAGTTTTTTAGTTGAATTTTGGTTAACACATACATGATACATGTGTGGTTAGTTTTGAATTTTTGGATAGTTTTTTTCTTTGTAAAAACCGTGTGGATGTAGCATTTATCAATATAAAAATACTTCACTTTATATAAACATATCTCCCAATATACCCTACACACGCTCCAAGACGTAAGGTGATAAAGGTGGTGGATCATACCCATAAGGGAAATGATTTGTACACTCAATGTTTTGATTGGGACACTCCAACTTGTGCATTAACCGGTTGTACTGTTTATATATTCGGCTTTAACTACTTGTACATATGAGTGTGCAAATCAAAACTAAATGTGTACAAATCATCACTCTACCCATAACCTTATGTTGGTACTTGGTAGTGAGTAGTGACTGTTATAAGTGTGAGCTAATTAAGAAAATATATGCACGTGAGTCTACTGAGTTTAGTGTTGCAAGCCCTATAGTCGAGGAACAGTTGTTGAGCTGAGAATATTTTTATTTAGACCTCGGCCTAGAGTGTTTTTATTGGGCTAAGCATATGAGGTTTATGATCACATTTCTAAGCCCACTTATCACGATTAACGAGCTGCATGCTTAATCCGAACCCTAAATACATAAACCTGCTAACTATATTTCAATAAAACTCATAAGTATTGCTTATGAGTTTTATTGAAATATAGTTAGTAGGTTTATGTATTTAGGGTTCGGAATTTTTTAAAAGATCAAGAATATTTCCAGTATTGATCAGAAAAAGTTATATTTGAACTTTTAATGATTCTGGAAATATCAATAAACGGTAAACCTTCCAATTCGTACCAAGTACCCTCGATAAATCTAACCGGATGGTTACAAAACACTCTTGTTGTCAGTCTTTTAATGTTTCATATTGCAAGGTAAAACATTTGGCTTTGTTTAAAAATTTTACTCGAACATAAAACCATAACGTTTGACACATACTTTACTTGCATAATCTGGTGTGGATCGGATTAAATATGTTCCCAAAATATGTGTCGTGTTTGTGCGTATAATCCATGTTGCCTATTCGAGACAATTGTGTTTATTTATGAGTCAAATTTGATATATCCATGCGACAATTTTGCAGAATTTTCTCCCATAAATATTGTCATGAAGATTTATTTGGTTATAATATCTTGCTACTTGAACTAGTTGCATTTGTTTTTCATTGTGTTGGTCTTAAACAAGTTTTCATATGATTCGATTATGAGTGTTTCTTTATTGAGATTGTATCTATTTAATAAGTCAAAATTGGTTTCATGGGAGTTATAAAAGGATACTCAAAATTAGGTATTACTATTACAATATATATTATCGGCTAAATTTTTGTCATTTTATACCAATTGTTTTTATTTTACTTTAGGGCAAATTCGTTTTGTCACTTAAATTGATAATTTTTCTTTGGATATTGGCACCCTCGGATAACATCATGTTCACGTATCAGGTGTGAAAATGGTATAAGTCGGGTGGTGATGGTTGGATGATCAGTTTCTCGTGTTGAACGGTAAGGACCCCGTGAGAAGGATGATATTCATGTAGTCAGGGCAACATGAGCATCGACTAGGTACCTTCGTCTCATCTCGTAAGAGAGTATGATGAGAAGGGTCTATTTGGCATCTTCCTCTTATCTCTTAGGTGAAGATGAAGAGAAGGGTTCATGTGGTAGATGAGACTGGAGATGGTCTCCATGTGGTGATTAAGCTCAGGGAGGCTGCCCAATGAAACTGTGTATGCTTGCTCACTTTAAACCGTCCTATCATATGGTATATATAAGAGAGAATTAGGGTAAGAGATGTGGTGATGGGCCTGGGGGCTTGTCTATCATTTAAGCGTTTGGGCCCTTATTTGATTAGTGAGCTTGTATCGTAATATCCAAGCCCGGAGGACTTAATGTATATATTGTAATATACATACGTCATTAATTTAGTTACTGTAGTTATTATGACTTAAATTGATTAACTTAATTAATATACACGTACCTCTCTAAGAAAAATGAAAAAGACAAATCTTAATATTTAACATAAATTCAAAACTCCCTATTTATACCCCCTTTATCTTTACAAATAATTTAAAACAAAATCTAGCGTCATTACTCACCCAACAACTTAACTTTACAATATAACGAGGCATTCAGACTCGTAAGATGCACATATCTTTTTTTTTGCTTATGTCTAAAACTCAACATTTTTAGACAAAATTTGATTACCTTGTGCATTAATGATCATTGCAAAGACCAATCTACTAAACATGTGAGTCGGTTTTGTTCACTTATTAAAAGTGATAATAACTCCCCATAGGTAAACTTGGTGTAAGTTACTCATACTCATAACACGTATAGTTTTGTGATTTGTGGTCGTTTACTAGTGTTAGAGAGAGAAAGTGATGATATTAGATTAAATGAAATGTCCAACCCTTTCAATTGGAGTGAAAGGGTATTTATAGTTCTTATAAAACACGCCCTTAACCGGCTATGGAGTGGGCATACAGTGGGTAAAGACCCGACCCGATCCATGGTGATACGGTAACTTAACGTTAACTAATAAGACTACGACCTAAATAATGCTAGATGATACTCTGGGTGACCATGTATTTAATATGGATTTTTGTAATCCTAATAATCTCCCCCTAATGGAGGTCACCCCGGGAATTACAATTTGAAATCTAGCATTCTATTACATGATTTTAATTTCCTAGCTCATAGTCTTTGTTTCTTCAAAGTCCGCAATCTTTGTACTTTCAGTAGTGATCTTTGAATGTTCCTTTGGCTTGGCTGATCTTTGAGCTTTCTTCGAGATCATTAGCCATCGTAAATCTCTAAATCATTCTTTGTTGTATCGCCTCCATGTGATGTTGTGACTTTCAAACCGACATGCTCACACTTTTTTAGATCATGATATTATGCATCAGAGTTGCGGAAGCAATGTTGTACATCTTTCAATTATCATGATTTCTTTGATTGTGCGTGTGAAGTGCGAGCATGTGGTTATGAATTGACATCTCATTAACCATCATCTGCAATCGTCGAGGATTCCTGCAAACAACAGTTAGCAATAAACCCACGAAAGTGTCTTTGTTCACTCAGTTCACTGTTGATCAGTATAAATAATGTGTATGATCAGGTAGAATTCCGAAGAATCTCCTTGACAGGGTTTCGCAGCTGTACTAGCCGTTCTCAAACCGGAGCATCTCAAAGTAGACAACACGGAGTGAGTAAACTAGCGAATTGGGATTAACTGATTAATGAGAGATTGATTTGAAAAATAGTCGCCTATTGCTGGATAAAGAGTTTTTGCAATATGACGAAAGTTTTATGAGCAACATCAATTTTCAATCACAAATACTTTTGTTTGAAAGTTTATGCGCAATCGATGTGCTTGAAAACAATTATTGAGCACATCGAAGGCTTTTCCAAAAGCATACGTCAGTTCATTTACTGGAACAAGGTTGATTCAAATGCGAATCTCCCCATCGTTGTTTTCCAGTTGTCACAAGTTTGATCCGTGAAGGATCTCACATGTCACCCACCAAGAGATTGCTTGATGTTGGCTCTAGAGGGATTTCCATCTTCATTGTGAATACTTTACGTATCACTCGGTTGTTCTCACAATACCACAAGGATAATCCGTAGGACTCTTAATATATATTTTCTTGCTTTCCAAGTGTATGAAACATCAAGTATATTGAAAGTGTGTCCTAATAAGATTTATGGATGATCTATTGGCTCTAGACTCAATAGTGCGCTTTAGTTTTCCTATGCGGAGAATAGGGAGAGGTTCTCCTGCTTCAATATCAACCATCTCTAAGCGAAAGGTCCATAGATTACATCGGTTCCTCGTGTGAATGAAACAAGTCATTTTAAGAGAACTTGAGTGGCTGGAAGGTTTAGTGCAGTACGTCACTGGGTCCATGATTTCTTGTCTTCAATACCGGCGTTACCTTGGTAAGAATCAGTAGCATATGAATTGAACCCGGTTTCTGCCCTAAAGTTGAATATTTGGAGGGCTATTTCTTTTCACCCTTTATCTTTATATTTCTTTTTCATTCTTCAACCCCTTCAGCGCTTACCGAGACTTCATCACTAGTACCTTGTTGGGTTTGTTCTAGTACTAGCTCCATCTCAGTCGGCACTCTTCCCTTATTCACAATTTTCTCCTTTTTTAATCATACCTAAGGACTTCTACACTAACTAGTGGATTGTCCCTGGGTATATCCCTCCGGCTCTGGCGGGATCGTGGGAACGAATACCAAACCTTACCATTCTTATAACTCAAATAAAGTAAATGCAAGGTCAATCATGTGGTATTGTTCTTTCCACCTTAAAACCAATTGAAAATCAATCAAGGTACTTGTGATATTTGATATCAAAGCATTTGTACCTCAATTGTTTTTTATCTTTCAGAAATGCTCCCTCTCAACATGTGCATCGGTATTTGAAATTGTTTAGCACATAGAGGGAGGAGAGTCTGGTTGAGTCTTAAACAATCACATTTTTATCAGATTTAATATTTAAATCACATTTTCTCCCCTGATCAAAAATTTCAAACCTTTTGAGATTTGTGATCCCAATTGATTTAAATAAGTTGGAAAATTTGGAAGAAAATATGGTCTGGTTTAATATATACTGATAAAGGAACATTAGACTGCTCCCCCTCAATCTATGAGGGAGAATGTTAGTGTCAGGAATGATGAGTTTATAAAAGATTTGGAGTTTAACGAGAAACTCTTGAAAATTTCATATTTTGACACAACATTTGATACTACACTACTTGTAATGTACAATGGACTCGTTTGATCATATAACTTTTGAAAGTATAAAATTTGAAATCACTCTCCCCCTCAATCGAGGACCCGAGTCATTGATTGAGTGAAAAATTTGATAAAAACTTTAAGTCCGACTGATTTTCAAAAATTTAAGTTCGATTAATTTTCAAATAACACGTTACCACCATGCGAGACACAAATATTCTCCTGATGAATCATAGACGGAAAAATATTTTTGTAGGAACAGTCGTCTTTTTGGTGACGTGCGTTCCTCATTTTGAAGAACGGGTTGCATATCTGAAATAATAGCAAGCCATTGTAGGCATTTTTTGAAAAACTTTTTGAACTTCTGCTCGAACTTCATTTAAAGACCCGTGTCATTATTGAATGAAATTTTTGGGACCGTAAATGTTATCGATACCAGAAGACATGCCTTGAAAAACTATTTTTAGAATTTTCTATTTTTCTGATTTTTATGGTTATTGTAGGTTTTATATTTTTCTATTTTCTTTTTGGTTTTAAATATGTACAAGAGATATACGAAGCAACTCCATTACTCCTCATTCTCATCATACCAAGTCACGGGAGAATAAATTGAAACCGTTCTCTTGAAAGAGCTTTAGTGAAGATATCCGCCAGCTAGTACTCAGTCCTTACGAAGTAAAGCTCAACCACACCGTTTTCAACTTGTTCCCTGATGAAGTGATGTCGGATATCTATGTGCTTTGATCGATAGTGCTGGACATTATTGCAGTAAAGAGCAATGGTACTTTTGTTGCCACAGTACAGAGGAATCTTGTTGTATGCCAAGCCATAGTCAGACAGTTGGGATCTCATCCATAAGATTTGAGCACAACATGCATACATAGTAATGTACTATGCCTTTGTGAAAGATATAGACGTACTCATTTGCTTTTTTGAAGACCAACTCACTAATTTATCACCCAGAAATTGAGGACCTCCCGACGTACTTCGATGTGTATCTTGACACCCTGCATGGTCGGCATCTGCATAGGATGTTAGTTCAATGGCGGTGTCCTTCGGATACCAGAGTCCCATATTAATGGTTCCTTGGAAATACCGATAGACGACCCGTTTAACCGCTTCAAGGTGCTTTTTGGTAGGCTTATCCTGATACCGAGCACATATGCATACAACGAATAGAAATCTGGTCTACTGGCAGTGAGATACATCATGGATCCAATCACACTACGAAGCTTAGTTTGATCAATTGGGATCCTAGAGAGATCCTCATCCAGTTTTGTTCTCTCCACCATGGGAGTGTCAACAGGTCACCAGAATCAAATCCAAATTTCTTTAAAATTTTATTAGCATATTTAGATTGATTATAAAAATGCCTCCAGGACTTTGAGAAATTTGTAATCCTAAGAAAAACGACATTTGTCCCATTTTAGACATTTGGAATTTAGAACTCATCTCATTAGAAAAACTGGAACATTCCATAGGATCAGTTGAGGCAAATATGATATCATCAACATAAATTTGAACATGAAGTAAATGTTTGCCTGTTTTCCGAGTGAATAACGTAGGATCAACAACACCTTTGTAGAATCCGTTTGCCAGTTGGAACTTTGACAAAGTGTCGTACCATGCCTAGGTGCCTGCTTTAAGCCGTAAAGAGCCTTCTTCAGACAATAGACATGTGTAGGATGATCGGGATCCACAAATCCTTCTGGTTGACTGACATAGACTACTTCTTTCAATTTGCCGTTTAGAAAAGCAGTCCTCAAATCCATTTGGTAGGCTATCATGTTCTTGCTGGCAGCATTAGCGAGAAAGATTCTGATAGCCTCTATTCGAGCAACCGGTGCGAATGACACCTCAAAGTTTATGCCCTCCTCTTGATGATATCCATTAGCAACAAGCCGTGCCTTATTTTTCAGAACATCACCATGTTCATCAAGTTTCACCTTATAGATCCACTTGAGAGCAATAATGATAAGGATTTAAAAGGTACACTTTTGAGGGGTCATTTAAGTCCTTAATCGATCACTTTTGTATCCGTTACTACTTAATTTCGTTCCAGTTCACTTTTTAGGTCTCTTGAAGGCAAATTGCTGGAATGACACGTATTCGGACGAAAAGGCGCGAATATATGAAGAAAATGGCCAAATTCAAGAATCAAGACACTCAAGCTGCTAGAACAGAAACTGGCGGCGTCACAGCCTAATGGCGACGCCGTCGCAACACACCTTGAGACGACTCAGAGAGCAAATTGCTATTTTTCACTTGACGGCATCAGGTCTTAAAGAGTAGGGCGTCACAACTCGGGCGACCTAGATTCGATCGGCGTTAGAAGATGAAGCCGACGGCGTCACAACCATAAGGTGACGCCGTCACAACGTTGACGTCGCCAAAAAGAAAACATAATGGCGGCGACCCGACGGCGTCACAATTAAAGAGTGACGCCGTCGCACATTGTAACTCTGTATATAGAATTCGAATTTTCATTATTTTAGAGAGGTAGTTTTGTGGAGTAAAAGTCTAAACCGAACTTTGGCTGTGTTGGGCAGTATCTTAGGGTTCCATACCCTATTTTACAACAATATAAGTGATTTACTTCATTAATTCAATTATGTCTTAAATTGTTTGTGTGTATGCTTGCATGTTTTCCATGTCCGGCTACTTTACGTGGGTGTTTGCTTAGATCTATTAAACCTAGGTATTTAATATTAATTGGTTGTCTCTTATCTTAATTGTGAATGACCTAGTATTGCGATAGGTTATTCGTTGTGTTTTTAATGCTTGAGTAATCTTTTTGAACATTAGTTTATAGTCACCTAGAGTTATTGTAGGCTAAACATACAAAGGTAACCTTAGAGTTAGTTTATGAATCCTAGAGATTTCATAGGCAATAACCTTATGGTAGTCTCAAAGAGTTCGACCTTAGAAGACACAACGCGCTAAGAATAAGGACGTGAAAATTCAACCATCAATAGGAGATAACTAGGGACTAATAGCATCTAGGTAAACACATTTTTAATCATCATAAGAGCACACAAAAATAGACATAGACTACAATCAACCTTAGCTTAGTTAATTAGAATAGATAAGTAGAGTAATCGGTAGAAATACCAACCCCCCCCCCCCAAATCCAATATCCCGAGATTCGTACCTTTCAATTTTCTAAAAATATAAAAAGTAACCTTAGTAGTAATTTCTCACTAGCATTCCTATTCCCCAAGAACACGATATCAATTCCGGAGGACACTCTAGGTATCAAGTTTTTGGCCGCGGGGAATAGAATAGCTAGTTAGATTTTTATCTCGTTTAGGTTTCCTTCCTTGATTCCTATCAAGTAAGCTTTTTTCCCATTTTTTGCTTCCTCGTAGTCTATCCCCCTTTTTTGTGACCTTTGTTCGTAACCCCATCACTTTTCTACATGGAAGGTGTGACCCACCAAGAGGCCGTACTCTTGGTGGACCAAGCCATATAGTCTATAGAAACACCATTGAGCTTCTCGACCAAGCCCAAACTCGGACCTTCAACGACACCATCCTGCAAACGGATGTGCATTCCATGGACCGTTTCAAAGATCCTAATCGGCATCTTAAGGATTTCGAAAATCGTTGAATCCATCGAATGCTACTACTCGAGACAACGTCTCTTCCATTATCTACGGACCAAGCTAGAGCTTGGCGACTTCCCTGGCTCCATCTCAAGTTGGGATGATCTCACCACTCGTTTCCTTGCCCAATTTTTCCCACCGGGAAGAACTACTAAGTTTAGGAATGAAATCTTGATGGTCAAGGTGAATCTCTAGCACTCGATTCAAGGTAAAGTCCTCATCACGCATTGATCTTTGGCTTCAAGTCCAAATACTATCATGTCAATCCATTCGACAAACCATTGATTACAATGGTGGAAGGCTAAGTAACAATGTTGAAGCATGTTGGGAAGTCATTGAAGATAGCACAATATATGCGACATGAAAATGGGTTAGATACACTCAAGTGGATGAGTTGATGGAAGTAACCACCCGTGATTATGAGCATGTGAAAGCGGTCAAGGACTTTTTTGCTCCCAAGAAAATCCCGGCAAGATGAATTCGAGGAAATAATGTTGACATTTGTCAACAAGCAAGAAAAGGAAATAGAATGCCTCGAAGCTCAAATGAGGAAAACTCACGACACTTTCTTGGAACTAGCTGATAACTTCATGTTAAAACTCCGTGAAGAAATCGCAAGGAATAATATACCTAAAAAGATTGAAAAGGTATATGCGATACCGGAGCTTGTTAAAAGGATTCCTAAACCTTCTTCAATTCCAATGAGCAAAGCAACCCCCCTCATGGAATCTCAATTTTCTATGAATTCTTGCCTTAATGCTCCCTGCGTAAAAGAAATATTTCCGAGAGACATGTTCATTGGAAGGGTGCAAGTTTCGCTTCCCAATTTCCATAACATAAGGAAACGTTCTTTTGGGTTTAAACCGGGTTTATTAGGTCAAGATGGATCCTTAACTAAGAATCTCTTAAATTTGATAGAAGATGATCCCTTTCTAGGAGAAAGACTTGATTCACCTGCTACACCAATTAAATTCGGTAAGGTTAGTATGATAGGAGCACACTCTTCTAGGAATATAAATTACCCATCACCATCTCCTCACATGGCATATTTCCACCCTAAGGGTGTGTATCGCTACTATCACCCGCACTTAAACTTAAGTGTAGGGAAAACCTCCCCTTATCCGTTAAATAAGGGAAGAGTCAAACTCGTGACTCGAACAAAAACAAGCACTTCGTGGGAGGCAACCCATGTGTATTTGTTTTTTATTTTTATTTGTGTGTCATATATCTTTTCATTGATTGTGTATTCTCATGTTTGAATTTGTGAAAATGCTTTATTTTGTCTTTAACCTCGTCTTAATTACATATAAAGGTATTTTACAAAAGGGATAACTGTAGGGAGGATTACACACGTTTTCAAAAAGAACGTGAACATGAGAATTACGATTATTAAAAAGATATACATGTGTGTTTGCTAGAGTCAAATGCTTGTATCGAGTCATAATGGATGTTTTGCAGGAATGTTTCCAGATTCTAAAGATATAAATTTTCCAGAAAATCGCATACCAGTTTCTGTCAGGATAACCTGATGGCGTCAGGATCGCAACCTGACGGCATCAGGAGGAGTAGAAACAACTTCTAACTTTTTCTCGTTTTCTGTGCTACTTATAAATTTTTGGAATTTTCCATGTCTTAATTTTCCAGAAAATCTGTAAACATACATTCTACAAGCATTATATCCTAGTTTAGTAGCGTCATATATATACTGTTACCGCCGATTTTACGCGAAGGTTTCGTTTGTTTTCTTCAAGTGTGCAAGTTTTATTTATCAAGAAGAAGATACATAAGATTGGATGGAGCTTTTCACGCATACATTCTTCTTGAAGAAGGATTTAACCACTATTTCACACGGATGCTACCGAGCTAATCAGGGGAGTATTAGTTTCTTTCGTTTTTTATTACATTCCATTATCATAACTTTGATACTTTCGGGGAACATTGGGGACAATGTTCAGTTTAAGTGTAGGGAGAGAAAATAAAACAAGAACTTTGAAACTATGCTTATCCTTGACTATTTGCCTTGTCCAATTTCATTTGTGTAATAAACCATGAGAAATATCGGTTAGGGTAATTTTGGTACCAAATTTAAAATTTTTTATGACATGTAGGAGTGGGCCATTAGTCTTAATAAAGCGTCTCATGGATAGGAAGTTATATGACTAGCAAAAAACCCTTTACCACTTAAATTCCACCCAAAATTTGAGGATCGCCCTTAGATTTGTAGGAATTAAAGCATTCCACTTTAATGCTTCAAAAGTGTACCGGTACTATAATAGATTCTAGAACTTGTTTTGTGATGCATTCCGAGATCGCTAATAAGACTACACTTGTGTAGTTAGGAATAACTAAATGACAAGAGGCATTAGGATAACCCTTGTTTGATACCCGTATTATAATTATTTCTTCCACATCGGTTGAGTAATTCCCCCACACCCTTGCGTTGTACTCATCTTTAGTACACGATACCCCTAGTTAACCCCTCAGAGCCTATCCTTTTCGCGGTTCTCGTGATGTTTCGGTTTTTCAGAATATCAATGAAAAGCATTGTTTACAATCCACCCCCAAATGTACACCCAAATCGCCTTAGCCTACCTTGTATGCACTCACTTTTAGTGCATTATTGTTATCATACTAAACCCGTAGTTCAATTATCTAGTTGCTTGCATAAGTTTCTAAGTCGATTCATATCCTTTGTACACAGTTTTGGGACGATTGGGACTCATGGGAAAAGTTAAATTTTATGAAATGATGGGAAGGAACGTTAAATTCAAATTCCCTTTATTTACGTAATAATGTGCTCCAAGTGTTTTGATATTTTCAATTTGGGTCAAATTAGTGTTAGAGTAATAAAAACTCACGTGTAGGGATGTGCCTATAAATCCCTATTATTTTGATGTTATCGTAGAGGATGGTAGAGTAAAAGTGTATGAAAAAAAAAATAGAGAAAAAGAAAAAAATAGAGTGTAAAAAAAAATAAAATAAAATAAAATAAAAAAAGGCCTACCATCCTACATCTATCTTTAAATTTATGTTTGTTTGTTTCAAGTTATCTAGAAATTAGAGTGTCGAGTCTTGGCTTAGCAACGCCATTCTTCTCATGCTTGTAACATAAAGATTTTTGATTTGCCACCACTAAGTCGCCTATCCCACCAAACCCTTTGTTTCCCTACCATAAACATAACGTTACAACCCTTTAAAAGATCTCTTGGATAGTTTTTCTAGGTGCTTATGCCAAAAGCGATGGAGGTTTGATCTAGTCTTAAGCCTATGGTAATCTATGTACTAGGACCGGTTAATGAGTGTTTATCTTCCATTTCCAACTTGATATATTTCATATACACCCGAGAGATGAGAGTATCCAAACAGCACTTGTGAGGTGCTAGTATGTAATTTCCGTGCTTGTTATGACTTTTGCGAGGCTTATACGTGTTGTGAATTGTTCTAAACTAATACTTCATGACCCCTAACTTATAAATTAATTGGCTAAAAGCACATTTGCTTGAAGACAAGCAAATACCAAGTGTAGGGATATTTATTAAGGATTTAAAAGGTACACTTTTGAGGGGTCATTTAAGCCCTTAATCGATCACTTTTGTATTCATTACAACTTAATTTCGTTCATTTTCACTTTTTAGATCTCTTGAAGGCAAATTGCTCGAATGACACTTATTCAGACGAAAAGTCGCGAATATAAGAAGAAAATGGCTAAAGTCAAGAATCAAGACACTCAAGCATTTGAACAGAAGACGGCGTCCTGACCTAATGGCGGCCAGCGTAACACACCTTGAGACGACTCAGAGATAAAATTGCTATTTTGCACTTGACGGCATCAAGTCTTAAAGAGTAGGGCATCACAACTCAGACGACCTAGATTCAAATCCCGACGGCGTCAGAAGATGAAGCCGACGGCGTCACAACCATAAGGTGACGCCGTCACAACGTTGACGTGGCCAAGACGAAAACCTAATGGCGGCGACCTGACGTCGTCACAATTAAAGAGTGACGCCGTCGCATATTTTAACTTTATATATAGAATTCGAATTTTCAGTATTTAACAGAGGTAGTTTTGTGGAGTAAAAAACTAAACCGAACTTTGGTTGTCTTGGGCAGTATCTTAGGGTTCCATACCTTATTTTACAACAAGATAAGTGATTTACTTCATTAATTCAATTATATCTTCAATTGTTTGTGTGTATGCTTGCATGTTTTCCATGTCCGGCTAATTTACTTGGGTGTTTGCTTAGATCTATTAAACTTAGGTATTAAATATTGATTGGTTGTCTCTTATCTTAATTGTGATTGACCTAGTATTGCGATAGGTCATTCGTTGTGTTTTTAATGCTTGAGTAATCTTTTTGAACATTAGTTTATAATCACCTAGAGTTATTGTAGGCTAAACATCCAAAGGTAACCTTAGATTTAGTTTATGAATCCTAGAGATTTCGTAGGCAATAACCTTAAGGTAGTCTCAAAGAGTTAGGGAAAAATGCATACCCTACGACCTTAGAAGACACAACGCGTTAAGAATAAGGGTATGACAATTCAACAATCAATAGGAGATAACTCTGGAGTAATAGCATCTAGGTAAACACATTTTTAATCATCATAAGAGCACACAACAATAGACATAGACTACACTCAACCTTAGCTTAGTTAATTAGAATAGATAAGTAGAGTAATCGGTATAAATACCAACCCCCCCCCCCAAATCCAATATCCTGAGATTCATACCTTTCAATTTTCTAAAAAATATAAAAAGATAAAAAATAATCTTCCTCAACCCCAACCTTAGAGTAGTAATTTCTCACTAGCATTCCTATTCCCCTAGAGAATGATATCAATTCCCGAGGCTTACCTTAATACTACACTACAACGATTAGGTTCACTGCCTAGGGTGTTGAAAAACTTGCTCGACGAAAAGGAAGTTCATTTGACCCCGAACGCGCGTTGTACGCGTATCAAATAATCATTGCATAGTCTGGAGGTGGTACTAATTCCCATACTTTAAGTCAGTAAAACTCGTGAATTTTTTCTTGCATTGCATTAAACCAGCAATCCTCAGCAATAGCGGTCTTGAAATATTTGGGTTCAACTTTGGATAGTAAGGAATTATAAAAGCACCGCAAGGTATCGGTGGCAAGTTGCTTTCGTGTGGATACCGGACGAGAAGGATTCCCAATAATGTTATCAATCGGATGATCATTGGTCTAATTTTTGAGATGTTCATGGGGTTGAGGGTAGGGAACTGAGGTAGCCGTGTTTAGATCCCCTGAAGAAGATGCCTCGGAAGAGGATTCAGGAGCAAATATGTTCTCGAACGGAGCATCTTCAGGAGGAGCAAAAGGATTCACTTATAAAGAATTGTATACTGTAGTGCCTTGATGTACATAATGAGATTGAAGATTTGATGATGATGGTGAATAACTTGCATAAGGAGCATCTTGACCTATAGAGGTAGACATAGATTGACCATTGGAATTGTTTGGAACAGGAGCTGTGGCAGCCGATGATGTTGGAGTATTACCAGTTGGTGGCTCAAAATATTCATCAAAAAAGATCTTTAAATCTTCATCTGAAGGAGGTACATAAGGAGTTGCAGGAGTGGGATACTGTACAAGACCTGAACTAATTGGTCCATGTGTCAAAAATTTAGGTGTGGATCCAGATTGGTGTGACCAGGAGCCGGTTGCTCAGTCAGCTCATCGAATGTCAATTGAATGGTTTCCATAACTTTTCGGGTTCTTTTGTTGTAGATTCGGTATCCCTTACGATTTGGTGCATACCCAACGAAGAATCCAATGTCTGCTTTAGCCTTTAACTTTCCCAAATCTTCACTGTCATTTGTTGGATAACATATAGCACCAAACACACGTAGAAAAGAGAGATCTGGTTTCCTGTTATGTATCAGCTCATATGGAGTTTTGTAGTGCAGAGTATGTATCAAGGATCGGTTTTAGGTGTAACAAGAAGTAACAATAGCTTCTGCCCAAAGAAACATCGGAGCCTTAGAGAATATTAGCATGGTTCGTGCAGCTTCCAGAAGAGTACGATTTCATCTTTCAACAACGTCGTTCTGCTGAGGAGTATGAGGAACACTTTTCTGGTGACTGATGCCAATACTATCATAAAATTGAATGAGTTGTTTCTTTACAAACTCATTTCCATTATCTGTGCGGATGAATATGACGGTTTTGTTAAGTCTGACTTGTAATTGTTTGATTAGTTTGATGATAACCTCTAGAGTTTAGTCATTGGTTCTTAAAAACTTCACCCATGAAAACTGATAAGGATTTAAAACGTACACTTTTAAGGGGTCATTTAAGCCCTTAAACGACCACTTTTATATCCGTTACTGCTTAATTTCGTTCCTTTTCACTTTTTAGGACTCTTGGAAGCAAAATGCTGGAATGATGCACATTTGGACAAAAAGGAGTGAATACATGAAGAAAATGGCAAAGTCAAGATTGAAGCCACTCAAGCTGTTCAAATTGAACCTGACGGCGTCCCAATCAAAGGGCGATGCCGTCCCTTTATCCAGACTTGATAAAAACATGAACCAGATGGCTCAGTGGAATTTTTGCTCATACAACCTGACGGCGTCAGGCTTTGAAGAAGAAAGACGTCACTCAGACTTTTCATCTCAGACGGCCCCGATCCAGAATCAGACGACATCCCAACTGAAGCCCGACAGCGTCACAACTCTAAGGTGACATCGTCCCATCGATAACTTGGCCAAGACGAAAACCCTAATGACGGCGAGCTGACGGCATCCCACATATAAGGCGACGTTGTCGCACTTGTAAATCTATATATAGAATTCGATTTTTCTGCATTTAAAAAGCTAGACTTTTGGAGTATAAACCCTAAAATTTTGTAGTCCGACTTGGACAGTGTCTTAGGGTCCCAAACCCTATTTTACACATCAAGATAAGTGTTTTAATCCAAAGTATCATATTGATTGTGTGCATGCTTGCTTGTTTAACATGTCTAGCCAAATTTCTTGTGTATCTGCTTAGATCTATAAAACCTAGTTAATAATTATTGTTAGGTTGTCTCTTATCTTAATTGTAATTGGCTTAGGAGTGCAACTAGACAATCGTTGTATTTAATGCTTATGTAATCTTTATGAAAGTAAGTTTATAAATGAATTAGCGGATTTCGTAGGCTACACCCAAAGTTAACCTCAAAGAGTTAGGGCATAGGCACACCATATGACCTTAGAAAATACAACGCGATTAAGATAAGGTGTGACAATTCAACCATCAATAAAAGATAACTAGGGAGTAATAGTATCTAGGTAAATACATTTTTAATCATCATACGAGCACACATCAAATAGACATAGCTACCCGTAGTATTAGATAATTAGAATAGTAGAAGTAATCGGTAGAAGTACCACCCCCTAAACCAATTACCCTGAGATTTTACCCTTAGCTTTCTAAAAAACCAATAAAAGATAAAAAATAATCATCCTCAACCCCCACCTTAGCATAATACATTTCTTGCTAGCATTCCTATTCCCCTATAGAACGATATCAATCCCCGAGGCTTACCCAATACTAAACGACAACGATTAGGTTCACTACCTAGGGTGTTGAAAACCTTGCTCGACCAAAAGGAAGTTCCTTTGACCCCGAACGCGCTTCGTACGCGCATCATAAACCGAGAATAGTCGTCTACCACAACAAGAACATATTTCTTCCCATATATGCTCTGCACTCTCATTGGTCCGCATAGATCCATGTGAAGGGTGTGAAGAACTTCCATGGTGGTGTTGACATTTGTGGGTTTGTGAGCATACTTCTTGCTTTTGCCCAATTGGCAAGTGATGCAGGTTTTACTGACCAGGTTTTAATATTTATAAAGTCTCGTTATACCTATTGTCTACCCTAATGTACTAACGGGCAGTGTACCCGGTCGCGTGTAGTGTAGTATTCGGTAAAGCCGAGGTCGTCCCAAGAGCTATTTGTGTTGGATTATTACTAAGTCTAGGTGCCACAGATTAATAATGGTTTCAATGAGGAATTAATTAATTAACTACTAAAGCAGAAAACAACAAATAAAGGCAAAGGATAAATCAATAGAGGATAGTGGTGCTAACATAGTTATTTCTCCTAGCCAGTTATGTCTACATCTACTTACTTCCAATTACTTCAGGTGGGGTCAAAGTTGAGAGGACAAGATTTGGTCAATTAGCCCTAACCTATCAAAGAAAGATGCCACCACAGGAGATGTCAGGTGTTCCATCATAAGTCCTGTTGCTCCTGGTCCCCTAAGCCAAGTCATTAAGTACCACTACATGCTAGATTTATAATAGTGAGTGCCTGGGCGTTAGCAACTTAAACACTCACCCCCTAATTCTTAAGTTCATCCAAATGGTAGGTTATCAGTTGGTTAAATCGCACAAGTAGAAATAGTCGTCAGTTGGTCATATCTTACCCTTCCAGTCTCAGTCTACTCACCTAGGGTCAGTTGGTCATATATCCTAGGCAATTGGCCTCTACCGCCATTCAAAACTACCAAAACAAGGGTAGCTACCAATAAACTATGCATGCATACACTTAGAAATAATTATACAGAAGTAATATAAATGCAAATAAAACAATTAAGGAATCATAACTAGGCCAAAGACCAAGAGGTGCTTAGCCGCTCATTACGAAATACATGGATCAAAAGTAAAGAAAAGATAAAATGCTAATACTTATCGTAGGGGAGTGATTTCTCCCTTGGAGACAACTCCGTATGCTCCTCTAAACCTGCCTTTGGCTTTTTCCCACGTTCTCTGGTTGTTGTGTGTGGAATGGGATGATTAGAAATGCTGGAATTCATGGGGTATTTATAGGCCAGATCTGGGTTACGGCGTAACTAATATAAGAGTTACACCGTAACCATCAATTCCTTCATATTTTGTACTAGATCTGCTAGTTACGGCATAACCTTATTAGTGGTTACGCCGTAGTCTTCAATATACTTGGTTACGCCGTAGTTGGTGGAATAGTTACGGCGTAGTTATCAGCGGCGTGGAACCTCATTTGACCTAATATAGTTACGTCGTAGCCTTTGGGGAGAGTACGTCGTAACCTTCTGATGAGTTGGTTTTCTGAGTCACGCTTTAGTTACGGCGTAATGTGAGAGATGAGTTACGTCGTAACTTCTTTAAAATCAGCATATGATAAATCTTTGATATTTCTCTAATTCCGCGTCTCTTTAGCTCCAATGCTCGTAATTTACCTTAAAGTGGAAAACAATAAAAAACAAGCGTAAATCCATATAAATGATATAAATTAAAAGCATTATCGGGGCAAATTGAAACATAATATTCAGGACTATTTGATGTTATCAAAAATCCCCCCACTTGAACTCTACTTGCCCTCAAGTAGACCTTATTAGAAAGATTCCTAAAAAGATATCTCCCAAAACCTGGAAAATATAAGTTTACAAATCCCTTATGCTAGAATAAAACAAAGCTGAACACCTCACGAAATGGGAACGAAACACTCAAATCTCTCAACTATTCTAAGTGTCAATTTCGGGGTGATCACTCAATGGCACAATCATAGCATGTATTCTATCATAAGCTTGGCGGTTACACAAATCTCCACCACTAGAGTTAAGGGCTAAACAATTCACGAAAGCAATATGGGTAGACACGACAAAGGTTAAGGGGTGACTCATCATTACTAACATGTCACGGCGAAGTGGAAAAAATCAATGATACATGACCAAATCCATGGCCAAGACACCAAAGATTGCTCGCTGCATCACCTAGACATGCTTCATGACTAAAGGGTAGGATAAGACATGGGATATATAAATTGTGTAAAATAAAAAACAAGTGGGTAGTCTAAATCTATAATCAAGTCATCACCACTTACCGTTCGCCCAAAGTTCAAGCTTTGAAGTCAAGAAACCTGATCATGAAATACTAGGTAGATGTGTCATTAGAGAACGTCGTGATGGGCACACTACCTTTTCTCCAACTGTTGGCATAATTACCAACTCCAATCTTCAAATGTGACCGAGGTGGCCTCCTCGATACTAAATCTATAAAGCTCATAACATAGTTCTTATATCATCGCACTTTACAATAACTAAATAACATAACAATTTTTTTTTCTTGTCGAATCACTTTTTTTTTTCAATAATAACTAAACATAATATCCCCCCACTTGAGATAAACAATGGGAATTCGGGGGGTCTTCAATGATCTTCAGGAATATGTTGTCGATGAAAGCGTGATTTCCGTACCTTTCCACTTGAACCTTGAACTTAGGCAAATGATGACTTCCCAATCACAAATAAAGACTACAGGGTAGGCTAAGGTGTATAGGTGTATCGAAACAATATATTGGGTTAACAAAATGAAAGAAATGGCTCAGATGGGTGTATCTAGGGGTATCTTGCACTAAAGGTGAGTGCAACAAAAGGGTTTCACATGGGGGTCGAGAAGTCGAGGTGACTAATCGATAGACACACAATGTTAGGCTATTTGGGTGATAATCCTATAATATTTCCTTCTAAAACTGAAAAGTCCAAATACATCGAGCTAACTCAATATACCTCGTCTATGGTCTCGAAATGATGTAAAGACCAAGTTCTAAATTTTACAAGCTACCGACACACTCATAATTTGGTGGATATGGGGTAAAATATTGGAAACGGATAAGGTTAATCTCACCATATAATATCAAGGATTGTATGTGCTCGGCTAAGGTCTAATCTAGTTAGGTTAAGAAAAACATGTCAAAATTTTAAAAATGGCATAATTTTTCAAAATAAACTAGAAAAAATAGGGTAAAATAATGTTCAAGCGATAATTCTACTCCCGTCCCCCTACTTGAATTGTACAAAGTCCCTTTTTTTGGTAAAAGGTTTCCCCGGTAAATATATTACTCCAAAAAACATTTAAGTACAAAGGGTATGAGTGAAGTCTCATATCTCAGCCCGTTACATAAGCGGTAAAGCTAACATAACAAGACACTTCCTATCCGTAAAATAGTAAAACAACCACTACTCAATAGATTACATTTGACACAAAACCAAGCATAACCTAACGTCTAGATTGCTTACTGCCACGACCTTGGAGCATGATATCATACATGTCAGAAAAAGCATCCAATTGCCCTGGTAAATCATAGACCTAATCCGCATAATCATCATAATAATCTTCAAGCTCATGACCACCGCCATTTGATGCGAGAAATTTAGCCATAGGATTATCCGGCTAAAGCACCTTGATAAGGTTTTAAAATGTACCTTTTTGAGGGGTCATTTAAGCCCCTATTTGATCACTTTTGTATCCGTTATTACTTAATATCGTTCCTTTTCACTTTTTAGGTATCTTGAAGGAAAAATGTTAGAATGACACTTATTCGGACGAAAAGGCGCGAATATACGAAGAAAATGGCCAAAGTCAAGAAATCAAGACACTCAGTGCTGGAAGGGGACGGCGTCAGGCACAAACTAGCGACGCCGTCGGACAAGTTTTGTGACGGCTCAGTAGCCAAATTGCTCATTTACAAGCGACGGCTTTAGGTTTTAAAAGAGTAGGGCGTCGCAACTCGGGACGACCTAGATTTTATCCGCACGACGCCGAGACTCAAGAGGACGGCGTCACAAGCATAAGGTGACGCCGTCGCAAGACTAACGTGGCCGAGACGAAACCCTAATGACGGCGACCCGACGACGTCACAAATCAAAGGGTGACGCCGTCGCATTTGTAATCTTATATATAGAATTCGAATTTTTTAGTTTTAAGTGTGTAGTCTTTTGGAGTAAAAACCTAAACCGAACTAAGACTGTCTTGTACAGTATTTTAGGGTTCCATACCCTATCTTACATCAAGATAAGTGTTTTACTTCATTAATTCAATTATGTCTTCAATTAATTGTGTGTATGCTTGCATGTTTTCTATGTCCGGCTAATTTACTTGTGTGTTTGCTTAGGGAATATGAAACTTAATTATTGAATATTGATTGGTTGTCTCTTATCTTAATTGTTAATGATCTAGTATTGCGATAGGTCATCCGTTGTGTAGTTAATGCTTGATTAATCTTTGTGAACATTAGCTTATAGTACCTAGAGTCATTGTAGGCTAAACCATCCGAAGAGTACCTTAGTGTTAAGTTTATAAATCCTAGAGATTTTGTAGTCATTAACCTTTGGTAGTTTCAAAGAGTTAGGGATAAACGCATACCCTACGACCTTAGACACACAACGCGATTAAGAATAAGGACGTGACAATTCAACCATCAATAGGAGATAATTAAGGAGTAATAAAACCTAAGTAAACACATCTTTAAATTATCATACGAGCACACAATAATTAGACATAGACTACATACCCACTAGATTATATAACTAGATGAGTAGAATAATCGGTAGAAATACCAATCCCCCCAAATCCAAACCTCGAGATTTATACCTTTCCATTTCCTAAAAAACATAAAAAGATAAAAAATAATCTTCCTCAACCCAACCTTAGCGTAGTAACTTCTCACTAGCATTCCTATACCCCTAGAGAACGATATCAATTCCCGTGGCTTACCTTAATACTACACTACAACGATTAGATTCACTGCCTAGGGTGTTGAAAAACTTGCTCGATGAAAAGGAAGTTCCTTTGACCCCGAACGACGCGTGTAGCGTTATCAAGTTTTTGGCGTCGCTGCCGGCGAATAGAATAGCTAGTTAGGAGTCCACCTCGTTTAGGTTTCCTTGCTTGATTTCTATCAAGTAAGCTTTTTTCCCATTTTTAGCTTCCTTGTAGCCTATCCCCCTTCTTCGTGACCTTTGTTCGTAACCCCATCACTTTTCATCATGGAAGGAGATAACCCACCACCATTTATCAACCTACCACCAAATGACCAGCCAAGAGGCCGTACTCTTGGTGAATACTCGAGACCAAGCCACCTAGGCTATAGGAACACCATTGAGCTTCCTGACCAAGCCCAAACTACTGCCCTGCGATCTGACACCATCCGGTCGGTGCAAAACAGATGTGCATTCCATGGACTTCGTTCCGAAGATCCTAATCAGCATCTTAAGGATTTCCTTAAAATTGTCGATTCCATCGACCTCGATGCTACTACTCGGGAGACCACGCATCTGCGTCTCTTCCAATTCTCTCTACGGGACCAAGCTAGTAATTGTCTTGAGCGACTTCCTGCCGGCTCCATCTCAAGTTGGGATGATCTCACTTCTCGCTTCCTTTCTCAATTTTTCCCACCGGGGAGAACCACTAAGCTTAGGAATGATATCTTGATGTTCCAACAACGTCAAGGTGAATCTGTCTTTGAAGCATGGACTCGATTCAAGGACTTACTCCATAAAGTCCCTCATCACGGCATTGATCTTTGGCTTCAAGTCCAACTCTTCTATGATCATGTCAACTTCCCCACTAAGCGATCCATTGACCAAGCGGCCGGTGGAAAACTTAGTGATCTCACCGCGTAAGAATCATGGGGTATAATAGAGGACCTTTCTCTCTATGACAACGAAAGTTGGAATGACCCCCGTGATTTGCCCAAAACCGTTAAGGCAATCTCCTTGCCTCCCATTGACTCACAAACTTCCGATCGTAGGATGCTCGAGCTTGAAGATCAAGTTAAATTTTTAATGAGCTCCTACAAGAATCCTAAGTCTTCACATCAAGTGAATAAAATCACTCTGCCTTGTGAGTTATGTAGTGGTCCCCATGACACTCGTGATTGCACAAGACTCCTCGAACAAGCTTTTGCAGACTACGCCTCCACGCGTACCGACGGAGCGGGAGAGAAGTGGTACACTTTCAAGCCCGAACAAAACAACTTAGGAAATTCTTACAACCCCTCATGGAGAAATCACCCTAACCTTAAGTGGAACCAAAATTCAAGCACACCCCAAAGCTCATCTAGTCCACCTAATAGGTTCAACCCTCTAAACACCGGGGACCCCACTAGTCTTGAGGCAATTGCATCTAGATTCATGTCATCTCAAGAAGCTCGATTAACTGCGCTTGAAGCCGATTTTAAGCGACGACAAGGCGAGATGACAAACAAGCTTGATGCCCTCTTAAAAGCCTTCAATGACTGGGAAGTTGGAGCACTCCCAAGTGATACTATAAAGAACCCAAAAGTGAGTTCGATTTCATCGACTTCATGTTCTTGTTCACCATGGGAGAATGCGCATCCATGCCCCTCACACCAAACGGTTCACTCGGTAAACGCTATCAACAAGGGTTCCAAGCAATCCAAAATGAGGTACCAAAGCCCCGCACCATTGGTAGAACCTACTCTTGAGAAACCCGTCAACCAAGAACCCAAACAAAATCTAGAGGAGGAGTACAAGGAACTCCATCAAGAAAAACCGGTTCTTGAAGTCTTAGCTCATGCACCTTATTATAATGCTTTAAAAGAAAAATATGAGCTAGAACTAAAACTTGGAAAACATGGGTCCGCTTTTGTGCGAAACAATCTACCTAGGAAGTTAGACGATCCCGGGCTATTTACTCTTCCGTGTAGGCTTGGAACTTCCAAACCTCTCGATGCTCTAGCCGACTTAGGATCATGCATCAATCTTGTTCCGTTGTCCCTCTATAGAAGACTTAACTTAGGTAAGATAGAACCAACGGAAACCATCTTAGGTCTAGCGGACGGTAGTATTGCATATCCGGTAGGGATAATAAAAGATATGGTAGTACATGTAGGAGAATTGACTCTTTTGGCGGATTTTCATGTGCTATACATGAATAAGGGCCCGCCATGCCCATTGCTAGTAGGAAGAGGATTCTTAGCTACTGCCAGGGCCATCATTGATTGTAAGATGTCCAAAATAGTGGTAGGAGAAGGGAGTGCTAGGTTAATTTACGATGTCAAAAAGCATACTTACTACAAAGAAGAGGAAATCCCCCATGAGATTAGGTTGGATAGAGCGCCATCTAGATACGGACCTTAGATTAATAAGAACTTCATAGGTCCCCAACGACCTTTCTACCTAGATGAAGCCTTTGCTAGTAAAGCAACTTTCCATGAAAAAGAAATGGCTAGGGACATGGAAGTGAACCCGTTCGAGGACGCCTTAGTATTTAGGAAGATGACCGAGTTCCTAGGAAGCTTGCCCGTCAACCTTGTCATGAATAAGTGGAAAGTTGAGAGCGATAAGCCTAAACATAAGTGGGATTGGGATAGACCGCCTAGTGATGGTAATGGAGAGTGGCACATTAGGATGACGATCTATGACCCCGATGGAGAGAAATTTGAAAAGGCATATCGAACCAAACGTACTACTAGGAACTTAAAAGATAAGTTTGATCCTTATGACATTCTAAAGGATAGGCTTACTTATATCGGTACGTAGGGGCACGACTTCGAGTCTAGCTACAAGACTCAAAAATAAAGAAAAGCGCTTCGTGGGAGGCAACTCATGCTTAATTGTTTGCTTGTTTGTGTCGTATATCTTTTATTGATTGTTTATTCTCATGTTTAAATTTGGCAAAATGCTTTATTTAGTCTTTAACCTCGTCTTAATTACATATAAAGGTATTTTATATAAGAGATAAGTGTATGGAGGATTACACACGTTTTCAGAAGAAACGTAAACATGATAATTTCAATCAATTAAAAGATATACATGTGTGTTTGTTCGAGTCAAATGCTTGTATCAAGTCATAATGGATGTTTTGCAGGAAATTTTTCCAGATTCTAAAGATGTAAATTTTCCAAAAATTTTTTCTAGAAAATCACAGACCAGTTTTTGTCAGGATAACCTGACGACGTCAGGATCGCAACCTGACAGCGTCAGGAAGGAGCAGAAACAACTGATTACTTTTTCTCATTTTCTGAGCTACTTATAAATTTTTGGAATTTTCCAGGTTTTAATTTTCCAGAAAATCTGTAAACATCCAATCCACAAGCATTATATCCTAGTTTAGTAGAGTCCTATATATATTATTACCACCGATTTTACGCGAAGGTTTCGTTTGTTTTCTTTAAGTGTGCAGGTTTAATTTACCAAGAAGAAGATACATAAGATGATAAGGAGCTTTTCACGCAAACGTTCTTCTTGAAGAAAGATGTAACCACCACTTTACACGGATCCTACCGAGCTAATCACGGGAGTATTAGTTTCTTTCGTTTTTAATTACCTTCTATTATCATAACTTTGATACTTTCGGGGAACATTGGGGATAATGTTCAGTTTAACTGTAGGGAGGGAAAATAAAATGGGAACTTTGAAACTATGCTTATCCTTGAATATTTGCTTTGTTCAATTGCATTTGTGTAATAAACCATGAGAAAATGTCGGTTAGAGTAATTTTGGCACCAAATTTTCAATTTTTCATGACATATAGGAGTGGGCCATTAGTCTTAATAAAGGGTCTCATTGATAGGAAATTATATTACTAGCACAAAACCCTTTACCACTTAAATTCCACCCAAAATGTGAGGATCACCCTTAGATTAGTAGGAATTAAAGCATTCATCTTTGATGCTTAGAGTGTGAACCGGTAGTATAATAGATTCTAGAACTTGTTTTGTGATGCATCCCGAGATCGCTAGTAAGACTACATTTGTGTAGTTAGGAATAACTAAATGATAAGAGGCATTAGGATAACCCTTGTTTTATATCTGTAATATAATTACTTCTTCCACATCGGTTGAGTAATTTTCCCACACCTTTGTGTTGTACTCACTTTTAGTACACGATACCCCTAGTTAACCCCTCAGAACCTATCATTTTCGCGGTTCTCGTGATGTTTCGGTTTTCTAAAATATCAACGAAGAGCATTGTTTACACTCCACCCCCAAATGTACACCCAAATCGCCTTAGCCTACCTTGTATGCACTCACTTTTAGTGCATTATTGTTATCACACTAAACCCTTAGTTCAATTATCTAGTTGCTTGCATAAGTTGCTAAGTCGAGTCATATCATTTGTACACAGTTTTGGGACGATTGGGACTCATGGGAAAAGTTAAATTTTATGAGATGACGGGAAGGGAACGTTAAATTCAAATTCCCTTTATTTCCATAATAATGTACTCCAAGTGTTTTGATCTTTTCAATTCGGGTCAAATTAGTGTTAGAGTAATAAAAACTCAAGTGTAGGGATGTGCGTATAAATCCCTATCATTTTGATGTTATTGTAGAGGATTGTAAAGTAAAAGTGTATGAAAAAAAATCGAAAAAAATAGAAAAAGAGAGAAAAAGAAAAAAACATAGTGTAAAAAAAATAAATAAATAAAAACCATACGGGCTACCATCCTACATCTATCTTTAAATTTATGTTTGTTTATTTCAGTTATCTAGAGTCTAGAGTGTCGAGTCTTGGCTTAGCAACGCCATTCTTCGCATACTTGGAACATAAAGATTTTTGACTTGCCACCACTAAATAGCCTATCCCACAAAACCCTTTGTTTCCCTACCATAAGCTTATCATTACAACCCTTTAAAAGACCTCTTGGATAGTCTTTCCTAGTTGCTTACGCCAAAGCGATGGAGGTTTGATCTAGTCTCAAGCCTATGGTAATCTATGTACTAGGACCAGTTAATGAGTGTTTATCTTACATTTCCACTTTGTTATATTTCATATACACCCGAGAGATGTCAGTATCCAAACACCCCATGTGAGGTGCTAGTATGTAATTTCCGTGCTTGTTATGACTTTTGCGGGGCTTATATGTGTTGTGAATCGTTCTAAACTAATGCTTCATGACCTCTAACTTATAAATTGATTAGCTAAAAGCACATTTGCTTGAGGACAAGCAAATACCAAGTGTAGGGATATTTGATAAGGTTTTAAAATGTACCTTTTTGAGGGGTCATTTAAGCCCTTATTTGATCACTTTTGTATCCGTTATTACTTAATATCGTTCCTTTTCACTTTTAGGTATCTTGAAGGCAAAATGCTGGAATGACACTTATTCGGACGAAAAGGCGCGAATATACGAAGAAAATGGCCAAAGTCAAGAATCGAGACACTCAGGCTGCTGGAACTGAAGGGGACGGCGTCAGGCACAAACTAGCGACGCCTTCGGACAAGTTTCGTGACGGCTCAGTAGCCAAATTGCTCATTTACAAGTGACGGCTTCAGGTTTTAAAAGAGTATGGAGTCGCAACTCAGACGGCCTAGATTTGATCCAGACGACGTCAGAGACTGAAGAGGACGGCGTGTAACATATTGGATTTCACAAACACATAAACAATCACTAATATAGGGCGTACAATATATGGTTTTAGAGAGAGAAAATGGGATATTCTAGTGAGAGAAACTCATGGAAGGTTTGATTCCAAATGAACATCCAACCCTCTCCCTTGTGGGGAGAGGGCTATTTATACAAAGAAGCACGCCCTCATTCGGGCTGTGGATCAGGAATACAAAGGGTAAAGACCCTGTCTTTCCTCCACGGTGTTGCACTAGACTAAACTAAACTAATAATTAACTAACAAATAACGTAATGAACGATATGTCTACGGGCTAACTTAAGCTAGATTATATTTGGGGTGACCGATGCTTTACAATAGAATTTCTAATTCCTAACAATCTCCCCCTAAGGGAGGTCACCCCATGATTTACATTTTAGCATCCTAGCATTCTAATTCATCTTCAGTCTTGAGCTCATAGACTTCACTTCATCAACATAAAAAATCTTTGTGCTTTCATGATGATATTATCATAATCCAACTATAGTGTACATTAAGTGGAGGTTATAGAGCTGATCCACATTATGATGACCTTTGAGCTTTATTTGAGATCATTAGCCACAGTTAATCTCAGCATCACCCATTTTTGTGTTGCCCGCATATGATGTTGTGACATTTGGACCGACATGCTCATATTCTAGATCATGATTTCTTCTTATCAGAGTAGCCAAGCTTAAGATGATTCATGATATTTGCAGCAGCGTAGCAGAAGCATGGTTTGAAAATATCAGAGCCAGTTGATGTAGATATGCACTTATCATGAATTCTTTAATTGTGAATGTGATTGTTTGAGCATGCGGCTATGGATTGACCTCTCCATTATGATAGCTGCAAACGTCGGGTATACCTGCATACAACAGTTAGCAATAAACCACACGAAAGTGTCTTTGATCACTTTCGTTGAATTGAGGTACACGGCCCACGGTTCCCCGTTAATCTGTACAAGTACTGCCTGTGATCAGGTATAATTCTGAAGAATCTCCTTGACAGGGTTTCGCAGCTGCTCTAGTTGTTCTCAAACATGAACGTCTCAAAGAAGACAACTCGGAGTGAGTTAACCAGCGAATTTGAGATTCACTGATTGATGAAAAGAGATTTGAAAAATAATCGTGTACTGCTTAATAAAGTGTTTTTGCAATACAACGAATGTTTTAAGGAAAAATCAGTTATCAATCATAAACATCTTTTATTTTTCAAATATTAATACATAGTCGATGTGCTAAGAAAAATATTTTTAAGCATAACGACCGATTTTTCAAAGGCATCCATCAATCCATAACCTGAACCAGGATTGATTCATCATTTTGAATCACCCCATTGTTTCTGTTCAGTTGTCACATGGTTGATCTATCGGATAGATCTCACATGCCACCTACCAAGAGCTTGTTTGATGTTGGCTCTAGAAGGCTTTCCATCTTCATTGTGAATATGTTTGCCTATCACTCAGATGTTCTGGCAATACCACAAGGATAATGCGTAGGACTCTTAAGATATAATCTCTCTTTCCACAATGTGTGAAACAGAGAGTCTTCATTAACAGTGTCCTAATGAGATTTATTTAATGATCTCGTGGCTCTAGACTCAATTGTGCACATTTGGTTCCTATGCCGGAGACTAGGGAGAGGGTCTCCGTCTTCAATATCAACAATCTCTAAGAGAATGTTGATAGATTATGTAGGTTCCCCGTAAGAATGAAAAAAGTCCTTTTAAGAGGAACTTGAGTGGCTTGGGAAGTTGTAGTGCAGTGCGTCACTGGGTCCATGACATCTTGTCTTCAATACCGGCGTTACCTTAGTAACCACCAGTAGCATTTGTATTGAACCCGTTTTCTGCCCTAAGGTTGAATAAATGGAGGGCTATTTCTTTTCACCCTTTTCTCATTTCATTTCTTTTTCATTCTTCAACCCCTTCAGTGCTTACCGAGACTTCATTACTAGAACCTTGTTGGGTTTATTCCAGTTCTAACTCTATCTCAGTCTACACTCTTCCCATATCTCACTTTTCTCCTTTTTTCATCATAGCTAAGGACATCTACACTAACTAGTGGATTGCCCCTGGGTAGATCCCTCCGGTTCTGGCGGATCGTGGGAACGAATACCTAACTTAACCATCCTTATAACTCCGTACATAAAGTAAATTTGGTCAGTCTTTTGATATTGTTCTTCTTCCATTGAAACCAATTGAAAACCTTTTAAAAATCAATCCAAGTACCTGTTATACATGATCAAAACATTTTGTACCTAAATTGTTTTTGATATTTTTAGAAAAAGCTCCCCCTCAACATGTGCATCATATGTATTTGAAACGATTTTAGCACATAGAGGCAAGAGGACTTGAAAATCTCAGATTTAAGAATGAGAGATTCGATTCTTTGATCAACAATTTCTAAAAGTTATCAACATCACTTTCCCGATCAAAATTAGTATTTTTCATACTTTGTTAAAGATATTTTATGGGAAAGGATGTAGTTTTCAAAAAGTTGCTCCCCCTCAACTTGTGCATGTGAATTAGAAATCATTTTATCACATAGAGGTAAGAGTTCTTTTAAAATACATCCATGATTACCAAACATTTAGAAACCATTTAACACTCAATCAAGGTACATTATGTTAAAACATAGAAATCTTTGTACCTTGAAGGTTTATATTTGTTTTGAAATGCTCCCCCTTAATATATGCTTCGAGATTTGAAAAGAGTTTAGCACATATTAGAGAGCAGTGTGCACTTTGAGACAAAAATGGCCACCTTTTATCATCTTTCACATTTATATCACATTTTCTCCCCTGATCAAAAATTTCAAATCCTTTGAGATTTTGGATCTCAAGTGATTTAAATATGTATGAAACAAAGCTTGTTGGAGAAAAATGTGTCCAGTTTTATATGATCTGAAGTGAGCTACACTGAAGTTCCCTTTTAGATAAAAAGGGAAACCACAATAGATAACCTATCACTACTACATACATTATAGTTATAGTTGTTCATAGTACATACACCACATTATACACATCAAATTACAAAACAGAAACTTCTCCCGGAAGATGTCTTCATTCAGTTCTTTGAAGCAGCTTGTAATGACCTTCATGAAGTCTAGCACCCACAAAACTTTCAAGGTTGCGATAAATCTTTCTAGTCTTTAGTCTTCGTCCGATCGCAGCAATGAAATCTTCACACATCTTCAAATCCTGTTCAGACCAGAATCTTGTTTTGTTCCACGGCTTCAGATCAAGTTTGATTTTCTTCACTCTCGAGTTCAATTCTTCTTCGACCATCTTGAGAGTTCCATCACTGAATTTGAAAAGCTCGCACAGTCTCATTAGCATACGTGACCCGTATCTATCGGTAAAGAGGATGGCTCTAGGGGTGTCAATCACTTTATAGTCGTGACGAAATTCATGTCCTGAGGCTTCCCATTGCGGTCTTGTTAGGTTGACCCGAGTCTGGTAGCTTCCCATTCCTAGCTGAAAATCCCCAACTATTTGTCCAATGACCAAGCCTCTGATCCAAAGATTGACAACAGAAGAGAGAGCTTTCTTCTCACGAACAGGTAGATGGTCAAGGTGTCCTTGGAGGTTCAGAAGATAGAGATCTTCAAAGTCACTTGGCAGCAGATGTTTGAAGTCGTTTTCTTCTATAACATGATCTTTCAGGTATGCTCTTCGAAGAACGATCTTCTTCAGATAATCATAGCCATAGATTGGGAAGATCTCTACACTAACAACACTTAGAATTCCCAGCTTGGATCGAACAGCTTTGAGTCTCTTTTCAGCTCCGTGTCTTTCAATGTAGAATTTCTTCTTCTTGAACCACCAATGAGAAATTCCGTACGAATCCGCGATGTCATACTCTTGTTCTTTGTCTTTCCAGAATTGATCGGGTACCATCTTCTCAAGACCCTGATCTATGTAGGTAGCAGCTTTCATTTTAGAAATCGATAAAGCTGGTCTTCTTTCTGTAGTTTGCGCACATAGATAATCGAGGTCATGGTTGAAGAAGAACTCTGATTAAATAGTCACTTGACCAGGTTCACCACCAAGAAGAAGATGCTTGTTCACATTGAAACGGTTGATCTGCTCACTGACTTGATCACTCAGCATCTTATGACATTCTTCCATCTGGTATTGAAGCTGATTGGCATCTGAGTGGAAGACTTTGACGATTTTGAACGCTGGTCCTTCAAGATCCTTCGGAGTGATGGATGAGATTCTCTTCTTATCACAGAACCACTTCATAAAGCTGTCCATATCTCCAGTGATGTGAAGAAGAGAGTCTTCAGCTGGGGCTTCATAGTTGGTAGTGATGGTTGATGCCCAGTTGTTGTCAGAGATCGTCGTGTCAGACTTTGGAATGGACCATGAAGGTTCAGGAGTTTGAGGTCTCTCTTCAGCGAGCCAGCTTTGAGATATGTCTTTCGAATGCGCAACTCTAGAGGTTTTAGCGCGTTCACCCGAAATGTATGCATCAAACCAATCCTCATCTTCAGACGGCTTAGGAATATGTTATGTGGACGCATCATCGTCATCGGACTCTGACTCTGCCATGACATAAGACTCTTCATGTAGAACCTGATCTTTCGAGATAGTGGAGAAGGTGGGTGTAAACCTTGAATCGACCGTGGTCCATGCTGTAGACTTCTTCTGAGTACCCTGATCACCGGATGAACTGGATTGATTTGAAGGTTTTGGATGAGATGTTGGTGGTTGTGGTGAAGGTGTAGTGGTTGTGCCAGAAGATCCACCAGCACCTAAAGTTCTAGCTCCTCTAGCTGGAGGCGAGGGAGGAGGAGGTTTAGGACCTTTACGCAACGTTTCCAACACCAAAGTCCTCCTTTTCTTCTTAGCCTCCCTTTCACGAATATCCTCCAGAAACTGTAGATGATTATCGTGCTTAATCGATTCTTCAAGTGCTTCATATAGCTTCTTATAAACCACGTCCTGGTGCTCTTTAGCATCGTACATCTTATCAGACAGAACAACTCTCATATCAGAAATGGGCAAATCTTTAAACCGGTGAATCAATGGAGCTTGCATTGCGCATTCTACAGCATCTTTAACTTCGCCTTCAATGGCGTCTGAAACACCTTCATCGAAGTTAAGGTTATCCAGCTTGTAGACACCACTCTCGAGAGCGTCAAGAGCTTCAATTCGTTTCACTGCTTTGTCGAGCAATTAATCTGATGTTAAGATTAGAGGTGGTGAAGCCGGTGGAGTGTCTGTGTCATTAATTGTAACCACTGGTTCGAGTGATAGATCTTTAGCAGGTTCAGGTGGTGGAAGTGCGGTTGTTGGAGCAGGTTTGGGCGGTGGAACTTCGGTTGCTTGAGTAGGTGCTAACATTGGAGGAATTGTTGATGTGTCTTGCTGAATGTCGACTGTATACATGGACTCAGCTTCCTCTTTTTCATCATTTTGCTTATAAGGTTCGGTATCTGAGGGTTTGTCATTTAAGAACTGATCGCCAAATGAGAAGTCAGCATCTAGATTCTTTAATGAGGATAGAGAACCTGTAGACATGTTCGTTTCTTCCATGTGCCTTTGTTCATCAGATCTTGACTCAAGGATTTCCTGTGAATCTTTTAGCAGTTCGTTTTCATCATTCTTATCCGATTGGGTATCACTTGATGCAAGTGTATCTTCCTGTGTTTCGGATACCTCCTTTTCCATTCCAGTTAGTTCTTGAGCTGAAGATGATTCAATGCTTCTTTTCTTCAGCTCAAATTGGGTGGTAGTTCTTGGTGGTGAAGAAGAGATGGTCAGAAGCATGTGAGCAGCTTGTTCAGAATCTACCCCAGCAATCCCTTTCCCTTTGTCTTGTGTGGTTGAAGTTGTTTGTTGTGGTGCTGGCTCAGGTTCTCTTATCACAACTCCTCCCACTGGTTGTCTCTGAGTCATGTTCAGGCTTTCCAGGCTTTGTTTAATCCCTTGTTGCAAAGCAGCCTCGTCTTCATCTATCAATCTCATGTCACCCGTTGGAGCCTCGGTTTCTTCAACATTCCCTTTTCTGGTATCTTTCCTTCTCTTTTTTTGCTTCTCGGGTGGAGATTGAACAGATACAGAGGTTTCAGGTCTCTTCTTTCTCTTGGGAAGACTTGAGTAGGTGGACTTAGATTGTTTGGATTTAGATTGAGAGGAAGTGGATTTGGAAGTGTCTTCAGTGGATGTGGCAGAGACCATCTTTATGTATCTTTTGAAGTAATCGGCCTTCTTGATTCGATCAGTGAGTAAAGCTTCAGGAATTGCCATGCCAAATATCACTTTGTTTGTACCTTTGGCAACATATTTCAAGTTACCAAGCAAAAATTCACTGCTTGCCTCATGTAAAACTGCTTCAGTTCTTGGATTAGAGGTTTCAATATCTTTTGTTTAAATTTTTTTCAAAAAAAAAAAAAAAGAAAAAAAACCCTCCATCGTTATCAAAATAATTGTCTGTAAACAAAATACACAGTTTGAGAAAAGCATAATTAGTACAATTTTATATTTTGTTTACTTTTTAGCAAAAAGACAGTTTTATCCTTAATTAATTAATTAATGTATTTTAAAAGTTTGTAATAATAATTTCATGCAAGGGTAATATAAGAAACTCGACCCATGGTTGTCAAGATCCCCCTAACGATTGTACGATACAATAAAGCAAAAACAATCCCGATCCCACGTATGATTTTTGTGAGACAGGATCTCAATAGGATCCTAATCTTTATGATATAATCTTAAGATCTTGATTGATCCGATCTTATATTACCTTTCTCGATCCACAAGCTAAAAAAACTACATATTTGTGTATTAAGTTTGTAATATGAAAAGCAAGAGGCAAAATGCATTAAACACGTCCGATCATAATTTTTTTTTTTGAACGGCTTGTAAGTTCTTAGTGGTTCAGGTACAACAGTGACATCCAATCGGGCAGTACGTTGACCCTGAGACCTACCTGCTACTCCTTTTATCGCCTGAAGGGGTAAAAGTCCCGGGTGGGACTCGAACTTGAGACCTCCCCTAGCCAAATATCACCTCCCTAAGGCACCATAAGAAAACCTTAGTTGCCAACTGAGCTATTAAAGAAATGGTACTATAGTAGGATCTTAAGATTTTGATCCGATCTTACGATCAAGATATTGCAAAGACGAAAATGCTCCTTGGTAAGATCATGATCTTAAAAATCTTAGACTCGACCAAACTTTTATATGAATTTTTAGTAGTTGTCAATAAATTGGAACATCCTAAAAAAAACATTCACTATTAATTTGCGAAGGAAAGAACATCTTATCAAAATCAAATGTATCAAACTTTTTTATGTTTAAAACATGAAAAGTTGGAATTTTATGCAAACATTTAAATGTTTAGCCATTCCACAGTATTACCGCGTCAGCTTAATTATGCTATAATACAACGAGTTTGAGGTCCAAATTTGGGACTCAAATTGGTCTTTTTTAAGCCATTATATGAAGTTGAAACTTGAAAAAACCAATTTGAACCATAAATTTGACCCGCTTCTCATTATGTAAGTGTATAAACAGGTTGATTTGGCAATACTTGCGGCAAGTTATTAATGGCAAATGCATTTTCAAATCTTAACAGAGAATTTTAATATATCTCAGTTTTAAACATAAACTAGCATAGTACCCGCACAAAGCAGCGGCGGTACTCAACATGTCAGTTTTCTCGTACCTTGATTTTTAAGCGGTATGCAATGAGAGTCAGTATTTGACGGTTTTTCGAAAAGAGTAGATGTGTGTTTGAATTTCCGTAAAGTATATTAATACAAATAGTATCCATACTTATACTTATTTGAACTTTGTAAAACTTGAATGTTTATGATAAAAATTACAACTATAAATTTGTATTATTGTAAGTTTGTAACATCCATTTTAATACTAAAATTTAATGTGTTATTAGTGTACGTTATAATGCAATTATTATAGTGTAGAATTCAATTAAATGAATTACTAATTATAGTAAGATGTGTAGGCTTACGTTTTTAAGACTACTTTTTATAGGAAGTCATAAATGCATTAGTATTTAGTATAGATTAGAATGTTTCAAACCTTTAATTGAGAAAAAGGTCAAGTACTTCAATTGGAAATCAGATCTAGCTTAGATACATTTTATATCATTTACTGATAATTGAAATAAGCAAGATAAACAAAGGAAGAAATGTATGTAGTACAATGGATGAAACGAACTTTTATTGCTTCAAGTTTATAATATTTTTTTTTTTTTTTTTAATTTTAACGGCACGAATATATTAATAAAAACACTGTAGCAATTAAGTTGCTAGAAGCAAAGTAAGATTACACAGGAATATAATGTTACAAGAAATTTTTGAATCCATAATTCAATCAATCAAAACCGGCCTAATTTTGTTGCTTCTGTGATATATCCAAACAAAGCAAGTTCACAAACTGTCTGTAACTTTGCTTTTCATAATTTGTGTCTATATATTGCCGGATACCTATACTTGATGTAAGTTCTAATTTTTAACTCAATTTTTCTCTCTGTGTTCAATCCTCCGATCCTTGCAGATTACGTTCAATGAAAACCATAAAATGTGATCAGATACTAGCCAGCAAGTTTATTTTAAATACTAAAAGGAATATATACGTACGCCATGGGCTGTTAAATATATACATACTAACTGTAAATTATACGGAGTAGTATCTAACACTAACAAAAAAATATATATATAAAAATAAAAAAAAATAAAAAAATTACTGAACATAACAGGCGTGCGTTTAGAAACAAGAGAGTAAACAATATGGAGTAACATTAACTCATCAATGTATCTTAAGAAAAAAATTACTGAATTGGTATCATTGACTACAGTTTATTTGTGTACGTGAAAAATAATCTGCAGATGTTCTTCTATAATCTATATTTGGAACTTGAATTCTCCCACTATATGTTCAAAAGATCATGTAAATAATGCGAATCTTCCAATAAAGGAAACTACATACTCCGTACGAAGGTGGACCCACTGATCACATGGAAGTCAAAAGGTACGTAATATTTGCTGATAAAAGTGCCCCTTGAAATCTTGAAGGGGATCATATTAGGTTAGAAAGTTTCATGCATGATACCAAACACATGGATTGTCTCAACCAGTATGAATCAAAATAAGAAAATGCCAACAACAGTTATACTTGAAATTAGCTAGGAGAATGCAATAAGGAGCATATGATGTTGGTGGTCGTTTTCGTAAAAAAGGTACATAATGACCTAGCTAAAGTTAAAACCTCTTCAATTATGGGTCTTAGAGGCGGATCTAGGAATTATGATCGCCTTTAACCTAGTTTTTATTTAGTTGTTCATCGATGAATTAGGTTAAAACTATTTAGTTCTCCAACGTTAGTATTTTCCGCTTTGGTGATACATCAAAACTCTTTATTTGGGGTCCACGGGGTGCCACATCACTGTTACAAACCTCCTTTTACAACATCCCTTATTAAAACTAACCTCAACTTACGCATTTGGATCCCACATATACACTTATTCACACACACAAACCACAATAAATAAATAATAAAAAAAGTACAAACATATACCTCGCCGTCTACACAAGGTGGTGTGAAATGAGGAGGGATGGCAATGAAAGGTGGGCGTGGTGGCTAGCTATGGCAAGCTTGCCATGTCACTTTGGCGAAGCATGAAGAGCCCCATACCCGAAGCTCTAATGGACATTTGCATAGCAAACTTTTTTATTACATTATGACACAAAGAATTTATTAGTTTGATTACATCTTAAGTTTATAATTAAAGATCATTTGCATATCAAACTTCTTTTACATATTAATAGATCAATCTTTACTTTCCATCTTTATTTGATCTAATTAATGAGATTAATCACAACAATTTAAAAAACCCACTTTCGTCTTTTTTTCAAATATTAATATCTTTCAAATTGTTAATCGTTAAAAAAATATTCCATTACGACGGGCATTTAATTATCTTTCTATAGATAAACACTTTAATATATTTACGACAAAAAAAAAATCGTATTTTTTCACTTTTTTCATTACTCAAATTTGCATTAAAAAATCACATGTGATTAAATAATAATTTGAATATTCTAATAATATCACATGTGATATTAGTGTTATATCACATATAATATGTAATATCATATGTGACATAACACTAATATCACATGTGATATTATTAGATTATTTAAATTAGTATTAATCACATGTGATTTCTCATGCAAGCTTTAACAACGAAAAACAAATAAAAAAAAAGACAAAAAACGTGAAAAAATGAAATTTG
Organism: Chrysanthemum makinoi; assembly: GCA_910596185.1. NCBI lineage: Eukaryota > Viridiplantae > Streptophyta > Magnoliopsida > Asterales > Asteraceae > Chrysanthemum > Chrysanthemum makinoi. The sequence goes on along the minus strand of OU343223.1, from coordinate 313,194,936 downwards.
TTTTCTTGTTGAAAGTATATCAAAGTGTTCGTATATAAAAAGATAATTAAATGCTCGTCGCGATTGTATAATTATTTTCATTTAACGATTAATGATTTAAAAAATCTTTAAATTCTTAAGAATATGTGAAATATTAAAATGATTTTAATCTAAGACATTGATTTCTTTTGATATGAAAGGTGGGATGAGTCCCTTAGTATGTGAAAAAATTATTATGTAAAATAACTCTCCTCTAAGAGGGTAAGGAGTTATAACTCAACTTAACACCAATTTTCCCGCTACGTCAGCGCCACATCATTTCAACACCAAATAATATGACACCAAAAAATCATCGGTTATCATAACACCAAATAACATCACTTTTTGAGACCCAACTTTTTAAAAAATATATATAGTTTACAAATTAACCTCTTAACTAATATTTCAATCATTAAATAAACCCATCACTAATATTTCATTCATAAACATAAACATCACATAATGTAAACATTACATAAAATACAATATGAAATACAATACGAAATACTAAATACGATACGAAAAAAAACCTATGATACAAAATTCATAAATATATCCTAATCTGAATGCTCCCCGCATGCATAATCATATTCAGGCGCATACCCAAATTTCACAATGTACACCGCCCGCTTCTTCTTTCTTGAGTTTTCCCTCCCACTCTTGTTGAAGCCCTGCTTACTCTGCTTCAACTTCTCTTAAAGCCTCTTCGCTACACATAATTTCCAAATGCTGACTTGCAGTTAAGCCATGCTCGTCTAGTGTCTCGTCTGCATAACCCGTAAACTGATATTGTTGTTGCTCAATAAATTTATGTGCATCAGCTGAAGTTAATGAACCTAGCCCAAGTTGATTCATTTGTTGTGATACCGAACCAACAATTTTGTTTTCTTCATAACTCCAACGGATTTTGTTGGTGATGTTGGCTTGTATCTGTGAAACACACATCCACATGTTTCACTAATGACGTCGTCTTTCTTGGCTTTATCGCTAAAAAATTAGTCAATCACAGCTTGTATTTTCGCAGAATTGTTTTTACATTTCGCGTATTGTTGTCTCAAATGTTCTTTCTTTGACTATGTGAGCTCAAACTGCTTGATAACGTCAACAATAGCCTTTTGTCGAGTCGCATCATCTTGATCGCATTGTTTTTTAATATACACTTTCATTTCTTCGACGGAATGGGGGAGACGACAAGGGATAATGTGTATGGTTTATAATTATTGTGTGAGTTAAGTGTAAAGATGAGTTAAGTGTGAAAATATTGGGTAAATGGGTGTTGTTTTTACAGAGGAGTTACAATTGTTTGAAAAGATTATTAAAAGAAAAAATAAATAAATAAATAAATAAACTTACCGTTAACCCCAAAGGGGGTGTTTTGAAAGTATTTTAAATTTGAAAATCTTACCATTGAGTTCAAAAGTGATTTTTTTGTCCTTGCTACCTTCCAACTCACGTTGGTTTACCAACACAAGTTTCAATGCCAAGCAACGCAAGAGGGCTCAGAGTGGGAAACGTGCATTAACATATGCCACACAGACCATAACGCAACTCGTGCGTTACCACTCCTTTTGATATAAGCTTATTGTTTTTTTAGAGTTAACTACTTAATGGTCATTGTGGTTTGCGGGGTTTTACGGATTCAATCAATTTTTTGTTTTTGTTACGGGTCTGGTCCCAGTGGTTTTGACCCGTCACGGATCCAATCCAAAATGCTTCATAAATGGTCTATGTGTTTTGTCGGGTGTTATAGATTCAGCCCATTTTTCTTTTTCATTACGAGTGTGTTTGGACGGGATCCGTACGGTTTTGGATTGGATCCGTGATGGGCCGAAACCACAGGGACCGCACTGTAACAAAACAAAAAATAGGTGAATCCGTAATACCCGACAAACCATAAGGACTATTTATGTAGTTAACTCTTTTTTTATACATATAAACCTAGATAAAAACCGTATATCTTGTATTTATACAGTTTGTACGTACTTGTTTGGGGTAAATTAGTGCATAAATTATAAATAATAAAACACTTTGGGACAATCAGGACCTTGTATTGGCTTGTATCAAAATATTTAATTAGGGTTTGTAACCTAAAATCATCATATACTATTGTTTAATTGAAGGAAGTTGTCTTCACAACTTTTCATTGGTAATAGGCTGCTTAGCAACTGGTTTTTGGTCATCCGTATATTTTTCCTTCGGTAATTACAGTTTTTCTAAATTGATACTCATCCGTCCAATATTAAATGTCCACTTTGACTTTTTAAAGTTATTCCTTTTCAACTTTGACCTTAAATATATTTGTTCGAGTTATACAATACTTGATGCAAAATATATGAATGTATTGTATTTTAAACGTATTTTTCATTTGTGTTATTTTCATCAAATATTATATAACATGAACAATAATATTTAAGGTTAAAGTTGAAAAAGAAATGCTTTAAAAGTCAGAACATGACATACTTTGTTGTGTAGGAAATGGACAAAATTAAAAGGTTATAACATTAGCAATATTATTCATTTACTAGAGACAAGAAACATAAGAATAATACTCAGACGAATTATTTGAAGCTTTTGATCCCTACAATAATTTGGCCGGTTTAGTGGGTCTATTTACTGTAACCACAATTTTGATTTCCCAAATCTTTTTTCAGATTTATACTGTGTGTATACTAGCAGTAAAAGTGAAACCTTTTAAATAACTGTAAGGATGTAGTTGGTAATTAAGGATACAGCAAGGTTTTATTAAATTGACTTGTTATAACCTATTGATATTTTCACACGAGTATTGGTATATTCTAGTAAAACACATTACTACATATCTTTCTAACTATATGATTATCACACCAGTAAAAATCAAAGGAGGAGATGAGACAATAGGACTTGTACGCGCGTTAACTCAATATTTAGTTAGAAATTTTTTGATAAGGTTATATAAGAATTGAATATCACCAATAGGATGATTAGGACCTGGCAACATGAATTATATTCATGTCAAGTGAATGCAGATATTTTTAAACCAGACTAGGATACATACACTTAAGCATGCCTATGAATCAAGAGAAAACCATCCGATTTCATCCACTTCAATGTCATCTTTAGAAGATCCTTAGGTTTTTCATATGCTGCAAAAACTAGTAAGGACATAAGCAAGATCAACAATAAGTATCAAGTTAGAGGTAACAATTATGACCCATTCACCTATTTAACGGGTCTGTTTGAATTATAACATTACAAACTCGTCTAACACAAATTAACAAGATGTCATTATTAAATAATGATTTTTGGTAGTAACAAGTTCTTTCTAATTTTCATATCTCAAGAATGACTGATTCCCAAAGGAAGTTCTGCATGTCGAGTACAGAAAAGTAAGATGTATGAGGTTCAAGTAATCAGGATGTACGCGACAAAAATACTGAGATTATGCTTCTCGTATTTTCTATTTTTTCGGTCCCACTTATGGGCCTTATTCCAAAATTCCATGTCTCCGATACTTAACTGAGTTATTCTGTTGGTCTTATTTCTCCTCGCATCAATTCAACTTATTATAGGGTCTCATCACAACTTCTCTAATATGATTTCACCATTTAAAGAAGACCCACAACATAAAAATGTTAAACACGCAAAATAAAGCAAATAAGCTCTTTGGTAACATAACCTATGAAGATTCACCCCCGCATATATTTGACTCTGCAAACTTTACATAATACGCCTCTCTTGACACTATTGCAACTATTTCGCTTTCGAATTATCTTAGGTCCACTAAAAACCAAATGCTACTTTAACACTATAAATAAACAGAATTGATACTTACATCACATCTTTTGATGCATGCACCTCAATTTATACATTACAGTTTATACCGTACAATACTGTAATGCACAAATTGTGATGCATACATAAAAAAATGTGGTGTGAGTATCACCTCCCGTAAATAAACTAGCTATTATTCTTTTTACATATCCATAAAAACACTCATAGAAGATTTTACTACAACTGAACTATAAACTAGCAATTATCAATACTATCTATAATGAAAAAATAAACCTTGAAAGTAAAAAACTAAAATTAATCTTTTGCTAAATTAACTTTAATTAGTCTATCTTTGGTAACTTTGTAATATTATCTAATACATGGTTTCTTGCAATTTCAATTTTCATGAACACTTGATCTATATTTATGGCAACTCTGTAATACATTGCTGATCAACTTATAACATTATGACAACTTAAGTGTTCATTCATGCATTTATAAAAGAAAACAGATGCATAATTAATTGTAAATGCATCGTTATTAATAAGAGAAGGTAATTAAGCGATGAATTATTATTTTGTTTTTCAAAGAAAACAAAAAACAACCATGCATCTAAAAAGATTTATTGATCAATATCATACACGCTTATTATGATGTAAATTTATGTTTTTGTTTCCAAAAGTATTCAATCAGCGAAGGTGAAAAACAAATTAATATATTGATAATTATTAGACGAGTACCCGTGTATAGCAACAGGATTTTATAACGGCATATAATAATAATGATATTTTGGTTAAGTGTTTTGTGTAACCAAAATACCACAATTACTATCTGGTGCTAGAAAATCTCGTTGCTCTGCACAGATACTCGTTTAGTATAATAAATGAACGCCTCAATCACAATAATATACTAATATCACATTAGTCTCAATTCAAAAAAAAATATTATAATTAAGCTAAATGTACATAATGTATTAACCTACTAGTTTTATACATGCGTGCACGCACGGGGCTTTGGGTTTAATTTTTGTTAGATTAATCTTTGGCTTAAATTTTGTTGGACAAAATAATTGTTGGAAGCAAAAATAGTATACTAACATTGAATTTAATTTGTCTTTTTTATAATATATACATAATTACAAATAATATTATCCTAAGAAAAAAAGTAACTCCCAATGCCGTCTTTCACGGGTTATGGGTACCCAATACTGTCTCCAGTGTTTGGGGGAGGTTAAGATGTAGACAGTCTTACCCCTACCTAAGGTAGAGAGGCTGCTTCCAGTTCTACCAAAGGTAGAAAGTACCTCTAGCCTTTTGTAGGGAGTGAGGATCGAACCCCTGACCTCTCGGTTGAGAGGCAAGGGGTTTTCCAACTGATCCAATTCTACTTTGTTAAATTTAATTTTTTTAAAACCACATAAGTTTCTTTAGATGAAAATTTTGGTATACGTAAATAAACTAAAGGTGAAACCTACAAAGTTTAACTTGACCTACTTTTTAGACAAATAACATCATGCATATGTATTATTTTGAATCCGTCGAAAATATAATACATGAACAAATCATTGTTCATTAGAAACCACTATGGTCTTAAATCAGAAACCAATCGTTTAACTAAAAAATGTTTAAGAAATGGTTAAACATATTAAATTTTTATATTTATGCTATTGTTGTTTTGTTGATGGTGTATGTAACTAATAAAATTATTTAGTTAGCAATGCAAAGCCATCAGAAAAAAGAAACCAACTTATTGATAATATTAACCCGTCAGAAATACAATAAAAAGAAATTCGTCCCATCAGAATCGTTTTCAAATATAAAAAACATATTCTAGAATGTTTTAAATATTCTACATTTAAATTATTTTACGTGATAAGTTTATATTTATATGGAACATATTTTTTCAAAATTTGAATGTGACACTTTTCCATCTAAAGAAATTTATGTGCTTTTTAAAAGATTAAATAAAACTCATTCTTAGAATAATAATATCTATAATTATGTAGATATTAAAAAAAATAGTATACTAACATAAATTAAAGGTAAAATCTACAAAATTAGATTCGTACATACTTTCTAAACAAACATCATCATGCACATGTATCATCTTGACCCGTCAGAAATATACTACTTGAAACATTCATTGTTCATAAGAAACAGTTCTGTCCTTAAATCAGAAACTACTCGTTCAACAAAAAAAAATGATTAAGAAATGGTTAAACATATTGATTTTTTTATTTATGTTATTGTTTTTTTCTTGATGATGTATTTAACTAATAAAATTATTTTGTTAGCAATGCAAAGCCATCAGAAACAAAGAAACCAAATTATTGATAACATTAGCCCGTCAAAAATATAGTAAAAATCGCCATCAGAATCGTTTTCAAATATAAGATGCATGTTCTAAAATATTTTAAAAATTATATATCTAAATTATTTTATGTGATAAATTTTAAATTTGTATGATATTTATAAGATATAATTAAGGTTTATATCATATTCAAATTTGGAAAAGATATGGTAAAAAAAATATATATCACAAAAAATTAGTACTTATCATGATTTATTTTTCAGAAAAAATATATTGTTTATTTTTTAGCACGGATTAAACACGATTCTGATATATAAATCATTAAAAACAATGAATAAACTCAACATGCTCATAATTTTTAAATATAACGTCATCAGAAACTGATTATATACATAAGAAAATAATAAATCTTTATGAGAAACCATGATTCTTTAGGAGAAACCATAAAATTTGTTATGTATTCAAATATATTATCTTCATACATTTCATAAAATCTTTTTCTAAATTAGGATATGCAATTTGAAACCCTAATTTATACACTCTCTTTATATTTATGTTATTGTTGTTTTCTTGATGGTGTATTTAACTAATAAAATTATTTCGTTAGCAATGCAAAGCTATCAGAAACAAAGAAACCAAATTATTGATAACATTAACCAGTTAGAAATATAATAAAAAGAAACTTGCCATATCAAAATCGTTTCCAAATACAAGATGCATGTTCTAAACATTTTAAAAAATTATATATTTTAATTATGTTGTGATAAGTTCTAAATTTGTATGGTATATATAATATATAATTAGGGTTTCGGTCACATTCAAATTTGAAAAAGATATGGTCAAAAATAGATATATCATAAAAGTTTAGAACTTAACATGATTTATATTTCAGGAAAATATATTGTTTATTTTTTAGCACCGATTATACATCACCACGATTCTGATATATAAATCAACAGAAACAATGAAGAAACTCAACATGCTCATGAGTTATAAATATAATGTCATCAGAAACTGATTATATACATAAGAAAACAATAAATCTTTATGATAAACCATGATTCTTTATGAGAAATCATAAATTTTGTTGTGCATTCAAGTATATTATCTTCATACATTTCATAAAATCTTTTTCTAAATTATGATATGAAATTTGAAACCCTGATTTATACTTTCTTTTCATATTTTAAATAAATCATCTGCAGTAATGAATGAACTAAACATGATCAAGTTGTAAATATAATGCCAATAAAAAATGATTATGTACATTAGAAAACAATAAACGTTTATGACAAACCATGACTCTTTATGAGAAATCACAATTTTTTTTCATATATTTGATACATATATTTTTTCACTAAAATACAATAACCGTATAAGAAACAAATAATGTATTAGTACAATTAACATCGTCATGATACTGATAAATCAAACGAAATACAAAAAAAAATATATATTAGAATTAACTAAAGAATCGATACGTACTTCAAAACTCTAATTTAAACATTTTCTTCATAAACCTCATAATATTTTTTTTATATTATGATGTGTAGCTCGAAACCCTAATTTTGAGTAATCATCAACAACTTCGACAAGCTTAGACTCATCTTCATGCTTATCCTGCACACTATAAATACAATAATCGTATAAGAAACAAATAATTTATGATTTTGTATAATAAATACAATTAACATTATTGTAATAATGATAAATCAATCAACATAAAAAATTATTAGAAATAACTAAACAGTCAATCTGTATTCCAAAACCCTAATTTAAACATTGTTTTTAGAAACCCAAAACCCTAAATTCAATAATAAATAAATAACATCAAATGCCTACAAATATTAAAGTGTATAAGGAGGAAATAAAAAAGAATTGTAACAAATAGCTAAACAAAAAAAGTAAAATAAAAAAAATTCCTTAACCTTTATTATCGTGCGTAATCACAGAACCACAAAACCAAAAGGTTATTTTTGTTTCTTCACTTATTATGTGTCTACTGTTATCCATAAGTCCAAACAGTCAAGCGCAAAAGAATTTTTAGATTATGAAACTGGAACGACTGAACCTAAAACACTAAGAATGAGAAACATGTATGTTATTGCGATCAACTGTGAATGAATGAGATGCAATGCCGAATGATGGGTATTTATAAGATGAGATTAGGGTTTATGTCAAATTTTAAATTTGGAAAAGATATGCTCAAAGAAAGATATAACATATAAATTTAGTAGTTATCACGAAATTATTTTTAGAAAATATACGGTTTTATATTTTTGCCTAATAAATTTACACGTTTTATCAGAATCTAATTTTTAACAAGCAAGTTTTATCAGAATCTAATTTTTAGCACGAAACTTTTATAAATCTCCTGCTTTTTTATAAAGTTTTTTTTGGCGTTTTCGATACGCCTATGTTTGGGCAGCTTTTTAAAAAACTCCTAATCTGGCCCTATTTTTCCACACTTAAAATTCCAATTGACCAATGAGAGAGGTCAGTTTTGCAATTGAGCCCTCTCATTGATTAATCGAATCCTTCGATTTGGCCTAAAATGAGTTCTCTCATGATATAAAAGATGAGGAGTCACCAGTGAGAGTATCCGTAGCGGTCCCCAAGCTTCCACAGCTGTATTTGGTAACCATAAACATGACATTTACTTAACAAGAGTTGAGATCAACAAAAATCACAAATTCTCTAAAGATCAAATAAGCAAACATTGGCCACTCATTTTTTCATTATATATATATATATATATATATATATATATATATATATATATATATATATATATTTATATATATATATATTGCAAACGGTAAATTTTTAAGCTACAAAAGATACATCATCGCGACAAATTTTTTTATCATTCAGTAGACGGGCATTTCGATATACTTTTTATGTTTTTTCTTTCGAGCTTTATTTTTTAATGTTGAAATTTACGCACAAAATCGTGTTTGTTATCAAACAATATAAACAGATTCACAATGATGTAAACCCATCGATTACCGTGGTGGTTTACCGGTGAGTCTATAAACTGCGATTCAGATTGAGCGATAAAGGTGAGGTATAGAGAGAAGTGGGCAAATGATATTGTTTGATGTAGCGGAGATATAGATTGATGCGGTCCGGTTGATTCGCTTTTTGAAAAACCCCATCGGATGATACTGTCATTTATCATAACGTTAAATCTTGCTATAAGGGCATCTGTTATACAATCCTTTCATTTAATTAAGAAAGTGGTACTTAGAGGAGTTTAAATTGCAAAATCAATGACTAACACTTGGACGCAAAATTTAATAAATCAGCCAAGAATCTCATCACCGCATACACCGAAATATACCGAGTGCCGAACAAGTATTTTAGTGACTAACTAGTGACCACCTGTCCTTTTCGTCACTAAATATTCAACGATGACCATATGGTCACTATATTGTGAAACTAGTGACAATCGAAAATGTCGTCACCGAATTCTTGTCACTAAAGACATTTTTCTTGTAGTTGGTTCCATTCACTATGTGACTATGTTGCCTACGAAATGGACAAAATTAAAAGGTTACTATTAGCAATATTATTCACCGACTAGTAGAGACAAGAAACAGAAGAATAATACTCAAGCGAATTATTTGAAACTTTTGATCCGTAAAATAACTTGGCCGTTTAGTGGCTCTTTAATGTCAACACAATTTTAATTTCCCAATTTTTTTTTTCAGATTTATAATTTGTGTATACCATAAAGACTAATGTACTAATTTAGTAAAAGTGAAATTTTTTTAGTAAGTGTTAGAATGTAGTTGGTAAGGATGCAGCAAGATTTTATTAAATTGACTTGTTATAACCTATTGACATTTTCACGCGAGCGTTGGTATATTCTACTAAAACACATTACTACTTATCTTTCTTATTAACTACTTTTGATTATCACATTAGAAAAAAATTAAAGGAGGAGATGATTAAAAATATATGATGGAATCAATGTGTCATTCAACTCATTGTTACAGAATAAATAATGAGGAAGCAGTAGTAAGAGTGAAAGGTATCATGGCTAAGCCATCTATCTTCATTTGAGCCTCACATGTGTCACATCTAGAGGTGCACAAAAACCGGTTTTTACCGGTTTTCGGTTTTTGGAAAACCGGTTTTTAAAAAACCGGTTTTGCCAAAAATCAGTTTCGGTTTTTCCGGAATCGGTTTTTTTCGGTTTTAAATGTTCGGAATCGGTTTTTTCGGTTTCAAATTTTCGAATCGGTTTTTATCAGCTTTTTACCGGTTCGGTTTTTTTGCTTTAAATGTTCGATCCGCTTTTTATCGGTATTTTACCGTTCGGTTTTTCGAATTTAAAACATTTAATACATTTCAAATACAATCATAACTTTTATTTAAACAATACAATCATACAACTAAAACTATAAAATACTAATACATTTCGAATACAATCATAACTTTTATTTAAACAATACAATTATAGAACTAAAACTAAATAAATACTAATACATTTCGAGCTTCTCATGGCCATCACCCAAAAACATATTAGTATACTCAAGTATATCGAGCTTCGCATTGCCATCACCCGTGTATACTCAAGAAATTAAATCATCCAAAAATTCTTCTACATCTAACTCTTCAACATCAAATGGTTCAAATTCACCTTCATCTAATTCGGTAGCCGGAGGTGATATCCCCATGTCATCTTCTTCTTGTGCTATAGTTTCTTCAACTTCTTCAATCGAACCTTCCAACGATGTTTGATGTTGTACCCTATCTACTCCGTCCATATAATCTTTCAAACATACACATACTTCCACGGATTCAGGGCTAAGTTTTGTCCTTTTATCCGATATAATTCGACCACTATGAGAAAAGGCCGATTCAGAAGCTACCGTCGAAGCTTGGACCGCTAATAAGTCACGAGCCATAGCGGCTAAAATTGGAAATTGGATTTCCCTTTCTTTCCACCAAGCCAAAATGTCAAAGTTTGCAAACTCATCGGGACTTAAAGTTGTTAAAAAGTTTGTAGCCATATATTGTCCCAACTCGCTTGTCGGGGCCGATGATCGTTGACGCTTTGTAGCGTCTTCACGTAAAGTATTATAAAGGTTTATGTTAATGTCCCTTGTCATTCGAGACGAACCGGCCCGCATTGGGTCGATAATTGGGTTTGGTTGTTGACCATATTTTGTTGCATAAATTTCAAACAATTTTTTAAAATAATCATTAAATTTAAAAACTTGAGATTCTATATAGTTGGGATCTTCACCGTCCAACCCAAAAGATAATTCTAAATTTTCCATTATTCTTCTTATTAAAAGTTCTACGCCTCCAACATTTAAACATGGATTAAGTGCGACAGAACAAGTATAAACCAAAGGTAAACTAGCAAAATATTTTATAAATCTCTTTTTTATAACTTTAACCATTTTTCTAAACATTTGAGTAGGTGAGTCTTTTAATTCGTCTAATTTTTCCGTCATAGCATAAACTTGATTTAAAACTAATGGGCTAGTTGGGTAATAAACACCCGATACTATAGTTGTTGCCTCTTTAAAAACTTGTAAAAAAATAGTTAAAGCATGTAGTCGTTGCCAATCTTGGTCATCTATCGAAGTAGAACGGTTTTTTTCAACAAGTAATTCATTAAAAGCATCTAAAGTAGTACGTTGTCGTAATATATTTTCAAACATAATGCAAGTAGAATTCCACCTAGTAGGTGTATCAAATTTCGGTCCTAGTCATGGTTCACCACATTGTTTACGAAAACGTTTATAGTTAATTTGCCGTTCATTACTCGAGCGATATATATTTGTTAACAAACCCCTAAATGTCAAACGTAATCTCTCACATATTTTTAATGCCGCTTGAACGGATAAATTTATAACATGAGCAACACAACGGAATGAAAAAAAGCACCATCTAAAATGGGTTTTATATGTAATTTTAACAATTCCATAGCTCTAGTATTATTAGATGCATTATCTAGTGAAATCGTAAAAACTTTATCATCTAAATTATATTCAATTAAAGTGTCATGTTAAATTTTTCTTAAATTAGATCCCGTATGAGGATAACCAAATAGTTTAAAAGCAATTGTCCGTTTCATTAATAACCAAGATTCGGAATTAAACCAATGAGCCGTGAACGGCTAGATAAGAATTTGCCAACCATGTGTTGCGGTCCAAACATCCGTAGTTATAGAAACACCATATTTATAATCACGAAAACCATTAATAATATCATTTTTAGCCGTTTCCCATAATTTAAAAGCATCACTTCTAAGTTTAGTACGACTTACTTGTTTATACCGCGAGTGTAGCCTCTTTTTTATGATAGCCGTAAGCTTGGCGTTGTCGAAGAGGTTGAATGGATAAGTATGTTGAATGACCCACCCCGCAAAATCTCTTTGAAGCGCATCATTATCATATACACAAATTTGACCATCCTCACCAATAGTATCGTCGGCATTTTGAGGTACCGCGAAACATTTGGCTATATGACCCTTTAGTGTAGTGTTAGCCCCGGAAGTATAAAAGCTAAAACATTTTTGCAACGCCTTTTCCGTCCCATCCTTCATAACACACAAATCCATATGATTAAAAACCTCGGGATTTCGTGAAGTTGGTTTAACATGAGCAACATCATCTTGTGTGTAATGTTTTCGTGACCGGGAAGACCTAACGGAGAGAGGATTAGTGGAAGCTTGTTGTGATTGTATGTTTTCCATTATAAAGAAATTAGAGATTTAGAGAGATTAAAGAGAGATTTAATGTGTTTTAAGCCTCAACCCAAAACACATATTTATACTACAAGTTCTAGCTTCAAAATACTCAAAAAATCAAAAAAAAAACAAGAAAAAACGGTAACAAACATGTCCCAACGTCTTGATCGGTTTTTCCAGCTGACCGGTTTTAAAAACCGGCGAAAACCGGTTAAAACCGGTTTTCGCCGGTATTCAAATCCAACGGCTAGTTTGACTTTGCGTTGACCGGTTTTAAAACCGTTTAAACCGGTTTTAGCGGTTTTCGAAAAAAAATCGGTTTAAACCGTTTTTCAAAACCGTTTTACCCAGTTTTAGAACCGGTAAAAAACCCGTCCGCTGGAAAAACTTAAAACCGGTACAACCGGTTCGGTTTACTAAAACCGGTTTCGGTTTTGTAAAAACCGGTTTTGTTGAAAACCGGTTCCGGTTTTGTGGGTCGGTTTTTTTGAAAACCGGTTTAGTGTTGCACCTCTAGTCACATCATTTCAACACACACTTAAAAATACCCTTATTCACAACTAACCCAAACCTTTTTACTTGGGCCCCACCCACCCTCTTTTTTTTTAAAATCTAACCGTTATCAAACGGTTGTTTATTTTTTTTGTTTCTCGTATTCATTTCGGGGAAGTGGCGAAATGAAAAGCGGCGAGGGCCATGGTTTTCAGGTGAACCAATCAATGGACATGCATTCCCTTGTTAGCACAGCAAGAGGCCATGGAGAAGCCGATAATGAAGCTAGAGAAGGAATCCTTTCTCATGTGCAGCCTAGTGACGGTGAAAAATTGGAGGAACTGAAATGATACGGAAGTTCATATTCGTATTTGACTCCAGCTTCTCAACAGCCTCACTCGAATACGCTCGACTTAAATCTGAAGCTATAATTATTCAGACTCCGTCGACCTAAAATCAGGTGGCCATGAATTCTCTCATAAACCTTTAATTCTATAATTCCTTGAAAACTTATAATTTCTTTCTATATATAATATCTCTATATGTACATGTCTATGTTTTATGTATATGTCACAGTGGTAGTTCTAAGCTTCCTTGGAACCACATACTCTCGTTGCACCAAAAATCGCCAAATGCATAAATCGAAAGGTCTTGGTTCACCAGTGTCGTCTCTAAGAATTAAATATCATCAAATTTATTTTGTACTGTTTATGTCCATATGTATGTAAGTTTTCAATAATTAAATATCATCAATGTATATTTTGTATTGTATCATCAATTTATTTTGTATTGGTTCATTTGAAACCCTAGTTACCTGTTTTGAATAATTGAATAAGTACCATTTCCAAAAAAAGCCTTCACAAGGAAAATAAATCGGGATGATGTTGTGATGTTGTACGTTGGTAGTTCGATAATGGTAATAGCGCACGTACAGTGTCCATATATATCAGATCAGGAGATTGTGATTCGGCTTGGAGGGCACTATCTCCAACACCCTTATGGGCGTATGGAGCTTCTGGTTTCAAATGAATATGCAACTATCATCCGGTGTCACTCCTAGTTAGATATCACGAGAATCTACAGGTGATCACACACACCTATTAGTAAGATATTCCGTATCAGCAACCAGCTTTCTGATCTACATACACTACTAGTAGGATCGCACGATCTTACTAGTTACGTTCCTACATAAGATCGCTAGTAAAATCATAGGGTCGCTATCTATCCCGATCCTACTATAAACCTATTTTTGATGTATCATTTAATTTTTGCTGCAAAAAAAGCCGCTCTCTTTAAGATATAGCAAATGCAACACTTATAAACTATGTTGCAATTTCCAGAATATGTGCAACACTTTGCTTTATAACAGATGTTATTCCTAAACCAACAAATTCCTGACATCAGCCTCACTTTAAAGACACACAAAATGAAAATTTTTGGTGCACATATATATATATATATATATATATACATTTTTTTCACAGTTGTCACAAAAGATTGATGCAGAAAATGAACAAGAACTTATGCACAAAACAATTTTATCATGCACAAAATTCTAATGCCCAAAATTTTCTTTTTCGGCTTAGCGATTATATTATCCAAACCTATCTATCTTAAGGAATTTTTTGAAAACCTTTTTCTTCTATTACTTTGTGAGCAACACACTGCTAAATACCTTATTCTTTCAACCCACCCCTACTAATGATAATAGGCTACTTTGAGAGGAAAGATTGGTTAGTGGTACAACCCCTTAGAATTTATTATTTTAATTATAAAACTAAGAAGAAAAAACGAAAAAAAAAAAAAAACAAACAAAAACAAAAAATATAAAGTTTGATAAGTCAAAAGTAGTAAAATACAAAAAACACAAAGCAGAAAATTGTCTTTGTCCTATTAATAAAGTGGGTAAACCTGTCAAAAAAATGTGCAGAAACTATAAAGTTTAAAAAGTAATATATATATATATATATATATATATATATATATATATATATATATAAATATATATATATATACTAAACAAAAAATATAAAAACTGCCTTGTCCTATTAATTAAGTGGGTAAAAGAGAGGTAGAAGGGTAAAGAGGTATTAGGGATTGTACCCATAGTACCACCCTTGATCTGAAATCCCCAATACAAGCTAATAATGTATTTTTAGGGTGTGTTTGTTTGATTAAAATGCTTTGTGTTTGAATCTGACTGTCACATTTTACTGTTAAGAGGTGGCTCTAAAGTTTGAATCTAAATGAAATGATGTTATTTATCTTTTTATAATTGTCTGAATGGTTTTAATTATCCGTTTTTTAAGTATATATTAAACCATAGCAATACAATGAACACGTAGCTTGAATGTATCTTTGAAAATGAATATTTGGAAAGGAAAAAAAATCAATCTTGAAATTCATAAACACGGGATTTCAGTTCACCTTTTTCAAAAACGTGTTAAAATTACTTTTTCAATTCATCGGTTTCACGAAAACTACCACGATAATTATATCTAATGAACACAATATTTAACCCAAATAAGATTGTAGACTAACACCAATATGTCAAACTACAGCCCAAAAATATCAACAATTGTTATTAGTCCAAATTGCAATCCAAATTTATCAACCAACTTAATCCTTTTCAAAATATACGGTCCAAGTAAATTAACATCAAATTCAACCCTATAAAATAATCACACACACACTCACACTAGTGAAAAACTCGGCCCACTTAACTTCTTATATCTGAACCCCAAATGTAAGTATGTAACTAGTGTTTGCCCTCAAATATATAACTACTTTATCTCATTTCATCTCACATCCTATCCTTTATCGGGTTTTACCGCGTCTGATTAATAAGTGATAAGAGACGGCAAGAGCCTTTTTTTAGAAAAACAAACACACACTTACTCTCAACATGAGTGCAAACGTAAAATGTTGAATTTAAGAAATTAAAGTTTCAGTACAACAAATATATTGATTGAATAGATTTTGTTCATGCATATATTTTTTTTGAACGGCAAAAAAGAATATATATAAAAATATAAAAATGACCCATAGCAAGGAGCTAAGGCCAAAAATACAAAACAATTCTAGATAATCAAGAAAGCTACAAAATCTAGAATCAACTCGAACTTTAACTCCGCGGATCATAAAGGGTTGAAAAACTTATGCCAATTACAGGTCACCCTAAGACATAAGAAAAAACCCCAGCAATGAAGGCCGATCCACCGGTTTTCACTTCATTGTGTTTTTGATACGATCCCAAACAAGTTCTGAGGAGGAACAATGAAAAAGAAGAACTCAAAACAGAGATATGATCCACTTTTCCAATGACGAGCAATCTTTTGTATCCCTATTGTGAATCCACAAGAAAGAAGTAGAAACAATTGCGTTGAAAATCTCCAAGCTGGTAACATGAACATCATTATGAAAAGCGTCATTCCTAACCTTCCAAATAAACCACCACCAAACAAAGAGAATCGCTTGAAGTCTATTCCGATGTGCTATACTAATCGACTTACACCAACCAAGAACTCGATCCGGCATGTCATCAGGAATGTCATAATTAGTCCATCTCCTCAAAAGCACTCCAAGACGTTTGACAATGACACACTCTTGAAAAACATGATTAGTATACTCGACACCATCCTTGCAATTATTGCATCTGATCGTAACCACATCAATACCTTTAGCAAAAAGGTTGATAGAGGTAGGAAGACAGTCACGAATTAATCTCCAGAAAAACACGTTAACTTTTTTAGAGACAAGCCGGTTCCAATAACTTTTAGAATTAGGAGAAGATGGAAGGATGTGTTGATCAAAGTACCTTCTAAGAGATGCCACAGAGAACTCGGTATTACCATTAAGCTGCCATTTCCACTTGTCTTCTTTATCATTGCAAAGACTAGACGGAAGACGAGAGACTAGATCAGAAATCATACTCATTTCTCTACTGTTTCTGAGAGGCATGTTCCATTCCCAACACCATCCCATCTCGTTTCTCCTAAGCCTAACACAGACGTCTTTTTCGAATTCAAGAGCAAAAAGTCTCGGGTATCTAATTTCCAAAGGGGTCTCCTCACACCAAGTATCAGTCCTAAATTTTGTGTTTTGCCCGTTACCAATCTGTCTTTTAATAATGTGTTTATCCAGGTGAGTACGATCATGCGAATCCACTATAGAATCAACAATCCATTTCCAAAGCCCACCATGTCTAGCCGTGATGTCAACGAAACAATTTTCCCCATGAATAGCCGCGATAATACTAACCCAAAGAGCATTCGGATTATCGAGGGCTCTCCACCTCCAACGATACAACAAAGCTCGATTCATAGAGTCTAAACTACCAAAACCAAGCCCACCCTCCTTTTTGCCAGCAAGAACCGCCCCCCATTTAACCCATGAAAATTTTCTATTGTCTTTATTACCTCCCCAGAAAAACTGTGACCTCAAAGCTTCCAATTTCTTATTAACACTAACAGGCATACGGAAAAGAGACAAGAAGTAGATACCTAGAGAGCCAAGAACTGAAGATATCAGAGTTGATCTACCTCCAATCGACATTAAGTTGGATTTCCATAAAGAGAGTCTCGCGGTACATTTGTTAATTACCGAATCCCATGTCTTAAGACGGCTCGTATTACCACCAATTGGGAACCCGGGGTACTTGAGAGGAAGCTTCTCGACTTTACACCCCATGAAGTAGGCGAATCTTCGATGAACCTCTGATATACCAATGCCAATCACTGTGGACTTCTCAAAGTTAATCTTCAACCCAGACACACAATAAAAGAATCTGAGAGCCTTGGTGATGACATGCAAATTTTGAATGCTAGGCTCTCCAAGAATAATGACGTCATCTGCATAAAATAAATGGGAGACACGAATATTTTTAACATTAGCACAAGCAAACAAATTGCCATTAACCAAATTATCAATAGAAATATGGAGACCCTCTATAGCTATGATAAAGAGGAATGGCGCCATCGGATCGCCTTGGCGTAACCCACGATTTATAGGAAATTCCTCAGTCGGACTGCCATTAACCAACACCGAAGCTCTAGTCGAAATAAGACACGCCTGAATCCAAGATATCCATCTTGCCCCGAAACCCATAGCCTTAAGCACAGTGAATAGAAAATTCCAAGAAAGCGAATCGTATGCTTTTGCAAAATCGATCTTGAAAATCATCAATTTTTTATTCTTTTTCTTGTACCAATCAATAATCTCATTTAGAACAAGAGGGCCATCCAGAATTTGTCTTCCTTTGATAAAAGCCGCTGAACAGGTTGATGATGTCGTCAATAACAGAATCTAACCGGTTTGCCGCCAGCTTTGCAATGATTTTATATTGAACCCCAACAAGACTAATAGGACGAAATTCAGTCACATTCGTCGGATTATTCACCTTGGGGATCAGCGAGATAAACGAAGCATTACACCCAATCGAAATTCGCGCATTTTGGGTAAAATCACCAACCATGTCGTAAATATCTTTTTCCAGCAAGTTCCACTTCCGTTTGACAAAATCAAATGAAAACTCCGTCGGCCCGTGTGCTTTATCCCCCGCAACTCCACACAGCTTGTTTTATTTCATCTTTCGAGAATTCCGCTTGTAGATTATTTGCTTGGCTTTCGTTGAGTTTTCTGAATCTTGCATCATCAAGCTCGCACTCAATACCATTGTTCATGCATATTGAAAGTGTGTAATTGAATTTCAATTTATTAGCACTTATAAATGATTACAAGTTTGTTACATTTATAACCGTTAACAAAAGTCAAGAATCTCATAATTCTTCGCACTTATAGCGGTATAAAGAATGTACGCACTTATAGTTGTAACTGAAATTTGCATAAATGTTTGTCGCTATGGATTAATATATATCTTTTATAGGCGGGAACTTTGATATACTTTTGACAAAAAATATTTTTTTTCATGTTTTTCACGTTTTATTTACATTTTTTTCATTTTTTTCGTTACTGAAATTTGCATGAAAAAAAATCACATGTGATTAAACACTAATTTGAGTATCACATATGATATTAGTGTTAAATCACATATGATATTACACTAATATCACATGTAATATTACATATCACATGTCAAAATCATATATGATTTAACACTAATATCACATGTAATATTACATATCACATGTCAAAATTAAATGTTTGCCGCGATGGTGTAATTATTTTTGCTTAACGATTAACGGTTTAAGAGATTTTTAAATTATAAAAAATAGGTGAAATAATAAAATGCTTTTAATCTCAATCATTGATTTATTTTTAGATGGAGGGTGGGGATGAGTCCATTGTTGTGTGAGAAAAATTTGATATGTAAAATAACTCCTTTTTTAAAAAATATACATTTTTATAAAAGTGGAACCACTATACTTATAACCAATCAAATACCAATCACACCCACTAAACTCTCTTTTAATTAGCGGTGGAAACGAACCGAGTCGAGCCCGAGCCTGCCAGAGCTCGAGCTCGGCTCGTTTAAGTTTTAACAAGCTTGAGCTCGGCTCGTTTCGAGCCTTAAATTTTAAGCCCAAGCTCGGCTCGTGATATGTTATATAATCTCGGGCTCGGCTCGTTTATACGATTTGGCAAAGAAAACTTAAAGCTTGGCTAGAGCTCGAGCTCGGCTCGTAATACATCTTTATTGAGCTCGTTAATAAGCTCGAGCTCAGCTCGTATATATGTTTAATACTTAAAATATCATAATGTCGTTTAGGCTCGCGAGCCGAAACGAGTTTTTTATGTAAAGCTTAGGCTCGAGCTCGATTACCGGATGAACTGGATTGATTTGAAGTTTTTGGAGGAGATGTTGGTGGTTGTGGTGAAGGTGTAGTGGTTGTGCCAGAAGATCCACCAGCACCTAAAGTTCTAGCTCCTCTAGCTGGAGGCGAGGGAGGAGGAGGTTTAGGACCTTTACGCAACGTTTCCAACACCGAAGTCCTCCTTTTCTTCTTAGCCTCCCTTTCACGAATATCCTCCAGAAACTGTAGATGATTATCGTGCTTAATCGATTCTTCAAGTGCTTCATATAGCTTCTTATAAACCACGTCCTGGTGCTCTTTAGCATCGTACATCTTATCAGACAGAACAACTCTCATATCAGAAATGGGCAAATCTTTAAACCGTTGAAGCAATGGAGCTTGCATTGCGAATTCTACAGCATCTTTAACTTCGCCTTTAATGGCGTCTGAAACACCTTCATCGAAGTTAAGGTTATCCAGCTTGTAGACACGACTCTCGAGAGCGTCAAGAGCTTCAATTCGTTTCACTGCTTTGTCGAGCAATTAATCTGATGTTAAGATTAGAGATGGTGAAGCCGGTGGAGTGTACGTGTCATTAATTGTACCACTGGTTCGAGTGATAGATCTTTAGCAGGTTCAGGTGGTGGAAGTGCGGTTGTTGGAGCAGGTTTGGGCGGTGGAAGTGCGGTTGCTTGAGTAGGTGCTAACATTGGAGGAATTGTTGATGTGTCTTGCTGAATGTCGACTGTATACATGGACTCAGCTTCCTCTTTTTCATCATTTTGCTTATAAGGTTCAGTATCTGAGGGTTTTTCATTTAAGAACTGATCCCCAAATGAGAAGTCAGCATCTAGATTCTTTAATGAGGATAGAGAACCTGTAGACATGTTCGTTTCTTCCTTGTGCCTTTGTTCATCAGATCTTGACTCAAGGATTTCCTGTGAATCTTTTAGCAGTTCGTTTCATCATTCTTATCCGATTGGGTATCACTTGATGCAAGTGTATCTTCCTGTGTTTCGGATACCTCCTTTTCCATTCTAGTTAGTTCTTGAGCTGAAGATGATTCAATGCTTCTTTTCTTCAGCTCAAATTGGGTGGTAGTTCTTGGTGGTGAAGAAGAGATGGTCAGAAGCATGTGAGCAGCTTGTTCAACATCTACCCCAACAATCCCTTTCCTTTTGTCTTGTGTGGTTGAAGTTGTTTGTTGTGGTGCTGGCTCAGGTTCTCTTATCACAACTCCTCCCACTGGTTGTCTCTGAGACATGTTCAGGCTTTCCAGGCTTTGTTTAATCCCTTGTTGCAAAGCAGCCTCGTCTTCATCTATCAATCTCATGTCACCCGTTGGAGCCTCGGTTTCTTCAACATTCCCTTTTCTGGTATCTTTCCTTCTCCTTTTTTGCTTCTCGGGTGGAGATTGAACAGATACAGAGGTGTCAGGTCTCTTCTTTCTCTTGGGAAGACTTGAGTAGGTGGACTTAGATTGTTTGGATTTAGATTGAGAGGAAGTGGATTTGGAAGTGTCTTCAGTGGATGTGGCAGAGACCATCTTTATGTATCTTTTGAAGTAATCGGCCTTCTTGATTCGATCAGTGAGTAAAGCTTCAGGAATTGCCATGCCAAATATCACTTTGTTTGTACCTTTGGCAACATATTTCAAGTTACCAAGCAAAAATTCACTGCTTGCCTCATGTAAAACTGCTTCAGTTCTTGGATTAGAGGTTTCAATATCTTTTGTTTAAATTTTTTTCAAAAAAAAAAAAAAAGAAAAAAAACCCTCCATCGTTTTCAAAATAATTGTCTGTAAACAAAATACACAGTTTGAGAAAAGCATAATTAGTACAATTTTATATTTTGTTTACTTTTTAGCAAAAAGACAGTTTTATCCTTAATTAATTAATTAATGTATTTTAAAAGTTTGTAATAATAATTTCATGCAAGGGTAATATAAGAAACTCGACCCATGGTTGTCAAGATCCCCCTAACGATTGTACGATACAATAAAGCAAAAACAATCCCGATCCCACGTATGATTTTTGTGAGACAGGATCTCAATAGGATCCTAATCTTTATGATATAATCTTAAGATCTTGATTGATCCGATCTTATATTACCTTTCTCGATCCACAAGCTAAAAAAACTACATATTTGTGTATTAAGTTTGTAATATGAAAAGCAAGAGGCAAAATGCATTAAACACGTCCGATCATAATTTTTTTTTTTGAACGGCTTGTAAGTTCTTAGTGGTTCAGGTACAACAGTGACATCCAATCGGGCAGTACGTTGACCCTGAGACCTACCTGCTACTCCTTTTATCGCCTGAAGGGGTAAAAGTCCCGGGTGGGACTCGAACTTGAGACCTCCCCTAGCCAAATATCACCTCCCTAAAGCACCATAAGAAAACCTTAGTTGCCAACTGAGCTATTAAAGAAATGGTACTATAGTAGGATCTTAAGATTTTGATCCGATCTTACGATCAAGATATTGCAAAGACGAAAATGCTCCTTGGTAAGATCATGATCTTAAAAATCTTAGACTCGACCAAACTTTTATATGAATTCTTAGTAGTTGTCAATAAATTGGAACATCCTAAAAAAAACATGCACTATTAATTTGCGAAGGAAAGAACATCTTATCAAAATCAAATGTATCAAACTTTTTTATGTTTAAAACATGAAAAGTTGGAATTTTATGCTAACATTTAAATGATTAGCCATTCCACAGTATTACCGCGTCAGCTTAATTATGCTATAATACAACGAGTTTGAGGTCCAAATTTGGGACTCAAATTGGTCTTTTTTAAGCCATTATATGAAGTTGAAACTTGAAAAAACCAATTTGAACCATAAATTTGACCCGCTTCTCATTATGTAAGTGTATAAACAGGTTGATTTGGCAATACTTGTGGCAAGTTATTAATGGCAAATGCATTTTCAAATCTTAACAGAGAATTTTAATA
Source organism: Chrysanthemum makinoi (assembly GCA_910596185.1). Taxonomy (NCBI): domain Eukaryota; kingdom Viridiplantae; phylum Streptophyta; class Magnoliopsida; order Asterales; family Asteraceae; genus Chrysanthemum; species Chrysanthemum makinoi. The sequence goes on along the minus strand of OU343223.1, from coordinate 313,171,946 downwards.
TATCTCAGTTTTAAACATAAACTAGCATAGTACCCGCACAAAGCAGCGGCGGTACTCAACATGTCAGTTTTCTCGTACCTTGATTTTTAAGCGGTATGCAATGAGAGTCAGTATTTGACGGTTTTTCGAAAAGAGTAGATGTGTGTTTGAATTTCCGTAAAGTATATTAATACAAATAGTATCCATACTTATACTTATTTGAACTTTGTAAAACTTGAATGTTTATGATAAAAATTACAACTATAAATTTGTATTATTGTAAGTTTGTAACATCCATTTTAATACTAAAATTTAATGTGTTATTAGTGTACGTTATAATGCAATTATTATAGTGTAGAATTCAATTAAATGAATTACTAATTATAGTAAGATGTGTAGGCTTACGTTTTTAAGACTACCTTTTATAGGAAGTCATAAATGCATTAGTATTTAGTATAGATTAGAATGTTTCAAACCTTTAATTGAGAAAAAGGTCAAGTACTTCAATTGGAAATCAGATCTAGCTTAGATACATTTTATATCATTTACTGATAATTGAAATAAGCAAGATAAACAAAGGAGGAAATGCATGTAGTATAATGGATGAAACGAACTTTTATTGCTTCATGATCGATCTCTTCAAGTTTATAGTTTTTTAATTTTAACGGCACGAATATATTAATAAAAACACTCTAGCAATTAAGTTGCTAGAAGCAAAGTAAGATTACATAGGAATATAATGTTACAAGAAATTTTTGGATCCATAATTCAATCAATCAAAACCGGCCTAATTTTGTTGCTCCTGTGATATATCCAAACAAAGCAAGTTCACAAACTGTCTGTAACTTTGCTTTTCATAATTTGTGTCTATATATTGCCGGATACCTATACTTGATGTAAGTTCTAATTTTTAACTCAATTTTTCTCTCTGTGTTCAATCCTCCGATCCTTGCAGATTACGTTCAATGAAAACCATAAAATGTGATCAGATACTAACTGTAAATTATAGGAAAAAAACTATAAATGCTTAATGTACTTTATCAAAATAACTCATTGTGCTTTCTCAACTTTTTTTATTGTCATTATACTTAATGTTGTTTTCGGTCGATATCATTATACATAGCCGTTTTCATTTTATTCGGTTATTTTCTGTCCGTTTTTATCCGTTTTCGTAAATCGTCCATTTTTATCCGTTCTTATTTTAATCTGTCCGATAAAACAGATAAAACGGATTAAAACCGTTTTTATTATCCATGTCAAACGGTTTTATCCGTTTTATCTGTTTTTATACGGACATATTAAAATGAAAACGGATAAAAATTGACGATTTACGAAAACGGATAAAAACGGACAGAAAATAAACGAATAAAATGAAAACGGTTATGTATAATGACAATAAGTGAAGTAGAGAGAGCATAATGAGTTTTTTTGAAAAGTACGTTATGAATTTATAGTTTTTTTCCTAAATTATACGGAGTAGTATCTAACACTAACAAAAAAATATATATATAAAAAAAAAATATAAAAAAAATTACTGAACATAACAGGCGTGCGTTTAGAAACAAGAGAGTAAACAATATGGAGTAACATTAACTCATCAATGTATCTTAAGAAAAAAATTACGGAATTGGTATCATTGACTACAGTTTATTTGTGTACGTGAAAAATAATCTGCAGATGTTCTTCTATAATCTATATTTGGAACTTGAATTCTCCCACTATTGTTCAAAAGATCATGTAAATAATGCGAATCTTCAATAAAGGAAACTACATACTCCGTACGAAGGTGGACCCACTGATCACATGGAAGTCAAAAGGTACGTAATATTTGCTGATAAAAGTGCCCCTTGAAATCTTGAAGGGGATCATATTAGGTTAGAAAGTTTCATGCATGATACCAAACACATGGATTGTCTCAACCAGTATGAATCAAAATAAGAAAATGCCAACAACAGTTATACTTGAAATTAGGTAGGAGAATGCAATAAGGAGCATATGATGTTGGTGGTCGTTTTCGTAAAAAAGGTACATAATGACCTAGCTAAAGTTAAAACCTCTTCAATTATGGGTCTTAGAGGCGGATCTAGGAATTATGATCGCCTTTAACCTAGTTTTTATTTAGTTGTTCATCGATGAATTAGGTTAAAACTATTTAGTTCTCCAACGTTAGTATTTTCCGCTTTGGTGATACATCAAAACTCTTTATTTGGGGTCCACGAGGTGCCACATCACTGTTACAAACCTCCTTTTACAACATCCCTTATCAAAAACTAACCTCAACTTACGCATTTGGATCTCACATATACACTTATTCACACACACAAACCACAATAAATAAATAATAAAAAAAGTACAAACATATACCTCGCCGTCTACACAAGGTGGTGTGAAATGAGGAGGGATGGCAATGAAAGGTGGTGTGGTGGCTAGCTATGGCAAGCTTGCCATGTCACTTTGGCGAAGCATGAAGAGCCCCATACCCGAAGCTCTAATGGACATTTGCATAGCAAACTTTTTTATTACATTATGACACAAAGAATTTATTAGTTTGATTACATCTTAAGTTTATAATTAAAGATCATTTGCATATCAAACTTCTTTTACATATTAATAGATCAATCTTTACTTTTCATCTTTATTTGATCTAATTAATGAGATTAATCACAACAATTTAAAAAACCCACTTTCGTCTTTTTTTTCAAATATTAATATCTTTCAAACTGTTAATCGTTAAAAAAATATTCTATTACGACGGGCATTTAATTATCTTTCTATAGATAAACACTTTAATATATTTACGACAAAAAAAATCGTATTTTTTCACTTTTTTCATTACTCAAATTTGCATTAAAAAATAACATGTGATTAAATAATAATTTGAATATTCTAATAATATCACATGTGATATTAGTGTTATATCACATATTATATGTAATATCATATGTGACATAACACTAATATCACATGTGATATTATTACATTATTTAAATTAGTATTAATCACATGTGATTTCTCATGCAAGCTTTAACAACGAAAAACAAATAAAAAAAAAAGACAAAAAACGTAAAAAAATGAAATTTGTTTTCTTGTTGAAAGTATATCAAAGTGTTCGTATATAAAAAGATAATTGAATGCTCGTCGCGATTGTATAATTATTTTCATTTAACGATTAATGATTTAAAAAATCTTTAAATTCTTAAGAATATGTGAAATATTAAAATGATTTTAATCTAAGACATTGATTTCTTTTGATATGAAAGGTGGGATGAGTCCCTTAGTATGTGAAAAAATTATTATATAAAATAACTCTCCTCTAAGAGGGTAAGGAGTCATAACTCAAGTTAACACCAATTTTCCCGCTACGTCAGCGCCACATCATTTCAACACCAAATAATATGACACCAAAAAATCACCGGTTATCATAACACCAAATAACATCACTTTTTGAGACCCAACATTTAAAAAAATATATATAGTTTACAAATTAACCCCTTAACTAATATTTCAATCATTAAATAAACCCATCACTAATATTTCATTCATAAACATAAACATCACATAATGTAAACATTACATAAAATACAATATGAAATACAATACGAAATACTAAATACGATACGAAAAAAAACCTATGATACAAAATTCATAAATATATCCTAATCTGAATGCTCCCCGCATGCATAATCATATTCAGGCGCATACCCAAATTTCACAATGTACACCGCCCGCTTCTTCTTTCTTGAGTTTCCCCTCCCACTCTTGTTGAAGCCCTGCTTACTCTGCTTCAACTTCTCTTAAAGCCTCTTCGCTACACATAATTTCCAAATGCTGACTTGCAGTTAAGCCATGCTCGTCTAGTGTCTCGTCTGCATAATCCGTAAACTGATATTGTTGTTGCTCAATAAATTTATGTGCATCAGCTGAAGTTAATGAACCTAGCCCAAGTTGATTCATTTGTTGTGATACCGAACCAACAATTTTGTTTTCTTCATAACTCCAACGGATTTTGTTGGTGATGTTGGCTTGTATCTGTGAAACACACATCCACATGTTTCACTAATGACGTCGTCTTTCTTGGCTTTATCGCTAAAAAATTAGTCAATCACAGCTTGTATTTTCGCAGAATTGTTTTTACATTTCGCGTATTGTTGTCTCAAATGTTCTTTCTTTGACTATGCGAGCTCAAACTGCTTGATAACGTCAACAATAGCCTTTTGTCGAGTCGCATCATCTTGATCGCATTGTTTTTTAATATACACTTTCATTTCTTCGACGGAATGGGGGAGACGACAAGGGATAATGTGTATGGTTTATAATTATTGTGTGAGTTAAGTGTAAAGATGAGTTAAGTGTGAAAATATTGGGTAAAGGGGTGTTGTATTTACAGAGGAGTTACAATTGTTTGAAAAGATTATTAAAATAATAATAATAAATAAATAAATAAACTTACCGTTAACCCCAAAGGGGGTGTTTTGAAAGTATTTTAAATTTGAAAATCTTACCATTGAGTTCAAAAGTGATTTTTTTTGTCCTTGCTACCTTCCAACTCACGTTGGTTTACCAACACAAGTTTCAATGCCAAGCAACGCAAGAGGGCTCAGAGTGGGAAACGTACATTAACATATGCCACACAGACCATAACGCAACTCGTGCGTTACCACTCCTTTTGATATAAGCTTATTGTTTTTTTAGAGTTAACTACTTAATGGTCATTGTGGTTTGCGGGGTTTTACGGATTCAATCAATTTTTTGTTTTTGTTACGGGTCTGGTCCCAGTGGTTTTGACCCGTCACGGATCCAATCCAAAATGCTTCATAAATGGTCTATGTGTTTTGTTGGGTGTTATAGATTCAGTCCATTTTTCTTTTTCATTACGAGTGTGTTTGGACGGGATCCGTATGGTTTTGGATTGGATCCGTGATGGGCCGAAACCACAGGGACCAGACCTGTAACAAAAACAAAAAATAGGCTGAATCCGTAATACCCGACAAACCATAAGGACTATTTATGTAGTTAACTCTTTTTTTATACATATAAACCTAGATAAAAACCGTATATCTTGTATTTATACAGTTTGTACGTACTTGTTTGGGGTAAATTAGTGCATAAATTATAAATAATAAAACACTTTGGGACAATCAGGACCTTGTATTGGCTTGTATCAAAATATTTAATTAGGGTTTGTAACCTAAAATCATCATATACTATTGTTTAATTGAAGGAAGTTGTCTTCACAACTTTTCATTGGTAATAGGCTACTTAGCAACTGGTTTTTGGTCATCCGTATATTTTTCCTTCGGTAGTTACAGTTTTTCTAAATTGATACTCCTCCGTCCAATATTAAATGTCCACTTTGACTTTTTAAAGTTATTCCTTTTCAACTTTGACCTTAAATATATTTGTTCGAGTTATACAATACTTGATGCAAAATATATGAATGTATTGTATTTTAAACGTATTTTTCATTTGTGTTATTTTCATCAAATATTATATAACATGAACAATAATATTTAAGGTTAAAGTTGAAAAAGAAATGCTTTAAAAGTCAGAACATGACATTTAACATATGACGGAGGTAGTATATTAAAAGCGCCCACTTGATCGATTTCTAACCCATCTTTGGACTTGATTAGATCTGATTAATTAGTTTTATCCGTAACCAGGCTAGGTTTAGCTACTAGGTGGCTTTCAGTACTGCGATAATATATTTTTTTGTTCTAATAACCTATCATATTAACCACCACGGGCACCTCCCAAAATCACTAGTTACTGAGCTCTTCAACCATCTACTGTTTAAACTTGGTTCCATTCACTTTGTTGTGTAGGAAATGGACAAAATTAAAAGGTTATAACGTTAGCAATATTATTCATTGACTAGAGACAAGAAACATAAGAATAACACTCAGACGAATTATTTGAAGCTTTTGATCCCTACAATAATTGGCCTGTTTAGTGGGTCTATTTACTGTAACCACAATTTTGATTTCCCAAATCTTTTTTCAGATTTATACTGTGTGTAAACTAGCTGTAAAGACCAAGGTTGTCAAGATCGGGATCCTACCCAGGATCGTTTTTGTGTTTGCAAGATCGTGATCGTAAGATCGGATCGGGATCTTAAGATCCTACTCTAATGTTATTTCTTAATAGTTTATGTAATTTTATACAAATCTACAAATTCTAATACATTATAACCACAAAATACTATTAATGTTTCACATAAATGTTGTCCTAAATTATGATTATAAAATGTTTAAAAAGATTAACATATTGTTTTTTGAATTCTACAAACAAACAACCTATAAATTTGAATTTTTTTAGTTTGTAATCCGAGAAGAGTAAGATCGGATCGGATTAGATCGTAAGATCGTATGATCAAGATCGGGATCCTATAAGATCTTAAGCTTGCAAAGATCCTATGTAGGATCCGGATCGTTTTTGCTTTACAGTATCGTAAAATCGTAAGATTCTAAGATCAGGATCGGGATCCTGACAACCATGGTAAAGACTAAAGAATAATGAACTAATATAGTAAAAGTGAAACCTTTTTAAATAACTGTAAGAGCTCAAGGTATGTTAACGCTCAAACGAGCGTTATAGTTTAACCGAGGCGCGTTATAGCCCGTTACCAACACCATGATGGGCGTTAATGGGAGGTCAAAGATGGCACGTTATTGTGCTAACGAGGCGTTAAGCCAAGAAATTAAAAAAAAAATTCTAAACCATATCAAATAAATTTTCACTTACACCCCCTCAACTTATTCAAATTCAAATTTAAATTATACTAGTTAATTCTGAGCGGGATAAATGAAGTTCAAATTTGAAATTTAAAAATCAAATATGAGCGGGATTTATACAAATTCAAAATCAAAATCAAAATCAACTCTGCCTATATATACAACTCTACCAGAGTTGTTTAGGACACACAAGTTACACACACAAAAATGTCTCGCAAAAATTTTTCTCAACAATTCCCAAGTCCACAACAACTGCCGGAAACTACCTTTCCAAGTCCACCACAACTGCCGGAAACTACCTTTCCAACTCCACCAGAAGAAGCTGAAGTTTATTCAACATCACCAGAAGATGTCTTTCCGGTTTTTCAATCGGAAAATGTATTTGTAAACACTCCACCTCTCAACAATCCAATTGTTAACACTCCACCTGTTAACAATCCACCTGCTAACAGTCCACAGGTGGACCTCGAAAGCAATCCATTTGGGTTAAGTGAGGCTTCCATTCGTCAACTTGCGCAGGATGAGGAAAATTATAGAGAGATTATGGAACAGGAGGCACGCGAGGAAGCTGCTCGTCGTGAACAGGAAGCCAGGAAAGCTCAATATCTTAGGGAGAACTACTTTGACATCATGGAGAGAAAGTACTTTAATGGAGAGTTTTATTCCTCTTCGAGTGACGAGGGTTGGAACTCAGATGATTAGTATTCTTAAATTTTAGTAGTTTTATTTTCATCAATCTCGTTGTAGTTTTAATGTTTAATGTACTTCGTGTTTAATGTTTAATGTACTTTGTATTTTAATGTTTAATGTTTAATATTTTTTAATAAATGAAGTGTTTGTTTTATTTTAGGGGTTGAATTTGAAAATATGTGAGTTAAGGTTTAACCTTTGAAATGTTATGATAATGGGTGTTTATTTTTTGTGAGTTAAAATGAAATGTTAAAGCTGATGTGCCGCTGACGTGACAGAAGGGTAATGCTTGACCTAGGTTACTACACCTTACGCTCTAAGGATACAGCAAGGTTTTATTAAAATTGAAACCTTTTAAATAACCTATTGATATTTTCACGCGAGCATTGGTATATTCTACTAAAACACATTACTACTTTTCTTTCTAACTATATGATTATCACACTAGTCAAAATCAAAGGAGGAGATGACACAATAGGACTTGTACGTTAACTCAATATTTAGTATTTTTTTTTTTTTTTTGGATAAAGTTATATAAGAATTGAATATCACCAATAGGAAGATTAGGACCTGGCAACATGAATTATATTCATGTCAAGTGAATGCAGATATTTTTAAACCAGACTAGGATCCATAGACTTAAGCATGCCTATGAATAAAGAGAAAACCATCCGATTTCATCCACTTCAATGTCATATTTAGATGATCCTGTTGAGTTTATGATGTTGAGTTTATGATATATAAAATACAATAAAACATAAAGACATCAAGAGTACACAGCGGAAGACTTAAGATCATAACAAATAAATTAATTAACTGAAAGTATGCGTAACGTACCTCTTGCGAATGTCAAATCCCTCGAGCAAAGCAAAACAACCCTCGAGCAAAGCAAAACAAAGAAGTACTTATTGGTGTAAGAATAATGTCTTACAACCACGTTCTTGTACACACGAATTAACCAAACGAATCAAGCGATTGCTAGATCTAACACAAGTCCTCGTTTAAGAAAAACGAAACCAAACTCCCTTACTTTGGGGTGTTCGGCCGATTATAGGACAAGAGAGAGGAGAGGAGAGATCTAGGGTTAATTCAATGCACAAGTGTATGAAACCCTAGAACCTAACCCTCCTTATATACTAGTAGGTAAACTTAGGGAACAAGTTAGAGAATTAAGCCTTGGAGAGGCCCTATGGCCGGCCACAATAGAAAGCCCAAAGCCAAACCCATAACTTTTCCAAGTTTTCCATTTCTAGTCCTTTCTCTTTTCATTTAACGGTCGTTAGTCATTTTTCCGTTAAATACTTAACGATCGTTAACCGGACTTAATGTGCAATAATTAATCGTAAACATAAACATTAATTATTAACTTTAATTCTCATTCGCTAATGTGTGCAATCCCGTGGTCACGAGTTCGAATCCGGACATTCACATGTTTGTAAATATATACATTTCCAACAGCTCCCACTTGGATATGTTTACAAAACGTGAAATGACATTGGTTAGCGTCTAGCAACACGCCAATGCCCCCTGTACAACTCGTGTATGGTTTTCTGGAGAAAAACCAAGTTTGATGATTCATCATCATATTCATCCTTTTATTTCTAATACCATGTTAATAAGAATATGGATCTCACTCATTTCTTAATTAACTATTCTGTTTCTCGCTTTATGTGATTTGATTAAGATTACCAATTCTTCTGAACATATTCCAGAAGACCTTGGGTATGGCCATACAAACATATTAACAATCATACGAGGGCCCAAGCAGATTATACTTCAAAATAAATTTGAAGGAAACAAATCCCATTTTGACTACAAGCAGGATTCATAAATTTCGCAACACTTCTGAAAACAACCCTTATAACTACCAGTTACGTGTAGCGTTAGATTGCTTCACAAAATGCACTACATCCATGACATATCTCTTGTATCTCAAGTCCGAGGATAAATATCCATGATATACTTAATGACAAAGATCCATAAAGTATTATCATGCGGGTGGGATAAGTCCTATACTCAATACATTGAATATCATCTGAATTAGTCATGCTACGCATCAATATACTTTCAAGTATATTCTAACTAATACTCAGATTTGTCTTAATTCAATATCATTCTCATGTTATTGATTGACAATGGACTATTTAGAATAACTTAAGTTATTCATGGATTTAAACATGCAAATATAGGACACAATATTATAAATGAAATTAAACGGATACCGTACTTTAATTCATTATAAATAATAATTGTTTAACATCCTTTATCCAAATACTAAATAGATCAATGCATGATAATACTAGTTAATGAATTTTGCCACAAGTCATGAAAATCATACTTGTTGACAAGGCATAATTTCAATTAACTTTGATCTATAGGAATTTTGAGAATACTTATTTCAAGAATTCAATAAGTGAATTTCTTGTATATGTTTACACATATCTTGATATTGTCATATCATTCCATAAGGTGCGTGATAACCTGAACCACCATTTTATGACAATTATCTTTCAAAACTTTAAAGTTTTAAAGTATTCTTTATTCTTTAATGTATAATGCAACTATGCTCTTAGTTGAGCATAACTAGTCAACATGGTCGTCATCAAGGATACCATGACTAGAATTGAGTGTCATCTCAATTATACCAGCATCATTGTGTACAACAATATGCTCTTTAAATATCCGTAAACTTTGAACAGTTATAGTGTAATGTTGGTGCCTACCAAAACTCAAGTTTGTTGGCAATGAAAATTATGAAACAATTGTCATATAATCATCCATAGAATCTAGGAGCATTTCCAGATTGTGGAATGTGATTCTAAATCCAAACATATTCATTTAAAATATTTATTACACTAACAACTTTCAATGTTGTCAAATCATCTTGTAATCAAGCATGACACAACAACTTTATACACAACATGATGTTCATGATGAATCTTCAAGTTAAACTTTAAGATCTCATCTATCTTGTCAAATATATGTATTCATCATGTTCTTTTTGACTCATTTATTTATCGCATATGTTTATAATAATAAACATATATTCCAAGGTTGTATATATTATTTCCAAATCTTACAAACGAAGTTTCATTCCCAACTAAAACTTAATTTAAGTGGAATGTAGTTGCCCATACAACATATAAGATTTAAGATAAATAAATAATACTCCCACTAGCTTTCAAGAATACTTATGAGCAATCTTATTTTAATTATTAAATCAAACATTGATTTAATATTAAACATAAGAATCATCTCATAGATGCATGCATATATCCATTCATGGATTCTTGCAGTTTGTACATATTCAAAGATTATTTGAAATCATAAAACTACTTTGTATTACTTATCGTCCTCGCAAAAGTAATTTCACAACAAAGAGTTTTGACATTCATTGTCAAAATTTCATATCAATGAAACTAAGTATGACAATTATAATCTTTATACTTTTATTTAATGTATATAGAAAAGAATATTCAATCATAGTTAATTGCTTAAATATGATTAATATTATTATCACTAGACATGCATTAAATATGTGTACAATATTGTCCATATGATTTCTACATAAAGATTTAAACCACTAGGGTTTCCATCCTTTGAAGAAAATCATCTTCATTTAGATAAACCAAGTATCTAAAATTGATTATATTTATGGATAGCATCTCAACATTCATAGTGTGATTGATTTACCACAATTCAACATTTGGTAAATTCATCATCATGATTAACAGGCTTACCATGATCCTGTAACTCATAATCCTCAGCATATTAAATATCTGAGATATCCTTACGGATCTATGAATGACAATTCCATCATATTGAGGTCTATCATATACATGTTTAGCCTCATCATGATATTTGCTAGTGCATTTTAGAAGATTGTGTATTTTGTAATTCAATATTTCAAGATCTAAACAAAAACTCCCACTTGCCTTTAACAATTTAAAGATTACCTTTAAATAGTTTAGTAAGTAGAGCAACAATGCATTGTTCTCTTTTGGGATATTACAAAAACGTTGACAGTTTCTGACATTAGTTTGTTACAACTCACTCTATAAGTAGTTTAACAAATTCAGAACTTCATTTATAAGACTTACGCTGTGTTCTCGAGCTGGATGAAGGAGGAAAAGAAAATGAAAGTGAAGTAAAGTGAAGATATTTACTTCCACATTGTGTTCTTGAGTTTTACTTAAGGAGGAAAAGAAAATAAAATGGAAGTAAAATTAGGCTTATTTGGGTGATTTTGGAAGTAAATGGTTTCCTCCCAAAAGTGGGCGGAAAAGGAAGTAAATTGTTTACTCCCACTTTACTTCCCTTTTCTTTAATGAAAAAACTGGAGAACACAGCGTTAATGTGATTCATCACATTCCATAAACAAATGGTGTCTTATCAATCTTCTAGGTTGGAGTCTTATTGAGTATATTCAATCTATACTCAATCTACTAACCTTGATAACTTTTGGAAAAAACTATAGTTATCTTGAATCAAATAATGCCAACAGATTTTGATTCTTCTAACAGAACATATCATAAAACTATGGTATTTCCTTAGAATTAATATTGTAAGAAAATCTAACAATATTTTAGATAACCATCTACTCTTTTGGCTTACCTATTTACCAACAAAGTAAAACTTAATGGTATAATAGAATTACCAAGTCAATTGCATGTATTATAACACAAATATTTTTGACCAAGTCAAAAGACATATTAGTTATAATCCCACTATACGTTATAAGTCATTGATCAACTCATTCACTTCATGCATATGTTTTAAAACATAGCAAGTTAACGTCTTACTTTATATTGTAAGTCTTGTATTAAAAGACTTCATGTTTGTGACTTTACAAAATCATAAACATTTATAATTAAAGTAATTATGAACACCACCTCAGGTTTCAATTAATATTTCAAGTTAATATTTACTACATATATTTAAGTCATTCAACGAATACTTAAATTTAAAGTAGTATTAGATTACTTCATTTAATTATGTCATTCTATGAAATGTTCAACGTAAGAAACTGCAAAATCATCCATGCTCGTTCTCACGGCACGTGGATATTTTACATTGGGCTACAATCTAGTTCACGTTCTCACGTAACATAAATTGTAACTACAAGTGTTTCTTAAATATTGAATGACATAAATATTTAAAATAAAGTAGTCTTTGTTATCATCTTGACACATGTTCTTAATAGGGCAATCATACATATTTAAATGTATACTTCCTATTAGAACGTTATTCTCTTATTTTTCAGTCAAGAGAATTCATTTAAATCATATTAATATGTGTTGTACCTTACACACAATAAAGATTTCTCCCACTTGTGTATGGAACAACAATACTATCTATAATGAAAAAATAAACTTTTCTTAAAAGTAAAAAACTAAAATTAATCTTTTGCTAGATTACCTTTAATTAGTCTATCTTTGGCAACTTTGTAATATTAACTAATACATGGTATCTTGCAATTTCAATTTTCATGAACACTTGATCTATATATGGCAACTTTGTAATACATGGATGATCAACGTATAACATTATGACAACTTAAGTGTTCATTCATGCATTTATAAAAGAAAACAGATGCATTATTAATTGTAAATGCATCGGTATTAATAAGAGAAGGTAATTAAGCCAAGAATTATTATTTTGTTTTTCAAAGAAAACAAAAAAACAACCATGCATCTAAAAGGATTTATTGATCAATATCATACACGCTTATTATAATGTAAATTTATGTTTTTGTTTCCAAAAGCGATGGTGAGAAAAAAATTAATATATTGATAATTACTAGACGAGTACCTGTGTATAGCAACAAGATTTTATAACGGCATATAGTAATAATGATATTTTGGTTAAGTGTTTTGTGTAACAAAAATATCACAATTACTATCCGGTGCTAGAAAATCTCGTTGCTATGCACAGATACTCATATAGTATAATAAATGAATGCCTCAATCACAATAATATACTAATATCACATTAGTCTCAATTCAAAAAAAAAAAAATTATAATTAAGCTAAATGTACATAATGTATTAACCTACTAGTTTTAGACCCTCGTGCACGTACGGGGCTTTGGGTTTGAGTTTGTTAGATTAAGCTTTGGCTAAATTTTGTTAGGCAAAATAGTTGTTGGAAGCAAATATAGTATACTAACATTGAATTTAATTTGTTTTTTTTTATAAAATATACGTAATTACAGATATTATAATCCTAAGAATGGGTTAAAAAAATTTTTTTTTTAAAAACCACATAAGTTTCTTTAGATAAAAAATTAGGTATACAAAAATAAACAAAAGGTAAAACCTACAAAATTTAACTTGTATCTACTTTTTTTACAAATAACATCATGCACATGTATTATCTTAAAGCCGTCGGAAATATAATACATGAACAAATCATTGTTCATTAGAAACCACTATGGTCTTAAATCAGAAACCAATCGTTTAACAAAAAAATGTTTAAGAAATGGTTAAACATATTAAATTTTTATATTTATGCTATCGTTGTTTTGTTGATGGTGTATGTAACTAATAAAATTATTTAGTTAGCAACGCAAAGTCATAAGAAACAAAAAAAACCAGCTTATTGATAATATTAACCCGTCAGAAATACAATAAAAAGAAATTCGCTCCATCAGAATCGTTTTCAAATATAAGAAGCATATTTTAGAATGTTTTAAATATTCTATATTTAAATTATTTTACGTAATAAGTTTTAAATTTATATGGTACATATCTTTTCAAAATTTGAATGTGACACTTTTTCATCTAAAGAAACTTATGTGCTTTTTAAAAAATTAAATCTAACTCATTCTTAGAATAATAATATCTATAATTACTTAGATATTAAAAAAAATAGTATAGTAACATAAATTAAAGGTAAAACCTACAAAATTGGATTCGTGCATACTTTCTAAACAAACATCATCATGCACATGTATCATCTTGACCCGTCAGAAATGTAATACATGAAACATTCATTGTTCATCAGAAACAGTTTTGTCCTTAAATCAGAAACTAGTCGTTCAACAAAAAAACAATTAAGAAATGTTTAAACTTATTGAATTTTTTTTATTTATGTTATTGTTTGTTTTTTGATGGTGTATTTAACTAATAAAATTATTTTGTTAGCAATGAAACGGCATCAGAAACAAAGAAACCAAATTATTGATAACATTAACCCGTAAAAAATCTTTTATATAATAAAACAAAACCTTTAGTGGGAATTTTTCATTTCAAAAAAATCAAACCATACCTTATTTGGTAATATTTTTTTAATAATTATTTATTTATCTTGAGTTTTTTTAATTAAAAAGACTAAATATTTCCTTATTTGTCAAAAATAAATAAAAAAATCGGATTTACAAAACATATGTTGAAAAAACTGAAAATACACATGGACTTAAGATTTATTACGCGATAGTTTTGTATGAAAAGTGTAAAATTGAAAAAAGCCGAGATTAAGGGCCTGTTTGGCAAGAGCTTTATTTGGGAGCTGTTAGCTTTTTGTTATAAAATAATCTCTTCTAAAATAAATAGCTCCGTTTGGATACGTTTGAATGCATTAACTTCAAGCTTTTATTTCAAACAAATAGCTCCTAAATGAAAAGCTGATTCATTAAGCTTTTTAAACATTTTGGAGCTGTTAAAACTTTAAATTACTGATATACCCTCTAAACATTTGTTTATAATTATGTATATGTCCTTTTACGTCATTTTACTTCTTATAATTACATTTAACAGCTAACTTACCAAACACTTTTATTGAAAAAAAGATACAGCTTGTAGCTCATGTTAACAGTTTTGCAGTTAACAGCTTACAGCTTACAGTTTATAGCTTACAGCATACAGCTTACAGCTAGTTTTGCCAAACATACCCTAAATCATCCAAAACTCATAACCATCTTGAATCCTTACCACAAACTACCCAAAACATCTTGAATGAATCCAAATCACCACCGGTCTTCATGGTCCTCATCGAAAAATTGGTTCTTCTTCATTAAATTACTATCATTAGCAAGGCAACTACTTCTTAGTATAAGGTATGTATACAATTCGCTCACTGTAGTTTGTTTTATGAATCGTTTTTTTAATGATTACATGTATTATTATTTAATCTGGATTCTAAAACCAAGGTTAGTCTTTTTGTGATGGGTTGCTTTAAAGTTGAGTTGTCTCACGTATGATAATGTAAATTTGTAATCATATTTACGTGTGTCGGGTCACCCCATCCCAACCTGTACAATAATGTACCTGTTTGGACCCATTACCGAATCCGCCCGTCCCACCAGTTTTGCCACTTCTAATCACATAATACTCTGTCCAAGTCATGAGATTATTGACATTGGTGGTAGGCCTGCAAGTTTATTTAGCAGACAAATGGATCAAGAAATACAGAATTTGGGTTTTTTACATACATCTTAATAGATACCCAACAAAATTCTCAGAATGATTTTTTAAAAACAAACATGGATCGATCTGTTTAATCAAAGGTATTCTTCCAATTAATAAATTCAAGGTATACTAATCATTTTCTTATTGATTTAGGGTTTTTATTTTTTTGGCAATTAAGTTGTGGTTGTGTTTTTCATTGACTTATAAAGATGGCTTAATATGAGATTAAATCACCAATATGGTGAAAAAACTTATATTTAATTCAACTGCGTATGATTTCAGGTCTTCTACTCACATACTCATGGCCTACACCTTACAAGGCTATTCATACCCAAGGTAGTAAGACTCTTCGTTTTTGTTTTTCCAAAGTTCGGTAGTGGTGGAAAATTATGCTCGATGTTTAGGAGTGAAATTATATGTTTTTATTAAAGTAAAGATAACCAAACAAAAAGCACCCTCTTTTCATAATAATCGAATCAACAAAACAATATCGAATGAATGAAACATATAGAAAAAAGAGTGCTTAAGTCATGAGTAACGTGCCACAGGATATCGATGACAATAAGCCTCTGTTGATAAATCTGCAATCATTAATCTATACGAGTTATGTCAACTTCTAAAAAACCACCTTAATACTTTTAAAGAAAATGTTTTGAGATTGTCAGTTTGTCACACACTACAGATAAGTCACTCTTACATATATGTCATAACAATTTATCATTCACTTACATCGTATTGAAGCACACATTATATTTATTCTCCTTCTCCTACCTTCTGAACTTTTGTACAGGTCTTTTGTGGAGCATGAGAGGATGTTTCTGTGGAATAATGATTGATCCACATGTAACAAAAGAGTTACAGTAAATGGTACATTCTTTTGTAATTAAAGTATTAAACCATGTAAAAAAGTCGTTGCCACACAAGAATCAGAAGTCCACATAATGTAAGAAGTCCACAGAATGTAACTGACATTCTACATTATATCATCTCACCAATAACATTCATACAATTACTGTCTAGGTCTTGCCTCACACTTGTGATTGACGATGTAACTGGAAGCATACAAGACACTATGTCGCCACCTCATGTGGAAATATTAACATATATATGCTACGAGTTCTCAATTAAGTATCTTCTCCCCAAGTTAGATTTAAGAACTCCAGTAAGCTACCGGTGATGCACCGCTTTGAAAAAATCGATAACGGTAATGTATGCCTCCTTTTGTAATAATCTTTTTTTGAGGTTAAATTTTTCAGTTCCTTAAGTCACTTTATCTTGCCTAATGTTGGTTACTCTGCCAAGTATATGTTCGACTTTGAATAGTTTTGACCACCATTTAAAAATCTCCATTTTGACCCGTTAACCAAATTTATACTTCCACCAATATAAAAGAAATCCATGTATGACTTGCTGGAACTAAAACCAAATCATAATCGATATTGGTATCCCATAAATAATGTTAATGATAACAAATGTATAGCAAATTTATTCTTTAGCACGAGAGTATACATAAACTGCATTATGAGAAAAACAATTACTAGAAAAATGATTATGCTTTGCATTATGAGGGGTAACACTGAAATTTTTAATGTTCATTGAGCATGGTTTATGGTCGTATTTAGTATATGGGTTGAGCTATACCAGTAACATTATATAAAAGATAAGAATATTCCGAAGAGCTATGGTTGAGTCTTGGTTAAACCTATACGAATTATGTCAATGTTTTAGAATATAAGGCTCTTTACTCACTTTGCTGGGGATAGAACTAGAACTCCAAAGGCGTAATGAAAATGATCTTGGTTAAGCCTATCCTTATATAGAACATAAAGGTATAAGAATACCCGTCAAAGTGAATAAGTGATCAAGGGAATGTGATCAGGAATATTACTTCTAATGGGGTGTCGTCAAAATAGACAAAAAGATTGGCTAACATAAGCCATGAGATATTACTTTGTGGAGCCAAAGAGGTGATACGAAGTTTTTTTTTTCTAAGCATTTTTTTTATCTTGAGTTTGTATTACATTTGATACACAACTATTAGAGGGAATAGTAGACTCTTAGTTAAAACTTTAGTTACTTTAAATGTGAAGGTTGATATAAATAGCACTTTGTGAACAAATTTTTTTAGGTAAATTGGATGAATTGATGGGACATGCATGGTTCATGAATCGGGATGATCATTGTTCAGTTCTAACTTAAAGTAGGAAACTTAAAAATTACAAGTACATCATGTATATATTTACTAGCATGGGGACAAATATATTGGTACGTGATCGTTAGAGATTAATTAAACAAAGTTATAGACACATGTACATAATTATGTCTTTTCGGTCCAACTAATGCAATTTTCAGTTTGAGATGTCAAATTTCAGTTTACTTGAAAAAATGTGTTAATTGTGCAAAAACACTTTCTATCATGAATATGTTACACACTAATCTATAAGTGAACTCTCCATTGGAACCAAAGTCTATGTTAAATTTAGTGTCTATGATGTTAGTGTCCTTTTGATCTCCTTTTGTTTTTGTTTTTAGGTTACGTTTATGGAATTTGCTGATTTGGGTTTTTAATAAGCATCTTCTTTTTTATACAAAAATGGAGCATAAAATCCACTGCTTCGATTTTGTATCTTAAAATAGTAGGTGTAGTGTTTTGAAATTGATTTTCACTTTGTGACATTAAAAGTCTACAAATGTAATGAGTCTTATCTATTACTTTATGATGAATTTTATTGATTTGGAGGTGTTTGGACTTTTATGTCTTGCGTTGTGTTTTAGAGGATTCTTATGATTGCCTACAGTTCAGGCAGGAGGCTTAGTGCACTAACTTTTTCTTTCTTTTCCGATAGTAAATGTTATTGGTATAACCCCATGATCATGTTCTTACTTTTGGGAATGCTATATTAGAAGCAGTGTTGTAAGAATTGGTCATGGCGGTTGGCGGCAGTCCACCGCCACGCCATTTCACATATCGGTCTAATTTAAAGCTCATGGTGAAAATTGGTCATTATGGCGGTCAAATTCGGTAATTTTTATTATTTTATTTTTAGTTTTTTATTTTTTATTATATTTTTTTAAATTGCTAAATAACTATGGACTTATGGTTTTTATTTTTCACTGTCAAATATAATGATCTAGGATGGTTTATGCGTTTTTGAATACAAGTTAGTTGACTTTTGACGAGTTAGGCCCAAACGCTTAGGTCTCTTTCCATTTTGAGTTGATTGAGTAATTTTGCCCATTTGACTGATTCATCCATAAGGGTTGAAAGTGCCACCTTCAACGACACATTGGCAAGCTAGGGCTAATATCGCCTTGCCTTTCAGATACAGTTGGTGATAGTACAAATGACACGCTGTTGCCATTAGTATTATACTATTATACGTTGTTCCATGTTTTATTGAAAGCCTGGTTTTAATGAAAGTAATGTCATCTTCGATAATCACTAATCAGCAATCTCCAGCCATGTTTTCATATGTTTTCATGTACACAAAAAATAGACATGAGACTAGGTATTTTAGTATGGTCACCGTTGCTGCTTAAGGTGGTTGCGCTGTTGGAAGTGAGGCAACTATCATTAGATATACAGGGTTCCAGACTTGGACTTGTCCAGGGATGTTTCACTGTTGCTGTCGCATTCTGTCACTTCAACTCCCTGAAAATACAAAGAACATCCAATAGTAAGTAGAGATTTCATTGTTTACATATACTTTTTTCAGCCAATCAGTCACAGTAATATAGCTTTACAATCTTTAAAAAAAAAGATTTAAGATGAGAAAAGATATAAAGTTGTTCGCATGCTGCATTGTCGATGTCTTTTAATGACCCATATCTTAACATTATTAATTTGCTTATTTTCAGGAAACAAGCAGTACAGTTCTGCAAGAAACATGGAATTTTTAGCAGAGGAGATAGATTTGCAAGACTCCGCCACATCTATTGCCAACCCTATATTTGAATTCACATCCACGGCAAAATGGTCTACACAATGGGAGTTGGAATACATCAGAGAACTTCTAAAGTATGCAGAGTTGGTTTTAGAGAGAAAAAATGTAATTTATTATATAAAAGATTTATAGTACCCGTTGGGAAACCGATATATCGCCGCCAAGACTGATATGGCGGTTGAAGGGGTCAACCGCCACGGTACCGCCAACCGATTTTTACAACCTTGATTAGAAGCGAGTGGTTATGTTTTATGTGTTACGTCAAGTTGCCAATGAAATGTCAAAAGCGTTGACTTCTTATAGTTTAATGTAGCTATCGGATAATATTTGTTAATTATTGGATATATGTTATTTGTCGAGAGTTGGACTGAGTTATCCCTGCAAATTACACTGCAACTCATTGACAAACTCTTGTGGGACATGCTCTTATGAATATGTGCCCAGATGCAATGGGTAACTTCTTGAATGTCTTAGCATATTATCATGGATGCAATGGTCATTATATATGTTAATTTCTTAATTACTAAGATTTAGATATAACGAGTGTTGGAAAACCCGCGCGATGCAGCGGGATTGCTTTTGTAGACGTGAATTTGGAACTGGTGAATGAACGGAAAATTTGTTTGGACCGGCTTTGCAAATACAATTAAAAACTTAGAGACTATTTTCGCGGCTACAAAGGACTTACTTTGTAACGACACTTAAACCTTAGGGACTATTTTTGCCAAATTTCTATAGATAGGTACTAATTCTACAGGACTTACTTTGTAACGACACTTAGACCTTAGGGACTATTTTTGCCAAATTGCTAAAGATAGCAATTAATGCTCAAGGACTTACTTTGCAACGACAGTTAAACCTCAGGGGCTATTTTTGCCAAGTTGGCAAACATTGCATTTAATGCACCTAGTTTGCAAAACTTGTTTTGTTTGCAAAACTTGTACGCTGAATAGTATATATATACAATATACAATATACAATATACAATATGTTCTGATAGGAACGCACCGACCCACAGCCCAAGCTCAGCAGATCCCAACCCAAATCAGAAATGGGTCACTTTGGCCCAGCTGAAGACTTGACTGATGACATCAGTTTCTAACCCACGTTTTGTTCCACATGCATCTTAGATTGTTATTTCTTTTCCTTTATTTGAAGAAGTCAAAGTAGTTGTTTGAGAATTCCCCAAGTGTAGGAAACGTGGGTAGTTTTATTTTGGTAGTTATTTTCTTTCTCAAATATGTACCGGAAAAGGGAAATGAAAGAGTTCTTGATTTTTCCTAAAAATTTTACTCTTTGTTTAGAGTTTGTTTTATTTCCATTGCTATCCTAGTTTTTGGCGTAATTAGGAGGTAATCTTGAAGTCGATTTGGAACCTCGTGGTGTGTCAGAACGAGCTTTTCCCAAGTTAGTTTTGCTCACGAGATCTTTGAGTGGTGAATTCTGTATCTCAAAGAGAACGTTGTTTTCAAATTTTCTATTGTTCGGGTTGATCTTGATCCACTTAATAAGTCATTGGTTATCATTTGGTATCGAGCTATGGAAACCCGATGTCACGATTTGAAGAAGATTTTGGAGACGATAGAAGCGATAAAAAGGAGATGGCACGAAGATGCAGCCATGCAAGAACAAATTCAGACTTGGTTATTTCCCGAGCCATGGTGACGCGCTCCATCCAAATGGGTCAGTTAACAAAGGCGGTCAGGGTGGATGGCACCCAAATGACATCAAAGTTGACATACCAGAGTACGATGGTAAACTAGATCCTGATGAGTTTGTCGAGTGGCTGCGAACGGTAGAACGGGTTTTTGACTATAAGCAGACCACGGAGGAAAACAAGGTTAAGATTGTTGCCCTTAAGCTTCGTAAGTATGCATCAACCTGGTGGTCGAATACCGCTTGAAACGTGAACGATCGTGGAAAGAAAAGATCAAATCTTGGCCAAAGATGAAGGCGAAGATGAAGCAAAAGTTCCTTCCCATGTATTATGTTCGAGCGCTTTCTCCCAACCTGCATGCCCAAGCAAGGAAGTGTACGGTGAAGAATATTCTCGTGAGTTTGAATACCTTCTGATGAAGTGTGATGTTCCTGAGGACGATCCTCAAACACTCGTTCGTTATTTGGGAGGCCTTGAATCTCGAGTTGCAAACGTTGTTGAACTGCACTCTTTCCAAACCCTAGCAGAGTTAACATTACTAGCCCATAAGGTGGATACACAACAACGAATCAAAGGAAAAATTGAGTCGAACCGGTCCACTTTCAAGCCCACCTCTTACCCGAAGCCCACACAAACCACCAAACCCATTACCCCGAATACTTTAAAACCAACACCTTCCTCCAGAAATAATAACGAAACCCCAAAGGCCCCTCGCCGTTGTTTTCGATGTCAGGGATTAGGGCACATTGCTTCTGAGTGCCCCAATAAGAGTCTCATTACTCTGACTGATTTTGAACTTGCGAGTGGTTATGAGTTTAGTTCCGATTCAGCCGGCGATTCTATTCCACTGAGCGGCAATGAAGAAGAGGTGATTGGACCCGATGAAGGTCCGCGTTTGGTTGTTCGAAGAACATTGAGTACTTCAAGAACTCAAGAAGAGAACCTTCGGGAGAATCAATTTTTCACACTCGCTGTAATGATTGCCCGTAAGGTTTGCACAGTGATAATCGACGGGCAAACTGCACCAATGTTGCTTCACAAACTTTGGTAACTAAACTAAACCTCACTACTCATCCACACCCTTCCCCATATGTGATTCAGTGGCTTAACCAGTGGAACAGAATACGCGTGTCTCATCGAGTATTACTCTCTCTACGCATTGGTAAGTCTTATAATGATGAACTGTGGTGTGATGTTGTTCCAATGGACGTGTGTCATGTTTTGTTTGGACGTCCATGGCAATTTGATCAACGAGCGATCCATGACGGGTACCGAAATACGTACTCCTTCGTTCATAACAATCGTAAGATTGTCCTTTCCCCTCTCATCCCTTCAAAACCATCCCCACAACCGACACCCAACTTGAGTACATTATTACAATCGGAACAACGCGAGTATCATTCTTGCAAAGAGTTTATTTTGTTGGGACTTGATGATGATGAAGACAAGTCTCCAACAGCTCTACATCCTCTTGTACAACCACTATTGAACTCTTATGGACAAGTTTTCCCAACAGAAATCCCACCTGGCCTTCCCCCAACACGTTCCATCCAACATAAAATCGATCTCATACCCGGTTCTGTCCTACCCAATAAACCATCCTATCGCACTAATCCACAGCAAACACTTGAAATCAAAAAACAAATTGACAAATTGTTGGAAAAGGGACTTATTCGTGAGTCTCTCAGTCCTTGTGCCGTCCCCACATTACTTGTACCAAAGAAGAATGGTGAGTGGCGAATGTGTATGGATAGCCGCTCAATCAACAAGATTACCATCAACTATCGTTTCCCCATCCCGCGATTGAATGATTTACTCGATGAGCTCCATGGTGCTACAGTTTTTTCTAAGATTGATTTGAGAAGCGGCTACCATCAAATTCGGATCTATGAAGGGGATGAGTGGAAGACTGCTTTCAAGACCAAGGAGGGGTTGTATGAGTGGCTTGTCATGCCATTTGGTTTGTCGAACGCACCTAGTACTTTTATGCGTTTAATGAACCACGTTTTGAAGCCATTCTTGGGAAATTTTATTGTTGTCTATTTTGATGATATTCTGGTGTACAGCAGAACATCAGAAGAGCACCAAAACCACCTATTACAACTGTTCAAACTACTCGACCGAGAGAAACTTTATGGTAATCTAGAAAAATGTGAGTTTTGTACTAACCAAGTCACTTTCCTTGGTTATTTGGTTTCTAACCAGGGCATACAAGTTGATGAAAAGAAAATCTAAGCCATCCGTGAGTGGCCGGTCCCACAATCAATTCAGCAAGTTCGAAGCTTCCATGGCCTTGCCTCGTTTTACCGGCGTTTTATAAAGAACTTTAGCACAATTGTGGCTCCAATGACTGAAGTAACCAGGTCCAAGCAGTTCACTTGGAACCCACAGGCTCAATTAGCTTTTGAAGAACTCAAGAAGCAATTATCCTCCACTCCAGCTTTGGCGCGCTTTGTTTCGATGAGGTATTTGAGGTCGAATGTGATGCCTCTGGGGTAGGAATAGGGGCTGTGCTATCACAATTAGGCCGTCCAATTGCTTACTTTAGTGAAAAGCTCAACGATGCAAAGAGGCGATACACGACGTATGATAAGGAGTTTTATGCAATCATTCGGGCATTGGATCATTGGCAACACTACTTGATATCCAAAGAGTTCATTCTACACTCGGATCATGAGGCTTTAAAGTACATTCAAGGTCAAGATAAGTTACGTACCGACACGCCAAATGGGTGGAATTCATACAAGCATTTTCTTTCACCATCAAACACAAGTCAGGTAGACTCAACAAAGGAGCAGACGCTTCTCTCGCAGCACTCTCGATCACGCCTCTCCAACCGAAAATTCGGGGTTTGAACTTCGTCGGACGAGTATTTATCGATCCTCGACTTTGGGGAGCTGTATGCAAGCCGCCACCTCATGCCACAGTGAATATCATGTTCTTAATGGGTTTTTGTTTAAGAGGCAGCAGCTTTGTGTTCCTTGCCATAGCATCAGGTTAACGATAATACAGGAAGCTCATGAAGGAGGGTTAGCAGGTCACTTGGGCGCTGACAAAACAGTTCACATTATGCGAAGCCATTTCTTTTGGCCCAAGATGAGCCGTGATGTCGACCACTTCATCAAACGTTGCCTACCGTGTCATCGAGCCAAAGGGCGGTCTTCTCCACACGGTTTATACATGCCCCTTCCTGTACCGATTGCTCCCTGGGAAGATGTTAGCCTTGATTTTATTACCGGGTTACCACGCACGCAACGTCAAAAGGATTCGATTATGGTGGTAGTGGACCAATTTTCAAAGATGGCCCATTTTATCGCTTGCCATACCACCTATGACGCTGTCCAAATAGCCTATCTTTATTTCAAGGAAATAGTTCGTTTACATGGAGTGCCGAAAACGATGGTTAGTGATCGGGATGTTAAGTTCCTTAGTCATTTCTGGATGACACTGTGGCGAAAACTCGGTACAAAGCTTAAATTTAGCACCTCGAGCCACCCTCAAACCGATGGGCGATGAAGTTACCAACCGTACCCTTGGTTCATTACTCCGGGCTCTCATCACTACCAATATGAAACAGTGGGAGGAATTATTGCCTCGAGCTGAGTTTGCTTATAACCGGCTCCTAATAAAACAACCGCATCAGTCCTTTCATGGTCGTTTATGGGATAAACCCACCAACTCCACTCGATCTAGCTGTTCTTGATACGTCTACAAAATTCAGCCAAGAGGCTCGTGATTTAGCGGTGATATCAAAGCCATCCATCAGCGAATTCATGACAAAATCACCAAGAACAATGAACTTCTGAAGTACAAGCGCGACAAAGGGAGAAAACACGTTCTTTTTCAACCGGGTGACCTTGTATGGCTGCATTTTCGAAAGGAACGTTTTCCATCTAAACGTCGTTCTAAATTGAGTCCCCGGTCGGAGGGCCCTTTCAAAGTTCTTGCTAAGGTGAATGATAATGCTTATAAACTTGACCTTCCAGGAAACTACGGTGTTTCAAAGAACTTTCAATGTCGCCGACCTTCAACCATACTTCGATCCTGACGAACTCATTCCAAGTTTGAGGCCAAACTTTTTCGAAGACGGAGAGGATGATAGGAACGCACCGACCCACAGCCCAAGCTCAGCAGATCCCAACCCAAATCAGAAATGGGTCACTTTGGCCCAGCTGAAGACTTGACTGATGACATCAGTTTCTAACCCACGTTTTGTTCCACATGCATCTTAGATTGTTATTTCTTTTCCTTTATTTGAAGAAGTCAAAGTAGTTGTTTGAGAATTCCCCAAGTGTAGGAAACGTGGGTAGTTTTATTTTGGTAGTTATTTTTCTTTCTCAAATATGTACTGGAAAAAGGGAAATGAAAGAGTTCTTGATTTTTCCTAAAAATTTTACTCTTTGTTTAGAGTTTGTTTTATTTCCATTGCTATCCTAGTTTTTGGCAGAATTAGGAGGTGATCTTGGAAGCTGATTTGGAACCTCGTGGTGTGTCTGTAACGAGCTTTTCCCAAGTTAGTTTTTGCTCAGCGAGATCTTTGAGTGGTGAATTCTGTATCTCAAAGAGAACGTTGTTTTCAAATTTTCTATTGTTCGGGTTGATCTTGATCCACTTAATAAGCTGTTGGTTATCATGTTCATTATTTAAGCTTTATACAAAGAAAGACACATCTAAACAGTAATTTCTACATGTTTAATCATTGTTCATCATCTGATTCCGATCATCAAACTTTGTATTATCATTTTTAATACCATGATATGATACTACGTTTTTTATGATGCTATCAAAATTAACCAAAATTTCATAATTATCTCCTTTATTTTTATTTTTTTATTACTTTTTAAAAAAAACTCAAAGAAATATTTGATCTCATTTGAGTTGGTCATTGCATTTAACTAACGTGTATGTGCAAGGTCGTGATGCTCAATATGTAATAGCAAGTTCTACGTATCAATCTTATCCACGTGTAATTGAATCTGAATTTTTTTTTTTTTTTTTCCTTAGAATTTCTATTATTACTTGTAATAACGGATTACAATAAGATAGCAGGCAAACGGGCAACAAGTTGTGCCGCAACCCAAAAAATAGACAGCAAGAAATGGGAATAAGCATCAACTCTTTTTGTTCATGCTCAACATGCATAGACCAAATACAAGGTTATAAACGGATAGGTTTCTACATAGTTTTCAAAGAGGTATGAATTTTGGTCATTGTTTACCCAGTAACTATTTATGATTAAACAAAATTACAAAATACACTACAAATAATTTCTATCAAAGTGGTTATGTAGGTGTAGTCAATGGGTTGAGTTTAATTGGTGGCATTTGTAGGATGAGTAAATTGGTGGATGATGAGATTTAAGATGACAAATTATGGAATCAACATGCTTTAAAAGAGGTACTTTTTTGTACTCCCTCCGTCCCAATTTAAGTGTCCACAATGAAATCTTTAGATGTCCCAAATTAAGTGTCCATAGAATATTTCAACCAATGAGAAGAGATTTTAGTGGGTGAAAATGATATTTGATTGGTGGAGAGTGTAGTTAGTGGATTTTTCTAAAACTTTGTGCATATGAATAGTGGACACTTAATATGGGACGGAGAGAGTAATTGTTTTGGTTTAATTTGTGAAAAATTGGTATATATTTTTACATGGAAATTAAGTTACAAGATATCGAGACTATGATAATTTGCTTAATAATGTGTAGATTATGCAACATATATAGTGGTTCGTAAAGTCACCAAGTCTTTGAAATTTTGAAAAAATTTGAACGTGCGTGGAATTGCATAAATGGTCCCTAAGGTTTACCGGGTTTCACATATACAGTTTTAGCCCCTCACGGTATGCAAACATATCACGTTATTTCATGAATCTATTTATGCCCGCGCGTGTTAACAACGTCATCAAAAAAATAATTAAAACACAAAATTAATAATAATAATTTATTTAAAAAATTAGAAAAAAACCCCGCGCGTGCGCGGGCATTATATCTAGTATAATAAAAAACATCTCCCCATCCGAATCATTTTCAAATATAAGATGCATGTTCTAGAATATTCTAAAAATTATATATTTAAATTATTTTGTGTGATAAGTTCTAAATTTGTATGGTATTTATAAGATATAATTAAGGTTCTATTATATTCAAATTTGGAAAAGATATGGTCAAAAAAATATATATCACAAAAAAATTAGTACTTATCATGATTTATTTTTCAGAAAAATATATTGTTTATTTTTTAGCACGGATTAAACATCGTCACGATTCTGATATATAAATCATCAGAAACAATGAATAAACTCAACATGCTCATAAGTTGTAAATATAACGTCATCAGAAACTGATTATATACATAAGAAAATAATAAATCTTTATGAGAAACCATAAAAATTTTTGTGCATTCAAATATATTATCTTCATACATTTCATAAAATCTTTTTCTAAATTCTGATATGCAATTTGAAACCCTAATTTATACATTCTCTTCATATTTATGTTATTGTTGTTTTCTTGATGGTGTATTTAACTAATAAAATTATTTCGTTAGCAATGCAAAGCTATCAGAAACAAAGAAACCAAATTATTGATAACATTAACCTGTCAGAAATATAATAAAAAGAAATTTGCCATATCAGAATCGTTTCCAAATATAAGATGCATATTCTAAAATGTTTTAAAATTTTATTTATTTTAATTATGTTATGTGATAAGTTCTAAATTTGTATGTTATATATAAGATATAATTAGGGTTTCGGTCACATTCAAATTTAGAAAAGATATAGTCAAAAATAGATATATCATAAAAATTTAGAACTTATCATGAATTATTTTTCAGGAAAATATATTGTTTATTTTTTAGCACGGATTATACATCGTCACGATTCTGATATATAAATCATCAGAAACAATGAAGAAACTCAACATGCTCATGAGTTATAAATATAATGTCATCAGAAACTCATTATATACATGAGAAAACAATAAATCTTTATGATAAACCATGATTCTTTATGAGAAACTGTTGGGTTCAGTAAATACCCAAACCCCTTAAGTCTAGAATTTGAATAGAAAATACCCTAAGTGTTTAGTCCCTTAAACACTAACAAGTCACTGAGCGCATAGCCACTCAGTGAGTTGTCTTCAGGATACTCAGTAGGAGACAAGGAAGAAGTCTCTCCACTCAGTAAGGCGGAACTTATCGGGTGAAGACTGAGTCAAGAAGAAGATGGTGGATTCAGTGAGTGATGACAATAACTCACTGAATCCCTGAACTCCTCACCAACTACTCACACGGAAGACAAACATTAAAGACTGAAGGCTAAGAAGACTGAAGAATGAGCGGGACAAGGCGGGATAAGTTTGAAACAGATAAGACGAAGTCCTTATCAGCCAAAGTCAACTTTCCCTGAATCACTAACTACCAGGCTCAATATCATCACTGGCTTGAAGAAAGTAGCCTTGTCACTTACTCCAATTAGCAAATGTAAACAGAGACAAAATAAATCAGTATTTTGTCTTCTGTAAACTGTCAGTTTGTCCTCTAGGATAAAGTTAAATACCATACTTGTATATATAGCATAAAGAGTTGAAGTGAAAGATAAAAGCTTGTGGATTAATTGTAAAACACATACACAAGCCATCTTTCACTACTCCAAACACAACTTTGTCCTTGAGATAGCTCAGTGGTTCTTTTGTAGTTGTGCTCAGACTTAGCGTGAGCTTAGTGAGGAGATAGCATACTTTGTCATTTCAATCCCAAGTACTATTTCCCAAGTACTTGGGTAATGTATTCTTTTTTGATTTGTTTCTAATAAAGAATATATAAGTTGAAAATTATTCAGTGGGTTTTTACTTACATTATTTCAGTCATTGTTCATAATCAGTTGGTTTATTGCTTTAATTGTTTTTATACGATTGTGAAACGGGAACAACAAGTGGTATCAGAGCAGGCTGATTATAAAACCCTTTTTAAGCCGCTAGAAACGTTTTTAAACCAGGATCCTAATGGCTGAAATTGATGTGCCCCAACTTGTCGACAAAAAGGGTGGAGCTTATTCAGCTGTTGCCCCTCGACTCGAAGTTGGTAAATTTAACAAATGGAAAAAGCGAATGCTTTGCTATTCGACTGGGATGGAACCTTACTACATTAAGTGTATTAATGAAGGTCCATTTATCCCAAAAACTGCTGAAGGTTTGCCTAAACCTGAAGCTCAGTGGACTCCGGACGAGAGGAGAGTGGTTAACCAGGACCAAAGACTCAAAAGCATCATCATATCTTGTCTCCCTGATGATGTTATGGAGTCTGTTATAGGCTGTAGTACAGCTAAACAAACCTGGGATGACCTGGTTCACAGTAATGAAGGTCCCTCAGATACAAAGGAGAACAGGATTATGGACCTGAAACTTGAGTATAACACCTTCAGGGCTAAGGACTCAGAAACTCTGTCTCAAACTTACACCCGGTACAAAAATTTGTTAAATGAACTGTCAAATGATGGTGTTAAGTTTTCCAAACATGAAATCAATGTTGGTTTTGTCAATAGTCTCCCTGAGAAGTGGTTGAATTTCTCTCAGGGACTTAGGAATGCTAATCATATCCAGAATCTTGAACTTCCTGAAATATATGGGAAATTTGTCTATGAGGAAAACCTCATCAACATACGATATCCTGACTTGAAGAAGTCTCAGGAAGTCAAGAATTCCCTGACCACCACTTCAACACCAATTTCTACTGCTTTTTATTCTAACTGTGTGGTTCAGGATTTTCAGAAAAATTCAGATGATGAGCCTGATGAGAGAATAAGCGAGGAGTACCTAAATGACGTGAACATCGAATTTCAAGAAAGGGCACTCCTTGCTAACTCTAGAAGCTTTATAAAAAGAAACAATGGTTTTTCTAATGCTAAAGCTAATGAGGACACTGAGTGTTTTAAGTGTCAAAAAAGAGGTCATTTTGCCAAAGACTGTTTTTCAAAAACAATTTATGAACCCTCTTACAAACCATCAGGGTCAAATCAGTCCTCAGGCTTTAACAAATTTCAACCAAAAATCTATCAGTCTCATCAGAACTTTTAAAACAAATCTGATCAAAATAAAACTGTTGACTTTGAAGCTAAATATAGGAAAGCCAAAGCTAAGCTAGCACTATTTGAGGCCACTCCCTCAGAAACAACAAACAATGTTAAATCTGTGCAGGGTAAAAATAAGGGCCTAGTTGCTGAAGTCTTCGACTGGGATGAAGAGCCAGTCTCCTCTGACGACGAAATGGTGCAAGTCAGTGCACTGATGGCTCTCTCAGAAGAGGACAAGCTAGCTGTTGGAAAGAATCATGCCAGGAATGGAGAATGGGTCAATATCACAATGAAGAAGAGACACTCCAGGGAGCCTATTTGGCATCTAGATAGTGGATGTTCAAGAAGCATGACTGGTGTAAAGGAGTATCTGCACAAGTATGTAAAGGAACCGGGACCCAAGGTAGTATTTGGTGATAACTCATCATGTCCCACTGAAGGTTATGCTTCAGTATACTGCAATGGAATAGTTTTCTCTAGAATAGCTTATGTCAATGGTCTAAAATACAATCTCATCAGTGTCAGTCAATTATGTGATGCTAAGTATATTGTGCAATTCAATGATAAACAAGGCACCATTTTCAATGCCAACAAAGAAGCTGTTTTGATAGGTCCTAGGACAGATGATATTTATGTCTTAGACATGTCAACACTCTCTCAAGATGGAACTTGTCTCTTTGCCAAAGCTACTGAAACTGTCAACTGGCTGTGGCACAAGAGACTCTCTCACTTAAATTTCAAAAACATCAACAACTTGGCAAAACAAAACAAAGTCCTTGTCTTACCATCACTGGTTTTTTCAAAAGACAAACCATTCTCAGCCTGTGAAAAAGGCAAACACCACAGAGCATCATTCAAAACAAAACAAAACTTCTCTATCAAAAGTTGCCTTCACCTCCTGCATATGGATCTCTTTGGACCAGTCAGTCCAAGATCAATCCAGCATGAGAAGTATACACTTGTCATAGTTGATGAGTTTTCAAGATACACTTAGGTATACTTTCTTTTCAAAAAGAGTCAGGCAGCTGAAGCCATAATGTCATTCATCAGGAAGATTGAAAATCAGAATGACATTACTGTGAAACAAATGAGAACTGACAATGACACTGAGTTCAGAAATCAAGAGCTTGAGAATTTCTGTGATGAAAAGGGAATTTCCCAAAAATTTTCATCTCCTTACACCCTTGAACAAAATGGGGTAGCTGAAAGGAAAAACATGACTCTCATTGAGGCTGCTAGAACTATGTTAAATAGCTCAGCACTCTCAAAGCACTTCTGGACTGAAGCAGTCAAAACAACCTGTTACACTCAAAACAGGTCAATCATTGTCAAAAGACATAACAAAACCCCATATGAGATCTTCAAAGGAAGACTTCCTGATATCAGTTACTTTCATGTGTTTGGGTGTCTTGTGTTCATTCATTCACAATCACAAGGATCACCTAGGCAAATTTGATACAAAAGCTGATGATGGGTATTTCCTAGGTTACTCACTGATCTCTAAAGCCTTCAGGGTGTTTAACACCAGAAGACAAGAAGTTGAGGAAACCTTTCATGTCACCTTTGATGAAAGTGCAGAAAGCATCAGATTCACCAATACCTCAGTGGAGGAAATAGGAATTTATGACTCAACAAGATATCCTCCTGATGAGTTCAACACTGAAATCAATTCCTCATATCAAGCTGATGGTGACATCTCATACTATGTCTTACCCCACGACCTTCCCCAACCAATTATCAGTGAAGTCATTGAAAATCAATCAGTCCCTACTGGGATAGGTAATACTGAACCAAATGTTCAGGAACATGTGATTCAAGAACCCCAACCTGAACAAAACATCTCAACAGATGATCTAAATGATTCTGTGACTCTTGCACCTGAACTCACTCCTGAGTTTCTAGTGACCTCCTCAAGCTCAGATCCTAGACCACAAAGTAAGTGGACAAGATCTTAGGACATTGAGCTTGTAAACATCATTGGTGAACCCACTGAAGGCATGCTCACTAGAAGCATGGCTGCTAAGTTGATAGTAGCTTCAGCCAATGAATGTTTATAGGCTGAAAGGATGCGTTAGTATAAACCTTGATTTATGCAATTTCATGATATTAACCATTGATTTGGAATTGTATGCTTTTTGATTTTGTGTGTCGTTGCTTGATATGTACCTGATATTCCATTCACTCCATTGAGATAGAAACTAATTCCAAACAAGTAATATCTTTATGCTTGTTTAGATTATGAGAACTTGTGATAAAAGGATGTTTGGATATAATCAGTGTTTGTTTGATTTATGATGAAAAACAATATATTTGGTTAAATTGGAATTTGTCCTTGTTTATTGGTTTGGTTAATCATTGTTAAGTTTAGAGGCCGAAAGGATTCTCAATAGTGATTAGTTTCAATTCATTAGTCGATAAATGATTTTGGTCTTGTATCTTGTGACGATTGTGCAAGAAACTTAATAAACAATACAAGTAAAGGTTTAATTGAGATTAAGGTCGAAAGGAGCCTCTTGAATATGTGTTCTCATCATCTTTCAAGTAAATGGAACTTCACAAATTAATAACATCAAAGTATATAGGTCGAAAGGATTCTTTGTTGTTGTTGGTTTAGGCATAGGCTCATGACATAACTATTTGATTGAGGCTTATGCATAATTGATTTATAAAACACTAGACTATTATTATTGGTTCTATAGGTCGAAAGGATTACCTTTGATAATATGTTTTCCAAACTAAACATCCTAATATCCTTGTGACCATTTGTCCATACAAGTATGATATTTGTGTGCTTACATCATGCTTTCATAATTTCTTTTCTTTGTGGTTTGATCCATAACAATCATAACCACCACCTTTGTTACTTGCTTAGACAATCAAACAACACTTGAGTGCAACCAATCCCTAACTATACACGACAAGGGTATACATGCCCGTGTGTTTCTAGTTAACCGGTAATTCTTGTTTATAAATTTAAAGCTTGTTGGAGCACAATCAACCGAGTCAGGCTCGTGACTCGAACAAAAACAAACGCTTCGTGGGAGGCAACCCATGCTTTTTAATTGTTTGATGTTTTTTTTTTGTTTTTTTTGTCATATATGCCTTATCAGAATTGTTTAATTTTTATGGATCGAATAATTTTGAAAATGTTTTATTTTGGTTTTAACCTCGTCTTAATTGCATATAAAGGTATTTTACAAAACGATAAATGTAGGAAAGTTCACATTTGTTTAAAAGAACGAAAATCGAATGTCAAAATTTACAATCTATAATGAGCATATATTCTCTCATGTTTGTTTGAGTCAAATGCTTGTATCAAGTCACAATGAATGTTTTGCAGGAAATTACAGCTTTTAAAATATAGTTTTTTCCAGAAATTTTCTAGAAAACGAAATTTAAAATTCTGTCAGGTCATTCCTGATGGCGTTAGATTTAAAACCTAATGACGTCAGGCACTGTAGCAACAGTTTTCCAGATTTTTTGTTTTTCTATCGAAACTTAATTTTTGAAAATTTCAAGAAGTTTTAAAATTTCAAGATTCTGTAAACATTTATGTTGCAAGCATTATATCTTATTCGCTTTCTAAGATAGTTTTTATTATATATAGTATTTACCGCCAATTTTATGGGAGGTTTCTTGTTCGTTTTCTTAGAAATTTATAGGTTATATTGGACAAGAAGATTCAAGTGCATATTGGAAGATAAGCGTATCATTGATCTTATCTTCTTGGAGGAGGATATAACCGTATTTCTATCGTCCTTGCCGATCAAATCAGGGGAGTATTAGTTTCTCCTATCTCTTTTATTTTTCCCGTTATCATATATTTGGTACTTTTCAAGAACATTGGGGAGAATGTACAATTTAAGTGTAGGGAGGGAAAAAAGGACACCTTAGAAACTAATCACTTACTTGATATTTTTCGTGTTTTCTAGTAACTATGTAATAAACCGAAAGGAATACTTGTTAGGGTAATTTTAGCACCAAATTTAAAATTTTTTGTGCCATTCACGAGTAAAACTTTAGTATTAATAAAGCGTCTCATGGATAGGAATTATATAGCTAGCACAAAAACCCTACCACTCAAATTTCACCCTGATGTGCTAACCGTGTGCAAGTTTTAAAAATTTATAAACACGATTTAACCGGACAATTACATCAACACATACGAGCAAGTATACTCGTTCATGATAGCAAAGGTGGGTAAATCGAAATCGTCCCAAGGGATTTGTTGGTTGTTTGTCAAATTGTTTGAAACAAGAAAGCTTGTCAAGCCTTCCACGAAATTGATGTTATTCTAAAAACCAATTTAAAGAAACATATACTTGTGTATAGGACATAGCCAATTATCTAGAGTGTTCATGAAAGCTTGGTGTAAACTTGATGCAATGCACAAATCATTGGCAAATGATTCACAATCCATGGTTTATGTTTTGTAAAAATCATTATAAGAATACAATCTGTTAGGATTTAGAAAATCCGGTAGTTAAAGTATCAGTCAGCTCAAGTATATATACTCGTCAGAAAGCTCGTTGTCGAGGTCATTTAAGGAAAGTAAGTAGTTTACTTAGAAACACCGTGGAGGAAGGACGGGTCTTTACCCACTGTATGCCTGATCCACATCCCAAAGGAGGCGTCTCATGTTTGTACCTATAAATACCTTATGCCTTCCAAGGCAAAGGGTTGGAGCTTTCATAATTCATTTTTCTTTGTCTCACTAAAGTTCCCATTCTCTCCCACTTTCTCTCTCTATAACAATAAACCATACGCCTCTTTTTATGCATATGATGTGATTGTGAAAACCAAGATGTTACAATTGGTATCAAGAGCCATGGTTTGATCATCCATCTTTCATGTTCTTGGTTTTATAGTTCTTGTAGGGTTAAAACTTTCGTTTTTGAAGTTCTTATGCTATACGCGTGGGTTTTGCGCATACACTTTTCATAAGCTTAAAGCTTTAGTTTTTACACTTGAAAACTCAAGATTCTTATGGGTTAATGTTTAATGAGTGTTAAAGTTTCAGTTTTTAGCAAAAAGTTTCAAACTTTACGTGTGTAGATTAATTTTTAAGCTTGGTTAGTTTCGGGTGTACTATCCTACGCGTAAGAGTAAAAAGTTGTTTGGATCATCAAGTTTCATACTTTTGTGTTATTTTGGTGTTTTTGAAGCTGTTTCATCATTAAAATCTGGTTTACAAAATGTTGTTGGGCATAAAAAATTAGTTTTGGTGATTTTGGTACTGCCTACGCCTAGTAAAACCCTAGTTTTACACGTAATGATCTACGTGTAAATCTTTCTACGCCTACGGTTTTTCTTTTTGATTTAGTAAAATCCCGTGAAAGAATTTATTTCTCGGTTGAATCAAAGAATTGTAAAATCCCGTAGAATTTGAAATCATGTCTACAATCATTTCTTATGTTGCTGATGACGTTCAAGCTGCAGGATCCGATAGTCGTCCTCCCATGCTTGATAGAACAGATTATGATTCATGGGCTCAAAGAATCAGATTGTATTGCTTAGGAAAAGAGAATGGGGTTAACATCCTTAAGTCAATTGATGAAGGACCATATCAAATTGGAACTACAAGAGATATCCTTGAAACCGCAGCTGATGGTTCTGTTGTATTGGGATTGGATAGACCAAAGATGTATGAAGAGCTTGATGATAAGGAGAAGAAGAGACACGATGCTGACATCAGGGCTTCAAACATTATACTCCAAGGTTTACCTAAGGACATTTACAAGTTGATCAATCACAACACAGAAGCTAAGACAGTTTGGGATAATGTTAAGATGCTTCTATCTGGTTCGGAACTGACTAAGGAAGATAGGGAGTCTCAGCTGTATGATGACTCTGAGAACTTCAAAATGACACCAGGGGAAAGTGTGACTGAATATTATGTCAGATTCCACAAGCTTGTGAATGATATGAGGAATATCAAAATGACAATGCCAAATATCCAGCTCAATTCAAAGTTTGTGAACAACATGAATCCCGAATGACACAAATTTGTCACTGCAGTCAAATTAAACAAAGGATTGAGGAACACCAATTATGAGCAACTGTATGCTTAATTGCTTCAAAATGAGAAACATGATGCATTTGAGCGAATGATCATGGAAAAGTTCAAGACCAATGCTGGAGATGGAAGCTCTTTAAATGATTCAACTGCATTCTACACAAATGTAGGAATAACTACCAAAGCATCACAAGTCATACCTACTGGAAATGGTAACCACAAACTTATTCCGGATCTAGGGTATAAGCCTCCATATTCAGACTCATTCATGGAACACCTAGTCAATCAACTGGCTTTAATGGTTAAGAAAGACTTGAACTTCACCCCACACACCAACAATTACCTCAAAACTGCATCAAATCTTCACAATCATGCTACAGCTAAAGAAGGAAAGATAGTGGTGCAAAACGTACAAGGAAGACATAATGCATACCTCCCACATAATGAACAAGGGAATGTAGGTGCTGGTTATGGGAATGCTGGTGTTGGTGGAGGATATGTGGGTAATCAGAATCGTGGAAGAAACATGGCTCAGGGTCAAGGAAAACCAATCAAGTGCTACAACTGTGGAGGAGAAGGGCACATAGCTAGAAAATGCACTCAACCAAAATGTCCTCAAAATGCAGAATACTTCAGGGACAAGATGTTTCTTGTACAAGCTCAAGATAATGAGGCAATGTTGGACGAGGAAGAGTTGTTATTTCTTGCTGAGGGAAATGCCAAAACTTATGATGCTGATGTGGACGAACAACCAGTGCATGGTGTGACTCAGAACAATCCCAACGCCTTTCAAGTTGCAGACTCTGATGCATTTGACTCGGATGTTGATGATGAACCATATGCACAAACCATCTTTATGGCTAATATCTCTCCAATGGTCTCTTCACCTCAACAGGCCAGTCCCTCCAAGGAATCCATCATATCTGAGGTACTGAAATTATATGATGTGGTTGATGAGCAAAAGATTCACCATAAAGTACAATCTACTGAAGTCATTGAATCAGATTTTGAAAATATGGGAAATAGCCATGTTGTCCCATATGATCAATATGTGAAGCAAGATGAAAGTATTATTGTAACAAGTGATGAGTCTTCTGCAGTTAACAATGAATGCATATCTGATGAATACACTGCATATATGCCTGCTGATTCCTTGACCACTGAACTTAGTACCTATAAGGATCAAGTTGCCATATATGAACAACGTGCTAAGGTTGAACTGACCACTCGTGAGCAGGAGATGGATATCCAAATGCGTACACTTATCAGAAAAAGTAATTTTAGGGAAGAAGTATTAAAACAAGAGTTAAATTCCTTACAAGAAAAGCTTAATAAAACTGCTAAGCCAAAACAAGAACTTCAAGAAAATGTGAAAGTGCTTAAGCAGGAATTCAATGCTAAGGAATCAAAACTTTTAAATGAATTTTCCAACCTAAAAACTTTGAAAAACAAACTTGAAAACAAGTTGTACGTACAAGGAAACACCCTTCAGACTGCTCACATGATCACTAAGCATAGAGTCTTAAGCGATAAGCATAGTATTCCCCTTGTAGAGGAACCCAATCCTGAGTATGGTAAAATAGCAAAAGCTGCTCAAAAAGTAGTCTATGATGGTAATGAGAATCTTAAGCCTAGACAAACACCATCATGCATAGAGTGCACTAGAGAGGATAGAGAATTAGAAAATGCCTCTAGAGAGAAAATGGAAAAGAAACTAAAAGATCCTTGGTGTGTAGATCACAATATAACGTTTAAAACTCCCAATTACACTAAGGAAAACTGGATTGCCTTAAATAAGTTTAAACCTCAGACTCAGCTAACCCCTGAACAAGTGTCTTGGAAGAAAGATATGGAAAAGCAAAAATCTGATGAACTTGTTGAAAAGAATCCTCCCCTTAGGAAGTTGCCTCCAGCTACTGTGTATCCACCCAATACACCAATGCATTTAGTTTGTAGAACTCTTCCCACTCAAAGCAAAACCTTAATCAGCCTTTATGTAGTTTACCAACTATTCGTTGATTTTGAGGAAACATGTAAGAAGAGAATCACACCTACAGGGATTACTGAAGGGGAAAGGGGCCTTGTACAAACTAAAGAATGTTACTTAACTAAGGTCATGCCTTTCTTTAAAAAATTAAAAGGACAATTTGAAAGTCTTCAAAAGGGCATAGATACAGAGATTAAAGAAATGAAAAAGATGTTTAATGAAATGGAAAACGAAGTCAGTATGAATGAACGTGAGCTTAAGAATAATGATATTGAAAGAAAGAATCTTCCTATTCTAAATGATATTTTGATTTCTAGATGTATTGCTCAAGATGTGTTTTACACTGTTACGAATTATTCCATTACTGCTTCACAATTTCATGAATTGTCAATTGCATTGAAAGTCTCCCAGGATCGTGTCATTGAGCTTGAGACCAAAAATTCAGAATTGCATGATAAAATCAAAAAGGATGATCATGATAACATGGTCAAGCATTTTTCTAAATCATAAGTTGAATTTCTTGGTTTACAACTAAAATATCAACATCTGAAAGAAAATGTTAAAACCTCAAATGTTAAGACATCTTCGGATGCTCTTGAGTTTGATGCAGTTTTTGAAATCAACAAACGAGATGAACAGATCCGAGCTCACTGTAACACGATCAAAAGATTGAAAGCCCAAATTTCACAACTCAAAGGTGAAAAGAATGAAGTGACTGGCTCCCGTATGCCTCCACCTTTAGATTGTCAGAATTTCCAACTTCAAAACATTATTGATAACTTGCAAAATGAAAATGATTGTTTTAAAGCTGAAATTTCAAAGGTTAATGATCAAAACAAAGAGTTATGTGATTCATTCAAAATTAATCATGATAAACACATTAAAAAGATAACTTCTTTGCTTAACGATATTGAGAATCAGAAGCGTGAGGTGAAAGGAAAAATGCCAATCCCTAATTGCAAATATTTTGTTCCAAAGGTTTCTGCTTGTTATAAGTATGCTATTGATATGTTATATATTCCCCCTCCTATTAGGAATAATGAACTTGCACATAAAGCATATCTCTCATACCTTAAGGATAGTTTAACGGGTCTCTGTGAGATTGTTGAAGATGAAAGAATAGAAAAACCTTTTGATAGTGCAATCGCCTATGCCTGCATGGATGTCAAACGATCTCAGAAACTCTTAGAATATGTAATTTTCACAAGTCCGAAATCTAGTAATAGGCGAGATAGAATAGTTGCACCAAGTTCTATGCCTAAGGTTAAGAATGTGACTTTTGATGTGCCTCACAAAGCTTCAGATCCCAGTACTTCTAGACCACTAATGCAAAGAGTAGTATCACCAACTAATATTCCTGTCGTTCCTTCTACAGGAGTAATCAGTACACTAAGGTTAGCGGGTCAAAGCCTTCAGGAAATACAATACGAGATAGGATCATGCGAGCCAAGAGTGTTGAAGAGAAGAAAGTAGAAGAACACCCTAGGAAGAATAAGTGTGTGATGAATAAAACGAATCTTTTTGATTCTAGTATTAGCTATAAACGTACTGTAATTAATTCGAATATGCTACTATTTGCAAAACATGTAAGAAATGTTTGGTTTCTGGTCTTAATCATGAATGTGTTGTGAATGAGGTGAAAAATGCTGTCAATTCTTCAGTCAAAATTATAAAAAATGCTAAACAAATTAAGGAGGTCTGGAAGCCTACAAGGAAAACGGTTAGTAATTATTGGAAGCCTACAGGAAGAAAATTTAGAAATGTAGGTTATCAATGGAAACCTACTGGCCAGAAATTTAAATTGAATGAATTGTGTCCTAAGATGTCTAGATCTATGCCTTCTAAGAAATGGAAGCCTACTGGTAGAATCATACCTTTAAGAAGTTGCCATACTTCAAATAGGTTCACTGACACTACTAGTCTTGCCTTCACATGTAAAGATGTCATAGCTTCTGAAAATGCTGTAGGTATATCAATTGCATGTACTAACCAACAGGAACCCATTCCTCCATGGGGATCCAATGCTTCCAGTTATCCACAATTGTCTGTGTTCAAATGCAGGTCGTACAAATCGTCCTTTGGTATTTGGACTCAGGCTGCTCAAAACATATGACTGGAGATCGCTCACGGCTCAAGAACTTTGTGAATAGATTCATCGGAACAGTTAGATTTGGGAATGACTATTTTGGAGCTATCATGGGTTATGGAGACTACGTGTTTGGAGATAGTGTAATCTCCAGGGTATATTACATTGAAGGTCTTGGTTATAATTTGTTGTCTGTTGGTCAATTCTGCGATTCTGATATGGAAGTGGCTTTTAGAAAACATTCTTGCTTCGTTAGAGAACTTGATGGTGTTGAACTTTTAAAGGGAACACGTGGAACTAATCTGTACACCATCTCTATCGAAGATATGATGAAGTCTTCTCCAATCTGCTTGTTGTCAAAGGCTTCTATAACAAAGTCATGGTTATGGCACCGTCGTCTCAATCACTTGAACTTCATAACCATAAATGATCTTTCTAGAAAGGACCTAGTAAGAGGCTTGCCCAGACTAAAGTATGAAAAAGATCATCTTTTTTCAGCATGCCAATTGGGGAAAAGCAAGAAATATGCCCACAAACCCAAACCTGCTAACTCTATCATGGAAGTTCTTCATACTCTTCATATGGATTTGTACGGACCAATGAGAGTTCAAACCATAAATGGGAAGAAATATGTGCTAGTCGTGGTTGATGAGTACTCTCGGTTTACTTGGGTTAAGTTTTTGAGAACAAAAGATGAAACTCTCGACGTCATCATCAAACTTGTTAAACAGTTGCAGGTCTGGCTTAATAAAACAGTTAGAATCATCCGAACAGATAATGGAACTGCGTTCGTCAACAAAGAACTAAGTCAGTTCTATGAAAGCATTGGGATCAGCCATCAAAGAAGTGTTCCTCGCACTCCTCAACAGAACGGTGTAGTTGAAAGACGAAATCGAACTCTTGTAGAAGCTGCAAGAACTATGCTTATATTCTTAAAGTTTCCAATGTTTCTCTGGGCGGAAGCTATTGCCACTGCATGCTATACCCAAAACCGTTCCCTAATTCAAACATCTCATGGAAAAACCCCTTACGAACTTGTTCACAACCGGAAACCGGATCTCTCATTTCTACGAGTGTTCGGTGCCTTATGCTATCTTAACAATGAAGGCCAAGATTTGGGCAAATTGAAAGCTAAGGTAGACATTGGGGTTTTCGTTGGTTATGCACCAAACCGGAAGTGTTACAGAATCTACAATAAAAGAACCTGAGACATCATGGAATCTATTCACGTCACGTTCGACGAGCTGACTGAGCATATGGCTCCTAGACAATCCAGTCTTGGACCCGCACCTCAATTTTTATCAAGTAGTCCCATTAGTTCTTCTCTTGTACAGAATCACTCCCCAGCAGTTCCATATGTACCTCCATCTGAAGAAGATTTGAAGAAATTGTTTGATCCAATGTTTGATGAATACTATGAACCTCATGATAATTACACTTCTTCACTATCAACAGTAGCGGCTTCTGAACCAATCAACGCAGACAATCCGTCTGTCTCAATGTCTCTATCTCAAGAAGCGCCAGCTGCCGATCACTCATCATCATCTTCATATCCTCAATCCTCGGTTGTACATCATGGAAATGGTACTGCTAATTTTGATGGAGATAACCCCTTTGCTACTCTCGAAGATGCTCCAGTTGAGAACATCTTTGCTACTGAACCATCACCTGAACCATCTTCATCAGGGGATCCAAACTTTGCTACTTTAGTTCCTGAACAACAACCACACGAACACCTTAGAAAATGGACATATAACCATCCATTCGACAACATCATTGGGAATCCTTCTCGTCCAGTATCCACTCGTAAACAACTTGCAACTGATGCCTTATGGTGCTTCTTCGATTCTGTATTATCTAAGATCAAACCGAAAGATGTTAAAACTATAATGTCTAAGGACAGCTGGTTCAATGCAATGTAAGAAGAAATTCATGAGTTCGATCGACTAGATGTATGGGAATTAGTACATGCTCCTGACTGTGCTATGATGATTGCTCTCAAATGGATCTTCAAAGTAAAACTTGACGAGCATAGTGATGTGCTAAAGAACAAGGCTAGACTAGTTGCAAAAGGATACCGTCAAGAGGAGTGTATTGGCTTTGAAGAATCATTTGATCCTGTTTCTCGTATCGAGGCAATCAGAATCTTCTTGGCGAATGCTGCCAGTAAGAACATGGTAGTCTATCAGATGGATGTAAAGACTGCATTTCTTAATGGAGATCTGAAAGAGGTAGTATACGTCAGTCAGCCTGAAGGTTTTGTGAATCCAGAGCATCCTACTCATGTCTATCGCTTGAAGAAGGCCCTTTATGGTTTGAAGCAAGCTCCTAGGTCATGGTATGATACGCTATCGAAGTTTCTTCTATCTAATGGATTCAGGAAAGGAGCAGTTGATCCGACATTGTTCACCAGAAAGTCAGGCAAACACTTAATTCATTTTCAAATCTATGTTAATGACATTATCTTTGCCTCGACCGACCCTAAATAATGTGACCGATTTTCAAAGGAGATGGGCTCCAAATTTCAAATGTCAATGATGGGACAAATGTCATTTTTCTTGGGATTACAAATTTCACAAAGTCCCGGAGGCATTTTTATCAATCAATCTAAATACACAAATGAAATTTTAAAGAAATTTGGATTCAATACTAGTGACCCTGATGACACTCCCATGGTGGAGCGTACAAAACTGGATGAGGACCACTCAGGGATCATGGTTGATCAAACTAAATATCGTAGTATGATTGGATCCCTAATGTACCTCACATCCAGTAGACCAGACATTCTGTTTGCTGTATGCATGTGTGCTAGATATCAGGCTAAGCCTACCAAAAAGCACCTTGAAGCGGTTAAACGGGTCTTTCGGTATCTCCACGGAACCATTAACATGGGACTTTGGTACCCGAAGGACACCGCTATGTCACTAACAGCCTATGCAGATGTTGACCATGCAGGATGTCAAGATACTCGTCGAAGTACGTCAGGAGGTGCTCAATTTTTGGGTGATAAGCTTGTGAGCTGGTCTTCAAAGAAACAAATGAGTACTTCCATATCCTCTACAGAGGCTGAATACATAGCCATGTCATCTTGTTGTGCTTAAATCTTATGGATGAGATCCCAATTATCTGACTATAGCTTTGTATTAAACAAAGTTCCTCTGTACTGTGATAACAAAAGTGTCATTGCTCTCTGCTGCAACAATGTTCAACATTAAAGAGCTAATCACATTGACATTCGACATCACTTTATCAGGGAGCAAGTTGAAAATGGAGTGGTTGAACTATACTTCGTGAGGAGTGAATATCAGTTAGCAGACATCTTCACCAAAGCTCTTTCTAGAGAACGTTTTGAGTTTATCCTACCACGACTTGGCTTGAAGAGCCTTCAACCTGAAACACTCAAACGTTTTCAGGAGGAAGACGAGGAGTAAAGGTGTTTGTCTCTATCTATTCCTTGTATATATCTTTTCTAAAACAAAATACAAAATTATAAAACCCTCAAAAAGAAAATACAAAAATATAAAATTTCAAAAACCCATAAAAATTAGAAAATTTTTGAAAAAAAAACCCTTAAAAATCTTGTTTTTCATATCATTTATGTGTTTTTTGATAACATCTACGGACTTTGATTTGACTTTCAAAGAATGTCACGGGTCTTTAGCAGAAGTTCGAACGGACATAAATTTTATTCTTAATAAATAATAAATAAATGAGATGGAGAAAAATGATGGTTTATTGTCA
The DNA here is from genome assembly GCA_910596185.1 of Chrysanthemum makinoi. Taxonomy (NCBI): domain Eukaryota; kingdom Viridiplantae; phylum Streptophyta; class Magnoliopsida; order Asterales; family Asteraceae; genus Chrysanthemum; species Chrysanthemum makinoi. The sequence continues at coordinate 313,127,633 of OU343223.1, read as the reverse complement.
TTTCAGGCAGTAACCCGTTTTAAAAGAAAGAACAGAGCCATGCTTAATCTTAAATTTTGAAACCTCATGCTCTGATTCTAAAAAAAATGTTTGCCGCCAAAAGGACAAATGTTTCATTCAAAATATTTTTTCCTTCTAAAAATTCTTCTGAAAAATATTTGTCATCTAATGAAAACTAAATTGCTTTGTAAAATAACACGGACTCTATTTTTGAAAATCATCTGGACTTATCATTTGTCAAAAATCTCTAACACTCAATCAACAACTTATGTCATTGATTGAGGGGGAGAATGGTTTCAATTAAATCAAAAAGGTTATTTTTCAAACAATTGGCATGTAAAAAGAGCAAGGTCTACGTTTGGATAATAAAAAAGAACAATGTTTTACAATGTTTTTATACAATTGGTTAAAGACCGTGGCTAATGTTATGTTTTCATAAGATATTTAAGCATTGTTGATCAATGGAGTTTAAAGTTTCAAAATCTGATCCATATCAGTTAAAATGATTTTCAAAAGAAAGTCACAAGTCTCCTCAAAAAGTTTTAAAAAATAATTTAAATCAATTGAGATCACAAATCTCAAAGGGTTTGAAAATTGTGATCAGGGGAAAATTTGTGATTTAAATTGGATAAAATCTGATAATTCGATAATTGGTTTTAGCAAGACAAAAACAAGCTCTCCACCCTACATGTGCCAAACGATTTCAATTTTTCCATGCACATGTTAAGGGGGAGCATTTATCTTAAACCAAAAAGAATTGAAATGTGATTGATTTGTATCAAAAGTGCAGGTTCCCTCTAATATGTGCAAAACTCTTTCGAATCACTATGCACATATAGAGGGGGAGCGAACTAAAGAAAACCTCATCCTTCCCAAAATGTTTTATCCAAAGTATTTAAATACTAGATTGGATCAGGAAGTGATGATGATCATTTTAGAAAATGTTAATCATAAGATTGGATCTTTCATTCTCAATCTAAGATTTCAAAAGTCCTCTTGCCTCCATGTGCTAAAATAATTTCTAATACGTGTAGCACATGTTGAGGGGGAGCATTTCTAAAATATCAAATACAATTAAGGTATAAAATACTTTGATTTTATATCACATGTATCTTGATTGATTTTTAAATGGTTTTCAATTGGTTTCGAGGCGGAAGAACAATACCAAAAGACAAACCAATTTTACTTTACGCATGGAGTTATAAGGATGGTTAGGTTAGGTATTCGTTCCCATGATCCCGCCAGAGCCGGAGGGATCTTCCCAGGGACAATCCACTAGATAGTGTAGAAGTCCTTAGGTATGATGAAAAAAAGGAGAAAAGTGAGAATAAGGGAAGAGTGCCGACTGAGATAGAGCTAGAACTGAAATAAACCCAACAAGGTTCTAGTAATGAAGTCTCGGTAAGCACTGAAGGGGTTGAAGAATGAAAAAGAATTAAATGTGAAAAAGGGTGAAAAGAAATAGCCCTCCATTTATTCAACCTTAGGGCAGAAACCGGGTTCAATACATATGCTACTGATGGTTCCTAAGGTAACACTGGTATTGAAGACAAGACGTCATGAACCCAGTGACGCACTGCACTAAACTTCCCAAGCTACTCAAGTTCCTCTTAAAAGGGCTTGTTTCATTCTCACGGGGAACCCACATAATCTATCGACTTTCTCTTAGAGATTGTTGATATTGAAGAAGGAGACCCTCTCCCTAGTCTCCGGCATAGGAAACCAATGTGCACAATTGAGTCTAGAGCCAAGAGATCATCCAAAATATCTCACTAGGACATCTTATTCATGAAGAGTTACTATTTCACACAATGTGGAAAGTAAGAATATATTTTAAGAGTCCTACGCATTATCCTTGTGATATTGCCAGAACATCCGAGTGATATGTAAAAATATTCACGATGAAGATGGAAATCCTTCTAGAGCCAACATCAAACAAGCTCTTGGTGGGTGACATGTTAGATCTTTCATAAGATCAAGCTTGTGACAACTGGATAGAAACGATGGGGCGATTCACTCTTGAATCAACCTTGGTCCAGGAAATGGATTGACGGATACCTTTGAAAAACCGGTCGTTGTGCTTAAAAATTCTTTTCTATAGCACATCGATTGTGTATTAATGTTTCAAAATTAAAAGGGTATTTATGATTGAAAATTGAATTTTCTTATAAAACCTTCGTCGTATTGCAAAACTCTTTCTCCAAGCAGTACGCGATTGTTTTCAAATCATTTTGAATCAATCAGTAAATCTCAATTTACTGGTTCACTCACTCCGTGTTGTCTTCTTTGAGACGTTCCGGTTTGAGAACGGCTAGAGCATCTGCGAAACCCTGTCAAGGAGATTCTTCGGAATTGTACCAGATCACAAGCAGTACTTGTACTGATGAACGGGGAACCGTGGGTCGTGCACCTCAATTCAACGAAAGTGATCAAAGACACTTTCGTGCGCTTTATTGCTAACTGTTGTATGCAGGAACACCCGACGGTTGCAGCTGATCAGAATTCAGGAGTCAATCCATAGCCGCATGCTCACACGACGCATTCATATCTAAAGAAATCATGATAAGTGCATATCTTCATCAACTGGCTCTGATATTTTCAATCCATGCTTCTGCTACTTTGATACAAATATCACGAATCAACAAAAAGCTTCCGCTAATCTGATGAGAAGATATCATGATCCAAAATGTGAGCATGTCGGTCCAAAAGACACAACATCACATAATGGTGATACAACAATGGACGAGTCAGAGATTTGCTGTGGCTGATGATCTCAAAGCTGGCTCAAAACTCAACATCACGTGGATCAGTTAAAGACCTCCACTTGAAATAACAACACATGCGGAACATGAAGAATCAAAGACTACGAGCTACATAACAAAAGAACTTAAACAAGAATCCAAGAACATCCAAAATGAAATATCTATTTGTAAACAATGTAAACTGAGGTGACCTCCCTTAGGGGGAGATTGTTAGGATATAGAGAATCCGGTAGTTAAAGTGTCGGTCACCTAAAGTATATATAATCGTCAGAAACCTCGTAGTCGAGGTCACTTAAGGAAAATAAGTAGTTTACTTAGAAACACCGTGGAGGACGGACGGGTCTTTACCCACTGTATGCGTGATCCACAGCCCAAAGGAGGCGTCTCATGTTTGTACCTATAAATACCCTTTGCCTTCCAAGGCAAAGGGTTGGAGCTTTCATAATTCATTTTTCTTTCTCTCACTAAAGTTCTCATTCTCTCCCACTTTCTCTCTCTAAAACTATAAACCATACGCCTCTTTTTATGCATATGATGTGATTGTGAAAACCAAGATGTTACACAATCACATAGGTAATCCTTTCGGTCCTTAACCAATTGATTATTCTTTTGAAAATCCATTTGTTTGCAAATGATTCTTAATTAACTTGTTCTTACGAACACTTTCGGCCTTTACGTGATGAAATCGTTTCTAGTCACGTTTAACAAGAAAATATGATGAGTGTGAATCATCATACCCCCATACTAGTTTGTCACTAACGTTTTGGAATAAAACATAAAGAGAAATCCTTTCGGCCATTTATCTTACAAATGTTATACCATCAAATTAAACAAGACTAGTCATTATTCTAACAAAATCATTAAACAAGAACAATTTACATGCATCACATATATAAGAACACTCCCAACAATTGCCTACATCTTACACACGAGTATATTCAATAATTACTCCATTATAACCATAATAAGACACAAGTAGTAAACATGTAATTCATATAATTCATAAGAACAAAAATTCATGACAAAGTTCATAAGAATACCTATCCTTGGATTACAAGAACTAGAATTTGTGGAACTATAGCAACCACGCGCCTCCAATCGTCTTATACTACCCGTAACAACTCCAAATTACTACCAGATGGTTGAGTATTGTGCTCAACAAGTTCCTAGACATTTTACAGACTTATTAGGACTTTTGGCGTGAATAAAAGTGGTTAGTAATAGCCTTGGTGTAAGCCTATTACTTCTTAGGGTGTGTCACACTAAGCACAAAGGTCTAGGTTCAATATATAGCTAAGAACCCTTAACCAACAAGCCAAAAACGTTCTCCAGGAGTTAATATCAAGAAATGATCGGACTCAAATGATTAATGGAAGTAATGGCATCAATAAATGAGAATTTTGTAACTGCAGCACTTCCCAACCGAATCGGTTGCTCACGCAGCCGATCGGTTCCTCTCATCAACTCCATCCAGCCGAATCGGTTACGGGCTCCAACCGATCGGCTGGATACTGTCCGTACAACATTTTTTGACTTTTCTTGACTTTTCTCGATGCATGTCTTTTTCCTTGCTTCCGAAACTGATTTCTAAGATAGTACATGATATTTTATTGATGTAGATACTTAGAAATCATCGTGCTTCCAATCATCGAGTCCTTGATCCTTTTCTTCTTTCTTTTCTTTCTCGGGAATTATCCAAATGTGCATGAATTCATCATTTCTTCGTCTTTTACGATACCTGGCTACATTTACATACAAATTTCGCTTCCTTTGCAATTTTGCAACAATTATGCGTAAATATAACCGATTAACATGCACAAAACTAACAATAACGCTATTAAAAACATGTTAATTCTGAGCGTTATCAAATTCCCCCATACTTAAGTTCTGCTCTTCCTCGAGCAAGTCTAGCGTTTAGAAAAATCAATTTCAATGGTCTCATCATCGTGGTTCCAAAAATCTAACAATCACTTCAGAAGAAATAATTGTCAATTTGCATTTTTTGTATGAAAATTCTAAAAATGAACCAAATTACTCTTGATAACATAACTAACCACCTCACGAATGATTTTAGGAATTCACTCAACACTCAAATATATTGGTTGGTATATGTAAATCACTTAATGCCTAGTCATGATTCATGTTTCTTACCATAAGCTTGTACAAGTATCAAGACAAATAAAATAAATTTATTAAAGAGGTCTTTTATTCAGGTTATAACGTTAAGGCTTTTGGGTTCATAAAAGGTATTGATAAGGCATGGGATTATTTATAAAATTGGTTTAAAAAGAATAATAAAGTCAAGTCTAAACCTCATGTTGCTAGCCATAAAAAAAACCACAAACCCCGAAAATGATTATAATCACCTCTTTTTCACATGTCAATCACCGAACATATATTACATTTTAGCACCTTGGCTCATCAATACATACTTCATCTTCATAATAATAATAATATAGAACATTGGCTATAATTGTTATCACATATTCTCTTTCTTTTTTTATCACATACATAACACCTCCCCCACACTTCGTATGAGCATACACCACAAAAAATACAAATGAGAAAGACGTCTCTTTTATCTTTGTTGGAAATGGTACACACGAATAATAAAGTGTAGCTTCAGTAATCATTAAAAACAATCCCACATTCCATACAACTAGCAACAAAGCAATAAACATTGACATAGGTTGAATAAGGTTTAAAGGGGTATATATATATATATATATATATATATATATATATATATATATATATATATATATATATATATATATATATATACTCCCTTATAAAGGAGCAATAAACACAACCTAAAACCGAGCCTTACTCCCAACCAGAAATTAAGATTCAGCCACCCGAACCTTACTTCATATCTATATCAATACTCACTTATTATCACCAACCAAAAAGCAAGCCTAACTATCCTAAAAAACAATATTCACACAACCAAACCCCACTCCACAGTCAACAACCCACTTATAATTTCAAAAACACACACAACACACAGATTAACTCAAACATAAAAAACACATACAAATAATATGCTCTCTTCCACCACGTTACACAATGGAAATTGATACTTACACCACATTTTTTGATGCATTCACCATCAGTTATGCATTACAGTATTGTACTGTACAATACTGTAATGCATAAATGATGTTGAATGAATCAAAAAATGTGGTGTGAGTATCACCTCCCTTAAACAATCAATCAATCACACACAAACACAAAACCGTCTCACACACAACAAAATCACAAATAAAAACACACAACCTGGTTAGCTCTCAGTCTCTTTATTACCAACCCTCTACCACTCCCATCTTTCGAAGTTGCCACCACAGACACCATCACTGATGGTGTTTTCGGCTGATGGTTTAGGTAGTTTCGATGGATTGGTGGTTTCGGTGGATGGTTTAGGTGATTTTGTCGGTTGTGAGTGTCTCTTTTGTTGTAAAGTATAGATTTTGTATAGATTTACAACATTGCTCAAGTTCAGTGACGTTTTTGTAAGGTCCAATGATGATGCCTACTTTGTTATGTAAAATTTCTTGACTTTATGCAAGTAGTTTTTTGTTTTTTTGTTTTTTTTAAATAAATATTTAGAGGCTGTTATGATTAATTATCTACTAAAGTTTTGTTTTCTATAAACTTATCCATATTCTCCTAAGGGCATTAGTTAAGATTTGTCCTTTTGTGGTTTATAATAACTATTTATGCGGATCCCCCATCCAAATATGTAATTATGTGTCAACTATAAGGACCATTTGTGTAACTAAAAACCACAAGAGATAAATCTTAACCAATGCCCTTAGGGCATTGGTTGGTTAGACATTCCCTTTTACTAAATCACATGTCAAGATATACTTCATAATTTGGTTAAATTCTAAAAATTTTCAAAAAGCCTCTTTTTACTATTGAAATAACCAAGTTGTTTATATATATATATATATATATATATATATATATATATATATATATATATATATATATATAGGGAATATATTACTACAATTTATTATAGCCAATTGGCACCAATTTTATGCTATATAATGTGGGTCTCGATTTTTTGTGGGTCCGATTCTTTTATGTGGGTCCCAAATTCATTCTAGTGTATTTTTATGAAGGATTGTAGCCAATTAGCTACAAAAATTGTAGCCAAGATATCCCCATATATATATATATATATATATATATATATATATATATATATATATATAAAATCCGGATCGATTGAGAAGGTTTTTATTTTGAGAAGATTGAGAAGGTTTTCAAAAACGATAGATTTTTAACTTTGATTCATGTTTTTCAAGCGTAAAACTCATTTTAATGTGATTAAAATTCAAAATGTGTAAATTTTTTTTTGAATCAATGTTAAAAATCTCTTGATTTTGCGATATATGCAGAATACTGAATCATCTGTAGAAACTTAATGAATCATCATCATAACTCGATTTTAACAATGATTTGTGAATTAAATTTGTGATCTATAGATTCGGTTCACCATAAAATGATGTTTACTTATGAATCAAATAAAAAACATGAATCAATTTGTTCAAACGAAGATTTCTCAATCTTCTCAAAATAAAAACTTTCTCAATGGAACTGGAGCCTATATAGAATCCGGATCGATTGAGAAGATTTTTATTTTGAGAAGATTGAGAAGGTTTTCAAAATATATATATATATATATAATCTAGATCAAATAAGATCAACCTTAAAGTTGTTAAAATGAGATCCAACTAAAATTTGACAAGCGACACTTTCCTTACAGCAAAATTAAATTTTTTATTAACTACAACTAAAATTGTTAAAGTTTCGATAGATTTCTTTTTAAAATTTACGAAACCTAGGTGATACACTTTGATTAGAAGTGTAATGTGTATCAGGTTTTTGTATGTCTATCAGATTTTGGAATATTTATTAGTGTAATGTGTATCAGGTGTATCACTAATCAAACTCATGTATTTGGTTATTAGTTGCTAAAATGTTAATTTGTATAAAAATATTATTTTTATGTGTATTATTGCTAATATTGTTATTTATAAATGTTTTAGCGGTTTTTTAGACTTGATCTTATTTTTACAACTTTAAGTTTGATCTCGCGTTAACTCTCCCCTATATATATATATATATATATATATATATATATATATATATATATATATATATATATATATATATATATATATATATATATATAATGTGGAAACAACTAGATAATCAAGGGCGAACTTCTACTAGCTAACTGAATCCGAAAATTTACCAAAAACTTAAAACTAAAAAAAAAACTAAAAGTTTTAAAAATCGTATCATTTTTCCTATTTTCTTTCCTCCCCCATACTTAAGTTTTGCATTTTACTCAATGTAATTAAATGAACTTCAAAGTAAAGAAAATGGGAAAAGAAATTAGTCGAAAAGATACTACCGGAGTAAATACGCAATATGCATATTTGGCCATAGATACGCGTATGAGTTTTCCAACTCCAAACATTGACCAACAATAAGCTTCCTGCATATCAACCCTGCAAACAAAACTGCAAAATATACACAACACACAAAACAAACAAAACAAAACTAAAAACAAACCATACGGTTATTAGAATTCGACAAACAAACGAAGTACGATATTAATCCTAAAGAAATAGTTAGAGAAAAATAGATAAAATATTGTTCGACACACCATAATCATTGTTTTTCGAATCACCATCCAAACCACAATCAAATCACGATCATCACATCGTCTTCACTAATCTGATCATCATCATCCTCCTTTCCTTCAGTCTCATAATTCTCGTCTTCGTCAAACACCGAGTATACTTTCCTCTTCTTCTTCTCTCCAACTCTAGATGAAGAACCGCCCACATAGTAACTAGATCCTCCGATCTCGGGCACTCTACCATACATCGAGACAAGGTCGGGAAATGGTGCATATCCAGGATATGGGTACGGGTAAGGTCCAGGGTATGAAGTATACAGGAAAGGATATGGTGGAACATTGGGTGGGTTGTAGGGAGGCAAATCATATTGAATCATTCACGTAATTGTTGAAAGAACAGCATCGAGTAATCATTCACGTAATTGTTCCTCAACATCATTGAATCTCTCCACACTTCCCTACACTCAATATCATTCAAGTCCCGTTTCCAATCGCCCCATCCCGAGTCAAAACTACTAGTTGTACCCCTAGGCACATTATCCGTTGGTTGATGTGGTGGTGGATTATTCCATGCTCCCAACACCCTAGTTGATCTATCTAAAGCTTTTCCAAAACCCTTGGCATCCCACGTCTCGCTCACTTTTGGGTCAGCACACTTGTCCAACTCATTATCATCAAAGTACCCAAGATTCTTTGCCAATCTTGCACATAATGTCCTCCACAGATGTCACTCTTGTATTTTATGCCCGGAGCTCTCCTAGACAAATATTCGGCTATGATCCAAGCCGCGTTCCCATCCTTTGTTTCCTCCAACAATTCCATTACCCATAGATCCGGCTTTTGGCATTTATCCCTACCCCCTTTCCTATGGAACGTCCCCCATACTATCAATTTGTGTAGGATTTTCAACAAAGGTTCTTCAAAGTTGATGTATTCCTACAAGCACAAGAAGGATCTCCCACACGATTCCAATATGCCGGAACACTAGGGTAGTCTTTTTTAAACCTCTTAAGCCTAAGAAAATGAATTTTAAACAATCTATGACTAACCTCATGTGGCTCGTACAAACCAAGAACAACTGCAAAACCTGGCAAAGTGTAAGCACTCCCGATAAACAGGTTGACCTTTCTTTCAAAGTACATAGTCGAGAAAAACTCTAAATACCACTCCCGATAAACATCTTCGTGAATACTAAAAGCTCTTTCCAAAGAAAGATCCTCGAACATGTCTCCATCATTCGAGTAAACATAAGACATCCGCATCATACTTCTCAACTCCTCCTCACACTCATATTCATTGAACAAATCCCAATCAATCAACCTCAGAACCAAAAGTTACCTAGTTTGCAACTTCGAAAGGCGTACCCTAAATGCATGCTTTTCCTCCTTGGATAGATCATTAAACTTTAGGTTATCATTCCCCTCCGCTTGCATACTATATGTGACCTTCTTCCTCGTATTTCGTTGGCAATATTTGTTCACAAGCGGGTTTGTAGAAAACTAGAAGGGGGGTTGAATAGTTTACCGATTAAAAAATATTGTTTTGAAACTTATTGAAAGATATTGATGTTGATCTTAGATATGTTAGTGAAATATGTAAAAAATATGTAAAGAGTAAATAAGGAAAGAAACAATCAAACCACAACAAGTTGTTTATAGTGGTTCGGTCTACAAGGACTCTTTTTCCTTGCCCTACTCCACTCCTAGAGTCTCACACTCGAGTTTAACTTCACTAGTCAACAAGCTCCTTTCACCGGCGGAGAAACCTTTACACTTCGCTTACACACTATTTCTGACACTAAGCTAAATGTCGAGTTATTTCCAAGGGTACAACCACTCCCACACACAATGTATTTTAAGGACTAAAATACTAACCACTCACACTCACAAGATTATGATAGTTTGGTGCAACAATGAAGTATGAATCAATACAAGATCATACAACAACAAACAAACAAGACTTCCAACTCCTCGTTGAAGCTTGAATGTGACTTGATCTTCTTTGCTACAAAAGAGATCACTAATATGATATGAAACTAAGTTAGAAAGGTTAGAGAGAAGGAATGTATGAGAGTATGATAGAAAGGGATGATAAACTACTTTTTTTGGCTTTGCTATTTATAGCCAAAACTCTCAGCAAGCACCACGGACCACGGAACCCTTTAAAGGGTTCCGCCCGTTTTTAAATTTGGTGCCGCCGAGGTCTGACAGCAAGATCTCAAAATCTTTTCCAAAATCAACCATATCTATGCAAGATTGTGTAAGATATGTAGAGCCTAAATCTACACAAAGAATCTTGTGAAATCTTCCAATGATTTCAATGATGCATCACATGATGTCATGTGTTTGTTTTTCTATTTTAAGAAATATGTAAATGCATATGTAATGTTTAGTTTTGAAGAAACCAAAACATTCTAAAAACTCTTATCATACATTATGGTTAATCACAATGTAAATGCTTGAGTGATGAAGATATTATTTGAAAAAGCTTGTTTTAATATCTATTAGACTTGACAAGCTTTAAGCTTTATAAAAATTAAATTTACTTTTGTCGTTAACAAAACTTAGGTAAAGATCAAAAATATAAATAACGTTTAATGACGATATTTGTATTAACAATCTCCCCCTTTTTGTTGAGGACAAAACATAAATTTTATTTTTATAAAAGGGGGAATTGCATATATACCCATTAAAACTTAAAAACTTGCATATTTCCCCACAATACAAGTTTTTATTGCATGATGTACAATGCAATTTAAGCATGTTTTGGGTATATATGCAAATATGCAAGTTTTTATGGGTATATATGCAATTGACCCTTTATAAAAGATGTAAAGATTGTACAAGAGTTATAAAAATATTAGTTTTTAGAACTTTAAAGAGAAATGATAATGCAAGTATATGATGTTTGACTTTTTCAGAAAGTCAAAGTCTTCACTAGTTGAAGCATGATGTTGACTTTTTTAGAAAGTCAAAGTGTGCAGTTGACTTTTTCAGAAAGTCAAATATTACTAATGAAGTATGATGTTGACTTTTTTAGAAAAGTCAATGTATACAGTTTGACTTTTTCAGAAAGTCAAATATAACCAAGTTCTATATATTTCTCCCATTTTTTGTCTCAACAAAAAGAAGATGCTAGGAAGTATGTGTAATGAGCCCTTAGCCATTGTCTCCCACTTGACCAATGCTCCCCCTAAATTGGGTGCCAATGAAAAGAGACATGGATTGTGAAAAAGCTACAAGAAAAATTGTTAGTAATAATTATCATTACAAGCATTTCCAAACACTATGTAATAAGCAACAACAATATAGAAAACACCATTCTTTCGTTAAAATTTTTCATGATTTAAGAATCATGAAAGGAGAACACAATGAAGTGTTGAATACAATGAAAAAGAAATTATCCTATAAAAATACAAGAAAAATTCTAGAAAATAAAAAATGCTTAAAAGAGATAATCTATGACCCTCCTATTGAGGTGGTGGATGAGCAAGAGCATTTAGGCGCTCGAGGATGTGATTGAGGATGAACCTCATTTCCTCTTGGAACTCATGAACCATCACCCGGGTCCGTTCGGTTGTTTGGGCGGTTTGCTCACAATTTGAGCAACCATGCCTAGGAGGGTAGTATGTTTCATGGTGTTGTTGTGGTGGAATGGTGGAGGTGTTGATGTTGGTGTTGGTGTTTGGTGTGGTGATTATTGAGGCTAGCAAAGCACTTTGCATTTGCATAGTCTCACTTAGATGAGAATCCACCATATTTGAAAATTGGTGGAGATGTTAGAGTTCGGCTTGAATCTCCTCTCTTGTGGGATGATCTTCCCACATGGACTCCTCAATGTCCTCTATGTGAGGAGACATTGATGTAGGGAGTGGTTGATCCCCATACAAAGGACCATGGATGTCTTTGTGGATGGGGTGGAAGAGAAGAGGTCTTGGCCCTAACGGGGCATTTGGGTCAAATGATGGTCTAGGAGACTCATGAGCAATCCACTCAATAGTACCAAATGATGGCAATGGTGGTGGATGAGTGGGACTAGGAGGCAAATCTTCCAAGTCCTCCAAGAAAGGATTTGGAGAAGTGGGTGGTGTAGAAAATAACTCCAATGGGATGAGTGTTGGAGATTTTGGAGGTGATGGTGTTTTTGATGTTTGAAGGGGAACAGGCGGTGGTAAGCTTGGAGTCTTTGTTGGTGGTGGAGTAGTGATGGTAATGGATGTAGGAGTAGCTAAAGTGAGGTTTGTGTCATCCCTTATGGGAGATGAGATGGTTAGTGGAGATGACTCGGATGAAGAGCTCAAGTTGACAAAGCAACAAGGTCTTACGCTAATCCTAGCGGTTTTCTTGCAAGGCTTGGTTGAAGGTGAGGTTTTTGTCATTTTGACTTAAGATTTTGCTAGTAGATGGTAAGAATTGAGAAGGTGTGAAGATGATCATGGGAAAACCTCTTAATTTATAGGAATGGTGAATTATGGAGAAGTGTGTTTGATTTAATGTTAAACCATAGAAGAGATGAGGTTTCTAATGATTTTGAAGTGGGTTTAATGCTAGTCATATCACCCAAGTCAATCCATACAAGAGGGATGGAGTGAAGAGGTAAATATTTGCAATAAATGCGTTATAATGATTGTGAGATCCTAACAATCAGATTACCCACGGATTGCAAGGAACAAAATTTTTGGTTCCTTCCTTTATGCAAAAGGGCTCCTTGGGTGGATTTTTCATATTTTTGAATTTTGGTGGGAAATGGATTTCCTACATGCCTAAGTATGTTATACTAGTTCTAAAGTGGGTAATAACTAGTTAAGAATAACTTGCAAGCAATGTATGGTAATTAGGAATGTTGAAATAAGCGAAATTCAGAAAATTACCTGTAGGATCCACGACACCAAAATTTTACACAGGCGGAACCAAAGAAATGGTGCCGCCTGGTCCGCCTGTACAGGTACGGTGGTACCAAATTCCATAACATACGGAACCAAATTTTTGGTGCCGTCTGATTCGTGGACACCAGAAAAGTTCACAGAACAGTATTTTAAGGGTCGAGGACTTTTCCGAAACCTAAAATTTTGCTCAAAACTTGTGACATTAATTATTTCTAGTTAGGAAAAGCAAATAACACATACATAAACATAGTGGAGCATAGACTTAGACCAAGGGTTAGCGATTTTCACATTAAAGTGAAAATGGGTAAAATTTGATAACACACTTGTGCTATCCCCCTGCATGAGATTGTTAGCATACATAATTTTTTTGAGTTATATTATCATCCTACAACTTAAAAACAACCAAATTGTATCAAACATTAAAGATAATGTATTGTTCCAAACACTCCTTAAAAGGACCCTCACTTGTCCAACTTCTTGTAAATCTTGTTCATCATCCTAGCAAGGCACTTGAACATCCCATTTGTTTGCTTGAACTCCGCTGATTCATTCTCAATCTCGGGAAGAGGCGCATAATAATCATGAGGTGGAAGGCGAGAATTTGGAAGACCATCCTCGGAGCTATTTGATGATGATGATGATGATGATGATGGAGTTGGAGGTTTTGCTCTTTTGCCTTTTGTCTTAGCCACTCGTTGGTCACTCAATAGCACAAAGATGTGAGGGATGAGCTCATAGTAAAGCTTCAACCCTTTTGGGCTTGGTGGAATTGGTGCATAGGCTCTATAGAGACGGGTGAGAAGCATCCCGTAAGGAAGAGCAACCGAACCTTGAGTTGGAATATCAATCATTCTCCTAGCAATGTAGTAGGTGTGGAAAACTAGAAGGGGGGGGGGGTTGAATAGTTTTGCCAATTAAAACTTCCTTTTAATCTATTTAGATCGACTTATGTCAATCTATTAGGATGTGTGTGTTGGATGTTGATAAACAAGCATATAAAGGTAAGTAATGAAAAGATAAGAGTAAGAAGCACAAAACCACAACGCGAGTATTTATAGTGGTTTGGCTACAAGGACACCTTCCTTGCCCTACTCCACTCCCCGAGTCACCTACTCGAGAGTTCGTAATCACTACACCAATCTCCTTATGGCGGAGAAGCCTTCACAACGTCGCCTACCCTTTTTCCGGTGCTAGGCTAACCACCGGGTTCTTTCACTCCAAGGTGAACCACTCCTACACAACGTCGCCTACCCTTTATAAGGTACTAGGCTAAGTACCTAGTTCTTTCACTCTAAGGTGAACTTACACCTTCACAACGTGACCTACCCTTTATTAGGTACTAGGCTAAGCACCTAGTTCCATTGCAATGGAGGAACTACTACCACACTACACCAATGACTAATCCCAAAGGAGATCTACTCCTTTACAACATCATCAAGGATATCAATATCCTTGGATCTAATACTAGTCTATCTTGTACATCGAAACACACCATATCGAATGTACATCTAAGGCACCTTTCACTAATGCCTTTGACTAGATCTACAAGACACATTTCACTAATGTCTTGTGTCTTCACTTCTAAGCACCTTTCACTAATGCTTCTAGTCTTGACTTCTAAGCACCTTTCACTAATGCTTCTTGTCTTGACTTCTAAGCACCTACCACAAGTGCTTATGCTATAGACGATAGATACCCTTCACTAATATCTTCGTCTTGACACTTGAGACATCTTTCACTAATGTCTTCAACACTACACTTCTTTAAAGAAAGAAAGGAATCATCAACAAGAAGACTTCAGTAGCCTTGATGATGAGGAAGCATGGCAACTCATGGACTTGAGGTTGCTCGACTTCAAAGGTGGTGATCTTGCCTTTAAGAGAAACCTAAAAGATCACACAAAAACAAAACTACAAACATAGATCTCTTGGATCTGAGGTTAGTGAGTTTTTAACTCAGGGAGAAAGTGTGTTAGAAAGGGGTGAGAAATACTGAAGAATTGGCTCACTATTTATAGAAGAAAAACTCTACTGTTCCCCGGATCCCACGGATCCCTTCCACAAGGGATCCGTCTAGCGTTAAGCTAGGGATCCGTGGGACGCTCCCTTTTACCCATGGATATTTTGGTTATGGGTCATGGGTTGAACCATGGATCTTTAGCTAGATACAATGTATCTTTTGAGTGCA
The DNA here is from genome assembly GCA_910596185.1 of Chrysanthemum makinoi. Lineage (NCBI taxonomy): Eukaryota > Viridiplantae > Streptophyta > Magnoliopsida > Asterales > Asteraceae > Chrysanthemum > Chrysanthemum makinoi. The sequence continues at coordinate 313,112,137 of OU343223.1, read as the reverse complement.
ATGCACTTATTCACTTGGGTATGGGTTGATCCATGGGTTATGGATATTATTCATGTGATATAAGCATGATGTCATGCAATGGGTTATGGGTCAAGATCCATGGGTTATGGGCTTTGGGTTGTACCCAACTACATTCAATGTATTTGCCCAATGGGTTGTGATGCTTAAGTTTCTACCCATTTATATTACCCAATATACTACATACTAGTTATGTGTATATTATACCCAAATATGTAAACACTAGTTGTTGTACATATGTATTACTAAATCATAAAATCACTTATACTTGTTTTAGTGTTTTATGTGAAAGTGTGAATATGTTAGAAACTATTAGTTCAAACCATTTACGTATTTTATTTGTTTCGTTAACATGATTTTACGTTTGTTATCGACAAAACATTAGAAGATCGTAAAATATAAATAAACGTTTTTACGACTTATTTGTATTAACAATCTCCCCCTTTTTGTTGATCACGAAACATAAAATTATTTTAAGGAAAAGCTAAAATTCGTAAAAGTTTGAATTTGTAGTTTTTACTTTCTTCTCCCCCTTTTTGTCGAAACAAAAAGTGTTTGAAGGAAAGCAACACATCGTTTTTAAGAAAAACATGTGAAAGAAATAAAAATAAAAAGAAAATAGAGAGCAAGTAACGGGAAAGGATCTCGTCTTTACTCCCCCTTGACGAGTCCATCCCTATGTAAGGGCGTCAAGAAAGTGATACTAATCTAGTTTGTTTGCAAGTAAGTTTGCAAAATAATTCGTCTAAGTGATGAATGTGCTCCCCCTTGATGATTGCAATTAGGCAAAGGGATGTCACGAAATGTAAACCTAATATTGCAAGTAATTTGCAATGTATTGCTTTGACATAAAGCTCCCCCTAGCTTTAGGATGTTAAAGTCTTCATGTGTAAATTTTAATAACTACAAAACAAAGGTTAGACAACAAGTATAATTCACAATTTCCTGCAAATGTGGTCCAAATTAGTAGAAAATAGTTTTCTGTCTCACGGATCCCACGGTTCCCTCCTAGTAGGGATCCTTCTAGGCAATTCTGAGGGATTCGTATAGCTGATGATCATTTTCAGCTATGGTGATATAACAAGTAATGTTAAAAAAAATGAGATATGAATACAGTGTAATCATATCCTCAGAAATATAACAAGTAGCATGTAATTTCATTTAATAAAACTAAATTTATGATACACATGACTCTAAAAACTAATACAAAATACATGACTAGGAATTTCTTGACCAACTATCGCTTGATGCTAGGACACCACTAAAATCTTCTAGCTCAAGTTTTTTTAGGTTTAATCTCGTCGAAACGTTCGAGGAGATGATAGAACATGAAACGTTGGTATTCTCGTACTTCATGTATTAAACTTTCAACATGTTGACAATGATAACAATCTTTGTCATGGCTAGGTGGTGGTGGAGGAAATGAAATGGCTTGATGCGAATGATCAAGTGAAGCGGCTTGTGGAGCTTCAAACGATGGAGGGATTGGTGGAGGCGCATTTGAGAATGGCTCGACCAAGAATGATGGTGGTGGTAGAGAAGTGTCAACTTCCATATGGTCGGGTAGTTGACTTTGATGATTTCTCATAATCCAAATTGGATTATATGATGGAAACGGCGAAAAGGAAGCCAGAGCAAGTGTTGACTCAACACCTTGATTTTGTACCATTATTCCTCCTAATGAGGGAAATGTTGTTGGCGGAGGTGGATGAGACGGCCTAGGAGGCAATTCCTCTAAGTTGTAGAGGTGAGGTGATGATAGTGGAGATGTAAAAGAGATAGCTCTAGGAACCAATGGTGATGGTTTAGTGGAGATGATATTGTTTGGCCTAAGGGGTATGGTGGTGTTTGACATAGGTAGTTTTGTGGGTACTATCCTTTTAGGAATAGGTTTGATTGGTTGAGGAAAGATCCTATCATTAGTTGGCTTGACCGGAGATGATTCGGTTGAGGAGATTTCGTGTATAACACGAGCCTTTTTCTTGGGTGGTTCTTTGGTGGATAAGTTACTACTTGGGGTTTTCCTCATGATGGGATGATTTCAAGAAGTTTGCAAGGGTTTCTAAAGAGCTGAAAGTTAGGATGAGAGTGATGAATATGGAGGTCCTAACAAAGTGGTTTATAAACCAAGAGATTTGGCAAGTGCATTTAAGCCTTACGACACTAAGATTCATTGGAATGTGATGATTAACATGCACAAGAGTCAACTTCAGAGTTTGCACTGATCTAGGAACTCATTTAAGATGAGATGGAGTGTTTGAGTTAGGAAGATGAGTTGAAATGATTGTTTTAGCAAGATTTGACATAAACTGTCATCCGGATCCCACGGTTCCCTCCTCAGAGGGATCCATCTAGGCTAATCCTAGGGATCCGGCTCTCAGCAGCTATGATAGAGTGGAAATGATGTTTTCTAAGATCTAAGATCTAAATCATCTTAAGTGTTTTCAGTTCTCCTAAGTGTCTTAAATGAAGGGGTGCTTGAGTACTTGAAGGTAATGAGTGATGTAGCTAATGATTGTCTTTTATTGAAGGATTTGGAACTTTCTAGAGTACCAATGGATGAGCAAGGATGACACTAAAGATGAGAGTTTCAATTGAAGCTAAATGATCCTAGAGATCAGGTTGTGACTTAGGATAGTGTTTTGGAAAATATCCTAAAGGTTTTGAAATGGTAAAATTAGAATTTGATCAACTTTGATCAATTTTGAGGTAAGGATGATTTATGATCAATTTTGCCATAATCGAAAGATTTCTAAGGCCAAATGTGAGGGATAAAAAAAATGAAGTGTGAGTTTGAGAGCGGAAGAGTAATGGATAAAAAAATGAAACGATAGATCTACAAGCGTTTTAGAGTGTGATCTAGGTGAGTTATGTGTGAGTAGGAAGGATCTACCTATCTTGATAAGGACTTAAAATTTGCCTTAAGACACTATTTTTAGCTTAGTGTGAGATGTTCTAAGGATGTGTTTGAAATACAATGCTTGTAATTGCATTTTCTGTTTGCCGGATCCCACGGTTCCCTAAGTGTAGGGATCCGTCTAGCACAATCTTTGGGATCCGCCCATCTGCTAAGCAGGACCTTTACTAAAGGTATGCAATGATCTTGACAATGCATTGTATCTCAAGGATAGTCTAAAGGGAGTTCTAATACTAAGATATCAAATGTAAGATGTTTTATTTCATGAAAGAAATTGGATTACATTGATAAAGCACGAGTGCAAGAGAATTTATCCTATTTTGGAATACTACTAGGTTCCTTGAGTGTTTTCGCTAGGAGGATCATTATGTGATTGACGAGTGTTGGTGGAATCAAGAATTAAGAAAGTCTTCATGAGAGATATGTTTAGCGGTTCCATCATCTTTTTTTTCTTAAAGGTAAATTATTATTAAGAAAAGGAACTCCAAAAGGAGAAAAGAGTACAAACAAGCACAAAACAACAACCACTGTTAGGACACATCCCTAACTAGCATGTTTTGGCTAAAATGCCCATGGCCATAACTAATAACAAAATCCATCATACAAATAAAACAAGTAAAGAAAACAAATAACAAATAAGATATCATAGAGCACAAACCCATGAGAAAAACAGTATACTTCTGAATCCATAAGACAAGAAAGGTGCCAGCCTAACTGTCTTAATCCATCACAATATACTGCCCTCCAACATAGGCTTGAAAACTCTGAATAACAAAGCGAAGAGCAGAACCATAACATCACGGCCATAAGCAAGACACAATAATATCCATCCTTTGGGAGTATACAGCAGACTTGTCATCACAAAAAGCATCCCACATCATAAACATAGAGGAGTGCCAGTGTAGCAGTCTAGTGAATGTCTCCTCCTTAAAAAACCTACTCCAAGTAAAACCACTAGGGAAAAACCTAAGAGTAGGAAAAATAGTGTGACCATCCCCTAGACCTCCCCAATCAGCAAACCCAAAGGTAGCAAGAAGCTTGAGCACACAATTCACAACAAAGCAGCTACCCCTTGAGCTTGAAAACCAAAAAAGCCCCACCAGCCAATGCAACCATAATACCCATGATTTCTTGCATAACAATAATAACCCTGCACCAATACCATCTTAACCAGAAAATAATAACACCATTAGTACGTACAAGTACGTACAACGGACTTTGAAATTGAGGATGGAAGTGCATAACATTATGATAGAGGCGTGTCAAGAACATTCCATAAGGGATGAGTTTATTCTTGGAGCCTTGAAGATTTGCAACTCACCTTGCGAAGAAGTAGGCGAGATTGTATGGTTGTTGTGTTAGCAAACAGTACAACATGTGAGCACAACAAGCATGAAGGATTTCTCGATTTCCCCTAAGGCTCCAAACATTTTCACGTAGAATGAGTGCAAGAGGCTTGTACTATTCTCGGATATCCCTTGTAAAGATAATGTTTGGATCAGAGTAATATGGTCGAGGTTTTCATATTATGCGATTTAAATCTTCCGGAGAGGGTATGTGTGAACAATATGGACTATTTTCTTCACGAAAGTTGAAGAGAGAATCAAGAGACCAATCTTCGGTGAAGGCACATTGTCCATGATTTGGAATCTGGAGGATGTGAGCAAAATGCCCAAGGGTTAGAGTAAACTTTTGGTTTTTGATATAAAACCAAAGAGATAGAGAGCGATCCTCGTTACGAACGAGTTCGACTTGACGGAAGAATTCCATTATGAACCTTGGACATATCTTCTCGTTGATTTCAAGAAGACATTCTAGTCCTATGGCTCGGAAGGAGGTATTGATACCTTCTTCGAATTGTAGAGAGGTGTCTACAATACGTCCTTCGTGGAAGTGACGGTTTTTGAGATTGTTGAACCCACGGACATGATTGCCAGGTTTGTTGGGTTCAAGAGAGATGTTCGGAGTGTAGACGCTAGTGAGTGAAAAATCAAACTCATATTCATGCGTCATAGTTGAACCTATAGAAATGATATGCAAAAACAAAGATGTTTGTGGTTAACCTATGATTTACTAGATTTTTATTAACAATGTTTTTTAATACTCTAACTCACTCAATGTTTCTGGTGTATTATTACTTTTAGAAAGATAGTGGTATTTAATATTGCAAGAAAACTGTTTTCCAGTAGGACGGATCCTACGGTTCCTTTACAAAAGGGATCCGGCTAGTATAACTTCCGGGATCCGTAGATCTGTTATTACAGAAACAGATTTTATGAAAACGCATAGGTTTTTAGATCTCATAGTTTTATACCAAGATATGTGTTTTAACCTACATTTTCTTTTAACATGCATACATGACTTCTAATGTATCACGAAAGAAAGACATAGAGCAAAGAAAGAATGATAAACACATAATGATAATAATAACCTAGATAAACTAGACTATTAATAATATTTCATTTCAATGCTAAGAATGATACAAAGCATTGGGTATATAACCCCGATGTAGATTAACAACACAAAGTAAATGTCTCCGTATGTGAACTTCATCATAGGGAACACAAGTGCGATGAGTATTAAGACGATGAGCACGAAGGCGATGTAAACCATGTTGAAGATGATTCTTCTTGATTTTGGTTTGGATGAAGTGGAGAGGAGGATGAAGTTTTAAGTGAGAGGAAATTTTTGAAATTGGAAAATTTGAAAAAGTGGAGGTTTGATAAAGTGGGCGTCGAGTGGATGATTTATAGGAGAGGAGGAATTTTTGATATTTGTGTTTTGTTTTATTATAGGATTAAAACATAAGTTTTATATACCATGACTTAAAAAGAAATTAACACGTATGTAAGAAAAATGATTCCTAATGAAGCTTCATGTATAAGCACAAAAGGTAATCATATAAATACCTAGATAGGCATATTTAATTATCAAGCAAACTAAAGAGAAAATCATACCTCTTGCGCACTTAGGAATGTCTTTACAAGTGACACAACAAATGTCACTTAGACGATTCCTGCTCCTTTGCATTTAAGATACCTTCTTAAGGAAGGTATTCTTGTTACCAAGCGATTCCTACAGCTTGGTGGGTATGAGCTTTGACTAATCAACATGACAAAGAAGATTAGTGCAATTAAATAAAACAAGTAAAAACAATGTTGTTATCAACATCCAAACATATAGTTTTTAAAAGACATGGTGTTTGTTTTTATGAAAAACCTTCTTTGTAGTTTTCAATTAACCATGGATCGTATCAAGTTTTTAAAGTACAATATACTTCAAGAAACTTGGTAACGAAGCTCTGATACCAATTGTGGAAAACTAGTAGGGGGGTTGAATAGTTTTGCCAATTAAAACTTCCTTTTAATCTATTTAGATCGACTTATGTCAATCTATTAGGATGTGTGTGTTGGATGTTGATAAACAAGTATATAAAGGTAAGTAATTAAAAGATAAGAGTAAGAAGCACAAAACCACAACGCGAGTATTTATAGTGGTTCGGCTACAAGGACACCTTCCTGGCCCTACTCCACTCCCCGAGTCACCTACTCGAGAGTTTGTAATCACTACACCAATCTCCTTATGGCGGAGAAGCCTTCACAACGTCGCCTACCCTTTTTCCGGTGCTAGGCTAACCACCGGGTTCTTTCACTCCAAGGTGAACCACTCCTACACAACGTCGCTTACCCTTTATAAGTACTAGGCTAAGTACCTAGTTCTTTCACTCCAAGGTGAACTTACACCTTCACAACGTCGCCTACCCTTTATTAGGTACTAGGCTAAGCACCTAGTTCCATTGTAATGGAGGAACTACTACCACACTACACCAACGACTAATCCCAAAGGAGATCTACTCCTTTACAACATCATCAAGGATATCAATATCCTTGGATCTAATACTAGTCTATCTTGTACATCGAAACACACCATATCGAATGTACATCTAAGGCACCTTTCACTAATGCCTTTGACTAGATTTACAAGACACCTTTCACTAATGTCTTGTGTCTTCACTTCTAAGCACCTTTCACTAATGCTTCTAGTCTTGACTTCTAAGCACCTTTCACTAATGCTTCTTGTCTTGACTTCTAAGCACCTACCACAAGTGCTTATGCTATAGACGATAGATACCCTTCACTAATATCTTCGTCTTGACACTTGAGACATCTTTCACTAATGTCTTCAACACTACACTTCTTTAAAGAAAAAAGGAATTATCAACAAGAAGACTTCAGTAGCCTTGATGATGAGGAAGCATGTCAACTCATAGACTTGAGCTTGCTTGACTTCAAAGGTGGTGATCTTGCCTTTAAGAGGAACCTAAAAGATCACACAAAAACAAAACTAGAAACATAGATCTCTTGGATCTGAGGTTAGTGAGTTTTTAACTCAGGGAGAAAGTGTGTTAGAAAGAGGTGAGAAATAATGAAGAATTAGCTCACTATTTATAGAAGAAAAACTCTACTGTTCCCCGGATCCCTTCCACAAGGGATCCGTCTAGCGTTAAGCTAGGGATCCGTGGGACGCTCCCTTTTACCCATGGATATTTTGGTTATGGGTCATGGGTTGAACCATGGATCTTTAGCTAGATACAATGTATCTTTTGAGTGCAATGCACTTAGTCACTTGGGTATGGTTTGATCCATGGGTTATGGATATTATTCATGTGTGATATAAGCATGATGTCATGCAATGGGTTATGGGTCAAGATCCATAGGTTATGGGCTTTGGGTTGTACCCAACTACATTCAATGTATTTGCCCAATGGATTGTGATTCTTAAGTTTCTACCCATTTATATTACCCAATATACTACATACTAGTTATGTGTATATTATACCCAAATATGTAAACACTAGTTGTTGTACATATGTATTACTAAATCATAAAATCACTTATACTTGTTTTAGTGTTTTATGTGAAAGTGTGAATATGTTAGAAACTATTAGTTCAAACCATTTACGTATTTTATTTGTTTCGTTAACATGATTTTACGTTTGTTATCGACAAAACATTAGAAGATCGTAAAATATAAATAAACGTTTTTACGGCTTATTTGTATTAACAGTAGGCTAGATTGAATGGTTGACGGGTGGACAAGTTGTAGAGCATGTGACAAAGGAAAGCGTTGATATGATCCATATTTCCTATGGTACTAATGATGTTGGCTCTAAGTAGTTCCTCCCATTTCTTAAATTCGGGATTATGTTCATTGAGCTCCATTCCATATGGATCTCGGTTCACCTCCTTTCCCTTTCAGGTGACTCGGGTTGTATCACCCCTTGGGATAAATAAGCGCTCACGGATGACATCCTTATCCGCTAAAGGTATTTGGTAGGGAAGAGAGCGGTCATTGATTGCATCAAGGACGATGAGTGACCACTTATCCGAGTAGACACATGTCCCTCGGTTGGGGATTCCTAGAACTAGAGCAAATTGGGTCAAAGAGATGGTGTAGTCATTTTGATTGATCTTAAACCTAAGGGTAAACTCATCTTCTTCATCAATGAAACCGGTGACACTAGCATAAAACTCTAACACAAACCTAGGACAAATTGGTTCATCGATGTCTAGGAGACAATCGAATTGAATAGCGGCTAGCTCTTCACGAAGATTGGTATTGTCGACAAAAGAGGAGTGAATGGTTCTACCCTCATGGAAGTACCTAGTTTCTAGACTCTTAAAGATTTCGACTTGTTCCTTGGAAAGTCCTTTGGTTTTGTGATGTTTGGGAATGTAGTTAACGGTATCCTTGTGATCATAGAATCTTGCGGCTACCATGGTTATTCCTATGAGCAAGAATTTACATGTTAAAAATGAGAATAAACTTAAAGTTTTGATTCTAGTGTGTGCCTATATGAAAACGATTTGGAGTTGCGGTTATCTCGACTCATTTTATGCATAAAATAGTCTTTAGTGGGGGTGTTTGGCAAACGGCATGAGATAACCCAAACGCTCCTAATTCAATGTGGCTTCATTTGAATATACCCAGGAATGCATATTAGTTATGCAATACCTTTAGTATTCAAGAGCATGCAAGTGATGAAAATTAAACGTTTATATTTGTATTAACAATGAAAAATTGTTTTCCTACAAGTGAGAAGCTTTTCAATTTTTTTTGACATGGGGTGTTTGGTTATTTGAATAAAACCTTATAGTCATTATCTTTTGATTAGTGGGAAACATGATTTGTTTATGCAATATGATAATGTAGTACCTAATTTCAATGACTAGTTATGCAATTTGCCAATTGAATCCATGTTTTGTACAAGAATATATACAAACCCCATGTATTGATTTTGTGCACAAATTAGAATCCTAGACTCATAATTAAGAGATAAAATGTAGTTAGGATACTTGCAATGATGTTAACCTCAGTGATTAGTGGGTGAGAAAATGTCAACAATGAGTTAGGTCTAATGTTTGCATGTTTTGGTGAAGTGGGTTGTGAGGAAGAAGATGTTTTGTAGGTAGTACTTTTGCAACTGTAGTCACCACGGACCAGACGACACCAAATTTTTGGTTCCGTCTTTGTTGTCATTTGGTGCCGTGGGTACAGTAGCAGGTTTAAAACAAATTTGTTTTGTTTTGTTTGTTTTAAGGTTTAGGCTATGTTTTACCTACATGTTTGGTTCCATTAACCCCAAACCAAGTCTAAGAAGATTAAATGGTTCTCATTTGAGAGGCTTAGTTAGAATGTCGGCAATGTTGTCTTCGGAAGACACTTTCTCAATTGAGATGTTTCCTTTTTGAACATTGTCGCGAAGAAAGTGATGACGGATTTCAATATGCTTTGTACGAGTATGTTGGACGGGATTTTTGCTTAGATCGATGGCTCCTTTATTGTCGCAAAATATAACGATATCGTTGAGATGAATTCCATAGTCCACAAGAGCTTGCTTCATCCAAAGAGCTTGTTGACATGCTTTTCCGGCTGAGACGTACTCGGCTTCAGTAGTTGAGATAGCTAAAGCCGTTTGCTTCTTTGCAATCCATGAGGTGAGACAATGTCCGAAAAAAGTGCAAATACCACTTGTACTTTTTCTATCGACATAGTCACCGGCATGATCCGAATCGGCATACACTATAGTTTCTACACCCGTTCCTTTGGGATACCATAATCCTAAACATGTCGTTCCCTTAATGTATCTAAATATCCTTTTCAAGGCTTCAATGTGTGATACCTTTGGATTTTCTTGAAAGCGAGCACATAGACAAACACTAAACATAATGTCGGGTCTACTAGCCGTGAGAAAGAGTAAGCTACCGATCATTCCTCTATATTTAGTGTTATCTACCGATTCACCTTCCTCATCCTTGGTGAGTTTTGTGTCCGAAGACATGGGTGTCATAGTTGGTTTTGAATCTTCAAGACCAAATTTCTTAAACATATCTTTTATATATTTAGATTGGTTAAAGAATATGCCATCTTCTAGTTGTTTAATTTGGAGTCCTAGAAAGAAGTTTAATTCACCCATCATACTCATCTCAAACTCATCGTGCATGATTTTAGAGAAATCATCACATAACTCTTGACAAGTTGATCCGAATATGAAGTCATCAACATATATTTGAACAATGATAATGTGTGACTCCTTTTTCTTGGTAAAAAGAGTATTATCTACTAATCCCATGGTGTATTTGTTTTCAACAAGAAAAGTCTTAAGTCTATCGTACCAAGCATTTGGTGCTTGCTTAAGACCGTATAATGCTTTCTTGAGTTTGAAGACATGATGTGGTTTCTCAAAGTTGGTAAAACTAGGAGGTTGAGCAACATATACTTCTTCGTTAATAAACCCATTAAGAAACGCACTCTTAACATCCATTTGAAATAATTTAAAGTCATAAGCACATGCATATGCATGTAAGATTCTAATAGACTCAAGCCTAGCTACCGGTGCATAAGTTTCATCATAATTAATCCCCTCTTGTTGATTATAACCTTGTGCGACAAGCCTAGCTTTGTTTCTAGACACAACACCATTTTCATCCATTTTATTTCGAAAAACCCATTTCGTTCCAATTATAGTTTGATCTTTAGGTTTTGGAACTAATTTCCAAACATCATTTCTAACGAATTGGTTTAACTCTTCTTGCATAGCAATTACCCAAGATTCATCTTTTATTGCTTCATTTATGTTTTTCAGTTCGATAGTAGACACAAAACAAAAATGATTACTTTGATTTTGGGCTTGTGATCTTAAAGTTCTTTGATTTAGTTGTCCTATGACTTTTTCTAAAGGATGACTTTTGGATTCTTTGATGTTTATAATCTCATTATTTAATGGTTCATCTTCCTTGTCATTTTCAATTATTTCTTGACTTTCTACAAGTTGACTTTCAACTAAGTCATCATCTACCAAAGGTGATGTCTTAGAGGGAGGTGGACTTTCGTCGAATGTTATGTTCAACGATTCCTCGACTCTCATTGTTTCTTTGTTTAAGACAATGTAAGCTTTACTAGTTTGAGAATAACCAAGAAATACAGCTTCATAAGACTTTTGGTCAAACTTGGTGAGATAATCTTTAGTCTTAAGAATGAAACATTTACATCCAAAAATTCTAAAATATCCTAAAGTTGGCTTTTTACCTTTATAAAGCTCATATGGTGTTTTGTTTAATAAAGGACGTATTAAGACTCTATTTAAAATATATGTAGAAGTATCAACGGCGTTACACCAAAAATTTTGAGGAATGTTTTGTTCATTAGGCATTGTTCTACTCATTTCTTGAATTGTTCTATTTTTACGTTCTACGACTCCATTTGATTGAGGTGTTCGAGGAGCCGAAAAGTTATGTGTAATACCATTTGTGTCACAAAAGTTTCTAAATTGTGTTTCATTGTCAAATTCACGACCATGATCCGTTCAGATCGACACAATTTTAACACCTAGTTGATTTTGAATTTTCTTGCTAAGAATTTCAAATTTATCAAAAGCTTCATTTTTGGTTTTCAAAAAAACGTCCAAGTAAACCTTGAGTAATCATCTACTATGACCAAAGTGTATAAGTTGCCTCAATAGCTTCTTATAGTGGATGGACCAAACAAGTCCATATGCAAAAGTTCTAGACACTTAGATGTGGACACCATATTTTTAGAATTATGACTACTATAGGTTTGTTTACCAATTTTGCAAGTGTCGCAAAAATGTTGGTCATATTTAAGTTTTGGTAAATTCCTAACTAGCTCTTTTGAAGATAGGTTTTGTATAAGTCTCATATTAGCGTGACCTAAGCGTCTATGCCAAAGAGTTGAGCTATCATCTAATGTTGTTAGACAAAGTTTTTCATTAGATGTTTTATCTATTTTCATAACGTATGTGTTGTTTTTCCTAACTCCTTTAGCTATGGTGATACCGTCTTTTAGTATTTTACTACCATTTTCTTCAAATAGTACTTTATACTTTTTATCACATAATTGGCTAATACTAAGTAGATTAAATCCTAACCTATCGACATGAGCAACATTTTCAATAGTTAGGGAGTTATGAGCGATCGTACATTTGCCAATGATTTTGCTTTTGAGATTGCTACCAAAAGTGACATTACCTCCGTCATACTCTTAGTATGATGAGAAGAGACTTTTGTTGCCCATCATGTTTCATGAGCATCCACTATCTTTTATCCACTCATCAGGTTCCAATCCAACTTTCAAGCATACCTAAGAAGCAAATAACTCAAGCGTTTGGTCCCCAATATCTCATGGGTCCGTTTGGGTTAAACATACCATTTATTTGATTCATGTATGGAAACGATGGGTAAGGGTTCCATGACATGAAATCTGGAGTTTGATATGGTCTAGGGAAGTTTTGATTCCAACCGTTATGTTGATAGTTGGGTTGTATGTTGTGGTTGAACTTAGGAAAGGGGCGTTTGGCAAAAGATGTTTTATGTCGTTGTTGCGTAGTTTTTGATCTAAATTCATTTTTAGCAAGTCCTACTCCTGATGTAACAGCAGGTTTTAGTTTAACACTATCCTTGGTTTTCTTTGTTACTTTGACAAATTCGCTACGGTCCGTATTACAAACATTCTGTCCTGCTGAAGTCCCCACGGCACCATTTTTTACAACGAACGGATCCCTTATTTTGGGTCCGTCTGGTCCATGCTGCACTGCAGTTTTGACAGTTTGTTTGTCTTTTCCGGCCGTTTTGTTTTGACTCTTTGGAATTAATACCTCATTAAATCCTAGCCCATTCATGTTTCCTGGTGTTTTTTGAATTCTAACTATTTCATCGGCACAAACGATGTTTTTGTTAAACCTTTTAAATTTAGAATTGTGTTCGATTAGAACATCTTATGTGAGCTTTAGTTTTTCTACTTCAAGATTAAGCTCTTGACATGATTTTCAATCAGCGTCATTTGCTTTTCCCTTTTCTAATCGTTTTGCCTTTTTTTTAACTCATAGACTTCATTTTCTAAAAATTCCTTTTTAGTCTTTAAAAATTTATTTTTAGTTATGATTTTTAGACTTAGCTCACACAATTGATTGTATTGTTTTTGCAAAGTGTCATCATCAATAGAAGAATAAGATGAGTCGGAATGTACCTCATTTGACTCATGTGCCATTAGAGCGATTTCCTCCTTGCTTGATTCTTCATCATCTTCACTATCACTCCAAGCACCACTTACAAAAGCTCGTTGAGTTTTGCTTTTAGGTGGCTTGGGACAATCTCCTATTAGATGACTTGCATCACCACATCTAAACACTTTCTTTCACCTTTACCATTTTTGTAATCCCGGTCTTTTCGGAATGGCTTCTTTTCTTCTCGAGGTTGTCTTACAAACTTTCCTCTTCTTCTAAAGAACTTTTTGAAATCTCTAACGGCCATGGCATACTCTTCATCTTCACTACCGGAGTAAGATTCGTCATCATCACTTGATTCCGTTCTTGCTTTTAGATCAACGGATTTGATTTTCTCTCTTTTTCCTTTGATGATTTCCGAGTCTTTCTCCATCACCATTTCGTGTACTTTGAGGTTTCCGATTAGCTCGTCTAGTGACATTTTTGAGAGATCTTTTGATTCTTCAATGGCCGTCACTTTACCTCTCCACTTCGGATGGAGTGCTATAAGAAATTTCCTGACAAAGTTCTTACTACGAAAAGATTCATCAAGTGCTTTAAGTGATGTAATAATAGTATTAAAGCGAGCAAAGCCACAATCAATGGTTTCATCTTCAGGGATAACAAATTGTTCATATTGTTGAACAAGAAGATCAATTTTGTTATCCTTGCCTTGTGAATTTCCTTGATGTGTAACAATCAAATATTCCCAAATATCTTTGGCAGTTTCACACATAAAAATTCTTTCATATTCTTTTCTAGGCAAAGCATTATAGAGCATCATTTTGGCTTCATTATTTTTAGCAATTAATTTCTTTTGTTCATCAACAGAAATATCTTTTGTTGTAGAACTAAAATCCCCTTTAACAATAACAAACCAAAGATCTATATCTTTTGATTTTACATATGTTTCAAAACGGTTTTTCCAATAGATAAATCCATTGGTTTTAAAGAGTGGTGGTCTTTGCATAGATTGCCCTTCTTTAAAGTTTTCAGAATCCATGGATCGTTTCAAGTTTATAAAATACAATATATTTTAGAAATTCTTGAGCAACGAGGCTCTGATACCAATTGTAGAAAACTAGAAGGGGGGATGAATAGTTTACCAATTAAAAAACTTTGTTTTGAAACTTATTGAAAGATCAATTGATGTTGATCTTAGATATGTTAGTGAAATATGTAAACAATATGTAAAGAGTAAATAAGGAAAGAAACAATCAAACCACAACAAGTTGTTTATAGTGGTTCGGTCTACAAGGACTCTTTTTCCTTGCCCTACTCCACTCCCCGAGTCTCACACTCGAGAGTTTAACTTCACTAGTCAACAAGCTCCTTTCACCGGCGGAGAAACCTTTACACTTCGCTTACACACTATTTCTGACACTAAGCTAAATGTCGAGTTCTTTCCAAGGGTACAACCACTCCCACACACAATGTATTTTAAGGACTAAAATACTAACCACTCACACTCACAAGATTATGATAGTTTGGTACAACAATGAAGTATGAATCAAAACAAGATCATACAACACCAAACAAACAAGACTTCCAACTCCTCGTTGCAGCTTGAATGTGACTTGATCTTCTTTGCTACAAAAGAGATCACTAATATGGTATGAAACTAAGTTAGAAAGGTTAGAGAGAAGGAATGTATGAGAGTATGATAGAAAGGGATGATAAACTACGTGGTTTGGATTTGCTATTTATAGCCAAAACTCTCAGCAAGCACCACGGACCACGGAACCCTTTAAAGGGTTCCGCCTGTTATAAAATTTGGTGCCGCCGAGGTCTGACAGCAAGATCTCAAAATCTTTGCCAAAGTCAACCATATCTATGCAAGATTGTGTAAGATATGCAGAGCCTAAATCTACACAAAGAATCTTGTGAAATCTTCCAATGATTTCAATGATGCATCACATGATGTCATGTGTTAGTTTTTCTATTTTTAGAAATATGTAAATGCATATGTAATGTTTAGTTTTTAAGAAACCAAAACATTCTAAAAACTCCTATCATACATTATGGTTAATCACAATGTAAATGCTTGAGTGATGAAGATATTATTTGAAAAAGCTTGTTTTAATATCTATTAGACTTGACAAGCTTTAAGCTTTATAAAAATTAAATTTACTTTTGTCGTTAACAAAACTTAGGTAAATATCAAAAATATAAATAACGTTTAATGACGATATTTGTATTAATAGGGTTCATCGGAATTCGCGTCGAGCTTGAACAACCTACAATATTTCTCTGTAGAAATCATAAATATAAGTTAATATAAGATGTTAGAACCAACGTTACAATTTATAGAAGCCACGAGAGTCAAGTTCAAAAACTGAAAATTTCTTCATAGAACTGAGGAGCCGAATCGGTTGTGGAGTCAACCGATTGGCTCCTCCATTTACCGTGCTCCAACCGATCGGTTGGCAATCTAATTCACTCCCACACTACATTTGAATCCTAATGATGATTTCTACAACCTCAATACGTTCTTAATTCGCTTCCAAAACATCTCCCCATGATTTATTCATCATTCTTAGAACACAAAATAATATAATATCTCAACTTCAATTCCTCAATTAATGTTCTAAACAACAATGTGGTATCTAAAAATCACTGAGGATGCATCATCTAACAACTAGGAATCAACAATTGCAACTTAATTTGATTCAAGAGTTCAACCTAATTGAATCCAAAAATTCAATCAACTAATTCTCTTCCAATATTAAATCAATCACTATAATTCTTTTTGCAATGCATTCCTACATCAATTACCTACTTAATTCTAAAAGATTTCATCTTAATTCGAATTCTATCAAAAAACCCTAATTCGTGACCAAATTTTCAATTTCGAATTAAAACTCAAATTAAACCTTAATTAAGCTAATTTATTGAAGATGCTTACTTGTTTAGGTGCCATGATGAACTTTTAATGCTCCTATAACCTTCAATTAACCTCTTGATGGTCGAATTTTGGAACCCAAATGGAGGATTAGTGTGTGTGTGTTTTTCTGGAAAGTTGAATTTTTGGTACTTGCTCACAACCGATCACTCATGAGCTCAACCGATTTGGTTTGCATTTTTGCAGAAAATTTAACGTTTTAACTGCACTTGGTCATTTCACCTTCCAAGTAAGAATTATTTTACTCAAAAACTCAATGAAAGATTCATACAACAATTATCCAACCAATTGTAAATTCCAAACTAACAATCTCTAACTACTAACTCAAAGTAAATCATAAAACCTCATCATCATTAAAGCTTAAAACCAAAAGTGATTGTCTTAGGATAAACCTCAAACCATAATCATCATAATAAAAGAAATATAAAAACTCCTAAATGCATAAAAGTAAATTCAAATCAAAAGATTAAGCACAAGCAAGTGCTTTTTATTTTTGGTGATATTCCATTCTTCTTCATCCCTCGAAGTACTCATGTTTCAAAATGTTTCCTATCTTCTCCAAAGAACTCCCCGTATCTTTATAACATTTCGTCCAAATTCCTAAGTTACTCCAAAATTCCACTCAAACTATCCATAAAATAACTTATCTATCAAAACAAAACAAACAAAACATAAACAACCAAATCATTAGTGTTAAGGGTTAGTTTCAATCAAAACAAACAACAAAATATAATCTAAACAACTAAAGACACTTATTAAAACTAAACACACAAGCTAAAACCTGAAAATAAGAAAAAACACAAAATTTTAACGAGAGCTTCAACCGAATCGGTTGGTGGAATGTCTCAGACCACTTTTACCCAGCCGAATCGGTTGCGGGACGCAGCTGATCGGCTCGGTGAAAATTTTTAAATTTTTTTATATTATATATTATATATTAATTAATTAAAGACAATTAATTTAAAATTTATTTTTAATAAATGAAACTATTCATTAACCTTTATTTAAAAACTTTAACTACACTTAATTAAACCTTAATTAAAAACATTAATTAAACATAAATTCATTAATTGCTAATCATTACAACTAAACCTTAACTACCAAAAACTGAAAATTAAACAAAAACATTAAGACAAATTAAAACACAATTTAATAAAAAATTAATTAACTAAAAATAAAGAAAATAAGAAAAATACATAAAATTATGTAAACAAGTACTATAATTATCTAGGAAACTGAAAATACAGGAAAATAAACTAAACACATAAACACATAACATTAGATTAACCAAAAGATTTAAAATAAATAAATAAATAAATAAATAAATAAATTACGAGATGTCCAACCGAATTGGTCGCTCGCGCAGCCGATCGGTTGGCCAAAAACCAACTTTTAGATTTTTTTTAGAAAACACTTATACTAAGACTCAAACAATACCAGAAATACAGAAAATAACAAGAAAATCAAATCAAATCCCCGGCAGCGGCGCCAAAAACTTGATGTGCTAATCGTGTGCAAGTTTTAAAAATTTATAAACACGATTTAACCGGACAATTACATTAACACATACGAGCAAGTATACTCGTTCGTGATAGCAAAGGTGGGTAAGTCGAATCGTCCCAAGGGATTTGTTGGTTGTTTGTCAAATTTTTTGAAACAAGAAAGCTTGTCAAGCCTTCCACGAAATTGATGTTATTCTAAAAACCAATTTAAAGAAACATATACTTGTGTATAGGACATAGCCAATTATCTAGAGTGTTCATGAAAGCTCGGTGTAAACTTGATGCAATGTACAAATCATAGGAAAATGATTCACAATCCATGGTTTATGTTTTGTAAAAATCATTATAAGAATACAATCACATAGGTAATCCTTTCGGTCCTTAACCAATTGATTATTCTTTTGAAAATCCATTTGTTTGCAAATGATTCTTATTTAACTTGTTCTTACGAACACTTTCGGCCTTTACGTGATGAAATCGTTTCTAGTCACGTTTAACAAGCAAATATGATGAGTGCGAATCATCATACCCCCATACTAGTTTGTCACTAACGTTTTGGAATAAAAAATAAAGAGAAATCCTTTCGGCCATTTATCTTACAAATGTTATACCATCAAATTAAACAAGACTAGTCATTATTCTAACAAAATCATTAAACAAGAACAATTTACATGCATCACATATATAAGAACACTCCCAACAATTGCCTACATCTTACACACAAGTATATTCAATAATTACTCCATTATAACCATAATAAGACACAAGTAGTAAACATGTAATTCATATAATTCATAAGAACAAAAATTCATGACAAAGTTCATAAGAATACCTATCCTTGGATTACAAGAACTAGAATTTGTGGAACTATAGAAACCACGCGCCTCCAATCGCCTTATAATCATAACAACTCCAAATTACTACCAAATGGTTAAGAATTGTGCTCAACAAGTTCCTGGACGTTTTACAGACTTATTAGGACTTTTGGGGTGAATAAAAGTGGTTAGTAATAGTCTTGGTGTAAGCCTATTACTTCTTGGGGTGTGTCACCCTAAGCACATAGCTCCAGGTTCAGTATATAGCTAAGAACCCTTAACCAAAAACCAAAAACGTTCTCCAGGAGTTAATATCAATAAATGATCGGAATCCAATGATTAATGGAATTAATGGCATCAATAAATGAGAATTTTATAACTGCAGCACTTACCAACCGAATCGGTTTCTCGCGCAGCCGATTGGTTCCTCCCATCAACTCCATCCAGCCGAATCGGTTACGGGCTCCAACTGATCGGCTGGATACCGTTCGTACAACATTTGTTGACTTTTCTTGACTTTTCTCGATGCATGTCTTTTTCCTTGCTTCCGACACTGATTTCTAAGATAGAACTTGATATTTAATTGATGTAGATACTTAGAAATCATCGTGCTTCCAATCATCGAGTCCTTGAGCCTTTTATTCTTTCTTTTCTTTCTCGGGAATTATCCAAATGTGCATGAATTCGTCATTTCTTCGTCTTTTACGATACCTGGTTACATTTACATACAAATACACTTCCTTTGCAATTTCACAACAATTATGCGTAAATATAACCGATTAACATGCACAAAACTAACAATAACGCTGCTAAAAACATGCTCATTCTGAGCGTTATCACCCCCCCCCCCCAAAATGTGAGGTTCGCATTTAGATATATAGGATAAAAGCATTCACTTTTAATGCTTATTAGTGTACCTGTAGTATATAGATTCTAGAACTTGTTTTGTGATGCATTCTGAGATCGCTAGTGGGACTACATTCGTGTAGCTAGGATTGACTAAATGATAAGAGGCATTAGGATAACCCTTGTTTTAAACCTGTTTATTATAATTACATTGGTTACACTAATCAAGTAATTACCCTACACCCTTGCTATGTAGTCATTTTTAGTACAAGATACCCCTAGTTAACCCCTCTGAGCCTATCCTTTTCGCGGTTCTCGAGTTATTTTGGTGAATTTCGGAATATTAATGAAGGGCATTATTTACAAACCACCCCCAAATGTACACCCAAATCGCCTTAGCCTTCCTTATATGCACCCATTTTTAATGCATTATTGTTATTTGTTAAACCCTTAGTTAATTGTCTAGTTGATTATATGGTTGCTAAGTCGAGTCATATGTTGTGTATACAGTTTTAGGATTATTGGGACTCATGGGTTTAGTAATATTTAATATTGAGTAATGGGGAAGAAGTCAATGATAATCCCCATATCTACGTAAATGTTTAAGTACTCTACGTGTTTTGATCATCGTAATTCGGGTCATTAGTTAGTTTTTATATATTTAAAAGTTCAAGTGTAGGGATGCAACTATAAATCCCTTTGTTATGATGTATTATTTTGCGGATGGCAGGGTTAGAGTGTATGAAAAAAAATATATATATAATAAAAAGAGATAAAAATGAAAAAAAAAAAAAAGAAGGAAAAATAAAATAGAAAAGAAAGAACAAAAACATACGGACTACCATCCCGCCTCTATCATTTATCTTTTGTTTTTGTTTAAGTCAAGAAAAAAAATATAAAAAGTGTTAGAAGTTAGTGAGTCGAGTCTTGGCTTAGCAATGCCACGTTTTACATGTGATTAACTTAGATGATTGACTTGCCACCAGTAAAATTCCCTATATCCAACCAAATCGTGTTTTCCGTACCCTTACACCTAACATTACAACCCTTTAAAAGCCCTCTTTGATAGTCTATCCTAGGTACTTACGTCAAAGCGGTGGAGGTTTGATTTATTCTCAAGCCTATGGTAATCTACGTGCTATGACAGGTAGAGAATGTTTTATTTTTCTGTTTCCATACATGTTATACAACTCATACACCCGAGAGATGTGAGAATCCAAACACTTTATGTGAGGTGCGAGTATATAATTTTCGTGGTTGTTTTGACTATTGTAGAGCTTGTGGATGTTGTACACTATTTTAAACCAATGTTAAATGCCCCCTAACTTGTAAATTGATTGGATAAAAGCAAATTTGCTTGAGGACAAGCAAATCCCAAGTGTAAGGATATTTGATAAAGATTTAAAACGTGCATTTTTAGGGGGTCATTTAAGATCTAAACTCGTACATTTGTAATATATTATTACCCTAAATCGTTCCTTTTCACATTTTAGGTACTTGGGATGCAAAAGATGAAAACCGGCGTATTTTGGGCTAAAATGGACAAGAAAGTGAAGAAAATGACAAAGTCACGAATCTGTCTAAAAATGAGCTTTAGACGGCGTCACAGTTTACACGCGACGCTGTCACTTGCATTTGGACGAGATGATTTGATGGAAATTTTACAAGTGACGACTCATAACTTTTGAAGACCTTAACACCTGACGACGTCACTTTTATTTGAAGATCATAATTTAGAGTAAAACTTATACGTGATGGCTGAGATCTTTTAATAAGCGACGGCGTCAAGACACATCATGATGGCGTCAGAGACTCAAGGGGACGAAGTCACAACAACAACATGCAAAAGGCCTAAAGACAGCGATCTGACGGCGTCACAATCATAAAGTGATGCCGTCACAATTGTAATAATAAATATATATATATTTGCATGTTTTCCATTATTCGTGTAACACTTTGGAGAGGAAAAACCCTAGACGAATTTCACAACTTTTGTTAGGCTTTTTCAGCCACGTTGGCTAATGTTTCATTGAAGTTAAATAATCCCTCTTTAATCATTCAATATGTCTATGTGTTGTTTGATTATATGCTTTTCTTTTCTTTACTTTAACATGCTAGGCTAAATTTATTAGTGTTTGCTTAGATATAATAAAACATAGTTATTAATTATTGATTGTCGTCTCTTGTTTAATTGGTTGCCTCGCGTTAGGGTAAAATAACTAGCTTAATTCTTATATGTAACTAGCTTGTCCATATTATTAAACGCAACCCTAGAGTGCACTAGTGGGTTTTCTCTTTGTATTTATTACGTGAATTGTGGCTTGTAGATCCTAGGAGATTTAATAGACTTTAATCGTCTAAGGGGAGACTTATACGTTCATAGAGTTAGGGCATTTGGAACCTCCCTTCGACTAATAATAAGGAATACAACGCTCCCATTAAAATAAGGACGTGACAATTCGACTAATTAATAATAGATAACTAGAGAGTAAAGAAATGTAAACACATTTTCCTATCATAAGAGTTATCACCAATTTAATTTTCTTGCACGTAGTTTAATTTTAATTTATTTAGTTATGTTTTAGCTAGTTGGTAGTTAAAACGCCCACTGTTCAAACCCCATGATTTTAAATTGCTTTCTAAAAAATATAAAAATACAAAAAGACTCATACCTCACCTTTAGACCTATCTCAACATACACTTCGGCCTTCACATCACTATTCCCCTAGAGAATGATCAATCCCCCTTGTCCTACCTATAATACACTGTAAAGATTAGGTACACTGCCCAGGAGGATTGTAAAACTTTTATGGTTTTGAAAAATTCAGCTATAAACATTATATCTAGTTTGTATATTCAGAAACCTCTCGTTCAAACTGTTAGGGAGTGTTAGATTATAGGTTAAGGCTGATAACATCAAATAGTCCTAATTATTTAGTGTTAATTTCCCCCGATAATGCTCGTATTTTCTATCATTTATATGGATTTACGCTTGTTTTCCTCTATATTTCACTTTCAGGTAAATTACGAGCATTGGTGCTAATGAGACGCGGATTTGGAGAGTTTATTGAAGATATATGATAGTATGCCCATTTTGAAGTAATTAGGGTGTAACTCTTCTCTCACATTACGCCGTAACAGAAGCGTGACTCAGAAAACCAACTCAACTAAAGCTTACGGCGTAACTCCATCTTAGGATTACGCCGTAACTAATTAGGTCAAATGATGTTTCGCGCCGCTGCAAGCTACGCCGTAACTCGTTCCACAAATACGGCGTAACCATGATTTATTGAAGATATGGCGTAACTCTTTCCAGATGTTACACAGTAACCAGCTTTTCCAGAGGAAAATATGAAGAAATGGATGTTACGGCGTAACTCTCAACTTAAGTTACGCCGTAACCAGGTCTGGCCTATAAGTACCGCCCAAAATTCTGCATTTCTCATCATTCACTCCACACACAAAAGCAGAGATCGTGGGTAGGAGGCTGAAGGCTGATCTTGAGGATCATACGGAGCCATCTCCAAGGGAGAAATCACTCCCTAACGATAAGCATTAGCAATTTATCATTTCTTTTAATTTCAATTCATGTATTTCAATATGTTAAACATTGAATCGATTGTTTCAGTTAATATGAGTGGTTGAGCACCTCCGGTGCTAGCCTAGTTATGATTCCTTAATTGTTTTGTTTATGTTTACATTGCTTCCATATAATTGTTTCTAGTGTATGCATGCATAGTTTGTTTGTAGCTACCCTTGTTTCGGTAGTTTTGAATTGCGATAATGGCTAGTTACTTAGGAGATATAACCAACTGACCCTAAGTAGGTAGACTGAGTGGGAAGGGTAAGAATTGACCAGCTGACGAACCTTCTTCGCTTGTGCTATTTGACCAACTGATCACCCACCGTTTGGATGAACTTAAGAAGTTAGGGATGAGTGTTTAAGATGCTAGCGCCCGGGCACTCATTGTTATGAATCTTGCATGTAGCGGAACTTAATGACTTGGCTTAGGGGACTAAAAAAATTGGACTTTCAAGGGTAGTAGCTTGATCTCCGGTGGAAACCATTGCTGATAGGTTAGGACGAACTGACCAAAAGCAGTCCTAGCGACTTAAACCCCCACTTGAACCAATTGGAAGTAATCAAACATGAACTTAACTTGATAGGATGAGTAACTAGGTTAACACACTTCTCCTCTATTGATCACAACCCTTGCCTTTATTTGCTTTCTTGCATTTCTTGCTTTTGTAGTTAATTAATCATTTCAATCTTAAAACCAATTAAAATCTGTGACACTTAGACTTAATTAGAATCCGCTCACATAGCTCTTGGGATGACCTCGGTTTTACCGAATACTACACTACACACGATCGGGTACACTGCCCGTTAGTGCATTAGGGTAGACCATAGGTATAACGAGACATTATAAATATTAAACCTGGTCAAGAAACCTGCATCAAGTTTTTGGCGCCCCTGCCGGGGATTTATATTAGGGTTTTTATTAAGTCTATTTTTAGTTTTCTTTCTTTTTCATAATGTTAGGACCCGTTCGACGATGCGGAAAAACAATTTCGGACAAAAAAAGTTTACTCACCGATTCCTATTCATAATATTTTCTCATTTTACGAATCTGACCAATCTGATGCAGAACCTGAAGTCAATGATGAAATTAATATCGAGGGAATAACCATGGAGCAGTATATGGAGCAACCCAATGTGAACTATAAAAGAGCTTTCACACAAGACTCTAGTATGGAAAAATTATCTATTCCGGACCAATTTATCCGGGAATTACATGAGATGCAGTTTTCAAGAGACGAGAATGAGGATGTACAAAATCATATGGAAGAAGTGCTTTACTTGTCATCCCTTTTTAGCGTTTGGAATATCCCTAGCTATTCTGTTACAGCAAGAATTTTTCCTATGACTCTTACAGGGACTGCAAAAAGATGGTATAATAGACTCCCTGCCAAATGCAAAGAAACTTGGGATCAATTACGAAGAGAATTTGTTCAACAGTTTTTCCCTCCTTCAAATATGGCTAAACTTCTCGGTAAAATCCATCAGTTCATTCAAGAATGTTAGGTCACCATATTGTAACACAAGCATCAATATGTTAGAAATAGATAGAGAATAGATCGGATGAACACAAACACACAATACACTAATGATATAAAGAAAGGTTATGCGTATGTATTGAGAGAAAGTGAACAACCAACCTTCAAATGAAGGTTTACAACATTATTTATAGGGGAAGGGACTAGGGCAACACTACAATTCCCTTCCTTCCTTATGGGCTTGGGCCAAGGCTTATGGGCTTTCTACATAAGCCTTGCCATTAATACTAACATAAAAGCCTAATTAAGCAACCTATTACATATTGATTACAAACACTTGAAATACAGTTTAGGAGTGATTCCAACAATATCCCCCTAAGTGTTGGTAATTAATGACTTAAGTAATCTTTAAACGTTGTTGGTGCTGATGTAATAGTTTCTTTGACGTCTTCTGACATTCTTCTTTCTTGTGAGAAGAAGTGCCTTGATTCAAACAATCTCCCCAGTGTGAGGATCTTGTTTTCTTTGAAGTTTTCAGCTTTGACGTCTTCATTTATCTTTGTTATTTGTTCTGGTGTGGATATGGTGATGTTATGTTGTGGTAATCTGCATAAGGTCCGCTTCATTGCTCAGGTGTCTCCACGTCCTTCTCCAACATGCTCACACGCTCTTTGATGTTGGATATCAGGAAAGATGTAGTTCTCTTAGTCTTTATGCTTAGTTGATTCTTTGGCTTTGAGGAAGAATTGTTCTGACTTTTGTGTTGCCTTTCGAGAGAACTTCAATATGTGTTGTTGTTGGTATGAGCATATGGAGAATCTGCACGATCATCTCCCGGGAGCATCCATAAGAAGAAAACATAAGAATGGGTTATTGATAAACACCAATCGATCATTGTGGTCATTTCTTAAAGAGTTGACCACTACGATTGTTCTTCTGATGAATGTCTTGATTTCATTCACCTTGGTCGGGCGAATCAGCCGTCGGAATCCCATAAGGGACAGTTGGCATTACATTGAACAAGTTCAAGTAATGACCTACATCTTCAAGACTCGATTCTTGAAAGGAATCTCCTTAGCAGGATTTCCAGCACTTACAAGTTCGAACTTCGAGCGTGTTAACAGCATATTGTGAAAACACATCTCTAATTCTAGCAAAGGCTGTTCCTGAACTGGAGTCCCTCAAGTAGGATAACACGATGTACCGAAGTACACCTACAGTTCAGGTGAGTCGCTGAGGTACACCGAAGCATCACCCAACGACTGTAGACCGTTTGAGACAACAATAAGCGTAACCCATAAGGAGTTACCGAAGTGACCTGCTGTCAGGGCTGTTTGATGTTGATCCTGGCAGGAGTTTCCATTCAATCACTGAGGATCACAGTTGTGAACCCCTCATAAATGTTCTCGACAGATTGCTAAGATCTGTGTAGGACTCTAGAATAGTATCACTTGCGTCCTTATTGTTGAACGACAAATGATGAAATGTCGCGTGTTCCTAAGAGATCTTTTGATGAATCTCGTGGCTCTAGACTCAATAGTGCGCTTTGGTTTTCCTAAGCGGATACTAGGGTGAGGTTCTCCTTCTTCAATACCAGCAATCTCTTAGAGAAAGCCGATAGTTTACGTAGGGTTCCCGGTGAGAATGAAACAAGCTTCTGTTGAGAGAAACTTGAGTGGCTAAGAAGGTTTAGTGCATGCGTCACTGGGTCCATGACGACTTTGATCTTCAATACCGGTGTCATCTAGTGACAACCAGTAGCATATGTATTGAAATCGGTGTCTGCCCTAAGTTGAATAATCTGGAGGGCTATTTCTTTTCACCCTTTTCATTACGTTTCTTTTTAATTATTCAACTCCTTCTTTCTTCGATTCTCATTTTCTCCTTTTTATAATCATACCTAAGGACTTCTAATTTCTAACTATTGGTGGTGTTCTTGGGCAGATCCCTCCGGCTCTGGCGGATCATAGGACGGTTATTCCTAACCTTAGTCACCTTATAAATCCACGACTAACCTATGTTGCCATAAAACCATATTCATGAAAATCTCTCAAAGTGGTTATGAGTAAAAACATTTTGTACCACTGTGAGAGTTTTGTATATTGCAGAAATACTCCCCCTCAACACAAGCTTAAGTGTTTTGACAGAAATCTACACGGTGAGAGAAGAGCGCGAACTTTTGAATTAATCGACTCAAGATAGACAATTCCCCGCGAGACACAGTTACGTTGCATTGTTAAAGAGTTACATTGTCAGCTTTTAGGTGACAACTAGCTCTAATAACTACCTTGAAGGTGTGGACAAACCTCGAAAGGTTGTCAAACCCGTCAAAGTTCATGTCTATCAAGAGTCTATCGAATAGGTACAATCTACTCGGATAAGTCTTGGAAGACAAATCTTTTCGATGTATGACAGTTCAGATCTCGTCAATTCATGAGTTAAGTCTTAGCACGAAGATTCAATCACAATTTTCTCAACATATTTGTATCACACAATTTTTCTTCCCCTCAAAAATGGCATATAAATGTTATTTTTGACGAAATTTTGATATCGAATATGTCCATTTCGAGTTTTGAGGGAAGATTTCCACGAAGAACCATTTGTGAACAAAGATTTTAGCAAGTACTCCCCCTCAACAAGTAATATTAACTTTTGAGGTTTTGAAAAACATAAGGAGAAGTACTTGTTTTTTTTAGCAAAACTTTGAAAAATGAAAGTTTTGATAAGTTTTACTCAAAAGTAAGAAGCTTTCGCTCCTTTTATAGGATTGTGGCATTGAAGCGTACCACAGGGTCCTTTCATTACAAGAACGGGTTGTACACTGTTATGTGTGCACAAGCCATTATGAATAAATCAAACAAACAAAATCACAATCAAAAGAGTTAAAAGAGTACCCAATGATAACAAACGACCAGATACTTTATGAGGACATTGGAATGTCAGAATCGGAAAGTTTGGTCTTCCTCCCACATAGCTCTCCAACCGTCGCATCTGATCCCGATGAATCAACCTTTCATTAATCCTAGTGATAAACCGACGAACATCCTTGCGATCATTTGAATTCCATCTATTCGTCTGAATGTTACCCAACTCAATGTCCTTCAAACGATATACCAATCCATCTCGAACGATCTTCAGGGTAGCGTCACAGAACTTGTGAATTTCATCAAGAGCCATGAAGCAAGTATGATGATTTTCACTTCGGTAGACAAACCCAAAATTTTGTTTATGAACGATTTTGTACTGAGGTTCTTGATTGATTCCGTTGAAGTGTAGAAGTGGTGTGGTTATATTGAGTTGTTTTTGGTAATATTCGAACCCGAGGTGGAGATCTTCAACACGCTCTTTGATTTGAAGCGTATGAAAACAAGGAGTGCAGTAATATACTTGATCTGAATTTCGGTTGAGATTCAGGTTGGGGCTCAGGTATGTCATGTTCCTCACCACCAGTTTATGTAAAGTGATCAATGGTTTTCTCCATTGGTGTTGTGGTTTCTGAATCCCTTGGTTGATCAAATAATGGTGACTGTGTAGCTTGTTGTGTAGTGGTGAAAACCTGCTTAACCATTTTTCGAATCATTGGATGGAGTTGCCTTCTTAACAGATTTTGTTGTTGACTTAGTTGTTTCTTTTGTTGATGGAGGTGATGATTGAGAAGATGATTTTGGTTTGGTGGAAGTGTCAAAAGGTGGTACAGAAGACTGTTGAGGTATGTGTGTTGGATTGTCAACTATGTAGTTGTCTGATTCCTTCTTTAACTTTTCCTCTTCAGCTCTAGCAGCTTCTTTAGCCTCTTTTCGCATCATTTCCTCTTCAGCCACCAAATTGTCATCATCAGTGACTCTTTCATCCTTATCATGATCGTAATCTCTTTCGTCATATATTTCCACATCTACACCATGATTTTCTTCTTGCGGTTGTTTTAGTTGTTGTTGTGGTTGGTTCATTTCAACAGTTGTAGTGACAGTGACACCCAGATCCTTACCGGGTTGATTAACCGGATCGGATGGGGTAAGAGTTGTTTGCAATGGATCTTCCATAAGTGGAGGACTACTGCTTGACCCTCCTGCCCCACCTGGTTGATTAACCGGGAAGGTTGAAGCATGGTATTCCATCCTTTTCTGCTTTAATGTCTTACGAAATTGTATTTCCTCATCCATTGAATCATACTCATCATCAGGATGACTTTGTGAGCATGAATTTGAATGGATGTTGCAGAAGGATGTCCTCAGCAAGATGATTCAGAGCATATGAAGTTGTTGAAGACGACACGGAGATTGTTCTTGCCAATTGTTTTGTCGTATCCAGCTGGGAATGTGTTTGCCATCGAGAGCTCAGCTGGGGCATTGATGTTTGCTTGATTTGCAGCCATTTTGTGATCTGAAAGACATTAGACAAAAAGACAGACATATGGAAACACAATGTGTTTGTTTTAGTCTGATTTATTATCTAATTCCTTGTTTGATGGTAACATGTTTATATTAGTTACAAGTCCTAAGTCACATTTGTCCAATTGTTTGAAGTTGATGTGATAAGTTACGTGAACGTGTTAATTTTGAAATTTCAAAGTCCAATTTTTCACTTAACACACAACATATTAACTTATGTGAGCTTATATGAAACATCAGGTATTTGTGACTTATGCGTAATATTTAACAAGTAATATATGCATAACATGCCAAAATGTAGTGAACAGTGGGTTATGTGTAACAAGGATCCTTATGCGTAAGAAAGGAGCTTATGCGTAGTAGTAAGCTAAAGCGTAAGACCAAGATTATGCGTAAGAGTTTCTTACGCGTAAGACAAGTTCAAAGGCTTTAGGCTTACGCGTAGGAATAAGCTAGATGTTACGCGTAAAGTTTACTCGTAAGAGTAAAGCTTATGCGTAGCAAGACTTGTTTACGAATATCTTTCGAAGATACGCGTAATCCACTGTAGACCTCTTATGCGTAAGAGTTACGCATAAGATTTCTCTTAGGCGTTACCTTTACGCATAAAAGTAATCTTTAAGCGTAATGGTTTGAACACCTGAAGATTCTGACATTACGAATAATTAAACTGTTAAATATAAACATGAAAACTTGATTGCAGTTAATTACAAACATCTTTTAGATCACAAAACAAGCATAAGAACATATCAGATACACACAGAAAGACTTAGCCATAAAATTACTTAAACCCTAAACCCTTAATCTACGTGTAAGAGATATAGCAACACAAATCAAACAAGAATGTTTCTGGAGTGTCCTAGATGTGATATGAGTGCAATGGAACAAGATTTAACACATTTCCACCACAGAATCAAAAGATTCATGGGATATGAACCCTAAAAACCTAAAACTTAAATTGTTACAGTTTAGATGTACATATACTTATTCTAACACTTTCTTGACCACCTAATAACATATCACAAAACATGTACATATACTTATTCTAACACTTTCTTGACCACCTAATAACATATCACAAAATAGAAAAAACCCTAAATGAGCGTAAGAACCCTAGAATTCAAATTAATGAAATTAAAGATTCTGGATGGTTTTGGATGATTGAAACAAGTTTAATAGACATTAAGAAAGGTTTTAACATAACTCATTTCAATCCAAACACTTTTATGCATAAAAACCCAATAAGTTCGAGTGAACAATTTTCCAAAATCAGTTTAAAGAGTTTTAACCGTTGGATTTGAAAGATTTTTGAAATCCTTGTTTAGAATCTTGATCAAAAAAATTTAGAACTTACAGATTATGAACAGCTTGAACGAATTTTGAAGATTTGATTTGGGTTGTTTGATCTTGGTGGTTTAGGAGTAAATGCACATGAAGTGGTGCATTGAATGTGTTAGGTGAATGATTTTGTTAAAATTAATTTGCCAAGTTGACACATTCAGTCCCTCAACCTCAAAGAGGTTCCAACCAAGATCCTTTAACTTCCGTTTAGGTTAGACAAAACACTTGTAAGGCAATAAACTTAACGATACTCCCCCTCGGCTTTTGAAATAATGAATTTTGAAAACATTTGAGTCTGAGGAGAGTATTTGACAAGAAACCTATCCACCATTTTAGAAGAAACAACATATTTTTGGAAACATGCAAGTACAAGGTTTTATGAAACTGAAAAATATTTACTTTCTCCCCCTCAACACTTGTTCGGGAAAATTGTGAAAAGTTTGATAGAACACAGTGTTGACGGAAGATTGTACTTGCGATGTTTGAAAGAAATTTAGATAGAAAAATATTTTTGGATTTTATCAGATTTTATATTTTTTATTTTGTTTTTGAAAAAATATTTACAAAAGAGGTTTTGGTGTTTGACTGATTTTAAGAATGTGTTGAAAGTTCGTCCAGTTCTTCTGGAGTCAAACACCTCATGCCAATCCGGTGGATCAACTCAGTAAACCTAGCAGGAGCTAAGGCTTTGGTGAGAAGGTCTGCCAGTTGAGATTCAGTACCCACAAAATATAATTCAACAGTACCCTTTTCCACATGCTACTTGATGAAAGGATATCGAAGATCGATGTGCTTAGAGTTCGAATGTTGGACGGAGTTGCACGAGATCGCAATAGCACTTCGATTGTCGCAGTACATCGGGATTCTGTCAAATACGTAACCATAGTCTTTGAGTTGTGTTCTCATCCAAATGACTTGACCACAAATCGCCGACATGGCTACATATTCTGCTTCGGTTGAGGACATCGATGTACAATCCCGCTTCTTTGATTGCCATGACACCAGTTTATCACCAAGAAATTGTAGAACACCTGAAGTACTTTTCCGAGAATCTAAGAAACCTACGTGATTAGCGTCTGAAAAAGCTATTAGTTCAAAACCAGAATCCTTCGGATACCATATCCCCAAATTAATGGTTCCCTTAATGTATCAGAGGATACTTTTAGCCTCAGAGAGGTGAGTTTCAGTTGGTCTCGACTGATAACGGGAGCAAATATATACAGCAAAGACAATGTCAGGTCTACTGGCTGTTAGATACATGAGAGACCCAATAATACTTCGGTATTTGGTAGGGTCAAGCAATTTCCCATGCAAATCAGCATCCAGTTTCTTGGTATGTGCCATAGGTGTGGCATAGGTATCACAATTTTGCATTCCATGTTTGTTTAAATTTTCAAGAGCATATTTGGACTGACTCAGGAAAATACCACGGGGTGATTGATGAACTTGCAGTCCTAGAAAGAACGTAAGTTCACCCATCATGGACATTTCAAAATGTTTTTTCATAAGTTTTGAAAAAGTGTTTCAGTACTTTAGATGTGTTGACCCAAAAATGATGTCATCCACACAAATTTGAACGATTAAAATGTGTTCCCCGTGATATTGTATGAATAGTGTTGGGTCGACCGATCCTTTGACGAAATTATGAGAGATGAGAAAGGATGACAACTCACCATACCACGCCCGAGGGGCTTGTTTGAGACCGTAGAGAGCCTTGTTCAGTTTGTAGACGTGATTAGGGAACTCTGGATCAACAAATCCTTCTGGCTGACTAACATAGACTGTTTCTTTCAGATTACCATTTAGAAAAGCAATTTTGACGTCCATCTGAAAGAACGTGATGTTCAAGTGAGCCGGGAATGCCAGAAAAAACCGAGCAGCCTCAAGTCTAGCAACCGGTGCGAATGATTCCTCGTAGTCAATCCCTTCTTCTTGTCTATAACCCTTAGCCACCAGACGTGACTTATTTCTAATAACCGTACCTTCAGCATCCAACTTGTTTTTCCAAAACCATTTCAGACCTATAACATAGACCCCTGTTGGTTTTGCAACCAATTCAGTTGTCATATGTCATGGCTTCTTTAATATTTTTGGGTTCCGCTTGGCAGACGGTGAGTGCATAAATGCAATGTTCGCCGTCTGTCTGAAGGCGTTGTCTAGTTACGATTGGTTGATTCGGGTTTCCAATAATGTTCACAAGAGGATGGTCTCTAGTCCAATGATGTGTGGAGGGTTGATGTTGATATACATTATGCAGATTAGGAGGATTCAAATGACTTGTAGATGATTCCGCAACATCAGAAGTGGCAGTTTCATTTGCAAAAGGGTTGAAGAACGCATTTGGATCATAATCTGCAGGTTGGGGTACTTCATGGTTCAGAAGATCATCAGCTGGTTCAGCGTCATTGGATGCGGTTTGTTCGGCTGTTGTGGTGGAATCAATTGGAGGTGCTTCTTTAATAGTTTTTGTTGTTTCAGGTGTATCAGGTATTGGATTATTATCAGGTTGAGCAGCGGAAACATTTGATACATTTGGAGCACGTTGATCAATATCATCACTAAACAGAGGAGCAAATAGCTGTTCCATTTGACGTCGAGTAAGCTGTAAGCTTGGTTCAGCTGATGATGGGGTTTGGGAGAAGTTTAGACGGTTATGTCCGGGTTCCAAGTTGTTTTGCTCAGAAGCCATTATGAAGAAGGATCTCGAAGAATCATGCATCCAACCAACCCCGATATCTTCAGATACTAAGTACACGCACCCATGATATCCCACTTCAACTTCAAATCAATAATAAAGAATTCATGCCGTAGTCACATCTTACGGTTAAATGCCCAAAATTAGCCTTCATTAACGGTTAAAATGAATTTTGTTAATGGCTTTTCCCGATCTTGTCAAAAAAATTGTATCCCCTTGAAAAATTATAAAACCAAAATACCCCTCCTTTTCGCCAAAGAATTGTACGAACAATTATCTCAATGTATTAAAATACATTTGAATGATTAAATTTCAGCTCAACATATTTTAGTATAATTTTTCGGATAATGAACACCTAGACCCATTCCATGATTCATTACAATCAAATTTGAATCAATTAACCTAGGCCCAAATGCAAGTAAAAAATTCGGATCCAACTCTAACCAAACCATACGATCCAGTAAGTCAAGCCCAATATGCAAATTAACTTTCGGCCCACCAGTCCATCCAATGCCCGGTATCCAAATCCAATCCTAAACCTAAACATGCGGGTATAAGATACAAACCTAATCCACTTACTAACCATAATAACATTTTAACATAGCAGAAAAACCCTATACACAAAATAGAATCCGCCTCCCATTTAATTGATAAAATAACGCAGCAATCATCTCACCCAAATGTCTGCCCCATCTCAATCTTTCCTCCCAACAAATCCTAACGCATCACCATCAACAAGCACCATCAACAAATGTTAGATCGACCCATAATCCAGTCTTATGAAATCCCACGAATCACAGGTAGTAGAAAAAATGTTTTCTTTGTGTTTTTGTTTTCGTGTATAACATGTCGAAACAAAGAAAAAGTATAACACAATTGTTATAACTTTAACTTAATAAGTTTCGTAAAGAATCATGGTAGATCAATGATGATTCAATTTTTTCGGTGTGAAAGATCTTTTGAATGATTTAAGAGCACGAAAAAAATTCAACTGAGATCATATAACTTTTTTAATTTCATAGAGCTGTGATGGTATTTGTTTTTCGTTTTAATTGAACCGAAAGAAAAGAAGGGAATGAAACTGATTATAGTTTTGTTCCTTCTTAATATTTTCGGATATTAATTAAAAGAAGTTATGCTTCGACAATTATCAATGATGATAAACTCTCGTTGGTTTTGTCTTAGGACAAATCTTGATAACAAAAAAGAGTAGTCTGAGATCTATTTCCTTTTATTTAACTTTGAGACTGAGTTGATTGTTTTGTTGGTTAAGTGAGGAGATAGAGGTGGGATTTAGGACAAAGGTTAGTAGATTTGTTTGTTGGATGATGTTGGAGTGTTGTTACTGCTTCATGTTGGATGAATTGTTTACACGTATGTCATACTTGACCAATGAAGAGCGAATAAATCTGAGGTCATAATAGAGTGATGGTATTTTGGTACTGGTCAAGGTCAAGTAGTATTTTCTTCTTACGCGTAAGGTCTCTTAGTCGTAAGGTTGAGTTTCTTATGCGTAAGGTTTGGTCATATGCGTAAACCAAAGGCTTATGCGTAAAAGAGTACCCTTATGCGTAAAATGATTCTTACTCGTAAGGTCTTCATTTACGCATAAATAACTTAGGCGTAACAAAAACTTCTTACTCGTAAGGTTATCTTAAGCGTAAATCTTTTTACTCATAACCTTATGCGTAAGGTGGGCTTCTTACGAGTAACTTTCCAAGTTACTCGTAACCGAATATGTTGATTAGTCCTTAGGCGTAAAAAGAGGGTTTTGACCCTTGTTGACTTTTTCCAGCCATGTTTTCCGACCATAGATTCTGACCAGCATATGCAAACCCAGAAAACAGCATAGAAAAGTTACTTTTGACCCATTTTGACTTATTAGACCAGATTTGAAGCATTGTTGACCACAATAAACTTATCACAGAAAATGGTACCAAAAATTTTATACGAGTGAAAAAAAAGATGCATAAAACTATTAAGACCAAACAAAAAGGTTTATGACAAATCTTGTTGCCCCATACAACTTTTGACCATAAAGGATACGCAATAAACTTGTTAAAAATCTGATAAACACAGAAAAACATTAGTGAAAGGTTAAAACTTTGTTAAAAAACAGATTTTTAGACAAGACTTTGACAAGATACATCACCAAAAATCAACCACAAATTAAAAACCGACCTTGCTCTGATACCACTGTTAGGTCACCATATTGTAACACAAGCATCAATATGTTATAAATAGATAGAGAATAGATCGGATGAACACAAACACACAATACACGAATGATATAAAGAAAGGTTATGCGTATGTATTGAGAGAAAGTGAACAACCAACCTTCAAATGAAGGTTTACAACATTATTTATAGGGGAAGGGACTAGGGCAACATTACAAGTTCCCTTCCTTCCTTATGGGCTTGGGCCAAGGCTTATGGGCTTTCTACATAAGCCTTGCCATTAATACTAACATAAAAGCCTAATTAAGCAACCTATTACATATTGATTACAAACACTTGAAATACAGTTTAGGAGTGATTCCAACAAAGAAAGTGAAGAAACATTGTATCAAGCATGGGAAAGATACGATGAGCTACTTTACCGCTGCCCTACTCATGACCTGAACAAGCACCAAATTGTCTATGTCTTCTATAGCGGAATTAATGCAGAGACCCGTGAACTACTCGATTCTCCTAGACCTATTCCAAGCATGGCTCCCGACCAAGCTTTGGACTGTATTCGACGGAAATCTAAACATTGCTATAAATGGCATTTGGAGACAGGGTATGGACCAAAAGATAATTTCGATCATAAGGTGATGAAAATATTAACCAAGAAAGAATATGATTACGGTGCAATTTTTGAAAAGCGGAGACTGGAAAGGGCCAGTGAAAGTGAAGCTTGTAAGGTAGAAAAAGTAAAAAGTGTATTTGGGGCCAAGATGGAAAACAACTTGGAAAAGATGATTCTTGACCACATTGAGGATTGAAAAAATGATGAGAAAATTCATGGAAAACACGGTTTCTTCTCTTAAGATTCATGAAGACAGGATCAAGGGTTTGGAAAAGAATGTGAACTTATGCTCGAAAGCCATCACGGATTACCTTGTTGCACGAGATGAAGAAGTTGTCCATACGGTTGAAAGAATTTCTGAAGAGCCAACTACCTTCGCTAAGAAGGTCAAACGAAGAATTAGCAAGGAGAAACTCTTACTCCTTGATATTGGAGCTCTCCCAGTAAACATCCCTCTATTTAATTCCATTAGAACTGTCCCTAACAATATTTTGCAGGAATTAAATGACGATCTCGATGAGACAATTCAACTAAATAAGAGATGTTCAGTAGTTCTAAGAAATGAACTGCCGCAAAGGGAGAAAGATCCTGGTTGTTTCACTCTCCCTTGCTTGATCGGGAGTCTTAACATGTGTAACGCTCTTGCTGATCTTGGAGCGAGAATTAGCATAATGCCTCGTTCAAAAATGAAAATAGAAATGGCCGATCGATCCATGCAGTCACCCTTGGGAATCGTTGAAAATGTATTGATAAAAATCAAAAACTTCCTCTTCTTGGTGGATTTCATTATTCTTGATATTCCCGAAAACAACAGGATACCTATCATTTTAGGAAGACCAATGCTCGCTACTACCCATTCAAAAGTAGATGTCTTTGCTCGAAAACTGACTCTTAAAGCTAATGGGGAAGTTGCTACATTCAGACCTAATGAACTTCTGTCCATCCCTCAAAAGGTTTGCGCGATTGACTCTATTGGCGATTCAGACCTAATGAACTTCTCCCATTGGGGAAAGACTTTGATGTATTTGTCAACTTTTAAGAATTAGATGGTTTGGGAATCAGTGCTGATGATTTCTCTAGTGACGTCGATATGGTCCATTGGCACAGCAATTCTGAAGAGACTTTTTCTCAATCTGACAAGCCTAAGTTTTATGAGATGGGAAATCGAATCCACCACAGGAGCCCCTATAACCTAAAAATTTCATGCAAGATTGGATTCATTGATTTCCTTCCCTTCGTCGACACAAATTCCCCAGTAAACCTCATGTCGAAAGAATGCTACAACCAAGTTATAATAAAAGAACTAGAATATAAGGGGAACAATTTCTTGTGGATTGAGACAAACATTCATGTCTTTGTTGGAACTCACTCATTTTTGGTCGATTTTGTGGTTTTGGATGACACTAGCAACTTCGTGGAGGATGGGCTTACCGGGGTAATTTTTGGGAAACCCTTTCCAGAACTGTATGGGCTAGATAAAAATGAGAAGGAAAGGCTAGTATGGTTAAAGATTGGCGAGGATAAAACAGTTTTTAAAATGCCAAGAACTGTTAAGAAATTTAAAAATTGGACTAAGAAGCAGTTAAGCCATGCTCGATGTTAGGTCACCATAAGTTAACACAAGGATTAATATGTAAGAAATAGGAAAGAAAGTGATCGGATGAACACTCACTAACACACACGTATGAATATGATAAAGAGTTAAGCGTAGATGTATTATGAAAGTGAACAACGAGCTCCCAAATGGGATTTTACAACAATATTTAAAGGGGAAGGGAGCTAGGGCAACATGTCTAGTCCCTTCCTTTCTTATTGGGCTTTGGCTTAGGCTCATGGGCTTTCTACATGAGCCAAGCCTTAATATCAAACTTAAAATCCTAGTTTAAGCAACCTATTTCATATTAAATACTAACACTTGAAATACAAGTTTGGAGTGATTCCAACAATCTCCCCCTAAGTGTTAGTCATTTAGTGATGACTCCAGCAATCTTGGATAAGTTCTTGGTGTTGATGTAATAGTCGTTGCTTTGACGTCTTCTGGCATTCCTCCTTCTTGTGAGAAGAAGTGCCTTGATTCCAACAATCTCCCCAGTGTGAGGATCTTGTTTCTTTTGAAGTTTTCATCTTTGACGTCTTTGAGTTTCTTTGTTCTTGGATCTTTGTGGTAGTGGTGATAGTATGTCGTTGTCAGCTACAGGTCAGATCTGTTGCTCCAGCGTCTCCACATATTTCTACAACATGCTCACACTACTTTTGACAGTGAATTCCAGATGTGAAGTAGTTCTCAAGTCTTTTTAACTTTGTAGATTCTTTGATTTTGAAGAAGAATCATTCTGACTTTGTGTTGCCTTTGATTATGAGAGAACTTCTTTTGTGATGTTGTTGGTATGAGCATGTGGAGAATCTGCACGAACATCCATCAGCAGTCGCATCTCAGGTACAGTGAACACACCAATCGATCACTGTAATCTTTTCATAAAGAATTAATCACTACAATTGTTATACTGATGAATGTCTTTATTCCATTCACTTTCGTCGGGCGAATCAGCCGTCCGAATCCCGTGAGGGACAGTTGGCAATAGAATGAACATGTTCACGTAATGACCCACATATTCAGGACTCGATTCTTGAAAGGAATCTCCTTAGCGGGATTTCCAGCACTTACAAGTTCGAACTTCGAGGGTGTTAACAGCATAGTGTGGAAACACATCTCTAATTCTAGCAAAGGCTGTTCCTGAAACTGGAGGCCCTCAAGAAGGCTAACACGATGTACCGAAGTACATCTACAGTTCAGGTGAGTTGTTGAGGTACACCGAAGCATCACCTCACGACTGTAGACCGTTTGAGACAACACTAAGCGTAACCCACAAGGAGTTACCGAAGTGACCTGCTGTCAGGGCTGTTTGATGTTGACCCTGGCAGGAGTTTCCATTCAATCACTGAGGATCACAGTTGTGAATCCCTGTTAGGTTCCCATATTTGTAACACAAGCTTCAATAGAAGAAATAGATAAGAAGTGATCGGATGAACAAACACACACACACACGTATGAATATTGAAGAGTTATGCGTAGAGAGTAAATGTGTGAATTGAACAACCAACCCTCAAGTGAGGGTTTACAAGGATTATTTATAGGGCAAGGAGCTAGGGCAACACAACTAGCATCCTTCCCTTCTTATGGGCTTGGGCCAAGGCTCATGGGATTTCTACATAAGCCTTGGCATGATAACTAACATAAAAGCCATGATTAAGCTAACTATTACATATTAATTACTAACACTTCAGTTCTAGTTTAGGAGTGATTCCAACAATCTCCCCCTAAGTGTTAGTGATTGATGATATTAACGTTGTAGGTGCTGATGTAATAGTAGCTTTGACGTCTTCTGACATTCTTCTTTCTTGTGAGAAGAATTGCCTTGATTCAAACAATCTCCCCAGTGTAGAGAAATTGTTTCCTTTGAAGTATTCTGCATTGACGTCTTAGATTTCTTTGTTCTTTGTGATGGTAGTGATAGTATGTTGTGGTTGTCTGCATCAGGTCAGCTTCGTTGCTGCAGTGTCTCCACGTCTTTCTCCAACATGATCACACGCCCTTTAACGTTGGATTTCAGTACTGATGTAGTTATCTTAGTCTTTAAACTTTGTAGATTCTTTGACTTTGACGAAGAATCATTCTGACTTTGTGTTGCCTTTTGAGAGAACTTCCATTAGTGATGTTGTTGGTATGAGCATGTGAAGAATTTGCACGATCAGTCCGCCCCATAGCTTCCATAAGAAGAAAACATAAGAATTGTTAGTGATAAGCGGATTCCAGCACTTACAAGTTTGAACTTCGATAGT
Organism: Chrysanthemum makinoi; assembly: GCA_910596185.1. Classification (NCBI taxonomy): domain Eukaryota; kingdom Viridiplantae; phylum Streptophyta; class Magnoliopsida; order Asterales; family Asteraceae; genus Chrysanthemum; species Chrysanthemum makinoi. The sequence continues at coordinate 313,072,464 of OU343223.1, read as the reverse complement.
GTTAACAGCATAGTGTGAAAACTCAACTCTAATTCTCAGAAAGGCTGTTCCTGAACTGGAGTCCCACAAGTGAGATAACCCGATGTACCGAAGCACATCTACAGTTCGGATGAGTCACTGAGGCATACCGAAGCATCACCCCACGACTGTAGACCGTTTGAGACACACTAAGCGTAATCCACGGGGAGTTACTGAAGTCACCTGCTGTCAGGGTTGTTTGATGTTGACCCTGGCAGGAGTTTCCATTCAATCACTGAGGATCACAAGTGTGAACCTCTCATAAATGTTCTCGACAGATTGCTAAGATCTGTGAAGGACTCGATAACGTATCACTTGCATCCTTATTGTTGAATGACAAGTGATGAAATGTCAAGTGTACCTAAGAGATCTTTTGATGAATCTCGTGGCTCTAGACTCAATAGTGCGCTTTGGTTTTCCTAAGCAGAGACTAGGGAGAGGGTCTCCTTCTTCAATACCAGCCATCTCTAAGAGAAAGCCGATAGTTTGTTTAGGGTTCCCTGTGAGAATGAAACAAGCTTCTGTTGAGAGAAACTTGAGTGGCTAAGAAGGTTTAGTGCATGCGTCACTGGGTCCATGACGACTATTAATCTTTAATACTGGTGTCATCAAGTGACAGCCAGTAGCATATGAATTGAACCCGGTGTCTGCCTTAAGTTGAATAATCTGGAGGGCTATTTTTTTTCACCCTTTTCTTTACTTTTCTTTTTAATTCTTCAACTCCTTCTTTCTCCGATTCTCATTTTCTCCTTTTAATAATCATACCTAAGGACTTATAATTCTAACTATTGGTGGTGTCCTTGGGTAGATCCCTCTGGCTCTGGCGGATCATAGGACGGTTATTCCTAACCTTAATCACCTTATAACTCCATTGCCATAAAACCAATTTCTTGAAAATTTCTCAAAGTGGTTATGAATAAAACCATTTTGAAACACTTCGAGAGTTTTATATTTTGCAGAAAAACTCCCCCTCCACACATGCTTAAGTGTTTTGACAGAAATTTGCATGGTGAGAGAGGAGCGCGCATTTTTTTGAATTGATCGACTCAAGATAGACAATTCCTTGCGAGACACGATTACGTTGCCTAGTTAAAGAGTTACATTGTCAGCTTTTAGGTGACAACTAGCTCTAATAACTACCTTGAAGATGTGGACAACCCCGAAAGGTTGTCAAACCCGTCAAAGTTTATGTCTATCAAGAGCTTCTCGAATAGGTACATTACTCGGATAAGTCTTAGAAGACAAATATTTTCAATGTATGACTGTTTAGATCCCATCAATTCATGAGTTGAAGTCTTTTCACACGAGGATTCAATAGCAATTTACAACATATTTGTTATCACACAATTTTTCTCCCCCTCAAAAATGGCATATAAATGTTATTTTTGATGAAATTTTGGTATAGAATATGACCATTTCAAGTTTTGTGGGAAGATTACCACGAAGAACAATTTGTGAACAAAGTTTTAGCAAATACTCCCCCTCAACAAGTGATATAAACTTTTGAGGTTTTGAAAAATCATAAGGGCAGGTACTTGTCCTTTTGAGCCAAAACTTTTAAAAAGGGAAAGGTTTGATAAGTTTTACTCAAAAGTAAGAAGCTTTCGCTCCTTTTATAGGATTGTGGCACTGAAGTGTACCACAGGGTCCTTTGATTACAAGTACGGGTTATGCACTGTAATATGTGCACAAGCCATAGTCATAAAAAATCACACATCCAAATATATGAGAAAAAAAAATCAAGGGTTACCAGGAGATTCAGGTAGTCCAGCAATAACTCCGGGAATGCGTTCTGGACGTTGATAGCCCGTGAGAGAAATGCTGGGACGACCACCGACGAAACTCTCCAAAGTTCTGAACTGGTCCCTTCTGAACAACCTTTCATCAATCCGCGTGATGATCTTATTCACATCCCTCCTTTCCTTTGAATTCAATCGTTTCGGTGACCCAATGCCTTGCTGTATCGCCTTTAACCGATAAGCTAAACCATCCCTGACATGCTTCAGTGTATGATCCCCAAACTTGTGAAGCTCCTTGCACGCCATTAAGCAGTTTCGGTGTAGTTCACTTCGGTAGACAACACCAAATGGTCTGCTTATGAGGGTGTACTGAGGGAGTTGGTTAATGTCGGGAAGGTAGAGCTATGGTTTAGTGAGTTTAACACGAGTTTGATACGATTCCACAGCAAGCTGAATGTCCTCTACACGTTCCTGGATCACTATGCTTCTGATGAAGATTAATAATGACTTGATGTATTCACGTTGTACTTCTGTAGAGAATTGTCGAATTCGTCCCTGTACCTTTGCAAGATACATGTCTTCAATGTCGTTTAGAGACAATCTCTGAAAATCTGCTTCACAGAAGGCATAGTCCTCTTCATCTTGTCGTTTGACCACAATTTTCATGAGGAATGTGTAGTACCACTTTGACGAAAGAGTAACATGTTGAATAGCAACGATCCGTTTATCACTAAACACTTCGTGGTTTGACTTTTGAACCTGGCAGCTTTTGTAGTGGATTCTTCGGCATTCAGGCCAATGGTGAATCCCATACATTGCATCAAGATCATACTTTTCCACTCTATCGGCAAACATGTGAGTAGCATATTCCTCGAAAGCTATACTGTTGGAGTATATTGCTGCAGGGAAAGGAAGTGTGAGTGATGTAGCATATTTCTTGGAGACATCGCTACCGTGTAGAAGGAATTCTAGGTCGTTGTTGAAGAAATAACGGAAAGGAATCTTGGGTTGATCTGGTTGGCCAATTGTAGGTAGAGGTCGTGTCCAGTCTGTGTAGTATGGAGCCTTGTCTTTTCTGGTGAAGTCAATGTTAGCTTCAGGATTGAGCCAATCGATGTTGTTAGACATGGCTCGTGCTATATTTTCAAGATGATATTCAACTTCAATAGCACTTTCAGAGCTGTCTTTGAGTAGTTGAAAAGCTTCATTCTTAATGCGTCTCAACTCTGCTTTTGTCTTTGAGTACTCGAATTTTTTCTTGAAGTAACTTAGCATGCTCCAATGTTCGACCATCTACCATTTCTTGACCTTCAGGTAGTGAGGGAGTAGCATCAACAAGTGTAGAAAACCATTCATATTCTGCGGTGTCATCTTTGTCTAGCCATGAGACAACATCAGTCTGAGACTTCTTCTTCATCTTCTTTGGCTTTGATGAGGATGATGGTTTCTTTGTTGTGGCGGGAGAGGTGGGTTGTTGTTGGGGCTCATGGAACTCTTCATCGTCACCACCAGTGTATTCGAAATGATCACCGGTTTTCTATGTCTGGTGTGGTAACTCAGAGTCCTAAGGTTTGTCAGCAGAAGAGCGTGGAGGAGATGGTTTGTCAGTTGGAGTCCTTTGGAGTGGAGGTGGCATAGAGGATGAATCACCAGTTTTCTTTGGGCGTTTAGGCTCTTTGTCTTTATCTGGCTCATCATTGTCTCTAGGAGGTTTAGTCGTATCAGCTGCTGTTCTGCATCCTGTTTTAAGTTGATATTCCAGCAATGCTTCAAACAGTTTACCTTCGTCAGAAGTAAACTTTGCAGATCGTTTAGACATTTGGATAACAAGCTTGGAAACCAATTTGTTGGGAATTCTACTAAGTAAGAATTATGCTGATGTTACTGCTGAAGTGCAAGGATTCTGCTGAAGAAGAGATTCAGCTGAAGTAGTAAAATAGCGTAGTTTGTTTCTACGGAAGTAGATATTCCGCGTATTCTATAGTTAGTTAGGATATGCATGAGCTTTATTAGGAAGTGATATTGTATATCTTATTTAGATTTATGTTTATACGTTTCTTGGGAAACGGTTTAGGGTTCCTTGTCTATAAAAGGAACACAATAGTATGAATGATGTACGATTTGAAAAACAAAGTTTTAGTTTATTAAAAGATCCATAGAGGATCAACGTATTCTTAGTTATTTGTGTTTATACTTGTGTTTGATTTCCGCTAAAGAATACAAGTAACAGAGACTGTCTATTAGTGTGTTTGTGATTACATAAACATTACTAACAATTCACGAAGCTCAAAGATCTATCAAGGTCTTAGGTTCAACAAGTGGTATCAGAGCCTCGGGAGAGTCTCTGTGATACTAAGAACAATCTTTTCTTTACACCCTAACAACCAATACAATGTTCACCATGCCTGGATCAGATGATGAAACAGAAGTCACCAACAACCAAAATAACACATCTCTACAACAACTCAGTCTCTCAAACAACAATGCAAAGTTCCCATACCTTAAGAAGGAAGAGTATGATTTGTGGGCTATGAAGATGCAGAATTGGATCTCCAACATTGACTGGAATCTTTGGGAAATTGTGAAGAAGGGTAACAGTTTGAAGAGGCATGTCACAGATCCGGATGGTACTGTTACCATAGTTGGTCCCAAAACTGCTGAAGAGATACTGGCTGTTCAGAGAGAGAAAAAAGTCAGAACTATTCTTCTTCAAGCTATACCTGAGGATCACTTGGGTGACTTTCACTACATGCAGGATGCTAAGGACATATGGATGGCAATCAAGGCTAGGTTTGGTGGGAATGAGGAGTCAAGGAGAATGAGGAAATCAATGCTGAAACAATAGTTTCAAGAATTCCAAATCTTTGAAGAGGAAGGTATCCACAAGGGATATCACAGGTTCCATAATATATTGAGTCAATTGAATCAGCTAAAGGCAAAGCCAGATAATGATGACTGCAATTCAAAGTTCTTGCAATCTTTACCTTCATCTTGGTTGCAAGTTAGCATTACTCTCAAAGCTAAAGGTGGGCTGGATATGATCACATTTGATGAACTATACAACAAACTTAAATCTCTTGAGCCTGATGTCAGAAGTCCCTTTCGTTCATCCACTTCTAGTCACACAGCATTTGTTGGAGCCTCTTCACATAAGATGACTTATGCTCCAAGCCTAGTTTCCTCAGCATCATCATCCTACATCACCACTCCATCTCAACCTAAATCCAGTGGTGTATTGGAAGATGTAATTCACTCCTTTGTTGCTGACTATGACAATCAGCAGCAACTAGCCTTTGAGGACTTTGAACAGGTGGATCCATTTGACATGGAAGAGATGAACGTGAAGTGGCAACTGGCCATGCTCTCAATGAACATCGAGAAGTTTGAGAGTAAGTCTGGGAGAAAGTTTGGTTCCCAGGGAAGAGATCCAGCAAGATTTAACAAAAGCAAGGTCAAGTGCTTTACTTGTGGTCAGATGGGTCACTTCTCAAGAGAATGCAAGGATAGGAAGCCTGGTGATGAGGTTAGATATACTTCCTATCAGCAGATTCAAAAGGAAGCTGGAACTTCACAAGCTGGATCCTCCACAGCATTGGTGACTGTTGATGACCATGTCAACTGGAAGCTGCATGAGACTAATAATGATGAAGCTTCTGAGCATGGTGGATTGCTGGCATACTGTACTTCAGAGGATAAGCATAATCAAGTTGCCGTGATGGGCATATCTCAGGTACATAATTGTGTTTTTGGTTGTAGTGAAAGATATAATGAACTTAAGGAAGCCTATGATGAATTGAAACCTAAATATAATGAATGTTATGTCGAAGTTGAGGCTTATAAACAGGCTTTAAAAACATTAGAAAGACAAAAGTTTTGGTTTCAAAAGAATCAATTGGCTTATGATGAAAAGATAAGGGTGTTAGAAAGTGATCTGGAATGTACTAAAATTGATTTAAAATGAACTGAGAAAGAAAAGGCAGATGTAATTTCAGAAAACCAAGTTCTAAAAGAGAAACTAGATGAGGAAGTAGCTAGGCATAAAGAATCGTTATTGTCTGGTAATAAGTTAGCTGGTCATATCTATGCTAGTCAGAATCCTAATACAGCAATAGGTTTAGGCTTTGAGAAGTATGTAGGAATAGAAGCTAGGGGTGACCTACGTAAATCTACACCAGCAGGATTAGCTAATTTTGTAAATGAAGGTAAATTACATGCTGTCCCTGGACCTATTAGAGGTGAACATATGCCCATTGACCTTTCCATAACCGTTGACTTTGATGGATCACATCATCTTTATGGCAAAAAGTCAAAAGACTTGCTAGACCTTGATTCTTCATCTACTGACTTTGTCTTTTGTTCTGGCAGTGACAAGTCCTCTGACCAAGGGTCATCTACATATACCAGTTGTGATTCAAGTGATAACTCATACCTTCCCAAGACCTCACCTAAGCCTACACCCAGGACTACCAACAAGCCTGTTAGAGTTGCTGCTGAGGAATCATCTTCCAAGATAGTTTCCTATGAAGACTTGTCGTTTAATTCTTTGCAAAATAATGTCTTTCATTATGTTAAAAACAATTGTGTTAATGTTTGTGGTTTAAATACTTCTGCATGTAGTAGAACATCTTTCAATTTGAATAAATCTTCTAAAAAGAAGACATGTTTTGTTTGTGGAAGTAAATTTCATTTGATTAAGGATTGTGATTTTCATGAGCAAAGAATGGGTGTATGTGCTAGTCAAAACAAACCCAGACCAAATGTGGAAAAATATTAATGATATACCATCTTTTGTTCCGCAAGCAACTTATCAATCTGCTAATAAACCTTCTCCATTTGCTTGGATAAAATCTGTTGCTAGACCATCTGTGAAACCCACTAGTTCATATTTTCAAAATGGTTATTGGCCTGTTTGTTTTGACTCAATGTATGGTGGAAGGGGATATTGGGATACTGCTATGAAGACCTCAGCAGGTTGTTCTTGGACTCAAAAGGGACCTAAATTTCAATTGAATCCCAAGAACAATGGTGGATCTTATACATCTGCATGGCCTAACTCTAATGATCCACAAGGCAGGCTCAAGTCAGTGATGACTTGAGCCTCCATAGTGTACTAATATTTTGTATATTTTTGTTGTTGTTGTAGGATCATCCTCTTATGCATATGGAAGTTGGCATTGTTGATAGTGGTTGTTCCAGAAGCATGTCAGGAAACAGAGAAATGATGCATAATTTCGTACCCATTAAAGGAGGAGGCAATGTGACTTTTGGTGTAAGTGATGGTAGAATCACTGGGAAAGGCACCATCAAAACACCTCAGTTGGACTTTGAGAATGTGTACTATGTAAAGGAACTGCAACACTTCAACTTGTTCTCAGTCTCACAAATTTGTGATACCAAGAACAAAGTATTCTTCTCTGAGGATGAATGTCTTGTGCTTTCTAAAGACTTCAAACTTCCAGAAGATACATCAATTCTGCTGAGAGTTCCCAGAAACCACAATCTATACACATTCAACTTGAATGATGTTCAACCAGAAGGAGACCTAACATGTTTGGTGGCTAAAGCATCCCTGGATGAGTCTACAAAATGGCATAGAAGGATGGCTCATGTGAACTTCAAGACCATCAAAAAGCTTTCTAAACTTGGTCTAGTTGAAGGACTTCCTTCCAAAGTTTTCACCAATGAACAGAACTGTGTTGCCTGCAACAAGGGAAAGCAGCACAGAGCCTCATACAAAGCCATTACAGCTGTGAGCATTATCTCAGAACCTCTTCAGTTGCTACATATGGATCTCTTTGGTCCAACCCAAGTGAGAAGCATTGATCACAAGTATTTTTGTCTGGTAGTCACTGATGACTATAGCAGGTTTTGTTGGGTATTCTTTTTAAGGACTAAAGATGAAACATCTCAAATTTTGAAGGAGTTCATTACCCTTGTTGAAAACCAGCTGAACAAAAAGGTTAAAGGTATTCGGTGTGATAATGGGACAGAGTTTCAGAATGCTATATAAATAGAACTCTGTAAGTCTAAAGGGATAAAAAGGGACTATAGCACTCCAAGAACCCCACAACAAAATGGGGTAGCTGAAAGAAAGAATATGACCTTAATAGAGGCAGCAAGATCTATGCTTGCAGACTCTAAATTACCCACTATGTTTTGGACTGAAGCGGTTAGCACAGCTTGTTATGTACTGAACAGGGTATCCATTACTAGACCTCATTTCAAGACACCTTATGAACTTCTCACTGGGAAAGTTCCTGCTATTCATTACCTCAAACCATTTGGATGTCAAGTGACCATTTTGAACACAAGTGATCCACTGGGTAAATTTGATGAGAAAGCTGATGAGGGGTATATTGTGGGTTATTCAGCTCATAGTAAGGCTTATAGGATATACAATTTAACTGCTAAGAAGATTGAGGAGACTTTGAACTTGAGATTTCTAGAAGATAAGCCTAATGTTTAAGGACAAGGTCATGTTTGGTCTTTTGACCTGGATTACTTAACTGATTACTTGGGTTATTCTAGACATGTGGCTAACCAAAATGCAGGTACACAAGAGTCTCCCACTGACAATGCAGGTACCATGGATGCTGACTCAGATAGTGAATTTGAGGATGATGAACAACCTATTATTGTACCTTCTTCTCCCCTAACCATTTTGCAGGTGATAATTCTAAAGTTACTTGTGATGAGAGTGAAGATGAGTCACACTATGCAGAGGACCTTGCTAGGATGAAGAAGCAAAAGCAGGTACCTAATCTTGAAGCTGAGAGGATTAGTGGGGAGGTTGCACGAGAAGCAGTCAGTGGAAACCATGATTCTTCTTACAGTGATCCTGTTTCTCCCAACATCACCAAATTTGTTGATAGCCCTGTTGTTTCTACTCCCATTTCTACTAGAGTGTCCACAGACTTTGGAGAACCATATACGCGATTTCCAAGTCCTTCAGATCTTGGTAACCATCAACCCAAAGCTGGAATCTTCACCTCACCTTCCTATGACAGTGATTTTGAACCAACTGTGACTAATCTTGATACATCCATTGAAGTCAACCCCACTGCTACAAAAAGGATCAACATTGCTCATCCTCAATCCAATGTTATTGGTGATCCTCTAGCACCTGTTAGAACTAGAAGTACTGTGACAAGTTCTAAATATGGTCAAGTTGCCTTTTTTTCCTATCTCTCAAACCAACAAAGGGACAATCACACAGACTTTACGCATTGTTTGTTTGCTTGTTTTCTTTCTCAAGTGGAACCAACCAGTGTTACTCAAGCTCTTGAAGATTCAAGTTGGCTTGAAGCAATGCAAGAAGAGATGCAACAATTCCAAAATCAGCAGGTTTGGATATTGGTACCACTGCTTGATGGGAAGTATGCAATTGGAACAAAATGGATTTTGAAGAATAAAAGAGATGCAAGGGGTGTTGTGATAAAAAAACAAAGCAAGATTAGTGGCTCAAGGGTTCAGACGAGAGGAAGGAATTGATTTTGATGAAGTGTTTGCACCATTAGCTAGAGTTGAGGCCATAAGAATCTTCTTGGCCTTTGGATCTTACATGGGGTTCATGGTATATCAAATGGATGTCAAAGGTGCTTTTCTGTATGGTGAAATAGAAGAGGAGGTATATGTCACTCAACCCAAAGGTTTTGAAGACCCAGATCATCCAACACATGTTTACAAGGTTGTGAAAGCTCTCTATGGACTACATCAGGCACCAAGAGCATGGTATGCTAGGCGTTCAGCATTTCTGCTGAAGCATGGTTATAGACGATGTGCCATTGACAAAACACTTTTCCTAAAGAAGAATTCCACAGACATCATTCTTGTGCAAGTCTATGTGGATGACATTATATTTGGCTCCACTAAAGAAGCTTGGTGCAGGGAGTTTGAGGAGCTGATGAAGGGAGAGTTTCAGATGAGTGCTATGGGGGAGCTTACTTTCTTTTTGGGTCTCCAAGTTAAGCAGAAACCTGATGGTATTTTTATTAGTCAGGATAAATATGCGAGGGAGATCTTGAAGAAGTTTGATATGGAGAATGTCAGAACTGCCACTACACCTTATGAAGCTCCAAAACCAAAGAACAATCTTGAACCAGATCCTGCTATAAATGTTTATCTATACAGATCCATGATAGGTTCATTGATGTATTTGACAGCTTCTAGGCATGACATTACTTTTTGTAAGATATAACTTTTCACATACACATCATAACATTAACACAAGGTAGAATATAGATGGAATTCTAGAGAGAGAAAGTTAGAGGTTTAGGGAACTTAGTGAGAGAAAGTGAAAGATATTATTATGAGCTCCAACTCTCTACCTTGGGAGGTAGAGAGTATTTATAGTCTTACATAAAACGCCACACATCGGGCTGTGGATCAGGCATACCGTGGGTAAAGACCCGTCCGTCCTCCACGGTGTTACTTAACTAAATACTACTTAACTTAAAATAACTACGACTACGAGCTTTCTAACGATTACATATACTTGAGGTGACCGACTCTTTAATACCTGGAATTTCTAATTCCTAACAATCTCCCCCTAAGGGAGGTCACCTCAATCATGCACTAAAATTACATTGAATACAAACAGATATGACATTAACAATTGTTCTTGCATTCTTGATGTTGTCCTTTGTTCCTAAGCTCGTAGTCATTGATTCTTCACATTGCATGTTTGGTTACTTCAAGTGGAGGTCTTTTACTGATCCACGTGATAATAATTTTGAGCCATCATTTGAGATTATCAGCCATCAAAAAATCTCTGTGACATCCTTTGTGGTGTTGGTATTATGTGATGTTGTGACTTTAGGACCGACATGCTCACATTCTGGATCATGATATCTTCTCATCCGAGTAGCGGAAGCATTTGTTGAATCATGATATTGGCAGCAGCGTAGCAGAAGCATGGAGTGAAAATATCCGAGTCATTGATGCACTAATCATGATTTCTTTTGAGATGAATGTGTTAAGTGAGCATACGGCTATGGATTGACCGCATCATTCGGTACCGCAAAGCGTCGGGCGTACCGCATACAACAGTTAGCAATAAATCGCACGAAAGTGTCTTTGATCACTTTCGTTGAATTGAGGTACACGGCCCATGTTCCCCGTTGATCAGATACATGTACGTGATCGGTAAAATTCCGAAGAATTTCCTTGACAGGGTTTCGCAGCTGCTCTAGCTGTTCTCAAACCGGAACGTCTCAAAGAAGACAACACGGAGTGAGTGAATCAGCGAATTTTAAGTCCACTGATTGATGAAAATAGATTTGAAAAACAATCGTGTATTGCTCAATAGAAATTGTTTTTGCAATACAACGAAGGTTTTATTGAAAATCAATTATCAAACATAAAACACCTTTTGATTTGAAAAATTAATACACGGTCGACGTGCTTAATGAAAAGAGTTTTTAAAGCACAAAGACCGGTTTTTCAAAGGTATCCGTCAATCCATAACCTGAACCAGGATTGATTCAAAAGAATGAATCGCCCCATTGTTTCTGTTCAGTTGTCACATGGTTGATCTGTATAATAGATCTCACATGCCACCTACCAGGAGCTTGTTAGATGTTGGCTCCAGAAGGCTTTCCATCTTCATAGTGAATATGTAAACACATCACTCAGATGTTCTGGCAATACCACAAGGATAATGCGTAGGACTCAAGATATAATATCTCTTTCCACATTGTGTGAAACAGAGAGTCTTCATTGAAAGTGTCCTAATGAGATTTATTGATGATCTCGTGGCTCTAGACTCAATTTGTGCATATTTGGATCCTATATCGGAGACTAGGGAGAGGGTCTCCTCCTTCAATATCAACAATTTCTAAGAGAAAGTCGATAGATAATGTCGGTTCCCAGTGAGAATGAAACAAGTCCTTTTAAGAGGAACTTGAGTGGTTTGGAAAGTTGAAGTGCAGTGCGTCACTGGGTCCATGACGTCTTGTCTTCAATACCGATGTTACCATCAGTAGCATATGAATTGAACCCGGTTTTCGCCCTAAGGTTGAATAAATGGAGGGCTATTTGTTTTCACCCTTTTCTCATTCAATTCTTTTTAATTCTTCAACCCCTTCAGTGATTACCGAGACTTCATAGCTAGAACCTTGTTGGGTTTATTCCAGTACTAGCTCAGTCTCAGTCCGCACTCTTCCCATATCTCATTTTTCTCCTTTTATCATCATACCTAAGAACTCTACACTAACTAGTGGATAGTCCTTGGGTAGATCCCTCCGGTTCTGGCGGATCATGGGAACACATACCTAACCTTATCGTCCTTATATCACCATACATAATGGAAAGTTGGTCGGTCTTTTTGGTATTGTTCATCTGCCATAGGAACCAATTGAAAACCATTTGAAAAATCAATCCAGATACTTATGATATATTATCAAAGCATTTTGTACCTGAATTGTTTTTGATATTTTTAGAACGAGAACTCCCCCTCAACATGTGCATCAAGTATTTGAAAATGTTTTGCACACGGAGGCAAGAGAAAGAATTAACTTCTTTGATTACCATTTTCTAAAAGATATCAACATCACTTCCCAAATCGAATCAAGTAGATAAAGCATTTTGGGGAAGGATGAGATTTTCATGATTTTGCTCCCCCTCAATATGTGCTTCTAGGTTTGAAAGAAGTTTTACACATACTAGAGGGAACCTGCACATTGAGATAAATGATCACGTTTCAAATTATAGGTTTAAGATAGATGCTCCCCCTCAACGTGTGCATGGAAAATTTGAAATCGTTTGTCACTTACGGGGAAGGAGAGCTTGTACATCCTTATAAAACCATTTACCGAATTATCAGTTTAAATCCAATTTAAATCACACATTCTCCCCCAATCACAATTATCAAATCATTTGAGATTTGTGATCTCTTATAGATTTAAATTGATTTTGAAAGCTTTTAAGGAGAATTGTGACTTGATTATGAAAGCGTTTTAACTGATAATGATCGGATTTTAAGACTTTAAACTCCATTGATAAAACATGCATGTACATCTTTTGAAAACAATTTAATGCCAAATAACTTTTTAATTTAATTGAAATCATTCTCCCCTCAATCAATGACATAGGTTGTTGATTGAGAGATAGAGATTTTGACAAATAAGTCCTGATGATTATCAAAAATAGAGACTGAGTTATTTTTCAAAGCATTTAGTTTTCAGCAGATAAATGTTTATAGAATCAGAGCATGGAATTTGAAAACATGGTAAAACATGGCTCTGTTCTTTCTTTTAAAACCGGGTTATTGCCTGAAAATGACAATAAACCATTTTTTCTCTTTCTCTCAAACATAATTTTTTTTTTTTTTTTTTTTGGAATTCGACCAACATCTAAAGTCCCGTGTCATTCTTTGAATGACAGCACAAAGACCGTAGATATTATCGAACCGAGAAAAGCATGACAAATAGACAATATTTTTTGAAGATTTTTCGATTTTTTCAGATTTTTATGGATTTTTGAAAGTTTTATATTTTTCTATTTGGTTTTTTTTTTGAAGGTTTTATAATTTTGTATTTTGTTTTTCGAATAAATATTTACAAGAGATAAATTAGTTTAAGAGAACGATGAAATGAGTACCGAGATAAAGATATCGTTCAGCACGTTGTAGAAGAAAGGAATCAACATCTCTTAAACTTTCGCCACCAAAGCATTCGAGGCTTCTAAGAAAATCGTCTGGACATGAGCCTTCTCAATTTGAATCTTTGATAGCTTCCCCCCAAACCGACAAACATCGAATAAAGACCATTTTCCTAAGAAGTAGAGTTGAATACAAAGCGGTCTCATTGATTGAAGCTCAGCACCCTGAAGAACACGAGAACACCGAAGTAACAAGTTGAAACATTGATCGTCTGTTATCAAATCCGGATTAACTGATTACGACCGATCACATGAACTCTTTGTGCATCCCCGATGTACACCTTACTCTTCGAGATTGACCAGTTGTCTATTTAGGGGAACAATATATCAACATCTTCATTTTACCAAGTGCATTCCAGTTATATAACATATAACCAATCAGCACATAATGTACACATGAACCCAGCAAGAGTAGAGACGATGACATCCATGTAACATGTTGAGTCACTAATCATCTCTGTGGATGTCAACTCTGAAATAACTGAATTAGCTCGATCAAGTGAACATGTTGTGCATATAACCGGAAGCACTTTATCATAAACCGTATATAAGATGTCGATAGGCAGTATCATCTCACGTTCCAAATATTCTTCTCACATTTCTTCCAACTGAACACTGAAGTAACATAATATATCCATAAACTTGAAATCTTGTGAGAAGAACTCAAATAGCCCAAATGAATCCTGAGAGAATCAACTGCTACATAAACTCTCTCTGACTATCTTTATCAACCCATATGTAGACAATTTGAAGTGACCACTGTTGAAGAAAAACCCAATATACCAAACTTGAAACTGAAGTCGAATTCCCCGTATTTGTGTCTTAAGCTTGCACTTAAAGATGGAAGAATGGTGTCGAGAATTTATGCACCAAGCAAATCTCTTAAGTACTCAATACTCAATTAAAGTATGAGACATTAACACCTCTTGCGATTATCCACAACGTAATATACGCGTGACACTGAGTAAAACAACGTAACTCCTAATAGTGATAGTTAACCCGGTCTTCAACCATCCACCTCGACTGCTGGTAACTAGATAACCCAAGACTTCAACTCTAATTCTTAAGCTCGAGCAAGTTATCAAATAAGATCACGCCTTTGTGAACGTCAACTTCAACCTCAAATAAGTGATAAAAGAGTAACTTCGAAGTAATCGACTTGTGTCAAATGCCCAACATGTGAATAAACATACAACCGGATGTACATTCACCCACTGAATGAACCAGAAAAAATGATGCCTCAACATCAATGTATTCTTCCTAAAAGTATTCATGTAGAGATCGATCTGGAGGATACACCAATAACTTCGAGCGGATGAGGTAGACATTTTCGTTGAAGTTCATGTGGTTGATTTATAGCATGCACGATGTGTGGAACAATAATCCATGAAGATTTGGCAAAGGAATACCAAAGAGTGGATCATTATTCATGAACAATAATCCGTGAAGATTTGGCAAAGGAATACCAAAGAGCGGATCATTATTCATGAGTGCAACTGCAATATTATGATAATCATTATCAACGCCTTGAGGAATAACTGGAGATAGGGATTTTTTTTGAGTAGTCTGAGTTGTACTTCTTTGATGATCATCAAACATATCTTGAACTCATGAATCACATAGTCTTTGATGATCATCAAATATTCGCTAGCGGTTGTAAATACTCATCAAACATATCTTGAACCAATGAATCCCAAACAATAAATCCCATTTATCCTTCGTGAGTGAAACATTAGGCGTTGGAGGAGAGTCATCAATATTTAAGTTGTATAACCATTATTCAAACATCCATCATCATTTAGTATATTCACTCTTCTCATAAATCCCATTTATCCTTAGTGAGTGAGAGTCATCAAACTTTAAGTCGTATAACCATTATTCAAACATCCATCATCATTTAGTATATTCACTCTTCTCCCCCCTCAAAAATTGCATCCGAAGTTGCCATTTTTGATTTAGCAAGTGAATAAGAATATACATTAATGAATGTAGATCCATTTGATGACTGAATGAGCATGGGAGAAACATGAAGCTTGTTGATGAAGAGTGTCGATGAGAATGGTCATAAACATGAAGATTTCTCTTCTTCTGAAGATAAAGCGCACTGAAGCGTACACTTTTCTCTTCTTTGAGGAACGGGGCCTGAAGTGTTATCTGCAGACGCCATAATGATGAAGAATGAGGCCTGAACTGATGTGAACAGACGTCATTGTTTAGAGCCCAGTTATATGTTTAGAGCCGCCCGAATCCAAATACCAAGGGACGACTTGTACGACCTGCTTTGGATAACAGACGAAGACATAGAATTGGAAACATTGGATCCCCACGTGCTCATGGGGTCCTTTTGGTTAGCACAAACAATCTTTGAATCAGCAGAAACCCTAGGTGCAATGTCATTGTCACTAGGAGCTAAACTAGTAGAAGCATCCGACTTAGTCGAGGGACATTTTGTGCTTAATGGGATTGTTCTACCAGTTGGCTTCCAAACCTTAACAAGCACTACTCTAGGCATAGTGGATCTAGTTAAGGGGCAAGGTTTGCCATTCGTGAATATTCGACCTGTTGGCTTCCACCGAAATCCTACATTGGTAAAAACCTTCCCTGTAGGTTTCCAGGATTGCTTAATCTGTTTCGCTCTCCAAACTTTATTAACTGGGTTATGAATCTTAGACCTCGAAATAACACATCACATTTATCATGATTACCAGAAATTAAACATTTTTGCATGTTTTGCAGACAGCATAAGGCCTCGAATTAATTTTAGTAAGCTTAGAGCTAATACTAGAACTAACACGATTCTTTTTGTTCAAATCAAACTTCTTGTCCCTATGGTGTTCTTTCACTTCCTTATCATGAACACTTTTAGTTTGCGTAATCCTATCCTTCTTTGCATAGCTTCTAGGTTTTGACCGCTAACTTTAGTGTCAATCTTAACATCTGTAGAAGTAACGATGGGAACATTACATGGCTTCACTACTTTCTGCATTCCTGGTCTAGAAGTGCTGGGATCTGAAATTCTAGGAGGCACATCACGGGTTGCTTGCTTGAATTTAGATATGGAACAAGGCATATCAAGGGTCACATGCTTGACTTTAGGCATAGAACGGATTTCTGTTGGCACTAGGCATAGAACAAGGCTTCACAGCTTTGCCTTTTTCACCTAAGGGTTTTGGACATGTTGCAATTACACATTCAAGCAGCTCTTGAGATCGTTTGGCCCGGAGGCAAGCAAACCTAATTTCACTATCAAGAGGTTTGTTAATGAAATCCTCTTCGACAATCTCACGGAGACATTCTAGACTATCCTTAAGGTGAGCACAGTAGTCATGAAAAGCATGTTCATTATTCCTAAGATGAGGAGGAATATATTTAACAGTCACAGTGTATTTGCAATCTAAGGGTGATTTTGAGACAACATTCTTATTGAAAACAAGTGGCAGTTTCCCATTTCCCTGACTTCTCAGATTCTCAATTTCCTTTTGTAAAGACGTTATTTTTTCATTGTTTTGGTCACGGGTGACGTTTATTGAATCATATAACTCTTTAAAATGTCGTTTAACCTTTTCATTTTCTTCTAGAAAACTTTCGTTTTCCTTTTGTAAAGCATTTACTAGGTTTTGAAGATGAAATGTTTGAGAATTCGAGAATCTAAAGGAGGAGGCATTTGGGAGCCTGTCATATTGTTCGTTTGACCCTTTAATTGAGAGATTTGGGCTTTCAACTTTCTGATCGTGTTGCATGAGCTTGAATCTGTTCATCACGTTTGTTAATTTGAAAAACCGCATCAAACTCTGGAGCATCTGAAGATGTCTTGATATTTGAAGTTTTGACATTTTCTTTGAGATGTTGATATTTGAGTTGTAAATTAAAATGCTCAACTTCTAGTTTAGAAAAATGTTTAACCAAATTGTCGTGATCATCCAGTTCAATTTTCTCGTTTAGTTTAGAATTAGTTTTTCAAGCTCAATGACACGATCATGGGAGACTTTCAGGGCCACAGATAGTTCATGAAATTTGGAAGCATTAATAGAGCAATTTGAAGCAGTGAAAAAGATATCTTGAGCAACACATTCAGTAATAAGAGTCTCATTTAAGGTATGCAAGTTCTTCCTCTCAATCTCATTATATTTTAGTGCACGCTCATAATCACTAACTTCAACTACCATTGCATCAAATTCCTTTTCCATTTCTTTAATATCTTATTTTGTCCCCTCTTTAAGACTCTCAAAATGATCTTTTATTTGTTTAAAGAAAGGCATGACCTCAGTTAAATAACATTCTTTCATTTGCTCAAAACCCCTTTCCCCTTCAGTTATCCCAGTGGGTGTGATCCTTTTCTTACAAGTTTTCTCAAAATCGGTAAATAGTTGAAGAATAACATATTGACTGATTAAGGTCTTGCTCTTAGTGGCAATAGTTCTAGGAACTAAATGCATTGGTGTATTTGGAGGATACACAGTCGCTTTAGGAATTTCCTACAAGGGGGATTCATTTCAACAAGATTTTCAGCTTTTGCAAGTCCATATCCTTTTTCCAGAACACTTGTTCAGGGGTCAATAGAGTCTGAGGCTTAAACATGTTTAAGGATATCCAATTTTCCTTAGTGTAATCATGGGGTTTCATCGTTATCTTGTTCTTTTACACTCAGGATCTTCTAGCTTCTTATTCATTTTCTCCCTAGTGACTTCATCTGATTTCTTATCTTCCTCAATGCACTCAGCGCAACTAGGTTTCTGTCTAGGCTTAAGGATCTCATTACCATCATACAGTACCTTATGAGCATTTCTAGCCTTTTAATTACCTCTGGATTAGGTTCCTCAACAAGGGGAATGCTATGCTTATCGCTTAAGACTCTATGCTGAGTGATCATGTGAGCATCGAATGGTATTCCCTTGTACGTACAACTTATTTTCAAGCTTGTTTTTCAAAGTTTTTAGATTGGAAAAATCATTCAAAAGTTTTGATTCCTTAGCCTTGAATTCTTGCTTAAGCATTTTAACATTTTCTTGAAGTTCGTGTTTTTGCTTAGCAGTTTTAGAAAGCTTTTCTTGTAAGGAGTTTAACTCTTGTTTTAATACTTCTTCTCTAAACCTACTTTTTCTAATAGTTGTACGTATTTGGACATCCATTTCCTGCTCACGGGTGGTCAACTCAAACTTAGCACGTTGTTCATAAATAGCAACACGTTCTTTATAGGCATTTAGTTCAGAAATAATGGAATCATCAGGGGCACATGCAGTGTATTCATCACAAACATAGTCATTGTTGACTGCGGAAGATGCATCACTTGGTACAACTTCACTTTCACTTTGTTTCACGTATTGATCATATGGGACAATATTGATATTACCCATATTTTCAATATTTGATTCAATAGTTTCAGTTGATTGTACTTTGTCATGCATCTGGTGCACATCAGCATCATCGTATAGTTTTAATACCTCTGAGATGAGCTTGTCATGGGATGGCCCAGCTAGTGATGTAGAGGAGACCTTGGGAGAAACCATTGGAGAAATGCTAGCCATAAAAATTGTGTGTGCCGTAGGTCCATCATCTACATCAGAGTCGTATACATCACAGTCAGTGACTTGAAAGGCATTCCGATGATTGTGACCTATCTCCTGAATAGGCTGCTCATCCACATCTGCATCATAGGTCTTGGCATTGCCTTCAGCAAGAAATAGCAATTCCTCTTCATTAAGAGTAGCACCATTGTCCGAGCTTGAGCGGCAGCATCTTCTCTCTGAAGTAATCGGCATTCTGTGGGCGCTTTGGAGATGTACAGTTCCTTGCAATGTGTCCCTCTCCACCACAGTTATAACATTTGATGAGCTTAGTTTGACCTTGGTTACCATTCCTTCCTCGATTCTGGTTTCCAACATAACCTCTCCCTGCTCCACCTCGTCCCGATCATCTTGTCTTTCCTGTCTGGTTGCACCACGATCCTTCCATCTTTAATAGTGGCTTGATTGTGTGGGTTAGATGCATTCGAGGTTGTTGTTGGTTTGTGGGAGAGTATTCATGTTTTGACTGATGAGAAGAGCTAGTTGATTAATGAAGCTACCCACGTGAGTCTCAGCATCAGCTTGTTTGTACATAGGATCGGGAATGAGTTTGTGATTACCATTACCCAAGGGTATGACTTGTGATGCTTTGGTTGTGATTCCGATGTTTGAGTAGAAAGCTGTAGAGTCATTAGACGAGCTTGTCTCTCCCTGGTTGGTTTTGAACTGATTGAGAATTAATTTTTCAAACATAGCATGTCTCTCATTCTGAAGGAGGAAGGCATAGAGTTGCTCATAGTTTGTATTCTTCAATCCTTTAGTGAGCTTCACAACGGTAACAAACTTGTGCCATTCGGGATTCATGTTGTTCACAAATTTTGAGTTCAACTGAATGTTAGGCATAGTCATTCCGATGTTCCTCATGTCATTAACTAACTTATGAAATCTCACATAGTACTCATAGACACTCTCATCTGGTTTCATCTTGAAATGCTCAAATTCGTCATAGAGTTGGGACTCTCTGTCTTCCATAGTTAATTCAGAACCTGAGAGAAGCATCTTAACATTGTCCCAAACTGCCTTAGCATCTGTGTTATGATTGATCAACTTGTAGATGTCTTTAGGAAGACCTTGAAGAACAATGTTTGAAGCCCTGATGTCTGCATCAAATCTCTTTTTATCCTTATCATCAAGCTCATCATACATCTTAGGTCTGTCAATTCCGTAAACAAGAGTACCATCTGCATTAGTATCAAGTATGTCTCTAGTCGTCTCAACTCGATATGGTCCTTCATAAATGGATTTGAGAATGTTGACACCATTTTCCTTTCCAAGGCAATACAGTCTAATTCGTTGAGCCCAAGAGTCGTAGTCAGTTCTGTCAAGCATGGGTGGACGAGTATCCGAACCAGCTGCTTGAACATCTTCGGCAACAGTGGAGATAACAGTGGGAACGTTGGTAGACATGTTAACAGATTATACGGGATTTTATAGCTCTATGATTAAACCTGGAAATGGATTCTTTCACGGGATTTTACTGAATCAAGAGAAAACCGTAAACAATCACTCAAGACTCTAGATGATAAAATACTAAATCGCTAGAAGATAATGCACTAAGTCGCTAGAAATTAGTGCACTAAGTCGCTAGAAATTAATGCACTAAGTCGCTAACCCTTAATTCGCTACACCCCTAAGTCGCTAGAGTCCCAAGTCGCTAACAGAAAAACAAGTCGCTAAGTAGTAACTCGCTACAGACCAAGTCGCTAACCAAATTTTGGCAGCAATTCGCTACACAAGTCGCTAGAGACACAAGTCGCTAAAGAGCAACTCGCTACTGACCAAGTCGCTACCACAAGTCGCTACCCGTAGTGGAGAATCCACTACTTGTACTTTAACTCGCTAGATCTAACTCGCTAGTTCCAACACCGTAAGTCGCTACAAAAATGTGAAGCAAGTCGCTACCAAGAAACTATTCCGTGAGCTAAGTCGCTAGCTTGAAAAAACCATATAAACCTCACTTTTCAATCCAAAACAACCCAACCAAGATGATTCAAGCTTACCAAATGAAAACCTAAACACTTTTGATGATTCTAAACATAAAAGTACAACCAAAATCGAAACTTTTACACTAGAAATCAATCAAATGATGCTAAAACCACTAAACTTTTTCAAACTTAAAAAACCACCTAAAAACCACTAGAAATCCAAAGATGTGTAAGATATGATCTAACCTTGGCTCTTGATACCAATTGTAAGATATAACTTTTCACATACACATCATAACATTAACACAAGGTAGAATATAGATGGAATTCTAGAGAGAGAAAGTTAGAGGTTTAGGGAACTTAGTGAGAGAAAGTGAAAGATATTATTATGAGCTCCAACTCTCTACCTTGGGAGGTAGAGAGTATTTATAGTCTTACATAAAACGCCACACATCGGGCTGTGGATCAGGCATACAGTGGGTAAAGACCCGTCCGTCCTCCACGGTGTTACTTAACTAAATACTACTTAACTTAAAATAACTACGACTACGAGCTTTCTAACGATTACATATACTTGAGGTGACCGACTCTTTAATACCTGGAATTTCTAATTCCTAACACTTTTGCTGTAAGTGCTTGTTCTAGACATCAAGTCACTCCACTTGCTTCCCATCTGACTGTAGTCAAGAAGATCTTTAAGTACCTTAAAGACCAACCAAATTTAGGTCTGTGGTATCCAAAAGAGTCTTCTTTTAAGTTGGAAGCTTATAGTGATAGTGACTATGCTGGTGCAAATCTGGATAGGAGATCCACAACTGGAGGTTGCCAATTCCTTGGAAGAAGATTGATTTTTTGGCAATGCAAGAAACAAACTATTGTTGCTACCTCATCTACTGAAGCAGAGTATGTTGCTGCTGCAAATTGTTGTGGTCAGGTACTTTTGATACAAAATCAATTGTTGGATTATAGGTTTAACTTCATGAACACAACAATTTTTATTGATAATCAAAGTACCATATGCATAGTTAAAAATCCAGTTTTCCATAGTAGAACTAAGCATATTGAAATCAGGCACCACTTTATAAGAGATGCATATGAAAAACATTTGATAAAAGTGGTTAAAATTCACACAGATGATAATGTGGCAGATTAGTTGTCCATATTGGGATGCTTAACCCTTAACTGCAAAGTTTAAGGGGAGGCATAGGCCTCAGGGGAGGCATATGCCTCAGGGGAGGATTATTGTTGTAAACTTTTTAAATTATTGTTTATAGTTTTATTTGCTAACACTAAACAGCTAATGTTCTTTTAGTTTTGTTTCTCTTGTTTTGGTTTGTGTATTTCTCTGTGTCTGTTTTGCAAAATGCATCTATAAGTTGAAATTCAACAAGATTGGTTAATTGAGAATATGGTCATGTAAGCTTGAAGCTTGTTTCTACTGAAGAGAAGTACTGAAGTGATCTAATTATTTCTACTCTTGGAGAACAAAAGAAGTTAGCTGCAGCTGCAAAGAGAAAAGCCATTGCTGCTCAAAAGGCTCAAGCTAAAAGAGAGAGACCACCAACTGCAGCTCAGAAGAAAACCTATATGAGGAATGTGGTGTATAACCAAAGTATTACTATTTATCAGTCTGGTTTAACAAAGAAGCAAGTTTGGGCTTTAGATGATTCTGAGTTGAATAGCATGTATCATAAGATTATGAAGCAGATTACACCACCTTCTAACTTGAAAAGGATTGCTGATAGTGCTGATGCTCCAAAGGCCAAGAGACCCAAGAGATTTGATATTTTGAATTCTTTTGATGATTTTACACCCCAGATGAGCTCTAATGCTGCTTCTGCTGAAGCGTCTACTGAAAGAGGTCACTCTGCTGAACCTCTTGTTGTTTCTTCTGAAGCAGTACCTAGTGTGTCTACTCCAACTGCTTTTATTCCTCATGTTGCACCTGTTGATAAAGAAAGAGAAGATATGGTTAGGAAAGCTGAACAAGCAGCTGCTAAAGCAAAAAGGGCCAGAGAGGTGCTTGAGAAAATGTATGCAATGCGTGGTGCTGTCCCAGTTTCTTTTACTTCTACTTCTTCCATTCCTACTGAAGATGTCCTTGGTACTTCTGAGAAGGTACCATCTTCTGTCTCTATGGGGATTTATATACCAGGTAGAAGAGGGAATAGGATGTCCAAAAGGAGACACATTGCAATCAGGAGATCTATGAGAGTATCTGGGAAGAAGACCTCTGGAGTTCATAAGTCTCACAAAGGAGGTTCTTCTAAGAATTTGGATCTCAAGGCTGCTGATTCAACATTCATTAAAGTAGGATCTGCTGAAACTTTTCTTGAAGGTTCTTATGATATGTTGACTTCATGGACATTGACTGATGGACAGTTTAATACCATATATAGGATTGATAACTCTTATATGCAGTTTACATTCTTGAAAGACATACTTCATATGGTGGATAGGCAGGACTTGATTACTCTTCATGGGCTTGTCACAAAGCATTATGATACACATTCACCACAGGGTTCTGGTTTATACTTGTTGGGTGATCTTCAAGTTCTGTTTGACTCTCAGTCTCCTAATGGAAAAGGGTATTCAATTTGGAAAGAGTCACATCAATGGAAGGTTGAAACTTGGAGATTTTATCCTATGCCAAGTGTGCATGTGGTAGAGACAAAGTGTGGAATTTCAGTGTGTATTTTCTCTGATAAGATTTATCCTTTGTCTGTGAAATTGATGCAAAGATTGCTTAGAAAGAAGTTGGAAGTTCCTCCTGATCCAGTTGGGAATGATATGGTGCATGCTGAGCAATTAATTGAATTGATTAAGACTCAGCTTATGCAACATCAAGGTTCTTTTTGATTTTGATCTTGTATTATTTCTTTCTTTATTTCTTTGTTTCTTTGTTTTATTCTTAGTTAAAAAAAAATTGTATATTCTTTGTTTGTCTAACATTTTCTTGCAGGTTTGTTGTACATTGTTGATGGTTGTCGACTCACCAGCTGTGCCTTGTGTACATCAAAGAGTTGGCTAGTCCAAAGGGTACAGATTTGGTAAAGACACATCAAATCTGTTGATAGCTGTAGTTGTTTGCTCAAAATCATAAGGTTTGTAACTTACCCATGCTTAATTGTTGAGGGTTGTATGGTCATCAATTCACCATGGTTTATACCTTTTTGGTATCCAAGAATTGGCTAGCCCATAAGTATATGGCTTGTGGTAAAGGCAGTGGAATACCATATTGGGTTCTTAATTCACCAAAGGTGATTCTTGCTCCTAAGAATTGACTAGTCCTGAGCAAACGGCTACAGGTAAAGACATCTCAAATCCGTTTATAGTTGCTGATTTGCTACTAAATCAGATGGTTATTAGTGTACCATAGTTTTTGAACTTAAACATTTGGCTACTCCAGTAGTAATGGCTATTGGTGAAGAGACATCAAATCCATTATTTTCAATGATTCACCTCTCACAGGAGTTTACACACCTGGATGTGATGAGAATAGTATGAAACTAATATGTTTTGATGTACATTTTGTCATTTGTTGCTGCAAAGATCTGGAGTTTCAAAGTTTTGCCATCATAGAGATGTGATTGATTGGTTCTTTGCTGCTGAAGTTCGAATACAATCCTCTTATACTGAAGTGTTAAAGATCTATCAAGAATCTGGAACTTAACCATGTCAAATTCCAGATTAGGGGAGGATTGTTGGGAATTCTACTAAGTAAGAATTCTGCTGATGTTACAGCTGAAGATTCTGCTGAAGTGTAAGGATTCTGCTGAAGAAGAGATTCAGCTGAAGTAGTAAAATAGCGTAGTTTGTTTATGCGGAAGTAGATATTCCGCGTATTCTATAGTTAGTTAGGATATGCATGAGCTTTATTAGGAAGTGATATTGTATATCTTATTTAGTTTTATGTTTATACGTTTCTTGGAAAACGGTTTAGGGTTCCTTGTCTATAAAAGGAACACAATAGTATGAATGATGTACGATTTGAAAAACAAAGTTTTAGTTTATTAAAAGATCCATAGAGGATCAACGTATTCTTAGTTATTTGTGTTTATACTTGTGTTTGATTTCCGCTAAAGAATACAAGTAATAAAGACTGTTTATTAGTGTGTTTGTGATTACATAAACATTACTAACGATTCACGAAGCTCAAAGATCTATCAAGGTCTTAGGTTCAACACAATTCAGCATCAAAATAAGTTGTAGTCTCAGTTGGGTTGATTGTAACAGTTAGGGGCGTAGATCTGACTGTTTGTTTGGCCAAGTGCAGAAGATTCAGATAGAGTTGTCTGGTGAACATCTCTTTAGTCACTCTAGGAACAATTTCGAGAAGGAATTTGTGAGTATATTCCCTAATCGCGTTGTTCATTTCCCCTTGGACATCACGTTGCATGAATTTCTGGATATACTCCCTTTCACTTGACATCTTGTTTATCTCGTCATGTAGAAGATTGATACTGCCAGCGAGTTGATTCTGCTTTTTGTTGGTCACGTCTTTCATCCTGACCTACTTGACAGCTTTGACAATCATTGTCTTTGCACGGGATATCCAAGAGTCGGTCGGTTTCTTCACTGATTTGGATGTGGATCTGGTTGTGCCTTTGGATGGTGGAGGAGATGAGTGAGATGAAGAATCTGATGATGAGGAGACATGAGGACGCACAGGGTCCTTTGGTGGCTCTGAAGTTTCTTCCTTGGAGCGTGCTGGACTATCTAGCAGAAAATCATCATAATCAACTTCGTCATCTTGTCCAGATTTAGCCATTTCTTCAGCCTGAATCCTGGCTTCTTCATCTGATTTAGCTTGAGCTTCAACATCTTCATCAGCTTTTTCTTTCTCAGACTTCTCCATTTTTGTTTCCTCAAATTCATAGGTGATAGAGTCCTCTAGTTGCTTTTGTTGTTGTTCGTGGGTGGTGGTACCAGTTCCCTTATCGCGTTGATTAACCGTATCAGAAACTGGTGTAGATTGTGCACCACCACTTGACTCACCGAGGCCACGAGTTTTTTGTTGTACAAATTCTTTGGCAACGTGTTGGAGTGTGAGGTTCTTCACCTTTTTTCTGTAGTCTCTGTCCAGTTGTTCTTCATCAGAGCTATCTTCTTCTACAGGCACAACAACTAGAGTTTTACCTTTACCTTTATCAGCTATTTGACTGGGAGGTTTTGCTACTGTTTGAGTGTCATCAATTGGAGTTTCAGAGTAGATGACCTCTTCGTCCGTATCAATTTCCTCTGAGTCCTCATCCATTAGCTTTTGTTGCGGTTCAGGTTTGGGAATTGGAACAGCAACCGTTGATGGTACTGTCCTTTTTCTGGGAGGAGTCCTCTTTGGATACTTTCTTGTGCTTTCAGTGCTAGTAACACTACCAGTGCTGCCTCTCCTGGTTTTCCTAGTAGGTGTACCAGCAGACTGTTCATCAAGGAAACCTACTTTGCCTTCTTCAACTACTACCAGATATCGTTTGTATGAATACAGTTGTTTGATATCATCCGTAATAAGATGATCTGGCAGCACTGCACCTTGTTTCTTCGTTGTAGAGTCCTTAAATCTGACAGTGAGTGTGGGCTCATACAACACGGAGTGTTGTTTGGGGTCATTGAGTCTCAAGGGAATATCAGGATTATACCCTAGAGCTCTTTCGATCAACAGTTTGGTATATCTGATATATGGGATTTTTGAGCCAAGATTTTTAAGGAAAGTCATCATGTCATCCTATATCAGAGCTTCAACTTCTATGTGTTTCATGTTGACCAAAGCCCCAAATAATTGTAGTTCCAAGAGCTTGGGATGCTCAAGACCACTATCACGTCCGGAAACGGATTTGGCAATGATTATGTAGAGGGTTCTCCATGGCTGGGGAATGTTCTTGAGATCCACAGATGAGTGCTTTGTGATCACTCCAATAGCTTCATCATAGCCGATATCGACCATGAATTGGAGAACGACCTCTTCAGTTGGAGTGGCATTGTATTCAGTAGGTTCGATGACAGGAATGAGAAGAATAGCCCTCAAATCTGCTGGCGTGATGGTGACTCGTTTGTTGTTAAGGGTCATTGTCACAGCATTTTGACCTTTGACCTTTTGCATTGTATGAATGTAGATCTCTGGTACAGTGGCAGCGTTTGTGAGCATGTTTTGATAGGGGTGAGTCCTCAGAATATCCACAGCAATTTCACATGAAGACTCTGAACAAGAGAAGTTCTCAAAATCAACTCTGAGGTTATTCTTTCCGATCTTCATTGGATAACCATTAGGGAATATATCTTCAACAGTGAAAACGTTTGGTGTATCCACATATTGCATTTGAGCGTCCATGTCGTGATCTGAAAGATATTTAGCCAAAAGAACCAATATATCGAAAGACATTACGTTAGTCAACAGTTGATTTTATTGTCTATTTATTGAATGTAGTATGTCAATGATTGTTACGAGTCCAATGTCACTTGTTAGTCTAATGTTCCACAGTCGTCGTGATAAGTTTCGTGATTTGATTAACTTTGATTTTTAAAGTCCAAGTTTTCACTTATTTAACACAAGTTATTAAACATTTAAGCTTATTAGTGACATTTTTGGTTTCGTGGCGTTATGATTTATTTATTTACAAGTTTGCACGCGTAACAATTCATAATTTTGGTTAACACTAGGCTTAGGCGTAGGTTTTGCAAGCTTATGCGTAAACAGGAGTGCTTATACGCGTAAGCATAAGCTTATGCGTAGGATCTTGACTTACGCGTAAGAAATATTACGCGTAGGAAAAGAGGGCCTTAGGCGTAAAGCTTACGATTAAGCGTATATGGAACCTTACGCGTAAGGCTTACTCGTAAGAGTGAACCTTATGCATAGAGGTTACTGTTTACGCATACCCTTCACAGGATACGCGTAGTCCCCATTGTAGAACCTTATGCGTAAGGTTTCTCTTACGCATAACATCCTACGCGTAAAGTGATCCTTATGCGTAGATGTTCAAGTAACCTTGATTCTGAATTTTCACGCGTAGAAATCCTGAAATAAGTTCATCATAACACCAATATCAACACATACATTCAATCATTATCAGTTTTAAACATGCATACTCAATTAAAAAATTACGCGTAGAAACTGGGTTATGCGTAGACTTTAAACCCTAATATTCAATTTTTACGTGTAAGAGTTCTAGCCATAGGAATCACACCAAACTTTTTCTGGTAAGTCTAAGAAGCCTAGTGAGTTGTTTTGTGCAAGTTTTAACATCAAAACCTAAGTGAATCTAAAATACCCAAATGCTAAGAACATAAACCCTAACTTCCAATTTGAACGCAATTAGTGTTTCTAGGTAAGTTCTAGCCCTGGATTTGGTTAATTCAACATGTAAACAACAACACTCAGCTATCTTTTTAACCAAAAACACTCACATTTAAAAATCCCCAAACTTACGCATAAACCCTAATATTCAAAATCAATCAATTCATGTTTCTGGGTGAGTTTTAATGATAAAAATGGTATCATAGAGATTATACAAACGTTTTGACACTACCATTTCAACCACAAACACTCACACTTGATTATGTGTTCATACGCTTATGCGTAGAACACAAAATCATCTCTAGGTTAAAATTTAACCGTTGGTTTAAAAAACGATTCAAAACCTATGTTTAGATTATTGCAAAGAACGTTTTAACACTTACAAATTCATGATCAGAAATCTTGTTTTGAAGGATGAATCTTAGGCGTAAGATTGGGTAGTTGGGAAATAAATGAGATGAGTTAATGTGTTTTTGAAATGTTTTATTTAAAATTACTTTGAGCATTTGACACATTCAGTCCCTCCATCTTAACCATTTACATCTAATGCCCATAACTTCCATTTTCATTTACCAAACGAGAGATATTTGGAAAGAAACTTTATGACACTCCCCCTTGACATAAAAATAATGAAATTTTATAAATTTTAGTTCGAGGAGTGTCAGGAAACCAGAAATGTGACCACCATTATTCAAGGAAACAATTGAGATAAGGTAACATGCAAGTACAAGGTTTTATGAAACCGAAAAAATATTTACTTTCTCCCCCTCAACACTTGACCGAGAAGATAATGAATTTTGAAAGAGTAAAGTGTTGACGGAAGATTTGTACTTTCCATGTTAACATAAATATAGATAGAAGAATATTTTTGTTGTTTTTATCAGATTATATATTTTTGTATTTTGTTTTTGAAAATATTTACAAAAGAGGTTTTGGTGTTTGACTGGTTATAAGAATATTTTAAAAGTTTATCCAGTTCCTCTGGAGTCAAACACCGCATAACAATTCGGTGGACCAACTCATTAAACCTAGCAGGAGCTAAGGCTTTGGTGAGAAGATCTGCCAATTGGTATTCAGTACCCACAAAGTATAATTCAACGGTACCCATTTCCACATGCTCCTTGATGAAATGATATCGAATATTGATGTGCTTTGATTTGGAATGTTGAACAGAGTTGCACGATATCGCAATAGCACTCCGATTGTCGCAGTACATCGGGATTCTGTCAAATACGTAACCATAGTCTTTGAGTTGTGTTCTAATCCAAATGACTTGAGCACAACACGCAGACATGGCTACATATTCTGCTTCTGTTGAGGACAGAGACGTACAATCCTGCTTCTTCGATTGCCATGACACCAGTTTATCACCAAAAAATTGTAATGCTCCTGAAGTACTTTTCCGTGAATCTAAGCATCCTGCGTGATCAGCGTCTGAAAAAGCTATTAGTTCAAAACCAGAATCCTTCGGATACCAGATCCCCAAGTTAATGGTTCCCTTGATGTATCTGAGGATTCTTTTAGCCTCGGAGAGGTGGGTTTCAGTTGGTCTCGACTGATAACGGGAGCAAAGATATACAACAAAGACAATATCAGGTCTGCTAGCTGTTAGATACATGAGAGACCCAATGATACTTCGGTATTTGGTAGGGTCCACCAATTTCCCATGTAAATCAATGTCTAGTTTCTTGGTATGTGCCATTGGTGTGGCATAGGTGTCACAGTTTTGCATTCCAAATTTGTTTAAAAGTTCAAGGGCATATTTGGACTGACTTAAGAAAATACCACGAGGTGATTGATGAACTTGCAATCCAAGAAAGAATGTAAGTTCACCCATCATTGACATTTCAAAATGTTTTGTCATAAGGTTTGCAAAAGCATTTGAGTATTTTAAATGTGTTGACCCAAAAATGATGTCATCCACATAGATTTGAACGATTAAAATGTTAGCCCCGTGATATTGTATGAAAAGTGTAGGGTCGACCGAACCTTTGGTGAAATTATTGGCAATGAGGAAGGATGATAACTTATCGTACCACGCCCGAGGAGCTTGTTTGAGACCGTAGAGAGCTTTGTTCAGTTTGTAAACGTGGTTCGGGAACTCTGGATCAATGAATCCTTCTGGCTAGCTGACATAGACTTTTTCTTTTAGTTTACCATTCAGAAAAGAAATTTTGACGTCCATCTGAAAGACCGTTATATTCATATGAGCCACGAACGCCAGAAATATCCTAACAGCCTCAAGACGAGCAACCGGAGCGAATGATTCTTCAAAGTCAATACCCTATTCGTGTCTATAACCTTTAGCCACCAGACGTGACTTGTTTTTGATTACGGTTCCTTCAGCATCCAATTTATTTTTCCAAATCCATTTTAGACCAATGACGAAGACCCCTATTGGTCTTTCAACCAATTCCCATACTTCAAGACGTTTAAACTGATTGAGTTCTTCTTGCATGGATTCAATCCAGTTGTCTTTAGTCATTGCGTCTTTAATGTTTTTAGGTTCAGATTGGCAGACAATGAGTGCATAAATGCAATGTTCACCGTCTGTGTGAAGACGTTGTCTTGTTACGACTGGTTGATTTGGGTTACCAATAATGTTCTCTAGAGGATGGTCTTTTGTCCACTGATGTGTGGAAGGTTGATATTGATATACATTATGCAGATTTGGAGGATTCAAATGACTTGTTGATGATTCCGCAACATCTGGTGCAACAGTTTCATTAGCAAACGGGTTGAAGAACGCATTTGGATCAAAATCTGCAGGTGGGGGTACTTCATTGTCAAGAACATCATCAGCTGATTCAGCGTCGTTGGATGCAGTTTGTTCAACTGTTGTTGTAGATTCAACTGGTGGTGCTTCTTCAACAATAGTTGTTGTAGCAGGTGAATCAGGTATTGGAATATGATCAGGTTGAGTAGCGGAAACATTGGATACACCTGGAGCTGTTATGCTCAGAAGCCATTTCAGTAAGCTCATCGAAATTTGCATGAATCGTTTCCATAACCTGCTTTGTACGGCAATTCCAGATCCGGTAACCTTTAGAATTCTCACAATATCCAATAAAGACTCCAATGTCAGCTTTGGCCTTGAGCTTTCCAAAGTCATCACGATCATTATTCGGGTAGCAAAGGGATCCAAATACATGAAAGTGTTTAAGATTCGGTTTTCGGTTGTGGATAAGCTCAAATGGTGTTTTGTTATGGCGTTTAGTAATCATTGAGCGATTCCGACTGTAGCATGCAGTTGATACAGCTTCAGCCCATAAGTAATCTGGAAGTTTAGCATTGATTAACATTGTTCTTGCAGCTTCCACTAACGTACGGTTCCGTCTTTCAACAACTCCGTTTTGTTATGGTGTGCGTGCAATAGATGTTTGATGCTCAATTCCCACTTTCTCATAAAAT
Source organism: Chrysanthemum makinoi (assembly GCA_910596185.1). Lineage (NCBI taxonomy): Eukaryota > Viridiplantae > Streptophyta > Magnoliopsida > Asterales > Asteraceae > Chrysanthemum > Chrysanthemum makinoi. Next base: position 313,040,858 of record OU343223.1, on the reverse strand, counting down.
TCCCGAAGATTTTGATTCACAAATTCAGTTCCCTTATCTGTTCGAATTTGTCTGACGGTGTTCCGGAGCTGAACTTGAACTTTCGTGAGAAAGGTGATGATCATCTGTGGAGCTTGATCTTTACTTTGAAGAAAATAAACCCAAGTCCATCTGGAGTAGTCATCTACAATTACCAAGATGTAGCGTTTGCCATTAATCGTCTGCACGCGCATCGGGCCACATAAATCCATGTGAAGAAGATGAAGCACATGCAGAGAGCTGTGTTCCACTTTTGAAGGAAAATGAGCACGAGTACTTTTTCCTTGTTCACAAGCTGAGCATAGGTGATCTTTAGAATACCGGAATCGTGGGAGACCTTCAACGAGTTTGTACCGTGCAAGATTGGTTATGGTTTGAAAGTTTAGATGTGAGATACGACGGTGCCATAGCCAAGATTTTGTAGATGTAGCCTTTGAGAGTAGACAGATGGGAGATGAAGAAATCATGTCTTGCATTGAGATTGTATAAAGACTTGAATTACGGGTGCCAGACATAAGATCGTTTCCTTGTAGATCACGAATGAAACAAGTTTTCTCCCGAAAAGCAACTTCCAAATCTCTATCACAGAACTGACCTACAGAGAATAGATTGTGACCGAGGCCTTCCACATAATAAACCCTGCTAATTTCGATGTTTCCATTGATGTAATCTCCGTAGCCCATGATAGCTGCGAAGTGATCATTCCCGAATCTGACAGTGCCAATGAACTTTTCAACAAAGTTTGATAACAGTTTGAGATTGCTTGTCATGTGTTGTGAACATCCGCTATCAACAATCCAAAGGATGATCTGTATCACCTGCATTACACACAGACGACACAGATGGAATAGAAGTAGATGTGGAACCCGAAGAGTTAGAGGGTACCGAAGTAGTTATAGTAGAAATACACACATCAATGATTTTAGGTATCCATTTAAATCCTAGTGTATTATGTATCCATTTCTGCCATCTCCAACTAGTCTTTGCTTTTGTCTTAGTGAATGTACTAGGTGGTACTACGTTCCTTGGAGGTGATAATGAAGCTACAGGGACATCAATGCGTTTCTTAGAATCTAAAGAGGGCGGTTTACCAAGCACAGACTTAGAAGCTTTAGTGGGCCTAGAGGTATTCCGTTTCTTAGGATTCCGTAAACGAGACAAGATAGCTTTAGCAACACATTTATCATGAAAATCAGAAAGCATACTTTTACGACATATAACACAAGAAGCTTCAGACTTAATATCAAAAGTACTTAAAGGTTCAGTATTCGTTACAACACTTTTTCCATTACATTTGTCAGACGCAATATCTAAAGTGGGTGCAACTTGGGTCTTATTCAAAGTCCTAGGGTGTTCTTCTACTTCAGCATTCTTTGTTCTTTTCTTAGGTCGCAACGTCCTATTCTTCCTTGTATTGCTCCTAGGCTGTGAAGTGCAGACGTTGGGAAAAGAGGCAACTATTCCTGTTTCAGTAGAGAGAAGCACATTAGTATCTTGTGATTTGTCAGTAGGCATTCTAGTGTCACTTTTTCTAAGTGTTACAGGTGCAAGTTTCTTAATGTTGCTAAGCTGAACTTTTTCATACTTTCCTAACTTCTCTTTTAACTCAATGATAGTGTGCAACAAATCTTGATTTTCAGAACGAAGATTTCCAGATACATTCATGACTTCTTTAGTGTGTGCAAGATAATGATCAAGTTCGTTTGATTCTTCATCACGAGTCTATTTGAGTAAATCAAATATGACACCATATTCCTTTTTAATATTTTCAAGTTCTTGTTCATATTTTGAGATTTGAAATTTCAAAGACGCGTTTTGATCATCCAGTTGCTCAAATTTTGGATTAAAAGTTTTGGATTGCAACTGGTTGATTTTGTTTTGCAAAGCAAGTTCACGATTATGACAATCTTTTTGACACCATTGAAGACGACATTTTGCATTTGAAAGCTCGTTTAACAATCGTTTATTTTCAACTTTTAAAGTCTCGATTTGATGCACATTATCAGTATTCACAACAATTTCAACAGAATCAACAGAATCAGCAGAGATATTATCAGATGCATATGCAACATATTGTAATAATACAAGATTATTGATGTCAGCGCAGATAACAGCTTCCAAGAGTCGATCAACATCTTTTCGTAACATTTTATTTTTGCGTTTTGTATTTGAAATAGATGTTTCTGTTTTCTCGAAAACTATTTTCATCAGTCCAAGTTCCTTATGAAATTACCGTTCCCAATACAATGCACAATTTTTCAAATTTTTGACATGGGGTAAAATTCTTTTCTGAAAAATATCTCTTTGTGCTCGCGCCTGAGGCGATTACAAATTTTCAACTTTTATTTCAGAATGAAATTCAACCTCACGTTCTAAAAGTTTGAGGTCGGATAGAAAAATGTGATAAATGTTCTAAAAGCTGTTATGCTCATAAATGTTCTCGGCAGATTGCTAGGATCTGCGAAGGACTCTAGAATGTATCACTTGCGTCCTTAATGTTGATCGACAAGTGATGAAAGTTCGAGTGTTCCTAAGAGATCTTTTGTTGAATCTTGTGGCTCTAGACTCAATAAGTGCACTTTGGGGAAAGGGCCTCGTTCTTCAATACCAGCAATCTCTAAGAGAAAGCCGATAGTTTACGTAGGGTTCCCTGTGAGAATGAAACAAGCTTCTGTTGAGAGTAACGTGAGTGGCAAAGAAGGTTTAGTGTTGTGCGTCACTGGGTCCATGACGACTTTTAATCTTCAATACCGGTGTCATCTAGTGACAACCAGTAGCATATGAATTGAACCCGGTGTCTGCCCTAAGTTGAATAATTTGGAGGGCTATTTCTTTTCACCCTTATCTTTACTTTTCTTTTTAATTTTTCAACTCCTTATTTATCCGATTCTCATTTTCTCCTTTTTATAATCATACCTAAGGAATTCTAAATACTAACTATTGGTGTTGTCCTTGGGTAGATCCCTCCGGCTCTGGCTGATCATAGGATGGTTATTCCTAACCTTAGTCACCTTATAACTCCATGACTAACCTATGTTTACCATAAAACCATTTTTATGAAAAATCTCTCAAAGTGTTTATGAATAAAGACATGTTTGTAACACTTCGAGAGTTTTATCTTTTTCATAAATACTCCCCGTCCACATGTGCTTATGAATTATGACTTAAATCTACATAGTGAGAGTAAAGCGCACACTTTTGAATTGATCGACTCAAGATAGACAATTCGTCGTGAGACAAGATTACATTGCATAGTTAAAGAGATACATTGTCAGCTTTTAGGTGACAACTAGCTCCAATAACTACCTTGAAGGTGTGGACAAAACTTGAAAAGGTTGTCAAACCCGTCAAAGTTCATGTCTATCAAGAGTTTCTCGAATGAGTACAACCTACTCGGATAAGTCTTGGAAGACAAATCTTTTCAATTTATGACATTTCAGATATCGTCAATTCATTGGTTAAGTCTAGTCACACGACAATTCAATCGCAATCCAACATACTTGTATCATACAATTTTTCTCCCCCTAAAAAATGACATATAAATGTTATTTTTGATGAAATTTGATATCCAATATTACCATTTCGAGTTTTGTGGGAAGCTTTCCACGAAGAACAATTTGTGAACAAAGATTTTTAGCAAATACTCCCCCTCAACAAGTAATATTAACTTTTGAGATTTTGAAAACATCATGGGGAAGTACTTGTTCTTTTGAGCAAAACTTTGAAAATGATTAAGTAAGAAGCTTTCACTCCTTTTACAAGGATTGTGACACTGATGTGTACCACAGGGTCCTTTCATTACAAGTACGGGTTGTACACTGTTATGTGTGCACAAGCCATAATGAATATACAAATCATACAATCCAAATGTCAATCAAAATAGTTTGAAGAGTATCAGACAATCATTCAATTAGACCAGGAGTTCTCTCTTAACGTTGATATCCCGTAAGCGAGAAACTCTGTCTTCCACCCACAAAGCTCTCCAACCTCTGCATCTGATCTCGATGAAACAACCTTTCATCCAACCTCTTGATTATCTTTATAGCATCCCTCCTTTCCTCTGAATTCCACCTCTTTTTTGACCCAATACCTTGCTGTATGTCCTTCAATGGATACGCTAACCCAGCACGAACCATCTTCAATGTGTGATCTCAGAATTTATGAACCTCGTTGTACGCCAAGAAGCAGTTATGGTGAAGTTCACTGCGGTAAACAACTCCAAATTTCAGTTTCTTCAAAATGGTGTACGGAGATAGTTGGTTTATTAAGATTCCACAGCAGCGGTTTTGTAAGGTTCCACAACAGCGGTTTTGTAAGGTTGACTTATTTCTGATGAGATTCCACAACAAGTTGAAGATCTTCAACACGTTCCTGGATCACTCTGCTTCGAATGAATATCAACAAGGCTGTGATGTACTGGAGCTGAATGTTGGTGGAGAATTGTCTCATCCGACCTTCTACCTTAGCAAGATACATTGTTGGATCAATATACTTTAATCAAACTAACTTAACTAGCTTGTTAAGGTTTAATAACCTCAGATAAATCCTAAGTTATTAACAAAGAAACACTGAGCAATCTTTATCAAGTATGCGGAATTTACTTAACAAAGCTAAGAAGAATAACCTTTTATTATAAACTCTAAATCTGCTTATTATGCAGATACTCTAATACAACTCTAAGATAATCGAACTTCTCTCTAAAACACTAATTAACTTGTGAATTCGTAAACTCTAAAACTCATAGACTCGTACATCTAATGCCAATCTAGGAATCCTTTTATAGGCTCAAGGATATCCTAGTCGGTTTACAATTGATAACCTTGTACGACAAGTAATCTAAACATAGAATACAATACTTTCCATAAACAAATAACAGTTCTTTTGTTCTTGCAGTACTTTGACTTTTAGGTGCAGTACTTTGACTTTATCTTTAGCAGTACTTTGACTCTTTGACTTTTTCCAGTACTTTACAGCTTACAGTACTTTCATATCTTCAGTACTTTCATGTCATCAGCACTTTCATATCCCAACAATCCTCCCCTAACTTGAATTCTACTTGCTTGACTTCAAGTTCCTTTGTGAATGTATCTTTAACAGCTTCATCTTTAAGGACAGATTGTTTCTTAGTCTTTTCAATATATCTCTGTAGTGTCTGTGCTTGTCAAAGTATCTCTTAGAATTGTTCTTTCTCAGCAGCATCCAGCAAGCTCCATCTTTTCAGCAACACAGCAACATATGTCAATTTGTACATTAATTCGGTTTAAGTTGCATACTATTCTCATCACTTCCAGGTGTGTTAACTCCTGTGAGAGGTGAATCATTGAAAATTTAATGGATTTAGGTCTCTTTACCAAAGCCATTATCTTTGGAGTAGCCAAATGTTTTGGTGTGTAAGACCATGGTACATTGATAACCATATGATTTTTAGCAAATCATCAGCTATCAACAGATTTGATTTGTCTTTACCAAAAGCTGTACCCTTCTGGACTAGTTAGTTCTTCTATCTAATGGTGAACTAATTACCAATAATGGTTTTTCCACTGCCTTTACCACAAGCCATTTTCCTTGTGGGCTAGCCAACTCTTCACATTAACTGATATGGTGAGTTGATTACCATACAACTTATTAGCAAGTTGTCAACTAAAAATGGATTTGATATATCTTTACCAGAGCCGTTTGCTCATGGATTAGTCAATCCTTTTGTAACCATGGTGGATTGATTACCTATTGATGTTTCCATCTCAAAATCCATTTAATTTATTTAACCTTTATTTCAAAATATTTAGTTATTTAACAAAATGTTTCTTTCATAAATCACTTAACTGCTTTTAAAAGCTGCAAGCAGTACTTTGATGAAAGTACTGTTTGATCAGCAGTACTTTGAATAAAGTACTGATTTATCAAAAAATAAATTATTCAATAAAACTCATACCAGTTTACTCATCTTCTTCAGCAATGGTAGTCCAGTTGATAAATAAATTGATAACCATGCAAGCAGTTTCATTATCCTCTTCTACTTCCAATCCATGCTCTAGCATTCTTCTCATGAGCTCAACTGTGAGAGGATATCTTCTGTTTAAAAACATGTGTATCATTTTACCATTCTCCAGCTCTAAAACATGAACTCCAGATTCTTCAAAGAATCTCCAGCAAATAATTTCCCAGTTTTCTTGATTCTTCCATATATCATCAGTGCTTTCCTCTTCTGTTTCCCACATGGTTATAAGATCTCCAAGCAAAACCAGACCAATTCCTTCTGATGGAATATCTCCAAAATAAGCTTTCACCACATTATATAGATAGAATAGATCCACTCTATCTATAATATGTAACAAATCCCATAACCTATTGAAAACTTTGAAGCTTTCATCTTCCTTATGAAAAATCATATAATCTCCTTCTTTGGATTTCACAGTATCAAAAGCACTAATCTGAGATTTGTTCATCTTCATGTCAGCATCTTCTTTTGAATAATCAAAATCTACCACTCTGAGATAATTTCTTAATGCATCTTTAGACTCAGATCTTAACTCAACTCTTTCTTTCTTTGAGAACTGTCTATCTGTATTTTCAATTTTTCTTTTTCTTTTTAAGCTCTTCTTCCTTTCAGCTTCAGTCCAAGAAGCTTCTTCTCTAAAATCCTTGATATCTGCAACACTCTTCTTATAAGCCTCTGTTTCAGCATCATAGAGTCTTTTCATGTCAATATAGTTCAGCTTCTGCAATCCTTTATACCCTCGACCTTTCAAATTTGCCATCATAGCATTCATGTCCTTAGCTAAATTAGGTCTTCTAGGCATATATCTAATAGGAGTAGGTGATTGTAATGGTTCATCAGCTTCAGCATCTAATTGCTCTTGCAACTTTTTAGCCACTTCTCTACTTTGAGCTTTTTAAGCTTCTTGAGTTGCTCTATCTTTAGCATTTAACTCTTCTTGAAGTTTTCTAGCAGCAGCTTCATTCCTAGCAACTTCAATTTGTCTAATCTCTGACAAAGTAAGTTTCTTCTTCTTTACTTCTACTAAAACACCTTTCCCTTTATCCTTAGGATCAATTGCAGGTTGAGAAGTTCTTTGTTGTTCATCTTCTTGCACTTCTCGAATAGTAACACCACCTCTAGGTTGTGATAAATCTTCTAAAATTGTAGCAATGAACTCATCATCACTTACAGAATGAATTGGTTTGAGTGTAGCTTCCTCCTCTTCTTGTATAACAGTTGTAGAAGGACCAGCTTCCTCTTCAAAATTCAAAACTCTTGGAGTTATCACCTCTTGTCTAAAAGTACTTTGCTGTTGAAGAGCAGTACTTTGTTGTTCAGTACTTTGAACTTGTTCAGTACCTTGAACTTGTTCCTCTTGTTCATCAGTACCTTGAATGATCTTTGCTTGTTCATCAGTACCTTCAGGTTCTTTCTCCTTCTCAACATCTTCTTTCAAATTTTCTTCTTCTAAATTCCTCCCCAAGTTGACAGAAGATTGTTGATGAACCTTTTGGCGTTTGCTTTTTCGAGACTGCTTTTGCGCCTTTTTCTTTGATTTAACCCAGATACGAAATTCTTGAACTAATGGCCACACAAAAATCTTTAGCCTTCTAAACTTCAGTTTTAATTTCTTTATCTGTTTGGCTTGAACCTCAGTAGTCTTTTTCAACTTAACCAACTCCCTTGTCAAAACATAATTATCCAATGTGATTTCATCAGGAGGTATGGTATGTGAATCCTCTCCTTGAATAGGTGAATGATCCTCTGAATGAGAAACAGGAACAGACCCTTGTGGAGATGGAGAAGGTGAAACTGCAACATCTTCTTGAAGTTCAGTACTAGGAGAAGCAGTACCTTGTAGAGATGGAGTACCTTCTTTTGATGTAGGCTGTGGAGAAGCAGTACTTGCAGAAGCAGTACTTGCAGATGCAGTACCTTCAGTATCATCAGCTTTAGTATCAGCTCTAACAGCCTGAACAACATCCATCATGGAAGTAGTTAAAGGAGTATCTGGACCTCTGAATAAAACACTCCTTTTTGCCATAAAAGTAAAAATCTTTGATTGTTGAATAATAACAGGCAATAAAGCTGTAGGTTTTGGCACATCAGAAAGTCGCTTGTTCAAGAAAACCTATATAAACCTTGGGTACATTAGCCAAGTAGATCCATGTGAGATATGTGAGAGCATTCCATCCAATATGAGCCTTGAGAAGTTAAAAACTCTATCTGTAGCTAACCCAACCATAGCAGATGCTATATTTGACCCAAACTGCTCCCAAGAGGTACTCTTAGCACTTATGCAGTGGAGCAACACATGAACCAAAAACTTCCAATGCGGACAAAATAGTTGTTTTCGAAATGTTTGTTCATTCAAAGATCCTTCATAACCAATATGTCGAAAAGTATCCCATATCAACTGCTTATCAAACCTTATAGCCCCATCTGCATCATTGAACAATAAATATTCTCGAATGGAGTCTTCAGTAATCTTAACAGTTCTTCTAGCAACTGTGGATCTAATATAATATTCATCATTCTCCATGTTTTCTCTAGCATTAGCCCAAAACTCTTGAATCCAGGGCTCAATTATATCTGGCTCCACTAAAAGAGCATAACTGATAGGCGAACCAGTAAGATAATCAATTATATCAGGAAAAAGTATATTCGCGTCAGTCTTATCCAAATTAGCAACCATATTATGCTTTGAAACAGTAGGACGATTCGCCATTGTTGATTATGTAAGCACAAAAGAGTTGTAATCGAAGAATATGAATATAACGAGAGAAAGATGGAAAAGATTCTAAGGTATCAATATGAGAGGGAAAATCGGAAAGTAGGTATTTATAGGTGAGATTTGAAAAATCACAACCTAAAATAACATTGTTACCGTTAGCATTAATAACCCCTCAAGATAACCGTTGGAACAGTACTTTAATAAGACAAACAGTACTTCCACGTAAGCAGTACTTTCACGAAAAACAGTACTTTTCCAATTTCTCCAGTATCAACTAAGTATACATAACTAGCCTCCCCTCAAGCATTACACAGGACTATACAAATACTAAATAGTCCTCCCCTTAAATGTAGCTCAGTAGTTAATCATGCCAATGCTCACCACCAAGTGAGTGAATCTAGAAACATCAAAACCTTTGGTGAGTAAGTCAGCTACATTATCATCTGTGTGAACCTTAATCACATTAATAAGCCTGTGCTCATAGCAATCTCTGATAAAGTGATGCCTAATCTGTATGTGCTTGGTCTTGGAATGATAAACTGGATTTTTCACAATACAAATAGTACTCTCATTATCAATGTGAATAGGAGTATTCTTGAAATTGAATCCATAGTCCAAGAGCTGATTTTGCATCCACAAAACTTGTCCACAACAGCTTGCAGCAGCTACATATTCAGCTTCAGTAGAGGATGTTGCTGCAATTGTTTGTTTCTTGCATTGCTAGGAGACTAATCTTCTTCCAAGATATTGGCATCCTCCAGTGGTTGATCTTCTATCATAGTTATCACCTGCATAATCACTATCTGAAAAAGCTTCTAAATGAAAAGGTGACTCCTTTGGATACCACAACCCCAACTTTGGTTGTTGCTTCAAATAACAAAAGATTCTCTTTACTGCATTCATGTGAGAGATCTTTGGTGAGACTTGATATCTAGCGCATAGACAAACTGCAAACATGATATCAGGCCTTGATGCAGTGAGATACATAAGAGAGCCAATCATGGATCTATAAAGCTTGACTTCAACAGGTTGTCCATCTTCATCTTTGCCTAATGAATTGATAGATTTAATAGGTGTAGTAACAGTCTTCATATCATCAAAATTGAACTTCTTAAGTATGTCTGTAACATACTTGTCTTGACTGATAAAAATACCTTCCTTTGACTGCTTAACCTGAAGTCCTAAAAAGAAAGTCAACTCTCCCATTGAACTCATTTGAAATTCTTTCTGCATCAGCTGCTCAAACTCCCTAACCATGGACTGTTTGGTAGCCCCAAAGATGATATCATCAACATAAACTTGAACTAACATGATATCTTTCTTGCCTCTCTTGATAAACAAAGTCTTATCAATAGCTCCCCTTCTGTATCCATGTTGCAATAAGAATGTTGAGAGTCTCTCATACCAAGCTCTAGGTGCCTGATGAAGGCCATAAAGAGCCTTAACCACCTTGTAAACTTTGTTTGGGTGTTTAGGATCTTCAAAACCAGGAGGTTGTTTGACATAAACTTCCTCTGTAATCTTGCCATATAAAAAGGCACTCTTGACATCCATCTGGTAAACTTGAAATCCCATATAAGAAGCAAAAGCAAGGAATATTCTAATAGCTTCTATTCTTGCTACAGGAGCAAACACTTCATCATAATCTACTCCTTCTTCTTGTTTGTATCCTTGTGCTACTAACCTTGCCTTATTCTTGATAACATTACCTCTTTCATCTCTTTTGACTCTAAAACCCCATCTGGTTCCAATAACTCTCTTCCCATCTAGAAGATCACATAAAACCCAAACTTCTTGAAGTTTAAATTGAAGAAGTTCTTCCTGCATAGCTTCAACCCAGCTTTCTTTAGTCAAAGCTTGAGCAATATTCTTGGGTTCCTCTTGAGAGATAAAACAAGTAAATAGGCAGGTTTGGTGGTCCTTATGATTCAGCCTGTTTTGTTTATACACAAAGCTAAGTAAAGCATTGTGAGATGTAGAAAAAGTCTTAGCTCTGTGTCTAGTCATCACTCCAGAAGTGGAAGGACCAATGATTTGATCAGAAGGATGATCCTTATGAGTTCTTATGTTTGGAGACTGTGGAACTCCATAATTATCCTCTAAATTAGTAACATCAGCACCTTCATTGGAATTTGGGAAAATACCTTCATCTTCGAGTTCATCATCAGTATCTTCTAACCCAGGCATGGTATGATCATCCAGATCATCTAAAGTACTGTCAACTGGTGCAGCAGTACTTTGGTCAAAAGTACTGTGCAAAGTACTGTGAGAGTACTCTGTAGTCTTGTTCTTCTTCTTTGCCTCTTCATAAGCTCTCCTTTGTTCATCAGTGTAAGAATGTGCTATAACATCTTGAAGAAGCATCTGATTAAGTTCCTCTTGAATAGATTGATCCTCAGCAGATAAAGAAGATTCTGGAGCAACAGTACTTTGCTGTGGGGCAATAGTACTTTGTGTTGGAACGGCAGTACGTTGTTTTGAACTAACAGGATCTTCATCAGGAACAGCATCAGGTCTAATATGAACTCCATGAACAACATATTGTAAATCTTCTCCACTATGCACTGGTTGATTTTCTTCTCTAACAGGTACATAGTTCATAGATGGAGTTAAAACCTCAAGATCAAACATCCAATCAGGACCTTTACCTTTCTCATTGTCTTGATCTTCTAAAAACTCAATATGAAGAAAATCTTGAACCTTCTTAGTAACTTTGTTGTATACTCTAAAGCCCTTACTGTTAGTGCAATAACCCAATAAGTATCCTTCTTCTGACTTGCCATCAAACTTCCCCAGATTATCAATAGTGTTTGAAATAGTAAGAGGGCATCCAAAAGGTTTCATTAAACGAATGTTGGGTTTATTTCCAATTAGCAATTCATAGGGTGTCTTCATATGTGGTTTGGTAACTGAGACTCTGTTAAGTACATAGCAAGCAGTACTTACAGCTTCTGCCCAGAACTGAATAGGTAGTTGAGAATCTGCTAACATTGTTCTTGCTGCTTCAATCAAAGTCCTATTCTTCCTCTCTGCAACACCATTCTGTTGTGGTGTTCTTGCAATACTAAACTCCCTTTTTATGCCTTTGTTAGCACAAAATTCATCCATCAGCTTGTTCTTGAATTCAGTCCCATTATCACATCTAATACCTCTAACCTTGAGTCTCAATTGATTTTCAAGGGCTATAATCAGTGTCTGAATAGCATCAAAAGTATCATCTTTAAAACCCAAGAAAAATACCCAACTGAATCTACTACAATCATCTGTTACGACTAAGCAGTACTTTTTCTTGTTTAAACTTGCCACAGAAACAGGTCCAAACAAATCCATATGTAAAAGCTCCAAGGGTTCTCTAATAGTTCTCTCCTCAAGCTTCTTGCAGGAAGCTTTGTGTTGTTTACCCTTCTTGCATGCCAAGCATGATTGATCATTCTTGTAAGTCTTTGAAGGTAAACCTCTAACTAGATTGCCTTTGACCAGTTTGTTGATATTCTTGAAGTTAACATGGCCCAATCTTCTATGCCATTGATGTGCCTCTTCAGATGTTGCTTTAGCCACCAAACATGTAGCTCTTCCATAGGAATGTAGACTCTTCATGTCTAAGCTATACACATCATTTGTCCTTGGTACTCTAAGAACTACTAATTCATCATCAACAGGCTTAAAGTCAGAGGAAAGGATAAGACATTATGTGTCAGTGAATAACACAGGATGCTTTTTATCACAGATTTGTGATACTAACAATAGATTAAATTTTAACTCCTTCACATATCTAACATTCTCAAAATCTATAAGCCCTGCTTTGATAGTCCCTTTTCCAGTAATCTTTCATCCATTGGGATCATTCCCAAATGCAACTCTTCCTCCACTAATCTTTCTAAAATCAGACAGGATCTCTTTGTCTCCTGACATACTTCCAGAGCAACCACTATCCACAATAAGATGATCTTTAAGCTCCTCTTCTGGGTTGCCCTGCACACAAAGAAAAGAGTTAGAAACTTTTAGGAACCCAAGCCATTACTGACTTGTGTTCCCCTTGTGGAGTTACAAACTCAAATTTTTTGAGTATGTAATTTCCACTATCTTTCAAATGATGATCTAGAATTATCTTTTGATCTTTAGCATGTGGATTTTCAAAACTTTCTTGTTTTTCAACACAAATCTCTTTTTCTTGCATCACAAAAACATCTGATTCACTTTTGGTTGAAAGTACTGTCTGTCCCTCTGCAGTACTTTCCCTCTTAACCCATTCTGTTTTAACACTTGGTTCCTGTGATCTAAATCTCCTATGTGAATTGTAATACCTTCTAGGTTGATAGTGAGATCTCCTAGGATTCCTATACCAAGTAGTGTGATCAGTACCTTGTTTTGTCGGAGCAGTACTTTAAGAAAGTACTGGGCCAGAGTTAACAGTACTTTGGAAAGTACTGTGAGATACTGAAAGTTTTGAAAAAGGTTTTCTCTGATGTGGGTATCTATGATCTGGTGAGAAATTTCTGTGATTGACCCTATTTGAATTATTCCAAACTGGTTTGTGCTCTCTAGGTTTCTGATTGGCAGTCCTGTTCTTTGGAAATTTTCTATGGTATGCTGAGTGATGTTCATAATCCTTAATTAGATGAGTAGGACTAAAACACACAAAACACAGTTTCTGACCCATACTTCCAAAGTGACATCTTCTATGTCTATGCCCAAAATTATTTTGCCTTCTTGGTGAATTATTAAACCTGTGTTGACCAAAATTATCCCAAAAAGGTTTAGCAGTACTGTTTTGAAAAGGTTTTGAAGAAGGTACTGCTTGTTGAGCAGTACTTTGATTTGAAGGTACTGCTTGATTTTGAACATCATTTTCAACAGGTTCTTTGGGTTTTTCAGACCTAGATTGAGCAACGAGCTTTTTCCTAAACTCTAGACTGTCTACTCCAAAACGAGAAACATCAGGCCTAGGGGGTTGATGAATGCCAGTGGGATGGGGAACAACATGATAATCATTAGCTTTCTTATATTCAGGAGGTGAGTCACTTAATGAACCATCATTACTAGATGTATCTACATAATTAATGAGTTCTTCATCACTAGTGGTTATATCCTCATATTCACCTTCATCCTGATTACTAGATTGGTTTTCTTCTAACTTACTAAAATCCATTCCAAAACCTAATCCAGTTTTAAGGTAGGCTCTTTGCTGTTTTTGAACATAAGAAACATGTGACAGACCAGTGATGAGTGTGTAAATACTCATCATTTTTGTCGTATTTAAACTGCCAAAACATACAAAAACAATCAAAAAGATATCAAAATACTTAAAATATCCCAGGGATTGTGTTTTATGTGTTTTAAATGCAAAATGTGCAAAATCAGATGAAAAACATATCAAATTTGCAAAAATTGCAGTTTTAGTCCCCCAAGTTTATAAAATTGTCAAAAATAGTCCCTGAGCCCAAATTTCAAAAGAAAAGTCACCAAAGGTCCTTTTGTAATCACAAATTGTCATATTTAGTCCTTTGGTGGAAAATCTAAAAGTTTTGAGAAAATTACAGTTTGGTCCCTGAGCTTTTAAATTGGTCAAAATTAGTCCTTGGGAATTTCAAAAATGTCAAAAACTAACCCTTGGACTATTAAATATTGGCAAAACAAACCCTTGGATCACTCTTCATAATTTACAGATTGGGTCCCTCATCTTTCAAAGATTTACATGTTTGGTCCCTTGTGTTAATATTTCTACAAACCATTCGGACCTAAATAATTACCCAAGCCCAACTAAACCCCTGGCCCAATCATGTTTACCCGGTCCAATACCCCAACCCGACCAACCCAGTATTTAAATATATTAACCCGCCCCCTAAAACCTGTCATCCCCGACAATCTTGTCTGTCTCCCCCCTCCTCCAGCCACCTGCAGACCACCCTACCTCACCCTTTGTCTCCCCCACCTTACCTACCCATCCCACCACAATTAATGCACCTCTTTCCCCTGTCTCTCATATCAAAACAGAAAATGGCGCCAAAACAAGATTAAAGGCCAGGATGAAGTTTAGCCAATCAATGGCTCGGATTGGTGCTGGGATCCACTCAGATAAGTGAGAGAAAGACTTTGGAGCATATAAGAGTCCAAGAGGGAGCAAGTTTAATAGTTAGTTTTAGTTTTTAAAAAAGATGTATGTCGTTTCATGTTTTTTTAGTCTAAAGTAGATTTGCAGTTGTAATTTAAGGCTCCATTGTGTTCAAGTAAACTATTTTAGTGTATCTCAACTTAATTTAAGCATCAATTGCAGTTCATGTTCAATTTCCATGTTACAAACCCACTGTTGAAATTTCCACTCTCAAAATCCTATGTCAACACTTCTAGTCACTTGTTGTTAAGCTCAATCATACTCAAAATAGCTTAGTAAAGCTTTCCATAAGCTCACATTGAAGTTTCATTCACTTTTGGACCTTGGTCAACAAAAGTCAACATAAGCATAAATGGTGCAGAAATGGGAAAGGGTTGTTGCAAGCATGGACTTGGGTTGAATAGTAGCTAGTTGGGTTGGATTATATAGGTTAGTGGTCCATTTGTTTCAGTAATAGCTAGCCATTGTGGTTGTGGACCTTTGTAAGTGATTTTCTCCAATTCTTGCATAATCTGTATTTATAGTTATAACCTGTTAAAAATCTGTTCCAATAGTTGTATTTAAGTTACATTAACTTAGATTGATCATTATTGTTAGTTGGATCATTGTTTGGATCAAACTTGAGTCATAATCAGTAGTTATAGGGGTGTTTGGATTATTAGCTTCATCTGTTTTCAAAGGTTGTTCAGTGTTTGAGATAAGTTGGATCACATTTGTTTAGCCCATGTATACTCTTATCTTTCCTAGTTTGGTGCCTGCAACCATCCTAAGTCAACATTACATGCATCTGTCTTGTTATGCTTAACTGTTGAGACTTTTGCATTTCAAATACTTATTTTGTGTTTAAAAATCATAAACAAAGCTTTTGTTAACTTCCTTTCATCAATATACACCTAGATCAGTCATAAAAATTGGATCAAACTTCATCAAAGTCAAACTGTCAATTTGTTCAAAAAGTCAAAACTTGTCAAAACTTGGATTTGTGCAGAACTTGCAGCAGTCACACAGGTTTTATTAAGGCTTTGTAGGTTCTGGTTTTTGGTCTATAAGTAGCTTACTAGGTGGTCTTTAAAACCTCTTATCTGTTTTAAGCTTAAGCTTTCTGGATAGGCTTGTTCATAAGCTCTAAGTCTGGTCCTTTTTGCCCTGCTCCAAGCTCAGTTGATACTGAGTTTTTCTCAGTTTTACCCAAGCTTGCACAGGGCTTATAACTACTTCTCATAGTCTAATTTTTGGAGTATATGATCTCAACCAGGTCTAGAATAAGTTCCAACTTGCAGTTTCCAGCTTTAGCTTAACTTGTACCCTGTGCTTGTGCTTAAAGTAGACACATAGAAACTGTTTTAGCTTAAACTCATAATCACCAAATCCTTGTAACTTGCAATTCAGTAGCTGTAGCTTGTTGCTTTTAGTTGTATTTTGGTTACTTTTGCATATTATAGCTTCTGTGATCAGTGGGTTGCTTGTTTTGATCATTTGCTTATCAAGTGCTTATTTCAATAAGCACTTGATTCATCAGTTCCATTTTTCTCCACACAACCACCTGTTTTTCCAATTTTCATAGCTTCTTAATATTAATTTAGAGTTTCCCTGAAATTTTCAGAATTTTCCTAGCTGTTTTTCTATTTTTCTTGATTTTAATTAGTTTTTAGCACTTTTTAAATAGCATTTAATACAAAAAATTCAGAAAAGGTTCAAAAAAATAATATTTCAATTTTCTTAGGTTTAGATAAATATAAGTAGTGAAAAAAGTAATTTTCCAGATTTTTCATAGTTTATTTGGTAATTTTTAGTAATTTAATTAGTTTTTAATAGTTTAAAATTCCTAGAAAATAGAAAAATAATCATAAAAATACAAAAATAGTTTTGAAAATTCTAGTTTGTTATTTTAGACTTTTCCATTTCATAATTTTATTTTTCTAGCTTTATTTCCTATTTTCTTGTATTTTAGGTAATTATTTAATAGTTAAAAATAGTTTTTAATTAATAATAATTAGATAATTAGTCATAAAAATAATTTTCCTTTTCTATAAAGTTTCTTATATCATTAGGTTTGTAAAAATGTATTTTTCATATTTTTAGGACTTTTATTTCTTAGATTTCACTTTTTATTTTTGCACGTTTACGTAATTTTATTTTAAACGTAAGTTTTTAGTTTTAATTTTTAACGTTCATCATTTTAAATATAGTGATAGCGTTTATTTAATAGATTTTATCTTTTTAGTTTCCTTTAATTTGCATTTAAGCCGTTTTTATGTGTTGGCTTTTCCTGTAGTTATATCAATCTCAAATCTCTTTTTCCGTCCAAATCTCTCGATCACTATACGTTGGGTGATCCATTGCACAGCTCGCTGGGACATAACGACCCGGGGAAACACTATACTCCCCAGATCTTCATTGATTTCGTGCTTAAGCAGTTTTAAGCTGGTTACGGTCCGCCATTCACAAGTGGCGGGCTTGTGTGATTTAGCTTGACTGTTTTGCGCGCATCAAATTTTTGGCGCCGCTGCCGGGGAGCTGTGCGTGCTGATTGTCTTACGTCTAGCAGATTAGTTGTTTGAGCCTCACTCTTTGTTCATACCATCCATCTGTATATGTTTATATTTTCTTATCTAAAAAACACAAAAATATTCTTCTCATTCCTCTTATTCGTTGATTCTATTTCTCTTACCCTCTTTTGCCGTTTAATTCTATTCTTCGTATCCTCTCAATCATTTGATTCTCTTCTTAATCCTCTAAATGTTTAATTCTCATGGCGACGATCGATTATCCTCGTTGTTTCCACTGCAAAAGCCGTATGGAAGAGGATCAGCTCGATTGTCAGAATCCGGATTGTTTATGCAAGCGATGTGGAAGGATGGGTGCAAGCAAATATTGTTATTGGTGCGAATTATCTGATAACTCTCTCGATGATTCTCCAAGTTTTTCCGACCATCCGCCACAACCCGATGAACCCGTTCAAGAACCGGAGACCATAACGGAAGTGGTGGAAATTGCTAGCTCTCAGAGCACACCACTTGTCCCACCTCCGGATTTTTCTGAATGTTCTTCGCGTCTTGATAGTCATTCGGATCATCATGTTGGTTTTGTTGATTCTTTGAATAAACTGATTCCTCTTCATAACTCTCAAATGCAATCGTTTATTCCTTGTGTCGGTTGTGGTGAGCCTCTTTTTGGTTCACCCTGTCGTTGGTGTACGTGTGTACAATGTGGTAATGATATTCATAACGGGAGTTGTTTGTTTTGTGGTTCGAGGAATTCATTTGATTATGATCCTAATCAGAACTCATTTAACGACTCCTCAAACTTTTCCAATTACCCACCACAGCCCGACTATTCTTCATATAATCAACATACCTGCTGTGAATTTTGTGGAGGTCCTCACCAAGGATTTGAGTGTCAATCCGGAAACACGTTTGTCTATGAACAGTTTTCCGGTGATGCTCAGAACTTTGGATATGACCAAAATCCATATGATTCACCTGTCCAGACTCAACAGTTTTACTGTTGTGAGTACTGTGGAGGTCCCCATTTCAGCTCTGATTGTCAAATAGGGAACCCAGTTCCTTGTAACAATCATGACTCTTACATGTTTGACAATTTCCAACCTCCACAGCACTATACGGTTCAAACTCCACCTGAGCCGTTATCTCAAGAAATCTCCCAGGATTTTGAAACCGCAATAAAAACACTTGAGGATATGATGAGTAACTTTAAGAATCAAGTGAGTGGTGAAAAGACCATAGGAGAATTGCTAGCCGAAGAGCGAGCGGCCCGCCAATCCAGGGAAGAATTATTAGCCCTAGAGCATGCAGCTCTAAGGCGTTCCCAATTTCTTAAGGCGGCTCTATATGATGATGACGAGGAGGGTTTTTATCCTTTTAAAAGTAATATCTCTCAACCCCCTCAGTCAGTTGATATTCCAGCAGTTGAGATTTCATCTCAAACAACTGCTATCACACCCGAGATTCACACTCACTCTCTTATTATGGGGGACGAGCATCTCGACACTGTTCCTGAAAAGGAATCGGACGAATTCATAAAGTCTAGTGTTGAGAACCTTGTCCCAATCCCAAGAGAGTCACAGGGAATTCTTGATCATGTGTGTGATATCCCTCCTCCTCTTGTCATCCAAAATGATCATGTTGAGATGTCCTCTGATTCTGATGATGATGATTCGTTATCTTGTGGAGACATCGCTTATGTGGAAGATTTACCTTCTGAGCTTGTTAGCTTAGAAGAAGAGAATGATGAAGCTACTGACACTGAAATCAAAGATGAAGCTCTTCGAGCAACATTATTGAATGTCAGTCTTCTCATTTCTAAAATCGAGGCTTTCAAAGAGAAACCTATTTCATCTCCTACCCCCATTAAGGGTAGTGACATTCTTTCCGATGATTCTATTCCGGAAATGAAAGCCTCCTGTTTTGATAATATGGGAGAGAAGATTAGTGGCAGTACCACTTCTCATTCTCATAATTCTCTCCTTGATCATGAATCATTTACTTTTGAGGAGTTCACCATTGAACCCACGCATATCAATTCTGAATATGATTCATTTACCTTCATGGAGTTCTCAGATGAACTCACTCATATCATATCTCCGCGGGAGTATGATAAATTCTACTTTGATCTAGACACTCCCAAGATTTGTCTTGATCACATAAGCTTAAATGATGAGATTCATAATCCTGAAATTATGGATCCTCCTATAGATGAAGATGAGTTAGTCATGATGTTTATCATGATTTTCTATCTCTTCTTCACCTATCCCGTGGCTTCTCCTGTTCTTCACTCCTTCGGGAATGAAGACATTATCTTTGATCCCGGCATTTTCATGTACCATTATTTTTGAGCCGGTTCTATGTATATCTCATCGGTGTGGAACTTTCACGTACTTCAATGTTTATCCAAACATCTTGAATGAAAGTCCGATGGAGATTGTTTCTTCCACTTTACTTCCCCATGAACCAATGAATTCGGGGTCGAGTCAAGCTAGCGACTCGGGAATCAAAAACAATAGCACACTGTATGGGTTTTCACCCATATTTCTGACTTCTTTCTATTTTCTACCACCCTAGTGTGGGGGGGTTGCCCCACATGTTGTGTATATAAGTCTTTTCAAAAAAAAAAAAATCTTCTTTCTAAATAATGGCCGTAGTATTTCCCTTTCACGTTCTTTGTTTCGGCATAACCGCCGGTACTTTGAATATTGAGGGCAATATTCATCTCAGTGTGGGGGGGATTCTCACGAATTTTATCATGTAATTATACCGCCTAATCCCCCCGTTTTTGGCCAAAATTTTTTTTTGGAGTAAGTGTTCTACACTTACTCAATTGGTTATCAGTCCGCCATGTCTGTAAGACAAAAGGATTGGCTAATCCAGGAGCAAACGGCTCTTGGTAAAGATTTCTCAAATCCGTTTATATGGCTTGCAATTTGCCCAAAATAGTATGGTATTCAGCTCACCATATCCTAAAAAGTGAAGAGTTGGCTAGCCCGCAAGGTTATGGCTTGTGGTAAAGGCAGTGGAAAATCCATAATTGGTAATCGACTCACCAAAGATAATATTGATAATTTATCTAAGAGTTGGCTAGTCCAGAAGGGTACGGCTTCTGGTAAAGACAAAATCAAATCCGTTGAAAGCTGGTGGTTTGCTCAAAATCACATGGTTATCAGTGTACCATGGTTCTTACTTGAACTGAAACATTTGGCTACTCCAGAAGTAATGGCTTTTGGTAAAGAGATGAAATCCATTAGTTTTTCTCAAAAGATTGCTAGGGACTAGCAATAGTTTAGTGTGGGGGATTGATGAGTGTGTAAATACTCATCATTTTTGTCGTATTTAAACTGCCAAAACATACAAAAACAATCAAAAAGATATCAAAATACTTAAAATATCCCAGGGATTGTGTTTTATGTGTTTTAAATGCAAAATGTGCAAAATCAGATGAAAAACATATCAAATTTGCAAAAATTGCAGTTTTAGTCCCCCAAGTTTATAAAATTGTCAAAAATAGTCCCTGAGCCCAAATTTCAAAAGAAAAGTCACCAAAGGTCCTTTTGTAATCACAAATTGTCATATTTAGTCCTTTGGTGGAAAATCTAAAAGTTTTGACAAAATTACAGTTTGGTCCCTGAGCTTTTAAATTGGTCAAAATTAGTCCTTGGGAATTTCAAAAATGTCAAAAACTAACCCTTGGACTATTAAATATTGGCAAAACAAACCCTTGGATCACTCTTCATAATTTACAGATTGGGTCCCTCATCTTTCAAAGATTTACATGTTTGGTCCCTTGTGTTAATATTTCTACAAACCATTCGGACCTAAATAATTACCCAAGCCCAACTAAACCCCTGGCCCAATCATGTTTACCCGGTCCAATACCCCAACCCGACCAACCCAGTGTTTAAATAATATTAACCCGCCCCCTAAAACCTGTCATCCCCGACAATCTTGTCTCTCTCCCCCCTCCTCCAGCCACCTGCAGACCACCCTACCTCACCCTTTGTCTCCCCCACCTTACCTACCCATCCCACCACAATTAATGCACCTCTTTCCCCTGTCTCTCATATCAAAACAGAAAATGGCGCCAAAACAAGATTAAGGGCCAGGATGAAGTTTAGCCAATCAATGGCTCGGATTGGTGCTGGGATCCACTCAGATAAGTGAGAGAAAGACTTTGGAGCTTATAAGAGTCCAAGAGGGAGCAAGTTTAATAGTTAGTTTTAGTTTTTAAAAAGATGTATGTCGTTTCATGTTTTTTTAGTCTAAAGTAGATTTGCAGTTGTAATTTAAAGCTCCATTGTGTTCAAGTAAACTATTTTAGTGTATCTCAACTTAATTTAAGCATCAATTGCAGTTCATGTTCAATTTCCATGTTACAAACCCACTGTTGAAATTTCCACTCTCAAAATCCTATGTCAACACTTCTAGTCACTTGTTGTTAAGCTCAATCATACTCAAAATAGCTTAGTAAAGCTTTCCATAAGCTCACATTGAAGTTTCATTCACTTTTGGACCTTGGTCAACAAAAGTCAACATAAGCATAAATGGTGCAGAAATGGGAAAGGGTTGTTGCAAGCATGGACTTGGGTTGAATAGTAGCTAGTTGGGTTGGATTATATAGGTTAGTGGTCCATTTGTTTCAGTAATAGCTAGCCATTGTGGTTGTGGACCTTTGTAAGTGATTTTCTCCAATTCTTGCATAATCTGTATTTATAGTTATAACCTGTTAAAAATCTGTTCCAATAGTTGTATTTAAGTTACATTAACTTAGATTGATCATTATTGTCAGTTGGATCATTGTTTGGATCAAACTTGAGTCATAATCAGTAGTTATAGGGGTGTTTGGATTATTAGCTTCATCTGTTTTCAAAGGTTGTTCAGTGTTTGAGATAAGTTGGATCACATTTGTTTAGCCCATGTATACTCTTATCTTTCCTAGTTTGGTGCCTGCAACCATCCTAAGTCAACATTACATGCATCTGTCTTGTTATGCTTAACTGTTGAGACTTTTGCATTTCAAATACTCATTTTGTGTTTAAAAATCATAAACAAAGCTTTTGTTAACTTCCTTTCATCAATATACACCTAGATCAGTCATAAAAATTGGATCAAACTTCATCAAAGTCAAACTGTCAATTTGTTCAAAAAGTCAAAACTTGTCAAAATTTGGATTTGTGCAGAACTTGCAGCAGTCACACAGGTTTTATTAAGGCTTTGTAGGTTCTGGTTTTTGGTCTATAAGTAGCTTACTAGGTGGTCTTTAAAACCTCTTATCTGTTTTAAGCTTAAGCTTTCTGGATAGGCTTGTTCATAAGCTCTAAGTCTGGTCCTTTTGCCTGCTCCAAGCTCAGTTGATACTGAGTTTTTCTCAGTTTTACCCAAGCTTGCACAGGGCTTATAACTACTTCTCATAGTCTAGTTTTTGGAGTATATGATCTCAACCAGGTCTAGAATAAGTGCCAATTTGTAGTTTCCAGCTTTAGCTTAATTTGTACCCTGTGCTTGTGCTTAAAGTAGACACATAGAAACTGTTTTAGCTTAAACTCATAATCATCAAATCCTTGTATCTTGCAATTCAGTAGCTGTAGCTTGTTGCTTTTAGTTGTATTTTGGTTACTTTTGCATATTATAGCTTCTGTGATCAGTGGGTTGCTTGTTTTGCTCATTTGCTTATCAAGTGCTTATTTCAATAAGCACTTGATTCATCAGTTGCATTTTTCTCCACACAACCACCTATTTTTCCAATTTTCATAGCTTCTTAATATTAATTTAGAGTTTCCTGAAATTTTCAGAATTTTCCTAGCTGTTTTTCTATTTTTCTTGATTTTAATTAGTTTTTAGCACTTTTTAAATAGCATTTAATACAAAAAATTCAGAAAAGGTCCAAAAATATAATTTTTCAATTTTCTTAGGTTTAGATAAATATAAGTAGTGAAAAAAGTAATTTTCCATATTTTTCATAGTTCATTTTGTAATTTTTAGTAATTTAATTAGTTTTTAATAGTTTAAAATTCCTAGAAAATAGAAAAATAATCATAAAAATACAAAAATAGTTTTGAAAATTCTAGTTTGATATTTTAGACTTTTCCATTTCATAATTTTATTTTTCTAGCTTTATTTCCTAATTTCTTGTATTTTAGGTAATTATTTAATAGTTAAAAATAGTTTTTAATTAATAATAATTAGATAATTAGTCATAAAAATAATTTTACTTTTCTATAAAGTTTCTTATATCATTAGGTTTGTAAAAATGTATTTTTCATATTTTTAGGACTTTTATTTCTTAGATTTCACTTTTTATTTTTGCACGTTTACGTAATTTTATTTTAAACGTAAGTTTTTAGTTTTAATTTTTAACGTTCATCATTTTAAATATAGTGATAGCGTTTATTTAATAGATTTTATCTTTTTAGTTTCCTTTAATTTGCATTTAAGCCGTTTTTATGTGTTGGCTTTTCCTGTAGTTATATCAATCTCAAATCTCTTTTTCCGTCCAAATCTCTCGATCACTATACGTTGGGTGATCCATTGCACAGCTCGCTGGGACATAACGACCCGGGGAAACACTATACTCCCCAGATCTTCATTGATTTCGTGCTTAAGCAGTTTTAAGCTGGTTACGGTCCGCCATTCACAAGTGGCGGGCTTGTGTGATTTAGCTTGACTGTTTTGCGCGCATCAACCAGCTTCACCCCAAGCAGCAAACTTAGCTAACAAATCATCTCTTTCCTTAGTTAATTTCTTAATTTCAGCAATTTTACAGTTTAATTTCCATTCACTAAGTTTTAACTGGTAATCCTGTTGTTCATATTTTTCAGCCCAAGCTACTTCATTAGTTTCATGTGCTAAGATTTTGGCTTCCATAGATTCTAAGGTTATTTGATAACCAGCTACCTCAGACCTAGCCTTAACACAATTATCTCTCTCAATCACATAACTGCTAAGTAATTTATGATAAAAATCATAGCAATTTGAGCATACCTCAGAGATAGGAGATTGATTTGGTGAAGTAGCCACCAATGCTAGTTGAACAGAATCATCTTCACTTTCCTTGCTCCAATCAAATCTTCCAAAGCCATCATCAGATTCCAAAACAGCATGTTCAGGTTCTAAAGCAAAAACAGTGCTCCAATCCAATGCTTCTACTGAATCTTCAACTTCTTCTTCCACTGCTATCATACAGTAAGTCACTGGTTCATCATCAAATTCTTCACTCCAGTCAACTTCTGATAACTTCTCTTGAGCAACCAAAGCCTTTGTTTCAGTAATTGGAATTTCCTTAAGCTCAAGTTTTGGCTTTTCACATGTCCTGTTTGCTTGATACTTAGCAAACCTGCACTCCCTTGCAAAGTGACAAGTCTTTTGACAATTAAAGCATTCAATTTTAGATTTGTCAAAAGTTATGCCTTGTTTTGGTTTGAAATCAATGCTTTTGCCTGTCTTCTTCATGTACTTTTTGATCCTTGCAGTGATCATAGAAACTTGCCACCTGATATCAATTTCTTCAAGTGCATCTTCTTCAATCTATGCTAGATCTTCTTCATAAGTGACAGGTAAACTAGCTTGTTGTGCAAAGAAGGAGCACATAACTTCATCTGAGGCCATAGTGGTAGTTGGTGTGGCCTGTTGAACATATGAGGAGGGTGTGTTGACAGTAGTACTTTGAGAAACAGTACTTTGAGGAGAAGCAATACTTTTTATGGAAGTACTGGCCTTCTTTTCAGATGATAGAAAAGCAATACTGTGAGACTTAGAATTTGTTTGACCACTCATCTCATGCTCATACACCTTCAGTTGATGATAGAGATCATCAAAGTCCATGACATCCAAACCTTGTTGTCCTCTGATCATTGTAGCAATCACATGCCATGAAGATGGCAAACTCCTTAGAAACTTCAAATTAGCATCCTCAACTGATACTTCTGCCTTGTATAGCTCCAACATGTTGAGAAGATTCTGAAACCTATCATATGCAGCATCAAGACTCTCTCTTTCACCAACTGTGAAAGTTTCAAACTGTTGCTTCAGCAAATTTCTGTGCATCTTTTTAGAGGCTTCATTCCCTCCAAATCTGGTCTTGAGAGCAGCCCAGAGCTGCTTAGCATCTTTAGCATCATGAAATTTAAGAAGATGACCATCTGGGATGGCAGATAATAGAATATTTAGTGCCTTCTCTTGATTCCTTAGGGTTGCTGCTGGTAAAACTGGTTTAGGTGCCTTGGGTTGTCCAGGAATATCAATGGGTTCTGGAACAACTTCATTCCCATTCACTATTACATTCCATAGAGCATGGTCTGTAATGGCAATTTACTGCCTCATCTTCATGCACCAGAGATCATATTCTCCCTTCTTGATTATTGGAATTCTGAGTGAGGTGATTGAGGGTGGTGGAACAGCTTTAGTCGACATGTTGAATATACTTGAAGTAGGGTTTCTTGCTAGTCAGAGTTTCCACACAAGCTCTGATACCACTTGTTGGATCGATATACTTTAATCAAACTAACTTATCTAGCTTGTTAAGGTTTAATAACCTCGGATAAATCCTAAGTTATTAACAAAGAAACACTGAGCAATCTTTATCAAGTATGCGGAATTTACTTAACAAAGCTAAGAAGAATAACCTTTTATTATAAACTCTAAATCTGCTTATTATGCAGATACTCTAATACAACTCTAAGATAATCGAACTTCTCTCTAAAACACTAATTAACTTGTGAATTCGTAAACTATAAAACTCATAGACTCGTACATCTAATGCCAATCTAGGAATCCTTTTATAGGCTCAAGGATATCCTAGTCGGTTTACAATTGATAACCTTGTACGACAAGTAATCTAAACATAGAATACAATACTTTCCATAAACGAATAACAGTTCTTTTGTTCTTGCAGTACTTTGACTTTTAGGTGCAGTACTTTGACTTTATCTTTAGCAGTACTTTGACTCTTTGACTTTTTCCAGTACTTTGCAGCTTACAGTACTTTCATATCTTCAGTACTTTCATGTCATCAGCACTTTCATATCCCAACATACATGTCTTCGATGTCGTTGAGCTACAATCTCAAAAAATCAGCCTCCGTGAAATCATATTCTTGTTCGTCTTGGCGTTTGACTTTGATCTCCTTCAAGAATGATTAATCCCATTTTGTAGTCAGAGTGACATTCATTATAGCAACGATCCTTTTAACACTAAACACCTCCTTGTTCGAATTTAGAACCTGGCAGCTTCTGTAAAACAGACTTCTCCTTGGAGGCCAATGGTGAATTCCATACTTAGCATCAATATCGTAGTCCACCACTTTGTCAACGAACATTCTGGTGGCTTCTTCTTTGATTGCAACATTGGTAGAGAAGACTGCTGCTGGGATGTTGAAGGTAAGTGATGTAGCGTACTTCTTGCTGATGTCGCTACCGCGCTAAAGAAATTCTAGGTCATTGTTGAAGAAGTAGCGGTAAGGAATCTTTGGTTGCTCCGGTCGGCCAATGGTTGATAGCGGTTTGGTCCAGTCGGTGTAATATGGAGTGTTATCCTTTCTTGAGTAGTCGATGTTCGATTCGGGGTTGAGCCAGTCAATGTTGTTAGACATGGCTCGTGCGATGTTGTCGAGATGGTATTCAACTTCAACAGCATTGCCGGATCTATCTTTTAGCAATTGGAATGCTTCGTTCTTGATCATGCGTAATTCCCTCTTCGTCATCTTCTTGACTTTGAATTCATCCTGGATAATTTTCACTTGTTCCATAGTACGACCATCTACCGGTTCTTGACCTTCCGGTAATCGAGGTGTAGCATCAACTAACTTGCTAAACCATTCATATTCTGCAGTGTCATCTTCATCCAACCAGGAGACGACTGAGCTTGATCTCTTCTTCTTCGGTTTGGAGGATGGACCTGGTTGTTGCTTAGTTAATGGTGGGGATGATGGTTGTTGTTGGGGCTCAAGATGTTCTTCGTCTTCACCACCGGTGTATTGAAAATGAGTGGTGGTGGAGACTCAGTATCCTGAGGTTTATCAGAGGGAGGAGTTTGCTGAGATGCTTGTGTAGTAGAGGTGGTGGTGGTGGCATAGATGATTATGAATCGCCTATTTTCTTCTGACGTTTTACCTTTGGATCCTTGTCCGTGTCATCATCATCTCTGTAACGCTTCTCAATATCAGCAGCTTCCTTGGATGTATTCTTAAGTTGTTGAGCAAGGAGAACCTCAAGAAACTTCCATTCGTAAGATGTGAGAGTCGGAGATCGAGCAGACATCTGAGTTATCAAATGTGAAAGTAGATCAGTTTCTGTAACATGAGGTGGCTGGACTAGTCGAGTCTGCATTGTCACCGGTGTAGTGACAATTGTTTCAATGTAGAAAAAAGTTGTTTATGTTAATACAAATAAGCCGTAAAAACGTTTATTTATACTTTACGATCTTCTAATGTTTTGTCGATAACAAACGTAAAATCATTTTAACGAAACAAATAAAATACGTAATTAGTTTGAACTAATAGTTTCTAACACACTCATGTTTTCACATAAAACACTAAAACAAGTATAAGTGATTTTATGATTTAGTATTACATATGTACAACAACTAGTGTTTACATATTTGGGTAAAATATACACATAACTAATATGAAGTATATTGGGTAATATAAATGGGTAGAAAATTAAGTATCACAACCCATTGACCAAATACATTGAATATACTTGGGTACAACCCAAAGTACATGACCCATGGAGCTTGACCCATAACCCATTGCATGACATCATGCTTATATCATATATGGATAATATCCATAACCCATGGTATTGACCCATACCCATGTGACTAGGTGCATTGCACTCAAGATATACATTGTATCTAGTAAAAGACTCATGGATCAACCCATGACCCATAACCAAAATACCCATGGGTAAAGAGGAGCGTCCCACGGATCCCTAGCTTTACGCTAGACGGATCCCTTGTGGGAGGGATCCGTGGGATCCGGGGAACAGTAGATTTTTTCCTCTATAAATAGTGAGCCATTTCTTCATTGTTTCTCACCCCTTTCTCACATACTTTCTCCTTGAGTTTAAAACTCTCTAACCCTAGATCCAAGTGATCTATGTTTATAGTTTTGTTTTTGTGTGATTCTCTAGGTTCCTTTTAAAGGCGAGATCACCACCTTTGAAGTCAAGCAAGCTCAAGTCCATGAGTTGCCATGCTTCCTCATCATCAAGACTACTGAAGTCTTCTTGTTGATGATTCTTTTCTTTCTTCTAAGAAGTGTAGTGTTGAAGACATTAGTGAAAGATGTCTCAAGGGTCAAGACGAAGACATTAGTGAAAGGTGTCGTTCGTCCGTATTATAGGCATTCGTAAAGGGTGCCTAGAAGTCAAGACACAAGACATTAGTGAAGGGTGTCTTGAAGATCTAGTTAGAGGCATTAGTGAAAGATGCCTTAGATGTACATTCGATATGGTATGTTTCGATGTACAAGATAGATTAGCATTAGATCCAAGGATATAGATATCCTTGATGATGTTGTTAAAAGGAGTTGGTCTCCTTTGGGATTAGTCGTTGGTTTAGTGTTGAGTAGTAGTTCCTCCATTGTAATGGAACTAGGTGTTTAGCCTAGCACCTAATAAAGGGTAGGTGACGTTGTGATAGGTGTGGTTCACCTTGGTGTGAAAGAACTAGGTGCTTAGCCTAGTACCTAATAAAGGGTAGGCGACGTTGTGTAGGTGTGGTTCACCTTGGTGTGAAAGAACCAGGTGGTTAGCCTAGCACCGGAAAAAGGGTAGGCGACGTTGTGAAGGCTTCTCCGCCATAAGGAGATTGGTGTAGTGTTTACGAACTCTCGAGTAGGTGACTCGGGGAGTAAAGTAGGGCAAGGAAGGTGTCCTTGCAGCCGAACCACTATAAATACTCGGGTTGTAGTTTTGTGCTTCTTACTCTTATCTTTTCATTACATACTTTTATATGTTTGTCTATCAACATCCAACACACATCCAAATAGATTGACATAAGTTGATCTAAATAGTTTAAAAGATATTTTTAATTGACAAAAGTATTCAACCCCCCCCCCTTTTAGTTTTCCACAATTGGTATCAGAGCTTCGTTACCAAGTTTCTTGATGTATATTGTACTTTAAAAACGTGATACGATCCATGGTTAATTGAAAACTACAAATAAGGTTTTTCATAAAAACAAACACCATGTCTTTTAAAACTCTTTGTTTGGATGTTGATTAAATGACAACATTTTTTTTATTTATTTTCTATTAAAAAGGCACTAATCTTCTTTGTCATGTTGATTAGTCAAAGCTCATACCCACCAAGCTATAGGAATCGCTTGGTAACAAGAATACCTTCCCTAAGAAGGTATCTTAAATGCAAAGGATCCGGAATTGTCTAGTGACATTTGTTGTGTCATTTGTAAAGACATTCCTAAGTGCGTTAAACGTATGATTTTCTACTTATCTCTAAAATGACATTAGCTTGATAAGTAAGTATGCTTACATAGGTATTTATATGATTATCCTTGGTGCATATACATGTATTACATGAAACTTCATTAGGAAGCCTTTTCCCACATACGTGTTATTTTTTTATCTAAAGTCGTGGTATATAAAACTTGTGTTTTATTCCATTTAATCCAAAAAAAAACATATCTTTCCAATAATAAAACAAAACACAAATTTCAAAAATTCCTCCTTCCCCATAAATAAACCATCCGTCGCCCATTTTTTCAAATCTCCACTTTTTCAAATCTTTCATTTTAAAAAAAAAATACCACTCATTCAAAACTTCATCTTCCTCTCATTTCATCTCTTCTCAAATCAAAACCAAGAACATTCGTCATCAACATGGTTTACATCGCCCTCGTGCTCATCACCTTAACACTCATCGCACTTGTGTTCCCTATGATGAAGGTCACATACGGAGACATATACTTTGTGTTGTTAATCTACATTGGGGTTATATACCGAATCCTTTGTATCATTCTTAGAATTGAAATGAAATATTACTAATAGTCTAGTTATCTAGGTTATTATTATCATAATGTGTTTATCATTTCTCTTTGATTTATTTCATTCTATCGTGATACATTAGAAAGCCATGAATGCATGCTAAAAGTAGGCTAAAACACATATCTTGGTATAAAACTGTAAGATCTAAAAACCTATGTGTTTATCAAAGAAATATGTTTCTGTTACTCCAGATCCACGAATCCCTAAAGTTAGACTAGCCGGATCCCTTATGAAAGGGAACCGTGGAAACCGTACATCTGGACAACAGTTTTCCATGCATAATAAAAACCACTTTTTTTCTAAAAGTTATATTCCACTAGAATGTCAAAACCATAAGTGAGTTAAGTGTCATTGTTGTTAAAAACCATTGTTAATAAAAATCTAGTAAAAACGTTAGATAATCATTGGTTGACCACAAACATCACTTTCTATTAACTCATCATTTCTATAAGTTCAACTATGACGCATGAATATGAGTTTGATTTTTCACTCACTAGCGTCTACACTCCAAACATCTCCCTTGAGCCCAACACACCTGGCAATCGTGTTCGTGGGTTCAATAATCTCGAAAACCGTCACTTCCACGAAGGACGTATTGTAGACACCTCTCTACAATTCGAAGAAGGTATCAATACCTCCTACTGAGCCATATGACTAGAATGTCTTCTTGAAATCAACGAGAAGATATGTCCAAGGTTCATAATGGAATTCTTCCGCCAAGTTGAACTCGTTCGTAACGAGGATCGCTCTCTATCTCTTTGGTTTTATATCAAAAACCAAAAGTTTGTTTTAACCCTTGGGCATTTTGCTCACATCCTCCGGATTCCAAATTATGGACAATGTGCCTTCACCGAAGATTGGTCTCTTGATTCCCTCTTCAACTTTCGGGCAGAAAATAGTCCATATTGTTCACACATACCTTCCTCGGAGGATTTAAATAGCATAATATGCAAACCTCGACCATATTACTCCGATACAAACATTATCTTTACATGGGATATCCGAGAAGAGTACAAGCCCCTTGCACTCATCCTACGTGAAAATTTTTGGAGTCTTAGGGGAAATCGAGAAATCCTTCCAGCTTGTTGTGCTCACATAATGTATTGTTTGCTAACACAACAACCATACAATCTCGCCTACTTCTTCGCAAGGCGAATTGTAAATCTTCAAGGCTCCAAGAATAAACTCATCCCTTATGGAATGTTTTTGACGCGTCTCTATCAGAACGTCATGCATTTTCATCCTCAATTTCAAAGTCCGTTGTACGTACTTGTGAACAAGATGATGGAACCGCTAAACACATCACTCATGAAGACTTTCTTCATTCTTGATTCCACCAACACTCATCATTTCTCACATGATCCCTCACATCTAGCCTTAGAAATCTTTCGATTATGGCAAAATTGATCATAATCATCCTTACCTCAAAATTGATTGAAATTGATCAAATTCTAGTTTCCCATCTTAAAGCCTTTGGATATTCTCCAAAACATTATTCTAAGTCACCATATGATCTCTAGGATCATTTAGCCTCACTTGACACTCTAAAAATCTTTTAGTGTCATCTTTGTTCATTCATTGGTACTTATGAAAGTTCCAATCTCTTTCATAAAAGGCAATCATTAGCTACATCACTCATTACCCTCAAGTACTTAAGCACCCCTTCATTTCAAACACTTAGGAAGACTGAAACACTCAAGATGGTATAGATCTTAGACCTTAGAAACATCATCTTTATCCTTTCATAGCTGCTGAGAGCCGGATCCCTAGGACTAGCCTAGACGGATCCCTCGTTGGAGGGAACCGTGGGATCCGGATGACAGATTATGTCAACTCTAGCTAAAACAATCATTTCAAGCTCATCTTTCTAACTCAAACACTCCATCTCATCTTAAATGAGTTCCTAGATCAGTACAAACTCTGAAGTTGACTCTTGTGCATGTTAATCATCACATTCCAATGAATCTTAGTGGCTTAAGTCTTGAATGCACTTGCCAAATCCTTTGCTTTATATACCACATTGTTAGGACTTCTATAGTCATCACCTTTATCCTCATTTTCAGCACTTAAGAAACCTTTACAAACTTCTTGAAATCATCTCATCATGAGGAAAACTCAAAGTAGCAACTTATCCAACAAAGAACCACCCAAGAAAATTGCTCGTGTTGTACACGAAATCACTTCAACTGAATCATCTCCGGTCAAGCCAACAAATGCAAGGATTTCTTCTCAACCAATCAAACCAATTCCTAAAAGGATAGTACCCACAAAACTACCTATGCCAAACACCACCATACCTCGTAGGCCAAACAATATCATCTCCACTAAACCATCACCCTTGGTTCCTAGAGCTATCTCTTTTACAACTACACTAACATCACCATACCTCTACAACTTAGAGGATTTGCCTCCTAGGCCGTCACATCCTACTCCACCGGCAACATTCTCCTCATTAGGAGGAATAATGGAACAAAATCAAAGTGTTGAGTCAACACTAGCTCCAGCTTCCTTTTCGCCGTTACCATCTTATAATCCCATTTGGATTATGAGAAATTATCAAAGTCAACCACCCGACCATATGGAAGTTGACACTTCTCTACCACCACCATCATTTTTGGTCGAGCCATCTTCAAATGCGCCTCCACCAATCCCTCCGTCGTTTGAGGCTCCACAAGCCGCTTCACTTGATGCTTCGCATCAAGAAATTTCATTTCTTCCACCACTACTACCTAGCCATGACAAAGATTGTTATCATTGTCAAAATGTTGAAAGTTTGATACATGAAGTACGAGAAGACCAACGTTTCATGTTCTATCACCTCCTCGAACGTTTCGACGAGATTAAACATAAACAAACTTGAGCTAGAAGATTTTAGTGGTGTCCTAGCTTCAAGCGTTACTTAGATAAGTCTAGTAATTCCAAGTCTTGTATCGACATTTTCTTAGTTTTTAGAGTCATGTATATCATATCTCTAGTTTTATTAAATGAAAATACATGCTACTTGCTATATTTTTTTAGTATATGATTATTTTGTATAATACATATCTCACTTTGATATTAACATAATGTGTTATATCACCATTGCTGAAATTAATCATCAGCTAGACGGATCCCTTAAATTTGCCTAGACGGATCCCTACAAGGAGGGAACTGTGGGATCCGTGATACAGAAAACTATTTTTCTACTAACTTGGATCATATATGCAGGAAATTATGCATTATACTTGTTTTCTAACCTTTGTTTTGTAGTTATTCAATTTACACATAAAAGACATTGACACCCTAAAGCTAGTGGGAGCTTTGTGTCAAAGCAATGCATTGCAAAATTACTTGCAATATTAGGTTTACATTTCATGACATCCCTTTGCAAAATGGCAATCATCAAGGGGGAGCACATTCGTCACATAGACAAAATTTTTTGTAAGCTTAGTTGCAAATGAACTAGGTTAGTATTATTTTCTTGAATCCCTCACATAGGGACGGACTCGTGAAGGGGGAGTAAAGACGAGATCCTTTCCCGTTGCTTGCTCTCTACCTTTTTCTTTTCTATTTTTTCACATGTTTTTCCTAAAAACAATGTGTTAGTTTCCTTTCGAAGCTCTTTTTGTTTCAACAAAAAGGGGGAGAAGAAAGTAAAAACTACAAATTCAAACTTTTACGAATTCTAGTTTTTCCTTAAAATAATTTTATGTTTTGTCATAAAAAAAGGGGATATTGTTAATACAAATAAGCCGTAAAAACGTTTATTTATATTTTACGATATTCTAATGTTTTGTCGATAACAAACGTAAAATCATTTTAACAAAAAAAATAAAATACGTAATTAGTTTGAACTAATAGTTTCTAACACACTCATGTTTTCACATAAAACACAAAAACAAGCATAAGTGATTTTATGATTTAGTATTAGATATGTACAACAACTAGTGTTTACATATTTGGGTAAAATATACACATAACTAATATGTAGTATATTGAGTAATATAAATGGGTAGAAAATTAAGTATCACAACCCATTGACCAAATACATTGAATATAGTTGGGTACAACCCAAAGTCCATGACCCACGGAGCTTGAACCATTACCCATTGCATGACATCATGCTTATATCATATATGGATAAGATCCATAACCCATGGTATTGAACCATACCCATGTGACTAGGTGCATTGCACTCAAGAGATACATTGTATCTAGTAAAAGACTCATGGATCAACCCATGACCCATAACCAAAATACCCATGGGTAAAGAGGAGCGTCCCACGGATCCCTAGCTTTACTCTAGACGGATCCCTTGTGGGAGGGATCCATGGGATCCGGGGAATAGTATATTTTTCCTGTATAAATAGTGAGTCATTTCTTCATTGTTGCTCACCCCTTTCTCACATACTTTCTCCTTGAGTTCAAAACTCTCTAACCCCAGATCCAAGTGATCTATGTTTGTAGTTTTGTTTTTGTGTGATTCTCTAGGTTCCTCTTAAAGGCGAGATCACCACCTTTGAAGTCAAGCAAGCTCAAGTCCATGAGTTGCCATGCTTCCTCATCATCAAGACTACTGAAGTCTTCTTGTTGATGATTCTTTTCTTTCTTTTAAGAAGTGTAGTGTTGAACACATTAGTGAAAGATGTCTCAAGGGTCAAGACGAAGACATTAGTGAAAGGTGTCGTTCGTCTGTATTATAGGCATTAGTGAAGGGTGCCTAGAATTTAAGACACAAGACATTAGTGAAGGGTGTCTTAAATACTTTTATATGTTTGTTTATCAACATTCAACACACATCCAAATAGATTGACATAAGTTGATCTAAATAGTTTAAAAGAAAGTTTTAATTGACAACAATTCAACCTCCCCTTCTAGTTTTCCACGGTTTGGAGAACATCTCTTTAGTTATTCCTGGGACATACTTAATGAGGAACTGATGAGTGTATTCCTTTATCTTCTCTTCCATTTCCCCTTGAATGTCTCTGTTCAGGAATAGCTTGATCTGATCTCTCTCCTCAATGAAATTGTTCATCTCATCGGTAAGTAAATTGACCCTGTCAGCCAGCAAGTTTAGCTTTTTATCAACCATGCTACGTTTTCTTGCTTGTTTTACGACTTTAAGGATCTTTGTCTTTACCCGAGATGCCCATGTATCAGTAGGTTTCTTGATCAACTTAGATGATGATCTGGTTGTTGTATCTATTGATGGTGGTGGTGAAGATTGAGATGAAGATTCAGTTGTGTAAGGATCATGAGGTGGCTCTGAAGATTGTTCAGGATTGTCTCGGATGTAGCTGTCTGCTTCAATTCGAATCCTTTCATCCTCTTCCTTCTTAGCAAGGGCTTCTTCCTCAGCCTTATCCTTTGCTTCTTTCTCCACATCTTCATCTGTTATCTTCTCAGTCTTTTCTTGCTCATCTTCCTCAAAATCAAACTTAACTTCATATTCTTGCTGCTGCTGCTCTGTAGATTCCTTTGTGGTGGCACCAGTTCCCTTATCGGGTTGATTAACCGCATCAAGAACTGGTGTGATAAGAGCTCCACCACTGGAACCTCCAGGGCCTCTCAACTGTTGTTCTTCAAACTCTTTGGCAACATGTTGTAATCTTAGTTGCTTCAGAGTTTTCTGATAATCTCGGTCTTCATCCTTTGGAACATTTTCTTCATCAGAATCTTCTTCTTCTTCCTCTGTCACTGGTTTCTTCCCTTTGTCTGATTGGGGACTTGGTGGTTTGTCTTCCGACATTGGTGAGGATGTATCCGCTGTTGCAGTTTCAGAGTAGTAAACCACCTCTTCAGACTTAGTTGCAGAGTCTTCATCCTCTGGAATAGGTTCCGGTTTGACATTAGGATGAGCGACCTGAGCTGGGACTCTTTTCTTGAGGCTTGGATGCCTCTTCTTATACTTGTTAGCGCTCCCAGTGCTTCCAGTACTACCTGTGCTGCCTGACCTTCTAGTCTTTTTGGTAGGCACAACAAAAGTCTTCTCATCCATAAACCCGACTTTTCCTGCTCTCACTGCTTCTTGGTAACGAAGATATGAAGGAAGACCCTTGATTGTGTCAGTGAGAAGGCAGTCAAGTAACTCTGCTCCTTTTTTCTTTGTTGATGACCCCTTAAATCTGACAACGTTCAAAGTTGGCTCATATAACACAAAGTGATTCTTGGGGTCATTAATTCTCATGGGGATGTCCCGGTTTTTCCCGAGAATGTTCTGAATCAACAACTTTGCGTATCTGATAACGGGAACTTTTGACCCAGGCTTCTTGAGATGCTGCATCATATCTTCCCATATCAGGCTTGCATAATCGATGTGTTGTTTGTTGACCATTCCCCAGAATGTCTGAAGGTGCATGAGTTTAGGATGTTCAGGACCGCTGTCTCTTCTAGATACAGACTTGGCGATCATGATGTACAGTGTCCTCCAGGGCTGAGGGATGTTCTTCAGATCGACAGTGGAGTGTTTGGTGATGACTCCAACAGCTTCATCATAACCAATGTCGACCATGAATTGTATCACATCCTCTTCATTAGGAGTTGGCACATAATCAGCAGGCTGAATTGCAAGCAGAAGAAGAATAGTGCGAAGATCAGCTACCGTGACTGTGACTTCCTTGTTGTTGAGAGTCACTTTGACAGCATCTTGACCATCAATCTTCTCCATCGTGTGCAAGAATTGATGGATATAGATTTCAAGTACTATAGCTGAGTTGGTAAGCATGAGACTGTAGGGATGAGCTCTGAGAAAATCCACGGCAACTCTGAAAGAGGATTCCGAGCAAGTGAGGTTATCAAAATTGACCCTGAGATTGTTCTTTCCAATAATTTTGCGGTAATCTGTTGGGAAGATATCTTCCACTGTGAGTTCGTTGGATGCATTGAGGTTTTCCATGTTAACGTCCATTTCGTGATCTGAAAGATACTGAGGCAAAAGAACCAACATATCGAAAGACATTAAGTTAGTCAAAAGTTGATTTTATTGTCCAATTATTGAAGTTGTTATGTTTATGAATGTTATGAGTCCAAAGTTACAATTAGTCCAATGGTCGAAAGTTGACGTGATAAGTTACGTGAGTTAGTTAATTTTTGAATTTTAATGTCCAAATTTCACTTAATCACACAACGTTTTAACTTTTTGTAGCTTATTAGTGACATTTTGGTTTTGTGACATCATGAGTAACTTATTACAAGTTTTGTACGCGTAACATTTCAAAATAAAGTTACAAGTAGGCTTAGACGTAAGCTAGTGTGCTTATTCATAAACATGACAACCTTAATCGTAGACGTAAGCTTAAGCGTAGGAGCAACCCTTAGGCGTAAGAATAACTTTCGCGTAGGAGTATACTCTTAGCTTATGAGCTTACGCGTAGGCTTAGCCAAAGGATCTTAAGCGTAAGCTATACTCGTAAGAGTAGCCCTTAGGCGTAGAAATCCAAGTTTACGCATATCCTTCACAGGATACGCGTAGTCCTACTGTAGACCCTTATGCATAAGTGTTACGCGTAAGATTGCTCTTATGCGTAACCTCTACGCATAAGGTATTCCTTAAGCGTAATACCAAGAAACCTTATTCTGATCTTTTACGCGTAGGTACCTGTAATAAATTAAACACAATGAACTAATTACATTTCATTCCAAGCACTTTCAGTACCAAAAATATATCAAGAACTCAATCAGTTACGCGAATATTAGCTTAGGCGTAAGAATGTTCTTAAACCCTAAACCCTAATCTTACGTGTAATAGATTAACCATGGAAAATCATCCAAACATTTTCTGCACTATCTTAGATGCTAAAGAAGTAAATTCCAACAAGTTTTAACATCAAACTCTCACTGAATCAAAAACCTCATGTTCATACGCATATAAACCCTAAAAATTTTAATTCTCCAAGTTTGTTGTTTCTGGGTGAGATTCAAGAGTCTATATGCTCAATTAAATATATTATGAACATTTCCTAAGCATCTAATAATGTTAAAACATCCAAATGAAGAAACTCCCAAATTCAACCATAAACCTTAAAATTTGTTGATGGAAATGAGTTTAACATTGATACTATAACGTTTTAACACTACCCATTTCACCAAAAACACAATTTTTCAAAACCCATGATTATACGCATACGCGTAAACCACAAAATCACCCATTTTGAAAAATCTAACCGTATGATTCATGTAAGATTAAAAACCAATGTTTGTAATCACTATTAGAAACGTTTTCCACTCACAATTTTCAAATTTGAAGCACGGATTAGAAGATGAATTCTTAGGCGTGGATTATGAGTAGGTTGAAGTATTAAATGAAAGTAATAAATGTTTTTGATATGTTAGGTGGAGGTTTTATTTAAAATAGGTTTTCAACTTTGACAGGTTTGGCTCCTCCACCACAACAATTTTCAACCAAGACCCATAACTTCCACTTTGGTTAAGCAAAACATCATTCTTTGAAAGAAACTTGACGATACTCCCCCTCTACTTTTGAAGTGATAAAATTTTAAAACATTTGACTCCGAGGAGAGTATTTAACAAGAAACGTATCTACCATTTTAGAAGAAACAACATCTTTTGGTAACATGCAAGTACAAGGTTTTATGAATCTGAAAAATATTTGCATTCTCCCCCTCAACACTTGTTTAGGAAATATTGGGAAAGATTTGATAAAAAAAAGTGTTGACGGAAGATTTATACTTGCAATGTTTGTTTTTGATAGAAAGATAGATAGAAGAATATTTTTTGATTTTATCTGATTTTATGTTTTTATATTTTGTTTTTGATAATTATTTACAAAACAGGTTTTGGTGTTTGACTGATTTCAAGAATGTGTTAAAAGTTCGTCCAGTTCTTCTGGAGTCAAACACCTCATACCAATCCGATGAATCAAATCATTAAATCTGGCAGGAGCCAAGGCTTTAGTGAGAAGCTCTGCCAGGTGGTGTTCAGTACCTACAAAGTATAATTCAACGATACCCTTTTCCACATGCTCCTTTATGAAATGATATCGAAGATCGATATTCTTTGATTTCGAGTGTTGAACTGAGTTGCACGATATCGCAATTGCACTTCTGTTGTCGTAGTACATCGGAATTCTGTCAAATATGTAACCATAATATTTGAGTTGTGTTCGCATCCATATGACTACATATTCGGCTTCAGTCGATGACAACTACGTACAATATTTTTTCTTCGACTGCCTTGACACCAATTTATCACCAAGGAATTCTAGAGCCCCTGAAGTACTTTTCCGTGCATCTAGGCAACCTGTGTGATCAGCGTCTGAAAAAGCTATTAGTTCAAAACCAGAATCCTTCAGATACCAGATCCCCAAATTAATGGTTCCCTTGATGTATCAGAGGATTCTTTAAGCCTCAGAGAGGTGTTTCTCAGTTGGTCGCGACTGATAACGGGAGCATAGATAAACTGCAAATACTATGTCAGGTCTACTGGCTGTTAGATACATGAGAGACCCAATAATACTTCGGTATTTGGTAGGATCAACCAATATCCCATGTAAATCAGCATCTAGTTTGTTGGTATGTGCCATTGGTGTTACATAGGTGTCACTACTCTGCATTCCATGTTTGTTTAATATTTCAAGAGCATATTTGGACTGACTTAGGAAAATACCACGGGGTGATTGATGAACCTGCAGTCCTAAGAAGAACGTAAGTTCACCTATCATTGACATTTCAAAATTTGTTTTCATCAGTTTTGTAAAAGCATTTGAGTACTTTTTGTGGGTAGACCCGAAAATGATGTCATCCACGTAGATTTGAACAATTAAGATGTGTGCCCCGTGATATTGGATGAAAAGTGTTGGGTCGACCGATCATTTGATTAAATTATGCGAGAGAAGAAAGGATGATAACTCATCGTACCACGCCCGAGGGGCTTGTTTGAGACCGTAGAGAGCCTTGTTCAGTTTGTAGACGTGATTAGAGAACTCTGGATCAACAAATCCTTCCGGCTAGCTAACATATATCGTTTCCTTCAGTTTACCATTCAGAAAATCAGTTTTGACATCCATCTGATATACATTGATGTTCATGTGAGCCGCAAATGCCAAAAAAATCCGTACAACCTCAAGAGGAGCAACCGGTGCAAATGATTCTTCAAAGTCAATACCCTCTTCCTGCCATAACCCTAATGATTCGGGTTTCCAATAATGTTAACAAGAGGATGGTCCTTAGTCCAACGATGTGTGGAGGGTTGATGTTGATATACATTATGCAACATCTGAGTTTGCGGTTTCATTTGCAAAAGGGTTAAAGAACGCATTTCCATCAAAATCCGATGGTG
Source organism: Chrysanthemum makinoi (assembly GCA_910596185.1). Lineage (NCBI taxonomy): Eukaryota > Viridiplantae > Streptophyta > Magnoliopsida > Asterales > Asteraceae > Chrysanthemum > Chrysanthemum makinoi. The sequence goes on along the minus strand of OU343223.1, from coordinate 313,000,229 downwards.
TAGGTACATCTTGATTTAGAAGATCATCAGCTGGATCAGCGTCTTTAGAAGCGGTTTGTTCGGCTATTGTTGTAGAATCAATTGGAGTGCATCAGCAACAGTTGTTGTTGTATCAGGTTTATCTGGTGTAGGAATAGTATCAGGTTGAGCAGCAGAATCATTGGATACATCTGTAGCACATTGATCAATATCATCACTAAATAGAGGAGAAAATAACGTTTCCATTTGTCGATGAGTAAGCTGTAAGCTTGGTTCAGCTGATGATGGGGTTTGGGGAAAGTTGAGACCGTTATGACCGGGTTCTAAGCTATTTTTCTCATAAGCCATTTCTGTAAGTTTATCAAAATGAGCATGAATCGTTTCCATAATCTCCCTTGTACGACGATTCTAAATCCGGTATCCCTTGGAATTTTCACAGTATCCAACGAAGACTCCAATGTTAGCTTTAGCCTTGAGCTTTCCAAAATCATCACGATCATTGTTTAGGTAACAGAGAGCACCGAATACATGAAAGTGTTTAAGGTTTGGTTTTCTGTTATGAATAAGCTCGTAAGAGGTTTTGTTGTGGCGTTTGGTAATCATTGAATGGTTTTGAGTATAGCATGCAGTTGACACGTCTTCTGCCCATAAGTAATTTGGAAGTTTAGCATTAATTAACATTGTTCTTGCAGCTTCCACTAACGTACGGTTTCGTCTTTTGACAACTCCATTTTGTTCTGGTGTCCATGCAATAGATGTCTGATGCTCAATTCCGACCTTTTCATAATAGTCACGAAGATTTTGGTTTACAAATTCAGTTCCTTTATCTGTTCTCACTTGTCTGACCGTGTTCCGGAGTTGAACTTAAATTTTTGTGAGAAAGGTGATGATCATTTCTGGAGCTTGATCCTTACTTCGAAGAAAGTAAACCCAAGTCCATCTGGAGTAGTCATCAACGATTACTAGAATGTAACGTTTGCCATTGATCGTCTGCACACGCATCGGACCACACAAATCCATTTGAAGAAGATGACGCACATGCTGAGAGCTTTGTTCCACTTTTGAAGAAAAATGAGCACGAGTGCTTTTCCCTTGTTCACAAGCTGAGCATAGATGATCTTTAGAATACCTAAACCTTGGAAAACCTTCAACTAGTTTGAATCGTGCAAGATTGCTTATGGTTTGAAAGTTCAAATGTGAAAGGCGTCGGTGCCACGTACCAAGATTTTGTCGATGTTGCCTTAGAAAGTAGACAGATGGGAGATGAAGCAATCATGTCTTGCATTGATATTGTGTAAAGGCTTGAAGTGCGGTTTCCAGACATAAGATCGTTTCCTTGTAGATCACGGATGAAACAAGTTTTCTCCCTAAAAGCGACTTCCAAATCACCATCACAAAATTGACCGACTGAAAAGAGATTGTGACCGAGACCTTCCACATAATAAACTCTGCTAATTTTGATGTTCCCATTGATGTAATCTCCGTATCCCATGATAGCTGCGAAGTGATCATTCCCGAACCTGACAGTGCCGATGAACTTTGAGACAAAGTTTGATAACATTTTGAGATTGCCTGTCGTGTGCCGGGAACATCCGCTATCAACAATCCAGAGGATGATCTGTATCACCTACATTACACACAGATGACACAGGTTGAATAGAAGTAAAGGTGGAATCCGAAGAGTTAGAGGGTTTTGATACAGTTACAGTTGAAACTCACATGTTAATGATTTTAAGAATCCATTTAAATCCTGGTGTATTTTGTAACCATCTCTGCCAAGTCCAATTAGTTTGTTCTTTGGTCTTAGTGAATGCACTAGGTGACATTCTCTTCCTAGGAGGTGAAGTGGGTTCTATGGGTACATCAATGATAGTTGCAGAAACACTAGAAGGCGGTTTACCTAGTACTGACCTAGAAGCATTAGTGGGCCTAGAGGTAATCCGATTTCTATTATTCCGCTTACGAGATAAGATAGATTTAGCAACACATTTATCATGACAACCAGAGATCATGCTTTTACGACAACCAACACAAGATGCTTCAAACAAAACATTCAAAGTACTTAAAGATTCAGCATTCGTTACATCAATTTTTCTATTACATTTGTCTAACGCAATGTCTAAAGTGGGTGCAACATGAGTTTTATTCAAAGTCCTAAGGTGTTCTTCTACTTCAAAGGTCTTTACTGATATTTTCTTAAGTTGCGACTTCCTATTCTTCTTTTGACTCTTTCTAATCTGTGAAGTGCTAACGTTGGGAAAAGAGGCAACTACTCCTGTTTCAGTGGAAGGAAGCACATTATAATCTTTTGGTTTGTCATTAGGGGCTCTAGTGTCAATTTTAAATTTTCCTGGTGCAATTACTTTAGTATTACTAGACTTATCTTGCTCATATTTTCCTAATTTCTCTTTCAACTCAATGATAGTATGCAACAAATCTTGATTTTCAGAGCGAATGTTTCCACTAACATTTAAGACCTCTATAGTGTATGCAAGATGATCATCAAGATCTTTTGACGCTTTAGCACGAGTCTTTTTGAGCTGATCAAATATGACACCATATCCAGTTTTTACTTTGGAAATTTCTTGTTCATATTTTGAAATTTGATACTTTAAAGACACGTTTTCATCATCCAGTTGTTCATGTTTAGGATCAAAAGATTTTGTACGCAACTGGTTGATTTTGTTTTGCAAAGCAAGTTCTCGATTTTGAAAATCTTTTTGACACCATTGAAGATGAAGTTTTGCATTCGAAAGTTCATTTAACAAACGCTCATTTTCAATTTTCAAAGATTCGATTTGAGGCACGTTATCGACATTCTCAACATTTTCAACAGAATCAACCGCAATATAACCAAATGCATATGCAACAGTATGTAACAGCACAACATTTATGGTATCAGCACAGATAACATCTTCCAAGAGTCGATCAACACGATTTCGCAAAATTTTCTTTTTTTATTTAGTAATTGACATCGATGTGTCTGTTTTCTCGAAAACTGTTTTCACAAGTCCAATCTCCTTTTGAAGATCCCGTTCCCAATAAATTGCACACATTTTTAAATTTCGGACATGGGGTAAAAGTCTTTTCTGAAAAATATCTCTTTGATTTCGTGCATGTGGCGTTTGAAAATGTACAGCTTTTATTTCAGAATTAACATCAATTTCACGTTCTAAAAGTTTGATGTCAGACATGAATGTATCAAAATATTTAATAATTTGACATCGTTCAGGTAATGATTTTACTTAACTGAAGGAAGGTAAAGGACCATTAATTTGTGCAACATTGTGTCGGGGACCATCATTAGAAGAGGAGTCAGGTGTGATAACCCAAGGTGTGTTGTATGATCATGTTGTTTCACAAAAGGTATGATTTTTGAGTAATCGAATGGTTTGTTATATTCAACATTTTCCATTTTTAATCGACTCTCAGCATCAGCATCTAATTCTTCATCACGATTATATTCAACAACACTCATAATTGAATCATCAATTCTATCTTCTACACTGTAAACTTGACGATTTGGTTTGAATGCTCTATGTGAAAAACTTGGTTTGTAATCAGCAAGAATTGGTCCATATCCATTTGGATTTGGTTTAAAAGAAAACTTCTAAAATTATTTGATTTTGTTTTGTAAGTCCACAATTTCGTCAAGATACTGATCTATTTGTCTCCTCGAATGTTTTTTGTACACAGAAAACTGTTTTTGACAAGTTAACAACTCAGACTTGGCTTTTTGAGTTTCCGAAGTTAGAGCGTTAAGTTGTTGTTTATGATCAGATTTTTGTTGTTCTATTTGAGAAAGCAATGCATTCTTGGATTCAACTAGATCACGTATCTGAATTTCTAAAGATTTTTTATTTTGGTATGATTTTGCAAAAGCACCTTCAAAACTGTGTTCACGTTTCTCTTTAGTTTCAAAAATGTTGAGTTGAAACTTATAGCATTCATTATCCTTACTTAACATTGCAATTTTATAATTCAGTTTCTTGTTAATCTCATTGCACTTTTCTAATCGAGATTGGTTGGTCTGAAATAATTTGGTCATGAGCCCGAGATCTGGATTAGACAAAGGATCATCTTGTTCAACCGGAGTCTCCACATAGTCATCATTTAGGTCCTCAAATGAAACCACGGGGTCAATTTGATTATCAAAAATAACCGGAAGGTCATCTTGATCGTCAAATGTGACAACGGGATCCATTTGATTTTCTTCGTGATGAGATGTGGAAGGCTCATGTTGAACACTTTTAGCCTCGTCAAATGCAGATGCAGGCGGAGATATCAGATCATGTATAAGAAATATGTTTGGATTCGGTACCTGAGATAAGCCATCAATGTCATACACTGGGTCTGTGTCACTCATGTGGAGTTCTTGCATATTGGCCATCAACATCACTGCTGCATTAGCTTGCAAGTCCTCCATGTCATCATCAGAATCAGCATTGGCCATGAATCTCTGTTCTTTGTTGGTCAGTGTTCCACCAGCTTCATCCTTGAGAGCTAAGAGCAAAGCCTCTTTGTGATAAGCGCTGCCTCTTGTTCTCGGTTTTGGCCAAGCATTTGCTAGATGACCCTTCTCGTTACAGTTGTAACATCTGAGACCATTAACCCCATTCTGAGCATTTCCATGATCAACCATCTGAACCCTTTTTTGTTGAGCACCCATATTATTCCTCCCATTAGCATTAAATCCCTGACCACTACCCATCGGACGACCATTTCCACGGTTCTGAATCTCAACCCGTCCATTGTTGACAACAGCTTGATTCTTGGTGTTAGAGGAGGTTCGAATACGATTGTTGGATTTGTTAGCAAATCTCCCGAAGGCTCTAGCAATCATTACAAATCCTTGATTCAATGCATCGAATGCTTCTGCATCCTTAGTTGATTCACTGTAGAGTGCTTGATCATTGTTGTTGTTGTATGGAACCAATTGAGTTTCTTGTGATTGTTGCTGTTAGAGGTGGCAAAACGGGCAGGCCGGGCGGGCACGGGCATGGGCTAAACGGGCACGGGCTAGAATGGGAACGGGATTAAACGGGCACATGTTATACAAATCGCTTAATAAAAGACATAAAACGATGAAATTAAACGTAATATCTTATTTATATTAAAAAAATTAAATATATTATATAAAAAAAAAATTCTTTAAAACGATCGTAATGTTCTACCATTGAGAAAAAAATTTGTGCCCGTTAGTGACCATTTAAGTTTTCAATGGGCTATATGTGCCCATTTCAAAAAAAGGAGGGGGCTAAATGTGCCCAAATCTTTTAAAAATGTGCCCATTTAGCCCGTCTTTTAGCTTTTGGGCGCATTTTGCCACCTCTAGTTGCTGTGATCGATCATATGGTGTAATCTGAGCAGTTGGTTGGGGTGGATTTGTGAAGACAGTTGGCAAGTTCGGAAATCAAGGATAACATGCTTGAGTATACAAAGCAAGAGTTTGATTTTCCGGTAAAGATGGAGAAGCAGGGACTCCATAGATAATTCTGTCTTTGTCTACTTCTTTTTGATGATGCTTCAAGTAGTCATACAACAATATGTGTGTAGCTTGATGAAGATTCTTGGCTTGACGGATGAATGTAACATACTTCTCCCAATCAGGACCTAGACAGCTGAGGAACTTTATGTTGATTGCAATCCTTGGCATAATGATATTATGTTTGTCCAAGTCATTGATGATGACTGAGAACCTATGATAGTATGACTCTAATGATTCCCCTAGTTCAATTATGAAGTTTTCATATTACAAGTAAATTTTGGATTCCATGTCTTATTGATTTAGTTATGTGCCTTCCATTAGAAGATGAATTTGTTCCCACATAACTTTGGCAGTCTTTTGAGCATCAACACTGCGAAGAATCGGATTGGGTAATCACAAAAGGATATATTGCATTGCAATTTCATCAACTTCTAAATGAAGAAGTTGATCAGTAGTGAGTTGATCTACACTGAGGATGTTAGTAACATCATCTCTTGGTGGAGTAGCATTCGGATCTCCGGGTATTGTGATAGTAGGTGTTGGGCATTATATTTAAGTTGATAAGACAAAATACATGAAAGATGAAGGACTGTTGAAGACAAAGAAAGACAAGGGACCTACTTGTCAAAGAAGTATTTATTATCTAGTCCCTTGTAGTCATTTGTAACCCTAGTATCTTTATTATATAAAGAGATACAGGGAATTAGTTTTAGTGTGTGTCAAGATGTAAAACACCAAAGGTGTGTGTGTGTGTGTATGTCTAGGGCGTGAGTTTGTAAACGCCTAGACTAGGTGATAGTCGACTAGTTGGTCAGCCTCAAGGATCCATGATTCCTTGTTACAGATAGATAACATGTTCTACAGTTGATTATGTAGGATTGGGGCTGTGTTGGTTGTTTGTAATAGTGTAGGAGATGATGACGAAGAAACCTTGTTCAATAACAATTATGTTTTGATGTATTCCGCTGCGTATTATTGTTAAATGTTATTGTGATCCTAGATAAGGTCTAAACAACCTCGAGCATCGATTCTAACATGTGGCATCAAAGCGGGTTGCTCTTGATATCTAGGAATTCGCAAGGTTTCTTGAAGAGGAAGAAAAATTCGCAACTGGTTCAATTTTCGTAATGCTTCTGCAGGTCAGTTTTGAAACAGGTATAACTTTTTCGTGAACCATTGGATCGGGTTGAAATTTTGGCTGGAGCTTCTCTATATACTCATCTAACTTTCCACCAGAGGGATCGTTGATCTGAGTTCTCAGTCAAAAGATATACGTGCCTAAAAACTGCTTCAGACTCCATCATGTAAGTTGAATTTTTCAAGTATTTAGTGACACTTTTTGACCAAAAAGTGTCGTCTTTATACTTTTCTACAACTCGTTTTTCATACCTGGTTGCTGCTACTATTCATGCTTATTATATTCAGCATAAAGGAAACCCTAGACAAAAGCAAAATCAAGGCTGATTGAATGATATTACTATTTGGTTCTTATGATTGTGGTTCTGGCCTTGTGATTTCTCTAAGATTCGATTCGGAATATTCAAGATTATGTGATTTGTTGGTAACTACTGTTGGAACCTGTCGCTACTGCTACCTTGTTACCACTGCTCGTGATCGTTTCCACTGCTAGCATATCGATTACCACTGCTAATATGATTAGTTACCACTGCTAGCTGTCTCGTTTCTACTGCTACAACACTCATTATTGTTTGATTATTTTATGCTGCAACGAGAAGTTCAAAGTACTGCTCTGCTCGTATATTCTCAAAGTACTGCTCAAGGTACTGCTACTTCTCAAAGTACTACCTACTGGTCCCCTACAAGGCTGCATTTAGCTTGTTATGGTGAAGGTTTTTGCATGGCGAAACTAATTTGGATTGGCAGTCTAATGGTTTATTACGAGGAGATTTGGAGTTGAGGGGAAGTCAAGCATGGTGATTGTTATGGATGTTGGATGACACACACATGGGATTTGGTTCACACACACAAGAGGATTTTGGTTTTTGCTCTTAACAGGTTCATGGCTTATTCTTATTGTCATAGTTGATTACGAAGAAAGGCGTTTATCACCTATTTGAAGATGAAGTGGAATTATATGGGTTTGTGTTTTATAATATCTTAAAGTGGTTGTTTACACTTTTAAGGTAACTTATTTGTGCGTTCATATGACAATGAATTGACAAAACACTTGAAGGAGTTACGTTATTGTGCTCAGTGATTATTGTCAAGGGATTGCGGTCTCCCTATACACCATGATTGGGTATACGTTCGATGTCATCTTTAGTGCAAGATATAAGACACATGTTTGGGTTGTTCTACTTCAGCATCAAGTTGGTTATACTTGGTTTTCTTCATCAGTAATTATTACATAAAGCCTACATTCTTCAAATGGTTAATATATGGTTTCAGGGGAAGCTTAATGTTAAAATGTTTAACCATTTGCATGCATTATTCAAGGTGAAGGTTTTTACAACTGCTAGTTGTTATTACTACTGCTGATTTTGATTTCTACTGTTTCAAGTTCATTTTTAGATGCGGAAAACTTAATGGTGGGTAATTTGAAACATTGGAAGGATGGATTGGACGTGTGATATTGATTCGTAGTTGTGAAGATCAAGGTTGCTCACTTATGACCCCTAATTGAAATTGACAAAAAGGGGAAGAATATTTACATAGCAGATTGCAACTTGATGATCATTTCTGATTTCATGTTTAAGGGGAAGTTTGTTTATCCTTCATGACATATTTATTCATGCTTATTTGGTTTTGTCATTATCAACTAGGGGAAGATTGTTGGGCATTATATTTAAGTTGACAAGACAAAATACATGAAAGATGAAGGACTGTTGAAGACAAAGAAAGACAAGGGACCTACTTGTCATAGAAGTATTTATTATCTAGTCCCTTGTAGTCATTTGTAACCCTAGTATCTTTATTATATAAAGAGATACAGGGAATTAGTTTTAGTGTGTGTCAAGATGTAAAACACCAAAGGTGTGTGTGTGTGTGTCTAGGGCGTGAGTTTGTAAACGCCTAGACTAGGTGATAGTCGACTAGTTGGTCAGCCTCAAGGATCCATGATTCCTTGTTATAGATAGATAACACGTCCTACAGTTGATCGTGTAGGATTGGGGCTGTGTTGGTTGTTTGTAATAGTGTAGGAGATGATGACGAAGAAACCTTGTTCAATAACATTTATGTTTTGATGTATTCCGCTGCGTATTATTGTTAAATGTTATTCTGATCCTAGATAAGGTCTAAAAAACCTCGAGCATCGATTCTAACAGTAGGCATCTGAAAAGGACCTTTGAGGATGACCTTCTTCAAAAACTTACCATGTGGTTTCTTGAGATCACAAAACCTAAAGAACCTTATCACCCATTGATCGTAGTTACCGGGGGTGAGTATTGGAGGTCTATCAAGGGATCCAGCTTCATGAATGGATTGTTGGCTGCTTAAAGCTTCACACATCTTTGCAAACCAAGAAGGTTCCTTCTGCGTTGTAACATTCATAGCATACTTAGTGGGAAACTAATATTGGAAGTAGTTATAATGTTGAAATTGTTGATGAGGGTTTGGTTGAGGATTTTGTGGTGGAAGTGGTTGTGCTCCTTGAGGAAAGTAAATTGATGATGGTTGTTGAAATTGATGTTGATGAAATTGTTGATAGTATTGTTGTTGTTGTTGTTGTTGTTGTTGTTTTTGTTGTTGTTGTTGAGGATACTCATGAGGAAAGTAGCTATAGTATGTTGGTTGAGACATCTTGAAACTTGTGTTGAGGATGGATCTTTGTAGTCAAGTGAAACTTGAGTTTGTTGATGAAGTACACTTAGGCGTAGAAAACCAGCTTAGGCGTAGACTGAATCCTTACGCGTAACCTCCTATTACACGTAAACAATAGCTTAGGCGTAAATACTGCTTACGCGTAAACTCTAGGTAACACTTAATCTTAGGCGTAAACCAAAGGCTTAATAGTAAGAACCTTATGCGTAAGAGTACCTTAGGCGTAGGATGACCTTTTGCGTAAGAATAACTTATGCGTAAAGTGTTTACTCGTAAGCTTTTATGCTTATGCGTAAAACTAGGGTTTTACCCAAAAATCCTTTACAGTTATCCAAGTGTAAAAGATATCCACAGGTCGAAGTGTTGTCAAGCTTATCCAAGCAAGAAAACACTGAGTAAACCAATAGCTTCGAAGTTCAAATGAAGAAACCCTTAGGCGTAGGAAACTGATAGGCGTAGGATGACTTATGAGTAGGTGCTTAAGCGTAAAACTAGGGTATTGCTAGGCGTAGGAAGTACCAAATTCACCAAAACTGATTTTTATGCCAAAAAAACGTTTTGTAAACCTGATTTTAATGATGAAACAGCTTCAAAATCACCAAAACAACAAGAAAGTTTGAAACTTGATGATCCATAAGTACTTTTCACCTTACGCGTAGCAAAAGATACACGAAATAAACCAAGCTTAAAAACTAATCTACACCCGTAAAGTTTGAAACTTTTTGCGAAAAACTTAAACTTTAACAGTTAGTAAACCTTAAACCACAAGAATCTTGAGTTTACAAGTGTAAAAGGCAAAACTTTCACTCTCCCTTGTTTGATCGGGAGTCTTAACATGTGTTACGCTCTTGCTGATCTTGGAGCGAGCATTAGCATAATGCCTCGTTCAATGTTCCTGCGTATGGGTATCGGAGATCTTAAACAAGCAAAAATGAAAATAGAAATGGCCGATCGATCCATGCAGTCACCCTTGGGAATCGTTGAAAATGTATTGGTAAAAATCAAAAAGTTCCTCTTCTTGGTGTGTTGGGATTCTTGATTTGATGAGACAAAGTAAATATAAGAATGAAACAAAAGGACTAAAAGTGACAAAGATGAAACCTATAAAAAGATGGAGGGACTTGCTTGAAAAAGAAGAATTTATTTTATAGTCCTTAGTAGTCTTTTGTAAACCCTAATCTCTACTTTATAAAGAGATTTAGGTTACAGGTTTTTAATTAAGTCTTCCAAAAATGTAGTCGACTAGAGTGTTTGGTTGTAGCCCCAAGGATCTTTGATCCCTGTTATTGTTGAGTAACCGTTCTAGAATTGATCAACTAGAATTGGGGCTTGGAGTGTTATTAATGAAAAACCTTGTTGCAATAACAATTATGTTTTGATTTATCCGCTGCGTATTGTCTTTGTTATTGTGATCTCTAGCGCTCTAAACGATCCATGGAGTCTAACAAACTCCACAATTGGTATCAAAGCCAAGGGGGCTCGTTACCTAGGGATTCGCAAGGTTTTTAGTCAAAAAAAAAAGAAGAATAATCGATTTTGTGTTATTTTCGTAACCCTTCTGCAGTGCAGTTTTCCAACGGCGATATCTTCTTCGTTAACCGTTGGATCGGGACTAATTTTGGACTGGAGCTTCTTGGTATATCTATCTTTAATCTCACCTGAGGGATCGTCAATCGGAGCTTTCATGTGTAAGTTATAAGGTTTCGAATATGGCTGCAGAGAGAGGTATCACTTTTTGGAATTTTAGGGTTTTTCTTCATACAAACTTCCTGAATTCGTGATTATCTGTTTCGATTCATTATGGAAGTCAGTTCAGGATTTTATTGTGATTATACTTCATGCACTTATCAATAATTATTGGTTCGACATTAGGGTATGCAAGCATATTACTATGGTCTTTAATGCTGGAACATCACGTGATTCTTTGTGCTATTTTAAAACCCTAATTAGGTCATGTAATGTGATGGGAAGTCTATAAACTCGATACATGATGATACTCTTGTGAACGACCAGGTTACAACATGTAGTTATTTGTGGTTATGTATGATAACAATTGATCATTTGCAATCTTAGATACATGTCGTGCTCACAGCTTGATTGGTTTTGATTCCTCGTACTAATCAATTGTGAGATGCAACTTATTATACAAGTGGTCGTTTAATGGGTACTGATTTGTCGATGGTTACTGATTTTTGTTGAACCCTAAAATTCATGCGTGGAGATAGCAAAATCTGAGAATCTGAACCTGCTGCAACGATGTAATACAAGTTTGTGGTGCTCAATTGGTACAAGTTTTGTTGTTGACAGTTTTTGGCATTTTGTTATTAGAGCGACAGGTTCTGATATTTTGTTTTAGAAGATTCAAGGAATTAGCTTAACTCACTCACTTAATTCAATGGAGATGGAAAACAACCAGTCCAATGCTTCTACACCAAGGCTACCTAAGCTCAAACTTAATGAGTTTGAGGTGTGGAGGATACTGATTGAGCAATACTTTCTCATTCAGGATTATGCTCTATGGGAGATTATACAACTTGGTGATTCTTTCAAGCCTGTGACTAGTACTGTGAAGGTTGGTGACACATATGTTGTGAAAATTTCTACGCCTGAATCTAATGCTGAAAAAGCACTAAGGAAGAATGATCTTAAGGCTAGAAGTTTTCTGCTGATGCCTCTACCTAGAGACCAGATCATTGCATTCAGCAAGTTCAAGACTGCTAAAGAACTGTTTGAAGAGATCTACTCAGTATTTGGTGGTAATGATGCTACTAAGAAGACACAGAAGACTTTGTTGAAGCAAAGTTATGAAAACTTCTCTGCTTCAAGCAATGATTCACTTGATAGCATCTTCACCAAACTACAAAAGATGGTTACTCAACTGAAAGTGTTTGGCATTGAGGTAGAAAAGGAAGACCTCAATTTGAAGTTTCTAAGAAGTTTGCCTTCAGAGTTTCAAACTCATGTCACTGTTTGGGAAAACAAGTCAGACATTGAAACAATGAAGCTCAATGATCTTTACAACAACTTCAAACTCATTGAGCAAAGGTTGAAGAAGGCTGGGAAACTTGGTTCAAGCTCTAGTAGCTTAGCATTGTTGTCAACCTCTGTTGACAGTGATGATTCTGAAGATGACAGTAATGATGAAGTTGCCACTGTTGGTTCTAAAGTTTCCACTGGTAATGTAAATGTTACCACTGCAGGTTCAAAGAAGAAGGTTGCTAGTATTGGAGATCCTACCTTTTATGCTTTCATATCCACACAAGTTGATGGCTCTGTCTTAACTCATGAAGACATAGAGCAAATTGATGAAGATGACTTGGAGAAGATGGATATTAAATGGCAGATAGCTCTTCTTAGCATGAGGGCTAGGAAATTCTACAAGAAGACTGGCAAGCCTATTCACATCAATGGTGATGAAACTGCATGCATTGATAAGAAGAAAGTGGAATGCTTTAACTGCCACAAGTTTGGACACTTTGCTAGAGAATGCAGAAGACCAAAAACCAAGGACAACAGGTCTACTTGGTACAAGCAAAAGAAGGGACCAACTGTGGAAGAACCAAAGGAAATGCTGGCTATTGATGGTGTGAGTTGTGATTGGAGCTTCATGGCTGATGAACAAGAAGAAGAACATTCAGATGCTGCTCTTGTTACTACTGAATTTGCTCTTATGGCTTTTTCTGACTCTGAGGTACAAAACTTTGATAGTTGTTCTAAAACATGTAGGGCTGCTAAAGAAGTTGAAAGGCTTAATGATTTATACTCTAATGAAAGGCAAGAGTTATATACTGCTAATTATACTGTGTCTAATCTTAGGAGAGCTATGGCAGTATTAGAAAAGCAAATAGAGCACTTTCAGGCAAATGAGTCAAAATATAATGATGATATGATTCTTCTTAGGAGAGAGGTAGAAAATACAACTGCTGTGAATGAAGCATACCAAAAGGAGCTTGAAAAACTCCAAAAGAAAAATGAAAATGTCAAGTTAACTTTAGACACATGTTATCATCAGTCTAAGTCAATTGATAAAATTTAGAATGCTCAAATATATAATAAAGCTAAGTCTGGTATGGATTATAATGTAGTGCCTCCACCACTAAGAGGTGTTCCATCACCTCCAGGTATAGATTTAGCTCATACAGGGATAGAGGATTTTAAGGATCTTGAAAGAGAATATGGTCCTTTAAAAGACACAGTGATGAAGAGTGAGGAAGAGAGTAAGCTTGATAATGATGTTTTTGAGAGTGCTAGTGACTCATCTGTTGTTGATGAGAATGTTAAAAAGAATGTAGAGGCTTCTATCTCAAAAGTTGTTAATACTGTTATAGAGGAACCTAGGAAACCAGTTAACAAACCTAGACCAACTGTAAGGTATGCTGAGATCTATAGGAACAAGCCTACAGCCCCTAGGGGTAACCAGAGGAGTTGGAATCATGTTAAATCTCAACAACTAGGTAGTGATTTTGTAATGTACAATAAGGCATGCTATATATGTGGTAGTTTTAATCATTTACATGCTTATTGTGACTATCATGTTGGGAGAAGGGAAGTACATGGGAGAAAAAGGGTGGAGAATAACAGGTTTCAAAATATTGTACACCCTAATTCACATTGCAAAATGGTCCCAAGAGCAGTTCAACTTAGAAGTGGCCTCAAAACTGTTAACACTGCTCACCCTAAGTCACCTGTTAAAAGTGCAAACACCAAAACAACTTTTGAAAAATCTGCACAAACAAGGAAAGGAACCTTTCAAGCTAAAAAGGGTAATCATAACCAACAGTGAATGCCTAAAAAGAAACCAGCAGTTACCACTGCTCATTCAAAAGTTACCACTGCAAGGGTTTTGAACAAGAAAAGGGGGGACATGGGCAATGCTGTGAAGGCCTCAGCACGTTGGGAATGGAAACCTAAAGGAAATACCTTTACAACCAATCCCAATGGTGTATCAATGACCTTTGATAGATTCAACTATATTGATATACGAGGCAGATCCAAGTCGATCATGGCTTGGGTCCCCAAAAGAAACTAACTCTTTACTCTTATGTGCAGGAACATCCAAGGACAAAAAGATCAGATCAAGGATATACAGATAGTGGGTGTTCAAGGCACATGACTGGAAACAAGTCCTATCTTTCAGATTTTGAGCATTATGATGGACAGTTTGTCAGCTCTGGAGGTGGAGTAAATGGAAAAGTTGCTGGTAAAGGAGTTATTAAATCTGGTAACTTGGACTTTGAACCTGTGTACTATGTAAAAGAGCTTAAGTACAATCTTTTTAGTGTGTCACAAATGTGTGACAAGATGAACAATGTTCTTTTTACCAAAGATATGTGCTTTGTTCTCTCTAAGGATTTTAAGATGCCTGATGACAGTCAGATTCTTCTTAAAATTCCAAGAAAAGGCAATCTCTATAGCTTTGATATGAACAACATTGTAGCTAAAGATGATTATACTTGCTTGCTTGCAAAGGCCATAGTGGATGAATCCATGTTATGGCATAGAAGACTTGATCATGTTAACTTCAAAACCATTAACAAGATTGTCAAAGATGGTTTGGTGAGAGGATTACCTCAGAAAAGATTTGAAGATGATCAAACCTGTGTGGCTTGTCTTAAAGGCAAACAACACAGAGCTTCTTGCAGGTCAATGTTGGTTAACTCTATTGCTCACCCACTTCAAATGTTACATATGGACTTATTTGGTCCTACATCAGTGAGCAGCTTGAATCTCAAGAAATATTGTCTAGTGGTGACTGATGATTTTAGCAGATTTACATGGGTTTTCTTTCTTGGAACCAAGGATGAAACAACTGGCATCCTCAAGATCTTTATCACAGAAGTAGAAAACCAATATGATATGAAAGTTAAAATCATTAGGTGTGACAATGGAACATAATTCAAGAATAGAGTTATGGATGAGTTTTGCAGAGATAAAGGTATTAAAAGAGAATTTAGTGTGGCTAGAACTCCTCAACAAAATGGTGTTGCTGAGAGGAGGAACAGAACACTAATAGAGGCTGCTAGAACCATGTTGGCCGATTCTAAATTGCCAATTACTTTTTGGGCTGAAGTAGTTAACACTGCATGTTATTTGCAAAACAGGGTTTTAGTGGTAAAAACAAAGAACAAGACACCTTATGAATTGTTCAGGGGTAGACCACCTATTCTTGACTTCATGAGACCATTTGGGTGTCATGTATCTATTCTCAATACCATAGATTATCTGGGCAAGTTTGATTAAAAGGCTGATGAAGGGTATTTTGTTGGGTATTCCATGGTTAGTAAGGCTTTCAGAGTATTCAACTTAAGAACCCAAAAGATTGAAGAAAATCTGCATGTGGAATTCCTGGAAAACAAAGTCAATCTCAAAGGAACTGGACCAGAAAGGCTGTTTGATCTTGACACTCTAACCAATACTATGAATTATGTACCTGTTTCAACAGCAACATCTTCTTTTGATTTTGCAGGTTCAGAAGAGTTTCTTGATGATGATGAACCAAGCAAAGATCAGGCAGATGATCAAGATGAATTCAGTCTACCTCTTTAGGACTATGCAGATACTGATGATATATCAAATACTGGAGATGCTCATCCTTCTAGTGATTTGGGAAAGGAAGGAGGTAGTAATATGAATACTGAAAATTCTGAAAGCAGTGGAAATTCAGATTCCACTGTTAGGCAAAATGTTTCCACTGAAACACCAGATGTGGAAATCACAACTCCATTTACTCAGGAAGCTCAAGCCAATGATGTTGAAATCTCAAATATGCCAAGTGAGATTGCAGTTCCTCAGACTCCTCATACTTCTATTCATAAATCACATCCTCTTGAAAATGTGATTGGGGATGTCTATTCACCTGTGAAGACTAGAAGACAAACTAAGCTGCCTGATGTCCATGGATTCATTAGTAAAATATATGAGTCTAAGATTCATGAAGGCAAGAATGAATGTCTCTTTATGTGTTTTCTATCACAAATGGAGCCAAAGAATGTCTACAAGGCACTTGAAGATGAAATTTGGGTGGAAGCAATGCAAGAAGAGTTTCTCCAATTTAAGATTCAAAAGGTTTGGGTGCTTTGTGATTTTCCTTCTGGCAAGAAGGTAATAGGTACTAAATGGGTGTTCAGAAACAAGAAAGATGAAAGAGGAATTGTTATCATAAACAAAGCTAGGCTTGTGGCTCAAGGATACACTCAAGAGGAGGGTATTGACTATGAAGAAGTGTTTGCCCCAGTTGCACGACTTGAAGCAATCAGGCTATTTTTAGCTTATGCATCCTTTATGGGATTTAAGGTCTATCAAATGGATGTGAAGAGTGCTTTTCTATATGGGCATATTGATGAGGAGGTTTATGTCTCACAACCTCCAGGCTTTGAAGACCCTGAATATCCTAACAAAGTATACATGGTAGTTAAAGCTTTGTATGGCTTGCATCAAGCACCAAGGAAATGGTATGAAACCTTAACCACTTATCTTCTTACTAATGGGTTTCATAGAGGCAGAGTGGATCAAACTTTGTTTATCAAGAAAGACAAGAATGATATCTTGCTTGTTCAAGTGTATGTTGATCATATCATTTTTGGGTCTACCAAGACAGAGATGTGCAAAGAATTTGAGAAACTGATGAAAGAAGAATTTCAGATAAGTTCTATGGGTGAACTCACGTTCTTTTTGGGACTTCAAGTACTACAGAAGCCAGATGGTATTTTCATTAATCAAGATAAATATGTGGCTGAGATACTAAGGAAGTTCAAGTACACTAATGCAAAGTCATCCAGCACCCCTACAGACAAGACTACACATCTACTTCTGAAGGAAAATAGTGGTGAAGCTGTTGATGTGCACATGTACAGGTCTATGATTGGTTCTTTGATGCATCTTACATCATCCAAACCAGATATCATGTTTGCAGTATGTGCCTGTGCAAGGTTTCAAGTTACTCCCAAGATCTCTCACTTGACTGCTGTGAAGAAGATTTTCAGATATCTTAAAGCATTTCC
Source organism: Chrysanthemum makinoi (assembly GCA_910596185.1). Taxonomy (NCBI): domain Eukaryota; kingdom Viridiplantae; phylum Streptophyta; class Magnoliopsida; order Asterales; family Asteraceae; genus Chrysanthemum; species Chrysanthemum makinoi. The sequence goes on along the minus strand of OU343223.1, from coordinate 312,982,979 downwards.
TACTCTGGGATTGTGGTACTCCAGAGATTCTCCTCTAGATCTGGTTACTTTCTCAGATATTGATTATGTTGGAGCTAGCTTGGATAGAAAATCTAAAACAGGTGGATGCCAATTTCTTGGCAACAGATTAGTGTCATGGCAGTGCAAGAAGCAAACTATGGTGGCTAATTCTTCAACTGAGGCAGAGTATGTTGCTGCTGCTAGTTGCTGTGCTCAAGTTCTATGGCTTCAGAATCAACTTTTGGACTATGGGTACAATTTCATGAATACCATCATTCATATTGACAATAGCAGTACCATTTGCATCATTAAGAATCCTGTTCAACACACAAAGACCAAACATATTGAAATTAGACACCACTTCATTCGAGATTGCTATGAAAAGGGACTAATTTAGGTTGTCAAAATTCATACTGATGACAACTATGCTGATTTGTTAACAAAAGGCCTTGATGTGGGGAGATTTCAGTACTTGGTGACAAGTATTGAAATGCTTAATCCATAACTTTTTTTTTTGTCAAAATGTTCTCTGGTGTTGAGGGGAGACTGTAGGGTACTGACATTGTTGTAAGAGTTTGTATATACTTGTCTTGATGGGAGTTGAATGTAAAAGGTGTATATCTGAGATACACAACAAATGGTTATTGATTCACCATGTCTAACTCACATAAGAATCAACTAGTCCAGAGCAAACGACTACTGGTAAAGACTTGACAAATCCGTTTATGGTTGATAGTTTACCAAAAACTATATGGTTATCAACTCACCATATTCTTTATGATTAAGAGTTGGCTAGTCCATAGCAAACGGATCATGGTAAAGACATATCAAATCCGTTGATAGCTGGTAGTTTGCTAAAAACTATGATAAGAGCAGTCTTGTTATCATGATTTTATTTACCACTGCTCTTTGAAATTTTTGTGAAGAATTACCACTGCTAGTTCACAGTTTCCACTAACAGTATTATTTTACCACTGTTGTTCTAGCCGTTACAACTGATTGTGTCAGTAACTAATTTTTACTAGCCGTTGAAAGTAACCATTGTTTGCCATATATATAGGCTTAAAATTTTAAGGGAATTATCTTATTTCAATATTTTAATACTTTCTAAAGATAATTTTACTTGCACAATAATTCTAAACCCTAACCCTATATATCTTTCTCTCACAATTGGCTAGTTATTCTTTCATTCTTACTGACATAATATTGTTTTTCATCAAAAGTTTCTATGGCATCTTTGAAGTTTGCAAATGAGCACAACCTTGTGGCCTACCTACAAAAGTCTAATGAGAGGAGCGGCCCTGTTTTTCATCAGATTGTGGACTTTCTCAATACCTCACATATAAGGTATGCTTTGCTTTCAAAACCCACAATCTATATCTCTCAAATCAAACAGTTTTTGACTACTGCTAAGTCCATAACACTTGAGATTGGAGATACACATGAAACAGTGGATGCTCTACGAGCCACTGTGGATGGGGCAACTATTGATGTTACTGAGGCATCCTTGAGGAGTGTACTCCACTTGGGTGATCTCAATGGTCTCATCACATTACCTATGTCTGACATTCATGATACTTTAGCATCCATGGGGTATGATACCACTGACAAAAAGGCTACTTTCAAAAAGAGTGGTTTTTGTCCTCACTGGAGATTTTTGATTCATACTCTGTTGCATTGTCTTAGTCCTAAGAAAACATCTTATGAGCAATTTAGTTCAACCATGGCTTCTCCTTTGGTTTGTCTAGTCACTGATAAGATTTTCAACTGGTCAAATTATATTTTTACAAGTATGAAAGGCAATGTACAGAGTAAAACCAAATTTTTAATGTATCCAAGGTTTGTGCAAGTAGTGCTAAATGAGTTTCAACTGCAACCCCACACAAATGTTTATCAAATCAGTTGCCTAAAGCCTAAAGTTTTTCAAAATTCTAACAAAGATGGCAATATGATTTTTACACCTCTCCTACCACAAATGCTTGCTAAAATTTCTACTGAACAAAACACACCCATAATTAATGTTCCAAACATTGATTATACCCCACCAGTTTCAAGAACCTATGATAGAAGGCTTAAACAGTCAACTACTCTCATGACAACACAACAAGTTTCTGAACCTTATGGTCTAGGAACAAGCAGTGGTGGTTCTAGACTTCAACCTAGTCCAACTAGAGAGGAATCTGAACCTTTGCCCCATGATTCACCTCTCCCAACAGGTAACACAGTTGGAAGTGATGAGGGCAGTGGGAACCAATTGGAATTGATGGTTTTGTGTACCAAGTTAGCAAAGCAGGTTGAATCTCTACAGAAGGTTTTGGCACAAGTCAAGAAGCAGCATGCCAAAGATATTCAACATTTAAAGAAAGAGATTCAGACTCTAAAGGAAGAGATTCAAGGGTTGAAACAACACAAGAGGACTGCAAAGCTGGTGATTTCATCTTCATCCTCACGTACTGATGGTGATTCAGCTAATCATGATTTGGGAAATTCTTCCAAACAGGGGAGGAAAACATGTGCTGACACTGAGGGGAGGACAATTGATTTTGAAGATGAAGGAGATACAAGTAAAGGAGCAAAGGAAACTAAAACTCATGGAGAGCAACTTGAAGATCAAGACATTTTCCAAACTGCAACTGATTTTATTTCCACTGCAGAGCCAACTTTTGCCACTGCAAGTGAAGAATTTGATAATTTGAAGAAAGACAAGGGTAAAGCAGTTAAGGAAGATGTAGAGCAAACTGGAAGTAAGATTTCAAAGAAAAGACAAGTTCAGATTGATCTTGATAGAGAACTTGCTAAGAAGATAGCAGAAGAACAAGTTGCCGAGAAGAAAAGTTTGATAGAAATGGAAGTTGCAAGCTTTTTGGAAACTAAAAGATTGAATAGAATGGAAGATTTTGTTGAAGATCCACTTTCCACTGTTCAACCTACAGTTCTTAGAGAGAAGACTCCAGATTTTAGTTATGTTCTTACTGAAGATGATATTGAATTCTTGATTGCTAATAATCCAGAAATCAAGAAAAAGGCAATTGACTTGGTAGCTGATGCATCTTTAACTGAGGAACAAAGAACAGCTCAGTTGAAGGATTTCATTCAAATGAAGAACAATCAAGCACTTGAAGATGTGATTAGTACAGTTAAAATGGGTCAAAAGAAATCAAGACAACCTACCAAGAGACAAATTCTTTCATATATGAAGACTTATTGTTGTCATGTTGGTGGTTGGAAGATGCATCAATTCAAAGGAATGCCTGATGATCAAGTTGAAAAGGCTTACTGCAGAACTCAAAAACAAGATAAAGCTTTTATTCCAATGGGTTCTGAAGAAGAAGCAAAAAGGGTTCCTGGATTAAAGAGAAAGGCCAAAGTAAGTGATTCTCAAACTGTTAAGAAGACTAAGGTTGATGAAGATCAAGCAATGTCTACTGAGAAATTCACTGAAGATCAATTGACTGGAATGATTGTGATTGAAGAAAGACATTTTTATCCAGAACCACTGCAAGTTCAACATCCTATTATTGATTGGGAATTTTACACTGCTAGCAATTATGCTCCAACATGGAAGATCACAAGGCTAGGTGGTGCAACTTCATCATTCATTCAATTTGAAGATCTAATAAAAGCTTTTGACAGAGATGACCTTGATACACTATGGCGGTTAGTTCAAGAAAGGTTTAATACTCAAGATCTCAAAGATACTAAGGAGATGCAGTTATGGGTGAATCTTAGAAGGCTCTAAGAACCAAATGTTGATGATGACTTCTGGAAAACCTTATTCACATGTTTTGGTACTAAATGGTTTTACTATGATTCATGTGAAGTTCATCATGTCTTTACAACTAATGGAGAAGACTTTTTCATGCTTGCTGAGAAAGAGTATCCACTCAGAGCTGGAGCTCTTACAGTGATGTTAAGCTTACCAATAAGAGTTAATGAAGACAATGAGAAGGTCAGAGCATTATTACAAAGGCTTCAAGATCAATGTCAAGAGTTATACAGAAGTTAAGAAATAAGTGATGTGTTTGATTGAATTCCCCAAATCCTTGAAGATAATGCATATTGAAGAAACTTATTGATTTGCAGAGAAATCATAAGTTTAGGGTAGGATTGTTGGGAATAATCTGTTACTACAGATAGTTGTGGTTTACACTGCTTGGATTAACACTAGTAGTGGAAACGTATTCCCACTGCCAGTTCATTATTACCACTGCTATCAGTTTACGTTTAGTTAAACGCGTCTAGATAAGTATAGAATAGATCTTGTGTATATTCTATTATGTTAGCTTTATACTTATCTTGTAAAGGACTCCTTGTTGTATAAAAGGAGGTCCTAGGTCATTGTCTTAGGTACTTGTCAATTTACCTACGTATTACTCACAAAGGCTTCAAGGTGTAACCCTAGTGATAAGCTAAGATCACTCGTATTATTTATCAATAATATTGGAGCTTAAGTTTTGTGTTTAATCTATATTTATATACATCATACAATCCATCTTCTAAGTATTACTAAGTAAATTCCGCGTGCTTAATAATATCATACAAAATATCATTGACACAAGGAGTGTGTCCAGATCCATCATGGTGGATTTCATTATTCTTGATATTCCCGAAAACAACAGGATACCTATCATTTTAGGAAGACCAATGCTCGCTACTGCCCATGCAAAAGTATATGTCTTTGCTCGAAAACTGACTCTTAAAGCTAATGGGGAAGTTGCTACGTTCAGACCTAATGAACTTTTGTCCATCCCTCAAAAGGTTTGCGCGATTGACCCTATTGGCGATTTTGGTGATGCATTGGAAGAGTTTCTTAGTGATCCCCCGAAGACTCCTTCAAATCTTGCCGAGATAACTTCGGGGAAAGACTTTGATGTGTTTTTCAACTTTGAAGAAGGAGATGGTTTGGGAATCAGTGCTGATGATTTCTCTAGTGACGTCGACATAGTCCATTGGCACAACAATTCTGAAGAGACTTTTTCTCAATCTGACCAGCCTAAGTTTTATGAGATGGGAAATCGAATCCACCACAGGAGCCCCTATAACCTGAAATTTTCATGCAAGATTGGGTTCATTGATTTCCTTCTCTTCGTCGACACAAATTCCCTAGTAAACCTCATGTCGAAAGAATGCTACAACCAAGTTATGATAAAAGAACTAGAATATAAGGGGAAAATTTCTTGGGGATTGCGACAAACATTCATGTCTTTGTTGGAACTCACTCATTTTTGGTCGATTTTGTGGTTTTGGATGACACTAGCGAGTTCGTGGAGGATGGGCTTACCGGGATAATTTTTGGGAAACCCTTTCAAGAACTGTTTGGGCTAGATAAAAATGAGAAGGAAGGGCTAGTATGGTTAAACATTGGCGACGATAAAACAGTTTTTAAAATGCTAAGAACTGTTAAGAAATTTAAAAATTGGACTAAGAAGCAGTTAAGCCATGCTCGATGTTAGGTCACCATAAGTTAACACAAGGATTAATATGTAAGAAATAGGAAAGAAAGTGATCGGATGAACACTCACTAACACACACGTATGAATATGATAAAGAGTTAAGCGTAGATGTATTATGAAAGTGAACAACCAAATCCCAAATGGGATTTTACAACATTATTTATAAGGGAAGGGAGCTAGGGCAACATGTCTAGTCCCTTTCTTTCTTATTGGGCTTTGGCTTAGGCTCATGGGCTTTCTACATGAGCCTAGCCTTAATATCAAACATAAAAGCCTAGTTTAAGCAACCTATTACATATTAAATACTAACACTTGACATACAAGTTAGAAGTGATTCCAACACTCGACCACTGCTTGACATTAGTGACGAAGATAAGGCCAAAGGTATTGACCACCCATACCCAAATATCAATAATTTTTATTTGCGGTGTTTAGAACTCGGCACGGACTATAAGCGGGATGAGAATCTTATCAGTTGGATTCAACATAGAGATTGCCATTTCCAAGAAATGACAAACAAGCACTTCTAGCCCCGAGGCTTTGAGTCTAACTTAAAGACTCGTAAATAAAGAAAAGTGCTCTTTCGGGAGACAACCCGAATTATCCCTTTCATTCGTTTTATTTCCATTTCTGTTGGGTTTTGTGTTTTTAACCATTTTTGCAGGAAAGCGGAGAAAGTTGTTGCAGCATGCTGAACGGGAACCTGATCTGTCCACAGTTACGGCGTAACTCATTCTTTTGGTTACGCCGTAACATACTTTTTGCAGTACTTCTCAGAGCATTAACAATTACGGCGTAATCCCATGCAACGGTTACGCCGTAGCTACACTCCTGTTGCGTCTGCCAGGTTTTGCCATAATTACGGCGTAACTCCTTCTAGGGGTTACGACATAACTATCCTCTGTAATAATTCTTTCTTTTTAAACACACTAAACTTGTATTAGTTTTTAAATGAACTTTGTGGGTGTGTTCCCTGTAAGACCTCATGAGACTACACTCGTCCAGTTGGGACACCAAGTGGTTTAAAAGGCTTGTTGCATATGCTAAATGCAACCGTGATTCCTACGAAAGTGAGTTAGGTTTTTTTTTTTTTTTTTTTCTTTTTTAGAATTATGCTTGTTGGTAGTGTGATTTCAGGGATTGAAGTTTGCTTGTGGATGCTTATGCGAAGGCACGATTCTTTTCATGGGCCTTCTTTCTTTTTGGAGCGAATTTCAAGGAAGTTCTCACTCCAATTTTACTTTTCTCTTCACCTTTATTTAACACTTAGTACAAAAGGGACTCTGTACATTTGAAGTGGGGGGACGGGAGTAGAATTATCTCTTGAACTTTATTTTGCCCTCGTTTTTCTAGTTTATTTTGAAAAATTATGCCATTTTTTAAAATTTTGACATGTTTTTCTTAACCTAACTAGATTAGACCTTAGCCGAGCACATTATAACCCTTGATATTATATGGTGAGATTAGCCTTATCCGTTTCCAAATATTTACCCTAAATCCACCAAATTATGAGTGTGCCGGTAGCTTGTAAACTTTAGAACTTGGCCTTTACATCATTTCGAGACCATAGACGAGGTATGTTGAGTTAGCTCGATGTATTTGGACTTTTCAGTTTAAGAAGGCAATATTATAGGATTATCACCCAAATAGCCCATCATTGTGTGTCTATCGATTAGTCACCTCGACTTCTCGACCCCCATGTTAAACCCTTTGTTGCACTCAACTTTAGTGCAAGATACCCCTAGATCTACCCATCTGAGCCATTCCTTTCATTTTGTTCACCCAACATATTGTTTCGTTACACCCATACACCTTAGCCTTCCCTGTAGTCTTTATTTGTGATTGGGAAGTCATTGTTTGCCTAAGTTCAAGGTTCAAGTGTAAAGGTTCATGAATCACGCTTTCGTCGATGACATATTCTTAAAGATCATTGAAGACCCCCCAAATTCTCATATTCTTCATCTCAAGTGGGGGGATGTTATGTTTAGTTGTTATGTGTGAAAAAAAAGCTATAGTTATTTGTTGAAAACACTATGTTTATGAGCTCATTATAGATTTAGTATCGAGGAGGCCACCTCGGTCACATTTGAAGAATGGAGTTGGTAATGTGCCCATCATGACGTCCTCTAATGGCACATCTACCTGGTATATCATGATCCTGTTTCTTAGCTTCGAAACTTGAACTTTGGATGAACGGTAAGTGGTGATGACTTGGTTATAGATTTAGACTATTTGCTTGACTTTAATTTACACCAATTATATCCCATGTCTTATCCTACCCTTTAGTCATGAAGCGTGTCTAGGTGATGCAGGTAGCAATCTTTGGTGTATTGGCCATGGATTTGGTCATGTATCATTGATTTTGTCCACTTCGCCGTGACATGTTAGTAATGACGACTCACCCTTAACCTTTGTCGTGTCTACCCTTATTGCCTTCAAGAATTGTTTAGTCTTTAACTCTAGTGGTGGAGATTTGTGTAACCGCCAAGCTTATGATTAGAATATTTGAGAGATTTGAGTGTTTTGTTCCCATTTCGTGAGGTGTTCGGCTTTGTTTTATTCTAGCATAAGGGATTTCTAAACTTATATTTTCCAGGTAATGGGAGATATCTTTTTAGGAATCTATCTAATAAGGTCTACTTGAGGGCAAGTAGAGTTCAAGTGGGGGGATATTTGATAACATCAAATAGTACTGAATATTTAGTGTCAATTTCCCCCGATAATGCTCGTATTTTATATCAATTATATAGATTTACGCTTGTTTTCCTCTATATTTCACTTTCAGGTAAATTACGAGCAATGGAGCTAATGAGACGCGGATTTGGAGAGTTTATTGAAGATATATGATAGTATGCCTATTTTGAAGTAATTACGGCGTAACTCTTCTCTCACATTACACCGTAACATAAGCGTAACTCAGAAAACCAACTCAACTGAAGCTTACGGCGTAACTCCATCTTAGTATTACGCCGTAACTAATTAGGTCAAATGATGTTCCGCGCCGCTGCAAGCTACGCCATAACTCGTTCCACAAATACGGCATAACCATGATTTATTGAAGATACGGTGTAACTCTTTCCAGATGTTACGCCGTAACCAGTTTTTCAAGAGAAAAATACGAAGTAACGGATGTTACGGCGTAACTCTCAACTTAAGTTACGCCGTAACTAGATCTAGGCTATAAATACCGCCTAAAATTCTTCATTTCTCATCATTCACTCCACACATAAAAACAGAGATCGTGGGTAGGAGGCTGAAGGTAGATCTCGAGGAGCATACGGAGCCATCTCCAAGGGAGAAATTACTCCCTAACGATAAGCATTAGCAATTTATCATTTCTTTTACTTTCAATTCATGTATTTCATTATGTTAAACATTTAATCGATGGTTTAAGTTAATATGAGCGGCTAAGCACCTCCGGTGCTAGCCTTGTTATGATTCCTTAATTATTTTTTTTATGTTTACATTGCTTCCGTATAATTTTTTCTAGTGTATGCATGCATAGTTTGTTGGTAGCTACCCTTGTTTCGGTAGTTTTGAATGGCGGTAGTTGCTAGTTACTTAGGAGATATGACCAACTGACCCTAAGTAGGTAAACTGGGTGGGAAGGGTAAGAATTGACCAACTGACGACCCTTCTTTGCTTGTGCTATTTGACCAACTGATCATCTACCGTTTGGATGAACTTAAGAAGTTAGGGATGAGTGTTTAAGATGCTAGCGCCCGGGCACTCATTGTTATGAATCTTGCATGTAGAGGAACTTAATGACTTAGCTTAGGGGACTAAAAACAATTGCACTTTCAAGGATAGTAGCTTGATCTCCGATGGAAACCTTTGTTGATAGGTTAGGACGAACTGACCAAATGCTGTCCTAGCGACTTAAACCCCCACTTGAAGCAATTGGAAGTAATCAAACGTGAACTTAACTTGATAGGATGAGTAACTAGGTTAGCACACTTCTCCTCTATTGATCACAACCATTGCCTTTATTTGCTTTGTTGCATTTCTTGCTTTTGTAGTTAATTAATCATTTCAATCTTAAAACCAATTAAAATCTGTGACACTTAGACTTAATTAGAATCCGTTCACATAGCTCTTGGGACGACCTCGGTTTTACCGAATACTATACTACATACGATCGGGTACACTGCCCGTTAGTTCATTAGGGTAGACGCCTAATTGTAGTCTTAGGATCAAATATGTTTAGGGTTTTTTTTGGTAATGGATTTCCACTGTTAAAGTTATTACTACAAAAACAATGAAGTACAACAAATGTGAGGGAATCTCACATCTCAACCCAAAACTAAGCGAAAACAAACACACCAACTGTGCTTCAAACCTAAACTAAAATAAGAATGACATGCCACACTTATGAGAGTTGTTACACATGCTATCTAAGTTGACCAGGGAGACTAAAATAAAAGGCATTAGCAAACTGCATTTGAGCATTAGTCAAACCAGTATCAACACAATCAGCATCATCGTACGGGTCTTCATCATAAGTTTCCTTTCATTGTTCATACAGGATTTTAATTCCCACTCAACTTCCACTTTTTGAATCTTTATTAACCTTAGAGCTCGTAGAAGCTATAAAACTGGCAGTTTCGTTGTATACCTCGAACACCTCACTATCACTATCCTCATTAACCGGATCCTCAACCTTTTTAGAAGCCACACTGAAGAACTAGGAATCACTGATATACAAGGTTTTAGCGGCTTCCCATCATTACCTACTAGCACAAACTTCCCATCAAGCATATGACTTTCAAGTTCATTAATCCTTGCAACCAAAGGTGTAGTTGTTAGCTTTTGAGCTGAGCGATATTTTACATGAATTAAAATAGTAGTCATTTATGTATGTTTTATCCCAGATAACCCTAAGAGGAAAACCATATGATGGTTCTTTAGTTATAAAAGGACCTCATATCCTATTGTAAGGGGTGAAGCTCAACATATCCCAGATAACCCTAGTGGGTTTCCTATCCAATTCGTAAGTGGTTATTTTTTATGCAAAGTTTGTTAAATGTTATGGTTGAGCTAATTTGGTTATATTCGAATTTTGGTATTATAATTCTGTTAAGGACTGAATTTTGCTACTAAGTGGTATGTTATTTTGTTTTTTGGTTGGTTTTGGACTACTAATTCTTACGGGCTTAATTATATCACAAGGCTAGATTTGGTATTTTAACGACAAAGTGACTACGAGGGTTTTTTTGTACGGTATTATTGATGTGGTCACTATAGTTAGCCGATGATATTGGCATGGGATTTAGTGAATATTTAGGCAAAATAAGTGGTATTGTAGAAAAGTATAGATCAACATCTACTCATAGGTATGGATTGGTATTGTTTTGTATATTGATTCCAGTTGATATGTTATGTACACATTTATGATGATTCCGATAGCTCGCAACCATCAGGAGGGAGAAGTAGTGTACTTAGGGATCTATCGAGTCAATGAAGAAGGGCTATAGGCATATACACCATTGATTTTATGGTACATTCGTTCTAGGTATTATTGTTTCGTCTTCCAGGGTTTGGTTTATTAAAGGACTTATGCGTACATCGGGGCTTTTATTGAAGAACTTGAACTCGTAATCCTTATGGAAATAGAAATGTATACATCGGAGACGCACAACAAGTTCACGTGATCGAGCTTAAAGACTTATGCCAGAGAGACGTCCGCAGAGATGATCAGTGCTTCAACTTATTATCATGGTGGTATCATTTCGTCTTCTGTGATTTTTTCAATGAAGCATTCTATGTGAGTTGTGATGTTGATATGATGCTCTCCGAATGAACAACCGTGATGAAGTTACAACTTAGCAGTCTATGATCCTTATTCTGCTGCGCAAATAAAAACTTATGAAATCTCAGAGCAGAATTCAGAGAAACTTCTTCACACATCAAATTTATATCATACGAGTTGTCACTTTAGGAGAGAGCAATTTACAGTGGTTCATCTACAAGTAATACAAGCAAGCTGAGGAAGATACGAGAAAATCAAGAGTTGTAAAGACATCCTCATAGGCTACTTGAATACATCAACATTGTTATTTACTTGTTTGGAATCAGTGTAACGAATTCTCGTATATCACCCGGCGGGAGGGAGATTGTTAGCTTTTGAGCTGAGCGATATTTTACGTGAATTGAAATAGTAGTCATTTATGTATGTTTTATCCCACATAGCCCCAAGAGGAAAACCAAATGATAGTCCCTTAGTTATAAAAGGACCTCATATCCTCTTGTAAGGGGTGAAGCTTACCATTTCTTGTATGTGAGTTTAGTTGTTTCTCTATATTAATCAAATACACATCTTTCTTTATCTCTTTTATTTCTCTCTAAATAAAACCATGTTTATCTCTTGTTTTGAGCTTCCCCGACCTCTTGAACCACAATAATGAACTAGTATTCAATCCTACAGTAGTACTTGGACTACTAGATGCTGAACCATCCACATCTTGGACAACTTTCTTACCTGAATTTGATGACCCCCCCCCCTATTTGATCCAAGCTCACCATCTTTCTCAATCGCATTAGGCGCATCAAAAGGATTAGTTGACCTCGTCTCTACTTTAGAATTCTATTTTGTACCACTTGAATAGCACTATTCTTATTAGAGACGACTCAATAAACTTATTTCATAGGTTTAAAATGAAACTTAGATCCCTTTAGTACCATGAGAAGTTTGTCTAGGAGGCTGAAACTTAGATCCCCATTAGAGACGACCCCCATTAGTACCATGAATTAGGCGCATCATTCTTTGGTTTTTCAACAACCCGTTTTGGACATAACATATCATCATGCCCAAATATTATACAAACACCACATCTAGGTGGTTCCCATTCGTACTCCACCCTCATCGTGTGAAGAACCTCTCCATCATCTTCCACATTAGGAATATCAATAACCTTCTCTTCCTTTAACTCCCGATCAACCTTAATATCAATCAATGCATGAGCATAATCCATACGATCTCATGGTTGAATACACATAGAAATCGTATACAAATCAAGCATTATTTGGTTACAAAGCTTAATAGCCATCGCATTCAATCTATCTGCAGTAAATGCCACAATAGGAATACTATGGAATTTTACCCAAATGAGAACCGAATTCAGATCTTTCTTAAGTAAGTTTGCATTAGGCGTCCATTTCTTTAGGATAATAGGTGCAAATCGAATAAAAGAAAACGTGAAAAAAAGAAGCCCTTTCGGTTCATCATTACACGAACCAAACCATACTTCTTCCATGCATTCTTAATAGTACTCAAGAACTGGGAATGCTACTTTTTTACCCACTAAGTAAACGTACAAGCTGAAACCAAACCTCGCATGAACTTCCAAAACAGACGGCTTAGGGATTTGAACTTCAGCCTTAGATTTAGTAGGTTTACCCGTGTCAAGAGATCTAAACTTAACCTTATCGTTATTAGCCTTATTATTCACCAAACTAGCAAAAGATCTTGGAATAGGGACTTCATTAGAAGCCATAACGATATGCTTTTACCTACAATAGTAGTAGCATCATTGGCACCATGCATAGCATCCTCGAACACTACAACAACAACCACTTTTAGAGACAGAGAGTGTTGTAGCTAATGGTTTTGGCGACAGACAGCTGTCGCGCAAAAGGTTGTCTCCTATAGTCCGTCGCAAAAAGTATTAGCGACAAAGGATTTTAACTTTTGGCTACAAACCGTGGGACCCACAAATTTTCACCCCAAAACTTTTGACCAGTGTGGGCCCTGGCATTTGGCGACAGCCAGTGTTGTCGCAAAACATTTTTCCATAAAAAAAATTAATAATTAATTAATAAATAAATATTAATAATTAAAATAAACTTTTAAAAGGCGGGAAACTTTTGGCCCGGGTTTGTTTTGCTTGGATGGCCTTGTGCAGGAAAGAAACAACAGCAGCATTGCTGCAATTCCAGATTTTTTCCCGAAATTTTTCCGGAAAATATCTACCAAAACCAATGGTGTAAATCACTTGAATCATTAATACAAAATGCTTCCATTCATCCATTCATTCAAAACCAACCAATTACAAAATAAGATCATACAAATACTAATAATTTCGGTAATATTCTTACGTAATTCAAATTACAAAACAAGATCCATACATCATGCTTACTAATACTACCATCATCACCAACATCATGTCCACTATTACCATCAACACCATCATCATCTTCATCAACACTTATCGGCTTGTAACAGTTATCAAGGTCAAGATTAGAACTCGGGTAAGAATGAGTAGTACTAGGTTCGCCACGAGTATATGTAGAATCGAGAAACATAGGAGTGCATGAGTCTGGAATTTGACACTGTGAAGCGGGTGTACCTTGTTGACGGTTGTAAAAATCCAGAAATTGCTTCAACAAGTTTCTTTGCTCCTGCAGCTCCATTGCATGCTTTTTCTTCATCTCTTCAACCTCCTCCCGGGTACAAAAACCTGTGTCCACTTGTGTGCTCCTAGAACTCGAGCCCGTGCCTGGTACCACCCTGCCCACACCCGCAATATGACCCCAATTTTGAGAATCGAGGACTTCATCAATGATCTCGCGGTCTGTTTTGGGTAACATCTTTTTTTCCTTGACCGCATCTTGAATAGCTGTCATTTCTCCCTGTGTAATTCAAAAATAACAAGAAAGTTAAATAAGCCATTTAACCTCTTCAAAAATATCACCAAGATAACTTTCTAAACACGCTAACATCAGCTTACAAAACACCAAGATCAAATTACAAAACACCAAGAACATTCGATAACAATAAAACACCAAGAACATCATTCTTTAAAAATAATCACATAGATCAGATTACAAAGTCAAATAAGCTCATAAGGAGGCTAAATAAGGTGATCCAAACACGCACTACCTACATTCTGGGTTTATATAATCATCCACAATATAGGTAAACGCTTAGGCTGTCGATCCTCCGGTGGATCACCGCCTGCATCCCCTCCGTAGTAGCCAGGAGCAACACACGCCATCTGTAAAAATACCAAGTACAATAACATAATATTTCGTTGCCAATTAATACACACACACACATTCAACCGCATATTCAAGTCACTAAAATCATCCACACAAGTTTAATATTCAAATACAAAGCTAACGAACCGCATAATCATATTCACCAAATACATTACTAATCAAACGCAAATACAAATGAACAAACACAAAATAATTGAATAAAAAACATACTCGTTGGTTTACGACTGAAAGAGAAGAAGAGAAGAAGAAAGGAAGACAGGAAGAGAGGTGCTGCCGTTGCGGTTGTCCTACACAAGCATAAACAAAATCAAACACCAACATAAATAAACTATATAGTAAACAAAAATAATACTCGATAGAAGTAATATACTTAAGTTCACCCTCTTATCAATATCATACAAACTTCAAGACAAGTAGCACAAGCTTACAACCTGTATTACTAAAACCTCAACTTAACATCATATGAAACAAAATGAAACTATTAGTAAACAGCATAACCACTTTGACGTAAATTGTTGAAAAACACAAATTATTTACGTCTAACAGTTACAAGTATAACTTTGATGCACTACTATTGCCTTACATATTAAGAGCAGATTCATTTGGTTTTGATTATTTTAGTTCGACAACAAACAATCAACTGTTGTTAATCCAAACACCCCCTTACAGTTCGAGTACAAACAAACACACACTTAAATTAACACAAATCTATATACATCACCTGTGAAAACAGATGAATAGAAGAAGAGAGATGGTCACACGGTAGACGGCAACAGCGGCGGTGATTTCTGCGACTAAACACAAACAAACAAAAAAACAATTAGCAGAATTAAAATTATAAACACCAAAATTAAATAAACAAACACATATGATCTACCAGACCTGTAATCTAATAATGCTCAACAATTAAGTCACAACTCACCTACTTCAACTTAATAATTAATATATTTATACACATAGATAGCTGATCTCAATTACATTTACATTTCTAGGTTACTAAAATATGAACCAACTTACATATTCTTATCAACGGCGTCGGCAGTGGTTTAGTCAACAGCAGCGGCGGCGAGCAGGCAGCAGCGGCGGTGTTTATCTTTTAATTTACACAAACATTAACAAACACATATGTACCACAATTAAAATTAAAAACACCAAAATTTACTGTATTAAATTTATAAATAATTTTTTCCACATCTATTTGTTTTTTGGAAAAGGAAAAAAGAATTAACCTCACTTTTGATGACAAACACGGGTTGTAGCAAAAAACAAATGGTCAAACATTTACAAGAGGGTTGAAATTTGTGGGCCCCCTTAACCTTTAGCGACAACAAGCTGTTGTAGCCAATTGTGTCCGTCTCTAAAATTCATTTGTGGTGTAGTGGAAACCCTTACATGCTTCAATAGTTGCCTACTCATTAAAAATTTCACTAGATGGAACAGCAACTGGTTCACAAGAAACGACTTGTTCATGTCCATTTTCATTGGATTTTTTAGCCTGGTCACGTCCAAACTATGTAGCACTCGACGGTTCAGTACCAGAGGACATAGCATCAGATTGTGTAGTAATTTTTGTTTCATTGTTAGGTAATTGATCACTTTCATCAACCTTTATGGTAGCATCTTTCATGTTTTGAACATTGGTGATAGAACTAAAACACCTTCTTAGTTCTTGGATCGTTTATGACTCGAGGTTGTTTAGAACTCATTTAATCTAGGAACATTATAATAAAAGCGGAATATTTAATACAAGAATTAAAGTTATTATGAACAAGGTTTTTCTTTAATCACACTTCATGCCCCAACTATTATTTGATCAGAATAATACGGTTACAACCAATCTGTAACAGGAATCAAGTGATTCTTGAGGCTATACTACAAAAACCCTAGGCGTCCATTAGAGGACTTGACGCCTAGACACACACACACACACCTTTAGTAATCGACTACATTATGGAAGACTTAATAAAAACCTGTACCCTATGTCTCTTTATATAATAGAGAGCTAGGGTTTACAAAATACTACAAATGACTAATAAGTAAAATATTCTTTATCAAGCAAGTCCTTTGTCTTTCATTCTTCATTATTTGAAGAATTCTTCCTTTGTCACTTTAAGTCCCTATTGTTTCATTCTTCTTGTTTTATTTCATCAAATCAATAAACCCAACAATCTTCCCCTATTTGATGATAACAAAACAAACACATTCTTGTACGAACTTCCCTAAACGAAGTAGAGAAATTGAGATAATAAAATCTCACCATAAATGAAACAAGCTTGTCTTCCCCTTAATCCATACCATATCACCACACATAGATAAGCTGCAAATCATATCTCTGTAGTCTTCTTCCCCTTTTTGTAATCATCTAATAGGGGAAATGTAAAGATATTCAACTTTGATTGTCACTTCAACTCAAGTGGTGCATGTAGATGGTTAAACATTTAATCAATAAGCTTCCCCTTAAACTAATATGTTTACCATCTCTTGAATATTCAATTCTGTATGCTCTATGTAATGATCACTAATGAAGAAAACAAAATATAACGAACTTGATGTAGAAATAGAATAACCCAAACTTGTGTCTTATATCTTGTACTATAGATGACATCGAACGTATACCCAAAACCGGTGTATAGGGAGACCGCAATCTCTTGACAAAAAACATCATATTCTATTCGTCAATTCATTGTCACATTAACGCACGAACATGTTACTTTTAAAGTGTAACACGCACTTTAAGATATAATAAGAACACACATCCGTGATATTTCACTTCGACTCCAAATAAGTGATAATCAACTTTCTTCGTAATCAATTAATCCAATAAACAAAATCCGAGCCTTTATAAACATTTAAGAATATTGAAAATTAAACCAAAAACCTCCTGTGTGCAGGGGCGGAACTACATTGTATTTAGGGGGGGTGCCCTCCATGGTTCGCCAAAAATTATCAATTTTTAGTGTAAAATTTTTTTTAGGACCATTTTATTAAAGTGCACCCCATTACAAAATCAAATTGCCCCCCACCTTAAGATCAAACAATGTAAAAAAACCTTAAATCTCTATCTTAATTTAAAAAATTATCAGTTTTTAGTGTAAATTTTTTTTTATGACCTTTTTATTAAAGTGGATCCCGAATTTTATCAAAAAAAAAAAAAAAAAAAAAATTTGCCCCCCGTCTTCGAAAATCCTGGGTCCGCCATTGCCTGTGTGTATGCACCAATATCCCATGTGTTTGTATCCGATATCCTCAAATGCATCCGAGAATCAAATATGAACAGTAGCAGTATCCCTTTTCAATGAATCAGCCAAAACAGAAATATTATAGATTGAGAGCATATGCACAAACTTTCCTTAACCCTTAGCAGCCTCATAAACAATTAATCAAAGTAACCATATGGCCACCGTCCCATGATAAGTTTTAAAGATTGTCTAATTGATAACATACTAGCACATGTATAAAACAATAGTCAAAGATGTCATGCTCTCACTTTTCAATTTAAAGCCTTACCACTGACCCATGATATTCAAATAGCCATGCTACCAACATTCGTACCACACCTTAACACACGAATCAACCTTAATATTGGAATTCCCTTGCACATGGAAACCATTCAACACATTAGAATACTCCACCACGTGCCTTAACAATTGAGTCTTGAGAACTAGAATCACCATGCATGTGTACACCAGTCAAGACATTAGTAGGTACACATCACTTAGTTGACATTTCAGTATTAAGAACCTTTTCATTCACAGTTAGCTCAACTTTTCCACCGATACAAGTAGCAACAGTTTCATAAAGCTAGCAGTAGGTACGATGAACTAGCAGTAGATTCACATAACTAGCAGCAGATTTCGCATAATTAGCAGCAGTATCGCAGCAGCAGATACGAGAAATTGTGACTAGTAACGTAGCAGTAGTTCGATAAAGGTAGCAACATCTATGACAACTAGCTGCAGGAACATTATTAACGAGCAGTAGTTTGTAGCAGTAGGAATATTGAAACGCAACAGCAACAGTAGTAAAGCGAGTTACAGCAGCAGATTGATTAAACTAACAGCAGATACAACTAGGAGCAGCAGTTTCAACTAAAGACAGCAATGGATTTGTAAAACTAGCAGTAGAAAAATATCACGAGTAGTAGCATATAGCAGAGTAGTATGTTCCCTCCTCTCATGCTGCTTTTGCCGTCTTAGGGTTTATTCAAAACCCTTCTTATGTTATGATATTTAATACTAATGTAGCACCACTGACTTTCTTGAAAACCCTAATATTTATGATGATAATGAACCCTAAAAAGAACCAACCCACGATCTGCTTTCCATGTGACAACAATAATTACCACCGTCCAATTAATTTGCACTTTAGGCCCAAGTGTGATTGACTATATATTATGCTCGACCAATCATACGTACTATAACTAGATCCAACAAAAATAAAAAACGGATATGGGATTCACCGACCCATGATGGTGAGTTAAATAATGGTACAAGGTGATTTTGTGACCCAACCATTCAATAATCAGTACAAGGTGAATATTAAGAATCAACCAATCATTAATCACGCGCTATATGACAGATTGAATTAGCAATGATGTGGTTTAATCACCAAAACCCTAAAAATTCGAAACATATTACCTTCCTCTGCAGCTGTTTTTTACACTGAATAATTTTAATTGAGAACTCCAATTGAAGATCCCTTTGGTGAAAACTTAGCTTGATATACTGAGAGTTTCAACAAAAAAATGCGGCCCGATCCAACGGTTAACGAAGAAGTTATCGCTGTTTGAAAACTGACCTGCAGAAACTTTACGATTTTTTTTTCAGATTCGAATTTTTCTTCTTTTCTCCATTCTTCGACAAATAAAACCTTGTAAAACCCATATATCACGAGCCCCTTGCTCTGAAACCACCTGATAGAACTAAAGCACCTTCTTAGTTCTTGCATCGTTTATGACTCGAGGTTGTTTAGACCTCATATAATCTAGGAACATAATAACAAAAGCGGAATATTCAATACAAGAATTAAAGTTATTATGAACAAGGTTTTTCTTTAATCACACTCCAAGCCCCAACTATTATTTGATCAGAATAATACGGTTACAACCAATCTGTAACAAGAATCAAGTGATTCTTGAGGCTACACTACACAAACCCTAGGTGTCCATTTGAGGACTTGACGCCTAGACACACACACACCTTTAGTAATCGTCTACATTATGGAAGACTTAATAAAAACATGTACCCTATGTCTCTTTATATAATAGAGATCTAGGGTTTACAAAGGACTAATAAGTAAAATCTTCTTTAACAAGCAAGTCCATTTCGTTCCATTCATCATTATTCGAAGAATTCTTCCTTTGTCACTTTAAGTCCCTCTTGTTTCATTCTTCTTGTTTTATTTCATCAAATCAATAAACCCAACAATTGGCAGAAAAATTACTAATCAACAAGGTTACCAATCAATTGTTATGTTATCAATATCGAAACCAAGAATTAATATATTTGTTACGTGATAAATTCAGGAATAAATTGTTATGCGACATGGAATTGGTATGCGATCTTGTGACTTCTTGAATAATTGTTATGTTATATCCATGATGATACATGCATGTTCGTTATGGATGGTTGCTTGAATTTTTAATTGTTATGTTATTTTATCACATGTATGTTTTGATAAATCTTGAATTGGGGAAGACTCCAATAATATATTAATGAATCAATTATGTGCAATTTGGTATATTTTAATTATGGCTTACGCAATCGATTCGTCGATGTATGTGGCTCACTTTCAATTGTGCGAGTGAAAGCCCTAGTTAATATATACGTTAATTAACCTAGATATTGATTATTAATAGGCTTTATCAAATAAGTTGCATGTGGCTACTTGTTTACATGTATTAATTGTTAGCTATATGCGCATTGTTTTAGTTGTTTATTTTTTATTGTTGCTTGTTTGTTTATTATGTGTGACAAGTTTTAAGCAAAGGGTAATTTTGAATAGAAAAATAAATTGGACTAAACAATGGTGAAATTTGATTTGTTTTTGAAGAGTCAAAATTTTCAATAAGTTTAATTGATTGATGGTTTTGGTACAAATAGTGAGAACGGCTCATCCAGTTTGACGGACTAAAAGAGCGGTATAAGGAGGGGAGCGCATTAAATTGTGACCCTAAAGAAGGAGGTTATTGCTTCAGCGCTAACCAAATTCTCCGCTTCTTTGCGAGTCAAATTGGAGTTACCAAGTAGGCTATAAATGTACAAAATAATCTTCAGGGCGAATTAGCTTTAATTCCATCCGCCACTATTCTGGCAATTATCCGAATCACTAAGTCTTTAGACTTATGCAAAAGTACGATATCATGGACGATAATTAAAGGTAAATTCCTTGATTGGCGAAACAAATACCTCAATCAAAACTTTGATAATTTGATCTTTACAAATTGGTTAATAAATTTTTTTTTTATTAAAATTTATGCTACAAGATAAATGCATGACATCTTTGTACATATTTGATTTGACACCTTAAATCAAAACTAGTACCCTTTATAAAAATTAAGTTAGTGCCATCTAGTTAAAGGAACACTTGAAGTTGCAATTTACGTCATGTGGGAACTTGGCGAAATTGTGATGAAAAGGTAAATCTTTATGTAAAGTCAGACCTTACATGAACATATTTGCAGTTCTTTAAGTTAGACGACTTAAATTGAGTAGTAAGTGAGACCTGGACTCAAGGCACAAGATGGGGATAAAACATGTTTACATTTGCAATAGCGTTGGAAAATGTAAATCCCATAATGATCTAGGAATTGGAAAATGCTTGCCAATTATTGTTCGACAGATTACCTTATTGTATGCTTTCGTTACTAGCAGATCAACTGATGTAATGAACCTATGATAATTTGGATCCTAG
This sequence comes from Chrysanthemum makinoi, assembly GCA_910596185.1. Classification (NCBI taxonomy): domain Eukaryota; kingdom Viridiplantae; phylum Streptophyta; class Magnoliopsida; order Asterales; family Asteraceae; genus Chrysanthemum; species Chrysanthemum makinoi. The sequence goes on along the minus strand of OU343223.1, from coordinate 312,961,617 downwards.
TTTTCGAGAAAATTATATGGTTATATGTTTATATTACCTTGGGTATATTTTATTTTCTTGAAAAATTGTATTATCGAAAATACTAATACTTGAACTTTTTCTGTAGAAATGGCTCAAAAAAACGATAACACTGCACTAAGTTCTGCGTTCAAAACATTTTTTGATCGAGAAAATTTGACTGGCTCTAAGAATTTCAATGATTGGCATCGCTCTTTGAGAATTTTCTGTAGAGTTGTTGATCGATTGGATTATCTGTACACACCTTGCCCTGTTGAACCCGCAGTTATTGACTCTGACGAGGAAAAAGTTGCGTGGAAGGTTGAGTATAAGCGTCATAATGATGTGGCTTGCTTGATGTTGGGAACGATGGAACCTGATCTCCAAAAGCAGTTCGAAAATTACTTCACATAAAACATGCTCAATGAACTCAGAACTATGTTTGAGAAACCTGCGGCTGTCGAAATATATGATTTGATTGATGCACTTCACAGCTGCAAGCAGGGAGAGGGTAAACCCGTAAGTGCGCATGTATTGGAGATGAAAGATACATGGACCAATTACTGGCACTTGGAAAAGTTTATGAAAATGACATTGCTGTGAACTTGATCAACAGATCCCTTAACAAGGACTTTAGTGGTTTTGTTCGGAACTTCAATATGCACTGCGTGAGGAATACAGTTACTGACCTACACGCATTGCTAATTTATTATGAAAAAGGGTTACCTAAAAAGGCTCCTACTCCCCAGATACTTGCTATTCAGGGTGGAAGGATAAATAAGCAAAAACCGCAGCGTGCGAACAACAAGAAAGGGAAGGTTGACAATGGTAAACAAGTTATGGCCTATCAACCAGAACCTAAGAAGAACCCTGCTCAAAGGAAGGAAAATCCTAAAAAGGATCAAACATGCCACCATTGCAAAGTCGTTGGGCATTGGAAGAGAAACTGTGCTCTCTATCTTGATGAATTGCGGAAAAATAAGTTGAAGTATGCTGGGTCCTCGGGCGCCGGTTCTTCAGATAACTTATTTATGACTGAATTATTTACTCTAAATCATAAAAATTCCTGGGTATATGATACTGGATGTGGTATTGACATTTGTAATACACTGCAGGGGTTTAGAGTGGAGAGGAAGCTGGCCTATGGGTAGCAATATCTGCATGTGGGCAATGGGGCACCTGCAGCTGTTGAAGCCATAGGAGTGTTTAGTTTAGTATTGCCTTCGGGCATTGTACTGTTATTAAACAATTGTTATTATGCACCTTCTATAATTAGAGGTGTTGTTTCCTTTTCAGTATTGTTGGATTTTGGTTTTACTCATACTATCACACGTAATGGAATTTCTGTTTCTTTAAATGGTGTATTTTATTTTAATGCGATTACTGTGAATGGTGTGTTTGAAATTGATATGATTGGAAATGAATCTAACAACTATAATAATTCGATGTTTAGCATCAATAAGAAAATGAAGTTGGACTTGAATTCTTCTTATCTTTGGCATTGTAGACTTGCTCATATAGGCAAGACTTGTATGCAAAAGCTGAAACGTGAAGGGCTTTTGCAAAATATCAATGATGAATCATTTGATAAGTGTGAGTCATGCATATCTGGGAAGATGACGTAGAAACCATTTCATAGCAATATGGAGAGGGCGTCTGATCTACTTGGTCTTATTTATACTGATGTGTGTGGACCACTTAGACATGTGTCAAAGAGAGGTGCTAGCTACTTCGTAACCTTTACTGATGATTTCAGCCGTTGTTGTTATGTTTATTTACTTAAGCATAAATGTGAGGTGTTTGAAATATTTAAGGTTTTCAAAGCAGAAGTAGAGCTGCAATGGGGAACGAAGATTAAAGCTCTTCGATCCGATAGAGGCAGTGAGTATCTAAGCCAAGAGTTTAAAGATTACATAGCTGAGAATGGAATTGTCCAGAATCTCACATCTCCATATACTCCACAACAAAATGGTGTATCTGAGAGAAGAAATCGTACATTGTTATACATGGTGCGATCAATTTTTAATCTTACTACTCTGCTTTTATCCTTTTGGAATTATGCTTTAGAATCTGCTTTTCGCATTCTAAATATGGTTCCCACAAAGAAGGTTGATAAGACACCATATGAAATATGGCATGGTAAACCTCCTAACTTGTCTTATTTAAAGTTCTGGGGTTGCGAGGCGTATGTTAGACGTGACTCAGCAGATAAACTCCAACAGAGATCTGTAAAGTGTATCTTTGTAGGATACCCTAAGGAAACTATAGGTTACTACTTTTACTATCCAACTGAAAATAAAGTAATTGTTGCTAGGTATGGAGATTTTCTGGAAAAGGATCTCGTATCTCAAGAATTCAGTGGGAGAGTTTATGATCTGGAAGATAATCATGAAGATACATTACCTTCTGAAAACACTAACGTACTTTCGGTAGAACCTGATAGTCTGGGTCCTCCACCAGAAGTTGAAGTGATTCCCATTTGTAGATATGTAAGGACTACGCGTGCACCTGAACGTCTATGTCTTAATGTAGAAGTTGAGGAAACTATATTAGGAGATCTTGGAGAGCCTACTAATTATAGAGCTGCCATGGCAAGTCCTGAAAAGGACAAATGGCAAGATGCAATGAATGGGGGAATGCAATCCATGAAAGATAATGAAGTCTGGGAAGAGGTTGACTTACCTCCAAATGCTAAATTAGTTGGAAGTAAGTGGCTCTATAAAATAAAGACTGACATGGATGGCAATGTACACATCTATAAAGCTAGTCTAGTTGCACAAGGTTTTACTCAAACTTTTGGCATAAATTACGAGGAGACCTTTTCTCCTGTAGCAGACATTAGAGCTATTAGAATTCTCATAGCTATAGCAGCGTACTATGACTATGATATATGGCAGATGGATGTCAAAACCACCTTCTTGCATGGCCGCTTAGATGAAGACATCTATATGAAGCAACCTGAGGGGTTCGTGAATCCAAAATTTCCAAACCGTGTATGCAAACTTCAAAGGTCCATTTATGGATTGAAGCAAGCATCGAGGCAGTGGAATAAGAGATTTGATAACGCTCAGATTGTACATGTTTTCAGTAGCGTTATTCGTGCTTTTGTATATGTATTCGGTAATATTCATATGTTTTTAGTGCTTAATCGCATCAAAAAATGTTTGTCTAGTATTTATAACCAAGTGCAGGGAAACGAAAGGAAAAGTTAAAGAATGTTTGATAAAAGAATATTTCTGTTTCATTGAAGCATGTCAAGCACAAGTCAGCATTTTAAGTATTATAGAAGATCAAGTCGAATGAAGAACCAAGTTCCACAAGCCAGAATCAAGCAAAAAGTCCAAGCTCCGTCCTTCAGGAAGACCAGCCGATTGGTTGCTCTCACAACCGATTCGGCTGGAAAAATGCCAAATTTTTCCATTGAAGACGGACCAGCCGATCGGTCGCAGCCCGCAACCAATTCGGTTGGGTTGGTGTCAAAGGACCAGCAGATCGGCTGGACAAGGTGCCGATCGGCTGGAGAGGTCCGTCTCCAAGGAGCTAGGAAGGGACTAGAATTCCCCATTGCATCCAAACGTTTCTAGGGCCTTCCCTTGGTGTATTCTAGTCCCTTCCTAGCTCCTTGGAGGCCAAGTTCAACATTTGAACTAGTATAAATAGAGATCTCTTGTGAGCATTTGAGAAAACTCACTTCAATACAACTCTCTACTCATCAAACACATCCCTTTTAGCTCTCAAATTCGTCATTAGAAGTCTAGGAAAGTTTGGAGGTCCAAGAAGTCAACATTTAGAGGTCAAACCCCTAAGAAGTCAACACCAATACTTTGGGAATCATTACTCAATCATTTGTAATCTTATTCCAATCATTGTAAGACTGTTAATCATGTTTTCTAACATTCAAAGTTCTGAGTTTATGTTTTGTTTGCTATGAGTGGCTAGTTTCTTTATGCACTTGCTTAAATGATGTTGATTATTGTATGATTAGTTTATGATTGTGTTAACATGTTTTAATTCAATTTCAAGTTGATTCTAAGATCCAATTGTGCTTAAGTTTCATAGTAAAATTTGTTAATCAAGTTTGACTAGTTGATAGTAATTGTAAAGGTCGAAAGAACTTTTTGTTATTCAACTAGTGATAATCATTTTGTCTATGGATGATTGTTTCTACCCATTATTCTTGATCAAACAAAGAAACTAAAGTGTGGTTGTAATAATAACGCTTTTGATTATCAAGTTGGATTGATTGGAAACATCTAAAAATGTCATAAGAGTAATTTTTTACAATCAATTGTAACCTTTTGTCTATAATCGGTTACCTTTTGTATTAACCATTTCTTAAGCAAATTTGATAAGACAAACGGATGTTTTTGTGTTTAAGTTTATGAAAGTAAACTTATGAAACTTGAATTGATCTTGAATTGATTGATTAAACTTAATGCTTGTTTTTATGAACTAAAATCTTGACGAATGTTTAACTTGTAAGAGCAATAGACTAGTACACCAACTAATTATCATAACCAACATGTTAAGAAGAGGTTAACACAGTCATACTAATCAAGGATAAGAAACTAGTTTAAGCAAGTGTAGTTTTTAATCATCTGAATTTCATTATATCTATTCTCGTTATTATCTGCTTTTGGATTGCCTTAGTTGATTTTATGCTTGTTAATCTGATTCACTCACAAATCCCTGTGAACGATCCCGACTTACCTTCAAAATCTTGCTATAACGGACGAGTGCACTTGCTCGTATGTGTTATTGGTAGAATTGGTAAATCTTATTTTATCAATTTAAAACTTGTACACACATAGTACATCAAGTTTTTGGTGCCGCTGCCGGGGATTTTGATTGTGTTTCAGCAAGTTTTAAAAATCCGCGTCAGTCGATCCATTCCCAAAAAAAAATTCCGAGAGCTCTAGCCGATCGGTCGTCAATACAACCGATTCGGTTAATACCAAAAACCAATACCCAGATTGTCCCAACCGATCGGTCGCCCCTCGCAACCGATCCGGTTCCTCATTTCTGTCCAAAAATCTGCTTTCTTTGTTTGCCCGTGTGTTTAGATATTGCCTGGATTCTCTAGGTAATTGTATCAACACTCGTGCAGCCAGAGTAGAACCAATTTCACCTCTTACCAACCCCAAACGTTTGATCCGAATGAGAAGAAGAACACCTTTTGTCCCACTAGAAAACCGTGTACTGATAACATCAAATTATCCTTAATATTTAGTGTCAATTTCCCCCGATAATGCTTGTAATTTATATCATTTATATGGATTTACGCTTGTTTTCTGTTATATTTCACTTCCAGGTAAATTACGAGCATTGGAGCTAAAGAGACACGGATTTGGAGAGTTTATTGAAGATTTATCATAGTATGATCATTTTGAAGAAGTTACGGAGTAACTCCTCTCTCACAATTACGCCGTAATGAAAGCGTGGCTCAGAAAACCAACTCAGCAGAAGATTACGGCGTAACTCTATCCAAGATTATGACGTAACCATATTAGGTCAAATGAGGTTCCGCGCCGCTATTAATTACGCCGTAACTCATACAACAACTACGGCGTAACCAAGATTTATTCAAGATACGGCGTAACTCCTCCAGAGGTTTGCCGTAACCAGCATTATTAGTGCAAATTACGAAGAATTGTATGCTACGGCGTAACTCTTATAATTAGTTACGCCATAACCAGATCTGGCCTATAAATACCCCACGATTTCCAGCATTTCAAATCATCCCATTTCACACACAACAATCAGTGAACAAGAGAAGAAGTCGAAGGAAGATCTAGAGGAGCATACGGAGCTATCTCCAAAGGAGAAATCACTCCCCTATGATAAGCATTAGCTTTTTATCTTTTCTTTACTTTCAATTCATGTATTCCGTAACGTTAAACATTGAATCGATTGTTATAGTTAATATGAGCGGCTAAGCACCTCTTGGTGCTGGCCTATTTATGATTCCTTAATTGTTTTGTTTGCGTTTACATTGCTTCCGTATAATTATTTCTATATGTATGCATGCATAGTTTGTTGGCAGCTACCCTTGTTTCAGTAGTTTTGAATGGCGGAAGAGGCTAGTTTCTTAGGAGATATGACCAACTGACCCTAAGTGAGTAGACTGAGATGGGAAGGGTAAGATTTGATCAACTGACGACCCTTTCTACTTGTGCGATTTGACCAACAGATCACCTACCGTTTGGATAAACTTAAAAAGTAAGGGTTGAGTGTTTAAGATGATAGCGCCCGTGCACTCACTATTATGAATCTAGCATGTAGCGGGACTTAATGACTTGGCTTAAGGGACTAGGAACAACTGGACTTATGAGGGGACACCTGACTTCTCTAGTGGGACCCTTTGCTGATAGGTTAGGACGAACTAAACAAATGCTGTCCTAGCGACTTTGCCCCCACCTGAAGTAATTGGAAGTAATTAGACGTAAACACTACTAATTAGGATGAGTAACTAGCTAGGTTAGCACCTATCTCCTCTATTGATCACAACCCTTGCCTTTATTTGCTTTCATTGTCTCTAGTAGTTAATTAGTTAATTCAATATCGTAATCATATTAAAATCTGTAATACTTAGACTTAGTTTAAATCCGCACACATAGCTCTTGGGACGACCTCGGTTTTACCGAAATACTACACTACACGCGACCGGGTACACTGCTCATTAGTGCATTAGGGTAGACCATAGGTATAACGAGCAATTATAAATATTAAAACCTGGTCAGTAAAACCTGCATCATGTACCTAGAGTACCAAACCCACCATTTGATAACCTTTTGGAAGCCAAAGTCGTTTAAAACCCTTTCACCAATTTGCCTTTTCCCATGGCTGACGATCAGCCCATGTGGGGAACCAACTGAGCCGTAGCACCAACTCCTGAGAGTGCTATTGTTGTCGTCAACCTTGGTAAAAACTTCACCGTGAAGGGTCATCATCTTTCTATGATCAAAGACCGCCAATTCAATGGCCGTGCCCGGGCCGATTCGCACAAGCACATTGCCAAATTCATCGAAATCTGCGGCATGTTCCGGTATGGGGACACCGATGTCAATGCCATCAAACTAAAACTTTTTCCATCATCACTCTCCGGAGATGCAAAAGTATGGTACAATGAAACCCCAGGAATTATCAATACTTGGGAGGAGATGAGGCAAGCCTTTGTAAGCCGATTCTTTCCATCTGCCATGTTTGATCAATTAATGGGATCAATTCGTGCTTTCACACAAAACCCCTACGAGTCACTTGTCGAAGCTTGGCTTCGGATGAAAGATCTGCTTCGTAGTTGTCATAGACATGGTCTATCCAAAGGAACCATTATCCAAATATTTTACCATGGACTAGACGAAATTTCTCAAGGAATTCTTGACGCCGGAGGAATTTTTCTCTGTAAGACTCCTAACAATGCACATCAATTACTCGAAGATTAAGTACTTCTTAAACTCGATTGGTCAAAGGAATCAAAAACCAAACCTCTTAGAAAAACCGTTTCTTTTGTCGAAAAATCCGATACCTCGAAACTCATGGAGAAAACAGAAGCCTTGACTTCAAAACTCGACTCGCAATACAAAGATATCAAAGGAGAAATGAAATAAATGCGAGATGGATGCAAAAATTGTGGAGGAAATTAGCCATCGTCAGAGTGCGACGATAAATCCATGGGTGGACCCAACGAAGGAGAACCGAAATATGTCCAAGGAGGATAACATGGAGGAGGATATCTTGGTAATTATTACGGTAGAAATTCTGGAAATTGGCAAGACCGCCAACAAAGGGATAACAATCGTGATTCTCAACCTCGAACAGATAATCAGCCCCCACAAAACTCTGAGAAAAAGATGGAAGAATCTGAATTCGAAAAATCCATGAGAGAATTCGTGACTGCTCAAAAATCAATGAATGATTTTATCAAAAATTAGTTTTTCAATCTCAAAGCCAAAGTTGACCAAGGACAGAAAAATCATCAAGCCTCTATCCAGGACCTCGAAAACAAATTTGGTAGATTTTCTTACCAACTTTCTTCTCGACCATCTGGTTCGCTACCAAGTAACACCCAATCCAACCCAAAACCATCAAACGATAAAACGTACCGTCCACCGCAAACAAGAAATGAGCATGTCAATGCTGTATTCACAAGAAGTGGTCTCTCGTACGATCCACCACCAAATCCAAACGAAAATGCTCCTATCACTCAATATAGTGAGGATGAATCTGAGGAAACCAACCAAACCCAACCCACCAAAAAGAAAACCGTCTCACCTACCAAGGCGTACACACCAAAAATTCCATATCCTCAACGCCTTAAGAAGGAAAAAATGGAAGAGCGATATAAGAAGTTCATTGAAATAATCAAAGAGGTTAGACTCAATGTTCCCCTCATTGATGTTTTAGCTGGAATGCCCAATTATGGGAAATTTTTAAAAGAACTTCTTAACAACAAGAGCAAGTTAGACCAAATATCAGCTACCTTCCTTAACGAAGAATGCTCAGCCATTGTTCAAAACAAAATTCCACCAAAGCTCGAAGATCCTAGGAGCTTTCTTATTCCATGCACTTTCGGGAATAATATTCAATGCGATGCTTTAGCCGATCTTGGCGCAAGTATCAATTTGATGCCTTATTCATTGTATTCCAAATTATCCATCAACAGCCTAAAACTGACAAAGATGAGCATTCGATTAGCAAATCATTCTTATGAATATCCTGTTGGATTTGCCGAGAATATGCTTGTTCAAATTGGTAAATTCATTTTTCCCGTGGACTTTGTAATCCTAGAAATGGAAGAAGATAGTAAAGTCCCCCTCATCTTAGGAAGACCTTTCCTAAATACCGCTGATGCGATCATCAAAGTAAAAGGTAAAGAACTCAACCTTGGAGTTGGAGAAAATCGAATTACCTTTTTAATCGACAAAGCAATGCGCTATCCACGTTCCAGTGATGACACTTGTTTCAACATTGATATTATCGATGAAGTCACTGACAAAGAATTGGATACATTACTTAAAAAATCTGATCCATTCATGACTACTTCCGAAAAAATCAATGAGATAGATCTTGACAAAGAGTTTGTTGATTTTATGAAAGTAGATTTCGAAGGAGATAACACAAAGGAGTAAGAAATGGAGGAGGAGAATTTTTAAGAAATAACTTTCGATGACGAGATGAGAATAAAACCACTCCCTAATCATCTTGAATATGCTTATATGAAGGAAAACTCGCTTCTTCCGGTAGTCATATCTTCATTAATCAAAGACAAGGAGAAAGAAAGTTTGGTTTCTATTCTCAAAATTCATAAAAGAGCTTTCGCTTGGAAAACTTCTGATATCCCAGGAATTAGTCCCAATTTCTGCAAACAAAAAATCAATTTTGAAGATGGGATTAAACCTGTTGTGGAACGTCAACGTCGACTCAATCCCAACATGAAAGAAGTGGTCAAAAAGGAAATCATCAAAATTCTTGATGTTGGTATCATTTACCCCATCGAGGACAGTCCTTGGGTGAGTCCAGTTCACATTGTCCCCAAGAAAGTAGGAATGACGGTTGTGACTAACAAACGGAATGAACTAGTTCCGACTAGAACTGTCACTGGATGGCGCGCTTGAATTGATTATCGTAAATTAAACAAAGCCACTAGGAAAGATCATTTTCCCCTTCCTTTCATGGATCAAATGCTGGTAAACTTGCAGGGAACAAATTCTTTTGTTTCCTCGATGGATTTTCAGGATATTTTCAAATTCCAATCGATCCGAATGATCAAGAAAATACCACATTTACTTTCCCTCTTGGAACTTACACATATCAGTGTATGCCTTTTGGTCTTTGTAATGCGCCTGCAACTTTTCAAAGGTATATGATAGCCATATTCCAAGACATGCTTGAAACCTCCATGGAAGTTTTGATGGATGACTTTTCAGTTTTCGGAAACTAATTCGAAGCTTGTCTTTTCAATCTTGAAAAAATGCTTGAAAGATGCGAAGCTGCAGATCTTGTCCTTAACTGGGAGAAATGTCACTTTATGGTGACTGAAGGAATTGTGCTTGGTCACAAGATCTCCAGTGCGGGCATGGAAGTAGATAAATAAAAAATCGACGTTATCACGAAGCTTCCACCACCAAATAACGTTAAAGCCGTTAGAAGTTTTTTAGGACATGCCGGTTTTTACCGTCGCTTTATCAAAGACTTTTTAAAAATATCTCGTCCTATGACAAAACTTCTTGAGAAGGATTATGTTTTCGACTTCAATGCAGATTGCATAAAAGCATTCGAAACGTTGAAATCACAACTGACCAATGCTCCTATCATGGTTTCACCTGATTGGTCACTACCATTCGAGCTCATGTGTGATGCAAGCGATTTTGCTGTTGGAGCTGTTTTAGGCCAACGAGAAGGAAAACACTTTCGGCCCATATATTTTGCTAGCAAGACACTGAATGGTGCTCAGAAAAATTATACAGTCACAGAAAAAGAATTAATCGCCGTAGTTTTCACATTCGACAAATTCTGATCTTACCTCATGTTTCGAAAACAGTCGTGTTCACCAATCATTCGGCACTCAAATATCTTTTCACCAAGCAAGATGCAAAACCGCGTCTCATCCGATGGATTCTGCTACTTCAAGAATTTGACATCAAAATTAAAGATAAGAATGGAGCAGAGAATCTAGCCGCTGATCATTTGTCACGTCTGGAAAATCCCGATCTAGAGGAGTTAAAGGAAGAAGAAATCGATGATTACTTCCCTGATGAAACCCTCATGACGGTTGATGAAAATGAAGATCCTTGGTTTGCTGACTTTGCGAACTATCTCGTCGGAGGAATTCTTAGAAAAGGATTAACTCACACTCAACGGAGCAAATTCTTTTCGGAACTTAAACACTATTTTTGGGAAGATCCTTATCTTTTCAAAATGTGCCTTGATGGAATGATCCGAAGATGTGTTTCTCATTCCGAAACCCAAAAAATTCTTGATGAATGTCATCATGGCCCTACTGGGGGACATTATGGTCCTTCCACCACAGCAAAAAAAGTTTTTGATGCTGGATTCTATAGGCCAACAATATTCAAAGAGGCACATACACTTGTCCAAAACTGTGATGCTTGCCAAAGATACAGTAACCTTTCACGCAGAGACGAAATGCCATTAACAAGCATTCAAGTGTGTGAAATATTCGATATTTGGGGAATTGATTTCATGGGACCATTTCCTAAATCCCACAAATACGAATACATTCTCGTTGCTATCGATTATGTGTCCAAATGGGCAGAAGCCGAAGCTTTACCAACAAACGATGCTCGTGTTGTTGTTAATTTTCTCAAATAGCTTTTCGCTCGTTATGGAATTCCCAAAGCTTTGATAAGCGATCGAGCAACCCATTTCTGTAACAGAAAAATGGAGAAAACCAAGAAAAGATATGGAGTTCATCATCATTTTGCGAAAACTTATCACCCACAAACAAGTGGCCAAGTTGAAAACACCAACAGAGCTCTAAAAAGAATACTCGTAAAAACAGTGAAGGATAATCCTTCAGTGTGGTCGAAAAAACTTGACGATGCTCTGTGGGTATTTCGTACGACTTACAAAACTCCTATTGGCACAACTCCTTACACACTCCTGTATGGAAAAACTTGTCATTTGCCATTCGAATTTGAACATCGTGCTTACTGGGCCCTTAGAAGCTGTAACACCGATGTCAAAATAGCTGGAGAAAAGAGATTTTTGCAATTGCATGAACTCACAATTGAGACTCCAGGCTTATAAGAATTCCAAACTGTACAAAGCTAGAACCAAAGCTTATCATGACAAAAATTTGCGAATTCGAAAAGAATTCAAAGCCGGAGATAAAGTTCTGCTTTTCAACATGAAATTCAAATTCAAGGCTCCTAATTTGCAACCGAAATGGTTCGGACCGTATATCGTTAAACATGGATATCCATCAGGTTATGTCGAACTTTATGACAAACACGGTGGAAGTTTTATTGTTAATGGGCACCGAATCAAATTATACTACGATAAGGAGCAATTGAATGAAATTTCAATTGAGGCAATTTTGCTTGAAGATGAATTCGAAACCATCACATTCATAGCACCTCTTCCAGGAAGAATCACGCAAAGTGTTCCTTGGAAACCATCTACTGAATTCATTTGGAGAGATACTGATGCGACTGGTGAAGAATTCATGTATATCCCCGAACTTTTAAAGAAATTCAAAGCTGTAACTGCAGCTACGTGAAAATCAGGAAGTCTTTGAGTCAGGCTGATGACTCGTTAATGAAATAAGAGCTTCCCGGGAGGTAACCCGTATGTTTCATATTTGATTTTCTGTGGTCACGCCCCGAAGTTTAAACCTTTGGTTGAACTTAAGTGTGGGGGGGGGGGGGTGCCACACCTTAATAAAACTCTTTTTGTTTGTGTATAAGATTTTTGCAGTTAATGATTACTCCAGTGGACGCTTGGATCGATGGAAATTAAGCTGATAGACTCATTTGGAATATCTGGTTTTATCCCTATTTCTAAACTATTAAGTTCATTTTTCACATTGAAGATAATGTTTAACTTAAGTGTTGGGGGGGGGTGAATAGGAAAATTAGAGTTTTTAAGCTTAAATTTAATTTTTTTTGCCCTTGTGATCTAGTTATTTTCACGCTTTTAGGATAATATATTAGAATAACTGAATCAATCCACTGGTAAAATTGGTAATATTTGAAAATTTGAGATGTGTTCCGATTAATATTGCAATCCATTATGTGATCGATAACATTTGCTAGCACATATTATAGCCTTTCCACTAAAATTGTGAGTATTTGAGCTTGTATTATATAAGCATACATATTTTATGCTTGGATCTTTTGCTATGAGTGTGCCGGTGATTTTATTTATTCTAGAACTTGTACTTGTAAATCATTACCAGACCACAGTGAGATCGCATTCGTGCGATATAAGTGAATATGTGAGATGAGGCACCTTAGGATTTTAACCCAAATGGTCTTCCATTTTTCATATTATGATATATTAACTAGCCACATCAGTTAGTTAACCACCCACATGGACCCATTTGAAGCGCTCATCTTTAGCGCTAGATATCCTTAGTTGCACCCTCTGAGCCATCCTTTTTGTTTTTGATAAATCCAAAAAATACAAAAGTATTTTACACTTTAAGCCTTAGCCTAACCCTTGTGAATGTCTAAGCGGTTGGTTGCTAGTCGCCTGGTATGAGAAGATTGTCTAGATGATTATGAGTGACCGCACTTTCTCATTCATATGAGCCATTTCGAAGAAAGGATTATGTTTAAAAAAATGGTTATGAAATAAGTATTAGCCAATGCGCTATGTTCAAAGGAAGTTGTTATGGCGAAACAATGCGAAGTATTGTGGAAATCCGAAGAAAATTGAAGCTATGATCATTTAATGGTTTGCGGATTGTTCGTTAACTAGCAACATGGGTATTAGACTTGACTTTATTTTTCTTTTAACACAAATTTCATAAACATTCCCATGCCTTATCCATACCCTTTACCCCAAGCCTAACATTTCAACCCGAATAAAAGTCCTCTTTAGATTTTTTCGCTTGGTGCTCACGCCACGTCGGTGGAGTTTTGTTTCTTGTACAACCTTATGGTAATAATCTAATCATGACCGAGCAATGAGTGTGATTTATCTTATTACTTCACTAAAAATTGAGTGATTGAGGGAATTATATTTCGTTCCTTTTTCATGAGGTGTTTTGAAATGTTAATCATGCAAGAAAATCATTGGATATCGTCAAACATCTTGAATTTTCACCCTTGAAAGCTAACTTGATGAATCTTATCTTGTACTTGTATTTGGTAGATTTGCATCATATTTTTCTTAATCATAATTTTTTACCAGTGGATATTTTATTTGATTTTAGATTTGCTTGAGGGCAAGCAAAGTTTAAGTGTTGGGGAATTTGATAACGCCCAGATTGTACATGTTTTCAGTAGCGTTATTCGTGCTTTTGTATATGTATTCGGTTATATTCATATGTTTTTAGTGCTTAATCGCATCGAAAGATGTTTGCCTAGTATTTATAACCAAGTGCAGGGAAACGGAAGGAAAAGTTAAAGAATGTTCGATAAAAGAAGATTTCCGTTTCATTGAAGCATGTCAAGCACAAGTCAGCATTTCAAGTATCATAGAAGATCAAGTCGAATGAAGAACCGAGTTCCACAAGCCAGAATCAAGCTGTTAGGAATTATTGTAACAGTGGGTTCCTGCTGATAGCTTTATTGTTTCTACTGATAGTGTGGTTCCTGCGGATAGTGCAGTTGCCACTGATAGTTATTATTATTTTTGTGGATATGTAGTTTCCGTATTGTTAGTATTTAGTTGGGATATGCATGAGTTAAATTAGGAATAGATAACGCATATCTTTTACGTGATGAGTAAGCTGAACAATTAGGGTTTCTTGTAGTATAAAAGAAACCAGAGGCTAGGGTTAATGTACGTTCTTGAATAACCTTATTAGTGAATTAATATAGATCCATAGTGGATCAAGTATTCGGTGTTTAGTGTCTTCTTGAGTATTGTGTTTATATTCCGCGTAAACATAATTCTAGCAAAGGTTCTCCTTAGTTCTCTTGTGATTACACAGGTTAACTATACTTTCTCTAAGGCTCATAAGATCTATCTGGGATTGAACCCAACAAGTGGTTTCAGAGCCTGGTGAGAATCTTTCTAAGAAGATAGTCTTACTCTCTTTCTCAAAACCACAACAATGACATCATCAAAACATTCAGATTCATAAAATGAAGAACAACCTGAGCCTTCAAACACTCAGTCAACTATTCAGTAGGTTGTTACCACCATGTCCAACACCAATGCAAAATTTCCCTACCTGAAGAAGGACGAATATGACATATGGGCCATGAAGATGGAGAATTATATCTCCAACATGGACATCCATCTCTGGAACATAGTTCTAAAAGGCAACAGTAAGAAGGCTACTGGAAGAGATCCTGATGGGAATATAATAATTCTTCCAGCAACAACTAATGCAGAACAAATTGCAATTCAGAGGGAAACCAAGGCAAGGACTACCTTGCTTCAAGCTCTTCCAGATGAGCATATGAGTGACTTTTATCATCTTGATGATGCTAGAGAAATCTGAAGAGCAATAAAAGCAAGGTTTGGAGGTAACGAAGAGTCTTAAAAGATGAGGAAGTCAATGCTTAAGCAGAGCTTTCAGGAGTTTTCAATTTCTGAAGAGGAAGGCATACACAAGGGGTATGACAGGTTCCAGAAAATCCTCAGCCAGCTAAATCAGATGAAGTCCAAACCTGAAAATGAGGAATGTAATCTCAAGTTCCTTCGTGCTTTACCTTCTTCCTGGAGGCAGGTTTCTCTCACACTCAAGGAAAAGGGAGGCCTTGACTACTTAAGCTTTGATGACTTATACAATAAGCTTAGATCTCTTGAAATTGATATCAAGGGTCATTCATTTTATTCCCCAACTCCAACACACTCAGCTTTTATTAGTGCTACTTGTGCTAACACAATGGTGTCTTATGCTGAGAGTCCCACTTCTTCATCATCAGCAACCAGAACACACACTTCTTCTACAAGAAAATCAATATACAATTCTATGATAGAGGATGTGCTTCACTCTTTTGTTGCTTAAACTAAAGACCAACAGCAGTTGGCCTATGAAGATTTTGAACAAGTGGATAAATGGTATTTGGAGGAGATGGATCTCAAATGGCAGATGGCCATGCTTGTTGTGAAAGTCAACAGGTTTGAGCAGGGCTCTAGGAGGAAGTTTGGGTACAAGAAAAGAGAATCAGCCAGGTTTGACAGGAAGAAGATCAGGTGCTTTGAATGCAACCAACTTGGTCACTTTGCTAGAGAATGTCCAGACAAGAAAGGAGGTGACAGAAGAAGGTATAATGCATACAAGCTCAAGGAAGCTGAGGAGGTGAAACCTAAAGCCTTTATGTCTTTGGAGTCAAGGGTTGACTGGGATGAGCATGTGAATGAAGCTGAGGATGAAAATCCTCAGGTTGGATTGGTTGCTGATACTGCTGATGAGTTTGCACTGATGGGCATCACTTCTCAGGTACCAAATTGTATTTTTGGTTGTAATGCTAAATATGATGCTCTTAAAAGTGAATTGGATGATGTTAATGGCCAATATAAAGAATATTTTATTTAGGTCCAGGCTTTATAAGAAAACTGTTAAATCTTTAGAAAAACAAAAGGCCTAGTACCAACAAAATCAATTGGCTCTTGAAGAAAAAGTTAAAGTGTTAGAAAGAGATTTAGAGAACACCACAAACAAGCTAAAATTTAATAAGAAAGAGTATGTAAAGGTCATTGCTGAAAAGGAGGGTCTACAGGCTAATTTAGATACAGAGGTGGCTAGACATAAACAATGGCAATAACAGGTTAAAAACCTAGATAAAGTTTGGAACAGCTCTATGTTCGTTAAAACTAAGATGGGGTTAGGGTTCAAGGATTACATTAGTACATATGAGGTTTATGACCCCAATGAATACAGTGTTTTTAATCTTGTCACTGATGAAGAAGAAGATAAATATAGAAAACCTGTTAAATATATAAAACAAGGTGAAATGCCTTCAGTTCCTTCTTCTATAAATGGTATTGTTAGGCCACCCAACCCAGACTCAGACACATATGAATCACATATGACCTATGGTCAAAACTCCAATGACTTATCTTACACTGGCAGTGAATCTAATACTTTTGTCTCTTGTTCTTCCAGTGATAGGACTTCAGAGACCCAGTCTAAAGACTATGCCAGTTATGATTCAAGTGAAGAGTCTACAACGCCCAAGTCTGCCTCTCCCAAGCCCTTGTCTGCCCCCAAGAGTTGCTGTTAATGAATCTTTATCAAAGACAACTCATTTTAGAAACATTTCTTGTTCTGTTGATTTTGTTAAAAACAATTCTGATTTTGGTTGTGGTTTGAATAATTTTGTTTGTGATAAGACTATTCCTGTTTTGAACAAGCATTTTAAGAAGAAATCATGTTTTGTTGATTGTGATTTTTATGAGAAACAGATGAGTGTTTGTACTAATCAACAGAGACATAGACCTATATGGAATGATGTGACCAACATTCCTCCATTTGTTCCCTCTGGAACACATGTGAGGACCAGCAGAACCGATTCTGCTGGTAGACTAGTTGCTGCTGGTAGACCAGTTCTTCCTGGTAACCCAGTTTCTACTGATAGGCCATCTTCATCATGTTGGAGAAGAAATGTTTATAGGCCATTATACAGACCTACTAGTACTTATTTTCAAAATGGATACAGGCCTGTTAATAATGACCCATTGCATAAAAAGGGGGCAAGGTGGGATACTGATGTTAAGCCCTTAGCAGGTTGCTCTTGGACACAAAATAGACCCTCTTTTATGAAGGGTTCCAAGAACAATAGTGGATCTCATCAATCTGCAAGTTTTTCTAATATGATCCACAAGGCAGGCCCAAGTCAGTGATGGCTTGGATCTCTATGTATACTAATGTTGTTGTATTTCTTTTATCTTGTAGGATGATCCTCATTCTAATAAAGATTTAGGCATTGTTGATAGTGGTTGTTCTAGGAGTATGACAGGGAACAGAGACAGACTTCATGATTTTGTATTTCTTCAAGGAGGTACTGTTACTTTTGGAGGAGGAGATGGTAAAATTACAGGGAAGGGAACTATTAGAACTTCCAAGATGGACTTTGAGAATGTGTATTATGTGGAAGAATTGAGAAACTTCAAATTATTTTCTATGTCCCAAATCTGTGACAAGAAAAACTTTGTGTTGTTCACTGATACTGAATGTCTTGTTCTCTCAAAACATTTCCAGATACCTGATGACAATCAAGTTGTTCTGAAGGTGCCAAGGAAACAAAATTTGTATACATTCAATCTCAATGAAGTTCAGCCTGCAGGTGACTTAGCTTGTTTGCTGGCAAAAGCATCCTTGGATGAATCTAATAAATGGCATAGAAGGATGGCTCATGTTAATTTCAAAACAATCAACAAGCTAGCAAAATTTGGGTTAGTTCATGGACTTCCTTCCAAGGTCTTTACTAATGAGCACAACTGTGTGGCTTGTAACAAGGGAAAGCAACACAAGGCTTCCTATAAGTCCATTAATGCTGTCAGCACTATCACTGAGCCCTTGCAACTTCTTCATATGGATCTTTTTGGTCCTACATCTATCAAAAGTATTGATCACAAGTACTATTGTTTGGTGGTTACTGATGACTATAGTAGGTATTGTTGGGCATTCTTCTTGGGGACTAAAGATGAAACATATCAGATTCTTCAAGACTTTATTGCCCTGATAGAGAATCAGTTGAATAAAAAGGTTAAAGCCATTAGGTGTGACAATGGGACAGAGTTCAAGAATGCCAAATTAATTGAGCTCTGTGCTACAAAGGGGATAAAAAGGGATTATAGCACTGCCAGGACTCCACAACAAAATGGAGTTGCTGAAAGGAAAAATAGAACCCTGATTGAAGCAGCAAGATCTATGCTTGTTGATTCTAAGTTACCTACCATGTTCTGGACTGAAGCACTCAGCACTGCTTATTATGTATTGAACAGGGTGTTGATAACTAATCCTCACAACAAGACACCTTATGAACTTTTGTCTGGCAAGGTTCCTACCATTAGCCACTTTAAGCCATTTGGTTGTCATGTCACCATCCTTAACACCAGTGATCATTTGGGCAAGTTTGAAGGAAAAGCTGATGAGGGATTTGTAGTAGGCTATTCAGCTCATAGTAAAGCTTACAGGGTATATAACATCTCCACAAAAAGAATTGAAGAGACACTGAATCTGAGATTTATGGAGGACAAGCCAAATGTTAAGGGAGCAGGTCAAGAATGGTACTTTGATCTTGACTACTTAACTGATCACTTAGGTTATACTCGTTATAAATCTAATCTTTCTGCAGAACCACAAGATGCTCAAACTAACATTCCAGGTTCTTCAGATGATGAGTCAGATTCAGAGTGTGATGAACAACATATACTTGTTCCTTCTTTTCCTACTAACCAGTTTTCAAGTACCAAGAACACAACAGCTTCTCATGTTACTTCAAGTGATCTAGGATATGCAGAAGAGCTAGTGAAGCTTCAACACCAAGAGCATGCAGCAAAGGATGATGCTGAAAAGTTTGGTTATGAATTCTCCAAATATACAAAGGAACTCTTAAGACAGGCAACTATTGAAGCCCGTAGGAACTTTGATGCTGCTGGTAGTATACCTGTTCCTACTGGTAATGTGGCTAATCCTTCTGGTAATGGGTCAGTTGTCTGATGTTGATGTCTTTGGTCGTGTTCCTGTTCCTTCTGCTAGTGATGATGTTCCTGCGGTTCCCTCCAATACTCCATCTGCTGATACTTTGGGTTTAGATGTTACTCCCACCAGATTTCCAACTCCATCAGAGCTTCAATCTTCAAGGCCTCATCTCTGGCATTCGGTTTCCCCACTCTGGCATCCTTTGGCGGTCCTTTCCCCACCTGTTCACAAATTCCCACACTGGCTTTGTAGCCAGACCCATCACAGTGGTTCTCTTGGCAGGGTTTGATGTGGAGGCTTGGGGAGTTGGAGCTAAAGGGCCTGGTGGTAGAACGGCAAGAGGAGCAACATTGAGTGGCATGTAAGTTGGATCATTGAGCTCATCATCAGTATCTTCATTCATAGCAGTAAGCTCAGAGCTGGATACTTCAAGCTCCTCGTGTGGAGGAGGACTGGGCAGATCCTCTTCTGAAGAAGTGTATGCAAATGGTGACCTGCTAGGAGGTTATCTGGATTTGTAACAACTTTATTAAAATTTACAACATTTTTAACAACTTTATTTAAAAAAATACTAATACAACTTATACTCTTTTACAACTTTTATTAACAACTTATACTTTTTTACAACTTTTATTAACAACTTTTATTAACAATTTACTTTTGAAAAAAAAAAGTTTGAAAAACCGGTTTTGGAAATACCATGTGCGCCCATGTATTTACCCACCCGGTTTTGGAATCATGTGTCTCGTCCATATTTTTGTCTCCTCTCTAACTCTCTCTCTCACACACACAAATAATACTCTCATTTCTCTCTCTTCTCTCTCTAATATCTGGCGAACTAAAAAAATATCCGGCGTCTTCTCCGGCCACGCACCACGGATATTTTCACCCCATATACCAAACGATAGATCGGGAAAAGGTGATCATTTTAACATAAACGCTACGCGGTATTTCACCGACGCCCTAGATCTAAAGTTTTAGAAGATGATTTCTATGTTTTTTTTATGTATAGTCTTAGAAGATGATATCTATGTTTTTTTGGCTTTTTCATAAGTGGCGTGCAAAGATTGTATCTTTTGGAAGAAAAAAGATCGTTGCATATATCATGCCCAATGCTAACGTGTTGCAATAAATGTCTGATTGGTCCACGTATGGGGTTTTGACCCACGTGGTGGTCTTGTGACTATTGATGCTTTTGTGCTGTTTGGGGTGCCAATAATATTCGGTAAACTTGATCTTTTTCATACATTAATTTCTTAAAAAAATGACAGGTTGGGTGAGTTGAAAAACTTATCAAAATGGTTGTTTTAGTAGTGGCTGGCTATCTTTTTATTAGTGGCTGGCTACGAAAAAAAAATACTACGTGGGGTAAACAATATATATCTTTTTATTTGACTCTCAAAAGTTTACCTATTCGAAAAGTGTACCTCTTGTGTTACAAATGGTGACCCAAACATGGTTGTTTGTTGGTGCTGTTGTTGCATTTTGTTGTTGCTTTGCTGTTTGGTGTTGTTGTGTTGTAGCCTTCTGTTGGTGTTGTTGCTTTCTGTGGTGTTGTGGTGTTGGTGCTGATGGTGTAGTTTGTTTTGTAGCTTTCTTTGTTGGTGTTGTGGTGATGTTGCTTTCATGTGGCATTATAAGCTGTGAATCACGCAAGGCTATGCTGGTACCCCTTGCGAATCTTTGTTACTTTACTCGTGAATGCTGCTATATCGTTTGCAGATTGAGAATCTTTGTTACTTTCTTGTGAATGCACCTTGTGAGGCTTGTGGGACTTTGTCCTTGTGCATGGGAAGGAAATATTGGGGTGCAAGATTAGATTGTTTCCTGTGAAATTGTGACTCTGCAGTTGTGACTTAAAATTTTTCCGAGGCGATGATGATAAAAACCGAATGGATGGTAAAGTGAGATCAAATCTCACTTTGCAACCTTCGGGTTTGAGCCTAAAAATTTTCCGAGGCGATGATGATTTTTGAGCCTAAAAATTTTCCGAGGCGATGATGAAAACCGAATGGACGGCAAAGTGAGATAAAATCTCACTTTTGCAACCTTCGAATTGAGCCTCAAAAAATTTTCGACTACGTTTTTTTTTAAGTTTTAAAACTGATTCATTAAAAAAACCTTGTAAAAAGTTATATACTTTATTCAGTAAAAAAGAAATAAAAGAGTAAAAAAAAACCTTACTTTTATAAAAGAAATAAGGGTAAAAGTGAAAAAAAAAAGACTTGTACAAAAAAAATGACAAAAAAATAAAGAGTAAAAGTAAAAAAAAAAAAAAAAACTTGTACAAAAAAACAGAAAAAAAAATAATTTTTTCAATCATTGGCACGGAAACCAATGTTCCAATGATTGGGAGGAGAGAGAAAACCCCAACACCCCCTAAAATTTTTCTAGGGGTGCAGGGTTAGTAGGACCCAAAGTATATCATCTCAGCATCTGTGTAAACAGTGTTGAGGAGTACGTTACACTCACGACCACATAAAGTGAGTATTTAAAGTTGTGGAAATTAGGGTTTCACAAGTGGAAATTAAGTATCAACACTTAAGAAGGTTGGATGTATGATTATACACACAAACCGTTCAAATTCCTGAGTTCATGACCTCTTGTTCATGCCATATATTAACGAGCTACAGATTTTGAATATTATATATATGTTTGATGGTTACTGTTAGATCAAGTCAACTGAATACATTTGAAATATAAAACACATTTTATCGATTGATACAAAGAAGTTAACTTTGCAAAGTAGTAACCCATAGGGGAAATTTAAGAACAAAAGGTTGACTTCGAATAGTTAGGTTCAGGGGCGCAGCCAGAAAGTTATGATTAAGGGAGCAAATTTTAGTAAATTTTATAAATGACACTACAAATTAATTCGTTAGGAAGATGAATTACAAAAATAGCACGAAATTAAAAAAAAAATTACATTATAAATTTTTTTCACTAGGTGCACGTGCCCACTCTACTTCTCTCATGTTTCCGCCTCTGGATAGGTTTAAACTTCTGATTATTTAATGGAGTTAATTGCATTTTTGGTCCCTGTGGTATGGCCAAATTGCAGGTTTGGTCCCTAAAACTTTGAAAGTGCAACGATAGTCCGCATTTTGAAGTTTGGATTGCAATTTTGGTCCCTGGATAAAGTGAAATGACTAAAATACCCTTTGTCTTATTGATAACATCAAATAGTCCTGAATATTAAGTGTCAATTTCCCCCAATAATGCTTGTAATTTATATCATTTATATGGATTTACGCTTGTTTTCCATTGTTTTGCACTTTCAGGTAAATTATGAGCATTAGAGCTTAAGAGACGCGGAATTGGAGAAATATCAAAAGATTTATCATAGTATGCTGACTTTGAAGAAATTACGGCGTAACTCATCTCTCACATTATGCCGCAACTAAAGTGTGACTCAGAAAACAAACTCATCAGAAGGTTACGGCGTAACTCTCCCCAAAGACTACGACGTAACTATATTAGGTCAAATGAGGTTCCACGCCGCTGATACTTACGCCGTAACTATTTCATCAACTATGGCGTAACCAAGTTCTATTGAAGATACGTCGTAACCACTTATAAGGTTACGCCGTAAACAGTAGATCTACTGCAAAATACGAAGAAATTGAAGATTACGGCGTAACTCTTATATTGGTTACGCCGTAACCCAGATTTGGCCTATAAATACCCCACGATTTCCAGCATTTCAAAGCATCCCATTCCACACACCACAACCAAAGAACGAGGGAAGAAGCCAAAGGCAGGTCTAGAGGAGCATACGGAGCTGTCTCCAAGGGAGGAATCACTCCCCTACAATAAGCATTAGCATTTTATCTTTTCTTTACTTTCGATTCATGTATTTCGTAAATTTGAATATTGAATTGATTTGTATGGTTAATATGAGCAGCTAAGCACCTCTTGGTGCTGGCCTAGTTATGATTCCTTAATTGTTTTGTTTGCGTTTATATTACTTCAGTATAATTATTTCTAAGTGTATGCATGCATAGTTTATTGGTAGCTACCCTTGTTTCGGTAGTTTTGAATGGCGGTAGAGGCCAATTGCCTAGGAGATATGACCAACTAACCCTAGGTGAGCGGACTGAGACGGGAAGGGTAAGATATGACCAACTGACGACCCTGTCTACTTGTGCGATTTGACCAACTGATCACCTACCGTTTGGATGAACTTAAGAATTAAGGGGTGAGTGTTTAAGTTGCTAACGCCCGGGCACTCACTATTATAAAGCTAGCATGTAGCGGTACTTAATGACTCGGCTTAGGGGACCAGGAACAACAGGACTTATGAGGGGACACATGACATCTCCTGTGGTGGAATCTTTGCTGATAGGTTAGGGCGAATTGACCAAATGCTGTCCTCTCGACTTTGACCCCACCTGAAGTAATTGGATGTAAGTAGACGTAGACATTACTAGCTAGGAGGAATAACTAGGTTAGCACCACTCTCCTCTATTGATTAATCATTTGCCTTTTATCTGCTTTTATCTGCTTTAGTAGTTAATTAATTATCATAATCATATTAAAAACTGTGACACCTAGACTTAGTAATAATCCAACACACATAGCTCTTAGGACGACCTCGGTTTTACCGAATACTACATTACACACGACCGGGTACACGCCTCGTTAGTGCATTAGGGTAGACCATATGTATAACGAGACTATATAAATATTAAAACCGGTCAGTAAAACCGCATCAAGTTTTTGCCAGGGGAGTTATATTAGGATTGCTATTAAGTCTTTCATATTTCTTTTTGTTTATTTCTATATTTCTCACGATCATTATTCAAGTTTTCAGGTACCATGGAAGTTGTTAACATTGATGAGCTCACTCTTGAGGAATATTTAGCATTAACAAGGGAAGAACAAGGACCAGGGATTGTTAGGCCCGCTATCGCAGAAGATGCTCAATTCGAAATCAAACCTCAATTCATGAGGGAATTACGTGCAAATCCTTTCTCTGGAAGCTTAACCGATGATGCCCATGAACATATACACAACGTAGAATACATTTTCAGTCTATTCAAAATTCCCCGAGTCTTAAACGATGTTGTCATGTTACGAGTATTCCCTATTTCTCTTACGGGAGCTGCTAAGAGATGGGTTGATCGATTACCTGCCGGAATAGTAAACACCTAGCCTATCCTAAAAAAGTATTTCATTCAGAGATACTGTCCTCCATCAAAGACTGCTAAGCAATTAGAAGAAATCCATAACTTCAATCAAAAGGGTGATGAAACGTTGTACCAAGCTTGGGAAAGGTATAACGAATTACTATACAATTGCCCAACTCATGACCTCAACAACCAACAAAAGGTGAACGTCTTCTACAAAGGTCTGAACATCTCCTCAAGACAAATGATCGATTCTCAGGGGCCGATTCCTGGTATGACGCCCACTTTGGCTTTAGAAACTATTCAAAAGATGGTAGACCACTCTCACAAATGGCACAATTGAGGGAGAAACCGAAGTAAGAATGGAGATATGGAAGGTCTTGCAGCAATAAACAACAAATTAGAAAGTCTCGGAAGAGAAATGATGAAGCTCAAGGAAAATGTACACTCCATTCAAGTAGAGCGAAATGGAAATCCACCTTCTAAGAAATGTTCCTCCAACGAGGAAGTTAAAAGGATCGGAGAAGTTAAATATGGAAGTGAGAACCTTTTCAAGAATTACAACGAGCCCAAATATCGAGAAAAATCCCCATGATTCTACACAAGAATCAACAACAATCCTCCTAGACCAAACCTTGAAGAAATAATGCATAGGCACATCGAAAAATCTACAAAAAAGGGAGATAAACTCAAGGAATGGATGGTCAAGGTGAAAGAAGACACCAATATGAACCTGCGAAACTAAGATGCTGCAATTAAAAACATCGAAACACAAGTTGGGCAATTAGCTAAAAACCTGGAGACGAGTAATACTAAAGCTATTGCCTGCAAAGCCATATTTGCGCAAGATAAAGCAAAGAAGGAGTAGTGCACATCCTCTATCACAAATGATCTGTCCGGGATTAACTACCTAAGAGAAGATGATAAATCGGAAGACGACGAGGTCCTGCCAAGCCAACTTCTTGAGAAACAGAAATACCAGGAAAGTTTTCTTCTTCCATGCACTATTGGTAATATTAAGATTCCCGCATTAGCTGATTTGGGGGCCGGGGTAAACCTTATCTCTATCACTTTGTTTGATAAAATAAAACTTGCCAATTTAAAAGAAACAAAAATGATGATAGAAATGGCTGATTCCTCTAAAGTTGTACCAAGGGGAATAGTGAATAATGTGCTTTTAAAAATTGGAAAGTTCTTTTTCACCACTGATTTTGTGGTGATTGACATGGGGAAGCGGGAGGCTTACAACTTAATTGTTGGAAGACCTTTTCTGGCCACTTGTAAGGCTCAAATTAAGGTTTTTGAAAAACAAATTTCTTTGGGAACTGAAAATGAATGAATAACTTTTAGTATGAAATAAAATTTAAAACCAAAAGTTGAAATTTCAAATAATGTTGATGTTGTTAATGTTCAATCACTATATCCCCCTCTATATTTTGATCCTAGTACTAATAATAGTGGAGAGAATGTTGATAATTGCAAGCAGAAACATGGAAAGGGTGTCTAGGGCATTGAGGAAGATCCAATTCCAAACAAACATTTCCGCAACCCTATATTAACCATGAATAACGAATCGGTAACAACATGGCCCTCGTATAGCCCTTTTCAAGAATGTGAAAGAAAGACGAATGAATTGATATACCCTCACAAGGGTGAAAGACATGATATTGAATTAGCATTAGAAGATTGGTACAAAATAATATTTGGGAACTCAAAAATCAATAAGGGATTGTGTAAGCAGTACAAATATAATCGTCTTACTAATACAACTAACGGTAAGAGATCTAACTTAAGTATAACAAGTAGTCTTATTACTGAAGATGATGACCGGGGAAAATCATGTGATGAATGGCTTCCACTGAAAGTTGGAACAGTTGGCATCGGTAATACTGCAAGAAAAAAGGGATTTAACAAATGGATGGATGAGTGCTGCCAACGAATGGAGGAAGTCGGCCTAGCTCAAAGGCCCCCATAAAGCCCCGCGGCTATGAGTCTAACTTAAAGACTCGTAAATAAAGAAAAGTGCTCTTTCGGGAGACAACCCGAATTATCCCTTTCTTTTGTTTTATTTTCATTTCTGTAGGGTTTTGTATTTTAACCATTTTTGCAAGAAACGAGGAAGTGATTGCTGCTGCACCTTGCTGATCTGACCATAGTTATGGCATAACTCATCTCTGTGATTACGCCGTAACCAACCTTTTGCAGCAGAATTTTAGACGCATTACCAATTACGGCGTAATACCATCTCAGTGGTTACGCTGTAACCACTCGCTTTGCAGCTTATGTCAAGTTTTGCCGCATTACGGAGTAACTCCCTCATATAGTTACGACGTAACCTTCCTATGCTTTACTTCTTTCATTTTAAAACAAAATAACCTTGTATTTGTATTTTAATTGAACTTTGTGGGTGTGTTCCCTGTAAATCCTCACGAGACTTCACTCGTCCACTTGAGACACCAAGTGGTTTAAAAGGCTTGTTGCATATGCTAAATGCAACCGTGATTCCTACGAAAGTGAGTTAGGTTTGTTTTTCATTTTTTATTTTTATTTTTAGTATTATGCTTGTCGGTGGTGTGATTTCAGGGATTGAAGTTTGTTCATGATGCTTATACGAAGGCACGTCTCTTTTTCATGGGCCTTCTTTCTTTGTGGAGCAAATTTCAGGAAAGTTCTCGCTCCAATTCTACTTTTCTCTTCACCTTTATTTAACGCTTAGTACAAAAGGGACTTTGTATAATTCAAGTGGGGGGACGGGAGTAGAATTATCTCTTGAACATTATTTTGCCCTCGTTTTTCTAGTTTATTTTGAAAAATTATGTCATTTTTAAAATTTTGACATGTTTTTCTTAACCTAACTAGATTAGACCTTAGCCGAGCAAATACAACCCTTGATATTATATGGTGAGATTAGACCTTTCCAATATTTTACCCTAAATCCACCAAATTATGAGTGTGCCGGTAGCTTGTAAACTTTAGAACTTGGCCTTTGCATCATTTCGAGACCATAGATGAGGTATGTTGAGTTAGCTCGATGTATTTGAACTTTTCAGTTTTAAAAGGCAATATTATAGGATTATCACCCCAAATAGCCTACCATTGTGTGTCTATCGATTAGTCACCTCGACTTCTCGACCCCCATGTGAAACCCTTTTGTTGAACTCACCTTTAGTGCAAGATACCCCTAGATACACCCATCTGAGCCATTCCTTTCATTTTGTTAACCCAATATATTGTTTCGATACACCTATACACCTTAGCCTACCGTGTAGTCTTTATTTGTGATTGGGAAGTCATCATTTGCCTAAGTTCAAGGTTCAAGTGGAAAGGTTTGGAAATCACACTTTCGTCGATGACATATTCCTGAAGATCATTGAAGACCCCCCGTATTCCCATTGTTCATCTCAAGTGGGGGGATATTATGTTTAGTTATTATTGTTATGTTGAAAAAAAAAGAAAAAAAAGAAAATAAAGTTGTTATGTGATTGTAAAGTGCGATGTTATAAGCAATATGTTATGAGCTTTATTGATTTAGCATCGATGAGGCCACCTCGGTCACATTTGAAGATTGGAGTTGGTAATTATGCCAACAGTTGGAGAAAAGGTAGTGTGCCCATCACGACGTCCTCTAATGACACATCTACCTAGTATTTTATGATCCGGTTTCTTGACTTCAAAGCTTGAAATTTGGGCGGACAGTAAGTGGTGATGACTTGGTTATAGATTTAGACTACCTGCTTGATTTTTATTTTACACCATTTATTAATCCCATGTCTTATCCTACCCTTTAGTCATGAAGCGTGTCTAGGTGATGCAGCGAGCAATCTTTGGTGTCTTGGCCATGGATTTGGTCATGTATCATTGATTTTGTCCACTTCGCCGTGACATGTTAGTAATGACGAGTCACCCCTTAACCTTTGTCGTGTCTACCCATATTGCCTTCGAGAATTGTTTAGCCCTTAACTCTAGTGGTGGAGATTTGTGTAACCGCCAAGCTTATGATAGAATACATGCTACGACTGTGCAATTGAGTGATCACCCAAAAATTGACACTTAGAATAGTTGAGAGATTTGAGTGTTTCGTTCCCATTTTGTGAGGTGTTCGGCTTTCTTTTATTCTAGCATAAGGGATTTGTAAACTTATAT
The DNA here is from genome assembly GCA_910596185.1 of Chrysanthemum makinoi. NCBI lineage: Eukaryota > Viridiplantae > Streptophyta > Magnoliopsida > Asterales > Asteraceae > Chrysanthemum > Chrysanthemum makinoi. Next base: position 312,933,057 of record OU343223.1, on the reverse strand, counting down.
TTTCCAGGTTATGGGAGATATCTTTTTAGGAATCTTTCTAATAAGGTCTACTTGAGGGCAAGTAGAGTTCAAGTGGGGAGATATTTGATAACATCAAATAGTCCTGAATATTAAGTGTCAATTTCCCACAATAATGCTTGTAATTTATATCATTTATATGGATTTACGCTTGTTTTCCATTGTTTTCCACTTTCAGGTAAATTACGAGCATTGGAGCTTAAGAGACGCGGAATTGGAGAAATATCAAAAGATTTATCATAGTATGCTTACTTTGAAGAAGTTACGACGTAACTCATCTCTCACATTACGCCGTAACTAAAGCGTGACTCAGAAAACCAACTCATCAGAAGGTTACGGCGTAACTCTCCCCAAAGACTACGACGTAACTATATTAGGTCAAATGAGGTTCCACGCCGCTGATACTTACGCCGTAACTATTTCATCAACTACGGCGTAACCAAGTTATATTGAACATACGGCGTAACCACTTATAAGGTTACGCCGTAACCATCAAATCTAGTGCAAAATACGAAGAAATTGAAGATTACGACGTAACTCTTATATTAGTTACGCCGTAACCCAGATCTGGCCTATAAATACCCCACGATTTCCAGCATTTCAAAGCATCCCATTCCACACACCACAACCAAAGAACGTGGGAAGAAGCCAAAGGCATGTCTAGAGGAGCATACGGAGCTGTCTCCAAGGGAGGAATCACTCCCCTACGATAAGTATTAGCATTTTATCTTTTCTTTACTTTCAATTCATGTATTTCGTAACTTTGAATATTGAATTGATTTGTATGGTTAATGTGAGCAGCTAAGCACCTCTTGGTGCTGGCCTAGTTATGATTCCTTAATTGTGTTTTTTTTTTTTTTTTTTTTTTTTTTTTTTTTTTTTTGTTTATATTACTTCAGTATAATTATTTCTAAGTGTATGCATGCATAGTTTATTGGTAGCTACCCTTGTTTTGGTAGTTTTGAATGGCGGTAGAGGCCAATTGCCTAGGAGATATGACCAACTGACCCTAGGTGAGCGGACTAAGACGGGAAGGGTAAGATATGACCAACTGACGACCCTTTCTACTTGTGCGATTTGACCAATTGATCACCTACCGTTTGGATGAACTTAAGAATTAGGGGGTGAGTGTTTAAATTGCTAACGCCCGGGCACTCATTATTATAAATCTAGCATGTAGCGGTACTTAATTGTTAGGTCACAATGTTTACCACACAAGCTTATAAGAAAGAGATAAGGCGATTGAACAAGTAAAACTCACACACACACACGATATACTATAAAACGGTTTAAGCAAAGAGAGTGAATGAGAGAATAACTTGAACAACCAACCTTCAAATGAAGGTTTACATAAGGTATTTATAGGCAAGGAGCTAGGGCAACACACCTACTCCTTCCCTTTCACCTATGGGCTTGGGCCTAAGCTCATGGGCCTTCTACATAAGCTTAAGGCTAATAACAAACATAAAGGCCATAATAAGCTAACTATTACATATGAGTAACTAACACTTGAATAAGGTTTAGGAGTGATTCCAACAATTTCCCCCTCAAGTGTTATTACATATGAGTAACAAACACTCAAGTGTTGGTGATGAAAACGGTGAAGGCGTTGATGTAATAGTAGCTTTGACGTCTTCTGACATTTTTCTTTCTTGCGAGAAGAATTGCCTTGATTTGAACAACCTCCCCAGTGTAGAGAGATAGTTTACTTTGAACGGTTATGCTTTGACGTCATCTTTAACTTTGTTCTTTGATCATTGTTCTTTGAGAGTGATAGTATGTTGTTGTCTGCATCAAGTCTCGCCTCAGTTCGCTTCGCGCTGTGTTCCACGTCGTTCTTCAACATTCTCACACGCTCCTTTGACGCTTTGGAATACAATATGATGGAGTTCTTTAAGTCTTTAACTTTGTAGATTCTCGTATTGACGAAGAATCATTCTTTCTGTTGTGTTGCTTTTGGATAGAACTTCCATTAGTGATGATGTTGGCGTGAGCATGAGAAGAGTCTGCACGATCATTCCGCTCCCGAGCTTCCATAAGAAGAAAACATTTAAACGGTTAGTAATAAGCGGATTCCGCACTTACAAGTTTGAACTTCGAGAGTGTTAACAGGTGAAAACACAACTTTAATTCTTACAAAGGCCGCTCTGAATCGGAGTCCAACAAGTGAGATAACACGATGTACCGAAGTACACCTATGATTCAGATGAGTCGCCGAGGTACACCGGCATCACCTCATGATCAGACCGCTTGAGACCACTAAGCGCAATCCACGGGAGTTGCCGAAGCGCTTGCTGTCAGCCGGTTTAATGTTGACCTGGCATGAGTTTCCATTCATTCACCGAGGATCACAAATGTGAACCTCTCATAAATGTTCTCGATAGATTGCTAAGATCTGTGAAGGACTCGATATGAACCACCGATAACCTTATTTGTTGATCATCAAGTGATTAAATGTCAAGTGTACCTAAGAGATCTTTTGATGAATCTCGTGGCTCTAGACTCAATAGTGCATTTTGGTTTTCCTGAGCGGAGACTAGGGAGAGGGTCTCCTTCTTCAATACCAGCAATCTCTAAGAGAAAGCCGATAGTTTACGTAGGGTTCCCAGTGAGAATGAAACAAGCTTCTGTTAAGAGAAACTTGAGTGGATAAGAAGGTTTAGTGCATGCGTCACTGGGTCCATGACGACTTTTAATCTTCAATACCGGCGTCACAAAGTGACAACCAGTAGCATCTGAATTGAACCCGGTTCCTCTAAGTTGAATAACTGAGGGCTATTTCTTTTCACCCTTTTCTTTGCATTTCTTTTAATTCTTCAACTCCTTCTTTCTCCGATTCTCATTTTCTCCTTTTTACAATCATACCTAAGGACTTCTAAATACTAACTATTTGTGGTGTCCTGGGTAGATCCATCCGCCTGGCAGATCATAGGACGGTTATTCCTAACCTTAGTCACCTTATAACTCCATGACTAACCTATGTTGCCATAAAACCACTGATGTGAAAAATCTCTCACAGTGTTTATGAATGAAAAACATTTTAGTGCCACTGTTGAGATAAGATTTTGCATAAATACTCTCCCTCCACATGTGCTTAAGAGTTTTAACGGTTAAAATGCACAGTGAGGAAAGAGCGCACTTTTTGAATTGATTAACTCAAGATAGACATTCCCCCGAGACACAAGCATTGGCATAGTTAAAGAGTTGCATTGTCCGCTTTTAGGTGACAACTGGCTCTAGTAACTACCTTGAAGGTGTAGACAATCCTTGAAAGGTCTTCAAACCCGCCGAGTTCATGTTTATCAAGAGTTTCTCGAATGGTACATTCTACTCAGGACATTCCTTTGCGAGACACGTTTACATCACTAGCTTAACTAGCTTGAAATTATTACCCGTCCAGAACAAGTCTTTTCGAGTTACTAACAGTTAAGCATCGTCAATTCGTTGGTTAAGTCTGAAGCACACAGATTCATTTGCATTTTACACAACATATTTCTTATCACACATTTTCTCCCCCTCAAAAATGGCATATATGATGTTATTTTTGAAAAGTTGAGGATAAATATGACCATTTTGAGTGTTGCGGGAAGAATGACCACTGTGAACAATTTGTGAACAAAGTTTCAAATACTCCCCCTCAACAAGTGATATAAACGGTTGAGGTATTGAAAAACATAAGGGGAAGTACTTGTTCTTTTGAGCAAAACCTTGAAAAATGAAAGGTTTGATAGGTTTTACTCAAAAGTAAGAAGCTTTCGCTCCTTTTCTAAGGATTGTGGCACTGAGGCGTACCACATGGTCCTTTATTTACAAGTACGGGTTGTACACTGTAATGTGTGCACAAGCCATTTACATAATCAATCAAACATCCAAAATTATATGAGGAAAACAATTCAAGGGGTACCAGGAAGTGCAGTGATGTTCCCAAGAGTGTGTACAGGGCGTTGAAATCCGGTTATGTTAATCCTGGGTCGACCACCGACATAACTCTCTAATCGTCTGAACTGATCCCTTCGAAACAACCGTTCATCAATCATTGTGATGATCCGTCTCACATCCCTCCTTTCCTGAGAATTCCAGCGCTTAGGAGACCCAATTTTCTGGCATATATCCTTCAACCTGTATGTCAATCCATCCCTAACCAGCTTCAAGGTATGATCCCCGAACTTGTGGAGTTCGCTACACGCCATTAAGCAGTTTCTTTGAAGTTCACTACGGTAAACAACGCCGAAAGGTTTGCTGATGAGTGTATATTGAGATAGCTGGTTGATATCGGGAAGATCAAGCTTTGGAGGTGTGAAGTTGACACGCGTCTGATAAGATTCAACAGCCAGCTGGAGATCTTCTACACGTTCCTTGATGACAATCCGTCTTATGAAGATGAGAAGTGACTTGATAAATTCACGTTGTACTGCAGTTGAGAATTGTCGCATGCGACCCTGTACTTTGGCAAGGTACATGTCTTCGATGTCATTGAGAGACATATTCTCAAAGTCAGCTTCAGAGAAAGCATAGTCCCGTTCATCTTGTCGTTTGACTACTATCTTCTTTAGGAATGTGTAGTCCCACTTAGGCGAAAGGTCAACGTATATGATGGCAATGATATCTTTAGAACTATGCACAGCATGTTGAGACTTCTGAACCCGACACTTCGTAGTAGATTCGTCGGCGTTCGCCACTGATGAATGCTATACAATGCATCTCGGTCGTATGCTTCCACTGTGTTGGAGAACAAGTGATTGGCACGTTCCTCAATGGCTATGCAGTTTGAGTAGACAGCTGCTGGGAATGGAAGTGTCAGCGAGGTAGCGTATTTTCTTGAATCATCGCCATCGTGTAGAAGAAAATCCATGTCTTTGTTGAAGAAGTATCTGAAAGGAATCCTTGGTTCAGCTGGTTGGCCAAGTGTTGGTAGAGGTTTGGTCCAATCGGTGTAGTATGGAGGGTTGTTCCTTTACGTGAAGTCAATGTTTGCTTCCGGGTTGAGCCAATCCATGTTGTTAGACATAGCTCGAGCAATGTTTTCAAGGTGATATTCGACCTCGAGGGCACTTTCAGAGCTGTCTTTTAGAAGTTGAAACGCTTCATTCTTGATTCGCTTCAACTCAGATTTCGTCATTTTCTTCACATGGAACTTTTCTTGCAATATTTTAGCATGCTCCAATGTAGAACCGTCTACCAAGTTCTGACCTTCTTCAGGGTAGGGAGTATTGTTAACAAGAGTAGCAAACCATTCAAATTCCTTTGTTTTATCGTCATCTAGCTATGATACGACGTCAGTTGAGATGCTCTTCTTCTTCTTCTTTTTCCAAGGCCTAGATGATGATTCTGGTTTCTGAACTTGTTTGGGAGAGGTGGGTTGTTGTAGGGGCTCAAGGACCTCTTCATCGTCACCACCTGTATACTCAAAGTGATCATCGGTTTTCTGAGTCAGGGGTGGTAACTCGGAATCGTCTTGAGGTTTTTCAGTAGAAGAGCGAGGAGGAGATTTTTGTTGAACAGGAGGCCGTTGTGGAGGAGGTTGCATGATAGAAGATTCACCAGACCGCTTCGACGTTTAGGTGCGAATCTTTATCCTTATCCTTGTCTTCATCGTCTCTAGGACGTTTCTACTTTTCAGCTTCGAATCTACAAGCTTCTTGAAGTTGGTAGTCCAAGTAATGCTTGAAAGCTTCCTTCATCGAAGTAAATTTCCAGATCGTGCGACATTTGTGTAACAAGCTTGGCCACCAATTCATTATCCGAGAACACTACTGGATCGGTTGGATTGATTGTGACGGTTAAGGGCGTTGATCGAATAGTTTGCTTGGTGATCTGCATAAGATTTGGATAAATTTGTTTGGTGAACAACTCCTTTGTGACTTTAGGAACGTACTCTAGAAGGTACTTTTTCGTGTAGCCTTCGATCATTTCGTTCAGTTCCTCTTGACGACGATTTTTCATGAATTCCTGAATAAACTTCGTTTCTCCTTTCATCTTTTCATGCTCGTCATATAGATGCTGTATGTGATCAGCAAAGAAATTCAGCTTTTTGTTGAGCACGCTTTTTCTTTCGACTTGTTTGACAGCTTTGGTAATCCGTTCATGAGCTTGAGAAATCCAAGATTTAGATGGTTTCTTCACGGATTTGGATGATGATTTGGTTGACTTCTTTGATGGTGGTGGCGAGGAGTAAGAAGACGAATCTGATGATGAAGAGATATGAGGAGACTCTGGATCCTTCGGAGGTTCAGAGGTTTCTTCCTTTGATCGCGCAGGACTATCTAGAAGAAACGTATCATAATCAACATCTTGATCTTTTTCGGACTTCTCAGTTTCAGGTTCCTCAAACTCATATTCGATAGTATCCTCCACAAGCTTTTGTTGTTGCATAAGAGTGGTGGCACCAGCTCCCTTATCGGGTTGATTAACCGCATCAGGAGAAGGTTCAGAGTGGGCAACACCACTTGATCCTCCGGGACCACCCATTTGGTCTTTAGCAAATTCGTCAGCTTTTGAAGGTGTCTAATGATATGAAACTTCTTCCTGTATGATATATCCAGTTGCTCTTCTTCTTCATCCGAGCTTTCATCATACGGTACAAGTAACAGAGTCTTTCCTTTTCCTTTATCAACTGGTGGACTTGGAGGTTTAGCTGCTGAAGGAGGTGTTACAGTTGCAGATTCAGAGTATGTAATCTCTTCATCTGTGTCAGTACCTTCAGAGCTTTCGTCCACAAGCTTTCTTTGCGGTTCAAGTGTGGGAATAGGTTCAGCTTCCTTTACGGGAACAATCCTTTTACGAGGAGGATTCCTTTTGGGAAGCTTCTTATAAATATATGTACTTGTAACACTTCCAAGATCAGCTTCTTCTCGGTCCTCCGAGTAGGTGTACCAGAAGATTTTTCATCAAGATGACCAACTTTGCCTTCTTTTACGGCTAACCGATACCTTTTATATGTTTCAAGCTTTTTGATTTTGGTGGTTAGAAGGTGATCAGGTAAAACCGAACCCTGCTTTGTTGACGATTCTTTGATTCTGACAGATAGTATGGGTTCAGTCAATATGTCGTGATTATCTGGGTCATTAAGCCTCATGGGGATGTCAGGATGAAGTCCAAGTGCTCTCTGGATCAACAGTTTGGTGTATCGGACATAGCGAATCTTGGAGCCAAGCTTCTTGTGAAATACCATCATGTCCTCCCATATCAGTGCTTCGATTTCAATGTCCTTCTTGTTGATCAACGACCAGAAAATTTGCAGTTCCATGAGCTTGGGATGCTCATAGCCACTGTCACGACTAGAGACCGATTTGGTGATGATCATGTAGAGTGTTCTCCATGGTTGAGGAATATACTTTAGCTCCACGTGAGAGTGCTTAGTAATGATTCCTGAAGCTTTATCATAACCAATATCTATCAAGAATTTCAGGACTGTCTCTTCAGTAGGGGTAGCAAAGAAGTCGGTTGGAGCGATGTCAGGAATGATGAGAACAGCCCGTAAGTCAGCAGGAGTGATAGTGACTTGTTTGTGATTAAGTGTCACATTCACTGTGTTGGATCGATATACTTTAATCAAACTATCTTAACTAGCTTGTTAAGGTTTAATAACCTCGGATAAATCCTAAGTTATTAACAAAGAAACACTGAGTAATCTTTATTAAGTACGCGGAATTTACTTAACAAAGCTAAGAAGAATAACCTTTTATTATAAACTCTAAATCTGCTTATTATGCAGATACTCTAATACAACTCTAAGATAATCGAACTTTTCTCTAAAACTCTAATTCTGAAATCGTAAGTCATATCTCTAATGCCAATCTAGGAGTCCTTTTATAGGCTCAAGGATATCCTAGTCGGTTTACAATTGATAACCTTGTATGACAAGTAATCTAAACATAGAATACAATTCTTTCCATAAACGAATATAACAGTTCTTTTGTTCTTGCAGTACTTTGACTTCATATTGCAGTACTTTGACTTTGTCTTTAACAGTACTTTGAGTCTTTAACTTCTTCCAATACTTTGCAACTTACAGTACTTTGATATCTTCAGTACTTTGATATCTTCAGCACTTTCATATCCCAACAATCCTCCCCTAACTTGAATTCTACTTGCTTGACTTCAAGTTCCTTTGTGAATATATCTTTAACAGCTTCATCTTTTAAAGACGGATTGTTTCTTAGTCTTTAAGCTTTTATCTCTGTTACATCTGTTCTTGTCAAAGTAGCTCTTAGAATTGTTCTCTTTACAGAGATCCAGCAAGCTCCATCTTTTCAGAACACAAAGAACATATGACAATTTGTACATTTCATTCAGTTTAAGTTGCATACTATTCTCATCACTTTCAAGTGAATCATTGAAAAATTAATGGATTTAGAACTCTTTACCAAAGCCATTATCTCTGGAGTAGCCAAATGTTTTGGTGTGTAAGACCATGGTACATTGATAACCATATGATTTTTAGCAAACCACCAGCTATCAACAGATTTGTTTTGTCTTTACCAAAAGTTGTACCCTTCTGGACTAGTTAGTTCTTCTATTTAATGGTGAACTAATTACCAATAATGGTTTTTCCACAGCCTTTACCACAAGCCATTTTCTTGTGGGCTAGCCAACTCTTCACATTACTGATATGGTGAGTTGAATACCATCCAACTTATTAGCAAGTTGTCAACTAAAAACGGATTTGATATATCTTTACCAGAGCCGTTTGCTCATGGATTAGTCAATCCTTTTGTTACCATGGTGGATTGATAACCTATTGATGTTATCATCACAAAAACCATTTATTAAACCTTTATTTCAAAATATTTATTACTTAGCAACAAGGTTTCTTCTAAAATTTATTTAACTGGTTTAGTTCAGCAAACAGTACTTTGATGAAAGTACTGTCTGATCAGCAGTACTTTTGAATAAAAGTACTGATATATCCAAAAGTATTTATTCAAATAAAATTCATACCAGTTATTGATCATTCTCAGCAATGGTAGTCCAGTTTATAAACAAGTTGATAACCATGCAAGCAGTTTCATTATCCTCTTCCACTTCCAATCCATGCTCTAGCATTCTTCTCATGAGCTCAACTGTGAGAGGATATCTTCTTTCTGCAAACATGTGTATCATTGTTCCATTTTCTAATTCCAAAACATGAACTCCAGATTCTTCAAAGAATCTCCAGCAAAATATTTCCCAGCTTTCTTGATTCTTCCAGATATCATCAGTACTCTTCTTCTCGTTTCCCATAAAGTTATAAGATCACCATGTAAAATCAAACCAATCCCTTCCAATGGATTATTTTCAAAGTAAGCCTTCACAACATGATATAAGTAGAATAGGTCTACTCTATCTATAATATGCAGTAAATCCCATAGCCTTTTGTAAACTTTGAAGCTTTCATCTTCTTTATGAAAAATCATATAATCTCCATTCTTGGATTTCACAACTTTAAAAACACCGATCTTTGATCTGTTCATCTTCATGTTATCATCTTCCTTTGTATAATCAAAATCTACCACTCTGAGATAATTCTTCAATTCATCTCTAGTCTCAAATCTTAATTCAACCTTTTCTTTCTTTGAAAACTGAACATCTCAGAATTCAGCTTTTTCTTTTTTCTTTTAAGCTCTTCTTCCTTTCAGATTCAAATTCCAATGAGCTTCTTCTCTAAAGTCTTTATATCAGCAACACTCTTCTTATAAGCTATGTTTCAAAGATCATAAAGTCTTTTCATATCAACATAGTTTAACTTCTGCAAACCCTTATATCCTCGACCTTTTAAATAAGCCATCATAACATTCCTATCCTTAGCTAAATTAGGTCTTCTTGGCATATATCTAACAGGTGTAGGGGACTGTAAAGGTTCAGAGAGCTTCAAAGATCTAATTTATCTTGCACCTTTTGAGTTGCTTTTCTATTCAGAGCTTCTTGAGCTTCCTGTTCTTTTCTATCTTGAGCATCTAACTCTTCTTGAACTTTTCTAGCTGCAGCTTCATTCCTAGCAACTTCAATTGCTCTAAGTTCTGCCAAAGTGAGTTTCTTTTCTTTGTTTCAACCAGAATACCTTTCCCTTTATCTTTTGGATCAATTGAAGGTTGAGAAGTTCTTGGTTGTTCTTCTTCTTGTACATCTCTAATAGTAACTCCTCCTCTTGGTTGTGACAAATCTAATATTGTAGCAATTAATTCATCATCACTTGCAGAATGAATGGGTTTGAATGTAGCTTCCTCCTTTTCTTCTATAACAATTGTAGAAGGACCAAAGATCTTCTTCAAAATTCAATACCCTTGGTGTAATTACTTCTTGACTAAATGTATCATGAAAAACATTACTTTGATGTTCAGTACCTTGATGTTCAGTACATTGAATATCAGAACTTTGAACTTGCACTTCCTCAGAATCTGAAATAATCTTTTCTGCAGTAGCTTCAGATTCTTTCTTCTTCGCAACATCTTCTTTCAAATTTTCCTTTTCTAAATTCCTCCCAAGTTGACAGAAGATGATTTAGGAACCTTCTTTCGTTTTAATTCCTTTCGAAGTTGTTTACGACGTTTGTTTTCCTCTTTAACCCATAAGTTGAAACCTTGAATATATGGTTTAATAAAATTCCTCAACCAAACATACATACGCTTCAATTTCCTAAGTGTTTTAGCTTGAAACTCAACAGTTTTGTTCAATCTAACAAGCTCCCTTGTCAAAGCATAATTATCCAAAGTCAATCCTTGTGAATGTTCTTCAAATAGAAAGAATGTTGTGGAGATGGAGTAGGTGTTCTTCAATCTGCTTGAACCTCGTGGCTTGGAGAAACAAGACCCTATAAAGATGCAAGACCTTCAATGGAATCGACTTTCGGATGCAGACCTTGTGAGGCAAAGACTTTGTGAAGCAGATCTTGAAGAAACAGAACTTGTGAAGCGCACCATGTACGTAATCGAGCTTCACTTTCTTCATCCTCTCCAAGCTTCATTACGCATGTGCTTGAACAACTTCCATCATTGTAGAAGTTAATGGAATATCTCCACCTCTGAACAAAGCACTTCGCCTAGCCATAAATGTAAAGATTTTGGCTTGTTGCACAATAACAGGTAACAAAGCAGCAGGTTTTGGAACATCAACCAATTGCTTGTTTAAGAAAACCTGTACAAACCTTGGGTACATTAGCCATTTTGACCCAGAGGATATATGTGTTAGCATCCCATCCAAATAAAGCTTTGAAAAATTAAACACACCGCAAGAGCTAGTCCAACCACTGCATGCTATATTAGACCCAAATCGCTCCCAAGAAGTACTTTTAGAACTTATGCAATGAAGCAGTACATGAATCAAGAACTTCCATTGAGGACAGAATAATGCTTTCTTGAATGTTTGTTCTGTTAAAGATCTTTCATAACCAAGATTCCTAAAAGTATCCCAAATCAGTTGCTTGTCAAATCGAATAGACCCATCTTCATCACCAAATAATAAATCTTCTAATAGAGGCTTCGTAATCTTGATAGTCCGTCAGAATCTGTAGATCTAATATAATATTCATCCTCCTCCATGTTATCTCTAGCATTAGCCCAAAATTCTTGAATCCAAGGTTCAATAACATCCGGTTCAACTAAAAGAGCATAACTAATAGGCGACCCAGTAAGATAATCAACAATATCATAAAAAGCCATATTCACCTCAGTCTTGTCCAAATTAGCCACCATATTGTGCTTAGAAACGCTTAAACGATTCGCCATTTTGAATGAGTGAGCACAATAAAGATTTTATTGAAGAATAAAGAGATGGTGATCGGGAGATAAGTATGGAAAAGATGTAAAGTAATAATATGAGAGGGAAAATCGGAAGTAGTTATTTATAGGTAGGATTTGAAAATCACAGCCTATAATAACAAAGTTACCGTATTATCAATTACCCATCAATATTACCGCTTGGAACAGTACTTTAATAAGACAAACACTTTCCACATAAGCAGACTTTCCCAAGCAAGTACTTTCCAAGCAGTACTTTCAGAAAACAAGACTTTGCCAAAATTTCTTCATATAAACTAAGTATCAACAAGCATCCTCCCCTCAACAATACATGTGACTATACTAACACCTTATAGTCCTCCCCTCAAACATAGCTTACTAACTAATATACTCCAAAACATCTGACAGAAACTCCTTGTCTCCTGTCATGCTCACAGAACAACCACTATCAAAATGATCTTTAAGCTCCTCTTCTGGGTTGCCCTGTCTAATAAGATGAAAAAGTTAGTGGCTTTGAGGAACCCAAGCCATTACTGACTTGTGTTCCCTTTGTGGAGTGACATACTCACATTCTGTGAGTACATAATCTCCATCGCTGCTTTTCTAAAGCATGATCCAGTATTATCTTGTTATTCAAAACATGTGGATTTTCAAAACTTTCTGGTTTTTCAACACAAATCTCTTTTTCTTGTAGCACAAAGATATCAGATTCACTTTTGGTTGAAAGTACCTTGTCTGTCCTCTCAAGTAAAGTATTTCCCTTTTAACCCATTCTGTTTTAACACTTGGTTCCTCCGATCTAAATCTCCTATGTGAATTGGAATACCTTCTAGGTTGATAGTGAGATTGGCTAGAATTTCTATATCAAGTATTGTGATCAGTACATTGTTTTGTCCGCAGCACTTTGTGAAAGTCACAGAGTTAACAAGACTTTGGAAAGTACTGTGAGATATCTGAAGGTCTTCTCATGTGGGTATCTATGATCGATGTGAAGTTTCGTGATTAACCCTATTTGAATTAGTCCAAACCGGTTTGTACTCTAGGTTTCTGGTTGGCATCCGTTCTTTGGAAATTTTCAAAGGTATTTTGAGTGATGTTCACAATCCTTAATTAGATGAGTAGGACTGAAACACACAAACACAGTTTCTGACCCATACTGTCAAAGTGACATTTTCTATGTCTATGCCCAAAATTATTTTGCCGTCTTGGTGAGTGATTAAACTTGTTTTGACCAAAATTATCCCAAAAAGGTTTAGCAAGCATCTGTTTTGAAAAGGTTTTGAAGAAGGTATCGCTTGTGAGCAAGACTTTGATTTAAAGGTATGCTTGATTTTGAACACCGCTTCAACAGCTTTTGGGTGTTTCAGACCTAGATTTAGCAACTAGCTTTTTCCTAAACTCTAGACTGTCTATTCCAAAACGAGAAACATCGGGCCTAAGGGGTTGATGAATGCCAAGAGGATGTGGGAGATGATAATCATTAGCTTTCTTATATGCATGAGGTGAGTCACTTAATGAACCATCATTACTAGATGTATCTACATAATTAATGAGTTCTTCATCACTAGTGGTTATATCCTCATACTCACCTTCATCCCGATTACTAGATTGGTTTTCTTCTATCTTACTAAAATCCATACCAAAACCTAATCCATTTTTAAGATAAGCTCTTGTCGTTTTTGAACATAAGAAACATGTGACGTAATTCAAGCCTTCACCCCAAGCAAAGAAACTTAGCTAACAAATCATCTCTTTCCTTAGTTAATTTCTCAATTTCAGCAATTTTACTGTTTAATTTCCATTCACTAAGCTTTAATCGGTAATCCTGTTGTATATTTTTTCACCCCAAGCTACTTCATTAGTTTCATGTGCTAAAATTTTGGCTTCCATAGATTCTCAGGTTATTTGATAACCGCTACCTCGCACCTAGCCTTAACACAATTATCTCTCTCAATCACATAACCGCTAAGCAATTTATGATAAAAATCATAGCAATTTGAGCATACCTCAGAGATAGGAGATTGATTTGGTGAAGTAGCCACCAATGCGAGTTGAACAAGATCATCTTCACTTTCCTTGCTCCAGTCAAATCTTCCAAAGCCATCATCGATTCCAAAGCAAAGCATGTTCAGATACTTCATCAAAAGTGTATCCACTCGGTCAATGCTTCCACTGTGTCTTCAACTGCATCTTCCATGCTACCATACAGTAGTCATGGTTCATCATCAAACTCTTCACCCACCAACTTCGATAACTTCTTGAGCAACCAAAGCCTTTGTTTCAAAGAATGGGAATTTCCTTGAGCTCAAGTTTTGGCGCTTCGATGTCCTGCTTGCTTGATACTTAGCAAACCTGCACTCCCTTGCAAGTGACCAGATCTTTTGACAATTGAAGCATTCGATTTTAGATTTGTCAAAAGTTATACCCTGTTTTGGTTTGAAATCAATGCTTTTGCCTGTCTTCTTCATGTACTTTTGATTCTTGCAAAGGATCATAGCAACTTGCCACCGATATCAATTTCTTCAAGTGCATCTTCTTCAATGTGCTAGATCTTCTTCATAAGTGATGTAAACTAGCTTGTTGTGCAAAAGAAGGAGCACATAACTTCATCCGAGGCCATAGTGGTAGTTTGTGCCTGAACATATGAGGGGGTGTATACGCAGAAAGATTCTTTGAGAAACAGTACTTTGAGGAGAAGCAAGTACTTTTGGAAGTCTCGGCCTTCTTTCGGATGATAGAAAAGCAATACTATGAGACTTAGAACTTGTTTGACCACTCATCTCATGCTCATACACCTTAAGTTGATGATATAGATCATCAAAGTCCATGACATCCAAACCTTGTTGTCCTCCGATCATTGTAGCAATCACATGCCATGAAGATGGCAAACTCTTTAGAAACTTCAAGTTAGCATCTTCAACTGATACTTGGCCTTTGTATAGCTCCAACATGTTGAGAAGATTCGAAACCTATCATATGCAAAGATCAAGACTCTCTCTTTCACCAATCTGGAAAGTTTCAAACTGTTGCTTTAGCAAATTTCGTGCATCTTTTTAGAGGCTTCATTCCCTCCAAATCTGGTCTTGAGAGCAGCCCAGAGTTGCTTAGCATCTTTAGCATCATGAAATTTGAGAAGATGACCATCCGGAATGGCAGATAAGAGAATATTGAGTGCCTTCCCTTGATTCCTTAATGTTGCTGCTGGTAATACTGGTTTAGGTGCTTTGGTTGTCCAGAATATCAATGGGTTCTGCTACAACTTCATTCCCATTCACAATAACATTCCAAAGAGCATGGTCCGTGATGGCAATGTAACGCTTCTCATCTTCATACACCGAGGTCATATTCTCCCTTCTTGATTATTGGAATTCGAGTGAGGTGATTGAGGGTGGTGGAACAAACCTTCAATGACATCTTGAATATAGTTGAAGTAGGGTTTCTTCCTAGTCAGAGTTTCCACACAAGCTCCGATACCACTTGTTGGATCGATATACTTTAATCAAACTATCTTAACTAGCTTGTTAAGGTTTAATAACCTCGGATAAATCCTAAGTTATTAACAAAGAAACACTGATTAATCTTTATTAAGTAATCGCTGAATTTACTTAACAAAGCTAAGAAGAATAACCTTTATTATAAACTCTAAATCGCTTTATTATGCGATACTCTAATACAACTCTAAGATAATCGAACTTTTCTCTAAAACTCTAATTCTCAAATCGTAAGTCATATCTCTAATGCCAATCTAGGAGTCCTTTTATAGGCTCAAGGATATCCTAGTCGGTTTACAATTGATAACCTTGTATGACAAGTAATCTAAACATAGAATACAATTCTTTCCATAAACGAATATAATAGTTCTTTTGTTCTTGCAAAGACTTTGACTTCATATTGCGTTTTTGACTTTGTCTTTAAATTACTTTGAGTCTTTAACTTCTTCCAAGATTTGCAACTTACAAGACTTTGATATCTTCAAGTAAGACTTTGATATCTTCAAAGACTTTCATATCCCAACACACTGCACTTTGACCAGTTGATCCTCTGCATAGAATCCTGAATTGTTGAATGTAGACCTCGAAGGCTCGCGGGCAGAGTGTGAGAGCATGTTCGGTAGGGATGATTCATGAGAATATCCACAAAGCAATCAAGCAGAAGATTCTCGGCAAGTGAGGGTATCAAAGTCAACCCTAAGGTTGTTCTTTCCAATCTTTCTCGGATAACCCTTGGGAAGATATCGCGAATGGTGAGAATCTCTGGTGCATCCACATTCATTTGTTCACCATGTCGGATCTCGAAATAACATTAGCCAAAAGAACCAACATATCGAAGACATAGTGTTAGTCAACGTAAGGTCTTATTGTCTAGTTATTGAATGTACAGGGTCAATGATTGTTACGAGTCCTAAGTCACTTGTTTGTTCAATAGTCCAATGACGTAGTGAAATGTTTTCGTGAGTTAGTTAACTTTAAGTTTTAAAGTTTATGTTATCACTTATTGTTCACAACATATCAAACGATTAAGTTTATTAGTGACATTATTGGATTCGTGACGTTATGATTAGTTTATTTACAAGTTTGTACACGTAACAATTCATTATGAAGGTCAATCCAGGCTTAAGCGTAGAATTGGCAAAGTTAAGCTGAACAGAGATGATATACGCAGTAGACTAAAGCTTACGCAGTGGGATCCTAACTTACACGTAAGAAATGTTACGCGTAGGAAAAGGGTACCTTATGCGTAGAGCTTACGGTAGGCGTGATAAGACCTTACGCCAAGGCTTACTCGTAAGAGTAGACCCTTATCAGAGGTCATCATTTACGCATATCCTTCACAAGATACGCCAGTAGTCCCATTGTAGAACCTTACGTATTGCATAGTTATGCGTAGAATTATTCTTACGGATAACTTGACTACGCGTAGGGTAATCCTTATGCGTAGAGTTGCAAATGACCTTGATTCTGAATATTAAGCGTAGCAAAGCCTGAAATAAGTTCATCAAATCATCAAATTTAACACAAAACATCATTTTATCAACAAAACATGGCATGAATCATTTGTTAATAGTTACGCCAGAAAGTCATACGCGTAGGTCAAAACCCTAAGGGTTAAGATTTACGCAGATCATTTCTAGCCATGGGATTTGCACCAAACAAATTCTGGTAGGTCTATGATGTTGAGAGAGTCTATGAAATAAGTTATAACATCTAATTTGTTGAGAATCAAGATTACCCAAAGTTATGAACTTTAAACCCTAATTCCAAATTGTTAAACATTTAGAGTTTCTGGGTGGTTAAAAACCTTGGAAATCATCAATTCATCAATATGTGAACATAACCCAACAATCTTTTTGACCAAAACACTTCACATTCGAAAATACCCAATTCGAATCATAAACCCTAATTATCAAAATCATTAATTGTTTTCGGGTGTATTTTGAGCATAGAAAAGATATCATTGATGTTGTAAAAGCATTTTGACACAATCTTTTAGCCACAAACACATAACACATGATCATGTGTTCTACGCATGCTAAGAACACAAAATCACCATATAAGTAGATTTAACCGTTGGATTCGTTTAAAAATCAAAACCAATGTTTAGAAACGTGTTACAAACGCAAAAACACTTACAGATTTATGATCAAAACTTCGGATTTCTTGAGTGAATTTATGTAGGATTAGTAGGTTAAGAGTAATAAATGTGAAGTGATAAATTAGGTGGAAAAGTTTTATTGAAAATGACTTTCATCTTTTGACAGTTTTGGTCCCTCCACCTCTTCCATTTTCAAACAAAGCCATTTAACTTCCATTTTGGTTACCAAATGAAGATTTTAAGAAAGAAACTTGACGACACACCCCCTCGACTTAAGAAATAATGAAAGGTTATAAATTTAGTCCGAGGAGTGTCATTTAACCAAAAAAAATTTACCACCATTGATAAAAGAAACAACCAGTAATATAACATGCAAGTATGACGGATGTTATGAAACAAGTTAAGTGATATTTTTCTCCCCTCAACACTAGATCAAAAAAATATGAATTTTGAAAGATTATAGTGTTGACGGAAGAAACGTACTTGCAATGTTGAAAGAAAATAGATAGAAGAATATTTTTGTTGTTTTATCTGATTTTATATTTTTGTATTTTGTTTTTGAAAAATTTATTTACAAAAGAGATGTTGGTGTTTGACAAGTTTTAAGACTGCTTTTAGGAGGTCATCCAATTCCTCTTGAGTCAAACACCTCATACCAATCCGGTGGACCAACTCATTAAACCTAGTGGTAGGCAAGGCTTTGGTGAGAAGATCTGCCAATTGGTATTCTCGTACTCCACAAAATATAATTCAACACCTGCTCCACGTGATCCTTGATGAAATGATATCAAGATCGATGTGCTTTGATTTCGAAAGCCGAATCGAAGTTGCACGAGATCGCAATGGCACTCCGATTGTCGCAGACATCGATTCGTCAAATACGTAACCATAGTCTTTGAGTTGTGTTCTCATCCAGATGACTTGAGCACAACACGCAGACATGGCTACATATTCGCCGGTTGAGGACAAATGATGTACAATCCTCGCTTCTTCGATTGCCATGACACCGCTTTATCACCAAGAAATTGTAAAGCTCCCAAGGCTTTTCCGTGAGTCTAAGCATCCCGCGGTCGGCCTCAAAAGCGATTAGTTCAAAACCGAATCCTTCGGATACCGATCCCCAAGTTAATGGTTCCCTATGTATCTGGAGGATTCTTTTAGCCTCGTGAGAGGTGGGTTTCAGCTTGGTCGCGACCGATAACGAGCAAAGATATACGGCAAAGACAATATCGTCCGCTAGTGTTAGATACATGAGAGACCCAATAATACTACGGTATTTTGTAGGGTCCACCAATTTCCCATGTAAATCAGCGTCTTGGTATGAGCCATTGGTGTGGCATAGGTGTCAGGTGTTTTCATTCCAAATTTGTTTAACAATTCAAGGGCATATTTGGATTGACTCAAGAAAATACCACGGGGTGATTGATGAACTTGCAGTCCAAGAAAGAACGTGAGTTCACCCATCATGGACATTTCAAAATTTTTCTTCATTAGTTTTGCAAAAGCGATTGAAAACTTTTTATGTGTAGACCCAAAAATGATGTCATCCACGTAAATTTGAACAATTAAGATATGTTCCCGTGATATTGTATAAAAAGAGTTGGGTCAACCAATCCTTTGGTGAAATTATTAGCAATGAGGAAGGATGATAGCTTATCGCATCATGCCCAGGAGCTTGTTTGAGACCATACGAGCTTTGTTAGTTTGTAGACGGATTCGAAACTCGGGATCAACGAATCCATCCGTTGGTCGACATAAACCGTTTCTTTAAGTTGTCCATTGAGAAACGCAGCTTTGACATCCATCTGATAGACCGTCATATTCATATGAGCTGCGAACGCTAGAAATATCGAACGACCTCAAGACGAGCAACCAGAGCAAAAGATTCTTCAAAGTCAATACCCTCTTCCCGACGATAACCCTTAGCCACCAGACGTGACTTATTTCTGATAACATTTCCTTCAAAGATCCAATTTGTTTTTCCAAATCCATTTGAGACCAATGACGTAGACCCTTGTTGGTCTTTCAACCAGCTCCCATACTTCAAGACGTTTGAATTGGTTGAGTTCTTCTTGCATGGATTCAATCCAGCTGTCTTTTGTCATTGCGTCTTTGATGTTTTTAGGTTCGATTGGCAGGCGGTGAGTGCATAAATGCAATGTTCACCGCCCGAGTGAAGACGTTGTCTCGTAACGACCGGTTGATTCGGGTTGCCAATAATGTTTTCCAGAGGATGGTCTTTCGTCCATCTATGTGTGGAGGGTTGATTTTGGTATACATTGTGCGCATTCGAGGATTCAAATGGTTTGTTGAAGATTCCGCGACATCCGGTGCAGCGATCTCATTAGCAAACGGGTTGAAGAACGATTTGGATCAAAATCTGCAGTGGGGGTACTTCATTCGAATATCATCAGCCTTCATCATTGTTGGAAGCGGTTTGTTCAACTGTTGTGGTGGAGTCAACAAGTGTAGGTGCATCTGCAAAGAGTTGTTGTAGCGGTGTATCGGGTATAAGAGTATTATCGTTGAGCAACCGGAAACGGCGGATACACTCGAGCACGCTCATCAATATCGTCACCGAACAAATGGAGCAAATAACCTTTCCATTTGTTGACGAGTAAGCCGGGGCTTTGTTCACTGATGATGGGGTTTGGGGAAGTTTAAGCCGGTTGTGACCGGGTTCTAAGTGTTATACTCGAAGCCATTTCCGTAAGTTCATCAAAATGAGCATGAATCGCTTCCATCACCGCTTTGTACGACGATTCCAGATTCGGAAACCTTTGGAATTATCACAGTATCCGATAAAGACTCCAATGTCCGCTTTGGCTTTGAGCTTTCCAAAGTCATCACGATCATTATTCGGATAGCAAAGAGATCCAAATACATGAAAGTGTTTTAGATTCGGTTTTCTGTTATGGACAAGCTCGAAAGGTGTTTTGTTGTGGCGTTTTATAATCATAGAACGGTTTTGAGTATAGCATGCAATAGATACGCCCATAAGTAATCGGAAGTTTAGCATTGATTAACATTGTTCTTGCAGCCTTCCACTAACGCTCGGTTTCTGGCTTTCGACAACTCCGCTTTGTTCGTGTAGCGTGCAATAGATGTCCGATGTCAATTCCCACTTTCTCATAGAATTCACGAAGAGTTTGATTAACAAATTCGGTGCCTTTATCTTCGATTAGTCGAACGGTGTTTAGTAGCTGAACTTGTATTTTCGTGAGAAAGGTGATGATCATTTGTGGAGCTTGATCTTTGCTTCTAAGAAAGTAGACCCAAGTCCAGTGTGAATAGTCATCAACAATTACTAAGATGTAGCGCTTGCCATTGATCGCTTGCACGCAAGATCGGGCCACACAAATCCATGTGAAGAAGATGAAGCACATGCTGAGAGTCGTGTTCCACCTTTGAAGGAAAATGAGCACGAGTGCTTTTGCCTTGTTCACAAGCTGAGCAAAGGTGATCTTTAGAATACCGAAACCGTGGAGTCCTTCAACTAGTTTGTGTCGAGCAAGGTTGGTGATGGTTTGAAAGTTTAGATGTGAGATACGACGGTGCCATAGCCGTGGATTTTGTTGATGTTGCCTTTGAAAGTAAGCAAATGGGAGATGAAGCAACCATGTCTTTCATAGAGATAGTGTAGAGACTAGAATTACGATCTGCTCCGCACATAAGGTCATTTCCTTGTAGATCACTTAATGAAACAAGTTTTCTCCCTGAAAGCAACCTCCAAATCTCCATCACAAAACCGACCACTCAAAAGCAGATTATGACCGAGGCCTTCCACATAGTAAACCCCGCTAATTTCGATGTTCCCATTGACATAATCTCCGTAGCCCATGATAGCTGTGAAGTGATCATTCCCTAACGGCGACAAGTGCCAATGAACTTTGCAATAAAGTTTGATAACATTTAAGATTGCCTGTCATGTGTCGGGAACATCCGCTATCAACAATCCAGAGAATGATTCAGACACTGCATAACACATGCGATCTACGATGATGGAATAGAAGTAGATGTGGAACCCGAAATGTTAGAGGGTTCCGTAGCGGTTATAGTAGATATACACACATCAATAGCTTTAGGTATCCACTTAAATCCTAGTGTGTTATATATCCATTTCCGCCATCTCCAACTAGTATTTGCTTTAGTCTTAGTGAATGCACTAGGTGGTACTACATTCCTAGGAGGTGAATCTGGAGCTACAGGGACAGAATGCGCTTCTTAGAATCTAAAGAGGCGGTCTACCAAGCACAGACTTAGAAAGATTAGTGGGCCTAGAGGTATTCTCGTTCTTAGGATTCCTTAAACGAGAGATGATAGCTTTAGCAACACATTTATCATGGCAATCCGAATTCATACTTTTACCACAAATAACACAAGGTGCATCCGACTGAATATCAAAAGTACTTAACGGTTTAGCATTCGTTACATCACTATTTCTATTACATTTGTCCGACGCAATATCTATAGTGGAGGCAACGTGAGTCTTATTCATAGTCCTAGGGTGTTCTTCTACTTTAGCATTCTTGATTGATCTTTTCTTAGGTCGCAACTTCCTATTCTTCGATTTAGTGCTCCTAGCCGTGAAGTGCGGACATTTGGAAAAAGATGCAACTATTCCTGTTTCAAGAGAAGGAGCACTAGCACTTGTGATTTGGCAAGAGATTCTAGGTTCATGAGTACTAAGTGTTACTGGGGCTAATCTCTTAATGATGGTTGGTAGAAGTTGTTCATACTTTCCTAACATTTCTCTTAACTTGAGGATAGTGTGAATCGATCTTGATTTTCAGACCGAACATTTCCAGAAAATGCATAACTTCTTTAGTGTGTGCAAGATAATGATCAAGTTCATTTGATGCTTCATCACAAGTCTTTTTGAGTAAATCAAATATGACACCATATTCCTTTTTAACTTTTAAAAGTTCTTGTTCATATTTTGAGATTTGACACTTAAAAGACACGCTTTGATCATCTAATTGCTCAATTTTAGGATCGAGAAGATTTTGCATGCAATCGGGCGATTTTGTGTTGAAAAGCAATTTGTTGATCGTGAATATCTTTTTGACACCAATTAAGACGACGTATTGCATTTGAAAGTTCGTTTGACAATCGCTTGTTTTCAACTTTTAAGGACTCGACCGAAGCACATTATCGTTTCAACATTTATCCACGTAATCAACGTATCGGCAGAGGTATGATCAAATGCATATGACAAAGAATTCAATAACACAACATTATGGACATCAAAGACAGATGACATCTTCCAAGAGTCGATCAACATCTTTTCTCAACAGTTTCTTTTTACGCTTATTATTAGAAATAGATGTTTCGCTTTCTCAAAACGACCTTCATCACTCCAAGTTCCTTATGAAAATCCTTTTCCCAAGCTAATGCACAATTTTTCAAATTTTTAACATTAGGTAAAAGATTTTTCTTGAAAAATGTCTCTTTGTTCTCGCGCTAGAGGCGATTGAAAATGATCAATTTTGATTTCAGAACGATATTCTATCTCATGTTGTAAAATTTTGAGGTCGGCCATGAAAATGTCAAAATATCGAAGAATTTTTCGATTTTCGATTTTTGAGTTTACTTCACCGATGGAAGGTAAAGGACCATAAATTTGTGCATAATCTCGCTTTGGGATTAACATTAGAAGACTCGTGTGTTTTGATGATAACCCTTGGTGTGTTAGAAGAATCCGCTGGTGTGACGAAAGTGACCGCTTTTGAATAGTTAAAAGGTTTGTTGTAAACAACTTTTTCTAATTTTGATCGACTCTCGCCTTCTGCATCTAATTCCTCTTGACGATGATATTCAACAACATTCATAAATGTATTATCAACTTTATATTCGTGACCTTGAAACTTCGTGATTTGGTTTGAATGCTTTTGTTGAAAGCTTAGGTTTGTAATCAGCAAGATTCGGTCCATATCCATTTGGATTGGGTTTTAAAGTAAACTTTTCAATGGCCGTGACCGACTCGCCATGTTTGTAAACAACACTTTTAAACTCTTTAAGTTTGTTTTGCAAGCCGATGATTTCTTCAAGATGATCATCTATTCGCTTCGTTGAATGCTTTTTGTATGCAGAGAACTGTTTTTGACAAGTTAACAACTCAGCCTTAGCTTTTGATTTTCCAAGGTGAGAGCGTTAATTTGCTTTTGATGTTCATGTTTCAGCTTGTTCTATTTCGACATAACAAAGCATTCTTCGGCGGCTAGATCACGATCTATCTTTCTAAATATTTTTCGCTTTGATAAGATTTGGCAAAGGTCGCTTCAAAACCGCTTTCACGCTTTTCTTGAGTTTTGAAAAAGTTGAGTTGCTTTTGTAAACATTCAAAATCCTTTGTTAAGCAAGTGCATTTTGCATTTCAAGTCCCGATTAATGGCATGACATTTTTCCACTATGGTCTGTTGGTCTTGTATTAAACGAGCAAAAACTGGATGAGGCAAAAGTTCGGCGTGTTCAACGTGAGTCTCAACATGATCATTACCGAGATCCTCAAGTATAACCACGGAGTCAATTTGATTATCAAGGGAAACCGGTTGGTCATCTTGATCGTCAAATATAACGACGGGTCTAGTTGAAAATCGTCGGAATGAGATGTGGATGACTCATTTTGAACATTCTGAGCCTTGCCGGATGCGATGTTGGCGAAGATATGAGATCGAGATAAATATGGTTTGTTCGGTACATGAGACAAGCCATCTGTCATACACGGGCCTGTGTCACTCATGTGTAACTCATGCATATTAGCCATCAACATACCATGCATTGGCCCGCAAGTCCTCCATATCATCATCGAATCTCAAGCATTTGCCATAAAGCTCGTTCTTTGTCCGTGAGATCCACCAGCCTTCATCCTTAAGAGCCAAAAGAAGAGCCTCTTTGAAATAAGCACTTCCCCTAGTCCTTGGCTTTGGGCATGCATTAGCCAGTGTCCCTTCTCATTGCAGTTGTAGCATCGAAGACCATTCAACCCATTCGAGCATTTCCTGCTCCACCACTTGAGCTCGATTGTTATTCCTACCCACAAAGATTAAACCCTTGACCACGCCCATCCGACACCATAACCACGATTTCAACTTCAACTCGCCCATTGTTTACAACAGCTTGATTCCTTGTATTAGATGAGGAGCGAATACGGTTGTTGGATTTGTTGGTATAACGGCTAAAGGCATTAGCAATCATAGCAAATCATTGTTGCAATGCTTCAACGGACCGATTCCTCATTATGAAGTGCTTGATCATTGTTGTTGTAAGGAACCAATTGATTTTGTTGAGATTGTTGTGATTGATCGGTTGGTGGGTTTGAAGCAGCTTGGTTGAGTTCGGTTGAGGAGAATAATTTTGTTGAGCATATAAGGCAAGTTGTTGATTTTCCGGATGTGTGGGTGGAGCAATTTGAGCACGGAGAATCCTTTCCTATCAACTTCCTTTTCATGAGGCTTCAAGTAATCATACAACAATCCGTAGGTAGAATGATGCATGTTCTTCGCTTGACGGAGAAAAATGACATACTTCTCCCATTCAAGACCAAGACTACTCAGGAACTTAGTATTCACCGCAATTCTTGGCATGATGATGTTGTGTTTATCCAAATCATTGATGATGTCCGAAAATCGATGATGATAGGACTCTAGTGTCTCTCCACGTTCAATCATGAAGTGTTCATAAGCCAAGTAAATTTTGGATTCCAAATCTTCCCGATTGAGTACAGATCCTTCCATAAGAAGACGAATATGATCCCACATTTTCTTTGCAGTGTTTTGAGCATCAACACTACGAAGAATTAGGTTTGGTAATCCTAGGAGGATATATTCCATTGCAAGCTCATCTCCTTCATAGTGTAGAAGTTCTTGAGGATTCAAGTCCGCAATAAAGAGCAATGTTCGTTTGTTCATCTCTTGGTGGAATGGCATTTGGATCTCCTGTACAATGACAAGAGGCATCTCAAATGGACCTTCCAAGATAACCTTCTTTAAGAACTTTCCATGTGGCTTCTTTAGATCACAAAACCTAAAGAACCTTATCACCCATTGATCGTAGTTTCCTGGAGTGAGCATTGGAGGTCTATCAAGTGATCCAGCCTCATGAATTGATTGTTGGCCGCTTAAAGTTTCAAACATCTTTGCAAACCAAGTGGGTTCCCTCATAGTGATCCTTGATGGATGTTGATTAAAGTCATTTGTGTACGGTTGAGCTTGAAGACTTGGTGGTGGTTGAACCATTTGAGGTTGTGGATTTGCAGCAAGTTGTGGAGTATGTTGTTGGTTAAATTGTTGTTGATAAATTGCTTGTTGTTGATTCCATTGTTGATGTTGTGGAGTTAGTTGTTGTTGACGTTGAGGATGAGGATAAGTGTAAGGGAAATAGTTAGAGTATGGTGGTTGTGACATGTTGATAAACTTGTGTTGGTAAAAATGGATCTTTGTAGTCGAATGAACCTTTTATGATGAAGTATCCTTAGAGCGAAAAGACAAGAACCAAGTAGCACTTATGCGTAAAAACACCAAAGTTACGCGTAACAATGAGGAGTTACGCGTAGGATTTAGCTTACGCGTAAGTAGGAAAAGACACTAAAGTTAGGCGTAGACAAAAGTTATGAGTAGAAAGTTAGGCGTAGGATTTTCTTATGCGTAAGACTAGGCTTAGGCGTAAGGAAAATCTTAGGCGTAGGATTTCTACGCGTAAGTTTATGCTTATGCGTAATTTTAGGGTTTTTGCCCAAATGATCTTTTACACTATCACAGTGCAAAAGATATCCAAAGTCGACGTATTTTCGGACTTATCCAAGTAAGAAAACACGGAATAAACCACGAAAATGAAGATCAAACCAAGGAGGCACTTACGCGTAGTTTTAGGGTTTTACTACGCGTAGGTTTACTCGTAACTTTGATTTTGCCCAAATATGTTTCTAAACCAGATTTTTGTTATGGAATAGCTTCAATAGTACCAAAAGAACACAAAAGTGTGAATCTTGATGAACCTAAAACTGCTAAACAAAAGTTACAGTAGAATTTCACCCACCGAACAAAATCAAGTTCAAAACGTTATCCACGCAGTAAAGTTTGAAACTTTTGTCAAAAACAAGTATTTTAACACCTTAAAACGTTGAAAGTACAAGAATCTTGGATTAAAAGTGTAAAAAAACAAGTTTTTAAGCTTAACCAAAGAACACGTTATCTTTACGCGTAAGACCAAAACCAAAAAATTTCAAAAACAAAAGTGTACACCCAACTATTTGGCGATTGATACCACTGTTAGGTCACAAGGTTTACCACACAAGCTTATAAGAAAGAGATAAGGCGATTGAACAAGTAAAACTCACACACACACACACGATATACTATAAAACGGTTTAAGCAAAGAGAGTGAATGAGAGAATAACTTGAACAACCAACCTTCAAATGAAGGTTTACATAAGGTATTTATAGGCAAGGAGCTAGGGCAACACACCTAATCCTTCCCTTTCACCTATGGGCTTGGGCCTAAGCTCATGGGTCTTCTACATAAGCTTAAGGCTAATAACAAACATAAAGGCCATAATAAGCTAACTATTACATATGAGTAACTAACACTTGAATAAGGTTTAGGAGTGATTCCAACATTAATGATTCGGATTAGGGGACCAGGAACAACAGGACTTATGAGGGGACACCTGACTTCTCCTGTGGTGGCATCTTTGCTGATAGGTTAGGGCTAATTGACCAAATGTTGTCCTCGACTTTGACACCAAGTAATTGGAAGTAAGTAAACGTAGACATTACTAGCTAGGAGGAATAACTAGGTTAGCACCACTCTCCTCTATTGATTTATCCTTTGCCTTTTATCTACTTTTATCTGCTTTAGTAGTTAATTAATTGTCATAATCATATTAAAAACTGTGACACCTAGACTTAGTAATAATCCAACACACATAGCTCTTAGGACGACCTCGGTTTTACCGAATACTACACTACACACGACCGGGCACACTGCCCGTTAGTGCATTAGGGTAGACCATAGGTATAACGAGACTATATAAATATTAAAACCTGGTCAGTAAAACCTGCATCACTTATTCAGAGAAGACAAGGGTAATTTGGTCATTTCACACTGATTAGGGACCAAAAATGCAATCCAAACTTCAAAATGAGGACTATCATTGCACTTTAAAATTTTTAGGGACCAAACCTATTGAATGCATACAACATTAGGAGAAATTATGTTCTGATCAATTTTTAATAGACTAAAATACACGGTTGGTCCCTAAACTTGTCAATCCGCGTTGGTACAAACCTGGCCATTATCATCGCCACAGGTCCAAAACATGGCATTTATATGACAAACTCGTCCCTTGACCAATAATGCCGTTGTCAACGTTATGTTGGTGAGGGCAAAACCGTCTTTCACTGTAGTGTACTCAATACAAACTATTGTACAGTGTTTGTATTTAGTATATGTCTATGTAACACGGTTTGGTCGACATTTATCATCCATCCCTAAACTATCCTACAAAAACAGTCTTCTACAAAATGATAATCGTTTCAAGATGGTACGTTGCTGGTGTGGTAAGAAATCTATTATTCGCACTTCGTGGACCTCTGCCAACCCAGGGCGTCGATTTTTTGGATGTCCTGTTGAAGTAAGTGCGTCTAAATATTTATTGTGTTAGTTTGTTTTCGCAAGAAGCAAAGTACATTGTAACAATGGTGGTTGTTTAATGACTTGTCATAATCATGGACAGGGGTCTTCTTGTCGGTGGATAAGATGGTATGATCCTGAAATCTGTGGTCGTTCAAGAATGATCATACCAAGACTTTTGAAGGGGAGAAATGAGCTTGAGGCAAAATTAGTAGCTGCTGAAGGTGATGTGTGGAAGTGGAAGATTTACCTGGTGCTAAGTTGGATATTGTTCTTGATTGTTTATAACTCTTTGGGATAACTTTTAGCTTTTATGTAATGAGGCGGATGGTTAATGTTCAAGATCTTGAATTGTAGTAACGCTTGTTATGAAGTATTCATTTGGTTTGTTTTGATTTTCAATGCCTTATGGGTATGCAGATGGTTAGCAATTTGTTTAGGGTTGACTTTTAAATGTCAACATTCTTATGAGGTTATGTTTAGCTTTGGTTACTTTTGATGCAAATTATTCACACATCAAGCTTAGTCCATCTATAAAAATACACAATAATGACATGGTTCCATAGTTAATGCAAATGGATATAATTCCAAATGCATAAAATTGCATACTTTTCAAAGCATGAGAACTACAGTTAGATACACACACATATGTTTTTAGAGTACATAACTTGTCCATAGGAAATAAACTAGATGAAACATTGTCTAGATAATTAGCATAACATAATTGACCTATGGTGAGGCCATCATTCTTTCCAAATACAAACACTACGCCTGCCTAGTCATTATTCGTGGGTAGCAGCGGGTTGAACCGCGGAAACTTGAACATCACTTGACTGCAAGAATTAGACCTGGGATTGATCATCTGATGGCTAGGATTGACACTGGCCGCTTGCTCATGGGCATGCCGGGATCTGCATCATTGCTTCATCTTGCGGATGTTGCTAGATTCACACAGGGATGCAAAGGCGGTATGATGGGATCTTCGTTCTGGATCTTGATTTTCAGATTGAACACCACTTCCTTCGGGAACCGCACTAACTTGACTTTTAACAACACCTCGAATCTCAGCTTCTTTATCTGCTGCTACTTTGTTACCTTTAGGATGTGTCTTTTTCTTTGCAGCCTTTAGTAGGCACCTGCTTTGACATTTCCCTTATTGGCACTACTTTCACTCAACCATACCCTAGGTATAAGTTTTCCGGTTGTACAGTCCAAGAATGCCACAAATACTACACTTAACACTCTTCCAAGCCCTTGACAACTTACCATCCTTCATAATCTCTTCACTTTCGTGTGGAGCTATCCTAACTCTCTTTTCTACCTCTCTGATGCTTGCTAAGGCGGGTTTGTTTCAATTTCTGTGGAACAATTGTTGTTAGCACAATTGATTTTAATAAACCCAATGTTATTCACAAGCTATTTATATTGGACATGGTGAGGACTGTGAGGTTGCCTCCCAAGTGAGAAGATAGTAACAAGCATTTTAGCCCATGCTTGGGCTACTCATACTTGTTGTCAGTTCATTTAAAGCCATATTCAATTAGTAAATAAACATGTTTACATGGTAAACTGTTATCTCCCATCTTCTAAGTACAAGACTTGTGTGGCCAATATTAACTACACATTATCACCGGTCCACTAACCGAAACTTAGTTCCCCATTCCATAAAACATTATACTTAACAAATTTCTTTTCTTAATACCCTCTAGCATGTGTTTGTGCAGTTGGTGTTAAAGTGGCCCATAACTATCCTCTTTCAATCACCATAAGAACATGCATTATCCTCTTCATACAGTATTCCCGATGTATTCTTGTAGCATAATTGGTTTGCTTAAACCCTTAATTATTTTTTCATGAAACACTTGACACATGTTATTAAGTAACACATCAGTAGCTCTCTCCTTTAAAGATGTTCAAAGAATAAACATGTATTAATTATAACTGTTTATACTGCATTAACAAATACAAATTAAATGAAACAGATAGACCACTTACATGAAAAATGTGACCTTGACCAATGGATCGGTGGTATCTTACTTAACCAATCATGAGAAATGGTTGATTTGCTTCTTGAAATCACAACATATTTTCTGAACTGTGATATTACAAGTTGAGGCTGTAATGCAGACATTTTCACAGATGTTCTTTGTAGGCCCTACCTTTCCATTGCAAGTTTCATTTTCTCATGAATGCTTTGGCTACATAATCTGTGTTCTACTTGTGGAAAACTTGCTA
Source organism: Chrysanthemum makinoi (assembly GCA_910596185.1). NCBI lineage: Eukaryota > Viridiplantae > Streptophyta > Magnoliopsida > Asterales > Asteraceae > Chrysanthemum > Chrysanthemum makinoi. Next base: position 312,902,866 of record OU343223.1, on the reverse strand, counting down.
AAGCTCTACTTATATCCGCAAAAAATAAAAATGAGCACAAATTGCTTCAAAACAGAGACACTTAAATTCATGAACAAATTAAGGGAGTACCTTTTCCATGCCAAGAATAAAAGTGATGCTTGAGATTGGCTCAAGTGCTATATCATCTTTGATAAAACAATGAAGAAATCAAGTCCATGATCCCTCGCTTTTCTGATTCAACAAAAGCATATGCTAAAGGGTATATACCATTGTTAAGCTATCAATACCCTACACTCCATCATCATTGACCATTCAAAGGACCTTAATTGGAAAAGCACCCAGCCCCCAAAACGATCTCCACACGCTTTTAAATCCTTCCTTCAAGGGCACCTAAACAAACATACACTCTCTTGAATTCTCTCGCTGGAAGAGCCTCATCAGGAGGTCGTTCCACATTCATCACCACTCTTGTATTAGGGTTTGCTCATTGCAACTCTTGAACATAATCTCAACATGGTAAATTGTAGCTTGAATTGACCCTTTGATGGCTGTTATTACTAGGTTTTGGCCCTTAAAACCTTCTACAGGGACACTTAAAGCTGGGATTGCTTGGTAAGTTGATTATGCATGACGACAGAAGCCGCGTGGATTGGTTTCAATTTGTGTCTGTAATTTCATTTTCATGAGATATAGCGAAGGTCAAAAGCTCTAACTTCCCTTGATTGCAAACAAATGTGTTGCTCATTATATGTTCTGAATTCTAATTCGTGAGATACACTGTATCACTATTCCTGCCGACAAAAATAGCCATGGTGCGTGACGGTATCAAGGGTTATTTTTTAAAGCAATGCATTTATACCTTCTTTATTTAATGGACTTTGATGGGGTCGATATCCGTCCAGACTCATAATTTGGGCTTGAAAGTGGAACACAACCCTATGATTCACCCTTATTCCTTGTTTTGTCATTCTTCACAAAACAACTCCTTCCTAGTTTCTATCAATGCTCTCTACTTCTATTTTGGACTTCCCCTCAGCAGAGCAAACTCCCACTGCATCAAGAATGTATAGACTCCATTTCGCGGTTGCTTGTTGGAAAGACACATAGTCCTTGCAAAAGACATCATCAACCATCACAGGTAAATCATTTTCCAACTGCATGTCATCACTTATATTACTGGTTGTTCCTGCTTCACCTAACTCAATACTCTGACCTACTTGGACCATACCAAGTCGTGCATCATTCTCCTGACAAATGTTCTCTTCATTTGCTTGAATTGAATCATCAAATGCATTGCCTAAGTCACTAGTGTCACTCACTTGTAACAGAGTAACATCAACAACAGGATCTTGTTCCATGTTATTGTCATAAACAGAAGCGCATCCTACAAGATGATTATCCCGAGTCAATTGAAACAGAGTTACATCCACATCGAGGCTCCTTAAACACCATTATTGACATCAACTAGTGCTCTTCACCGCTGTCTAAGTGCTTCTCCGAGTCAATTGAAACAATTAACCTCAAAATTATCAGGCTCCTCAAACTTTGTTATTGACATCAACTAGTGCTCTTCCAAATTTGTCTAATACTTCCCGTCCTTTCAGACAGTTAACCTCAACATTATCGAGGATTCTTAATAGCATTGTCTCATAATAAGTATTAAAACGCTCCATTTATGAATAGGTTGGCTAGCAAATGAGCAGTCTAAGGTGGAAAATAGAGGTTCAATGTTTGGCAAATTGCTAGATTCACCAATATCATTGACGTCCATGGGCACTTATGTAAGTTGGATAAAAGGATCTAGGGCAGGTTCATTATCTAGATCATCTAACACCAACCTTCTACAACAAGATTGAATAGCCGCACTAGCAACTTTTCTCCTATCTTCATCCATCTCCCAAAACACGGTAATAATTGATTGTGGGAACATTTCAGAAAGTTCTAATCTAGTCTTCCCTATTTCCACATAGACATCAATCAGCTTATGCTCTATGACAACATCTTTCAACAGCTCAACATTAGCAGCTTCACGCAAAGTAAACAAACCGTCGTCCAATGTACAACCAGGCTTAAGAAAGTAGAAATAACCGATTTGGGTCATGAGAGCATCCATTTCATCAACGGATACCTCTTTTATTTCCACATAATCAACAAGGCATTTCTTGCCTCCTTGATATATTCTACATCGAAAGTATTTGAATATACCTTCTGTCACAATTCTCAATTTTTGGTCATTTCTCAAAACAATTCACGTTTCACAATTTCATCATTTATCGTAAACTTGGTTTACTTGTTCCAAATTCGCGTAACCTTTATGGTTTAGCGGCGAATTCATGATCATAACATCACGTACATTTCATATGGACTAATTTTAGTATACATTTCATTGACATCATTTGCATCATATTAGTTTATTCATGACATTTCATTTCACATTTAACGCGTAAATTTTTATATTAAATAAACGTTATCGCGTGAGTTATTATTTTGAATATTTAATCCGTTACTTTCAAAAATGATCCCGACATATTTTTATACTTACATTTAGTTATATAAACTATATTTTGAGTTTTTCTAGTGTTTTAAATTTATTTGGTACATAAATCGTTAAATTTATATTATTACGACGTTTTTCTTAAAACTATCGATAATTATTTTATCACTCAAATTTCACAAGGAATGTATTTTTACAATTTTTATGATCTCATTACATTCTATTTTGATCTATTAAAAACTTACTTGTACCAAAAATCTACCATTTACCTTACAAGTGATTACTACTTACATATTTTCTTACACCTTTTAACAAATATTACACAAGTATATATATATATACACATTTTAAAAAAAAATATATACTTGGGAACCATATCCCCTAAAAACCGGTTCCAAGGGGGAAGAGCAATCAAGTTGGGTAGATTTTTCTACAAAGCAAGATTTATACTCCAACTTCATTTCATTTTTCATTCAACACAATAATTCAAGACTAGTAAAATTTTGCTTCTCTCTTCTTTTCATCCTTCAAGAACCGGCCTCCATAGTTGTTAGCAAGGAAATCACAAAATTTTCAAGTCCAAGTGTTTTATCAATCTAGTTAATACTCTTTATTAGGTTTTGAAATAAAAATCTAGAGTATTTAAGTTTAACCTTGGTTCTTATCACCTCATCATAATACTAGTAAGCATGTTTATTTTATTTTTCATGTTTCCTTTTCATTACATATGTATCTTTTCATTTTTGGAGCAACATGCAAGACATATGTGATTTATACCATTTTTACATGATTTTAGAGTTTATATATATATTTGGTCATCCTATAAATATTCCCTTGGTATTATTTGGTCTTGATGATGATTAGGAACCCATGACACCCTAAGAAGGTGTATGGTAGGATTAGATTAATTTTGGAGTTGATTTGAAGGGATTAGAATAGGTTTTGTCCGAGAAAAACTACTTTCGATAAGTTATAAATTATGTTCTGTCCTTGTTTCATTTTTCTGGAAAATCCGACAGTTGGTACGAAACTTTGGCCTTGATTTTTAGAAAATATACTTTAAAACGAATCCGTGGCCGCTTGAACGGATGAAAACGGACTTATAACGAAGAAGTTATGGATTTTACAAGTTTGACGACGAAATATATTATTTTCAGAATTTTCAGCAAACTGTTTTTACATTGTTTGGGTCAAAAATGAGCCTTAAGCTTCACAAATTATTTCGACTTCTCAAAAATATATTAGTAGACTTTGATACGAAGCTAGGGCGTATTATCGTTAAGCGGTTTGAAACGACAAAGATATGCACGTTTTCATAAACTTGCCGTAACTATTATTTTTTTGAAAAACTATATTAATTTACGATACAAGTGTTACGGTAGCAATAACGTCCATGTTGAGGGCTGTTTTTAACCATGATGTGCAACTTTTTGGAACGAAATGTCTTCTAATGAAATCAAGTTCACCGGCCATATTTTTCAAAACAACAAGCTGTTTGTAAAGCGGAGTTATAGTAAAATTAATTACGGATGCTCAAACTTGGCCGAAACTCATTTTCTGCACAACAATTCAACAAAATCACTATCTTTAACCCTTAATATCTTTATGATCGAGACCTTTTGGACGAAAACTCCTGAACTGAAACTTCTAAATATCGATACAAACTTTCCAAAACAGTCGAGTTCGTTCTCTAACGATCGACGTACACCATTTACGACTAGTTTTCCAAAGCCATTTTTGTTAATTTCATGAAAATTTCCGACGACATTGTTTTACGACGAAAAGTGATAATTTCACCAAAAATCATTATTAAACCATTGTAGGATGACATTTTGACGTAAAAACTTGAAAAGTGATTTTGAAGGGTCAAGACGTCAAACGAGTATTTTTCGACGACAAGTATTATTTTCAAAACCGCAAATGGTATAAATAACATACGAAATGCATGCATAACATTACATTGCAACTCATTACATATCATATCATTCATAATAGGTCATTTTTCGAGATTCACGCTATATTTCAGTGTATCCACTTTTGTCATCGTAATCATTGCAAGCAATTGAGTTTCATAGCCCCATTTTCGATTGTTTTATACTACTTTTGGGGGAGATACATGCTCAAACTGTTTTCATTTACTTTCACAAGTACTTTAACTTTTATGGATTACCGTGAGTTTCATAGCCCCTGCTTTTACTTGTTTTCATAACCGTTTTGGGGGAGATACATGCTACATTTTAAATTGAACACAAATGCTTTGAACTGTATGCTATATCCGATGTTTTATTGTCACTAAGTATTTGCCATGTTAGAAGTCCCTACATCATGAACCATTAGTCACTTGCGGGTGGCCGAGTATAGTGAATAGGCCTATTGGAATTAACACTCCGCTCTTATTGACCCATTTAGGAAATCGGCACTATATTGAATCATTAAGGTAAATTGGCAAATTACCTATTAGGGATGAAACGATGATTACCAACTTTTATTGGTGCGATGTTTACGCTTTGGTGTCATGAACTTAGTGAAATAAATACGATGTTGTTTTAACGATGAGTGTGAAACAATTTAACTCACACTACGATGATTGTGTTCAAACGATTAATTAAACCTATGGTTTTACGTCGAGTTAGGTACTATTGTGAATTCATTTGGCGATGTGTGGTTGAATATAAACTATATATACATTTCGGCAATGGGTTGTGAACACACAGGATGCAAGTTTTGTATGGCGGGACTTGGGCTGAGTGGATTTACAATGCCTTTTCTGCATAAACGATTTCGATACATTGAGTCATGCACTATTTTGTGAATTCATTTGACGATTTCTGTTTGAACATAAACTATGCATTTTCTGGCAGTGGGTTGTGAACACACAGGTTGCAAGTTTTGTATGGGCGGGACTTGGACTGAGTGGATTTACAATGCCTTTGCTACATAATCGATTTTGATAGTCTTTACATTTCAACAATTTACAATGCCTTTCTTTTATAAACGATTTTGAAAGGCTTTACATTTCAACTCAAACTCTATGAACTCACTCAACCTTTGTGTTGACATTTTAGCATGTTTTATCTCAGGTATTTAAGGCATTCACTTCATGGCATGCATTTGGACACATCATGGAGTCGTGGTGACGACGCGTCTCACTTGGGTTTTACATACTTTAAAACGTCGTTTGAATTGTAACAACTTATTTCCGCACAAGATGATTTTCAATTGGGACCTATTATTTGTGAACTCTGATTGTTTTATTAAATCAAACGATGTATTTTCCAAACGACACTTTAGGTCGTTCAATATAACTGTGATTGTGATGCTATGACAGTCAATCCTCAGAAATTCCATTCCGCTGCAAAACAGGTAATTTGGGGTGTGTGATTGGCATCAGAGCTTGGTTATAGAGAACTAGGTTGCATCATTGACCCTAGACTATAACCACATCATCATAGCATCTCATCAGATCATTATAAGTGCATTCTTTATACATGCGGACTTATGACTCAACACCAAACATCATATGAGTCGATTAGTCCAAGCATTGCATAGTTACTCCTAAATTATACATAGCTTGATCACCTATGTCTAATTCAAGAAGAATCATGCAATGAAGGGAGTAGTAGTCTCATATGTGTAAGCAATTCCGTAATCAAGCCAAATTTTTAAAAGATTTTCTTCAAACCACTTGATTCCAGTTTGATCCGACGACAGATTCTTGTTTGATGAGTTGCAAAGATCGAGCTAGAAACAAGTCGTTACCTAAAACGATTTAGCCTAATCGTATGACAGTTCTTGTTTGATGAGTTGTGGGATTAAGTAAAAATCGGTTACCAAAAGGTCTTTTAAAAATTTTGCTTGAGAATGGGAAAGCTTGTCTTATCGAGCCTAATCATAAGAAAGCATGTATTTAGGATGGGAACTTCTCACGATAGCGGGGAACGCATCTTTTTGGTGATAACTCATATGCATGAGCATTGACATAATCATTTAGACCATACACGAGCATAAACTTTTAGAACCCTTGTCGAGGTTTGAACCATAGTATCATCGATTGAATCACGAGGACGTGATTCCTCTGACATGGGAAGAATGTCACAATTCTCAATTTTAGGTCATTTCTCAAAACAATTCCGCGTTTCACAATTTCATCATTTATCGTAAACTTGGTTTACTTGTTCCAAATTCGCGTAACCTTTATGGTTTAGCGGCAAATTCATGATCATAACATCACGTACATTTCATATGGACTAATTTTAGTCTACATTTCATTGACATCATTTGCATCATATTAGTTCATTCATGACATTTCATTTCACATTTAACGCGTAAATTTTATATTAAATAAACATTATCGCGTGAGTTATTATTTTGAATATTTAATCCGTTACTTTCAAAAATGATCCCGACATATTTTTATACTTACATTTAGTTATATAAACTATATTTTGAGTTTTCCTAGTGTTTTAAATTTATTTGGTACATAAATCGTTAAAGTTATATTATTACGACGTTTTCTTAAAAACTATACGATAATTATTTTATCACTCAAATTTCACAAGGAATGTATTTTTACAATTTTTATGATCTCATTACATTCTATTTTGATCTATTAAAAACTTACTTGTACCAAAAATCTACCATTTACCTTACAAGTGATTACTACTTACATATTTTCTTACACCTTTTAACAAATATTACACAAGTATATATATATATACACATTTAAAAAAAAAAAAAAAAAATATACTTGGGAACCATATCCCCTAAAAACCGGTTCAAGGGGAAGAGCAATCAAGTTGGGTAGATTTTTCTACAAAGCAAGATTTATACTCCAACTTCATTTCATTTTTCATTCAACACAATAATTCAAGACTAGTAAAATTTTGCTTCTCTCTTCTTTTCATCCTTCAAGAACCGGCCTCCATAGTTGTTAGCAAGGAAATCACAAAATTTTCAAGTCCAAGTGTTTTATCAATCTAGTTAATACTCTTTATTAGATTTTGAAATAAAAATCTAGAGTATTTAAGTTTAACCTTGGTTCTTATCACCTCATCATAATACTAGTAAGCATGTTTATTTTATTTTTCATGTTTCCTTTTCATTACATATGTATCTTTTCATTTTTGGAGCAACATGCAAGACATATGTTGTTTATACCATTTTATATGATTTTAGAGTTTATATATATATTTGGTCATCCTATAAATATTCCCTTGGTATTCTTTGGTCTTGATGATGTCTAGGAACCCATGACACCCTAATAAGGTGTATGGTAGGATTAGATTAGCTTTGGAGTTGATTTGAAGGGATTAGAATAGGTTTTGTCCGAGAAAAACTACTTTCGATAAGTTATAAATTATGTTCTGTCCTTGTTTCATTTTTCTGGAAAATCCGACAGTTGGTACGAAACTTTGGCCTTGATATTTAGAAAATATACTTTAAAACGAATCCGTGGCCGCTTGAGCGGATGAAAACGGACTTATAACGAAGAAGTTATGGATTTTACAAGTTTGAAGACGAAATATATTATTTTCAGAATTTTCAGCAAACTGTTTTTACATTGGTTGGGTCAAAAATGAGCCTTAAGCTTCACAAATTATTTCGACTTCTCAAAAATATATTAGTTTACTTCGATACGAAGCTAAGGGCGTATTATACGTGAAAACGGATTTGAAACGACAAAGATATGCACGTTTTCATAAACTTGCCGTAACTATTATTTTTCTAGAAAAACTATATTAATTTGATACAAGTGTTGTTAGCTGTAGCGTCCATGTTGAGTGTTTTTAACCATGATGTGCAACTTTTGGAACGAAATGTCTTCTAATGAAATCAAGTTCACCGGCCATATTTTTCAAAACAACAAGCTGTTTGTAAAGCGGAGTTATAGTAAAATTAATTACGGATGCTCAAACTTGGCCGAAACTCATTTTCTGCACCACAATTCAACAAAATCACTATCTTTAACCCTTAATATCTTTATGATCGAGACCTTTTGAACGAAAACTCCTGAACTGAAACTTCTAAATATCGATACAAACTTTCCAAAACAGTCGAGTTCGTTCTCTAACGATCGACGTACACCATTTTACGACTAGTTTTCCAAAGCCATTTTGTTAATTTCATGAAAATTTCCGACGACATTGTTTTACGACGAAAAGTGATAATTTCACCAAAAATCATTATTAAACCATTGTAGGATGACATTTTGACGTAAAAACTTGAAAAGTGATTTTGAAGGGTCAAGACGTCAAACGAGTATTTTTCGACGACAAGTATTATTTTCAAAACCGCAAATGGTATAAATAACATACGAAATGCATGCATAACATTACATTGCAACTCATTACATATCATATCATTCATAATAGGTCATTTTCGGGATTCACGCTATATTTCAGTGTATCCACTTTTGTCATCGTAATCATTGCAACAGGTGAGTTTTCATAGCCCCATTTTCGATTGTTTTTATACTACTTTTGGGGGAGATACATGCTCAAACTGTTTTCATTTACTTTCACAAGTACTTTAACTTTTATGGATTACCGTGAGTTTCATAGCCCCTGCTTTTACTTGTTTTCATAACCGTTTTGGGGGAGATACATGCTACATTTTAAATTGAACACAAATGCTTTGAACTGTATGCTATATCCGATGTTTTATTGTCACTAAGTATTTGCCATGTTAGAAGTCCCTACATCATGAACCATTAGTCACTTGCGGGTGGTAGCGGTATAGTGAATAGGCCTATTGGAATTAACACTCCGCTCTTATTGACCCATTTAGGAAATCGCGCTATATTTGAATCATTAAGGTAAATTGGCAAATTACCTATTAGGGCGGCGATGAAACGATGATTACCAATTTTATTGGTGCGATGTTTACGCTTTGGTGTCATGAACTTAGTGAAATAAATACGATGTTGTTTTTAACGATGAGTGTGAAACAATTTAACTCACACTACGATGATTGTGTTCAAACTAATTAATTAAACCTATGGTTTTACGTCGAGTTAGGTACTATTGTGAATTCATTTGACGATGTGTGGTTGAATATAAACTATATATACATTTCGGAAATGGGTTGTGAACACACAGGTTGCAAGTTTTGTATGGGCGGGACTTGGAACTGAGTGGATTTACAATGCCTTTGCTGCATAAACGATTTTGATACATTGAGTCATGCACTATTTTGTGAATTCATTTGACGATTTCTGTTTGAACATAAACTATGCAAATTCTGGCAGTGGGTTGTGAACACACAGGTTGCAAGTTTTGTATGGTAGGGACTTGGGCGAGTGGATTTACAATGCCTTTGCTACATAATCGATTTTGATAGTCTTTACATTTCAACGATTTACAATGCCTTTGCTGCATAAACGATTTTGAAAGGCTTTACATTTCAACTCAAACTCTATGAACTCACTCAACCTTTGTGTTGACATTTTTAGCATGTTTTATCTCAGGTATCTAAGGCATTCACTTCATGGCATGCATTTGGACACATCATGGAGTGGTGGTGACGACGCGTCTCACTTGGGTTTTACATACTTTAAAACATCGTTTGAATTGTAACAACTTATTTCCGCACAAGATGATTTTCAATTGGGACCTGTTATTTGTGAACTCTGATTGTTTTATTAAATCAAACGATGTATTTTCCAAACGACACTTTAGGTCGTTCAATATAACTGTGATTGTGATGCTATGACAGTCAATCCCCAGGAATTCCATTCCGCTGCAAAATAGGTAATTTGGGGGTGTGACACCTTCATAATGGAACATCATGCTAAATGATCCTGGTTCACCAGTTGTATACAAAATGTACAAACACAATGTTAAGCTAAAGTTACCTAAATGGGGAATAACTTAAACAGTCGTACTAATATAAAATTGCAATAGGCTCTAACCAAAAAAGACTTATAATATCTCCTGATTGCAGCTTTTTCCTCAATTTCATGATCATCAAAGAAAGGATATTCTCTTATTCGCCATAGAGTAAATCAAAGGTGGTTGTTTGTTATTTTCTTACTTAGATTATTTGATTTGATGATTGACATTGCATTAGGTTTTTCTGGGTAGGCTTCCAAAACAAGTTTGGGGATGAGCAATGAGTACACGGCTTTGTTATATTCTACATAATGGACAAGGACAAGCGTGCTATAGTACATCAAGTAAAATGACTTTTCTACCCCAACATGATAGCGGGATTTTTCGGAATATAACGGAGCGTTGACAACGGCATTATTGGTCAAGGGGCGAGTTGACATATAAAGGCCATGTTTGGACTGTGGCGATGATAATAATGGCGGGGTTTGTCTCGAAGCAGTTGACAAGTTTAGGGACCAACCGTGTATTTTAGTCTTTTTAATATATTAAAGCTTCCCCACTAAACTCGTCTACAACTACTAACGTATACCTTTGCCTTCTTATTTTTAAACATATGGTTCATAATCAAAATCTAAGCTATATTACTCTATAAGGCTTTACCCTTTATTTTGACCTCAACGCCACATTTGTTTTTTAGCACATCACCTAACCCATCACCAAATAACCATAGTGGTGATCACCTAACAAAACACATAAAAATACCTCAATTTATACAAATATATACAACAATATACCTCACATACACTCACCAACAAGAAAAGGTGTGTTTCATTAGACAGTCTGCACCACCGAACAAACACAAAAAACCTCATAGTGGCGCGCGGAAGTTGATTGTTGTTATTTAGACGACACATGGAGGGCGCACACAACGGATAGTGCATGTCACCATTACGCCTGGTGGTCTAAGTACAATGTGGTTTGCCTTACTCTAATTGAGATTCTTAATTTGTTTCTTGAAAAAAATTAATTTTTGTATTATCATCAAAATTTCGGTTTTGTACTTTTTAAAATATATAGCATGTGTTTCATTCCTTGTTAGTTTTTAGGAAGGAAAATGACATAAAGAGTATTTAAGTAAGGTATAATTTTAGTTCGAGGTTTCAATATCTTTTGTCTTAAATATCTTTAGAAAAAAAAATGCTCCTCCGTTTCAAAAAATAATTGTGTGTGACAAAAAAATACATAGTTTAAGAAAAATATAATTATTACTGTTTTTTCTTACTTTTTATATTGACATTTTTACTCTCAATAAGTTAATTAATGTCTTATTTAAAGTTTGTAAAAATAGTTTCAAGCAAAGGTAATATGGGAAATTTGATCAAACTTCCTTATTGATTTTTAATAGATGACTATTAAATTGCGTCATTTGAAAAAGAAACATGAACTATCAAGTTGAGACGGATTCAGTATCTTTCATCTAAATCAAATGTAACCAACTTTTTTATGTTTAAAACATGAAAAGTGATCAGAATTTTATGGTAACATTTAAATGTTTAGCCATTCCACACTATTACAGCTTAATTATGCAATTATACAACGAGCATGAGGTCCAAATTTGGGTCTCAAATTGGTCTTTTTTAAGCGCCATAATATGAAGTTGAAACTTGAAAAAACCAATTTGAGCCATAATTTTGACCCGCTTCTCATTATGTAAGTGTATAAACAGGTTGATGTGGCAATATTTGTGGCAAGTTAATGGCAAATGCATTTTCAAATCATAACAGAGAATTTTAATATATCTCAATGTTAAACATAAATTAGAATGTTTTTTCAAACCTTTAATTGGGAAAAAGGTTAAGTACTTCAATTGGAGGAAATGCATGTAGTACAATGGATGAACGAACTTTTATTGCTTCATGATCTCTACAAGTTTACAAACTGTTTGTTTTTTCAACGGCACGATATATTTATAAAAACACTGTAGCATATTGTTAGAAGCAAAGTAAGATTACACAGTAACATAATGTTACAAGAAATTTTTTTGAATCCATAATGCAATCAATCCAAACCGGCCAAATTTTGTTGCTCCTGTGATATATCCGTAAGTCTCCAAGCTGTTTGTAACTTTTCTTTTCATAATTTGTGTCTATCTTTTTTAAGTCAGTTATTCTTTATGTGTTCAATTCTCCGATCCTTGTAGATTATATTCCATGCAAACCATAAAATGTGATCAGATACTAATTTGGATACTAACTGAAAATTATAATATCTAACACTAACCAAAAAAAAATTACATAACAAAACGGGCCTTTAGAAAAAAGGAAGTAAACGATATGGAGTAAATATTAGAGTAAATTACATAAATGATCCTTGTGATTTGGCAAAAATTTCACCTATAGTCCCTCAAACTTAAAAGTTGCATAAATCGTCCCTATCGCTACCAAAAAATAACATGAATGGTCCTTTCAAAGGACGGTATGTGAAATTTTTGCTAAACCACAAGGATGATTTATGCAACTTTTATGCAAATTTTATGCCTCAAAAGGACCATTCATGTTATTCTCTGACAACGATAGGGATGATTTATGCAACTTTTAAGTTTGAGGGACGGTAGGTGAAAATTTCGCGACACCATAAAAACCATTTATGTAATTTACTCTAAATATTAACTCATCAATGTATCATAAGAAACAAATTACCCAATTGGTCCTCATATATATATCATTAACTACACTTTATTATTTGTGTATGGTGAAAATAATCTGCAGATGTTATTCCATAATCTATAAGAGCATTCCCATTACTAACGCCATAACGGCGTTATAGGGCATTTAACGGCGTTGGATCCGTTATAACCAATGGAGCCGTGGCGTTAAATAGGAAAAAAAGGGTCGGCGTTAAATTGGGCAACGCCCGTTAGAGGTGATTATTTTGGGATGTTTTTCGGGGATGTTAAGGTTTAACTTGGGATGTTATTTATGTTGGTGTTTTTTGGGGTGTTAAAGTGAAATGTTAAAAATGATGTTGCGCTAACGTGGACGGTGTTATAACTTAAGTTATTGTTGTGATTGCTGTAATTGGAACTTTGATTCTCCCACTATATGCGAATATTTAATAAAGGAAACTAGAGGTGGACCGCTGAAAATAATGTGCAGATGTTATTCCATAATGGATAAGGATCTTCTAATGTTCATTTGAACATTAGAGGTAATGTTGTGTTTATTCAGATTGTACATTGCTATTAAAATAAAATACATGTTTTATAATGATGACAATGTACAATCAAATAAAGCATAACATTACCTCTAATGTTCAAATGAACATTAAAGAATCCTTATCTTTCCATAATCTATACTAGAGGTGGACCACTGATCACATGAAAGTCAAAAGGGAAACGGTTGATGATAAAAGTGCCCCTTGATATTGGTAGTCGCTATCGTAAAAAAGGTGCGTAATGGGACATAGCTAAAGTTAAAACCTCGTCACCTATGGGTCTTACAGGCGGGTCTAGGAATTGTGGCCGCCTTTTTGTGGCTACCTATTATATAAATATATATGGGGATAACTTGGCTACAATTTTTGTAACCAATTGGCTATAATCCTTCAATAAAAATACACTAACAATGATTCAAGGACTCACAGAAAATAATCAGGACCCACAAAAATAATCAGGGACTCACATTTTTAGTATAAAATTGTAGCCAATTGGCTACAATTAATTGTAGCTAATATATTCCCAATATATATATATATAGGGTTTTTCTAACATGTGATTCGGGGCATATGTTAAGCACACCAAAAGGACGGTCGGACCCACAAAAAAGGACGTCCGGACCCACAAAAAATACAATTTTCATATAAAATATATGGGTCGGGCGTCTTTTTAATTGGGTCGGCCGTCCTTTGGTATCGCTTAAATTTACATCATTGCTTCCCTATATATATATAAAATATATATATATATATATATATATATATATATATATATATATACTAGTGTCAAAACCCGTCCGATGGACGTGTATGACTTGTGGTTTTTATTTTTAGGTTTTAGTAGAACAAATATATACTAAAAAATAATTAAAAGTTAAATTAAACAATTTACAACTATAATTAATGTTTCCATATATATATATATATATAGGGGAACTTTCTTTTCAAAACTCATATAAGTGTGAGCACCGACAGAACTTTTACACACCATTCAATAATAGTAAAATTTTCTCAAAATATTGTTCATGGTCTATTTTAATAGATCAAAATACAAAGACTTTCAATAAATTCATTGTAGATTTGTGTACAAGTGGATTCTATAAACATAGCAAAATTCTCTCAAGTATTGTTCATGGTCTTATTTTCTTGATTGAAATACAAAGACTTTCAATGAATTTGTTGTAGATTTATGTTTGTATAAGCGATCATTTTATGGAAATTGCATATAATAAATTAAACATAAAATAATTTACTGAAATTTGATTAGTTTAGGGGAGTTCTAGGTTTGTGAAGAAGTTGCAGCAATAACTAATATTACCAATATAAAGTATATAACTAATAATAGGTTTATGAAGCAGTTGCAGCAATAAGTGTGGTCATGAACGAATAATCCAGGAAACGAACCACCATGGCAACAATTGCAGTTGAGTTTCCGCAAACTATAATTTTATGTTGCAAAACCATGAACAAATATGCAAAAGACGTATATCTGTAAGCAAAGTCAATTATCGTAAGCTCATAGCAGAAACTTACCTGACTCATCTTGTGGTTGCCATGTCATTTTGTTTGGGACAATTGTAACTTTGAGCTTGTATATACTCTCAAACTCTGAAATCTCGGTTGCAGCAGTGCCAGTCATGCCACAAAGTTTGGGAACTGTAATATTTCCAAAGGTATAATTCATGATTTTCAATAAGTACGACAACTTTTTTAACTATTTAAAGATCATAAAGATGCTTCCAATATGTGAACCTGAAGAAAGAAGATTTGGTAACTAATTGAGGCCGAGTCCAGTCCTTTTGGGACGGGTTTCTTTAGCCTCATTGCATGGTGAAGCCTATCACTCCAACGCCTCCCCTATGATACATGTTTGTTCTTTTAGGTATTATATTGTAGGGTTCAAGGTATTTATGTAAATGTATATTCATAAACTGAAGGCATTTAATAAATGCAAAACTTAGTAAAAGGATAATCTAAAACAATACATATTGTAGCAACCAAAGGGCTCGACCTGTCATCCTTATTTCACATAATAAGGATTTATTGATGAATCAAATTAATAACTTACCACGTATATATGTAGTTCGACGTTCATCCTTGGTCAGAAACACAAACAGCAGGTCAAGATTATCTTGGGAACATTCAAGAAGAAATTTTTTCGGCAAATTGAGATCGTTTGATGAGGTTGAAAAGACACTCTTCATAGGGCTTCCTTCGATTTTCTTAGGGACATATGGCTGAGTTAAAAAAAATTATGTCAGTTACAAACTTTCTTAAAGGTAAGAGTCAAGGACCTAAATTTTACTGAAGTGAAGAAAAGAAAAGTATGTCAAAGTAAATGGTTCATTTGTTTATTTATGCATTCTTATTCTTGGTCATATTAGATTGCTAACTTGATATCAAAAACTTATCATGCCCTTCTATCAAGTTTTTTTACTTTAAAAATGAGACTGCAGGTATTATTTTCAATCTTTATAAGTCAATTACCGTAAGCTGATAGCAGAAACTTATCATCAACTGATCTTTCTTTAAGTTGTCCAAACATGTAATATCGCAATGAAAAAATAAATAAATTGTATTAACGCATTTCATTATGGCAGTCAATCAGCATTTGCATTTGGCAGTAGCCCATTTGGGGCTCAAAGCTCTTCGTTTGGTACTTTTTTTCTTCATGTCTGGTTATTATTCGAGTCTTATAACTCTCACGTTCCAAAATTATCGTTGACTATACAAAAACACAAAATTCTGAAAAATTGCAACTATGACAGCTTTAGTTTA
This sequence comes from Chrysanthemum makinoi, assembly GCA_910596185.1. Lineage (NCBI taxonomy): Eukaryota > Viridiplantae > Streptophyta > Magnoliopsida > Asterales > Asteraceae > Chrysanthemum > Chrysanthemum makinoi. The sequence continues at coordinate 312,886,591 of OU343223.1, read as the reverse complement.
GCAGAATAGCTTTTGTATCCTTTGACAAACTTTTTACGGCTTCTTTATGTTCGTAATATGGAAACTCAAATACACACTTATATTCAATTAAAGCATGATAAATGCTAAGAGGAAGAGACTTAAATGACGTAGCTCGAGTAGTTCTTCCCAAGACTTAATAACTTATTTATCAATTTGCAACAAACAACACATATAAGAGTTAACCTCTTAAAGAGGGTAATGCCATAATCTTACCGTACTTGTAGTTGTGGTGCAACATAAAAAGTTTCTTATCCTTCTTATGTCCCTTTTCAGTCTTGGACATATCGGAAGTTAACTTCTCCTCAGATGGGGTGAGAAAATATGTACAAAATGTCACTAAAGCACTTTACTCTTTTGTGCACTTCAAGGCAAGTATAATTTTCATTTAACTTTTAATAAACCCTTTAATAAACAATAATATAATTTTCATTTAACTTTTAATTTACATATTTAATAAACAATAATACATCTTGTGTCTTGAGTTGACTGTAGATACAAAACTATACGAAACAATGGTTAAATACTCAACAACTACACTTATAGCTTGATAATTTATTTTGTGAACTAATGCCCTACCTCATACGACTGTAGATACAAAATTATAAGAAACAATGGTTAAATACTCAACAGCTACACTTATAGCTTGTTGGCCAGATTTTTCTTTTAACCTTAGCAAATATTTTTCTCATCGGTTCTCAGAAACAATTTAGCTACAAAACGTTTCAGAAGAACATGTTTCCGATCACTACATACCGTAACTTGAATATTACTTAGCAATATAGGTAATGTTACATTTTGAGCATCCGATGGTTTGATTTTCGGCAGCCCAAAAAACGTTAGCCATCGTGAAAATTGAAAGCAACATCGATTTGCTCTTTCTGCCTTGAATCATCATCACCATCGTCCGCATGTCCTACCTTGTTCACTTGGAAACTCTTCTACACTTGCTGCCATCTTTGCTAGAATCTTGTGTGGCACATCATGGATACCTTGGTTTGTTGTTAGTGTAGATCGAAAAATAAGAAGCCATAGATAAAAGCATGGTGTAAATTTGTAGATGCCTAAGGAGGTGAACAACAGTGGGGAGCATTACCTTCATAGGTGCGTTGTGTTTGTTAGTTAGATTCATAGGTGTTCAGACTCTGGCGGTAACCATATTAACTGCAGCCCCCAAAATGATTTTTATTGTTTGTGTCTATAAATGCTAAAAGGCATGGCATAGACATACATTCAGAGAAATTACCACTTGACTTTTGATGCCCTGTCGGTTGATATAACGTGCGGGGAGACTCGAGATGTCCAACACGGAGCTGTTCGTTAATAAGTGGCTCCTTGATACACTACAGATGTAAAATCGGTACCAATGAACACAGAACACACAAGACCCTTAGTCAGTTATTTTGATTGAAAAACCTGTTTTTTAATATCGAAATATATTGTTACATACAACAGCAGGAGCAAAAAAAAAAATTACCTAATTCACGGGCCTCATGTTTAGTAAAATCAAGGAGTTTCGGTCCAGAATGTGCGCCTACAATAATAAGTAAGCAATGTTCAAGATATATTTATAAAAGGAAGCAACAGTTTTAAAAGCAAAAGACACACCAGATAGAAGAAACGACATCAGCTTACCAAAATAGTTACCAGCTTCACACAATAATATAGAGGGCCCAAAAGTTTTGTGATACCATGTGTTGCTATTAGACTATATTCCGACAAAACCAATGCTTTAATTTTAGTTCACTTCCACCAAGCTATAACCTTCCCATACCATGTTGTTCAGCATAATATGACACCGCTCGATTACTCTTCTTATGCCCTTTGTCGTGCCAAAGCCGCTATCTTCTGAGCCGTTACCTTGCACCCTTATCTACCTACCACTACATGAACCACGACTGAAATTAAGGATTATATTAATGTGGATATCTAAAACAATAGTATATTTTAAGTTAGGAGCAATGTTGAACATGAAATCTAATAAAACACCCGATAGAACCCCAAGATCACGGCTGCAATTATCAATGCAGATAACACGCAGCTATTGAAGGTTTTTTTTTATGTAAAATTATTTAAGCAATAGATTGCAGACAATGCGCAGCTGCAATTATCAGCGCACCTCTGAGAAAGCAAGCATGAAAGATTGCTCTAGATATGTGGAAAGGAAAATAGAAATACCATATAATGTAATACAAAACAGGAAGTGCTCCTATATATCAAAACAAAACAGGAAACAAACAAAAAAAATAAGCAATCCGAACATTGATAGTAAACAATCAATGCTTACCATTGGTATATTGTGCATAATAAGGCTCAGATCTACTCGTTTTTGAATAAAGGGACGATCCTCGAGGGCCAAGAACTTGCACAACCCTCCAATCTCTTGTCCAAAAAGATTGGCTGGGATCAAGAAGCTGCCGACATGGCTGCAATCACACTTTCCTCCTCTTGACATAAACCTGTACAAATGAACGAATATCAGTCGAGTATCCGCTAATCTTTTGTACAAATAGATATACTAAGAATACCATAACTTAAGGCAAACAAAAATCTACTTAATTTAGGCTGCAAAATCATAAGAAAACACAAATCGAAAAATAATCAGCTCAAAAATTCACATTTATGAAGCCCTCTTATAATGATTGAAAGCATGATAAATATATGTAAGCGCAGCATTTTATCAACTAAACAGGAACTACAAACATTCTTTCGTAAGCTTATATGTTATCGGTACGCTAAATAAAATTAAACAGGAACTACAAACATTCTTTCGTAAGCTTATATAATAAATCAGATTACGATTAATAAAATTAAAATTAAATAAAGAACAAAAAAGTTACGGACATTTGGAACAAAATGAAACCTGTCGCATTTGGAGCCCTCTAGTTTGATGTGCAGCTGATGTTGGGGTGGAAAGATTAATGTAACGTTATAGATCGTCATACCAACATATTTAAGTAACCACCCAGAGATATTACTTAATTTCTGCAGGTCCTCAAAATTTAGCAGTAAAGAAAATCACTCATTACAATATTTACTAACCAGTAAATATAATATGGTTCATATAGTTCTAATACTTCAAATGTAATACTTCATGACTTAGTAACTAATAACTAATACTTCATGAACTGTATATAGTTCTAATACTTCATGAGTCTATAGTTCTATATAATACGACATATGAGTATAAAAGACATGAGTAAAATTTAATAATATGGAGGAGACATACTTATGTCATGTTGCAACTCATGTATGATACGTTTTTCTCCAATACTTGTACATGTTGGAATCGTGTCTATGGAATGGTCATTATGGGAACCTGCATCAGCACAATGAAAACAACTAATAGTAATTAAATATGATAGGGAAGGCACATACATTGTCTTGTCAAGTAACATCCATTATAAATTATTGAAACTGAAACACAGTAAAGTACACTTTCATTATTATTATATGGTGAAGTAATGTTACCTGTAGATTATTGAACTTTGCAGCATTACTTTCATCTTCATTCGTATAACTTTTTTCACTATCCAGCTCTCCACAGCTCTCTTCAGAAGAACTACCAATGCACTGTAGTTGTTGAGTCTGGACAGTTTCTAAATCTTCAAAGTATATTACATAATCACCGTCATTAACTTGTTTACCTTCTGGAATATATGCTTCAGTTTTGTGCAAGACAGACAAAATTATCATCAAATTTTACTAATCAGATGATAAAAAGAGGATCAACCTTAAACGGAAAGGCACAAAAGTTATAATTATTCATTCAATTCACATGCATATTTGTGCATTTTGAGTATCTAGTGTTGTTCTGTTTTCATGTTAAAATTTTAGTGAATGTTACATTGCCAAAACTTGTTAGGTGTGATATATCTTTCGGGTATCTCAGTTCCATCATCTTTGAATCCTTCAAGTTCTAGAGGAGGTTGAATGACTCCATTACCAAACCCTCTAATTACAGCTCAGGCTTCTCTCGGTCCCTAAGCAATTTCATTGTCCACCTCTTGATGGCAGGTCTTTTACGGCTCAGTTGCATACGTTGGCATTTTGTTTAACCAAATGGGTCTAATTAGTATATACATGTAACTAAAATGGTTTAACACTTGAAACCATTTTACACACTCAGCCAGACTATTTGACACACGAAACTCACAAAACACTCCACATGGTTGCAACCACAGTTTAGGCATGGCTCCCTTACCAAGATATGGGTGTCTCCAGATTATTACTTTCGAAAACAAAATTTCAACATGTCAACACGTATCACTCTCCCTGCAAATGTAGACATTTGTTACACTCCTAACTAATACTCCATACATCAAAAGTCCTTCAGCTGTACAAATAAAAGTGAGTGCTCTTTATAATAATGATACTATTAGTCTTTCTAAAATAACAATGTATGGTCTTAATTAATGAGATACCTCATGATCAATTAATTTCTTCTCAATTGTATTGAAATTAAATATATAATAGATTACTTATGAATACTTCACTTCCTAACTCTTACCAAGCCATGGCCTATCCTTTGATGCAGTCATATCAACATTCTATAAAAGAGAAGTTTACTATATAAATCTAACCGGAACATTGAGGTACATCCCAAGAGCAATGGAGAGAAGAAATAACCATGAGATTAGACCTGGAACATGCAAAAGGAAATCAATGTGTGTTGCTATCAAACTATTTATCATAAGCAAAAACAAGTTATCAGAAGCAGGATGTACCTTAGAAACCAAAGGGAGGAATGACTGCTGCATAATATTAATCTTCTGCTATTGATCCCCAAAATGTGGATGGATTGTGAACTTGGAACATTAGGCTAGCGTATATAAAAAAAATATGATTGGAAGTGTTTGTGAGCATGGGCAATATATAACTCAATAGGCCATTTGACCCATTTGAATCAGTGCACAGCGAAAATCTCAGATGATGGAAACAAATGGGAAAAGGTTTAAACAAAATTACATACATTTGTCATCTCCTTCGTTGTATGTGTGGTGTCCATCATACTCTCCGTAGATAAAATCTTCCTACAGCAACCCGAAAATCGGTTTTAAGCATCAATCGCCGAAAACTAATTAGAGAATACTTAAAAGTGAAACTAATAAAGATTGAACTGTCAGGTCAAAGCATAGTCTGTTCATTCGGAAACTAATTAGAGAATACTTAAAAGTGAAACTAATAAAGATTGAACTGTCATCTTCTCCTGTTAAAACTTCACGGAATGAAAAATAATATAAGAAAGGTTTGTCACCGTGGTCTGTTCATTCAGTTTTCTTACCTCCGGAATCATCACTGAAATAGACTAATGATTCACTTCAAAGGAAGTTCAAAGCAAATCTGCAGCTTAATCGTTGTCAATAAGCAGAACAGAAGGAATGTTGGAGGCCAAGGATTATTTAGCAACATCTTGTTCACCACATCTTGCTACGAAAAGAGAAAACAATTTAATAATCTTCCCGAGTTCACCAGCATATATAATCTTTATAAAAGGCTATCTTGTCTTTGAATGTCAAACATGTAAGTTTCAAAAGAGCATCATAGTTTCTTGAGCGATGCTTTCAGATGTGGCTGATGACTGGTGAGATTGGTAGCCATCTCAACCACGTAAGTTAATTCATCGTTAACCAAAGTGAAAACGCGATATATCTCTTTAACCTGTCCAACAAACATAAACATGCCTATCAAACCTCTGTGATTTATCCTTAAAACGGGTCATTTTGGATTATCTTTGCATCAACTGACAATATACCTTAAAACGGTATCTAGCCAAATGTCACTCAAATTGCATATAATCTCCATCATCATTTTATTTATAGATTTAGTTTATTACTCTGGTGAACTGGTGATCTTGGCTTTTTTTTTATCATTTTTAAAACATCAATTGTATGTAAAATGGAACAAACTGAAAAGTGTGCAAAATTGGCCCAATGTTTTGACTGATTATAGAAATTACCCATTCTGGTTCGTTAGCCAATCCGCCCATTTTTCCTCCTATAGTCTATCCCAACCCCCAAGCCTAACCTCAACTTCACGAGAAATGCACATGGATATCAAAAAACAGTTCAAATAGGCTTTTTTGTACACTTTCAAACGCTTGCACGTACAGACAACAAACAACTAAAGGATTTTGAGAAAGTATGGTTTATCATATGGAAGAAACAAATAAAAGTTATTTAGAAGGTGATCATGAATTATGTAACCCATTACCTTAGACGCATTTCCTACAAGCTCACTTTGAAGGTTTATCTCTTTCTTTTCAGCATCATATGTTCCTTTCTGCAAGGAAGAACATCATTAACCGAGCACAAAATAACTGAACAACGACCTTATTATGTAAAAAAAAGGATTGGAATATGATTCAATTTAACATGCACAAAAAAGGTTCTGCCATATTGAACACAGAAAGGCACATAATTCTTGAACGGAAACAACAACTTTTGCAAACTCTCGAAAGGATATACCAGGTCGAAATCTGCACCTTTAAATGCAATTTCCTTGTCAATTGAGGCCAAACAGTTCCACATAACATTAAAAAAAATCTTTTAATCAGTTTCGCGGATGCAGGAATTATGCAACACTGAACCATAACCGACCAATGTGACAGCAATATAATACAATTACAAGAGAAATAACAGGGATTGGGACATAATTACTAAACTATAATTTGATAAGGTGAACTCAATAACCTGAATCTCGACAAGACCAGTGCTCTGCGCAATGACGACCTCAATAGTTCCATCAGGCTTTGGCCTCCAGTAGCCGAGCTCAGCATGCATGGGCTCTCCAGAATTCAACTTCCAAGTCTTTTTGGAATAAGCTATTACAAGCTTCTCTCTCGCACAAATAACGAATCATTCAAAAGTAAGCAAATTTATTTTCATCAGTCAAGAACTTTGTTAAAGTTTAAAGAGCAACTCATAACAGGAAACATCATCTTTATAGCTTGTTTGTACAGACTCATACCAATAATAATGATTTCATTTTATGAGTAATACAATGGATTTTATATATTAGTCAAAGTGTCCAGTCCTTTATTACTAAACTGATAACAATATCTGTTTACAACTCTTCCTCCTGCTGGTGTGTAAATTTTAGCTAAAAAACATGATTTGGACTTTGGAGCATCTTTAACCCGCAAATCAAGACACAAATCAGAATCGTAGGATACGATGAACAATAAAAGCCAATATACTCCAGCTTATGTCAACCCTAAAAAAAAATTTCTATCGCTATTGACAATGGTGCTGTAATTTTTTTATTTGTGAAACAAAAATCCTAAAAGGCTATATTATGTAACTATATTTAAGGAAAATATATCTATGATAAGTTCTATATTTAAATCGCTAACTAATATATTTTTGGTTTTGCAGGATATAAATCAAAAAATTAGTTGGTCTAGTGGTAAAAAGGTGTGTTAAATATTCATGCAAACCAAGGTTCGAATCTTCATGCAGCCTTTTTTATGCGTAATAAAATCCGACATTTATTTTAATTAAAAATGGCTTAGGTGGCATTAAATTATGATGACATGGAAATATGACGTGGCATTATGGGATGCCAAGTGGCATTTTATGTGGCATGCCTCCTCTTATATATAATGTATAGATATATATATATATATAGGGGAGGGTTAACGTGAGATCAAACTTAAAGTTGTAAAAATAAGATCAAGTCTAAAAAACCACTAAAACATTTCTAAATAACAATTTTAGCTATAATACACATAAAAATAATATTTTAATACAAATTAACATTTTAGCAACTAATAACCAAATGATACATGAGTTTGGATTAGTGATACACATTACACTAATAAACATTCCAAAATCTGATACACATACAAAAACCTGATACACATTACACTTCTAATCAAAGTGTATCATCTAGGTTTCGTAAATTTTAAAAAGAAATCTATCGAAACTTTAACAATTTTAATTGTAGTTGATAAAAACTTTATTTTTGTTGTAAGGAGAGTGTCGCTTGTCAAATTTTATTTTGATCTAATTTTAACAACTTTAAATATGATCTTATTTGATCTAGATTATATATATATATATATATATATATATATATATATATATATATATATATATATATATATATATATATATATATATTTATGAACGGTGACTTTCATTTTTTAGATTAGAGTCGCACCCACCAAACAATGTGCCCTCATCCACCACATACCCAGACTATGTTGTCTTAACCGGGTCTACGCTGGTGTAGTGGGGATTTTTAACGGCGTCCGCCTGGAAGCCGTACCGCATCCACACGATTATTCGCTGGAGTAACGGCCGGAAGAAAACCGGGGCCGGCTTGGATTCGAACATGCGCAGCTAATGGCTTACAAGTTCTCCTCTTCATTGCCTAATATCAACAGAGCGTGTGGTCCGCAAGTGAGGACTTCCCGGTAGGTCACCCACCCGGTACTACTCTCACTTGTGATTCAATTAGGCTAAAATTATTTAGTTCTCCAATGTTAGTATTTTTCAAAAATATACTTATTGAGTAAATATTTTATTAAATATAAAGTTTTATATAATACTTTTAGGTAATTAAATTAAATATAAAAAAATAATATTATATGTTAGGTTTGGTTGTTGATAAATAGTAAAAAGATATAGATTGTTTGTGTGCATTGGTTGTGTAGATGAAAAAAATAGTAAATAATATTTTATTAAAATATTGGGTTGTGATATATTGTAAATAAAAATAGTCTAAAAAGGTTTGTATACTATGACCGGTTCTCTATATCTCTTTCTTTTCCTTTCTCCTACATGTCCCCACTAATAGGTGCTTGATGCCTTGAGGGGACGTTGATGTTGCTCCTTTCTAGTCTATGTGTTCTACCACTTACTTATTTTCTAGTGCATTTTATCCACCTACTTTAAGATACCAAGTTTAGAGCACTTCCATTGTTAACGACGAAACGGCGTTATAGCCAAAAATAACGGCGTTGGCCCGTTATTACCTTTGGAAGTGTGTTTGTGTCACGGCGTTAATCCCCCAACGTTATCCCCTTAACGCGCGTTAAGGGGCAGAAAAAAAAATTTTCAAAAAATTTTCAAATCTAGTCCCTCTAACAGCTACTAGCCGTTAACTTTTAAAAAAAATTTCATTTTTAGTCCCTAACGGCTAGAATTGATAAAAAAAAAAATCAAAAACCTTTTTTTACCACTATAAATACACAATCAAAACACCATTTTTATTCACACTTCCACTTCTAAATCCTCTCAATACTCTCAATCTATCAACTTCAATTAACTGCAAAAAAAAAACAATGTCGGGAGGCAACGACGATACTTTCTTCAATCTTCTCAATGATGGGTGGAATCCCTCAAACCCTGGTTCATCATCTAACCCGAACGCTGGTTCATCTTCAAACCCCAACCCACTAGGCTTTTCAACCCAAGAAATGTGAAAACAACAACAAACATTACTGTTTGGCAACAACAAAACCAACAAAACACCTTAAACTCCAACTTTCAAAACCTTCAATTCACACAATAGTCACAACAATCACAAACTGAAACACAAGATGTTCTTTGAGACACCCATATCTCCACCAAAAAAAGGAAAAGGTCGTATTAAGCGAAAATCCAAAAAATCCAAAGACCCCGAGCCCGAACCAATTGATTCTGATGAGGAGGTTGTCGTTACCAATCGTTGGAATTCAGCAGAGGAAGCATTACTTGCAAGGTGTTACATAGCTGTTTCGGAGGATCCAAAAGTTGGAAAGTGCCAACCTAGAGATACGTTTTGGTATCGGGTCAGAAATGAGTTCAATAGACTCAACTTTCAACGGCGCACCAAGGACATGATGTCAAGCAAATGGACATCGTTGAACAGGATATGCACAAAGTTCAACTCTTGTTACGTACGTGCGCAACGAGAGCAACGAAGCGGTGAAAGTGAGGTGGATGTGATGAAACGGGCAAAGCAATGGTATCGTGAGGAAAACAGAGGAGCATTGTTTGGTCTGGATGACGCTTGGGATGTTTTGCGTCATTATAAGAAATGGGAGACGCCGGAACCGGTTGATTTAACCGGCGAAGTCCCAAGCAAAACAAACGAGGCTTTGTTTGGTAATGATGAACAACCACGCCCCATGGGAAAGAAACGTGCTACCAAGAAAGCACGATCCGAGACTACAACAAGTACTGGGGGAACAAGCACTGGAGGAATGAGCTCGTCAGCTTATTTCACCGAAACTATGGCAAACGAGTTTCGTTTGAAATGAGAAGTCTCCGAAGCGGCGTATCGGGCGCGCAGAAAAAGATCTCACAATAACCCGGTTGGAAGAGATCAAGTTTTTGATGACGCGTCTGAGGGGAAGATCCAATGGTCGTGCAGTGGATCAATGACGAAAAAGATCGAATCATCGCAAAATATAACTTGAAACCTCGTCAGTAGATCGTATTTCCTTTAATCTCGTATTGCAGTGTGTGTTTTTTTTTTTTTTTTTTTTCGTTGTATTTTTTTATTTTATTTTTTAATCTCGTATTGTAATATGTTTTTAGTTTTAATGAAATGTTTGTTTTAGTTTTGAAGTGTTTGTTTTAGTTTAGGGGTTGAAATTGAAAATATGAAATATTATTGGTGTTATGGTGTTATTGGGATGTTATGGATGAGAGTGTTTTTTGGGGATGTTAATGTTAAATGTTAAAGCTGATGTGGCGCTGACGTGGACGGTGTTATTGGTGTTATGGTGTTATGGATGAGAGTGCTCTTATACACTACAAATGTATACATTTGAACAAACAAATCTTTTCACATGTGGCCCTCTAAAATTTCTACTGCCTGCCATTATTATCTTCAAGAAATCAATCACTTATTTTTAGGCATGAGGGAGTGGGATGCGGGTAGTGGTGCGAGTACCAAGTACCCGAGCGGGTACACCGTCCCGCCTAGCTCGGGTAGATGGTTCGACTAGGAAATTCGAGCTCCGAGCTCGAGCGAGTACCCGTGATTCATTTTGAATATTCGACCGTTGCATAGTCAAACGGTAACATGCATTAACTAAAAAAAAAATCCCTTTAAAACCAAATAACATACACTCATTTCTTTCAAAAACCATACACTAATCTCTCCAAAAAAAAATAATTACCCCCACCTTTCAAAAAAAACACACACTAATCTATCCAAAAAAAATGTCTTCCGATTCTCCGATTATGTTATTCCGTCTTCGTCCGACGAGCTATCCACGGGTATCTCGTTGCAAAATATGCTTCAACTAGCGGCTCAGTATTATGAAGACACGACAAGCGCTAGCCGAACTAGCGTAAATCGTCATCGGGAAATAGGTCTTGAAACTTTAGAAAATGATTGGTTCGTTGAAACACCAAAGTACAACGACATTTACTTTAAAAAAAATTTCGAATGGAGAAAAGCATGTTTTTGCAAATAGTGGGTGACATTGAAGCGAGATACCCATATTTTCAAGAAGGTTATGACGCGCGATTGAAAAAAAGTTTCACGGCGAAACAAAAAATCACATCGGCCGTTAGGAAACTCGCAATCGGCAATCCGCCCGATGAGTATGATGAATATTTATGCATGTCTGCAAGAACGTCACGCGAAAGTATTGATTATTTTTGTGAGGCCATCATTGAGTTGTACGGTCGAGAGTACCTACGTAGGCCGACAGCACACGACCTTGCTCGCATTTTCCAGGCCCATGAAGCGAAGCATCACCTCCCTGGGATGATTGGTAGCCTCGACTGTACACACGTCAGATGGAAAAATTGTCCTAGACATTTGAGAGGGCAATATACGAGAGGTGACTATGGTGTTCCCACTATTATGCTTGAAGTCACCGCGTCACAAGATATGTGGATTTGGCATGCTTTTTTTGGTCCACCGGGGTCAAACAATGATATCAACGTATTGAATCAGTCTGACTTGTATCTTACAGATCGAAATGGAACGGCGATGAATAGTTCATTCCACGTGAATGGACGCTTTTACAAACGCGGCTACTATTTGGCAGATGGAATCTATCCTAAGTGGTCTACACTTGTTAAAGCATACCCGTATCCAACCGACCCAAAAGAAAAGAGATTTACGAAGTTACAAGAGGGGGCGAGAAAGGATGTCGAGCGAGCTTTTGGTGCTCTCAAAGAAAAATGGAAAATTCTCGATCGACCTCTCCGAGCTATGACCAAAGCGAAGATTGCCAATCAGGTTCATGCGTGTGTTATTTTGCACAATATGGTTATAAAACGCGAGGGGAAGGCAATCTCACCGGTTCATATAATGGATGCGCCGGTCCAGCCAGTGTTCGACGACAGTGTGGTAGCGGAGTTACTAGACGAAGTTCTCCATGACCGTCTTCGATATGATCTCAAGGAGCACGTATCACGTCAATACTTGCCGCATCTTGATGATTAGTGGGTTTTTTATTTTAATCTAGTTATTTTTAAGTATTATGTTATGTTTCTTTTTTTTAAGTATTATGTAATGTTTTTAGTTTTAATGAAATGCTATGTTTTTATTTTAAATATTGTATGTGATTTTATGTATTTAAAAAAAAATAGAATTCCGGTACTAGGGTACCACTCCCTCCACTTAGGGTAGTGTTAAGGTAAAATTGGGTAGTTTTGAGTTTGAGGGTTTTTATTGGATAGAGGTGAGGTGGCACCCAGGGTATTAGGGTACCACTCCCTCCTCCCTTATTTCTTTTGCAATTGGGTAACTATTGTTATCTTTTTGAAAAGGGAATTGATACTCACACCACATTTTTTTATTCGTGCACCACTATCTGTGCATTACAGTATTGTACAGTACAATACTCTAATGCACAATTAGTAGTGCATGAATCAAAAGGTGAGGTGTGATTATCACCTCCCTTTTAAAAAGCACAGTACATCTAGGTTATAGTAACAGTAGCATGATAACCAACTTTTACTTTGAAAAGCACAGTACATCATCGTACGAGTCTTCACCATGATTTTCTTTCTATTGTTTATACAAGCTTTTCTTGCTCCCTTCACTACCTCTTTTAGTAGCTTTAGAGCATTAGGTGTGGGTTCGCCGTCCACCTCGCCGTGCCTATGTGGCACTTCGCCAACCCCTCGCCGTGACACCGCCCTAGCGTGTCGTGGCTCGCCGTCATACCTCTTCGTCTGCACGACGAGAGGTTGGAGGTGTACGTTTTTTTTTTTTTTTTTTTTTTTTAAACATGGAAGATGAAATGTATTTTGTAAGTGGTGAGCATCAAATGAGTAAGTTGAGGTTTGTTGTGAGTGAGGAGGGGTTAGTTGTGGAGATTTGTTATAATGATGTGGAGGTGATGAAGAGGTGAACCTATGTCACGACACCTAATGCTCTTATAAACATGGAGCTTGTAGAAGCCATATAAGTGGCAGTTTCATTGTATACCTCGAACACTTCGCTATCACCATCCCCATTAACCAGATCATCAACCTTTTTAAGAGCCCCATTTCTTCCTTTAGTTATCTAGATTTTCACAGTTGTAAGTTCGAAAGTCATTTGTAGGTTCAGGGTGACTGGTTTTTTCACAGTTCCCGTTTCATTGTAATTCCTAGTTTTTTCATATTTATACAATTGCCTTGACAATTTAAAAGTAATACAAGTTAACAACTTATCATGCTAAATAGTAATATATACAAGTTGACAAATTACATAGGAAATCTATAAGGAGGCGTTTGTTTTGTACTGCTCCAACATATATATATATATATATATATATATATATATATATATATATATATAGGATAAAGATCAAATATAAAGATAAATATCTGTAAAAAGATAAAAAGATTTTTTTTTTCAAAAAAAGTTCTCGAAAAATTCTAAAAAAATTTCACAAGATCGGGTATGATGGTGCATGAAAAAGTTGTTAACGATTTTTTTTTCTCTAAAAGTGAATACTTTTTCCAAAAAAAAATTATGAAAAAATATGTTTGTGCATTAAATCGTTTTTTTGTACATCAAAAATTGGTTTTTGCACCCAACTTCTTTTGATTTTTTTCATCAAAATAATATTGCGCATCTAATTAAAAAAAGTTAAAAATTTTGCACATCAAAATTTTTTTGCACACCAAAATTCGTTTTTTGGGCATTAAAAAAAACGCATCAAAACTCAAAATTATAAAAAATGTTTTCACAAAAGTTTTATGCACCAACATACCCGACCTTGTAGAATTTTTTTGGAATTTTTGAAGAATATTTTTTGAAAAAAAAATCTTTTTATTCATTTTACGGATATTTGTCTTTTTATTTTAACTTTACCCTATATATATATATATATATATATATATATATATATATATATATATATATATATATATATATATATATATATATATATATATATATATATATATATATATATATATATATATATATATATATATAGGGGAGAGTTAATGTGAGATCAATCTTAAAGTTGTAAAAATAAGATCGAGTATAAAAAGCCACTATAACATTTTTAAATAACAATTTTAGCAATAATACACAAAAAAATAACATTTTAATACAAATTAACATTTTAGCAACTAATGACCAAATGATACATGAGTTTTGATTAGTGATACACCTGATACACATTACAGTAATAAATATTCCAAAACCTGATACATTTACAAAAACCTGATACACATTACACTTCTAATTAAATTGTATCACCTAGGTTTCGTAAATTTTAAAAAGAAATCTATCGAAACTTTAACAATTTTAGTTGTAGTTAATAAAAAATTTATTTTTATTGTAAGGAGAATCTCACTTGTCAAATTTTAGTTGGATCTCATTTTAACAACTTTAAATTTAATCTTATTTGATCCAGATTATTATATATATATATATATATATATATATATATATATATATATATATATATATACATACATAGGGAATATATTAGCTACAATTTATTGTAGCTAATTGGCTACAATTTTGTGTTATAAATGTGGGTCCCTGATTTTTTTTGTGGGTCCTGATTCTTTTCTTTGGGTCCCTGATTCATTGCTAGTGTATTTTTTATGAAAAGTTGTAGCCAATTGGCTACAAAAATTGTAGCCAAGCTATCCCCATATATATATATATATATGCTGGACCCGATATATCTTTCAAGATATGGACTGCTCTATTAGTTATTTTCATTCAATAAGGGACAAGATATTTCCACCCCTAGTTCTTATATTTCCACCCCCTACTTTTTTGCATTTTTTTTTTAATTTTTAGAATTTTGTTTATATAAAAAAACTATAAACATGAAAATGCGGAACATGGAATATAAAGTTTAATAAGTCAAACGCTTAAAACATTCAGAAATACGGAACAGAAACTGACAAAAAACTGTGTTGTACTGAAACAAATGAGGGACAAAGGAAAAAAAAAGTACAAACCCTCCCAAATAAGGAGGGTGGGAATCAACATATAATAATATGAAATCATTGACAATCTTTCACTTGGGAAAGATCAAATAAAAAATATTAAATAAAGGAGGTGTCGGTTCATCAATTTGGTGTTAAAGTTAGATATCCACTTTGAATAAATTACTAGTATCATTTTAAGGTTTCTACACCATAGTTTAAAGGGTGAGCAGCATCTGTAGAACATGTGGGCACACAATCTATCCCTTCAAATATATCATAATGTTTTTTAGCCTCACCTGCCATCAAAGGACACTTCAATCAAGGTCTATAATAGCACCTAGCTATGGTATCCAGCTGGCTACGTAAAACAAAACCATGATTGGTCTAGGTATTATTGCAGGTTACGAGTTAGTACATTTAAGTGTGTTGGTATAAAACAAAACCTGTGATCATATAGACACACACAAGCCTGTTCTCGGCTGAAAAGTTGAATCACACATTCTTTTCGTTATAAGCGTAGCCGATAACATGTTTGTGTGTGTGTCGATATAATCACAGGTCTTGATCCCGCATTCTAACTTCTTGGTTGCTGGCGATGTATACCAACAAAGTGTTTGTATATATAAAACAGCGTATTTGCTTATTTTACTCTCATATAAGCACTTAAAAGTGAGCACGTAATTGGTATAAGAACTTTAACATAAGCAATTCTTATTCTAATAATACATGGACCTAACATATACGTGTTACAAGTGGAAAGCAACTAAATCCGTAGGTACCAAATCGTGCAAGTACAGCAAAAGAACTTCCTAAAAGTTGCATGCATATACCTTCAGTGATGTTGGTCTTAATTGTGAAAAGGAATTTCCTAGATCTTATCTGGGGCTAAAACCCAACCACCATATCAGATGAGCAATGACAAAGGTTGCTAATCAGTGTCTTTTTTTAGTGAAAACTGCATGAAATGGTAGTGTGCTGCAAGACAGTGAGTAACTAATTATTGAGGTCCTAATAGGAGGGAAGCATTGCTACTCTTTGGCTTGTCATTATCCTGCACCTTGAGAGATTCCTCAATGCGCAGATGACTGCCCAACTCAACCAGAGTTAACTCCTCTTTCTTATGTTTCAAGGTATGCTTGAAATCTTTCCAAGAAGGAGGGAGTTTGTCAATGACACAAGAGACTGAAATAGCCTCATCCATGTGCATATTGTGTTGTGTAAACATTCCAAGTATTCCAAGAAGTTCATTGTATTGTTCCATAACTGGTCTTGAATCAGTCATTTTGTAATTTGTTAAATTACTTACAAGAAACTTCTTACTTGATGCATCCTCAGCCATATATTTGGCATCCAAGGAGTCCCACAGTTCTTTGGAAGATTCAATGTTCTGATAAATATCAAACAACAAATCAGACATACCATTGAGAATTAAGGCTTTGCATATGTAGTCACCATTCTCCCATTTGCTCCTCTCCCTAATTTGCTCAACCGTAGCATCATCCACATCATCAGGAATAGGTGTGGTCAACACATACACCACACTCATGCTTGACAGCAAGAAGTGCATCTTCTTCTGCCATCTCCTGAAGTCCACCCCTTCAAACTTGTCCAGCTTAGCAAAGTTTGAAGCCATGTGTTTCATTGCAGCAGTTGCCATTGATTATCACAAAAAATAGTTTACTTTGATTGTTAGTGTGTAGCTCCCAGAACAGGGTTAAGACAATCAATGTCAGTAGCAATACCACTAGGTGGTTACCGGATATCAGTTGGAATCGTGTAATCACTTTCCAAAGTAAACTATTCGACCCTAATGCCTGGGTTACACGAATATCTACTTGGGATAAGACCAAATGTAGTTATAGAATTAGGCACAATTCAATAACCCTTGCGTTTATAAGTGTTTAGCTTTATGTTTGTTTCTGCTGATATCAATCTGATTCAGTATATCCTTCTGCTGATGAAGATCATCTCTATTTATAGTAGAGAACACTCAACACTAATCAATGGACATTATGTATGATTAACGACCAATTAATCACCCATAATAAACCTCCATTATCATAGAAATAGTGGTTACATGACCAATTAAACGTGGTCATAAAGCAGTCATAACAGCCAATTGAATAGGTCAAAGCTGTTACAAATTTATCACTGCAACACTAACAGTGGGAACCTTTACACTATCAGTGGAAACCAATCCACTGTCAGTAGGAACCAATCCACTACTAGTAGGAACCAAACCACTGTCAGTACAAACTACTATTTGAGTTAGGGTGTTCAGGGACCACATGGGTGTACACTCCATACCTCCTAACCCAAGACCAGGTGTGAACTAATCCCACAAGTGCACTACATTTTCCAACAATCCTCCCCAAATTTAGTTCACTTCCTTTTCAACAGAAAACCAAACATCAAACAAAACATGTGCATAAACGAAAATATCCTGAGGATTGAATTTCCATCTTAGTACATTACACGTTCAAATATTCGAGAATCAAGGTGTTCTAAGAATTGAACCCTTAAACCCATTTGAATACCTGAAGATAAAATACACACAAGTTTTCAAAAACTTAACAACTCCTGACACTATACAAGCCATGTGTCCATATCCAAGTTCATAAATGTTGTAAAAGCTAAAAGTCCAAAAGCTCCCTGAAGCGGCAAAACTTCAACATTTACATAGGTGGTTCCTCTTTATTCATGCTCCTGCCAAGCACTTTTTCAAAGAAAAATGACCATTAAGAAGTAAAGACTTCATCCTCCTTTCAGCAGGTTCTTAGCACAACCTTGGGATGTAAAATAAAACATGTGCTCCAGTCCACTGAATGTTCAGTTTTCCACATTGAACTCAGCTCCCAAGTTTCCTTAGGAGGGAGTTGGGTGTCCTAGCATTCAGTGACTAAGATGGACTTAAACCCATCTCTCTAGCAGACTTTATAACCAAGTCTCTAGCCAGACCCTTCGTCAAGTGATCAGCTAAGTTCTGTTGAGATCTAACAAACTCTATAGATACCACCCCATTAATGATAAGCTCACGAATCATGCTATGTCTGACACATAAGTGTCTAGACTTACCATTGTACATCTGGCTATAAGCCTTAGCCAATGTAGCTGCACTATCACATCGGATAGAAATAGGTGCTATAGGTTTAGGCCACAATGGAATCTCAAGAAGTAAGTTTTTCAACCATTCAGCTTCTTTACCAGCAGCTGCTAAGGCCACAAATTCAGATTCCATTGTTGAACTGGTGGTGCAAGTTTGTTTCTTGGATGCCTAAGAAATTGCACCTCCACCAAGTAGGAATACCCAGCCACTAGTAGACGAATTGTCTTCAGTGTTACTGATCCAACTTGCATCAGTGTATCCTTCCAACACTGATGGATAACCAGTATATGAGAGACTATAATCCATAGTTCTCTTCAAATACTTCAGTACCCTTTGAACTGCTTGCCCGTGATGAGCACTAGGATTACTAGTATACCTGCTCAATTTTCCCACTGCAAAACCAATATCAGGTCTTGTACAAGTCATGGCATACATCAGGCAACCAATTACCCTAGAGTACTCAAGTTAAGATACAGCCTTGCCATTATTAGGCATTAGCTTCTCACAAGTATCCATAGGTGTACTCACTGGAGTACAATCAAAGTAATTGAATTTCCTCAACACCTTCTCAATATAATGAGACTGTGAGATAGAAATTCTTTTACTTTCATGTTTAATCCTTATACCAAGGATAACATCAGCCTCCCCCATGTCCTTCATGGAGAACCTTGATGACAAAAATTCCTTTGTCAAGTCAACCTGATTTTGGTCAGTGCCAAAGATCAACATGTCATCAACACATAGAAAAATGATGACTCCTTTACCAGATTCATCAAATTTGCTATATACACATTTGTCAGACTGGTTAAGAACATAACCATTAGACAAAACCACTTCATCAAATTTTTGATGCCATTGCTTAGGTGCCTGCTTAAGTCCATAAAGAGACTTAATCAGTTTACACACCTTGTTTCCATTGCCAGGCATGATGAAGCCCTGAGGTTGGTTCTTGTAAACCTCCTCATCCAATTCACCATTTAAGAAAGCTGTCTTCACATCCATCTGATGAATAATCAGATTGTGAATTGATGCCAAAGCAATCAGCAGTCCTATGGTACTGATACGAGCCACAAGGGCATAAGTATCAAAATAGTCTATCCCTGACTGTTGTTTAAAGCCCTGAATGACTAGTCTAGCCTTGAACTTTTCAATAGTTCCATCTACCTTCATTTTCCTTTTGAAAATCCATTTGCAACCCAGAGGTTTGCAACCTGGTGGTAGATCAACCAACACCTAAGTGTTGTTGGCCATGATGGAATTCATCTCATCATTGATTGCTTCTTTCCAGAAAGCAATATCCTGGGACTTCATTGCTTCTTCAAATGTCTTGGGATCATCCTCAACAATGAAGCAATAGGAGTATTGGTCTGAGACCTCATCCCTGGTTCCTTTAACTAAGTATAGTTGAAACTCAGGTCCAAATGACTTTGGAGTCCTGACCCTTTTGCTCTTCCTGAGCACAGGTTCAAGTTGTTGAACCACAACCTCATCAGGGACCACTGATGGTTCATCATCAGGGACTTTTGATACACCAGTGTTATGAGTTCCATTACGAATCCTCATACTTGGTATAAGGACTGATGAGAATCTATTCTCATCAAAGTTTGCATCCCTTGATTCAATTATGGAGTTAACTGAAACATATTCATTATGTTCAATAACATAGAACCTAAAAGCCTTGGAATGCTCAGCATATCCAACAAAGATGCAGTCAATGCCTCTATCACCCAAAGTCTTCAGCTTTGGATCAGGGAGTCTTACAACATCCCTACAACCCCAGATCCTGAGATAGTTCAGGTTAGGTTTCCTTTTAGTCCAGAGTTCATAAGGGGTAACCTTGTTCCTTTTGTTGGGAACCCTTTTTAGCAAATAGCAAGCTGTTAACATAGCTTCACCCCAAAACCCTTGACTCATTCCTGAATAGGACAACATGGAATTAACCATCTCTTTTAGCACCCTGTTTTTCCTTTCAGAAATGCCATTTTGCTGAGGAGTATAAGGGGCAGTTGTTTCATGGATTATACCAACAAACTGAAAATACAAAGTATCCATGTACTCACCTCCCCTATCAGTCCTTAATCTTTTGATCAAAGACCCAAGTTGTAATTCAACTTCAGTTTTAAACACTTTGAATTTATCTAATGCTTCATCCTTGGTATGTAACAGATAGACATAACAAAACCTAGAAGCATCATCAATAAATGTCACAAAGTACTTCTTATTCCCCAAAGAGGGAGTGGCATGCAAATCACACAGGTCACTGTGTATAAGCTCCAAGAGCTTAGTCTCACGACTAACACCCTGAAAAGGTTTCTTGGTAATCTTGGTCAACATGCAAGTTTTACACTTTTCAGTTTCCATGTCAAATTCTGGGATCAACCCATCTTTAGACATATCTTGCATCCTTTTATAATAGTATGCCAAAAGGTAGAGTCAGTCTGGTCAGTGGTGGTCACAAAGGCTGAATTTACACTATTAGTGGCAATATTAAGCCTGAACATTTGATTACATAAATAACCAAAACCAATAAAAACACCACATTTAGAAAAGACAAATTTATCAGACTCAATAACTTGTTTATATCCATGATTATTCAAAACACTACTTGAAACCAAGTTTTTCCTTATATCATGAACATGAATAACATTAAACAAAGTTACAATCTTTCCAGAACTAAATCTAAGGTCTACAGAACCACGACCATGCACCAAGGCTGTTGACTCATTTCCCATGTGAAGAATAGAGCCACCATTCAGTGACTCATAAGTCTTGAACCAGCTTCTATCTTTACACACATGAACTGTTGCACCAGAGTCAACCCACCACGCAACATCATCATTCTGCACATAATGAGATTCAGATACATATGTAACATAATAAATCTAAAAAGACTTATTAACCATATTCTGACCTTTTAGTGAGTTGGAAGAACCACCACTCCCTGAACCATTAGTGCCTGATCCATTGGCTTTACTACCAACTTTAACACCTTTGCAGTCCCTTTTAATGTGACCAGATTTGCCACATTTCCAACAAGTAGGTGTTGCCTTGTTGTTAGGGTCTGCCCTTGTGTTATCATGATATTTGCGTTTGCCTTTGTTGTCATTGTACCTGGTGGAGTTGTTATGCTCCACGATATTGACAACAGATGCACCAGAAGCATTGCTACTCTTTGGCTTGTCATTATCCTGCACCTTGAGAGATTCCTCAATGCGCAGATGACTGCCCAACTCAACCAGAGTTAACTCCTCTTTCTTATGTTTCAAGGTATGCTTGAAATCTTTCCAAGAAGGAGGGAGTTTGTCAATGACACAAGAGACTGAAATAGCCTCATCCATGTGCATATTGTGTTGTGTAAACCTTCCAAGTATTCCAAGAAGTTCATTGTATTGTTCCATAACTGGTCTTGAATCAGTCATTTTGTAATTTGTTAAATTACTTACAAGAAACTTCTTACTTGATGCATCCTTAGCCATATATTTGGCATCCAAGGAGTCCCACAGTTCTTTGGAAGATTCAATGTTCTGATAAATATCAAACAAAGAATCAGACATACCATTGAGAATTAAGCCTTTGCATATGTAGTCATCGTTCTCCCATTTGCTCCTCCCCCTAATCTGCTCAACCGTAGCATCATCCACATCATCAGGAATAGGTGTGGTCAGCACATACACCACACTCATGCTTGACAGCAAGAAGTGCATCTTCTTCTGCCATCTCCTGAAGTCCACCCCTTCAAACTTGTCCAGCTTAGCAAAGTTTGAAGCCATGTGTTTCATTGCAGCAGTTGCCATTGATTATCACAAAAAATAGTTTACTTTGATTGTTAGTGTGTAGCTCCCAGAACAGGGTTAAGACAATCAATGTCAGCAGCAATACCACTAGGTGGTTACCGGATATCACTTGGAATCGTGTAATCACTTTCCAAAGTAAACTATTCGACCCTAATGCCTGGGTTACACGAATATCTACCTGGGATAAGACCAAATGTAGTTATAGAATTAGGCACAATTCAATAACCCTTGCGCTTATAAGTGTTTAGCTTTATGTTTGTTTCTGCTGATATCAATCTGATTCATTATATCTTTCTGCTAATGAAGATCATCTCTATTTATAGTAGAGAACACTCAACACTAATCAATGGACATTATGTATGATTAACGACCAATTAATCACCCATTATAAACCTCCATTATCATAGAAATAGTGGTTACATGACCAATTAAACGTGGTCATAAAGCAGTCATAACAGCCAATTGAATAGGTCAATGCTGTTACAAATTTATCACTACAACACTAACATTGGGAACCTTTACACTATCAGTGGAAACCAATCCACTGTCAGTAGGAACCAATCCACTACTAGTAGGAACCAAACCACTGTCAGTACAAACTACTATTTGAGTCAGGGTGTTCAGGGACCTCATGGGTGTACACTCCGTACCTCCTAACCCAAGACCAGGTGTGAACTAATCCCACAAGTGCACTAAATTTTCCAACACCAAAGGCTTCTGATAATATCCTATGTGTTAAAGTAGAATCAGCAAAGCAAAATATTAGAAGACTCATCAATATCTTATCAGCAAGCATCAATAAAGACTTGCTCATGAATGTGTTTCTCTCTATAGTCATATGTGATAAGTGTTAGATAATAAAGGCCTATATGCTCGGCCCGTTGGTTTAGGCCCGTTTAGGATTTAGGTCTTTGTCTTTTCTATTTAATGTCTTTGTATTGTAACTAGTTAGTTGAATCTGATTAATATAATTTTCATTTATATGTGGCATCGAAGCCAAAAAAAAAATTTCGATGGTTGGATTGGTTCTTGCCTTCACATGTTTTTAGGAGCCTATTTGTACAGTGAAAGTGTATCTTTATTTGTTGCTTTCCACAAATGGGAATCTATAGGTTTACAAAGTTGTGTCAAAGATGTTGGATACTACAAATGTTGTAAGACTAAGATCTCTGAAGTGGCTAGTTCGAGCGGGGCAAATATTGTGATGCCAAATCCGTTTGATTCTCTTAATATGGCTAGAAATGACGTGGGTTATGATCCTAGTGGTATAGGTAGCTCTCATAATGATGAGCCTGATTTGGATATAGGTCGCAATAAGGAAACTAAATTGGCTAGAGATGAAAGTGACTGTGAGGTGATTAAAGATGTTAATGAAACAACTAGTTTTTTGGCATCTAAGAACCTACGGTTGATAGTTCTTCTAAGGGAGGAGGTGGAAGCGGATGTAGGGGAGATCTTATATGAGTGTTGGAAGGAGAGTTACGGTGATGATCCCTATGATGACGATCCCTATGATGACGATCCTTATGATGAAGAAGAATGTGAGGAGCTTTCTGAAGCTTAACTGGCATTCTGTGATGCATTTGATATAAAGATTCATCATAAATCTAGAATTTACTTTATATTTGGTTGTTGATTCAAATGTATTATAATGAGTAGTCGTTTTTTTTCCTTTTGTGAGGATATAAGTGTCGTGTTATGTTAGCTTTACCGCCTATGTAACGGGCTGAGATGTGAGATTTCACTCACATCATTTGTACTTAAACGCTTTTTTGGAGTAATACATTTACTGGGGAAGCCCTTTACCCAAAACACTGAGAATCTATAGGATTTGTGTGCATAAGACCAACGACTTCCACACATTATACTCATAGATATGCCGATGGGTGATATCAGAGCACATTAAATAAAACAAGCACGTTGGAATGAGACAATGAGATACGAAATAAAATAAAAATGATGATGAAGTGAGAAAGATTCTCATAGAGGGGTATTATGGTAATTATGGTAATTGTCAAGGGTGTATATTTATTTGGGGTAAATATATTAAGTATATAAAAGGAAAAATTAATTATCCTGATGGTACATTGTTTGACCCATATTAATTATGGTAAGAACCAAGTTTGAAAAATTGTCAAACTTCGGTACTTAGTGATAGTTAAAAAGAATGCTAGTTATGGTATGATTACCATTAGGAAGCATATAAATACAAGGAAACCTAAACTAGAACATCACAAAACTCCCTCCTAAACCTTATCTATCCTCTACCTCTCCTCTCATCTCCAATCAGTCCATTCCTTAGGGATCGAACCCTAATCGACCACTAGTCGATCCATATCTCCCAATTGTGGATAATATCTAGCCCTACTTTTACCTCTATAGTACTGGTGGATACCTGACACAACAAAAAAATGTAATTCTCCTCAATAAACCCTAATTAGATCGATCTAGCATCAATAGAAGATCGAGAAGGTGATTTTGTGCAGATAGAAGGTTACGTGAAGCTTACGCTAGCAGGAACACATAAGTAATTCTATAAAAACCTTTATACATGTTTATTATTTAAGTTACATTCCTGATCTGGAGATCTTGTTATTAAGGTTTTGACCATATGATTTTTACTTGTTTATTTTTGGTTGTGCATGTGTTATAGACTATGTGGGTGACCATGTATACCCTTCAATTTTCTTCCATCAACAACACCTATTGTTTCATTGGCCTTTTATAAGTACATAATTCATCATAATAAGTAGTGGAAGTTTTAAAAAATATAATTTTTTGTTTCATAATATCCACAACCGAATTCAAGGTACCATCTAAGATTGCTTTTAATTGATGCGGAATGTGTTCATTGCATTATCTAGGATTCTTTGAATTCTTAGACCAAGAACTGATGGTGTGAAGTTTCGCAAGACATAGGCAGTGTACCAAATAAAGTGAAGTATATGTTAGAACCAAATGGAATATCGTTCTCTAGGGATTAGCAAAGAGGAAACGAATGCAAATCTATATAGTCTTAACGGCAGGGGGAAGGGGGCCATTTTTGGATTTTTTTTCCTATAATTTTATGAAAGCAAGTAAATTGTCAAATTTTGAAAGGGAATTGACTAAAAATAGATGTTAAATGAAAATACTTAAAGAAACTCATATGGGAGACATAGTGATCGCTTATGGACATTCCACATAGATGCTAGATTCCTTAATAACTCAAGGTTAGTACATTCGATAGTCAAGATAAATCATAAATTGATAATTGAGATAAATTGTATACATATGTTGTTCTACACGGTGAATGAAACTGACAACCATGTACTAGAGATCTATATTCAAAAATTCTCGCTCACATTAATGTTTAACCCCCACAACACATAACTTTGAAGGAAGAATCGACAATCAGTGATTTCTCTTCCATAAAGTTCTCCTCAGATCAATCCTTCACCTACCACCTGACACCAATAACTTCATCATCTAACAAAGTTTCTAACTGATATCAATAATTTGGGTCTCAAGAAACATAAAATCCTTGATAAACCCTCAAAGTTCAAACGTGTGTTTTCACCAGCATTGTGGGCTTAGTTCTTCTTGATCTTAGATATATGCCTCACATCCAAGACTAATAGTGATCAGTGACCTAAAAATTCCTTCACCTCTTCCTAGGGATCATATTTGTAAACTAATGTGTTTTACAAAAAGAAATGAGTCAATCTTCTAGAAGGGACAAGCACAACTATTAAGCTTGACAAAAGAAAACTTGGGAAAGTTTCTCACATGTTTTTTCTGGTGAAGAAAATTTATGTTTTGCTTCCATCAAAGTAAGTCAACTACAACATGAGGGAAATATACGACAACAAGATCAACACCAATCTTTGAATACTATAGAAGTACTATGCATATGTTTTACTTGTAATTGTTTTCATATTGTAATAGTGTACTACAAGAAGCCTATATAAAGCAATAGCAAATGTAGTAGTGAATGTACTAGTGAGTTACAAAACAAAAGAAAAGTATTTTCAAGTTTTCAATAAAGAAGATATATTTTGAGTGCCATTATTTTTGAAAGAACCAAGAGTTATTTCATATTTTTCGTAAAGATATTTTGTGAACAATTTTTGTGTGAGAGTAACGTCTCATATATCCAACATAAATTGGTACCAGAGCTTGTTCGAATCCATTTGGGTTAAACGAGTTCTTATCATTTTTATAAAGGTGTCATGGCACGAAGACAAGGTTTTGATTTAAGTCATGTTGTCGTCCCAATTTTCGATGGTGAAAATTATGATTATTGGTGTGTCAAAATGGAGACATTGTTTGATTTTGTAGATGTGTTTGACGATGTCAAAAACACATTTGAAGAACCTGTAGATACGGAAAAATTAACCGATGAGCAAATGAAA
Organism: Chrysanthemum makinoi; assembly: GCA_910596185.1. Classification (NCBI taxonomy): domain Eukaryota; kingdom Viridiplantae; phylum Streptophyta; class Magnoliopsida; order Asterales; family Asteraceae; genus Chrysanthemum; species Chrysanthemum makinoi. Next base: position 312,859,932 of record OU343223.1, on the reverse strand, counting down.
GAATTGAAGCAAAAGAGAAGCCGAAATGAAGCCGGTCTAAGTATGATTCAGCGGGGAGCCACACCATCAATCTTCCCGAAAATCATGCGTCTAAAAAAAGCAAAAGAAGCTTGGGAGGTGCTCAAGTAAGAATTTCAAGGAGATGTCAAAGTGAGAGCTATAAAGCTACAAACTCTCAGACGAGATTACGAGAACACGAAGATGAAGGAAAATGAGTCACTAAATGACTATTCATCTAGATTAACCGATTTGATTAATCAGATGAAAAGTTATGGTGATGAAATTGAAGACCAACGTATTGTTGAGAAAATTCTCATCAGTATTCCCAAAAAATTTGATCAAATTATAGCAGTTATTGAAAACACCAAAGATCTCAAAACTTTGGGTATTCAAGAATTGCTAAGTTCTCTTAAGTCATATGAGCAACGTATGACTCGCCACTCCGGCAAGGCGATCGAAAGTGCATTTCAATCCAGCTTGCAAGGCGACAAGAAGCCACCACAAAATTATGGAAGAGGTAGTTCATCCCGAGGTGGTCGAAGAGGCAGAAATTTTAGAGGCCGTGGACGTGGACAAAGCTACGGAAGTTTTAGAGGTCAAGGAAACTTCGACAAAAGATCATTTGGCGATGGAAACTCTCACAAGTGTTCCATTTGCAAGAAAGACAATCACGAGGAAAAAGATTGTTGGTACAAAGAAAAGTACAAATGTACTCACTATTATCAATTTGGTCATCTAGAAAAATTTTGTCTAAAGAAAAACCAACAACAAGCAAATTTTTTTGAAGAAAAACAAGAAAATGAAAATGTTTTCTTTTGTCACTCAGCTAACATTGAAAGAAGTGACACATGGTTTCTTGACAGCGGTTGTAGTAATCATATGACCGGTGATGAAAGTATTTTGGTCGATATTGACACTGTAGGAAATTCTCAAGTAAAAATGTGAAATGGAGCAGTGGTACATGTGAAGGGAAAAGGCAAGATTCCAGTCAAGAAAAAAATAGGTATCAAGTATATTTATGATGTTTTACTTGTTCCTGACCTTACGCAAAATTTGCTAAGTGTCGGACAACTTGTAGAGCACGGATACATTGTTGTTTTTGAAGGTAAAGGCTGCAGTATATATAACAAAGGAAGAAATAGAGAGTTAATGCAGAAGATAACAATGGGACGGAACAGAAGTTTTCCGATTACATTGAAGTACGAAGAACACTCTGCGTTAAAGGCCACAACAACATATGAAGCTTTGTTATGGCATAGGAGGCTTGGACATCTAAATTTCAAAACTCTAAATTTGCTCCTCCAGAAAAATATGGTTGGAGGTTTGCCACAAATTCACAAGACTGAAGGAGTTTGTGAAGGGTGTACGCTCGGAAAGCATCACCGGAAACCATTTCGGAAAGGGGTCGCTTGGAGAGCCAAGGAAATTCTCGAGCTAGTACAAACTGATCTTTGTGGTCCGATGAGGAATCCATCTCATGGTAATAATCTCTATTGCATTCTATTTATTGATGATTTTAGTAGAATTACATGGGTTTATTTCATGAAAGAAAAATCTCAAGTTTTTGGAATTTTCAAAAAGTTTAAAAATTTTGTTGAAAAACAAACGGGGAGTTTTATCAAAATTTTGAGAAGTGATCAAGGAAAAGAATATAATTCAAAAGATTTTGACAAGTTTTGTGAGGATGAAGGCATGCAAAGACAACTCACAACTCGATACACACCTCAACAAAATGGTGTAGTCGAGAGAATGAATCATACCGTTGTAGAAATGGCGAAGTCAATGATGCACGACAAAGGTTTACCAAAAAGTTTTTGGGCTGAAGCAGTTTACATAGTAGTATATTTGTTGAATAGAAGTCCAACAAAAGCCCTCGATAACAAGACTCCACTTGAAGCGTGGAATGGACGAAAACCTTCGGTAAGACATCTTAAAGTTTTTGGGTGTGTTTGTTATTCTCAAATACCAAAGCAAAAAAGATATAAATTAGATGAGACAAGTGAAAAGTTTATTTTTGTAGGCTATAGTAGCAAGTCAAAAGCTTATAGATTGTATAGCCTAAAAACAAGAAATGTAATAGTTAGTCAAGATGTAATTTTTGATGAAAATTCTTCCTGGAATCGGGAAAAAGAAAAAAAAGAAGGACCGAGTTTTCCCACTAACAAAATGCAGGATGAAGCACATGTGGAAAGTGATGAAAATCAACCATCACATGATGAAGTACCCAACGAAGAACCTGATGAAGAATCTCAAAGTCCACCACCAAGAAAATTTTCTTCGTTGACAGAAATATACAATGCTAATTTTTGTCATGTAGAACCAGAAAGTTTTGAAGAAGCGATTTGAGAAGAATCATGGAAGAAAGCGATGAAGGACGAAATCTAAGTTATTGAAAATAATAACACTTGGGAGCTCACAGACGGACCTTTAGACAAAGACGTTATTGGTGTCAAATGGGTCTACAAAGTCAAGTACAATGCAGATGGTTCCGTTCAAAGGAACAAGGCAAGACTAGTCGCAAAATGTTACTCACAACAACCAGGAATTGACTACAACGAGACATTCGCTCCAGTTGCTCGAATGGACACAGTCCGAGCAATCATCTCACTAGCAGGACAGAAAGGTTGGTTACTATACCAACTCGACGTCAAGTCAGCATTTCTCAATGGAGAACTTAAAGAAGAAGTTTATGTGAATCAACCTCAAGGATTCGAGGTTGAAGGAAAAGAAGAAAAAGTTTACAAGTTGAAGAAAGCTCTTTACGGACTCAAGCAAGCACCGCGAGCATGGTATAGCCAGATCGATGGTTATTTTAAAGAAAAAGGTTTTGATCAAAGCAAGAGCGAGTCGACCTTGTATGTTAAAAATCAAGGTAAAAATGACATTTTAATTGTAGTGCTCTATGTCGATGATCTTGTGTTCACAGGGAATAACAAGAAAATGATTGAAGATTTCAAGAATGAGATGATGCAAAAATACGAGATGAGTGATTTAGGACTTCTAAATCATTTTCTCGGAATGTAGATATATCAAGACAATGGCGGCTTATTTATTTGTCAAGAAAAGTATGTCGAGAATATTTTGAAGATTTTTATATGTCAGAATGCAAATCGAAGGACACTCCTTTGGTTGTCAATGAAAAGCTCATGAAAGAAGATGGTAAAGTGGACGCTACACTTTATCGAAGTTTGGTTGGGAAATTGTTATACCTCACAGCAACAAGGCCCGACATCATGTTTGCCGCAAGTTTACTCTCAAGGTTCATGCACAATCCTAGTCAGATCCACATGGGAGTTGGTAAAAGAATTTTAAGATATTGCATGGCACGAAAGATTTTGGAATCAAGTTCGAAAAAAATGCAAATATAAATTTCCATGGTTTTTGTGACAGTGTTTGGGGAGGATGTACAAATGACATGAAAAGTACATCATGATATATTTTTTTCACTTTGTTCAGGTGTGTTTTGTTGGTGCTCTAAGAAGCAACATACAGTCGCGCAATCATCAGCGGAGGCAGAGTACGTAGCAGCAGCTCTAGCCACATCACAAGCAATTTGGCTACGATATTTTTTTGAAGACATTGGAGAAAAGCAATTGAAGCCTACAACAATTTTCTGCGATAGCATGTCAACAATAGCAATCACAAAGAACCCGGTTCATCATAGCTGCACAAAGCATATTTCTTTGAAACATCATTTTATCAGAGAAGCAATTGAAGACGGAGAGGTGCAACTTGAATTTTGTGGAACAAATGATCAACTAGCAGACATTTTCATAAAAGCACTTCCACAAGAAAAGTTTCAGGAGCTCAGACGAAAGTTGGGAGTTCAGCCAAAACACATTACAGGGAGAATGTAAACTAATGTGTTTTACAAAAAGAAAGTAGTCCATCTTCTAGAAGGGACAAGCACAACTATTAAGCTTGACAAAAGAATAGTTGGGAAAGTTTTTCACATGTTTTTTATGGTGAAGAAAATTTATGTTTTGCTTCCATCAGAGTAAGTCAACTACAACATGAGGGAAATATACAGCAACAAGATCAAAACCAATCTTTGAATACTATACAAGTACTATGCATATGTTTTACTTGTAATTGTTTTCATATTGTAATAGTGTACTACAAGAAGCCTATATAAAGCTATAGCAAATGTAGTAGTGAATGTACAGTGAGTTACAAAACAAAAGAAAAGTATTTTCAAGTTTTCAATAAATAAGATATATTTTTGAGTGCCATTATTTTTGAAAGAACCAAGAGTTATTTCATATTTGTCGTAAAGATATTTTGTGAACAATTTTGGTGTGACAGTAACGTCTCATATATCCAACAATATTCAACAATATTCAACAAGAAATATGATCTTGTAACACCGATATTGAAGGAGTTGGAATCAATCACCAAGCGACACAAAACTTATAAATAGTATGACGAAAAGATGTTTCAATGTGGTTGTTCAAACCATAGTCTGGGTCCTTTAAAGGTATAGAAACCGTGTTTTCTTCAACTAAAAACCCCCAAGAAGATGCACTTATTGAGGAAATAAATTTTCTTTCACATTCTTGGCTTAACAATAGACATAGGATATCGATTCTCAATTGGATTGATTGGATTATTATTGTATATTGTGCTATAAAAACCTTTTTTTAATCACTTTTGTTTTTATTTCTTGCTAGTTTTTAATATATTTTGTCATTTAAAAAAAACCAAGGTAATAAAAACATACCTACCGCTTCCTTATTTATTTAAACTCATGATCTCTATGCTATGAAAAGAAACAACACCATAAGAAGACGGAATGAAGATACAATCAAGAATGATTTGATTCGAGTTATAAGAAATAACAGTGGAAATCCTACATTTCCTGTTATGTCGATCACGGGACATCTGTTGGCATAGGCCAACCAATAGGCCAAAAGTGTTACAAACTATAGGAGTCCAATGGATTGGAGAGATGTCTAGACTTACCCCAGGTTTGGTCTTAAAAGAAGTGGTCCTTAGGGTTGTAGAGAGTCAAGACAAGATTCATGGAATCGAGATCAATGGCATCAACAAAGTAGGAAAGGATAAATTAGAGCCGATATAAAACTATCGACAAACCTTGGTCAAGCATTAATATGCATCAAGATAAGATGTGCAGATACTCTTAAACCTTATATATACTTCTAAAAAACAACAACACTATCTTTAACCAAGCCATCACCATAACAAACTTACCAACATAGTTTGTAAGTTTGCGGTGGTAGTGGCAGTAGCGGCGGTGGTAGTGACGGTGTTGTGGCTGTAGTGGCATTAGTGGCAGTAGCATCAGTAGTAGTAGCGGCAGTGGCGGTAGGGGCGGTAGTATTAGTAGTAGTGGTGGCCGTAGTGGTAGTGGTAGTCATAGTGGTAGTTGTAGTCGTAGTCATAGTAGTGGTATTGGTGGTGGTAGTAATGGTAGTGGTGGTGGTAGTGGTAGTAGTGGTAATAGTGATAGTAGTGGTAGTGGTAGTGGTAGTGGTAGTAGTCGTAGTCTTAGTAGTGGTGGTAGTGGTAGTGGTGGTAGATGTGGTAGTAGCAGTAGCAGTAGTAGCAGCAGCAAAAGTAGCAGTAGTAACATAAGCTATTGAAGCTTGTTTTGTGTCATAATATACTAAAAAGGTTATGAATTATTCTAATGCTTAATTGATTATTAATGGGTTCTCGATTTTTCAAGTTATTCCATAAAATCATATTGTTAATAGTGTAAAAATAAGAGTAAACGGGGAAAGGACACGAGTATGATGAAGTATCATGCTTAAAAAAGACAACCCGATAAGTCCCCAATGGGGAATGGGGCGGGTTTGGGGGAGCATCCTCTCCAATGGAGTGCCCTGATAAGATCCCCAATGGGGATTGGGGTGGGTTTGGAGATGACTTTTGTAATCTTTTTTGGGGATGGGGATAGCTGCCGCTCCCTATTTCCATTCCTAAGTTGGAGTAGCAGCAGTAGTTGGAGGAGGAGTAGTAGCAGTAGGAGGAGGAGCAGCAAGAGAAAGAGGAGCAACAACAGTAGCAACAGTAGGTGTAGTAGTAAGATGATGTTAAAATGGAATGGGAAAGATTATAAAGAAGTTTAATCATGCATGGAATGAAATTTTGAATTGAATGAGCTTTTGAAAAATTTTAAATCCGCGTTAATGTAAAAGCATCTTTTGTACACAACTTGTCAACTTGCACTATTTGATATGTCATTTCACTATTTTACTGTCGTAAGTGTGTAGCGAAAAAGACATTGGTTTTTTAATGGAAATGTAAATTTTCTTCTGATTAAAAAAGTTTTTTTTTTCATGAAGTCATCTTTTTGTTTAGGGTCACGAGGATAGCTGTTTAACAGGTTTTGGTTCAGTGTTTTTTGAATCAATATTCAATATGCCTAGTTCATAGATCAACTTATTGAAGGTCGGTTCGATAATGGGATTAGTGAATATATCAACAAGTTAGTATTCAATGAGGATAATATGAAGTTCAATATCCCCTTTCATGATGTGATCTCCGATGAAGTGGTACTTTATATCAATGTGTTTTGTTAGTGAGTGAAGCACTAGATTATTTGATAAGCCAATAGCACTTGTGTTATCACAATATATTGGTACATTCTCATATACTATGTTATAGTCACTAAGTTGACTTTTCATCCAAAGTATATGGCACGATATCCAGTAGCATCTACGCATTCAACTTTAGTTGATAACATGGCTACTAATTGCTGCTTATTAGAACTCCAACACACAAGTTTACCACCAATTAACTGACATGCACTTGAAGTGTTTTTTTTGTCCATGTTGCACCCATCATAGTCAGAGTCTAAGTACCCTTTGAGATCAAAGCCTAAACATTTTGTATACCATAGACCAAGAATTGGTGTACCTTTTAGGTACATCAATATTCTATTCACAATAACCAAGTGTGATTCTCTTTAATTTGATTGGTAACTTGCACAGAGACAAGTTGAGAACTCAATGTCAGGCCTGCTAGCTGAGAGATACATCAGTTACCCTATCATACCTATGTACTGAGTTTCATTGACCAGCTTGACAGTTAAATCAAGACCTAAGTTATTAGGAGGTATCATAGGAGTTTTCACTAATGAACAATCAGAAATGTAATATTATTCAGCAAGTCCCTGCCATATTTTTTTGGTTGATTGAAATACCTTTTTCTGATTGTTTGATTAAAAAATCAATGAAGTAAATGAGTTCACCCATCATACTCATTTAATACTTCTGAGTCATTAGTTGGAAAATTGTTTGCAAAGTATTTTATTGAACCAAAAATGATATCATCTACATCCATTTTTACAAGGATGACATAATTTTTAGTTTTTTAAAGAAATAAGGTATTATCAATGTTTCCTCTTACAAACTAGTAATGAGTGAGGAATGTTGACAGAGTTTCGTATCATACTCTTGGAGCTTATTTAAGTCCATAAAAGGGCTTTATCTAGTTTGCATACATTATTTAGAAACTCATTGCTTTCAAATCTAGGTGATTGATGAGCTTAAACTTCTTCTTTCGGTTTACCATTTAGGAATGAACTTTTAACATTCATTTCATAAACTTTGAAGTTCATGTATGTGGCATAGGCTAAGAAAATCCTAATTTCTTCAAGTCTTGCAACTAGAGAAAAGGTTTCATCATAGTCTATGCCTACTTCTTGTCAATATCCCTGAGCAACTAGTCTGGCCTTGTTCCTTATGACAATTCCAATTTCATCCATTTTGTTTCTAAAAATCCATTTTTTCCTAATGATAGTTATCCAGAGGAGGAACCAATGTCCAGACTTTGCTTCTGGCAAACTGATTCAGTTCTATTGCATAAGAAAAACCCATCTTGGCTCTTTTAGTGCTTGTGAAACCTTTTTAGGTTCAATTTCAGATAGGAAGTCTAGAAAGATACATTCACTAGTTGAAGAAGCACTCAATTCTTTGGCCATTTTCCTAGTGAGCATACCACCTGAATGTTCTCTAACAATGTTCAAAAGTTTAATATGTTTTTCTCTTGACCATTTGTCTTGAGGAGTTGGTGAAGCTTGTGAAGATGAAGGAGAGTTGGGAAGGATTATTTGGATGACTGGTGCGATGGTGTTAGTGGGTTCAGAAAATGTAACAAGTGTTCATGTTATATTGTAGAATCGGTTGAAGTATCCTCAGTTTATGAGGTTGAAAGTCCATGTGAAGGAGATTCCATTTACTGATTTTGAACTACTTCACTTGGTGCATTTTCTCTAATCGTGTGTTCATCAGAATTGCAAACTTGTTGTTCAATTTAAACATCAGTTTCATCAATTTGAGTGGTGGTGGTTGGTTTTGGTTTATTGTATGGAGTGTTAGGATTTAGAAAATCCATATGAAAGACTCGGTCACCCCAACTGTTATTTAGCACAAGTTAGTTCGTAGTCTTAAACATAGAATAGTTAGTTAAAGTATCACCGTGTTGTCGGGTCGGGTCTTTACCCACTGTCAGCCCGCTCTACAGCCCGTAGGGACTTTATTGTAAGACTATATAAACCCTTTCCCACCATAGGGATGGGTTGGAGCTTCTAATCGTACAATTTGTTTCTCTTTCACTTTCTCTCTCTAGAACTCCCATTCTCTCATTCTCTCTTTCTTGCTCTCTCTAAAATCTGCCATACGCCAAACCACAAAGACCATATATGTTTATGTGTAACATAAATTTGGTATCAAGAGCCATGGTTTGATCATTTAGTTTGTGGGTGCTCGGATTTTTAGAGTGGTTTTGTGGTTTTTCTTTGGTTCGAATGGTATTTGATGAAAACTTCATGGTTTGATCTTGTTTGTGGTTAGATTTGATATATGGTTGTACTTTCATGTTTAGAGTTGTTGTAGGAGCCTGTATTGGTGCTTGGTTAGGTTATTTCATTAGTGTATTGGTTAGTTTGGGTGAAATTCGTGAGTTTATAGTTGTGTTCTACATTGCAGTTTGACATGTTCTTGGTTGAGGTTTGAGGATTTCTTGGCTGAGGTTTGAGGTTTGATGTGTTAAAGTGTGCTGAGGTTTGATTAAAATACTCAATTGCGTTTTGATTGGAAGCCAAATAGAGATACAAGACAAAACTGGGTGAAAGTGACGTTTGTACTTTCACGAAAGTGACCTTGCATTTTGTCCTTTAGCTCTGCGGTTTGAGGTTTGAGGTTTGAGATTTGAGGATTGTGGTTTGAGGTTTGCGGTTTGAGGTTTGAGGTTTGAGGTTTGAGGTTTGAGGTTTTAGTGATCCTGATGTTTGGTAGTTGCGGTTTGATCACTGCGGTTTGTTTGTTGCGGTTTGACCAGCCTTGCGGCATTGCATTTTGGTACTGCGGTTTGGTCATTGCGTTTTGCCTCTATAGTTTGCTCAAGACTATTGCGTTTTGGTTATGCGGTTTGACCAGTATGATTTGAGAATTGCGGTTTGGTCTTGCGTTTTGCATCAAGAAGACTGGGTTTTGACTTTTTCGGTTTGCCTATTGCGGTTTGACTACTTGAGGATTGACCAAAGTTGACTTTTAACGACAAAACATCAAACAACCATAACTTTTGAACCGTAACTCCTTTTTCGAGGCCCAAAACATCTTCGAAAGGAAGTTATCGACGATTTTAAGTTTTGGACTTCAATTTCACTACACAAACGTGCATCAACCAAACCAAATCACAACTAAACAACATATCACCTAGTATATCAAACGATCATCACGTTTAACACACAATCACTAATCATTGTACCGATCCAACTGTTATCATAACAGATTCAGTTAATCATTGTCTCACGGTTTCATCTTGATTTTGTAAAATCCCGCAAAAGATTATATTTCTCGGTTTAAATCGTAGACTTGTAAAATCCCGTGCACTATCATATCATGTCAAACACTTCAGATTCAGTCATAAGTAAGATACTCAAATTGTACAGCATGATCGATGAACATAAGATTTCCAACAATGTACAACTGATAAACGTGGTTGAATCGGATAATGATAATATGATATCAGTGTGCTCGAATTCACACGAGAGAGATTTGTACATGTTACAACAAATGCAAGATAATGCAAAGGATAGTTGCATGGAACATTTTCGACTACTTCATTCACATCTCAAGGTACTTTTAGAAGGACCTGGATTTGAGGGAGAATTTGAACGAGCATTTGTGTTACTCTTCATTCAAGATGTACAGACATTCATGGGCACATTGGTCTTGAAGTTAGAGCAACTTGAACAACTTAACAAAGGTGAATTTTAAGAACTTGGATCCATGGCTGCACTTCAAGTGATAAGCAAAAAACTTCAATCGTTCATCAACTACTAATACACTTGGGATTATGACTGTCAAATGACAGAAATGTGCTTTGCTAATTACACTGGAATGGAAGTTTGCATATTCAGAAAAACATTACTCCAACACATGGGTAATGTTAAGAAGCGCATTGAGGAGAAAGCACATCAGAAACTCAAGTATGAAATCGAGATGAATGAGAGTCGGTTGTTGTTAGCCTCACTCTTTTATAAAGATAAACGTCACATACGTGACTTGGACTAGATTCATAGTAAGTTTCACCCGTAGGGACTACTTATGTAAACAGGGCAAATTAATAGTGTGATGAGCCTATAAATACCCCTCATGACTCTCCATGAGGGGTGTGGTTAAGCATTTGGTTTTCATTGTATCTTTCATTTTATATCAAAGTTATCATTTTCTTATCCATCCTCTCTCTACTCTCTCTCACTAAAAAGATGAAGCCTTTCAGCTTCTTTGATCAACCTAGACCCCCCGAACAACATAAATCCAACAAGTGGTATAACGAGCCAGGTTGTGTTGTTTTGATGATTTGTGTGGTTTTGAATCATGTGTTAAGCTGTTTTTTAACAATTTTTATATATCCGAATTTTTTTCCCTATACTTTGAATGGAAACAGTTTATACAAGTTATAGTATCTTTTTGGTCTAAAAAGTCTTGAGCCTTATCTTTCAACATAATCTGTTCTTGTGTCTTTTGTTTATCCAAGTGCAGTTTTTTTATGTTTACTCATCTTTTCAGACTTTTGTACCATATCCGTGAATTATTTTGGTCAAGTATTTGTGGTCAAACGGTTGAAATATGAGGTTTCTTATGCGGCTTTCTGGGTTCTTTGAAGCTGAACGGAATCTTGGTCGGAAAAAGTCGCCGGAACAGAAAGTCAAAGGGTCAAAACCCTTTTCTTATGAATAAGGGAATATCTTACGAATTTCTTGGAAAGAAATTCGTAAAACCCTTATGTTACGAATAAGAAACAGTCTTTACGACTAAGTTTTTACGAGTAAGAACTTATGACTAAGATCTTACGAGTAAGACTGAGTTTTTCGACTAAGGTGCTTTACGAATAAGCAAGTTTACGACTAAGATGGTTTACGAACAAGACTCTTTACGAGTAAGGATTACTAATTAGACTTTTTCTTATTTGTAAACCGACGACTAAACCAATATACCAGACTCATGACTTCAGAAAGATTCCATCATTAGTCGCAAGCCTAAAAGAAATAAAAAGGATATTGTATGAGAAGAAGACCATATCCAATCTACATACCCAAATTAAATCCGAACCAATCACACAATCCTAATCTAAACTATCAACAAAAGCATAACCCTAACCATCTCTCATATACAATCACTCGACTTGAAACAAAATGATAAATCAGAAATCTCAGAATGTTCCATTTTTTATCTCTTATAAGATTTTTAGTGGAAAATAAATCGTCATCGATCAACTTTATTTGAAGCTCATCTCCAATTAATATCCGAAACAACAAGAAATAAAATACAACAAGTATGTTATTTTTATTTCTTTAGTTCGTTCATTGACCAAACTCTAAAACGAAAACAACAAATCATTAACACCTATCCGAGAACTTTAATTAAATATCTTGAAGCAACAATCACTTTGTTCTTCATTCGTGCTAAACAAAATAAATAAAGGGTGTTCATATGTTTTGTTTTTCTGTTGTGATGGTGTTGGATTGAGAAGAGATCGAATTGATGTGATGATGTGTTAGTGACTGCCAAGTGAGAGGAGGGGGCGGATATTTCAGTGTGTGATTAGGGTTTGCACATACGAAATGTGTTTTTTAGGGTTTAGGTTAAATTGTGTTTGTCTTATAACCGGTTGAGAAGTCGTGATTGGAACGGACTGATATGTTATTGGACTGGGCCCGAAGATATTACTTTATGGATCGTGGTTTATCAATTCGCATTTGGGTTAATATGCCGCATCTCACGCAAGGATGGATGGGCTTGTTAATTGATCGACCATCCAAATTTTATTAGTAACTGGGCTGCATGTGATGAGGGCTGAATTCGTGTATTGAATTATCAAATTGATATGTATTTTTTGTTAATGTCAAATTTAACAAAACATTGTGATATCATTTGATATAAAATTGGTATTTTGGTTATAATTTTCACGGAGGATACTCATTCACGGCTTGAATTAATATTTGATCAAAAAAATGACTACGGGGTTTTTGTACGGTATTATTGATTTGGAATGGAAGTGACGTTTCAAGGGTGAACTTCTTTATCTTTGAGACGTTGGTTGGTTGGTTGCATGTCTCAAGATAACTTGTTTGAACATTTTTCTTAAGTGATTAAGAATTGACAATCTAGTTATAACTGATGTAAGGAGTTATGTTGTAGTGCTTACAGCGTATAACTATCACTTTAAGGAGTTACGTTGTAGTACTCAGTGTCACACGGATTTGTGGATTGTTCAATGTAACACCCTCAAAAATCGGGTTTTTGCGGAAGCATACAAGTTTTGGGTGCTACTAATCGGTATCACAACACAAGCATAGAGTAAAAGGTTTTTCTTAAGAAAACTCATTTATTTAATAAATTCAATGTTTACAATAAAATTTAATGCGGAAATAGGCCCGTAATAAATAAGCGGCCCCTAAATGCAAAAATCAGAGTCGTCTATGACCATGCCATGCCATTGCCCAAGCACCTCCAAAAGTAAACCATCGCCTCAATACCTGAGAATACACGCTAAAAGTGTCAACACGAGGTTGGTGAGTTCATAGGTTTTCATAAAAGTATTGCGAGTTCAAAAGATCCTTTCGATCATTGTGGCGCCCACAATGTTGCGAAAACAAGGTTTACCTTTAAGCAAAAGAATAGAAAAGTGGACCACAAGGTTTTCAAGTGCAATACAATTCTCATAAACAAGTCAAATATAACCGAGGCATAACCTGCCTAATTAACAGTATCAAAATATTTATCCACAAAAATAGTTTATAAACAACCACTTGGACCATATCAAAATCAAACACTACAACGAATATAGTGTCACGCAAGCTTAACTATTACGCAGGTTAAGTCATGAAACCATCACTAGATAGCACGAGCCGTGACTATCTCTAAACACACTAACAATCGACATGTTATACGTCATGGCAAGTTGGTGCATCCACAAATCCAAGTAAAGTCCTTGGCACGTTGGGCAACCAAAGTCCGACGGGTGGCCATTCCCAATAGATCTATCCATAACATTCGCACCATCCTGAGCCAGGATGTAACAATTCATAACAACGCTTGGATTTCTAACCTTAACCTAGCACGTAATAGCTCACAAAAACATTTTCAGGTCCAATCCAAAACAGTTCAAGCACTTGTGTCCACATAAAACATATTTAAACCATATCACGCATTTCCTCAAACCAAGTAACAATCATTTATTCAAATAAATCGAACATTTGCATTTAATAAAAACGAGCATGTATTCTCCCCCAAAACAGTTTAAAAGCAAGTAAAAGTAGGGGCCATGAACTCACCTCGAAGCGAAGCAACGCAAGAATTACAACTAACAAGACTGGCATCAAAGAGCAAGCACAACCAAATCACGAAGAAAGGCACATCGATATCCAAAGAGTACAAGTACAACGGTACTACATCGGCACAACCTAATAGCAAATTGCTATCTCAGAATACGTCTAGCAAAGCAAAATAATTTCCGAAGGACAGCGTGTCTTAGTTTTCGTGGATTATTCGTATCAAACGTTTCCAAAAATTCCAGTATCAATATCTCAAAAAAATTTAGTTTTAACGTTTCGTGTGGTGGTAAGAAATCAAGACTCGACATACAACTCACGCCAAAAGTATACCAAAATGTAACTCACACCAAATGTTATAACTCATGCCAAACATAACTCATACCAAGACCTAATATATATCCCAATATATTACGAGGAATAGTCAATAAGAATTGACCAAGACTCAACTCGAGTAGACAACGACCTGGAAAAGTTAAGACAATAAAGACACCTAATTACTTCAATAAATACGTTAATTGGTAGTTTTGGTATTTACCCCATAATCCCAAATAGCTTGCATAAAACAAACATGTTTTATAATAAAAGATATTTTTGAACTAAAGTCTAAGTGTAGACTTTTAGAATTAAGTAAAACCATACGTTTGATTCTCGTCGGGTGTTATAATAATAAAAGCCACTTTTTTTTTTTGGAGTAAAAATATAAGTTTAGGTTGTTTTATAAATTTTGGCGTAATGCGTCCATTTATACAACATTCCTAAGTGATCGTGACTTTAAATAACCCAAGTTTGAGATTACAATGTTTATGAATTTTGTTTCGTTATCATTCACGTAATTATTAGCGTTGAGTTTATTGAATAGTTTGTGAGTGTTCCGTGTCTAATATATTAAATTATATTAGAGTCTAATATATTATACCGTTAAGTCACAAAGTGTCCAATAAGTCCAATGTCCAATATCGCAAATCCAATAACGATACGAATAAACGTAATATGTCTAATAATTAATAAAAAAAAATCCAATTTTCAATAAATGACCAAGTCCAAATCATTATGAAATCCGTATCAAGTGTATAATCCCAATCATAATTTGTATTTCCAATCTCATTAAGTATATCATTATCATCCAATGCCGAATATTATATCCCAAAGTTACAACCGACAACTAACCAAAACGTACCAATATACGCGAATAAACGAACCATTAAGTTTTGTTAGTTTCACAACTGAATAATCATTATAGATTAGTCTCAAATTTAATTATTCACCTAAAAATAAAGTTAACCAAACACATGATTATCCACCCGAATACATATGAAAACGCACACCCCTTAGTGTTATTGCCAACCCGAGACCAAGTCACACCCTTCTGGGGTGTTGTTGAGTCGTCACGCACGCATACGAGCACCCTTATGGGTCTCGTTACCAAGCCAAACACAAGTCAATAAACATAACACTACGTGGTTTTATTAGACTCAACTGATCATGACCAAGATTGTGACAATGATAACCATAGCAATTCAACTCGTTACAAAAATGATTCACTCGATTAGTATTATATTTACCCTGCTCGTGACCTTGGAACAAACACACCGTAGACAAAACTGAAAGCTAAGCTCAAGAATATGCCAGATTAATCACACTACTTTAACATTAGAACACAAACAAATCACCCTTGTGTTCCACTGCTAATCCGAAACCAACACGAAACGCATCCAATTTGACCATATATCACACGGCCTAAACTAACACCCCTTTCAAGCAGGTTTCACCACACCATACTACTAATAATTCACTTTTAACCCGTTTTTAACGAAGCTTACTACACGAAACCGACCCAGAAACATTTTTAAACCATTTCTTATCACCACGAGGCCAATAACAGATTCCAATTCACCACTTATACCACACGATATCAGTTTCCAAAAACGTTTTTATCAAGTTTTTACCACACAAAACTATACCACACGAAACAAGTGACCAAGGTGTTTTAGTCCGAGTTGACTCAGTCGAGCTGACTCGACTCACTGAGTCAACTCAACTCAGTTTCAAAACAATCGTTCTTAGATTTACACCATACAAGTTTCATCAAAAAAATATTTTTAACAACTTTTGTGTCCACGAAACCATACCACTTCGCTTTCTAATCGGATTTTAAATTAAAAAGTGGAAACACGAGTTAACCTTTCGACTTACCAAGATAACAAAGGAAAGAATGAAGAGATAACGAGATGAGAAGAAAAGATGAGGAGGATGAATCGGACCCATGTTCATACACACTAACACGAACCCAAACGAGACCCTAAACAATACCCTTGCTCCAAAGCTAAGCAAACAAACACCCTTGTCTTGAATGGCGTTGTGAAGTGGTGGTCGAGTGGCGGCTGACAGTGGTGATGCCGAAAGTGGAAGGAAGGGTGGCGGCTGAGAAATGGGGAGGAGCAGCTAGGGTTTGCATCCAAAAGTGCTATAACCTAAATGAGAGTCTTTAACTCTTTTATAATATCATAAGGACGAATTTTGTAAAGCCCCATGTCCCCTCAGGGACTAAACGTGACATTTTCTGCAATATTTCATAGATATAAGGTTCGGGACATGTTTGGACTATCAAACGAGTGATAAAAGTTACGAAATTTACGCCATCGCGTTCAAAATGATTTTTCCAATCAAAACAGGTATTTACATGATTAATTTCTCGAAATTAAAGTAACGAACCATCACTTTGATTAACGGGCTTACAGTTGTGCCAGTACGCATTGTGTCTAATTTTTCACGTTTCGCGAGATAACTTACTCGTTTTCACGTCAAATGAGCTCAGGAACGTTCGTAAATGAAAAACGAACATAATTTCTCGAAAAATGAATATCTGGAAATCTCGGATTGTCACAGACTTCCCTCCTTAACGGAATCGCATCCTCGCGATTCAATTCGAGTTATCAGTTAGATGAGAAAAGAGGTATTGATACTTTCTCAAGATTCTATTTTCACGTTCTCACGCGAATTCGAGATATTTCTTAGATTTTCCACCGATCAGTAAAAATAGGAAAACGACTTTGCTCAAGTCATTTGACTTCACGATTCACGATTTCGATAGGTTCCTCAACATAGCTTAGGCGTTCGTCGATATGGATATTTCCCAGCAAAGACAATAATCGTTTTCAACAGTGTGGCATTACCTCTGATTACGCACATGAAAGCGTCATGAATAACTAAGCTCTGACGGTAGCTCAAGGCTCTAAGCTACCAGTCCAGCTCTAGCAAGAGTCTTAAAAAGGATCAACACAACGAAGATTAAACTTTCCACGTTTACCAAACGTATCACACAATCCTTGGTGAGATGTTAACCATAGCTTCGCCTCCAATCATGGAGTCTCAAAGATTCATGTCATTCATCCATCGTAGCTCTTCTGATGATCGTGAGCGGTTTGCATTCTGCTTTTGATTTAAACAATCTCTCGACAGATTCATGAACAGTTTCAGGATAGCTAGTTGGGTATTTCCCACTTAAATCTAACGAATTGTTGGGCGAATATTTTCAACCATGAAGTACCTCGTACAACGTGGCTATGGTTATATGAGATTTCGACCAATGGGAGGTGCCTATCCCAACCGGTGTCGAAATCGATCACGCAGATACGCAACATGTCCTCTAACATTTAAATAATTCTTTCACTCAAGCCAACAGTCTATGGATGGTATCCAATACTCATACCAAGACATGTTCTCATGGCTCTTGAGTGATTACTAGAAACTTGATGTGAAACGACTTATGAAATAGTTGAGAGGATAACAAGAATACAATCCATTGTGTACAAACAACGGCAAGGTCAAAATCTCGATAACAGCAAAACATTTCGTAGGATGAACGCAAAATGGTTAGTAGGATAATCGAAATCAGCTTGTACGACTATAGTGGCACGACTCAAAATTTCATAAGGAGATAGCAATATAATTGATATTCTCGAGAGACGAATGAAGGGTTAGGCGTCAGCTCCAAGGATCGCGGTTCAAGTCATTCCTTAAAGTCTTAAGGTTTCTGTTGAGCCAACAGAATCTTCGTCGAAAAGAGAGTTAAGCAGATTCAGAGTACGACTCTGAAGGAGAGCATTAATTACAACTAGCAATCAATAGATTGATTCCGTAGTGCACTTAGTACTTAACGCAGAAAGATACAACATTCAAATCCAACTTCTTACTTTCCAAAAGAAATTCGACTACCAATCGATATCAAATCACATTCTAAATACAATTGAACGACGATGGTTCCAAAAAGTTATGCTAAAAGAATACACATCGATAGAGCGCAAGGTGCAACATCAAAAGAACAACATCAATGGAATAATCATCGATCAAAGATAAGGCATGGAGTAGAGGCGTCTACAACAAGACCAAAACAAAACCACGAGAATAAGCGAATCCATTTTCACCAAAGGAACCACAATCACAGAATCTAACAATCCAAATTCAACGTAGCCAAGATCGAATCCAAATATTCCAAGAAACCTGATGAGCTTATTACAACTTCACGCAACTCAAATGCAAACTTGTGATCAATCGGGTCTAACTTGACCCGATGCAAAACAAGGTCTTACAGTTCCAACGATTCCAAAAATAATCCGAAGTCAAATAATGATTAGACGGCGACGAATAGCGATTCATAACAAAGGAAGGATATCGCGATAAACAAGAATTTGTGATGCCAGTGTGTTGTGTGTGAAGGAAAGCTTTTATAAAATTTCATGCTCGTATACACACATCAAAACTTTTCCATTTCCCAAAATCAAACCAAAAACCAACCAGACATAATTCTATTATAACTACTCCAAGTATCGCAAAATTCACCTCTGAGTCGGACATAGGTGATCAGGCCATGTCCCACTGTCCCTGGTTGAATATAGGTGATCAGTCTATATTCACCCGAGGTTCAATGAATTTTGATACACTTGACTTAGTTACTCTAGCCTCATGTCTTTCACTTTCCAAAAATTCATTTTCAACAGCTTAAAACAAGTGTCCACACGCAAGGACGAGTGATGAGATTGTACAGGGAAAGAGACGCAACGCTACAACAGATACGATGCGTAAACATAAGTATGTCGAAGATACTTATAACAAATAGTGAAAGATAAATGGATATACTCATCCAATAGTAAGGCACACATCTCATCAAATATATTAGCAATCAAAGTCACAAGTGAGGCATAACTTGGCAGGCAGGCACGTGTCGGTCATAGGGTTAAATTTTCATAAAAGTGGTTATAGTCTAGGTTTTGAAAATTTTCCCAGTTCTCTATAACCTAGGCTCTGATACCAATCTGTAACACCCCCAAAAATCGGGTTTTAGCGGAAGCATACAAGTTTTGGGTGCTACTAATCGGTATCACAACACAAGCATAGAGTAAAAGGTTTTTCTTAAGAAAACTCATTTATTTAATAAAATCAATGTTTACAATAAAATTTAATGCGGAAATAGGCCCGTAATAAATAAGCGGTCCCTAAATGCAAAAATCAGAGTCGTCTATGACCATGCCATGCCATTGCCCAAGCACCTCCAAAAGTAAACCATCGCCTCAATACCTGAGAATACACGCTAAAAGTGTCAACACGAGGTTGGTGAGTTCATAGGTTTTCATAAAAGTATTGCGAGTTCAAAAGATCCTTTCGATCATTGTGGCGCCCACAATGTCGCGAAAACAAGGTTTACCTTTAAGCAAAAGAATAGAAAAGTGGACCACAAGGTTTTCAAGTGCAATACAATTCTCATAAACAAGTCAAATATAACCGAGGCATAACCTGCCTAATTAACAGTATCAAAATATTTATCCACAAAAATAGTTCATAAACAACCACTTGGACCATATCAAAATCAAACACTACAACGAATATAGTGTCACGCAAGCTTAACTATTACGCAGGTTAAGTCATGAAACCATCACTAGATAGCACAAGCCGTGACTATCTCTAAACACACTAACAATCGACATGTTATACGTCATGGCAAGTTGGTGCATCCACAAATCCAAGTAAAGTCCTTGGCAAGGTGGGCAACCAAAGTCCAACGGGTGGCCATTCCCAATAGATCTATCCATAACATTCGCACCATCCTGAGCCAGGATGTAACAATTCATAACAACGCTTGGATTTCTAACCTTAACCTAGCACGTAATAGCTCACAAAAACATTTTCAGGTCCAATCCAAAACAGTTCAAGCACTTGTGTCCACATAAAACATATTTAAACCATATCACGCATTTCCTCAAACCAAGTAACAATCATTTATTCAAATAAATCGAGCATTTGCATTTAATAAAAAACGAGCATGTATTCTTCCCCAAAACAGTTTAAAAGCAAGTAAAAGTAGGGGCCATGAACTCACCTCGAAGCGAAGCAACGCAAGAATTACAACTAACAAGACTGGCATCAAAGAGCAAGCACAACCAAATCACGAAGAAAGGCACATCGATATCCAAAGAGTACAAGTACAACGGTACTACATCGGCACAACCTAATAGCAAATTGCTATCTCAGAATACGTCTAGCAAAGCAAAATAATTTCCGAAGGACAGCGTGTCTTAGTTTTCGTGGATTATTCGTATCAAACGTTTCCAAAAATTCCAGTATCAATATCTCAAAAAGTTTAGTTTTAACGTTTCGTGTGGTGGTAAGAAATCAAGACTCGACATACAACTCACGCCAAAAGTATACCAAAATGTAACTCACACCAAATGTTATAACTCATGCCAAACATAACTCATACCAAGACCTAATATATATCCCAATATATTACGAGGAATAGTCAATAAGAATTGACCAAGACTCAACTCGAGTAGACAACGACCAGGAAAAAGTTAAGACAATAAAGACACCTAATTACTTCAATAAATACGTTAATTGGTAGTTTTGGTATTTACCCCATAATCCCAAATAGCTTGCATAAAACAAACATGTTTTATAATAAAAGAGATTTTTGAACTAAAGTCTAAGTGTAGACTTTTAGAATTAAGTAAAACCATACGTTTGATTCTCGTCGGGTGTTATAATAATAAAAGCCACTTTTTTTTTTTGGAGTAAAAATATAAGTTTAGGTTGTTTTATAAATTTTGGCGTAATGCGTCCATTTATACAACATTCCTAAGTGATCGTGACTTTAAATAACCCAAGTTTGAGATTACAATGTTTATGAATTTTGTTTCGTTATCATTCACGTAATTATTAGCGTTGAGTTTATTGAATAGTTTGTGAGTGTTCCGTGTCTAATATATTAAATTCTATTAGAGTCTAATATATTATACCGTTAAGTCACAAAGTGTCCAATAAGTCCAATGTCCAATATCGCAAATCCAATAACGATACGAATAAACGTAATATGTCTAATAATTAATAAAAAAAAATCCAATTTTCAATAAATGACCAAGTCCAAATCATTATGAAATCCGTATCAAGTGTATAATCCCAATCATAATTTGTATTTCCAATCTCATTAAGTATATCATTATCATCCAATGCCGAATATTATATCCCAAAGTTACAACCGACAACTAACCAAAACGTACCAATATACGCGAATAAACGAACCATTAAGTTTTGTTAGTTTCACAACTGAATAATCATTATAGATTAGTCTCAAATTTAATTATTCACCTAAAAATAAAGTTAACCAAACACATGATTATCCACCCGAATACATATGAAAACGCACACCCCTTAGTGTTATTGCCAACCCGAGACCAAGTCACACCCTTCTGGGGTGTTGTTGAGTCGTCACGCACGCATACGAGCACCCTTATGGGTCTCGTTACCAAGCCAAACACAAGTCAATAAACATAACACTACGTGGTTTTATTAGACTCAACTGATCATGACCAAGATTGTGACAATGATAACCATAGCAATTCAACTCGTTACAAAAATGATTCACTCGATTAGTATTATATTTACCCTGCTCGTGACCTTGGAACAAACACACCGTAGACAAAACTGAAAGCTAAGCTCAAGAATATGCCAGATTAATCACACTACTTTAACATTAGAACACAAACAAATCACCCTTGTGTTCCACTGCTAATCCGAAACCAACACGAAACGCATCCAATTTGACCATATATCACACGGCCTAAACTAACACCCCTTTCAAGCAGGTTTCACCACACCATACTACTAATAATTCACTTTTAACCCGTTTTTAACGAAGCTTACTACACGAAACCGACCCAGAAACATTTTTAAACCATTTCTTATCACCACGAGGCCAATAACAGATTCCAATTCACCACTTATACCACACGATATCAGTTTCCAAAAACGTTTTTATCAAGTTTTTACCACACAAAACTATACCACACGAAACAAGTGACCAAGGTGTTTTAGTCCGAGTTGACTCAGTCGAGCTGACTCGACTCACTGAGTCAACTCAACTCAGTTTTTAAAACAACCGTTCTAAGATTTACACCATACAAGTTTTAACTAAAAAAAAAATATATTTTTAACAACTTTTGTGTCCACGAAACCATACCACTTCGCTTTCTAATCGGATTTTAAATTAAAAAGTGGAAACACGAGTTAACCTTTCGACTTACCAAGATAACAAAGGAAAGAATGAAGAGATAACGAGATGAGAAGAAAAGATGAGGAGGATGAATCGGACCCATGTTCATACACACTAACACGAACCCAAACGAGACCCTAAACAATACCCTTGCTCCAAAGCTAAGCAAACAAACACCCTTGTCTTGAATGGCGTTGTGAAGTGGTGGTCGAGTGGCGGCTGACAGTGGTGATGCCGAAAGTGGAAGGAAGGGTGGCGGCTGAGAAATGGGGAGGAGCAGCTAGGGTTTGCATCCAAAAGTGCTATAACCTAAATGAGAGTCTTTAACTCTTTTATAATATCATAAGGACGAATTTTGTAAAGCCCCATGTCCCCTCAGGGACTAAACGTGACATTTTCAGTAATATTTCATAGATATAAGGTTCGGGACATGTTTGGACTATCAAACGAGTGATAAAAGTTACGAAATTTACGCCATCGCGTTCAAAATGATTTTTCCAATCAAAACAGGTATTTACATGATTAATTTCTCGAAATTAAAGTAACGAACCATCACTTTGATTAACGGGCTTACAGTTGTGCCAGTACGCATTGTGTCTAATTTTTCACGTTTCGCGAGATAACTTACTCGTTTTCACGTCAAATGAGCTCAGGAACGTTCGTAAATGAAAAACGAACATAATTTCTCGAAAAATGAATATCTGGAAATCTCGGATTGTCACATTCAATAAGATAGAACAAGCATTAAGTCACAAATTTGGGATGTTTACTTCTTTTTCAAGTTGGTCGTATCGGGTTGTCTCCATATGTGGTCATTACTATTAGCCGGTGAATTAAAAAGAGGTTCGCTTTTAGGTTGGTTTGAGAGAAGTATTGAGAGTATTTTTGTGACATATTCTCATAGAATTTTGCTTAAACAAGACATGGTTTCAAATTGCATCAAGAAAAAGGTAATCTACGGCATGTACGCAACATTATGATGATTCCGATAGCTCACAACCATCAGGAGGGAGAAGTTGGTGTTTCATCTTCCATGATTGGATTGAATGAGGGAACTGTGCTTAATACCGAAGAAGGAGAAGTAGTGTGTGTACATCGGGGTTTTTACTAACTTGGAAGCAATACTAAGTGAGTTATGTTGTTATGATGTTCCTTGAATGACAACCATTATTCTACAATCAAGAGTCTACTTTATCCTTCGCGTGTTAGAAGACTAAAGAGATTTTATGAAAGAGAGTTGTCAATTCAGGAGGGAGCAGATAAAAGAAAAAATGGCTCACTAGTTAGGAGGGAGTAATAACCTAACTAGACCGTTATATTTAAAGTTCAGAGCTACAAGGATCAGTGCCGTCAGCGCCAAAGATAAAATGTCGAGATCGTCAGAAGAGAGAACTTCAAGTCTGCCTCAATATCTAGACTACAAAGACTCTACGCTTCAACAACGTCAACATAGTTTATTATTATTGTAATTTACTTTGTTTATGTATTTATAGGTCTCATCGTAACCATTCACGTGTGACGATATCTTGAAGGGAGATTGTTAGCCTCGCTCTTTTATAAAGATAAACGTCACATACGTGAATTGGACTAGATTCATAGTAAGTTGCAGACGTAGGGACTACTTTTGTAAACGGGGCAAAGTAATAGTGTGATGAGCCTATAAATACCCCTCATGACTCTCCATGAGGGGTGTGGTTAAGTATTTTGTTTTCATTGTATCTTTCATTTTATATCAAAGTTATCCTTTTCTTATCCATCCTCTCTCTACTTTCTCTCACTAGAAAGATGAAGCCTTTCATCTTCTTTGATCAACCTAGACCCCCCGAACCACATAAATCTCTAGTTTTTACGGTCCTACAGGTGCAATCAAGAGATATTAATGTTGATTCGAGTAAAGCATCGGATGCTAGATCAGATGTCATTAAATGCAGTGGGACAAAGTCAGATAAGCATGATACAAGCAGCAGTTCATTGCCTCATATCGCACATGATATAGATACAGATATCACACCAGTAAATGACAACGTGGCATGTGCTGAGGTACGTTTAACTGTTCAACATAATGTCCCTACTAATGACCATCAACATATTGATCAAGTTGAATTCAGTTATGACACATATGTATTGGAAAAGGTTGATAGCAATATCATTCCTGATTCAACAAATATGGATAATAAAGGAGGAGAAATTGATCAGGATGCTGAACATGATCAAGAGAGATGTTCTTCGCTTGAGACTAAGTCTGAGGCTAAGTTTTTCAAAACAAATGATATGGTTGAAAAAGAAGTTTATAATGAACTTTCAAACAGGTTCTCACAACTTGAAAAACATTGCATTTCACTTGAAATTGCAATACAACATAAGGAGGAAAGTTTCCAAATTAATCAACCATGTAAGAATCCAGAATTTCCTGAATTCATAAATTTTTTGAAATAAACACTTTGAAAGCTCATATTCAAGCCAAAAACTCGACAATCAACAATTTGAAGAAACTGATTTCTGATATGCATGAGAAAAGTAATGTAGTCAAGACTAAACATGACATGATGCTATTAAAACAAGAAACATCGAATTGGAACTTTATGTGGCTAAATTACTTAAAGAAAATGAGACTTTGAAAAAGCATCACAATGACCTATGTGGCTCAATCAAAGAAACAAGGACTAATAATATAGAAGAAACAGCTTCTTTGATAGCCAAACATGATGAACTCAAAGCTCAACTTCAGGATAAGGGTTTCACGATTACAACATTAAAGAACGAGCTAAGAAAAACTGTAGGGAACAGTGTGAACACTAAGTTTGCAAAACCATTAGTCTTGGGAAAACCAGTTGTACAACCACTTAGAAACCAATCAGTTGTTAGACAACCGACTGCGTTTAGATTTGAACGACCAAAATTTTGAAAAACACGGTTTGACTCGCAAGTTGATGCGAAACAAGTTTTGACAAAACCAGTCACTTCACCTTATATACCTAAGAAAAATGCTTCTGGTTTTTAAACCTCAACAAGTAGCTACACCTACACTTAGCTCTTCAAGGATTAGTTCGAAAACAGTGTTTAAACCGAGCATTAAAATCCAGAATTCATATGATATGAATGACTTGTGCAAGAACTATGATATAGAAAAGGCTAGGAAAACGACACTACTTCAAAAGGATGGAATCTTTGGTTCACGACCTCGTATGATGCCTTCTAGTGTATTGCAAAACACGGCTAGTAGCAGTAAACCAAAACCTAGGAGCACTCAAAGATACAAATAGGAATTTTGTAGATTCCAAGAGTAGTTGCGTATCGATTAAAGCAATTTCGTAGCAGACCACTCTAAGAATTCCAGATCTTTTTCTGAATCCAAACAATTTGTTTGCTCGAATTGTCAAAAATGTGTCTTTAATGCAAATCAAGATAATTGTATAACCAAATTCCTGAATGAAGTAAATGCTCGTGCTAAGGTTCAATCCCCTAAGACTAGAAACAACAACAATCCCGTAGAACCAAAGAGCTATACTCAGAAGCCTGGTAGGAAGATTGCTACAGGACAAAGGTTTTCTCTCAACAAGTCTTCCACTGTGCATGTGAAACCAAACACTCCTAGATCTTGCCTTTGGTGGATACCGACGAGGAGAAGTTTTAAGATTGATGGTCTTAGATGGATACCTTCTAGGAAAATGTTCACTGATTGCAAAACCAAGGTTGACAGAGAAACCCCAATTGGTATAGATGCTGATATCAGTAACCCATATAAATGCAATAAAACTCTTAATGTTACTACAGGTAGTCTTCACTTAAGTGCAGGTACATCGTTCACTCCTATTAAGGAAAGACTCAGAGTTTGGTTCCCAAAAGGAGTGATATATCATAAATAAGGGGTTCAAGAAACTCAACCTTGATGAACATGAAAGATGATGTTTGAACACATCAGTTCAAGCCTCGGTCCTCAATGTCAACATAATGGCGTCTGTAGATAACACTTCAGGCCCCGTTCCTCAAAGAAAAGAAAGTCGTAAGCTTCAGTGCACTTCACCTTCGGAAGAAGAGAAATCTTCTTGTTTATGACCATTCTCATCAACACGGTTCATGCTTTTTCCATTTCCGTTCAGTCATCCAGTGGATCTACTAACCTTTGATCATATTATTATTCACTTGCACAATCAAAAATGGCAACCTCATATGCAATTTTTGAGGGGGAGAAGTGTGAATAAACTACATGTTGATGGATGTTTGAAAAATGGTCATACGAATCTCCTTCAACGCCTAATGTTCCACTTACTAAGGATGACTGAGATTTATTGTTTCAACCTATGTTTGATGAATACTTCCAACCTCCAACGAATGTTGATCATCCAGTTATTGAAGCTCCTGCTCAGGTTCTTGCTGAATCAACTGGTTCACCTTCTCCAATTTCCATTGATCAAGATGCACCATCTAGAAGTACAACTCAAACTACTCAAGAAACCCAATCTCCAGTTATTCCTCAAGGTGTTGATAATGAATTTCATGATATTGTAGTTGCACTCCTGAATAATGATCCGTTCTTTGGTATTCCTTTCCCAAAACCTGGTTATGAAGAATCTCTTTCTTCATGGATTATTGTTCCTCCCAATGTGCACTCTGTAAGTCAACCACATGAACATAAAGGAAAATGGCAACCTCATCCGGTTGAAGACATTATTGGTGAATCTTCCAGACCAGTCCCTACACGCCTCCAACTACCCACTCAAGCCATGTTTTTGTTAATATGATGCTTTCTTATCCTTAAATGAACCTTAAACTTACAAAGAAGCATTGATTGAATCTTGCTGTATTGAAGCTATGCTAGAAAAGTTCAATGAGTTTGAAATACTTGAAGTTTAGGAGCTCATTCCTCGTCCAGATCGCGCTATGATTATCACTTTAAAGTGGATACACAAGGTCAAACTTGATGAACTGGGAGGAGGGTTGAAAAACAAGGCAAGTTTGGTAGAACATGGACATCGGTAGGAAGAAAGCATCAATGTTAAGGCATCATTTTATCTGGTTCATTCAGTGGATCAATGAACATTAGCTTGTATGTTTATTCACTTATTGGGCATTTGACACTAAGGATGACTACGGAGTTGATCGGGTATCACTTATTTGAGATTGAAGTTGACTATCACAAAGGTGTGTTCTTATTTTATCTTGAAGTCGGGGTTGGTTTGATGCATGACTTTCAATGATAACTTGCTCGTGATTATGATTTAAGTTGAAGTCTTGGTTTATCTAGTTACAAACAGTAAGGGTAGATGGTTGAAGACCTGGTTAACTCTCACTTAAAGGATTTATATTGTAGTACTCAGTGTGACACGCAGATGGCGTTGTGGATAATCGCAAGAGGTGCTAATGTCTCATACTTTGGTTGGGTATTGAGTACTTAGAGATTTGCTCGGAGCATAAATTCTCTACATTGTTCTTCTAACATTAGTGCAAGCATAAGTCACAAGAACAGGGAATTCTACTTCAGTCTCAAGTTTGGCATATCGGGTTTGCTCCAGCAATGGTCACTTCAAATTTCCTACATAAGGGTTGGTAAATGTTGGGAATTATATTTGATTTGATATGACAAAATACGTAAAAGAGAAAGGACTATTGAAGACAAAGAAAGACAAGGGACCTACTTGTTAAAGACAAGGGTTTCTTAGTAGGTTATTCACTAAATATTAAGGCCTATAGGGTTTACAACTTAGTGACTAAGAGAGTAGAAGTGACTATGCATGTAAATTTTCTTGAGGAAAAGCCAAATGTAAAGGGAGTAGGATATAGATAGATGTTTGACTTAGATTATCTGTCTGATTGTATTAGCTATATTAATGTGTCTTTGGACAATCAAGCTAACCAAAATGCAGGTTCCTCTGAAGAAACTAACAGTGCAGAACTGATACTCAAGCTCCTGAGGAAAGTGAAGATAATGAGGAGCTGGTGATTATGTCTACAACAGTCCTAAAGTCAAGAGCTCCCTGCTCAGGAGCAAAGAAGACTTCTGCTCCTACAAAGAGGAAAGAGACTGCCGTAGAGGTTCAGGAGAAAGGTGATTTTCCAACTGGTGATTCGGATGCCATTTTGGCTTACAAAAAGGTTTTGGATGCTCTTACTCAAAAGCATCTGGGGCCAGAACTTTCTTTCAAGGCAACCAGTACTAACTCAGTTAATACTGGTAATGGAGCTGTTAATTCTGGCATGCCTGATCAACCAGTACATGAAGTTATGACTACCAGTACTAATCATGTTAGGATCATATTTTATGTTGTTTGATGATTCGGGTGGTCTAGGATGATGATAATACATGAAAGCCATTGTAGAGAGATAAATAGATGAGAGGGTGTTCTTTAGAGAGAGAAAGTAAAACAAAAAGAAAGGTTAGATTAATGAGAAGCACCACCTCTTCCCAAGTGGGAAGAGGATTTTATAGTTACAAACTAAACGTCCTCCTTTAAATTGTGGATCAGGCATACAGTGGGTAAAGACCCGTCCGTCCTCCACGGTGTTGCACTAAACTAATATCTAACTAGTAAACTAGTAAATAACGTAATGTCTACGAGCTAACATATGCTAGACAATAATTGGGGTGACCGACACTTCCATATGGATTTTACAAATCCTAACAATCTCCCCCTAAGGGAGGTCACCCCATTAAATACATTTTGCATCCTAGCATTCTATCTTTGTCTTTAGTTCTGAGCTCATAGACTTCAATTCTTCAATATCAGCATTCTTTGTGCTTTAGCAGTGATTCTGCAAAGTCTAAATACTCTGTACTTTTAGTGGAGGTCTTTAAGCTGATCCACGAGTAGATGATCCTTTGAGCCAGGTTAGAGATCATCAGCCACAGTAAATATCTGACTCATCCATTTTTGTATCGCATTCATGTGAAGTAGTGACTTTTGGACCGACATGCTCACACTTTCTGGATCATGACATCTTTTCATAAGAGTAGCGGAAGCTTCGTTGGTTCATGATATTTACAGCAGTGTAGCGGAAGCATAGTATGAAAACATCAGAGCCAGGTTATATAGATATGCACTTGTCATGATTTTTTTAAGCATGATTGCTGTGAGCATGCGGTTATTGATTGACTCCTCAATTCAGATCAGCTGCAACCGCCAGGAGTTCCTGCAAACAACAGTTAGCAATAAAGCGCACAAAAGTGTCTTTTATCACTTTCGGTGAATGGGGTTGCAAGAATTACGGTTCCCTATTGATCAGGACAAGTACTGCCTGTGATCAGGTAGAATTCCTAGAAATCTCCTTAATAGGGTTTCGCAGCTTGATCAAGCCATTCTCAAATCGGAGCATCCTAAAGTAGGCAACAAGGAGTGAGTGAACCAGCGAAATGAGATTCACTGATTGATGATAAGATGATTTGAAAAACAATCGCGTACTTCTTAGAAGAAAGCGTTTTGCAATACGATGAAGGTTTTATGAGAAAGATCAATTTTCAATCAGAAATAATTTTTATATTTGAAACATGAATACACATTCGATGTGCTAGAGAAAAGAGTAGATTTGCACATCGAAAGGTTTTTCGAAAGTATTTGTCAATTCATTTCCTGGACCAAGATTGATTCAAGAGTGAATCGCCCCATTGTTTTTATCCAGTTGTCACAAGCTTGATTCTTAGAGAATCTCACATGTCACCCACCACGAGCTTGTTTGCTATTGGGTCTAGAAGGATTTCCATCTTCATCGTGAATGTTTTAACATATCACTCGGATGTTCTGGCAATACCACGCGGATAATGCGTAGGACTCTCAATATATAAACTTACTTTCCACATTGTGTGAAACAACAAGTCTTCCTTAATTTTGTGTCCTAATGAGATTTTATGTAACGATATCTAGGCTCTAGACTCTATTGTGCACATTTGGTTTCCTATATCGGAGACTAAGGAGAGGGTCTCCTTCTTCAATATTAACTATCTCTAAGAGAAAGTCAATAGATAATGTAGGTTCCCCTTGAGAATGTCTTCAATACCGGTGTTACCTTAGTAACCACCAGTAGCATATGAATTGAACCCGGTTTCTGCCCTAAGGTTGAATTATTGGAGGGCTATTTCTTTTCACCCTTTTCACATTTATTTCTTTTTCATTCTTCAACCCCTTTAGTGCTTACCAAGACTTCATTACTAGAACCTTGTTGGGTTTGTTCCAGTACTAGCTCTCTCTCAGTCGGCACTCTTCCTATATTCCCATTTTTCTCCTTTTTCAATATACTTAAGGACTTCTACACTATGTAGTGGATTGTCCCTGAGTAGATCCCTCCGGTTCTAGCGGGATCGAGGGAACTAATACCTAAACTTACCGTCCTTATAACTCCAATACATAAAGTAAAGTGGTCGGTCTTGTGGTATAGTTCTTTCCTTGTTGAAACCAATTGAAAAATCATTTGGAAAAAAATCAATCAAGGTACTTGTGATATAATATCAAAGCATTTTGTACCTTAATTGTTTTTTATCATTTAGAAATTCTCCCCCTCAACATGTGCATATGATTTAGAAATTGTTTAGCACATGGAGGAAAGAGGACTTTAAAATATTTTTTTGATCAAAATTTCCATGGAAAAAGCCTTTTGATTTTCTTGGTAAATGCTCCCCCTTAATATGTGCTTTGGTTATTTGAAATCATTTAACACATAGAGGAAAAAAGTCTTTGAATTACTTCCACGATCACACTTGTTATAGAGAAACCATTAGAAAATCAATCAAGGTACTTATGTTAAAACATGGAAGCCTTTGTACCTTGATAGTTTATTTTCTTTTGAAATGCTCCCCCTCAATATGTGCATCAATTAATGAAAGCGTTTAGCACATATAGGAGAACAGCCTGCACTTTGAATCAAAATGATCACCTTTTATCAGATTTCATAATTAAATCACAAATTCTCCCCCGATCAAAAATATCAAACCCTTTGAGATTTTGGATCTCAAGTGATTGAATTAGGTTTAGAAAACATGGGAGAAAATGTGCCTTGTTTAAATTCTCTTCTGGTTTTTGGATAAATGCTCCTCCTCAATCATGTGCATCATGTATGTGAAATCATTTGGCACATAGAGGCAGGAGTGCTTTTGGAACAGTCACCATTTAATCAGATTAGAGATTTAAATCACGATCTCTCCCAATTTTAGACGTGGCATGAATTAATTTTGAAAATAACTGATAAGGACCAATTTTAGACTTTAAAGATTGTTAGTGTCATGTATGATAATTTTAAGAGATCTTTAGTTAAAAGAAAAACTTTCACAATCAAACAAGAACAAAAAAAATTTCATTTTGAAAGATCTTTGAGTTTTAAAGAAAATCATACCATGACATAACATTAAATCTTTAGATCACCACTTTATTTCGTACAAATGGACTTGTTAGATGAAATATCGTTTGAAAATATTTAATTTGAAATCACTTAGGATTTGACAAAATAAAGTCCGGTTGATTTTCAAAACTTTGAGTCCAATTTATTTTCAAACAACATTTTTCCATTTTGAGAAATTCAAAAATGGTATCATCACTATTTTTCCTGCACAAAGATACGTTAGGTGGTTAAGCTGCTTCTGTTGTTGCTGTTAGAGTGAAAGAAAACCATCTGCTGGAGCAGTGAGACCTCTGAAGTTGTATATATCATGCCAACTATCAATAGAGATCCAATTAAGTTCCGTTCCTTCTTTTGTCGACCCAAGATATAGTTACCCATTCCTTTCGGCATCCAATCATCTGCTTTTCTGGGATCCGGAGAGGGAACATTCTTTTAAACCATGTAATCTGCATACGTTAGTGGACATACATATAGATATATGGTGGTCGACAACACCCAAACAACAATTGACTAATAAAAGTCAATCCAACATATCAATCAGATCATAGAAAGGCATGAGGATTATGTGTTCATCAAAATCTAATCATCTAAACCTAGCAATCATATCCTAGACTCCTAGTCCTTCAACGTAGGCAAACATATTTTTCTGTTAAGTATATAGGATAGTTAAATAAGCCCTTTAGATGATATAAATTTGAAAACATTCTCCCCCTCAATCAATGACTCATTCTAAGAAAAATTTAAGAACGCTGAAGTCATTGATTGAGTTTTCAAAATTTATGAAAACTCTGATACTGATTGATTTTTCAAACAACTCATTTTCCACCAATTTGACAAACAAATATTTTTCTGAAGAATTTTAAGAAAGAAAAACATTTGTGTAGGAACAGCAGTCCTTCGACATGCTTTCCTCATTTTGATTTTAGATAAGTGCATGAATTTATGAAAATTGTTTTAGCTCAGCACTTTCCCTTTTGAAAAGCGGGTTGCATATATGAAATAATAGAAAAACATTGTTTAAGCATGGGTCACAGTATGAAACAACTCCAAGCCATAGTTTTAGAAATGTTTAAAAAAAAATATTTATACCTCCTACTCGAACATCATCTAAAGTCCCGTGCTATTATTGAATGACATTTCTAAGACCGTAGATGTTATCGATATCAGAATACATGTCTTGAGAAAACAATATTTTTGGTATTTTTCAAGTTTTCTGATTTTTATGGATTTTTGTTGGTTTTATATTTTTCTATTTTCTTTTGCTAGTTTTATATTTTTGTATTTTGGTTTTTGATAAATATTTACAAAGAAGATGATATAGTTTAAAGAGGATGATGATACGAGTACCGAGATAAGGATACCGATCAGCATGTTGTGGAAGATAGGAATCAACATCTCTTAAACTTTCACCACCAAAGCTTCTGAGGCTCCAGAATAGTCGTCAGAACTTTGAATCTTCTGAAAGTGAGACTTTGGTAGCTTCCCCCCAAACCGAAAATCTTCTTCTTGAGCAGATTCTAGGCTGTCTTTCAAGCTTGGATTAGCCAAGTGCACAAAGAAGCACACCATATCATAGATCTTGCTGCTCCTTTTAAGAATGATTATCGAGATTCTTCGTTCGGGGTATCATCAAAATAGAAGAACAACATCGTATCATCCCACGCTTAAATAACTCTTCTCATATTTCTTTTCCACTGAAGTCTAAAGCGATGCATACCAAAAGGTGTCAAGAGACCATTTCCCTCAAATAGTTGAATTGATGCAGCCAGTCTCTTTGAATAGAGTTCAAGAACCCGAAGTACACATATACCCGAAGAAAGAATTGTCAATAGCACCGAAGTAGCAGATTGAGTCACTGATCATCTCTGCGGATATCAAATACGGAATAAATCATTAAGTCCGATCACGTGAATCTGCTGAACATCCCTGAAGTACACATTTCTTTCCCCTGATGATAGTGTATGAAGCTCAAGAACCCGAAGTACCCAAATCCTCAAAGAAAGAATAACCGATAAAATTGAAGTAGCAGGCTGAATCACTGATTATCTCTGCAGATGTCATCTCCAGAATAAATGATTAAGCTCTTACGTGAAACAGCATTGCATCCCCAATGTACACATTTCTCTCTCCTAATGATTGCAATAACATCGAAATCATCACTCTATGAGGTTGGAATAAGAACATTAACAGCCACGAGTAAAGTTGTGCGTTTAGATGTTTGACTCCTTCCCTGGTGATTGCAATCTGATCGAAATCATAACACACTTGTGTACCTCTTTTATCATCAGAAACTGTCTCTTACATCTCTTCCCCCACGTAGTTGGAATAATACACCAAAAGCCACGAGATACAATGATTTTCTCTGTGGTAATGACCTTTGTCTTCCTGGAATAACTTCAATCAGGTAGAAGTGTTAAGTTCATCATGTGTACTTGTTGTGATTTTGATGTGTGTCTCCTTCCCCTTTGCTGGTTTTGATAGTTCAGAATCAGCAACACATTGTAAGCCCAAATACTCGAAATCTTTTGAGAAGAACACTTGGAATCTTGTGAGAATCAACTTGCTGACGAATAATGTGAGCAAATCTAATTAGGGATTAAATCTTGGCTTTTCAATCTCCCCCCAATTAGTGCTCACCTAATTTGACAATCTTTCTGATAAGTGCCCTGATTAAGAATAAGTCTTTTGATAATCAAATGCAACTGGTATTTAGTCTTCTAATATACAGCCGAAAATGTAGAACAGACTGTAGACTCGACCTTCTTCAAGATTGTCCGTTTGGGGAATAGAAAGTTAACATCTTCATCTCACCAAATACATTCCAATTAACTTACATATAGCAAAACCCCTTAACTAAAATCCCTCCCAATCAAACAAGAACAGAAAGATGTTCATCAAGGAAATCAGACCCGCAACTGGAAGCACTTTGTCATTAATCACTTCAGCCCGTGAGAAAATGTCAACCAACGGCTCTTAGAAGAAACTACATTTGAAGATGACCCGATAAGAAGAAGCTCGGTTCTTACATGAGTTTGGAGCCGTATGACCATTTATTCTCTGATGTCAATCAACATGTAGTAAGTTCACACTTCTTCTCCCCATCAAGAATTGCATACAAAGTTGCCATTCTTGAATAAACAAGTGAGTATTATCCAAATGTATTCTATTCACACTTCTCCCCCGCAAAAACTGCATATGATGTCGCCATCGCCATTATAATTGAGCAAGTGGAATAAAAGTACTAGCAACGGTAGTTCGGTTCACTTGATAACTTAGCGTGCATGGAAAAAGCATGAAGCATGTTGATGAGAATGGTCATAATTGAGAAGATTTCTCTTCTTCTGAAGACAAAGCGCACTGAAGCGTACACTTTTCTTTTCTTTGAGGAACGAGGTTTGAACAGAAGTATTCAAACGTCATTAGCAAGAAGATTTCTCTTCTTCTGAAGATAAAGCGCACTGAAACGTACACTTTTCTTTTCTTTAGAGAATGAGGTTTGAACAGAAATATTCAAACGTCATAAAGAAGATTTCTCTTCTTTCAAAGATAAAGCGCACTGAAACATACACTTTTCTTTTCTTTAGAGAACGAGGTTTGAACTGAAGTATTCAAACGTCATCTCTCTCTTTACTACTAATCTTGGCTAACTTATTATTAACCCCATTATCATTCAGTAGGCTCTTTGTCATGACAGCTGATGGAGAAAACCCAATATGATAATATTGACACTAAAGTAAACTAACCCGAACTTGTGATTTAAACTTGCACCAATGTGACTAAGAGCGACGAAGAGAGTTCATGCCCCTTTGAATCCCTAAGTACTCTATACTCTTCACCCAACCAACCATCAAGTATAATACATACATCACCTCTTGAAAATCCACAATTTAATGTGACACTGAACACTACAACGTAACTCCTTAAAGTGATAGTTAACCAGGTCTTCGTCCATCCACCCCGACTGCTAGTAACAAGATTTCTAAGTCTTCGTCATTGTAAATGTTAAAAGCTCGAACAAGGATCTCGAAGAATCTTCATCCAACCATCCCCGATACCTTCAGATACCAAGAACACTCGCCCATGAAATTTCACTTCAACCTCAAATAAATAATAATGAATTAACGCCGTTGTCACATATTGTGGTTAAAAGCCCAGATCTAGCCTTTGTTGACGTTTTAAATGATCTTTGATAATGGTTTCATCCCGAACTTAGTTAAATAAACATAACCCTGTAAAACATTAAAATAACCAAACTGCCATGATGAATATCCAAATAATCATCCAATTCATGAAGTACACCCTTTATCCCTTCTTCGAAGTAGAAACTATAGTACCAAAATCAGATATGATTCAGAAATACACTTTCCTTTCTCCAGGATGGATTCATCATCACGGGATTTTACAATTCTATGGTTTAACCGAGAAATAGATTCTTTCGCGGGATTTTACAAAACCAAGAATACACCGGGAGATAGATCCGGAAATGCACTTTACTTTTACTAGGATGTTTCCATTGTCACGGGATTTTATGAATCTATGATTTAAACCGAGAAATAGATTCTTTCGCGGGATTTTACAAAATCAAGACTAAACCGTTAACAATGTCAGTTTGAATGTGTAATGACAAATTTGGTTTTAGTGATTATTTGTTTTAGTGGAACATGCAGCGAGTCATCAACAATTGCTGTGACCACTTGGAGAAGTAAACCCGATATACCAAACTTGAGCATGAAGTGGAATTCCCTAAATTTGCTACTTAAGCTTGTACTAATCCTTGTGGAAAATAAATGGTGTACCAAATGTACAAAACCTCTTGACGAATCCTCAACTGCATGAGACACCGAAAGTGTTGCTATTTTGTAGGTTAAGTGAGAAAGAATCACTAAAGTAACTAGATAGCCAAGTCTTTATCACACTCAATAAATGCTCAAACAAGTCATCTTCGCGTAAGGGTAGAAAGAAAGAACACGAAATAAGTAAACGCGCCCGGAAAACCTCACTTCAAAGCCAAATAAGACATACCGTACAAAAACCCCATAGTCAACTTTGTTCAACCATCAATTCAAGCCGTGACATAATATTCTCCGTGAAAATGTATACACCAAAGTATCAAACCTCATAACGTAATGAATCTCAGCATCATACCAAATCTCATCATCAAATCTTATGATCATCAAATCTCTTCAACAAATCTCATTTTATCCAAGTCTCATATAATCCAAATCTTGAAAAGCCCATCCGACCCAATCATGTGTACGGCCCAAACTTGGTTACTTGTAATAATCGAGGTCCAGTCCATGAAAATCAATCCAATCATCCAAGTTAAAGCCCATGATAATACAAGTCCAAACTTCCCACATTCAATTCCATGTCCAGTCCAAATCCAATGGTAGAAAATCTATTAATGGTTCAACGACCCATGGAAAATAATACCCGATCCATATCCGTTTATCAAGAAAATTAGATCTAATAACCCATCCGATTAATGACTCATGTCAACATATAAGCCCACGTCAATCAGTTAGCAAAAATGAGTTCATATATCGTATCCAATAATCCCACAGCCCATGAAGAAACTTAACCCGTGTTAGAATTATTTCTCATGTCCAATCTATTTCTAACCAAGGCCCATGTCCAAATCCCTTCGATCCAATAACCAAAAAAAATACTTGGCATATAAGATTTTCCCTAATTTCCTGGGAGTATAAAAAGTCTACTTACTCACACATAATCCTAATACTTATAATCATTCTTTCAAACCATAATTCCTCTTAAACCAGTAATCCGCCCCCTCCTAAATATTCTCTTCTCAAACCAAATTGACGCATCCAAAGTCATCAAACTCAGATCCACCTGGTGATTCTCCAACTGGTGATTCGGATGCCATTCTAGCTTACAAAAAGGTTTTGGATGCTCTTACTCAAAAGCATCTGGGCCAGAACTTTCTTTCAAGGCAACCAGTACTAACTCAGTTAATACTGGTAATGGAGCTGTTAATTCTGGCATGCCTGATCAACCAGTACATGAAGTTATGACTACCAGTACTAATCATGTTAGGATCATATTTTATGTTGTTTGATGATTCGGGTGGTCTAGGATGATGATAATACATGAAAGCCATTGTAGAGAGATAAAGAGATGAGAGGGTGTTCTTTAGAGAGAGAAAGTAAAACAAAAAGAAAGGTTAGATTAATGAGAAGCACCACCTCTTCCCAAGTGGGAAGAGGCTTTTATAGTTACAAACTAAACGTCCTCCTTCAAATTGTGGATCAGGCATACAGTGGGTAAAGACCCGTTCGTCCTCCATGGTGTTGCACTAAACTAATATCTAACTAATAAACTAGTAAATAACGTAATGTCTACGAGCTAACATATGGTAGACAATAATTGGGGTGACCGACACTTCCATATGGATTTTACAAATCCTAACAATCTCCCCCTAAGGGAGGTCACCCCATTAAATACATTTTGCATCCTAGCATTCTATCTTTGTCTTTAGTTCTGAGCTCATAGACTTCAATTCTTCAATATCAGCATTCTTTGTGCTTTAGCAGTGATTCTGCAAAGTCCAAATACTTTGTACTTTTAGTGGAGGTCTTTAAGCTGATCCACGAGTAGATGATCCTTTGAGCCAGGTTAGAGATCATCAGCCATAGTAAATATCTGACTCATCCATTGTTGTATCGCATTCATGTGAAGTAGTGACTTTTGGACCGACATGCTCACACTTTCTGGATCATGACATCTTTTCATAAGAGTAGCGGAAGCTTCGTTGGTTCATGATATTTACAGCAGCGTAGCAGAAGCATAGTATGAAAACATCAGAGCCAGGTTATATAGATATGCACTTGTCATGATTTTTTTAAGCATGATTGCTGTGAGCATTCGGTTATGGATTGACTCCTCAATTCAGATTAGCTGCAACCGTCAGGAGTTCCTGCAAACAACAGTTAGCAATAAAGCGCACAAAAGTGTCTTTGATCACTTTCGTTGAATGGGGTTGCAAGAATTACGGTTCCCTATTGATCAGGACAAGTACTGCCTGTGATCAGGTAGAATTCCTAGAAATCTCCTTAATAGGGTTTCGCAGTTTGATCAAGCCATTCTCAAATTGGAGCATCCTAAAGTAGGCAACAAGGAGTGAGTGAACCAGCGAAATGAGATTCACTGATTGATGATAAGATGATTTGAAAAACAATCGCGTACTTCTTAGAAGAAAGCGTTTTGCAATACGACGAAGGTTTTATGAGAAAGATCAATTTTCAATCAGAAATAATTTTTATATTTGAAACATGAATACACATTCGATGTGCTAGAGAAAAGAGTAGATTTGCACATCGAAAGATTTTTCGAAAGTATTTGTCAATTCATTTCCTGGACCAAGATTGATTCAAGAGTGAATTGCCCCATTGTTTTTATCCAGTTGTCACAAGCTTGATTCTTAGAGAATCTCACATGTCACCCACCACGAGCTTGTTTGCTATTGGGTCTAGAAGGATTTCCATCTTCATCGTGAATGTTTTAACATATCACTCGGATGTTCTGGCAATACCATGCGGATAATGCGTAGGACTCTCAATATATAAACTTACTTTCCATATTGTGTGAAACAGCAAGTCTTCCTTAATTTTGTGTCCTAATGAGATTTTATGTGACGATATCTAGGCTCTAGACTCTATTGTGCACATTTGGTTTCCTATATCGGAGACTAAGGAGAGGGTCTCCTTCTTCAATATTAACTATCTCTAAGAGAAAGTCAATAGATAATGTAGGTTCCCCTTGAGAATGTAACAAATTCTTTTAAGAGAACTTGAGTAGCTTGGGAAGTTTGGTGCAGTGCGTCACTGGGTCCATGACGTCTTGTCTTCAATACCGGTGTTACCTTAGTAACCACCAGTAGCATATGAATTGAACCCGGTTTCTGCCCTAAGGTTGAATTATTGGAGGGCTATTTCTTTTCACCCTTTTCACATTTATTTCTTTTTCATTCTTCAACCCCTTTAGTGCTTACCAAGACTTCATTACTAGAACCTTGTTGGGTTTGTTCCAGTACTAGCTCTCTCTCAGTCGGCACTCTTCCTATATTCCCATTTTTCTCCTTTTTCAATATACCTAAGGACTTCTACACTATGTAGTGGATTGTCCCTGGGTAGATCCCTCCGGTTCTAGCGGGATCGAGGGAACTAATACCTAAACTTACCGTCCTTATAACTCCAATACATAAAGTAAAGTGGTCGGTCTTGTGGTATAGTTCTTTCCTTGTTGAAACCAATTGAAAAATCATTTGGAAAAAAATCAATCAAGGTACTTGTGATATAATATCAAAGCATTTTGTACCTTAATTGTTTTTTATAATTTAGAAATTCTCCCCCTCAACATGTGCATATGATTTAGAAATTGTTTAGCACATGGAGGCAAGAGGACTTTAAAATATTTTGTTGATCAAAATTTCTATGGAAAAAGCCTTTTGATTTTCTTGGTAAATTCTCCCCCTTAATATGTGCTTTGGTTATTTGAAATCATTTAACACATAGAGGAAAAAAGTCTTTGAATTACTTCCACGATCACACTTGTTATAGAGAAACCATTAGAAAATCAATCAAGGTACTTATGTTAAAACATGGAAGCCTTTGTACCATGATAGTTTATTTTCTTTTGAAATGCTCCCCCTCAATATGTGCATCAATTAATGAAAGCGTTTATCACATATAGGAGAACAGCCTGCACTTTGAATCAAAATGATCACCTTTTATCAGATTTCATAATTAAATCACAAATTCTCCCCCGATCAAAAATATCAAACCCTTTGAGATTTTGGATCTCAAGTGATTGAATTAGGTTTAGAAAATATGGGAGAAAATGTGCCTTGTTTAAATTCTCTTCTGGTTTTTGGATAAATGCTCCTCCTCAATCATGTGCATCATGTATGTGAAATCATTTGGCACATGGAGGCAGGAGTGCTTTTGAAACAGTCACCATTTAATCAGATTAGAGATTTAAATCACGATCTCTCCCAATTTTAGACGTGGCATGAATTAATTTTGAAAATAACTGATAAGGACCAATTTTAGACTTTAAAGATTGTTAGTGTCATGTATGATAATTTTAAGAGATCTTTAGTTAAAAGAAAAACTTTCACAATCAAACAAGAACAAAAAAAATTTCATTTTGAAAGATCTTTGAGTTTTAAAGAAAATCATACCATGACATAACATTAAATCTTTAGATCACCACTTTATTTCGTACAAATGGACTTGTTAGATGAAATATCGTTTGAAAATATTTAATTTGAAATCACTTAGGATTTGACAAAATAAAGTCCGGTTGATTTTCAAAACTTTGAGTCCAATTTATTTTCAAACAACATTTTTCCATTTTGAGAAATTCAAAAATGGTATCATCACTATTTTTCCTGCACAAAGATACGTTAGGTGGTTAAGCTGCTTCTGTTGTTGC
Organism: Chrysanthemum makinoi; assembly: GCA_910596185.1. Classification (NCBI taxonomy): domain Eukaryota; kingdom Viridiplantae; phylum Streptophyta; class Magnoliopsida; order Asterales; family Asteraceae; genus Chrysanthemum; species Chrysanthemum makinoi. Next base: position 312,818,800 of record OU343223.1, on the reverse strand, counting down.
TGTTAGAGTGAAAGAAAACCATCTGCTGGAGCAGTGAGACCTCTGAAGTTGTATATATCATGCCAACTATCAATAGAGATCCAATTAAGTTCCGTTCCTTCTTTTGTCGACCCAAGATATAGTTACCCATTCCTTTCGGCATCCAATCATCTGCTTTTCTGGGATCCGGAGCGGGAACATTCTTTTAAACCATGTAATCTGCATACGTTAGTGGACATACATATAGATATATGGTGGTCGACAACACCCAAACAACAATTGACTAATAAAAGTCAATCCAACATATCAATCAGATCATAGAAAGGCATGAGGATTATGTGTTCATCAAAATCTAATCATCTAAACCTAGCAATCATATCCTAGACTCCTAGTCCTTCAACGTAGGCAAACATATTTTTCTGTTAAGTATATAGGATAGTTAAATAAGCCCTTTAGATGATATAAATTTGAAAACATTCTCCCCCTCAATCAATGACTCATTCTAAGAAAAATTTAAGAACGCTGAAGTCATTGATTGAGTTTTCAAAATTTATGAAAACTCTGATACTGATTGATTTTTCAAACAACTCATTTTCCACCAATTTGACAAACAAATATTTTTCTGAAGAATTTTAAGAAAGAAAAACATTTGTGTAGGAACAGCAGTCCTTCGACATGCTTTCCTCATTTTGATTTTAGATAAGTGCATGAATTTATGAAAATTGTTTTAGCTCAGCACTTTCCCTTTTGAAAAGCGGGTTGCATATATGAAATAATAGAAAAACATTGTTTAAGCATGGGTCACAGTATGAAACAACTCCAAGCCATAGTTTTAGACATGTTTTAAAAAAAATATTTATACCTCCTACTCGAACATCATCTAAAGTCCCGTGCTATTATTGAATGACATTTCTAAGACCGTAGATGTTATCGATATCAGAATACATGTCTTGAGAAAACAATATTTTTGGTATTTTTCAAGTTTTCTGATTTTTATGGATTTTTGTTGGTTTTATATTTTTCTATTTTCTTTTGCTAGTTTTATATTTTTGTATTTTGGTTTTTGATAAATATTTACAAAGAAGATGATATAGTTTAAAGAGGATGATGATACGAGTACCGAGATAAGGATACCGATCAGCATGTTGTGGAAGATAGAAATCAACATCTCTTAAACTTTCACCACCAAAGCTTCTGAGGCTCCAGAATAGTCGTCAGAACTTTGAATCTTCTGAAAGTGAGACTTTGGTAGCTTCCCCCCAAACCGAAAATCTTCTTCTTGAGCAGATTCTAGGCTGTCTTTCAAGCTTGGATTAGCCAAGTGCACAAAGAAGCACACCATATCATCGATCTTGCTGCTCCTTTTAAGAATGATTATCGAGATTCTTCGTTCGGGGTATCATCAAAATAGAAGAACAACATCGTATCATCCCACGCTTAAATAACTCTTCTCATATTTCTTTTCCACTAATGTCTAAAGCGATGCATACCAAAAGGTGTCAAGAGACCATTTCCCTCAAATAGTTGAATTGATGCAGCCAGTCTCTTTGAATAGAGTTCAAGAACCCGAAGTACACATATACCCGAAGAAAGAATTGTCGATAGCACCGAAGTAGCAGATTGAGTCACTGATCATCTCTGCGGATATCAAATACGGAATAAATCATTAAGTCCGATCACGTGAATCACTGAACATCCCTCGAAGTACACATTTCTTTCCCCTGATGATAGTGTATGAAGCTCAAGAACCCGAAGTACCCAAATCCTCAAAGAAAGAATAACCGATAAAATTGAAGTAGCAGGCTGAATCACTGATTATCTCTGCAGATGTCATCTCCAGAATAAATGATTAAGCTCTTACGTGAAACAGCATTGCATCCCCAATGTACACATTTCTCTCTCCTAATGATTGCAATAACATCGAAATCATCACTCTATGAGGTTGGAATAAGAACATTAACGTACCACGAGTAAAGTTGTGCGTTTAGATGTTTGACTCCTTCCCTGGTGATTGCAATCTGATCGAAATCATAACACACTTGTGTACCTCTTTTATCATCAGAAACTGTCTCTTACATCTCTTCCCCCACGTAGTTGGAATAATACACCAAAAGCCACGAGATACAATGATTTTCTCTGTGGTAATGACCTTTGTCTTCCTGGAATAACTTCAATCAGGTAGAAGTGTTAAGTTCATCATGTGTACTTGTTGTGATTTTGATGTGTGTCTCCTTCCCCTTTGCTGGTTTTGATAGTTCAGAATCAGCAACACATTGTAAGCCCAAATACTCGAAATCTTTTGAGAAGAACACTTGGAATCTTGTGAGAATCAACTTGTCGACGAATAATGTGAGCAAATCTAATTAGGGATTAAATCTTGGCTTTTCAATCTCCCCCCAATTAGTGCTCACCTAATTTGACAATCTTTCGATAAGTGCCCCGATTAAGAATAAGTCTTTTGATAATCAAATGCAACTGGTATTTAGTCTTCTAATATACAGCCGAAAATGTAGAACAGACTGTAGACTCGACCTTCTTCCAAATTGTCCGTTTGGGGAATAGAAAGTTAACATCTTCATATCACCAAATGCATTCCAATTAACTTACATATTGAAAATCCCCTTAACTCAAATCCCTCACATCAAACAAGAACGTAAAGATGTTCATCAAGGAAATCGACCAAGAATGGAAGCACTTTGTCATTAATCACATCAGCCCGTGAGAAGATGTCAACCAACGGCTCTTAGAAGAAACTCCATGTGAAGATGACCCGATAAGAAGAAGCTCGGTTCTTACATGAGTTTGGAGCCGTATGACCATTTATTCTCCGATGTCAATCAACATGTAGTAAGTTCACACTTCTTCTCCCCATCAAGAATTGCATACAAAGTTGCCATTCTTGAATAAACAAGTGAGTATTATCCAAATGTATTCTATTCACACTTCTCCCCGAAAAACTGCATATGATGTCGCCATCGCCATTATAATTGAGCAAGTGGAATAAAAGTACTAGCAACGGTAGTTCGGTTCACTTGATAACTTAGCGTGCATGGAAAAAGCATGAAGCATGTTGATGAGAATGGTCATAATTGAGAAGATTTCTCTTCTTCTGAAGACAAAGCGCACTGAAGCGTACACTTTTCTTTTCTTTGAGGAACGAGGTTTGAACAGAAGTATTCAAACGTCATTAGCAAGAAGATTTCTCTTCTTCAAGATAAAGCGATGAAACGTACACTTTTCTTTTCTTTAGAGAATGAGGTTTGAACAGAAATATTCAAACGTCATAAAGAAGATTTCTCTTCTTTCAAAGATAAAGCGCACTGAAACATACACTTTTCTTTTCTTTAGAGAACGAGGTTTGAACTGAAGTATTCAAACGTCATCTCTCTCTTTACTACTAATCTTGGCTAACTTATTATTAACCCCATTATCATTCATTAGGCTCTTTGTCATGACAGCTGATGGAGAAAACCCAATATGATAAATTTGACACTGAAGTAAACTAACCCGAACTTGTGATTTAAACTTGCACCAATGTGACTAAGAGTGGCGAAGAGAGTTCATGCCCCTTTGAATCCCTAAGTACTCTATACTCTTCACCCAACCAACCATCAAGTATAATACATACATCACCTCTTGAAAATCCACAATTTAATGTGACACTGAACACTACAACGTAACTCCTTAAAGTGATAGTTAACCAGGTCTTTGTCCATCCACCCCGACTGCTAGTAACAAGATTTCTAAGTCTTCGTCATTGTAAATGTTAAAAGCTTGAACAAGGATCTCGAAGAATCTTCATCCAACCATCCCCGATACCTTCAGATACCAAGAACACTCGCCCATGAAATTTCACTTCAACCTCAAATAAATAATAATGAATTAACGCCGTTGTCACATATTGTGGTTAAAAGCCCAGATCTAGCCTTTGTTGACGTTTTAAATGATCTTTGATAATGGTTTCATCCCGAACTTAGTTAAATAAACATAACCCTCAGAAAACATTAAAATAACCAAACTGCCATGATGAATATCCAAATAATCATCCAATTCATGAAGTACACCCTTTATCCCTTCTTCGAAGTAGAAACTATAGTACCAAAATCAGATATGATTCAGAAATACACTTTCCTTTCTCCAGGATGGATTCATCATCACGGGATTTTACAATTCTATGGTTTAACCGAGAAATAGATTCTTTCGCGGGATTTTACAAAACCAAGAATACACCGGGAGATAGATCCGGAAATGCACTTTACTTTTACTAGGATGTTTCCATTGTCACGGGATTTTATGAATCTATGATTTAAAACGAGAAATAGATTCTTTCGCGGGATTTTACAAAATCAAGACTAAACCGTAAACAATGTCAGTTTGAATGTGTAATGACAAATTTGGTTTCAGTGATTATTTGTTTTAGTGGAACATGCAGCGATTCATCAACAATTATTCTCCATCATCAACAATTCTTCTCCCATATGTAGAATACTTCACAAACCATGCTAAGTAAAGTAGTATGCACTACTTTCCCCTGGAGGTTGACCTTATAACATCAAAGTACACGTTTCTCCCCCATGATGGTTTCGAACTTTTGGAAGCATCATTAACGTGTACAACCATTTGCACGAGAAGTTCTTGTCATAAGCAAACATCTCAAAAAATCATGAATAACACTGAAGATTCTTGAAAGATTTTGCGTAGACTTTGAAGTATCATTAACATTCTCAGAGTGTCGAATATCCCATGAGAATTGCTGATCACATCACATCCTTTAAACACTTTAGTAAACACATCATCCACGTATTCTGTCGGCAATTGCTGTGACCACTTGGAGAAGTAAACCCGATATACCAAACTTGAGCATGAAGTGGAATTCCCTAAATTTGCTACTTAAGCTTGTATTAATCCTTGTGGAAAATAAATGGTGTACCAAATGTACAAAACCTCTTGACGAATCCTCAACTGCATGAGACACCGAAAGTGTTGCTATTTTGTAGGTTAAGTGAGAAAGAATCACTAAAGTAACTAGATAGCCAAGTCTTTATCACACTCAATAAATGCTCAAACAAGTCATCTTCGCGTAAGGGTAGAAAGAAAGAACACGAAATAAGTAAACGCGCCCGGAAAACCTCACTTCAAAGCCAAATAAGACATACCGTACAAAAACCCCATAGTCAACTTTGTTCAACCATCAATTCAATCCGTGACATAATATTCTCCGTGAAAATGTATACACCAAATTATCAAACCTCATAACGTAATGAATCTCAAAGATCATACCAAATCTCATCATCAAATCTTATGATCATCAAATCTCTTCAACAAATCTCATTTTATCCAAGTCTCATATAAACCAAATCTTGAAAAGCCCATCCGACCCAATCATGTGTACGGCCCAAACTTGGTTACTTGTAATAATCGAGGTCCAGTCCATGAAAATCAATCCAATCATCCAAGTTAAAGCCCATGATAATACAAGTCCAAACTTCCCACATTCAATTCCATGTCCGGTCCAAATCCAATTGTAGAAAATCTATTAATGGTTCAACGACCCATGGAAAATAATACCCGATCCATATCCGTTTATCAAGCAAATTAGAACTAATAACCCATCCGATTAATGACTCATGTCAACATATAAGCCCACGTCAATCAGTTAGCAAAAATGAGTTCATATATCGTATCCAATAATCCTACAGCCCATGAAGAAACTTAACCCGTGTTAGAATTATTTCTCATGTCCAATCTATTGCTAACCAAGGCCCATGTCCAAATCCCTTCGATCCAATAACCAAAAAAAATACTTGGCATATAAGATTTTCCCTAATTTCCTGGGAGTATAAAAAGTCTACTTACTCACACATAATCCTAATACTTATAATCATTCTTTCAAACCATAATTCCTCTTAAACCAGTAATCCGCCCCCTCCTGAATATTCTCTTCTCAAACCAAATTGACGCATCCAAAGTCATCAAACTCAGATCCACCTCCCACCATTTCAACTTCATATCTCTCAAATCTTTGAACTTAAACTTGTTTCTAATCTTTTATCCTTTGACGCCACAGGGATGGCTTGATGCATAGAGAAAAAGGACTCGTCTTCTAGGTCTAACGAAACGGGTATGATTACACTGTCTTGATTCAGAATCAACTTATTTGTTGAGACCAGAAACGAAAAAATAGGATTAAGAGAATAAAGAAGGTTGTTATTACTATAATCTTTTAGATTCATATATATAAAGGACAGGTAATACTTCTCATAGATCGATGAAGAGTCATCCTTTTTCGTCTTATAGGCCCTTGGTCTTGATATACTTTGTGTAGCACACGACTAAAGAATAATCTGAGATCTCTTAGAGCCTTTTACTTTTCAGTTTATTCCTAATTAAACACGTTTCTTTAGATGTATTCTTTTAGAGTCTGAGACATGTATATGTGATGATAAGGGTTCACCTTAAAAAATCTATAAGAGATTGGAAAAACAAGGTTGAACCTTTCTGAGATCTTATCGATCTTTATGTTCAAGTGTCGAGTCATTGATCTGTGATGTGTGTATCTCCTTTTGATTTTATGTTAGAACAACGATTCAATTATGAAAGGAGATCAAACTGAGGTCAACGAGTGTTATTATTTGTTTTACGTTTCCACCCAAATATAAGAAGGAAAGAAAACCGTTTGTTTTCTTGTCTTTTTCTTGATGAGATTCGGATATAAAAGAGAAGATAATCTTCTAAAGACCGATCTACGATGAACTTTCTTGTGGTGATATGGATCTGAAACAGGTCATAGAAATCTTTTAGCCACAAAAACAATGAATCTAATATAGTTAATCCTTTTGAGTTTTGATACTTGGTAGATGTAGATGAGATGGTTGATAATGTATATGATGATGTTAGTGAAGTTTGTTGATCTTGGCTGTGATGTAGTGGTAGATAGATTCATGTGGTTGATTGATTGCCGACTGATGAATGTTGTATGATTATGTTGATGCATGTTTTGTGATTATATCTGATGATGTTAGATGATATGATTGAATCTGTTGTAGGAATCTGTAGTATGAATTTGTGGTTGATGTTGTATGAATCTGTGATTTTGACTTTTGTGATGTTTGTAATCCGCTTTAGAGTAAAACCGTTTTAGATCTTTTCTTCTTATCAAAATGCACAAGGGTATAGACCAAAACACAGTCATGTTTTATCAAACCGCAGCTTTTGTGACAAATCGCACTTATCATTTCATCAAACCGCTTCCATAACCAAACCGCATATCATTATTCAAAACGCTTTGATATTTTAACTCCAAACCGCACCAAGTCTTTGAGTCAAACCACACAAAACTTTGTCATTCAAAACGCATGTTCAAACCGCATCAAGTGGTGTCAAACCGCTTACTTATTTCATCAAATCTTAGTCTCGAGTCAAACCTCTTCTTGTGTCAAAACGCAGTAAGTTTTCAGAGTCAAAACGCATCTTTTTCCTTCAAAACGCATTCCCATAAAAACTCTTTAATGTCAAACCACATTTTGGAGTCAAAACGCATTAAGCATCAAACCTCTTTGGAACCAAACCGCAACTGATTCATTGACTCTGGACTCTTTCAATATCAAACCGCATTGAAGAATTTGACTCCAAACCTCACCTAAGAACAACTTCAAACCTTATTCACATACTGCTTACAAACCGCAGTCACGAACATACATAAAGACTGTTTAGAAAATGAGATTTAAGAAGTGACTTAAAACCAGTTTATAATGACAAAAAATCTGCTCATAATCACGGATTCATCAACGACATTAAAACATAAACAAACACGTATCAAACATCACGTAAACTATATCAACCACACATCAAAACACACTAACTAAAACCTTGAGTCAAACCGCATTTAAACAATGGACTACACTTAAAACCAGATTCAAGTAACATCATAACCACATCAAAACTGCATCAAGCATCACAAAAACTAGTTTCCAAACACCGTACGTGACAAACCGCATACAACAAAAACCCCACCAACCGCATCAAAAGTCACTCAAAAAGCCATACGAATCATCAAGAACAACACAAGCTGGCTCTGATACTAATTGTTAGGATCATATTTTATGTTGTTTAATAATTCAGGTGGTCTAGGAAGATGACAATACATGAAAGCCACTGTAGAGAGATAAAGAGATGAGAGGGTGTTCTTTAGAGAGAGAAAGTAAAACAAAAAGAAAGGTTAGATTAATGAGAAGCACTACCTCTTCCAAAGTGGGAAGAGGATTTTATAGTTACAAACTAAACGTCCTCCTTCGGACTATGGATCAGGCATACAGTGGGTAAAGACCCGTCCGTCCTCCATGGTGTTGCACTAAACTAATATCTAACTAATAAACTAGTAAATAACGTAATGTCTACGAGCTTACACATGCTAGACAATAATTGGGGTGACCGACACTTCCGTATGGATTTTCCAAATCCTAACAAATCTAAATAATACTGGTAGTGTATTTGTTAATTCTGGCAAGGCTGATGATGATTTTTATGAATCAGCAATGCCAGAACTTAACATCTTTGATAAGCATGCTGAAAGAATTTTTGAGAGGCTTCTTATGATGAAGGAGGAGTTACTGACTTCAGAAATCTACCCACAGAGGTGGATGTCAGTCCTATTCCTACACTTAGGATCCACAACATTCATCCACAAATTCAGATACTGGGTGATCCTAAGTCTACTGTGCAAACAAGAAGCAAAGTGCAGAAACAATCTAAATCTCATGCACCTATTGGCTTTATTTAGAAACAGCAGAGGAACAACCACAAAGACCACCAACACTGTCTTTTTGCTTGCTTCCTTTCTCAGAAGGAACCCACCAAAGTAACTAATGCACTTACAGATGAAAGTTGGGTGGGGGCAATGCAATAGGAATTACTGCAGTTCAAGCTACAGAAAGTTTGAGTTCTGGTAGATCTACCTTCTGGTGCAAAGGTGATTGGTACTAAATGGGTCTACAGGAACAAGAAAGATGAAAGAGGTGTGGGGGTCAGGAACAAAGCAAGACTGGTGGCCCAAGGATACAAACATGAGGAAGGCATTGACTATGATGAAGTATTTCCTCCTGTAGCTCGCATTGAAGATATCAGGCTCTTCTTAGCCTTTGCTTCCTACATGGGCTTCATAGTCTACCAGATGGATGTGAAGAGTGCCATTCTCTATGGCACTATAGATGAGGAGGTTTACGTTGCTCAACCTCCAGGTTTTGTGGATCCTGCTCATCCTAAGAAGGTGTACAAGGCAATCAAAGCCTTGGATAGTCTACATCAAGCTCCCAGAGCTTCGTATGCTACACTCTCAAACTTTCTTGAGAACCATGGATACAGAAGGGGAACCATTGACAAGACCCTATTCATTAAGAAGGACAAGAAGGATATCATGCTAGTTCAGGTCTATGTAGATGATATCATCTTTGGTTCTACAAACAGGTCTTGGTGTGAAGAATTTGAGGGCCTTATGAAAGGCATATTTCAGATGAGTTCTATGGGAGAGCTCACATTCTTCCTCGGATTGCAAGTCAAGCAGAAGCCAGATGGTTTGTTTATCTCTCAAGACAAGTATGTTGTTGAGATGCTGAAGAAGTTTGACTATGCCAGTGTGAAGACTGCTGTGACACCAATGGAGACCAAGGTGGCATTAACAAAGGATGAGGAAGCTGAAGATGTGGATGTACACTTGTACAGATCCATATTTGGTTCCCCCATGTATCTAACTGCCTTTAGGCCTGATATTATGTATGCGGTTTGTGTGTGTTCTCGTTTTCAGGTTACACCCAAGACTTAACATCTTCATGCTGTGAAGAGAATCTTTAAGTACCTTAAGGGCAAACCCAATTTGGGCTTATGGTATCCTAAAGAGTCATCTTTTGACCTGAAAGCCTATTCAGATAGTGACTATGTTGGGGCAAGTCTTGACAGGAAATCCACAACTGGTGGATATCAGTTCCTTGGCAGGAGACTCATTTCATGGCAGTGCAAGAAGCAGACTATTGTGGCTACATCAACAACTGAAGTTGAGTATGTGGCTACTGTAAATTGCTGTGGACAAGTCTTATGGATTCAGAATCAAATGTTGGATTATGGTATTAATTTCATGAATACATTAATCCATATTGATAATGAAAGTACTATCTGTATAGTAAAGAACCCTGTTTACCACTTTAAAACTAAACATATTGAAATCAGGCATCATTTCATTAGAGATTGCTTTGAAAAGAAATTAATTAGAGTGAAAAAGATTCACACACATAATAGTGTAGCAGATTTATTGACCAAAGCCTTTGATGGACCAAGATTTAATTTTCTGGTGGTCAATATTGGGATGATGAACCCATAGCTACTTTTAAGGGGAGGATAAATGTAAAGTTTGTTCTAGGAGACTTAATATTAGTTAAATCTGTTAGGCATATTAGTTAGTTCGAGTAGTTAATCCTAGTAGTTAAAACTGGTAGTTAATTCTGATAGGTTTCGAGTTAAATCTGCTAGTTAAACCTGGTAGTCATAGAATTAATTTTGGTACCTGTTTGTTATTAATTCTAGTTTCCATAGATATTTGTATATTTTTCTTGGTTTTAGACTAATTTTTCCAGGAAAAGCAAGGATTCTCACAGATTGGAGATGTATGGAAGCTGTGCTAGTTGATGTGCTACAATTCAGAGTTAATTCGGGTGATGTCATTCTTAAGTCTGGTTGACCGTTTTTAAGTCTGGTAGTGCAAAAATATTACCGTTAGTGCTGGTCGAGGGAAAAACGATTTTTACTGTTTGAATAGTACCGTTACCTAATTTTAGGCGGTCAGAAGTATTTATATGGATAATTTTTATTTTTAGAATTCATATTTATCCTTTAATTACTTTATCCTAATCTTTAAAAGTTTAGATCTTTTCTTTCGATTAAGTCTCCTTACCAGCACTAAACCCTAATCGCGCCGCACTGCCAGTACTTTAATTAACATAAAAGATGGCACAATTAAAGTTTGTAGACAAGCACAATCAAGTGGGATTTCTCAAGAAGCCTGCCGAAAGCACATGTTTCGAATCGATAGTGGATTTTTTAAAGGGCTCTCACATAAGGTATGCCCTCTCTCATAATCCACCTATCTATGATTCCTTAGTCAAATAGTTCTAGCAGTCTGCTACTGTCAGAACTCTTGCTGATGGGACACTAGAGTTACAGGAAACTATTGACACTTTAGAATATTCAATTACTGAGGAATTAGTCAGAAGCAAGCTTCAATTGGCTAATGCCTCAGGAATTTCTATGTTTCCTAATACAAAACTTTTTCAGGGAATGGAAAATATTGGATACCCATCTGATGGATCATTCACTTTTTGTAAAAGTCACTTTACACCACAATGGCGATTTCTTGTGCATCATCTTTTACATTGTATGAGCTCTAAAAGTGGTTGATGGGATGAATTTGGAAACAATATTGCTTATGCATTGGTCTGTCTCTCTACTGGCAGACTCTTCAATTTTTCTAAAATGATTTTTGATGCCATGGTTGCTAATGCCAATAATAAGAAAAAGTTTTTGATGTACCCATGATTTTTGCAAATGATTTTAAATGTTGAAACAACTAGCAAACACCCTTACATTGCTGCCTCTTTTCACTAAAAAGATTTTTGGTAATATGAAAAGGGGTTTTGAAGGGGTACACATGCCAATTTTTTCCTACATCAGTTCCAGTTCAAACTACTTTTGCTATATCTGCAACTCATGATCAACCAAAATCAAAACCAGAATAACCTGAGTTTGAACAGAGAACACCAACATCCCCACCACCTTCATCTCCAGTTCATGAGGAAGAACCACCCGTGATTCCTCAAACACAACCTCCAACACCCACTCCTGCAGTAGGACCCAACTCTTTATCTATGGAAGATCTACTTCAACTGGTTCCACAACTGATCTCAAGGATAGATGAATTGGAAAAGACTCTAAAGAAGACAAAGCAGACCTTGGGAACATCAGTTTTGAAACTTATTAAGAGGGTTAAGAAGCTGGAGGGTATTGTCAGGGAAAAGGGGATTTTTATCTCTGAATCAGAGGGTGATGAAGCTGAAAATTCTTCCAAACAGGGGAGGAATTTGCAGGAGGCTGGATCAGACTTTAGGACACCAACAAAGGAGAAATCCTCTGAGGAAACTAATATTAGTCCTCAAGGATTGGAAGCAGCATAAATTTTGGTAAAAGATCTCAGTCAGAAGAAATCCTTTAAGAAAAGACTGATAAAGAAGCTACAAGTTTTGGTGGTTTTGCTGAAGATAAGTCTGGTGCTGAAGTTAAGTCTGCTTTTGAAGAGGTTAATACTGGTGCAGACTTTAATACTAGTAGTGATAAGGAAGATACTGGTGGTGACAGAATTAGTTATGGTGCTGTTAATGTTAATACTGACGATGAGATTAAGTCTGGTGAAGAGCCTGTTACTTAAAGAGAAGGCAAAGGGATACTTGAAGATATTCTGGGCCAGTTAAAACCAAAAAGCAGATCATGGAAGAGGAAGCAAGTCTAGCAGAAATTGCAAGAATCCAAAGGGAAGATGCAGGTGAAGAAGCTAGGCTTGTAGCACAAAAAGTCAAAGATGATCTTATTGCAAAGAACTTGCAAGAGCAACCAGAATTAACTGAAGAACAGAAGAAAAGGAAAGCTAAAGTTCTGGAAGCTGCTAAGTTTTATACAAATGAAGATTGGGACACCATCAAAGCTAAACTTGAAGTAAACAGAGATATCCTAGCTGATATTGGTGCAGAAGACTATGCTAGGAAGATGGTGAAAATGGTAAATGAGAAGTAGAGGATTCTCAGAGAGCAAAGACAAAAGGAGAGGATGAGCAGACCCTTGACCAAAGGTGAGCAAAGGGAATATATGATCAACTACATCAAAAGTCAAGGAGATCCTAGCTGGAAGTTGGGCCAGTTAAGGAAATTGAAGGCTGATGAATTAAAAGCAGAATTTGAAAAAGTAGTGAAGCAAATTAAAAGCTTTACTCCAATGGATTCATAGTTGGAAGCTTCGAAGCTTAAAAGGCAGGGTTTTACTCTTTAACCAAAGGAAGCCAAGAAGCAGAAAGTTGCAGAGGTTGAAAAGGTTGCAAAGGTTGAAAAGGTTGCTGAAACAGAAAAGGTAGTAAAGAAAGAGGAGGAAGATGAAGTTCCAAAACCAATTGTGAAGTGGACAAGGAAAAAGTCTACTACAAAGAAGACTAATAAAAAGTATGATATCAAGGATGAAGTGGAAGCCTACGTGAAAGATAAGATTGATGAACCTTCATCAGAAGAGTTTACCTTTGGCTCCATTCCTAAAGGTTCAACAACTCCTGCTAAGGTTGTAAGGGTTCAGATCATCAAAACTGGGAACAAGGGTCTTTACCAGATAGTAAGGGAAGATTATACTGACACTATATATGTAAATTTTCCTGCTTTATTGAGTGATTTGTACAGGGATGATTTGAAGACTATGTACTAGCTGATGATGGAGAAGCATGGTGACAAGAGACCTGATGAGGAATATGAAAGAGCCCTCTGGGGTGACTTGAAGACCATGTTTGAGACACCAGATGCTGATGATGAAATGTGGAAGCTGGCCTGTCAAGAACAAGTGACCAGATGGAGATATTTCTACACTTGTTAGGTACAATGTTTGGAATTAGAAACTGTAATTGTTTATATGCTAACAGAAGTGGAGTATCCACTTTCAAACAGGATTTTGCAGGGCTATGCTTAAGAAGAAGCTGTAAGGTGAAAGAAAGGATGATGCATGCTATCAGCTTTTGAGGTTAGTTGAATCAAAAGCTCAACAACAATAATTTTAAAGTGTTTGAAATAATTTTCTTAGTGTTGTTGGGTATATTCTAAAAGTTGATAAGTAAAATGGTTTTGAGATGGTTTCACTTGGTGAAGATGCTCTGCATCAACACAACAAATAGTTATCAGTCCACCATGTCTAATCAACATAAGGGCTGGCTAATCCATGAGCAAATGGCTCTGGTAAAGATATCTCTGTAAGATATAGGATTTAAAAAACACATCAAAGCAAATACATATGGGGCGTACACAATGTTCAGAGAGAGAAAGTTCTAGAGAGAGAAAGGGGAGAGAGTTGGGAACTATGTGAAACAAAGAAAAATGGTATTGAAGCTCCAACCCTCTACCTTGGGAGGTAGAGGGTATTTATAGTGTCTTAGAAAATAACGCCACCTACGGGCTGTGGATCAGGCATACAGTGGGTAAAGACCCGTCCGTCCTCCACGGTGTTACTTAACTAAATACTAACTAATATTAAATGACTACGACTACGAGCTTTCTAACGATTACATATACTTGAGGTGACCGACACTTTAATGACTGGATTTTCTAAATCCTAACAATCTCCCCCTAAGGGAGGTCACCTCAATTTACAATGAATAAAAACAGATATTACATTTGATTGTTCTTGGATTCTTGTTTAAGTTCATTGCTCTGTAGCCCATAGTCTTTGATTCTTCATGTTTTGCATGTTTGGATAATTCAAGTGGAGGTCTTTAACTGATCCACGTGATAATGAGTTTTGAGCCAGCTTTGAGATCATCAGCCACCATATATCTCTGGCTACTCTATAGCATTGTTGCCATCATGTGATGTTGTGACATTGGACCGACATGCTCACATTCTGGATCATGATTTCTTTTCATCAGAGTAGCGGAAGCTTTAGTTGATTCATTATATTTGCAGCAGCGTAGCAGAAGCATGGAGTGAAAATATCAGAGTTGTTGATGCACTTATCATGATTTTGAAGAGAATGTGTTGTGTGAGCATGCGGCTATGGATTGACCTCTCAATTTTGATCAGCTGCAAACGTCGGGTGTACCTGCATACAACAGTTAGCAATAAAGCGCACAAAAGTGTCTTTGACCACTTTCGTTGAATTGAGGTACACGACCCACGGTTCTCCGTTGATCAGTACAAGTACTGCCTGTGATCATGTATAATTCCAAAGAATCTCCTTGACAGGGTTTCGCAGCTGCTCTAGCCGTTCTCAAACCGGAATGTCTCAAAGAAGACAACACATAGTGAGTGAACCAGCGAATTGAGATTCACTGATTGATGAAAAGAGATTTGAAAAACAATCGTGTACTGCTCAATATAAAGTGTTTTTGCAATACAACGAAGTTTTAAGGAAAATTAATTATCAATCATAAATACCTTTTATTTTTGAAATATTAATACACAGTAGATGTGCTAGAGAAAAGAGTTTTAAGCACAACTACCGGTTTTTCAAAGGTATCCGTCAATCCATAACCTGAACCAGGATTGATTCAAAATTTTGAATCGCCCCATTGTTTCTGTTCAGTTGTCACATGATTGATCTATTGGATAGATCTCACATGCCACCTACCAAGAGCTTGTTTGATGTTGGCTCTAGAAGGCTTTCCATCTTCATTGTGAATATGTTTGCATATCACTCAGATGTTCTGGCAATACCACAAGGATACATCGTAGGACTCTAAAAATATATTCTCTCTTTCCACATTGTGTGAAATAGAGAGTCTTCATTGACAGTGTTCTAATGAGATTTATTGATGATCTCGTGTCTCTAGACTCAATTGTGCACATTTGGTTCCTATGCCGGAGACTAGGGAGAGGGTCTCCTTCTTCAATATCAACCATCCCTAAGAGAAAGTAAACAGATAATGTAGGTTCCCCTGTGAGAATGAAACAAGTCCTTTTAAGAGGAACTTGAGTAGCTTGGGAAGATGTGGTGCAGTGCGTCACTGGTTCCATGACGTCTTGTCTTCAATACCGGTGTTACCTAGGTAACAGCCAGTAGTATATGAATTGAACCCGGTTTTTGCCCTAAGGTTGAATTATTGGAGGGCTATTTCTTTTCACCCTTTTCATATTTATTTCATTTTCATTCTTTAACCCCTTCAGTGCTTACCGAGACTTCATTACTAGAACCTTGTTGGGTTTATTCCAGTTCTAGTTCTATCTCAGTCCGCACTCTTCCCATATTCTCATTTTCTCCTTTTTTTCATCATACCTAAGGACTCTACACTATCTAGTGGATTGTCCCTGGGTAGATCCCTCCGGCTCTGGCGGGATCGTGGGAACGAATACCTAACCTAACCATCCTTATATCACCATACATAAAGTAAATTTGGTCGGTCTTTTTGGTATTGTTCATCAGCCATTGGAACCAATTGAAAACCATTTGAAAATCAATCCAGGTACTTGTGATATATTATCAAAGCATTTTGTACTTGAATCATTTTTGATATTTTAGAAACAGCTCCCCCTCAACATGTGCATCATAATTTTAAATAGTTTTGGCACATGGAGGCAAGAGGACTTGAAAGATTCGATTCTTTGATCAACAATTTCTAAAAGATATCAACATCACTTTCCTGATCAAAATTAGTACTTTTCATACTTTGTTAATAATATTTTAGGAAAGGATGTGGCTTTCAAAAAAAATTGCTCCCCCTCAATATGTGCATCGAGATTTGAAAGAGTTTTGCACATATTAGGGAAAAACTACACTTAGAGACAAATCAATCACGATTCAATTCTTTTTGGTTTGATATAGATGCTCCCCGTTAACATGTGCATGGAAAATTTGAAATCGTTTGGCACATGAATGGAGGAGAGCTTGCTAAACACTTATAAAACCAATTATCGAATTATCAGTTTAAATCCAATTTAAATCACAAATTCTCCCCCGATCACAATTTTCAAATAATTTGAGATTTGTAATCTTTATAGATTTAAATTGTTTTTGAATGCTTTTGAGAAGAATTGTGACTTGCTTATGAAAACATTTAACCTATAAGGATCAAATCTGAGACTTTAAACTCCACGGGTTAAACATGCTTTGATTATCTAATGAAAACATGGCATTAGCCTTGGTATTGATCCATTTGAGAAGGTTCAAAAGAATAGTTCAAGTGCTGCACTTCAAGTGATCTACAAACCTTTTCAATCATTCATTTAAACTTGGACCCTGCTTGACTACATGCCAATTGATTGAAAAATAACCTTTTTGATTTAACTAAAATCATTCTCTCCCTCAATCAATGACATAAGTTGTTGATTGAGAGATAGAGATTTTAACAGATGATAAGCCCGGATGATTTTTCAAAAATAGAGTCCGAGGTATTTTCAAAAAAAATTTGTTTTCATAAGATGACAAATATTTTTCAGAAGAATTATTAGAAGGAAAAATATTTGGAAAGGAAACATTTGTCTTTTTGGTGACAACCATTAGTATTTAGAATCAGAGCATGAGATTTGAAACATAAGATTAAGCATGGCTCTATTCTTTCCTTTAAAACACGGGTTACTGTCTGAAATAACAGTAAGCCACCATTTTTCTCCATCTCATTTTTTTTAACAATTTATGTACATTCGAACTTTATCTAAAGACCCGTGTCATTCTTCGAATGACAACACAAAGACCGTAGATGAAATCGAATAAAAAGATCAAAACAAAAATGACAATATTTTTATGAAAATTTTCAGATTTTTAAATTTTTATGGATTTTTTGAAAGTTTTATATTTTTCTATTTTCTTTTTGTCGGTTTTATAATTTTGTATTTGTTTTTGAAGAAAATATGTACAAAGAGGATAATTTAGTTTAAGAGAATGATGAAATGAGTACCGAGATAAGGATATCGTTCAAAGACGTTGTAGAAGAAAGAAATCAACATCTCTTAAACTTTCACCACCAAAGCATTCCAGGCTTCTAAGAAAATCATCTGAACATGAGCCTTTTAAATTTGAATCTTTGGTAGCTTCCCCCCAAACCGACAATCCTCATAAAAAGACCATTTCCCCCAAGAAGAAGAAGTGAAGCAAACAGTCTAATTGTATGAAGCTCAAGAACCCGGAGAAGATGACAACAACGAAGTAACAAGTTAACACGGATCATTTCTGCGGTTATCAAACCCGAAATGTATGATTAAGCCCGATCACATGATCCTGTTGTGCGTCCTCGATGTACACATTACTCTTCAAGTTTGAGCAGTTGTCTCTTCGGGAGAACAATATATCAACATCTTCATTTCACCAAATGCATTCCATTTATCTTCCATATTACTAATCAGCTCATAATGTACACAAGTACCCAACCAGAGTAGAAACAACGACATCACAGTAACTGGTTGAATCACTGATCTTCTCTACGGATGTCGACTCCGGAATAACTGATTAAGCTCGATCATGTGAACATGTTGTACGACCCTGATGTACACATATCTCTCTCCTCATGGTTGCAATCTCATCGAAATCATCATTACATTGTGTACATGAAGCACTAACCGGAAGCACTTTGTCATCAATCATATAGAAGATGTCGATAAGCAATATCATCTCACGTTCCAAATATTCTTCTTATATTTCTTCCTACTAAAGGCTGAGATAACACATACCAAAAGTATCCAGAGACCACTTCCTCCCAAATGGTTGGAATAATACATCCTTCCCCCAAATAGTTAGAATAATCTATCCTTCCCCCAAATAGTCGGAATAGCACACCAAAGGCTCTGAGTAAACACTGAGTTTCTCTACGGTTATGACATTTGTCTTTTGTTGGATATAAGTTTTCACATACACATCAAACCATTAACACAAGTGGGCGTATAAGTGGAATTCTAGAGAGAAAAAGTTAGAGGTTTAGGGAACTTAGTGAGAGAAAGTGAAAGATATTATTATGAGCTCCAACTCTCTACCTTGGGAGGTAGAGAGTATTTATAGTCTTACATAAATCGCCACCCAACGGGCTGTGGATCAGGCATACAGTGGGTAAAGACCCGTCCGTCCTCCACGGTGTTACTTAACTAAATACTACTAACCTAAATATAACTACGACTACGAGCATTCTAACGATTACATATACTTGAGGTGACCGACTCTTTAATACCGGGAATTTATAATTCCTAACAATCTCCCCCTAAGGGAGGTCACCTCAAACATATACTAAAATGACATTGAATACAATCAGATATTACATTAACAATTGATCTTGCATTCTTGATGTAGTACTTTGCTCCGAAGCTCGTAGTCATTGATTCCACACATTGCATGTTTGGTTAATCCAAGTAGAGGTCTTTTACTGATCCACGTGATAGTAAATTTGAGCCAGCTATAGAGATCATCAGAATCAAAGATCTCTGTGACATCCATTGTGGTGTTGGTATTATGTGATGTTGTGACATTCGGACCGACATGCTCACATTCTGGATCATGATATCTTCTCATCGAGTAGCGAAGCTTTTGTTGAATCATGATATTGGCAGCAGCGTAAGCATGGAGTGAAAATATCAGAGTCATTGATGCACTAATCATGATTTCTTTTGAGATGAAAGTGTTAGGTGAGCATGCGGCTATGGATTGACCGCTTCATTCGATCACCGCAAACGTCGGTGTACCGCATAAGACAGTTAGCAATAAAGCGCCGAAAGTGTCTTTGATCAATTTCGATGAATTGAGGTACACGGCCCACGGTTCCCCGTTGATCAAGTACAAGTACGCCTGTGATCGGTATAATTCAAGAATTTCCTTGACATGGTTTCGCAGCTGCTCTAGCTGTTCTCAAACCGGAACGTCTCAAAGAAGACAACACGGAGTGAGTGAACCAGCGAATTTACGTCCACTGATTGATGAAAAGAAATTTGAAAAACAATCGTGTATTGCTCAATAGAAATTATTTTTGCAATATAACGAAGGTTTTAATGAAAATCAATTATCAATCATAAAACACCTTTTGATTTGAAAAATTAGTACACGGTCGACATGCAAATGAAAAGAGTTTTAAAGCACAAAGACTGGTTTTTCAAAGGTATCCGTCAATCCATAACCTGAACCAGGATTGATTCAAAAGATTGAATCGCCCCATTGTTTCTGTTCAGTTGTCACATGGTTGATCTGTATAATAGATCTCACATGCCACCTACCAGGAGCTTGTTAGATGTTGGCTCCAGAAGGCTTTCCATCTTCACAGTGAATATGTAAACACATCACTGATGTTCCGCAATACCACAAGGATAATGCGTAGGACTCAAGATATAATCTCTTTCCACATTGTGTGAAACAGAGAGTCTTCATTGAAAGTGTCCTAATGAGATTTATTGATGATCTCGTGGCTCTAGACTCAATTTGTGCATATTTGGATCCTGTGTCGGAGACTAGGGAGAGGGTCTCCTTCTTCAATATCAACAATCTCTAAGAGAAAGTCGATAGATAATGTCGGTTCCCCGTGAGAATGAAACAAGTCCTTTTAAGAGGAACTTGAGTGGTTTGGAAAGTTGAAGTGCAGTGCGTCACTGGGTCCATGACGTCTTGTCTTCAATACCGATGTTACCATCAATAGCATATGAATTGAACCCGGTTTCTGCCCTAAGGTTGAATAAATGGAGGGCTATTTGTTTTCACCCTTTTCTCATTCAATTCTTTTTAATTCTTCAACCCCTTCAGTGCTTACCGAGATTTCATAACTAGAACCTTGTTGGGTTTATTCCAGTACTAGCTCAGTCTCAGTCTGCACTCTTCCCATTCCTCATTTTTCTCCTTTTATTATCATACCTAAGAACTCTACACTAACTAGTGGATAGTTCCTGGGTAGATCCCTCCGGTTCTGGCGGATCATGGGAACACATACCTAACCTTCTCGTCCTTATATCACCATAAATAATGGAAAGTTGGTCGGTCTTTTTGGTATTGTTCATCTGCCATAGGAACCAATTGAAAACCATTTGAAAAATCAATCCAGATACTTATGATATTTTATCAAAGCATTTTGTACCTGAATTGTTTTTGGTATTTTTAGAAGAAGACTTCCCCCTCAACATGTGAGTTAAGTATTTGAAATAGTTTTCCACACGGAGGCAAGAGAAAGAATTAACTTCTTTGATTACCATTTTCTAAAAAATATCAACATCACTTCCCTAATCGAATCAAGTAGATAAAGCATTTTGGGGAAGGATGAGGTTTTCATGATTTTGCTCCCCCTCAATATGTGCCTCGAGATTTGAAAAGAGTTTTGCACATACTAGAGGGAACCTGCACATTGAGATAAGTGATCACGTTTCAAATCATTGTGGTTTAAGTTAGATGCTCCCCCTCAACGTGTGCATGGAAAATTTGAAATCGTTTGTCACTTACGGGGAAGGAGAGCTTGTACATCCTTATAAAACCATTTACCGAATTATCAGTTTAAATCCAATTTAAATCACACATTCTCCCCCGATCACAATAATCAAATCATTTGAGATTTGTGATTTCTTATAGATTTAAATTGATTTTGAAAGCTTTTAAGGAGAATTGTGACTTGATTATGAAAACGTTTTAACTGATAATGATCGGATTTTAAGACTTTAAACTCCATTTATAAAACATGCCTGAATATCTTTTGAAAACAATTGAATGCCAAATAACTTTTTAATTTAATTGAAATCATTCTCCCCTCAATCAATGACATAGGTTGTTGATTGAGAGATTGATATTTTGACAAATAAGTCCAGATGATTATCAAAAATAGAGACTGAGTTATTTTTCAAAGCAGTTAGTTTTCAGCAGATAAATGATTAAAGAATCATAGCATGGAATTTTGAAAACATGAAAAAGTATGGCTCTGTTCTTTCCTTGAAAATGCGGGTGACTGCCTGAAATGACAATAAACCATTATTTCTCTTTCTCCCAAAAATATTTTTTGATTTTTGATTTTTGATTTTTTTTTTTTTTTTTTTGGAATTCGAACAACAT
Organism: Chrysanthemum makinoi; assembly: GCA_910596185.1. Taxonomy (NCBI): domain Eukaryota; kingdom Viridiplantae; phylum Streptophyta; class Magnoliopsida; order Asterales; family Asteraceae; genus Chrysanthemum; species Chrysanthemum makinoi. Next base: position 312,797,050 of record OU343223.1, on the reverse strand, counting down.
CTAAAGTCCCGTGTCATTCTTTGAATGACAGCACAAAGACCGTAGATATTATCGAACCGAGAAAACGCATGACAAAATGACAATATTTTTGAAGATTTTTCGAATTTTTCAGATTTTTATGGATTTTGAAGGTTTTATAATTTTGTATTTTGATTTTCGAATAGATATATACAAGAGATAGATGAAGATAGACCTTTACTCCTCGTCTTCCTCCTGAAGACGTTTGAGTGTTTCTGATTGAAGACTTTTCAAGCCTAGTCGAGGAAGTATGAACTCAAAACGTTCTCTTGGAAGAGCTTTGGTGAAGATGTCTGCTAACCGATATTCAGATCTCACAAAATAGAGTTCCACCACACCTTTTTCCACTTGTTTCCCGATGAAATGATGTCGAATGTCGATATGCTTTGCTCTTGAGTGTTGAACGTTGTTGCAAGAGAGAGCAATAGCACTTTTATTGTCACAGTACAGAGGGATTTTGTTGAATTCAAAGCCATAGTCCGATAATTGAGATCTCATCCATAAGACTTGAGCACAACAAGATGACATGGCTATGTATTCAGCCTCTGTAGAGGAAATAGAAGTACTCATTTGCTTCTTTGAAGACCAGCTCACAAGCTTATCACCCAAAAACTGAGCACCTCCAGACGTACTTCGACGAGTATCTTGACATCCTGCATGATCAGCATCTGCATAGGCTGTTAGTGGCATAGCGGTGTCCTTCGGGTACCATAGTCCCATATTGATGGTTCCTTGGAGATACCGAAAGACACGTTTAACCGCTTCAAGGTGCTTTTTAGTAGGCTTAGCCTAATATCTAGCACACATGCACACAGCGAACAAGATGTCTGGTCTGCTAGCTGTGAGGTACATCCGGGATCCAATCATGCTACGATATTTTGTTTGGTCTACCATGATCCCTGAGTGGTCCTCATCAAGTTTAGTACGTTCAATCATGGGAGTGTCAACGGTGTCACGTGATACAAATCCAAATTTCTTTAAAATTTCATTTGCATATTAAGATTGATTAATGAAAATGCCTCCGGGACTTTGTGAAATTTGTAATCCCAAGAAAAATGACATTTGTCCCATCATCGACATTTGAAATTTGGAACCCATTTCTTTTGAAAATCGATCACATTCATTGGGGTCAGTCGAGGCAAAGATAATATCATCAACATATATTTGAACGTGAATTAAATGTTTGCCTCACTTTCTGGTGAACAATGTCGGATCAACTGCTCCTTTTGCTTCCGGTCGATAGAAGAAACTTTGATAGCGTATCATACCATGCCTTTGGAGCTTGATTTAAACCGTAAAGAGCTTTCTTCAGACGATAAACGAGAGTAGGATGCTCTGGATTCACAAAGCCTTCAGGTTGGCTGACGTAGACAAATTCTTTAAGATCTCCGTTCAGAAATGCCGTCTTTACATCCATCGATAGACTACCATGTTCTTACTTGCAGCATTGGCTAAGAATATTCTGATTGCCTCGATTCGAGCCACTGGAGCAAATGATTCTTCAAAGTCTATACCCTCCTCTTGACGGTATCCTTTAGAAACTAATCGAGCCTTGTTCTTTAACACATCACCATGCTCATCAAGTTTCACTTTAAGATCCACTTTAGAGCAGTGATCATAGCACAATCTGGAGCAGGTACTAATTCCCATACATCAAGTCGATCAAACTCATGAATTTCTTCTTGCATGGCATTGAACCAGCAGTCTTCATCCATGGCGGTTTTAACATCTTTTGGTACGATCTTAGAGAGTACGGAGTTGAAGAAGCACCATAAGGCATCTGTTGCAAGTTGTTTCCGTGTGGATACAGGATGAGAGGGATTTCCAATGATGTTGTCCAATGGATGATCGTGAGTCCATTTACTGAGGTGTTCATGTGGCCGTGGTTGAGGGACTAAAGTAGCAGAGTCGATGTCTCCTGAAGAAGATGGTTCTGATGAAGATTCAGGAGCAAATACATTTTCAAATGGAGCATCTTCAGGAGTAGCAAAGGGATTAACTTCATCATTGATGCTAGAAACAGTTCCATGATGTACATTCGAAGATAGATGATTTGATGATGAGACAGAGTGATCAGCAACAGGCGCTTCTTGACTTAATGAGATTGAGACTGAAGGGTTGACTTCATTCATAGGGATAGGAGCAGCCTCTGTTGATGGATTTGACATTTCATCAGCATTTGTTTCATAGTGTTCATCAAACATAGGATCAAACAATTTCTTTAAATCATCTTCAGATGGAGGTACATATGGAGCTGTTGGAGAGGGATATGGTACAAGGGATGAACCAATGGGACTATTTTGAAGTGCGGGTCCGAATGGATTGTCCAGAGCCATAGGACCACTGCGATAGAAACTCTCTCTGACTATCTTTATCAACCCATAAGTAGACAATTTGAACCGGAACAAATGATTTCTCGACATTAATGCATTCTTCCTAAAGGTATACATGTAGAGACTGATCTGGAAGATTCACCACAAATGTCTTCGAGCGAATAAGGTAGTCATTTTCCTTAATGTTCATGTGGTTGATTTATAGCGTGCACAATGAGAGGAACAATAATCCGTAAAGATTTGGCAAAGGAATACCAAAGAGCGGATCATTATCCATGAACAACAATCCGTGAAGATTTGGCAAAGGAATACCAAAGAGCGGATCATTATTCATGAGTGCAACTGCAATATTATGATAATCATTATCAACGCCTTGAGGAATAACTGGAGATAGGGCTTTTTGAGTAGTCTGAGTTGTACTTCTTTGATGATGAACCAGTTGAGTCAATAGAAACCGGAGCATGAGCTTCAGAAGCTGGATGATCAACATTCGTCGAAGGTTGAAGGTACTCATCAAACATATCTTTGAAAAACAATGAATCCCAAACATTGATTCCCAATTATCCTTAGTAAGTGAAGCATTAGGCGTTGGAGGAGAGTCATCAAAATTCAAAACAATGAATCCCAGTTATCCTTAGTATATTCACTCATAATCAAAAAGAATATACACTCATCATCATCAAAAATAAAGTCGTATAACCATTATTCAAACATCCATCATCATGTAGTATATTCACTCTTCTCCCCCTCAAAAATTGCATCCGAAGTTGCCATTTTTGATTTAACAAGTGAATAAGAGTATACACCAATGAACATAGATCCACTTGATGATTGAATGAGCGTGGAAAAACATGAAGCTTGTTGATGAAGAATGTAGATGAGTATGGCCATTCATGAGAGAATTTCTCTTTAGCTGAAGATAAAGCGCACAGAAGATCGTACACTTTTCTTTTCTTTGAAGAACGGGGCCTGGAGTGATATCTGCAGACACCATTATGATGAAGAACGAGGCCTGAACTGATGTGAACAGACGTCATAATGATGAAGAACGAGGCCTGAACTGATGTGAACAGACGTCATAATGATGAAGAACGAGGCCTGAACTGATGTGAACAGACGTCATTGTTTAGAGCCCAGTCATATGTTTAGAGCCGCCCGAATCCAAATACCAAGGGACGATTTGTACGACCTGCTTTGGACAACAGACGAAGACAGAGAATTGGAAACATTGGATCCCCACGTGCTCATGGGGTCCTTTTGGTTAGCACAAACAATCTTTGAATCAGCAGAAACCCTAGGTGCAATGTCATTGTCACTAGGAGCTAAACTAGTAGAAGCATCAGACTTAGTCGAGGGACATTTTGTGCTTAATGGGATTATTCTACCAGTTGGCTTCCAAACCTTAACAGGCACTACTCTAGGCATAGTGGATCTAGTTAAGGGGCAAGGTTTGCCATTCGTGAATATTCGACCTGTTGGCTTCCACTGAAATCCTACATTGGTAAAAACCTTCCCTGTAGGTTTCCAGGATTTCTTAATCTGTTTCGCTCTCTAAACTTTCTTAACTGGGTTATGAATCTTAGACCTCAGAAATAACACATCACATTTATCATGATTACCAGAAATTAAACATTTTTTTTTGCATGTTTTGCGAAGCATAAGGCCTCGAATTAATTTTAGTAAGCTTAGAGCTAATACTAGAACTAACACGATTCTTTTTGTTCAAATCAAACTTCTTGTCCCTATGGTGTTCTTTCACTTCCTTATCATGAACACTTTTAGTTTGCGTAATCCTATCCTTCTTTGCATAGCTTCTAGGTTTTGACCCGCTAACTTTAGTGTCAATCTTAACATCTGTAGAAGTAACGATGGGAACATTACATGGCTTCACTACTTTCTGCATTCCTGGTCTAGAAGTGCTGGGATCTGAAATTCTAGGAGGCACATCACAGGTTGCTTGCTTGAATTTAGATATGGAACAAGACATATCAAGGGTCACATGCTTGGCTTTAGGCATAGAACGGATTTTCTGTTTGGCACTAGGCATAGAACAAGGCTTCACAGCTTTGCCTTTTTCACCTAAGGGTTTTGGACATGTTGCAATTACACATTCAAGCAGCTCTTGAGATCGTTTGGCCTGGAGGCAAGCAAACCTAATTTCACTATCAAGAGGTTTGTTAATGAAATCCTCTTCGACAATCTCACGGAGACATTCTAGACTATCCTTAAGGTGAGCACAGTAGTCATGAAAAGCATGTTCATTATTCCTAAGATGAGGAGGAATATATTTAACTGTCACAGTGTATTTGCAATCTAAGGGTGATTTTGAGACAACATTCTTATTGAAAACAAGTGGCAGTTTCCCATTTCCCTGACTTCTCAGATTCTCAATTTCCTTTTGTAAAGACGTTATTTTTTCGTTGTTTTGGTCACGGGTGACGTTTATTGAATCATATAACTCTTTAAAATGTCGTTTAACCTTTTCATTTTCTTCTAGAAAACTTTCGTTTTCCTTTTGTAAAGCATTTACTAGGTTTTGAAGATGAAACGTTTGAGAATTTTGAGAATCTAAAGGAGAAGGCATTTGGGAGCCTGTCATATTGTTCGTTTGACCCTTTAATTGAGAGATTTGGGCTTTCAACTTTCCGATCGTGTTGCACTGAGCTTGAATCTGTTCATCACGTTTGTTAATTTGAAAAACCGCATCAAACTCTGGAGCATCTGAAGATGTCTTGATATTTGAAGTTTTGACATTTTCTTTGAGATGTTGATATTTGAGTTGTAAATTAAAATGCTCAACTTCTAGTTTAGAAAAATGTTTAACCAAATTGTCGTGATCATCCAGTTCAATTTTCTCGTTTAGTTTAGAATTAGTTTTTCAAGCTCAATGACACGATCATGGGAGACTTTCAGGGCCACAGATAGTTCATGAAATTTGGAAGCATTAATAGAGCAATTTGAAGCATTGAAAAAGATATCTTGAGCAACACATTCAGTAATAAGAGTCTCATTTAAGGTATGCAAGTTCTTCCTCTCAATCTCATTATATTTTAGTGCACGCTCATAATCACTAACTTCAACTACCATTGCATCAAATTCCTTTTCCATTTCTTTAATATCTGATTTTATCCCCTTTTTAAGACTCTCAAAATGATCTTTTAGTTTTTTAAAGAAAGGCATGACCTCAGTTAAATAACATTCTTTCATTTGCTCAAAACCCCTTTCCCCTTCAGTTATCCCAGTGGGTGTGATCCTTTTCTTACAAGTTTTCTCAAAATCGGTAAATAGTTGAAGAATAACATATTGACTGATTAAGGTCTTGCTCTTAGTGGCAATAGTTCTAGGAACTAAATGCATTGGTGTATTTGGAGGATACACAGTCGCTTTAGGGAATTTCCTACAAGGGGGATTCTTTTCAACAAGATTTTCAGCTTTTTGCAAGTCCATATCCTTTTTCCAGAACACTTGTTCAGGGGTCAATAGAGTCCGAGGCTTAAACATGTTTAAGGATATCCAATTTTCCTTAGTGTAATCATGGGGTTTTATCGTTATCTTGTTCTTTTTACACTACGGATCTTCTAGCTTCTTATTCATTTTCTCCCTAGTGACTTCATCTGATTTCTTATCTTCCTCAGTGCACTCAAAGCAACTAGGTTTCTGTCTAGGCTTAAGGATCTCATTACCATCATACAGTACCTTATGAGCATTTCTAGCCTTTTTAATTACCTCCGGATTAGGTTCCTCAACAAGGGGAATGCTATGCTTATCGCTTAAGACTCTATGCTTAGTGATCATGTGAGCAGTCTGAATGGTATTCCCTTGTACGTACAACTTATTTTCAAGCTTGTTTTTCAAAGTTTTTAGATTGGAAAAATCATTCAAAAGTTTTGATTCCTTAGCCTTGAATTCTTGCTTAAGCATTTTAACATTTTCTTGAAGTTCGTGTTTTTCCTTAGCAGTTTTAGAAAGCTTTTCTTGTAAGGAGTTTAACTCTTGTTTTAATACTTCTTCTCTAAACCTACTTTTTCTAATAGTTGTACGTATTTGGACATCCATTTCCTGCTCACGGGTGGTCAACTCAAACTTAGCACGCTGTTCATAAATAGCAACCTGATCCTTATATATGTTAAGCTCAGTGGTAAGGGAATCATCAGGCATAAATGCAGCATACTCATGCAGTTCATAATCATCATTTTGAGTAGAAGATGCACAACTAGGTACAGCAGAAACATCCATGCAACTTACCTGAGCATTGGCATGCACAGGTTGTGACGGTGCATCTCTATCTTGGGTACATCCGAAGCTTCCATGGAGCGTTCCTTTGCATTAACTTGCACAGGTTGTGTCTGGTGCACCTCTCTCTTGTGAATTTGAGCACGAAGATTCCATTTTTCCATTATCCGACTCATCATTTTTGTTGTCACTGACATTCTGCATTCAGCAACACCCGATTCTTCAACAAATACATTACCCAACTTATCACAACAATCTTTCAACTGCAACTGACACTCATTCACGTCTTCATTCTTTTGAGCAGATTCTTCAATGTACTTTTTCACATTATCCATGAGTTGGATAAATGTCTCAATGAATTCCTGAATTTCCATTCCAGTATGTTTTTGAAGGAAATTCCAGTCAAGTGTTGATCGTAATCTGCTGAATATTCCCCACTGATGAATGGCTAAAATTGTTTGTAGATTACTTGAAGAGCTGCACTGGAACCATCCTTTTGAACCTCTTTATTGGTAAGTTGCAGCTTTAAGTGTTCTAAGTTCAACAGCAAGCTTCTTGTCAATGTAGGTAAGTCCTGGCGGAAAAGAGCACTACATGTTCGATCCCCAGCTATGGATAACAGTTGTATGAGGTGCAGATGAAGTAGCCGATATGGCTCAATGCTGCATTCCATTTGCGTGGCATTCTCATTGTACTCTGAACATGAAGATCTCACATCCTCATTGTTCAATTCAAACATCTTTAACCATTCAGGGTAGCATACTTTATCATTGTTGTCCACAGCATCATACAATTTAAGCACTTCGAAATCAGGTCAGAGAGTAAGACATGATGTGGTAGAATGCACGGATTTTACAAGTCTATGATTTAAACCGAGAAATAGAATCTTTCGCGGGATTTTACTTAAATCAAGACCAAACCGTTAAGCAATGACCAATGGAATGTGTTAAGATGACTGATGGATCGACACAATGATAGACAATTGTGTGTTAGGACTTATGATTGTTTGTGAGATAAGCAGAGATGTTGTTTGGTTGAGATTTGGATTGGTTTATGCACGATTTTCCCGAGAAATTTAGGTCTAAAAACATAAAAACCTCAATAACTTCTGTTCAGAGCGGATTTAGCCCTCGAAGGTTTACCATAGTTCAGTCGGCGTGACATTCTCCTCGTTCTCACGGTCGTTTTGATGGGTAGAACGCTGAAAACGGAGTTACGGATCAAAAGTTATAGCCGTTTGAAGTTTTGTCGGGAAAAGTCAACAAGTCGCTAAGAATTCTTGAACCAAGTCGCTAAGACCAAGTCGCTAGGACCCAAGTCGCTAAGTAACAACTCGCTAAGCTCCAATTCGCTAGCAAAATTTTAACAAAGAAGTCGCTAAGAACTAAGTCGCTAATTTGTCAAGTCGCTAAATAGCAACTCGCTAGGTACCAACTCGCTAACACCAAATCGCTAACAATTTTGGCAGCAATTCGCTACTCAAGTCGCTAAAACTTCAAGTCGCTAAAGAGCAACTCGCTACAGACCAAGTCGCTACCACCAAGTCGCTACCCGTAGTGGAGAGTCCACTACTTGTACTGTTAATCGCTAGGTCTAAGTCGCTAGCTCCAAAACTGTAACTCGCTACAAAATTGTGAAGCAAGTCGCTAGCAAGAAAGTTATACCGTGAGCCAAGTCGCTAACTTGAAAAACTTCCAAAACACACTTTTCAATCCAAAAACAACCCAACCACGATGATTCAAGCCTTCCAAATCAAAACCTAAACACTTATGATGATCTTAAACACAAAAGTACAATCAAAATCCAAACTTTAACACTAGAAATCAACCAAATGATGCACAAACCACTAAACTTTTTCAAACTCAAAAACCACCTAAAAACCACTAGAAATCCAAAGATGTGTAAGATATGATCTAACCATGGCTCTTGATACCAATTGTTGGATATAAGTTTTCACATACACATCAAACCATTAACACAAGTGGGCGTATAAGTGGAATTCTAGAGAGAGAAAGTTAGAGGTTTAGGGAACTTAGTGAGAGAAAGTGAAAGATATTATTATGAGCTCCAACTCTCTACCTTGGGAGGTAGAGAGTATTTATAGTCTTACATAAATCGCCACCCAACGGGCTGTGGATCAGGCATACAGTGGGTAAAGACCCGTCCGTCCTCCACGGTGTTACTTAACTAAATACTACTAACCTAAATATAATTACGACTACGAGCATTCTAACGATTACATATACTTGAGGTGACCGACTCTTTAATACCGGGAATTTATAATTCCTAACATCTTTCTCGGGATTACTTCAATAGAGACGAAGTATTAGGTTCATCACGTGTACTCGTTGTGTGTTTAGATGTATGTCTCCTTTCCCCTTGTTGGTTTTGATACCTCAGAATCAGCAACACATTATACATACCAAATATTTCTGAAATAGAGAAGAACAAAAATTAGCTCAAATGAATCTTGTGAGAATTAACTGCTATAGAAACTCTCTCTGACTATCTTTATCAACCCATATGTAGACAATTTGAAGTGACCACTGATGAAGAAAACCCAATATATCAAACTTGAAGCTGAAGTAGAATTCCCCGCATTTGCATCTTAAGCTTGCACTAATGATGGAAGAACAGTGTCGAGAATTTATGCTTCAAGCAAATCTCTAAGTACTCAATACTCAACCAAAGTATGAGACATTAACACCTCTTGCGATTATCCACAACGACATTTTCGTGTGTCACTGAGTAAAACTACGTAACTCCTTAAAGTGATAGTTAACCAGGTCTTCAACCACCCATCCCGACAGCTGGTAACTAGATAAACCAAGTCTTCAACTTAAAATTCTTAGACCCGAGCAAGATATCAAATAAGAACACGCCTTTGTGAAAATTAACTTTAATCTCAAATAGGTGATAAATGATTAACTCCGAAGTAATCAACTTGTGTCAAATTTCCAACACGTGAATAAACATACAATCGGATGTACATTGACCCACTGAATGAACCGGAACAAATGATTCCTCAACATCAATGCATTCTTCCTAAAGGTATACATGTAGAGACTGATATGGAAGATTCACCAATAATGTCTTCGAGCGGATGAGATAGTCATTTTCCTTAATGTTCATGTGGTTGATTTATAGCGTGCACAATGAGAGGAACAATAATCCGTGAAGATTTGGCAAAGGAATACCAAAGAGCAGATCATTATTCAATAGTACAACTACAATAACATGATAGTAATTATCAATGCCTCGTGAAATAACTGGAGATAAGGTTTCTTGAGAATTCCGAGAAGTATTTCTTAGATGGTAAACCAGTTGAGTCAGTAGGAACCAGAGCAGGAGCTTCAGAAACTGGATGATCAACATTCGTTAGAGGATGGAAGTACTCATCAAACAAATCTTGAAACAAAGAATCCCAGTTATCCTTAGTAAGTGAAGCATTAGGCGTTGGAGGAGAGACGTATGACCATAATTCAAGCATCCATCAACATGTAGTATATGCTCTTTTCTCCCCCTCAAAAATTGCAAATGAAGTTTGTCGTTTTTGATTGAATAAGTGAATAAGAATATACACCAATAAACGTTGATCCACTTGAAGGTTGAAAGAGCGTGGGAAAAAAATGAAGTTTGTTGATGAAGAATGTCGATGAGAATGGTCATAAACATGAAGATTTCTCTTTTTTTGAAAATAAAGCGCACTGAATCGTACACCTTTCTTTTCTGTGAAGAACGGGGCCCGAAGTGTTATCTGTAGATGCCATAATGTTGAAGAACGAGGCCTGAACTGATGTAAACAGACGTCATAGTCATTTCCCCTCATCTGTTTAGAGCAGCATTAATCCAAGTACCAATGGATGATTTTTTTGACATGCATTGGAATACATACAAAGATGGAAATTTGAAAACATTGGATCCCCATGTGAAAATGGGTTCCTTTTGGTTAGCGCAAACAATATTTGAATCAGCAGAGACCCTAGGTGCAATGGCATTATCACTAGGAGCAGAACTAGTAGAAGCATTAGACTTAGTCAAAGGACATTGTGTGGCTAATGGGATTATTCTACTAGTTGGCTTCCAAACCTTAACAGGAACTACTCTTGGCATAGTGGATCTAGTTAAGGAGCAAGGTTTGCCATGCGTGAATATTCTACCTGTGGGCTTCCACTGAAGTCCTATGTTGGTAAAAACCTTTCATGTAGGTTTCCAGGATTGCTTGATCTGTTTCGCTCTCCAAACTTTCTTAACTGGGTTTTGATTCTTAGACCTCAGAGATAACACAACACATTTATCATGATTACCAGAAAATAATCATTCTTTATATGTTTTGCAGACAGCATGAGGCATCGAATTAATTGTAGTAAGCTTAGAGCTAGTACTAGAACTAACACGATTATTTTTGTTCAAATCAAACTTCCTAGGGTGTTCTTCTACTTTCTTCTCTTGAACACTCTTGGCTCGCATGGTCCTATCTTGCTTTGTATTTCCTGGAGGCTTTGACCTGCTAACCTTAGTGACATTGCTTACTCCTGTAGAAGGAACGACAGGAATATTAGTTGGTTTTACTACTTTCTGCATTTGTGGTCTAGAAGTGCTGGGATCTGAGACTTTATGAGGCACATCAAAGGTTACATGCTTGACTTTGGGAATTTAACTGGGCATAACAACACTATCTCGCCTAGTACTTGATTTTGGACTTGTGACAATTACATATTCTAAGAGTTCCTGAGATCATTTGGCATCCATGCAAGCATAAGCGATTGCACTATCAAGAGGTTTTTCTATTCAATCATCTTCTAGAATCTCACGGAGACCCTTTAAACTATCCTTAAGGTATGAGAGATATGCTTTATGTGCAAGTTCATTATTCCTAAGAGGAGGGGGAATATATAACATGTCAATAGCATACTTATCACAAGCAGAAACCTTTGGAATCGAATATTTGCAATTAGGGATTGGCAATTTTCCTTTCACCTCACGCTTCAGATTCTCAATTTCGTTAAGCAAAGAAGTTACCTTTTCAATATGTTTATCATGATTATCTTTGAAAGAATCACATAACTCTTTGTTCTGATCATTAACTGTTGAAATTTTAGCTTTAAAACAATCATTTTCCTTTTGCAAGTTATCAATAATGTTTTGAAGTTGGAAATTCTGAGAATCTAAAGGAGGAGGCACTTGGGAGCCAGTCACATCATTCTTTTCACTCTTGAGTTGTGAAATTTAGGTTTTCAATCTTTTGAGCGTGTTGCAATGAGCTCGAATCTATTCATCACATTTGTTAATTTCAAAAACTGCATCAAACTCAGGAGCATCCGAGGATGTCTTGACATTTGAGGTTTTCACATTTTCTTTGAGATGTTGAAATTTTAATTGCAAAGCAAGATGTTCAACCTCTAATTTAGAAAAATGTTTGACCAAGTTGTCATGATCATCTTGTTCTATTTTCTCATGCAATTTTGAATTTTTAGTCTCAAGCTCAATGACACGATCATGGGAAACTTTCAGAGCGACAGATAATTCATGAAATTGAGAAGCAGTAATAGAAAAATTTGTAGCAGTGAAGAACACATCTTAAGCAATACATTCAGAAATCAAATTCTCATTTAAAGTATGGAGATTCTTCCTTTCAATTTCATTATATTTCAATTCACGTTCATACTCTTTAACCTCGTATTCCATATCATTAAACATCTTTTTCATTTCTTTTATGTCTGTATCCATTCCCTTTTTAAGACTCTCAAATTGTTCTTTTAGTTGTTTAAAGAAAGGCATAACCTCAGTTAAATAACATTCTTTAGTTTGCTCAAAACCGCTTTCCCCTTCAGTTATCCCCGTAGGTGTGATTCTCTTCTTACATGTTTTCTCAAAATCAACAAATAGTTGGTAAAGTACATAAAGGCTGATTAAGGTCTTGCTATTAGTGGGAAGAGTTCTAGGCACTAAATGCATTGGTGTATTAGGAGGATACACAGTAGCTGGGGGCAATTTCCTAAGGGGAGGATTCTTTTGCACAAGATCATCAGCTTTCTGCTTATCCATATCTTTCTTCCGAAACACTTATTCAGGGGTTAACTGAGTTTGAGGCCTAAACTTGTTCAAAGCAATCCAATTTTCCTTAGTGTAATCATGTGATTTAAACGTTATATTATACTCTTTACACCAAGGATCACTTAGTTTCTTTGCCATTTTCTCTTTAGAGGAATCCTCTAACTTTCTATCCTCTTCAGTGCTTTCTATGCAAGATGGTGTTTGCCTAGGCTTAAGGATCTCATTACCATCATAAACCACCTTTTGAGCATCTTTAGCTATCTTACCATACTCAGGATTGGGTTCCTCAACAAGGGGAATACTATGCTTATCGCTTAAGACTCTATGTTTATTGATCATGTGAGCAGTCTGAAGGGTGTTTCCTTGTACGTACAACTTGTTTTCAAGTTTGTTCTTCAAAGTTTTTAGGTTGGAAAATTCATTTAAAATTTTTGTTTCCTTAGCATTGAATTCCTGCTTAAGCACTTTCACATTTTCTTGAATTTCTTGTTTTTGCTTAGCAGTTTTATTAAGCTTTTCTTGTAAGGAATTTAACTCTTGTTTTAATATTTCTTCCCTAAAATTGCTTTTTCTGATAAGTGTACGCATTTGGATATCCATCTCCTGCTAACGAGTGGTCAGTTCACACTTAGCACGCTGTTCATATATGGCAACCTGATCCTTATATATGTTAAGCTCAGTGGTAAGGGAATCATCAGGGATAAATGCAAAGTACTCATGCAGTTCATAATCATCATTTTGAGTAGAAGATGCACAGCTAGGTACAGTTGAAATTTCCATGCAGTTTTCCTCTGCATTAACGTGCACAGGTTGTGCCTGGTGCATCTCTTTCGTAGGTACATCTGAAGCTTCCATGGAGCGTTCCTTTGTATTAACTTGCACAGGTTGTGGCTGGTGCACCTCTCTCTCTTGTGAATTTGAGCACCAGGAATCCATTTTAGCATTACCCGACTCAAACACGATAGTCTGTTGTACATTGTTGGGTATCTTCTGTTCGTTGATCACGTTATATAAAATGAGTATCTTAGATACAACTGAATCTGAATCGTTAGGCATGATGTTGACGTGCACGGGATTTTACAAATCTATGATTTAAACCGAGAAATAGAATCTTTCGCGGGATTTTACAAAATCAAGAAGAAACCGTTAAGCAATGACCAATAGAACGTGTTAAGATGATTGATAGATCGAAACAATGATAGAAAATTGTGTGTTAGGACTTATGTTTGTTTGTAGGATTAGCAGAGATGTTGTTTGGTTGAGATTTGGATTGGTTGTTGCACGTTTTTTTTTTCGGAGAATTTTAGGTCTAAAAACTTAAAAACCTCAATAACTTCTGTTCGGAGTGGATTTAGGCCTCGAAGGTTGACCCAACTTTATTTGGCGTGCCATTCTCCTCGTTCTCACGGTCGTTTTGATGGGTAGAACGCTGTAAACGGAGTTACGGTTCAAAATTTATGGCCGTTTGAAGTTTTGTCGAGAAAAGTCAACAAAACGCACCCAAGACAAGTCGCACCCAAGTCAACTCGCTTTGATGACAACTCGCTTAAAACTTAAGTCGCTTAAAGAAACAACTCTCTAGAAACCCAAGTCGCATAAAGAGTCAACTCGCTAAATAGCCAAGTCACATACAGAGACAACTCGCTTAACAACCAAGTCGCATAAACCAACTCGCTGCCAATACAACTCGCTTAATAGCCAAGTCGATTTAGAACTCAGGTCGCTTAAAGAAACAACTCGCTTAAAACCCAAGTCGCATAAAGAGTCAACTCGCTAAATAGCCAAGTCGCATACACCAACTCGCTTCCAATAACAAAGCAACTCGCTTACAAGAAATGCAACTCCGTAGCTCAAGTCGCTTCGTACACTTTTCAAAAACAACCACTTTATCAATCAAAAACAACCAAACCACAATGATTCAAGCCTTCCAATTCAAAACCTAAACACATATGATGATCCTATACACAAAAGTACAATCAAAATTCAAACTTTAACACTTGAAATTAACCAAATGATTCAAACTCTTCTGAACACTTATAATCCCAAAAACCTTATGAAATCCACCAAAACAAAGAGCATGAAAGATGAGTGATCAAACCATGGCTCTTGATACCAATTGTAAGATATAGGATTTCACAAACACATCAAAACAAATACATATGGGGCGTACACAATGTTTAGAGAGAGAAAGTTCTAGAGAGAGAAAGGGGAGAGAGTTGGGAACTATGTGAAACAAAGAAAAATGGTATTGAAGCTCCAACCCTCTACCTTGGGAGGTAGAGGGTATTTATAGTGTCTTACAAAATAACGCCACCTACGGGCTGTGCATCAGGCATACAGTGGGTAAAGACCCGTCCGTCCTCCATGTTGTTACTTAACTAAATACTAACTAATATTAAATGACTACGACTATGAGCTTTCTAACGATTACATATACTTGAGGTGACCGACATTTTAATGACTGGATTTTCTAAATCCTAACAATCTCAAATCTGTTTATGGCTGATAATTTGCCAAAAAATTGTATGGTAATCAACTCACCATATCTATGTTTGATAAAGAGTTGGCTTGTGATAACATCAAATTGTCCTGAATATTAAGTGTCAATTTCCCCGGATAATGCTTGAAATTTATATCATTTATATGGATTTACGCTTGTTTTCCATTATTTTCCACTTTCAGGTAATTTACGAGCATTGGAGCTAAAGAGACGCGGAATTGGAGAATTATCAAAGATTTATCAGAGTATGCTCACTTTGAAGAAGTTACGGCGTAACTCATCTCTTACATTACGCCGTAACTAAAGTGTGACTCAGAAAAGCCAACTCATCAGAAGATTACGGCGTAGCCCTCACAAAAGACTACGACGTAACTATATTAGGTCAAATGAGGTTCCACGCCGCTTTTAACTACGCCGTAACTCTTGTTTAAACTCCGGTGTAACCAGGAAATATTGAAGATACGTCGTAACCACTTATAAGGTTATGCCGTAACCAGCAGATCTAGTGCAAATTACGAAGAAATTGAAGATTACAGCGTAACTATTCTATTAGTTACGCCGTAACCCAGATCTGGCATATAAATACCCCACGATTTCCAGAATTTTAGAGCATCCCATTTCACACATCACAACCAAAGAACGTGGGAAGAAGCCAAAGGCAGGTCTAGTGGAGCATACGGAGCTGTCTCCAAGGGAGAAATCACTCCCCTACGATAAGAATTAGCATTTTATCTTTTCTTTAAGTTTGATTCATGTATTTCGTAACATTGATTATTGAATTGATTTGTATGGTTAATATGAGCGGCTAAGAACCTCTTGGTGCTGGCCTAGTTATGATTCCTTAATTGTTTTGTTTACGTTTACATTACTTCCGTATAATTATTTCTAAGTGTATGCATGCATAGTGTATTGGTAGCTACCCTTTTTTCGGTAGTTTTGAATGGCGGTAGAGGCTAGTTGCTTAGGAGATATGACCAACTGACCCTAAGTGAGTAGAATGAGACGGGAATGGTAAGATATGACCAACTGAAGACCCATCCTTTCTACTTGTGCGATTTGAAGTAATTAGATGTAAACATTACTAGCTAGGATGATTAACTAGGTTAGCACCACTCTCCTCTATTGATTGAACCTTTGCCTTTATTTGCTTTTATCTACTTTTGTAGTTAATTAATTAAATCCTTATCGAAATCATATTGAAATATGTGACACCTAGACTTAGTATTAATCCAGCACACATAGATCTTGGGATGACCTTGGTTTTACCGAATACTATACTACACACGACCGGGTATACTGCCCGTTAGTGCATTAGGGTAGACCATAGGTATAACGAGACATTATAAATATTAAAACCTAGTCAGTAAAACATGCATCAGCTAGCCCACAAGAGTATGGCTTGTGGTAAAGGATGTGGAAAACCATAACTGGTTATTAATTCACCAGGGTATAAATACACCAAAGAATTAACTAGTCCAAAAGGGTACGACTTTTGGTAAAGACAAGTCAAATCCGTTGATAGCTGATGATTTACTAAAAATCATACGGTATTTCAACTCACCATGTTTCATGTAGAAAGAGTTGAAATGGTTATCAATGTACCATGGTTAGTAAACCAAACATTGGCTACTCCATAGTTATGGCTACCTGGTAAAGAGACATCAAATCCATAAATTTTCTATGATTCACCTCTCACAGGAGTTAACACACGTGGAAGTGATGAGAATAGCATGAAACTTTACAAATTGATGTACAGATTGCCAATGTTGCTGGAATGAACAGAAGAACAACCATGGAGTGCTGGTGTTTGTCTCACAGATGCTACAAAAACTAACATTGAAGATTCAAAGAACTGCAGCTCAACATAATTCTAAGAAGCAAGTTTACAAGATCCTCAAAAAGCTCAAATGAAGAAACTTGAATTTCACAAGTGAAGATCAAGTTAGGGGAGGATTGTTGGGAATTATGTAAACTAGACTTAATACTAGTAGTATAACAGTTAAGTCTGGTAGGCTTAGTTTTAGTAGTTAAGTCTGCTAGTACTAAGTTAAGTCTTGCAGACCTAAGTTAAGTCTGTTTAGTAGCTCTTAGTTAAGTCTGTTTATGTTAAACATAATAGTTTGTTAGAGTTATATTAGGGAAGGATATGTACGCGTAGAGATATCTTAGGAAGAAATATCTATATCCTTCTACACGTTTTATCTACTAGGGTTTCCTAAGTGTATAAAGGAACCCTAAAGCATAGTGAAATGTAGTAGTACTTAGACGTTTAGAAAGATTAATAGAAAATGTTTATTAGCAAAATAGCTATTGTGTTCTTCATTGCTTATTGTTAATATTCCGCGTTAGCATCAAGTACTCATTGTTAAGAGTTCTAATATGCGTATAACGCGCGTTCGGGGTCAAAGGAACTTCCTTTTCGTCGAGCAAGTTTTTCAACACCCTAGGCAGTTAACCTAAATGTTGTAGTGTAGTATTAGGGTAAGCCTCGAGAATTGATATCGTTCTCTAGGAGAATAGGAATGCTAGTAAGAAATTACTACGCTAAGGTTGGGGTTGAGGAAGATTATTTTTTTTATCTTTTTTATATTTTTTTTAGAAACTTGAAAGGTACGAATCTCGGGATATTGGATTTGGGAGGTGGTATTTCTACCAATTACTCTACTATTATCTATTCTAATTAACTAAGCTACGGTGAGAGTAGTCTATGTCTATTGTTGTGTGCTCGTATGATGATTAAAAATGTGTTTACCTAGATGCTATTACTCCCTAGTTATATCCTATTGATGGTTGAATTGTCACGTCCTTATTCTTAACGCGTTGTGTCTTCTAAGGTTGTAGGGTATGCATTTTTCCCTAACTCTTTGAGACTACCTTAAGGTTATTGCCTACGAAATCTCTAGGATTCATAAACTAACTCTAAGGTTACCTTTGGATGTTTAGCATACAATAACTCTAGGTGATTATAAACTAATGTTCACAAAGATTACTCAAGGATTAAAAACACAATGAATGACCTATCATAATACTAGGTCAATCACAATTAAGGTAAGAGACAACCAATCAATATTCAATACCTAGGTTTCATAGATCTAAGCAAACACACAAGTAAATTAGCCGGACATGGAAAACATGCAAGCATACTCACAAACAATTGAAGACATAATTGAAGTAATAAAGTAAATCATTTATCTTGTTGTAAAATAGGGTATGGAACCCTAAGATACTGCCCAGGACAGCCAAAGTTCGGTATAGGTTTTACTCCACAAAACTACCTCTTTAAAATTCTGAAATTGGAATTCTATATATAGAGTTACAACATGCGACGACGTCACACTTTATATGTGACGCCGTCCGATTGCCGCCATTAGGTTTTTTTCTTGGCCACGTCAACTTAGTGACGGCGTCACCTGATGGTTATGACGTCATCGGCTTCATCTTCTGATGCCGTCGGGATCCGAATCTAGGCCGTCTGAGTAGTGACGCCCTACTCTTTAAATCTTGATGCCGTCAAGTGCAAAATAGCAATTTGGCTACTGAGTCGTCACAAAGCGTGTTGCGACGGCGTCGCCATTTGGCTGTGACACCGTCACCTTCAATTTCAGCAGCTTGAGTGTTTTGATTCTTGACTTAGGCCATTTTCTTCATATATTCGCGCCTTTTCGTCCGAATCAGTTTCATTCCAGCAATTTGCCTTTAAGAGACCTAAAAAGTAAAAAGGAACGAAATTAAGCAGTAACGTGTTGAGTTTGATAGACTCCTTGAGATCGTTTTGAGCCTCTAGGGTTTAACAATAACAATGATTATAAACATTATACGCAGCGGAATTAAACAAACTTCATTATTATTGACACAAGGTTTTACTTTCACCCAATCTCCTACAAATATTATTTGATCAGAATAATACGTGTTACCTAACTGTAACAGGGATCTAAGACACCTTAGATCTTGGAGGTAAACAACTAACCTAGACGTTTACAATAAACTACACGTCTAGGTTACACATACACACCTTTAGACTACATTATGGAAGACTTATATTTAAAACCTACACCCCATGTCCTCTTTATATACTAGAGGATTAGGGTTTACAAAATACTATGAAGGACTAAATAATAAATCTTCTTTTCCAAGCAAGTCCTTCCATCTTTTTGTAGGTTTCATTTCTTTCACTTTAAGTCCCTTTGTTTCATTCTTGTATTTATTTTGTCTCATCAAATCCAAGGAACCTAAAACCCAACAATCTTCCCCTATTTGATGATGACAAAACAAACAAAGTCATGTACGAGCTTCCCTAGACGAAGTAGCAGAAGTTGAGATGTAAACATCTCCCTAAATGAAACAAATCTTGTCTTCCTTTGTCTTCCCCTTAATCCATGTCATCGCACTCCAATATCTCTTCCCCTTTTTGTTATCAACAAATAGAGAATATAAACAGTAGAAACTTCCCCTTGAGTGGTGCATGAAAATGATTCTTCAAATCAGTAAGCTCTATGTAATAATCACTTGTGAAGAAAACCAAGTATAACGAATTTGATGAAGAAGTAAAATAACCCAAACTTGTATCTTATGTCTTGTAATATCCACGTGACTCCAAACTTATACTAACACTATATAAGTAGACCGCAATCTCTTGACAAAATCCTCATCTTCAATGAGACACTGAGCACTACAATGTAACTCCTTTAAGTGATAGTTAACTAGGTCTTCATCCATCCACCCCTTGACCTATGAAAACTAGATTTTGCAAGTCTTCGTCAACATCCTTTAAGCACGAACAAGTTATCTCCAAAGTGTAACACCCACTTTAAGATATGATAAGAGCACAAATCTGTGTTACTCAACTACAATATCAAATAAGTGATAAATAACCTTCTTCGTAATCAATTCTTCAAATAATTCAAAAACGAGCTTTTTAAAACCATTAAGAACAAATACCAATCTTCTTGTGTGTGCGAACCAAAATCCCATGTGTGTGTCACCAAAAATCTCAGTACCAAAAACATGTACAACTTCCCCTCAATTCCAAAACCTCATCAGCAGAAACAAATAACGCAAGAAACACCAGCAGTGGAATTGAGATAACACTAGCAGTGGTTTCGAGAAAACACTAGGAGTGGTTTCGAGAAAAACACTAGAAGTGGTTTCGAGAAAAACACTAGAAGTGGTTTCAGAAAAACACTAGAAGTGGTTTCAGAAAAACACTAGAAGTGGTTTCAGAAAAACACTAGAAGTGGTTTCAGAAAAACACTAGAAGTGGTTTCAGAAAAACACTAGAAGTGATTTCAGAAAAACACTAGAAGTGGTTTCGAAAAAATACTATCAGTGGTTTCGAGAATACACTATCAGTGGTTTCAAGAATACACTATCAGTGGTTTCAGAAAACACTATCAGTGGTTTCGAGAATACACTATCAGTGGTTTCAGAAAACACTATCAGTGGTTTCAGAAAACACTAGAAGTGGTTTCGTAAAAACACTAGGAAAGCTGCTTCAAACCATGAATCATAAACACCACACAATGTATAAACAACCTTCATCAAGAATTAGAACAAGTAACACACATTCAAGAAGTTGAATATGCATGAAAACCCAAAAATTCGAATTCTAAAACCAGTTTCTGCAGCCAACTTCGACATTGAATAACTTTTGATAGAGAGCTCAGATCGACAATCCCTTCAGTGAAAAGTTAGATGAATATATATAGAACGTCCACCGAAAATTTCGTTATGATCCAACGGTTAACGAAAAAGTTATCGCGTTTTTAAAACTGTACTGCAGAAAAATACGAGAATTTTCAGATTCATAGTTTTTCTTCTTTTCGCCATTCTTCGACCAATAAAACCTTACGAATCCCTAGGTAATGAGCTCCCTAAGCTCTGATACCAATTGTTGAGTTTGATAGACTCTTTGAGATCGTTTTGAGCCTCTAGGGTTTAACAATAACAATGATTATAAACATTATACGCAGCGGAATTAAACGAACTTCATTATTATTGACACAAGGTTTTACTTTCACCCAATCTCATCCAAATATTATTTGATCAGAATAATACGTGTTACCTAACTGTAACAGGGATCTAAGACACCTTAGATCTTAGAGGTAAACAACTAACCTAGACGTTTACAATAAACTACACGTCTAGGTTACACATACACACCTTTAGACTACATTATGGAAGACTTATATTTAAAACCTACACCCCATGTCCTCTTTATATACTAGAGGATTAGGGTTTACAAAATACTACGAAGGACTAAATAATAAATCTTCTTTTTCAAGCAAGTCCTTCCATCTTTTTGTAGGTTTCATTTCTTTCACTTTAAGTCCCTTTGTTTCATTCTTGTATTTATTTTGTCCCATCAAATCCAAGGAACCTAAAACCCAACATAATGGATATAAAAGTGGTCGATTAAGGGCTTAAATGACCCCTCAAAAGTGTACCTTTTAAATTCTTATCAAGTTCTTTATATAATTAGTTTGGATTTATCCAAGTTAGTTATTGTCTTACAAGGCTGCTAAGATCCATAACCTTGGACCTACAGTAAAGATAGTCGTAGAGAGTTTCTGTAGCAGTTGATTCTCACAGGATACAGTTGAGTCAATTGTGTTCTTCTCACAAGATTTCATGTATATGTGTGTATAATGTGTTGCTCATTCTGATGTATCAAAACCAGCAAGGGGGAAGGAGACATACATCTGAACGCACAACGAGTACATGTGATGAACTTTATGCTTCTTCTTTATTGAAGTTATCCCGGGAAGACAAATGTCATAACTGTAGAGAAACTCAGTGTTTAAACTCGTGGCTTTTGGTGTATTATTCCAACTACTTGAGGGAAGTGGTCTCTTGATACTTTTGGTATGTATTACTTCAGCTTTCAGTGGGAAGAAATATGAGAAAAATATTTGGAGCGTGAGATGATATTGCTTATCGACATCTTCTCATGAGCTGATATGATTTATGATAAAGTGCTTCCGGTTAATGCTTCATGTACACAATTTTATGCTGATTCCGATGAGATCGCAACCATCAGGGGAGAGGTATGTGTACATCAGGGACGCACAACAAGTTCACGTGATCGGGCTTAATCATACCCGCATAGACGATAAGTGCTTCAACCTATTACTTTGGTGTCATTGTTTCGACTTTTGTTGGGTACATGTGTACATTATAGGCTGATTTGTTATATGTAAGATAAATGGAATGCATTTGGTGAAATGAAGATGTTGATATATTGTTCCCCCAAATAAAAAACTGCTCAAAACCACAGAGAAATGTGTACATCGGGGACGCACAACAGGTTCACGTGACCGGGCTGAATCATTTATTCCGGAGTTGATAACCGCAGAGATGATCAGTGTTTTAACTTGTTACTTTGGTGTTATCGTTTCCTTCAAGTTTTTGAGCTTCATACAATGAGACTGATTGCTTCACTTCAACTAATTGGGGGAATTGGTCTAAAAAAGAAGATTTTTGGTTTGGGGGGAAGCTACCAAAGCATCACATTTAGAAGGCTCAAGTTCAGACGATTAATCAGGAGTCTCGAAAGCTTTGGTGGTTAATGCTTAAGAGATGTTGACTACTTACTTCTACAACGTTCAGAGTGATATCCTCATTATGATATCCATGTCTGATACGCGTACAATGCGCGTTCGGGGTCAAAGGAAACTTCCTTTTCTTCGAGCAAGTTTTTCAACCATCTAGGCAGTGAACCTAATCGTTGTAGTGTAGTATTAGGGTAAGCCTCAGGATTGATATCGTTCTCTAGGGGAATAGGAATGCTAGTGAGAAATTACTATGCTAAGGTTGGGGTTGAGGAGGATTATTTTTTTATCTTTTTTATATTTTTTAGAAAATTGAAAGGTACGAATCTCGGGGTATTGGATTTGGGGGGTGTTATTTCTACCGATTACTATACTATTATCTATTTATCTAATTATCTAAGCTAAGGGGTAGTCTATGTCTAATTGATGTGTGCTCGTATGATGATTAAAAATGTGTCTACCTAGATACTATTACTCCCTAGTTATCTTTTATTGATGGTTGAATTGTCACGTCATTATTCTTAACGCGTTGTGTCTTCTAAGATCGTAGGGTATGATTTTTTCCCTAACTCTTTGAGAATACCTTAAGGTTATTGCCTACAAAATCTCTAGGATTTATAAACTAACTCTAAGGTTATCTTTGGATTTTTAGCCTACAATAACTCTAGGCGATTACAAACTAATGTTCACAAAGATTACTCAAGCATTAAAAACAAAACGATGGCCTATTGCAAACCTAAGCCAATTACAATTAAGATAAGAGAAAACCAATCAATATTCAATAACTAGGTTTAATAGATCTAAGAAAACACACAAGTAAATTAGCCGGACATGGTAAACATGCAAGCATACACACATACAGTTGAAGACATAATGAAATCAATGAAGTAAATTACTTATCTTGTTGTAAAATAAGGTATGAGAACCCTAAGATACTGCCCAAGACAAACCAAAATCGTTTTAGGGTTTTACTCCACAATTCTACCTCCTTAAAAGTCTAAAAATTCGAATTATATATATAGAGTAACAACTGCGACTGCGTCACTCTTTAATTGTGACGTCGTCGGATCGCCGCCATTAGGGTTTTGTCTTGACCAAGTAAACTTTGTGACGGCATCACGTTGTGGTTGTGACGCCGTCGACTTCAGCTTCTGACGCCGTCTGAATCTGGATCTAGGCCGTCTGAGTTGTGACGCCCTACTCTTTAAAGCCTGACGCCGTCAGGTACAAAATGGCAATTTCACTCCTGAGCCGTCGCAATTAGAAGGACGGCGTCGCCCTTTATCCGTGACGCCGTCGGGTGTACTTCCAGCAACTTGAGTATCTTGATCTTGACTTTAGCCATTTTCTTCACATATTCATGCCTTTTCGTCCAAATAAGCATCATTCCAGCATTTTGACTTCAAGAGACCTAAAAAGTGAAAAGGAACGAAATTAAGCAGTAACGAATATAAAAAGTGATCGATTAAGGGCTTAAATGACCCCTCAAAAGTGTACCTTTTAAATCCTTATCAAACATCCCTACACTTGGTATTTGCTTGTCATCAAGAAAATGTGCTTTTGGCCAATCAATTTAGAAGTTAAGGGGCATGAAGCATTGGTTTTGAACAATTCACAACAAGTATAAGCCTCGCAAAAGTCATAACAAGCACGGAAATTACGTACTTGCACCTCACAAGTGGTTTTTGGATACTCTCATTAACCGGTTCTAGTACATAGATTACCATAGGCTTGAGACTAGATCAAACCTCCATCGCTTTGGTGAAAGCATCTAGGAAAATCTGTCTAAGAGGTCTTTTAAAGGGTTGTAACGTTAGGCTTACGGTAGGGAAAACAAAGGGTTTGGTAGGATAGGCGATTTAGTGATGGCAAGTCAAAAATCTTTACGTTACAAGCATGAGAAGAATGGCGTTGCTAAGCTAAGACTCGACACTCTAAACTCTAGATAACTTTGAAACAAACAAACATAAATATAAAGATAGATGTAGGATGGTACCCTTATGTTTTTTTTTTTCATTTTATTTTATTTTTTATTTTTTTCAACACTTTTTTTTTCATTTCATACACTTTTACTCTACCATCCTCTACGATAACATCAAAATATAAGGGATTTATAGGCACATCCCTACACTTGAATTTTTTATTATTCTAACACTAATTTGACCCGAATTGAAAAGATCAAAACAATTGGAATACATTATTACGTAAATAAAGGGAATTTGAATTTAACGTTCTTTCCCGTCACTCCATAAAATTTAACTTTTCCCATGAGTCCCAATCATCCCAAAACTGTGTACAAAAGATATGACTCGACTAAGCAACCATGCAAGTAACTAGATAATTGAACTAAGGGTTTAGTATGATAACAATAATGCACTAAAAGTGAGTGCATACAAGGTAGGCTAAGGCGATTTGGGTGTACATTTGGGGGTGGATTGTAAACAATGCTCTTCATTGATATTCCGGAAAACCGAAACATCACGCGAAAAGGATAGGCTCTAAGGGGTTAACTAGGGGTATCGTGTACTAAAGATGAGTACATCGCAAGGGTGTGGGGGAATTACTCAACCGATGTGGAAGAAGTAATTATAATACGGGTATAAAACAAGGGCTTTCCTAATGCCTCTTATCATTTAGTTATTCCTAACTAGACAAGTGTAGTCTCACTAGCGATCTCGGAATGCATCACAAAACAAGTTCTAGAATCTATTATACTACCGGTACACTCTCGAAGCATTAAAGGTGAATGCTTTAATTGCTATAGATCTAAAGGCGAACCTCACATTTTTGGGGTGGAATTTGAGTGGTAAAGGGTTTTTGTGCTAGTCATATAACTCCTATCCATGAGACGCATTATTAAGACTAAAGACCCACCCATACAAGTCATGAAAAATTTTAAATTTGATGCTAAAATTGCCCTAACAAATATTTCTCATGGTTTATTACACAAATGAAATAGGACAAGACAAATGACCAAGGATAAGCATAGTTTCAAAGTTCCCGTTTTATTCTCCCTCCCTACACTTAAACTAAACATTGTCCCCAATGTTCCCCGAAAGTATCAAAGTTATGATAATGGAAGGTAATTAAAAGTGAAAGAAACTAATACTCCCCTGATTAGCTCGGTAGGATCCGTGTGAAATAGTGGTTAAATTCTCTTCCAAGAAGAATGTATGCGTGAAAAGCTCCATCCAATCTTATGTATCTTCTTCTTGATAAATAAAACCTGCACACTTTAAGAAAATAGACGAAACCTTCGCGTAAAATTGGTGGTAAAACTATATATGACTCTACTAAACTAGTATATAATGCTTGTGGAATGGATGTTTACAGATTTTCTGGAAAATTAACACCTGAGAAATTCCAAAAATTTATAAGTAGCACAGAAAACGAGAGAAAGTTAAATAAGTGGTTTCTGCCCTTCCTGCCGCCGTCAAGTAGCGAGTCTTACGCCGTCAGGTTATCTGACAAAAACTGGTCTGCTGCACTTTTCTAGAAGAATTCTAGAAAAATTACACCTTTAAAATCTGGAAAAATTCCTGCAAAACATCCATTATGACTCGATACAAGCATTTGACTGTAACAAACACATATATATCATTTTCAATAATTGTAGTTCTCATGTTCACGTTCTTTTAAAAACGTGTGTAATCCTTCCTACACTTATCCTTTTTGTAAAATACCTTTATATGTAATTAAGACGAGGTTAAAGACAAAATAAAGCATTTTCACAAATTCAAACATGAGAACATACAATAATGAAAAGATATATGACACACAAATAAAAGAAAGAAAAGAAAAACACATGGGTTGCCTCCCAAGAAGCACTTGTTTTTGTTCGAGTCACGCGCTTGACTATACCCTTATTTAACGGATAAAGCGAAGTTTTTTCTACACTTAAGCTTAAGTGCGGGTGATAGTAGCGAGACACACCCTTAGGGTGGAAATTTTCTACGTGAAGAGAGGGTGATGGGTGATTTATATGCTCAAAGGGGTGTGCTCCATTCATTATAACCTTACCTAATTCTATGGGTGTAGCGGGTGAATCAAGTCTTTCTCCTAGAAATGGATCATCTTCTATCAACTTCAAGAGATTCTTAGTTAAGGATCCATCTTGACCTAATAAACCCGATTTAAACCCATAATGTTTTTTGTTATCAACCATGAATGGGTGATGTAAGTGTGTAAGGTCATGGGTTACTCCTATATTAGCTTCCACTCTACATGGCCTAGAGTCCACTACCTTTATCAAGCAACTACCCGGACTATTTATTTTGATGGGTGGATTGGGGCCTAATTCAATTCCTAAATTCACATCTAAAGACGGAAAATTGGGTAAGGTTTTTGGTTGAGGCTCTGGTTCATCAAAATTAGGAACTTCCCTAGGACTAAGAGAGAGTTCATGACAAAAAGAATCTAAACCTACAATCTCTAGTGGCGCTTGGTCTAAAGGTTCTATATCAATCGAGGTTCCTATAGTCTCTTCTACTTCTTCTGGGTAAGTTATAGGCGATGTGTGTTCCTCAAGTGATGGTCGGGCTTGTGGGCTTGGAGTTTCCACCACATTCTCCATTATATCTAGATCTCCTAAATGTTCATCATGTGTTTTAGTATGATCTAACCCAAATACACTCCTAAATATCTCAAATCCTTCTTTAGCCATTTCAAATTCTTGGTCCGATTCTTAAGAATCATTCTCAAAAATTTGATCACTATGTTCTATTTGCCTAAAGGATTCCTCATGCGTGTCATATGTTTTGAAATCTATCCTATACATGCAACTAGGTAGTTCAAATCTAACCATCTCACAATCTTGTTCGGGTTTAGGTTCCATGTTCTTAAAAACTAGGTCTTTTTGATCATGGTGCCTAAGATCATTCAACTGATGGTTTATGCTTAGGAGGCTTTTCTCAAAATTTTTCCAGAGGGTGTCACTAAAAGGAGTTGATTCTAACAATGATCGTTGAATAGAAGCCACACAAGCACAAAAATTATCAAATCCATCCAACTTTACACCCGTTTCCTTTTAGATATCTCTAAGATCACTCACAAATTCATTAGAACAATAAAAAGCAATCCAATCTGTGAAATTCAATTGTTCCTCATTTTTTAATGATTCAAATGCAACTTCACTTGCCATAGCGACAAATGAAGCTAAAGATGAGAAAACAAAATCTTACATGATAGGAATCAAGCAAGGGAACCTAAACGAGATAAAAATCTAACGAGCTATTCTATTCCACAGCAGCGGCGCCAAAAACTTGATACGCGTACAACGCGCGTTCAGGGTCAAAGGAGACTTCCTTTTTTTCGAGCAAGTTTTTCAACCACCTAGGCAGTGAACCTAATCATTCTAGTGTAGTATTAGGGTAAGCCTCGGGATTGATATCGTTCTCTAGGGGAATAGGAATGCTAGTGAGAAATTACTACGCTAAGGTTGGGGTTGAGGAAGATTATTTTTTTTATTTTTTTTAGAAAATTGAAAGGTACGAATCTCGGGGTATTGGATTTTGGGGGGGGGTGGTATTTCTACCGATTACTCTACTATTATCTATCCTAATTAACTAAGCTAAGGGGTAGTCTATGTCTAATTGATGTGTGCTCGTATGATGATTAAAAATGTGTCTACCTAGATACTATTACTCCCTAGTTATCTTTTATTGACGGTTGAATTGTCACGTCCTTATTCTTAACGCGTTGTGTCTTCTAAGGTCGTAGGGTATACTTTTTTCCCTAACTCTTTGAGAATAGCTTAAGGTTATTGCCTACAAAATCTATAGGATTTATAAACTAACTCTAAGGTTCTCTTTGGATTTTTAGCCTACAATAACTCTAGGCGATTATAAACTAATGTTCACAAAGATTACTCCAGCATTAAAAACACAACGATGGCCCATTGCAATCCTAAGCCAATTACAATTAAGATAAGAGACAACCGATCAATATTCAATAACTAGGTTTCATAGATCTAAGCAAACACACAAGTAAATTAACCAGACATGGTAAACATGCAAGCATACAAACATACAATTGAAGACATAATGAAATCAATGAAGTAAATTACTTATCTTGTTGTAAAATAGGGTATGAGAACCCTAAGATACTGCCCAAGAGAAACCAAAATCGTTTTAGGGTTTTACTCCACAATTCTACCTCTCTCAAAGTCTGTGGTAAGGTTTTAAAATGTACCTTTTTGAGGCGTCATTTAAGCCCTTATTTGATCACTTTTGTATCCGTCATTACTTAATATCGTTCCTTTTCACTTTTTAGGTCTCTTGAAGGCAAATTGCTGGAATGAGACTTATTCGGACGAAAAGGCGCGAATATACGAAGAAAATGGCCAAAGTCAATAATCGAGACACTCAAGCTGCTGAATTGAAAGGGGACGGCATCAGGTTTTACTTGTGACGCCGTCGGAACAAGTTTTGTGACGACTCAGTAGCCAAATTGCTTATTTACAAGTGATGGCATCAGGTGTTAAAAGAGTAGGGCGTCGCCGCTCAGACGACCTAGATTTGATCCAGACGACGTCAGAGACTGAAGGATACGGCGTCACAGGCATAAGGTGACGCCGTCACAATGATAACATGGGCAAGACGAAACCCTAATAACGGCGACCCGACGGCGTTACAAATTAAAGGGTTCCATACCCTATCTTACATCAAGATAAGTGTTTTACTTCATTAATTCAATTATGTCTTCAATTGTTTGTGTGTATTCTTGCATGTTCCCCATGTCCGGATAATTTATTAGTGTGTTTTCTTAGGTAATATGAAACCTAGTTATTAAATATTGGTTGGTTGTCTCTTATCTTAAGTGTGATTGTGCTAATTAATGCTTGATTAATCTTTGTTGAACCTTAGTTTATAATCACCTAGAGTAATTGTAGGCTAAACATCCAAAGAATACCTTAGTGTTAAGTTTATAAATCCTAGAGATTTTGTAGTCATTAACATTTGGTAGCTTCAAAGAGTTAGGGATAAACGCATACCCTACGACCTTAGAAACACAACGCGATTAAGAATAAGGACGTGACAATTCAACCATCAATAGGAGATAACTAGGGAGTAATAAAACCTATGTAAATACATTTTTAATCATCATACGAGCACACAAAAATAGACATAGACTACCCTTAGCTTAGTTAATTAGAATAGATAAGTAGAGTAATCGGTAGAAATACCAACCCCCAAATCCAAACCCCAAGATTCGTACCTTTCAATTTCCTAAAAAACATAAAAAGATAAAAAATAATCTTCCTCAACCCCAACCTTAGCGTAGTAACTTCTCACTAACATTCCTATTCCCCTAGAGAATGATATAAATTCTCGTGGCTTACCCAAATACTACACTACAACGATTAGGTTCACTGCCTAGGGTGTTGAAAAACTTGCTCGATGAAAAGGAAGTTCCTTTGACCCCGAACGCGCTGTGTAAGCGTTATCAAGTTTTTGGCGCCGCTGCCGGGGAATAGAATAGATAGTTAGGAGTCCTTTTCCCCATTTTTAGCTTCCTTGTAGTCTATCCCCCTTCTTCGTGACCTTTGTTAGTAACCCCATCACTTTTCATCAAGGAAGGTGATAACCAACCACCACTCATCAACCCACCACCAAATGACCAACTGTTGAAACTAAGACCTTGATAGATCTTGAGCACTCGTAGATCGTTAGTATTGCTTATGTAATCACAAAGAAACTAATAGACAATCTCTACTACTTGTATTCTGTAGCGGAATATAAACACAAGTAATAACACAAATAACTAAGAACTCGTTGATCCTCTATGGATCTTTATTTTGATACTAAAACTTTGTTTTTCAACTCGTACCACACCTCCATAAATCATACTATTGTGTTCCTTTTATAGACAAGGAACCCTAACTCGTTTCCCAAGAAACGTATAAACATAAAACTAAATAAGATATACACAATCACTTCCTAATAAAGCTCATGCATATACTAACTAACTATAGAAAACACGG
Source organism: Chrysanthemum makinoi (assembly GCA_910596185.1). Classification (NCBI taxonomy): domain Eukaryota; kingdom Viridiplantae; phylum Streptophyta; class Magnoliopsida; order Asterales; family Asteraceae; genus Chrysanthemum; species Chrysanthemum makinoi. The sequence goes on along the minus strand of OU343223.1, from coordinate 312,766,381 downwards.
AATAACTATCTCCGCAGAATCCATCTATATATCTATATTACTTCAGCAGAAACTCTTCTTCAGCAGATTCCATATTCTTCAGCAGAATCCATCAGCATTATATTCAGCAGAATTCCTACTTTGCATAATTCCCAACACCCACCAAGAGGCCGTACTTTTGGTGAATACTCAAGACCAAGCCACTTAGGCTATAGGAACACCATTGAGTTTCCCGACCAAGCCCAAATACGGCCCTGCGATCCGACACCATCCGGTTGGTGCAAAAAGGATGTGAATTCCATGGACTTTGTTCCGAATATCCTAATCAGCATCTTAAGGATTTCCTTAAAATTGTCCATTCCATCGACCTCGATGCTACTACTCGGGAGACCACGCGTCTGCGTCTCTTCCAATTCTCTCTACGGGACCAAGCTAGTAATTGGCTTGAGCGACTTCCCGCCGGCTCCATCTCAAGTTGGGATGATCTCACCTCTCGTTTCCTTGCTCAATTTTTCCCACCGGGGAGAACCACTAAGCTTAGGAATGAAATCTTGATGTTCCAACAACATCAAGGTGAATCTCTCTACGAAGCATGGACTCGATTCAAGGACTTACTCCATAGAGTCCCTTGTTGAAACTAAAAATGTGATAAACCTAGTTTCGTGATCATTTATGAGCTCTAGGGTTTAACAATAACAAAGATATAACATTGCACAGCGGAATAAACATAAGAACACTTTATTATTGACACAAGGTTTTACTTTCACCCAATCTCCTCCAAATATTATTTGATCAGAATAATATGTGTTACCTAATTGTAACAGGGATCTAAGACACCTTAGATCTTGGAGGTAAACAACTAACCTAGGCGTTTACAATAAACTACACGCCCTAGGTTACACGCAAACACACCTTTGACTACATTATGGAAGACTTGTATATTAAAACCTACACCCATGTCCTCTTTATATACTAGAGGATTAGGGTTTACAAATCTCTACTAAGGACTAAATAATAAATCTTCTTTTGCAAGCAAGTCCTTCCTTCTTTTTGTAGATTTCTTCTTTGTCATTTTAAGTCCTTGATGTTTCATTCTTTATTGTTTGGTATCATCGAATCAATAAACCCACCAATCTTCCCCTATTTGATGATGACAAAACAAACACGGTTCTTGTACGAACTTCCCTAGACGAAGTAGCAGAAGTTGAGATAATTAAATCTCACCATGAATGAAACATTCTTGTCTTCCTTTGTCTTCCCCTTAATCCATGCTACGCCACTCCAATATTTCTTCCCCTTTTTGTTATCAACAAATAGGAAATGTAAGCAGTAGAAACTTCCCCTTGAGTGGTGCATGAACATCAAATGATTCTTCAAATCTGTAAGCTCCTTTTAATGATCACTTGTGAAGAAAACCAAATATAACTAACTTGATAAAGAAGTAGAATAACGCAAACTTGTGTCTTATGTCTTGTTTATCCACGTGATTCCAAACTTATACTAACACCATATAAGTAGACCGCAATCTCTTGACAAAATTCTTATCTTCAATGAGACACTGTGCACTACAATGTAACTCCTTTAAGTGATAGTTAACTAGGTCTTCATCCATCCACCCCTTGACCTATGAAAACTAGATTTTGCAAGTCTTCGTCAACATCCTTTAAGCACGAACAAGTTATCTACAAAGTGTAACACCCACTTTGAGATATGATAAGAACACAAACCTGTGAAACTCAACTACAACATCAAATAATGATATTTAACCTTCTTCGTAATCAATTAATCCAATAAACTAAATACGAGCTTTTTTCACTTTTAAGAACAATTAAACCAAAAACCAAACTCCTTGTATGTGTGACCAAAATCCCATGTGTGTGTCGCCAAAAATCTATAACAAATATCATGCTCGACTTCCCCTCAAATCCAAAACCATAAGAGAATCAAAAATCCTTCGTCATCCAATATCGAATAATATAAGCAGTACAAACATGCATACGAGCAGTAGAATCAAAGTAGTATAGCAGTGGATACGAATAGAAACTAGCAGTGGTTTCAAGATAAGCCTCGCAGTGGTTACAAAAAACACTAGAAGTGGTTTCGAGAAAGAACTAGCAGTGGTTTCGAGAAAACACTAGCAGTGGTTTCAAGAAAATACTAGCAGTGGTTTCGAGAAAACACTAGCAGTGGTTACGAGAAACACTAGCAGTGGTTTCGAGAAAAAACTGTCAAAACTGCTTTCTTCCATAAATTAAAGACACCACACTACGTATAAACAACCTCCATCAAGAACTAGAACAAGTAAAACAAATTCAAGAAGTTGAATATGCATGAAACCTTAAAAATCGAATTTCTAAAAAAACCCTTATGCAGCCAACTTCGACACTGAATAAATTTTGATTAAGAGCTCAGATCGACAATCCATCCAGTTAAAAGTTAGATTATTATATAGAGAACGTCCACCAAAAATTTCGTCACGATCCGACGGTTAACGAAAAAGTTATCGCGTTTTTAAAACAGTGCTGCTGAAGCATTACGGAAATTGTTGAAACTCGAATTTCTTCTTCCTTTTTCGCCAAGAAACCTTGTGAATCCCTAGGTAACGAGCTCCCTAAGCTCTGATACCAATTTTTGAAACTAAAAACGTGATAAAGATAGTTTCGTGATCGTTTATGAGCTCTAGGGTTTAACAATAACAAAGATATAACATTGCACAGCGGAATAAACATAAGAACACTTTATTATTGACACAAGGTTTTAGTTTCACCCAATCTCCTCCAAATATTATTTGATCAGAATAATACATGTTACCTAATTGTAACAGGGATCTAAGACACCTTAGATCTTGGAGGTAAACAACTAACCTAGGCGTTTACAATAAACTACACGCCCTAGGTTACATGCACACACACCTTTGACTACATTATGAAAGACTTGTATATTAAAACCTACACCCATGTCCTCTTTATATACTAGAGGATTAGGGTTTAAAAATATCTACTAAGGACTAAATAATAAATCTTCTTTTGCAAGCAAGTCCTTCCATCTTTTTGTAGATTTCTTATTTGTCATTTTAAGTCCTTGATGTTTCATTCTTTATTGTTTTGTATCATCGAATCAATAAACCCAACATCCCTCATCACAGAATTGATCTTTGGCTTCAAGTACAACTCTTCTACGATCATGTCAACTTCCCCACTAAGCGATCCATTGACCAAGCGGCCGGTGGAAAACTTAGTGATCTCACCGCAGAAGAATCGTAGGGTATAATAGAGGACCTTGCTCTCTATGACAACGAAAGTTGGAATGACCCCCGTGAGTTGCCCAAAATCATAAAGGCAATCTCCTTGCCTCCCCTTGACTCACAACCTTCCGATCGTAGGATGCTCGAACTTGAAGATCAAGTTAAATTCCTAATGAGCTCCTACGACAATCCTAAGTCTTCACGCCAAGTGAACAAAGCTTCTTCCTCGTGTGAGTCGTGTAATGGTCCTCATAACACGCGTACTTGCACAAGATTCCCCGAACAAGCTTCCGTTGAATACGCATCCTCACGTACTAATGGAACGGGAGGAAGATTCCCTACAACACCCGGACCTAGGACTTTTAATGAAACCCGAGAAGCATGGAAGGGTAAGCCCGACTTTTATTGGGGACAAACCAAAGAATTCACATCCAATGATTTCTCATGGCCCCCATCTCACTGCCCTTACCAACAAAACATAGAGGGGATGTTGCAACACCTAGTCGCATCCCAAGAAGCTCAAATAGCTAAGCTCTCGGACCGTTTTAGCCAACAACAAGCCGAGATGGATAGGAAGATAGATAACCTCTTGAAAGCCATGACCAATAGTGATTGGAAGGTTAATGCTATCTCAACTCCTGAAGCTTCCGGTGTAGAGATTAAGGACCCAAGTAAGTTAGCTAAGCACGTTCAATTCGTCAATACCATCACCTTTGTGAAACCTAATAGAGTAAATGAGGAAGCGAACCATGAAACGATACTTGAGGTTAGTGAGACACCTAGGAATGAAACAACCGAGGAAGTAGATGAAGTAGACAATGACTATTTCAATAAGTTTCCTACGGAAGAAGAACTATCTCGCCACCCACACTTAGTACGTGACCTCCGTCACATGTATGTTAGGAGAAGCCCTAGGATCAAGTTTGGGAACCCTTGGAATCTTAACATACTTTGTTGCATAGGACACATTTTCGTGGCAAAGGCCTACATTGACCGTAAATCCCCAATAAATATAATGACTAGCACCTACTATAATTCGGTAATGAAGAAGCCTATCCCAACTAGGAAAGGTCCCGATAATCCTAGGGTTAGTTGCAATTTTCTTGGTAGAGTTAAGGGATTGCCCGTTTATGTAGGTAGTTTCACGTTTCCTACGGATTTCATAGTGGTGAATGATATTAGTACGGCCATAGATCCTAGCTTGTCCCACGTTATTCTAGGAAAGCCTTTCATAGAAAACACCGGGATGACTTATGATCCATCATTAGGAATAGTGAGATTCAAGGACGAGACCGATGATGTAGCTTACCAAATGCCGTTTAAGATTGAGAAGTTTTCATCACTCTCCAATGATGAAAAGGAACTTAAACTATCGGTCTACTATAGGAATGAAGAGGATAAGGAGAAGGGAGTAGATTATGTTATGGCCAAGATTTAAGGTTTCTATAAGGATTGCTTGAACTTAGGACCGGAATATAGAACCGAGTGGGGAGAGGACGACCTCTTAGAAAGATGCATCATAGGGCACTTCTACAACATGGAATCCCCCAATAGAGACCGTCATGAGGAAGAAGGTGACGGTAATGAAGTCACGTAGGAGCACGACTTCGAGTCTAGCTACAACACTCATAAATAAAGAAAAGCGCTTTGTGGGAGGCAACCCATGCTTAATTGTTTGCTTGTTTGTCTGTCGTGTACCTTTTATTGATTGTTTATTCTCATGTTTAAATTTGTAAAAATGCTTTATTTTGTCTTTAACCTCGTCTTAATTACATATAAAGGTATTTTACATAAGGGATAAGTGTAGGGAGGATTACACACGTTTTCAAAAGAAACGTAAACATGAGAATTAAAATTAATTAAAAGATATACATGTGTGTTTGTTCGAGTCAAATGCTTATATCGAGTCATAATGGATGTTTTGCAGGAAATTTTTCCAGATTCTAAATATGTAAATGTTCCAGAATTTTTTCCAAAAAATCGCAGACACGTTTCTGTCAGGATAACCTGACGGCGTCAGGATCGCAACCTGACGGCGTTAGGAGGAGCAGAAACTTGACTTATCACTTTTTCTCATTTTATGTGCTACTTATAATTTTTTGGAATTTTCCAGGTCTTAATTTTCCAGAAAATCTGAAAACATCCATTCCACAAGAATTATATCCTAGTTTAATAGAGTCTTATATATATTGTTACCGCCGATTTTACGCGAAGGTTTCGTTTGTTTTATTCAAGTGTGCAGGTTTAATTTACCAAGAAGAAGATACATAAGATGAGAAGGAGCTTTTAACGCAAACATTCTTCTTGAAGAAAGATGTAACCATCAATTTACACGGATCCTACCGAGCTAATCAGGGGAGTATTAGTTTCATTCGTCTTTAATAACCTTCCATTATCATAACTTTGATACTTTTGGGGAACATTGGGGACAATGTTCAGTTTAAGTGTATGGAGGGAAAATAAAACGGGAACTTTGAAACTATGCTTATCCTTGACTATTTTCTTTTTCCAATTTCATTTGTGTAATAAACCATGAGAAATATCGGTTAGGGTAATTTTGGCACCAAATTTAAAATTTTTCATGACATGTAGGAGTGGGCCATTAGTCTTAATAAAGCGTCTCATAGATAGGAAGTTATATGACTAGCACAAAAACCCTTTGCCACTTAAATTCCACCCAAAAAGTGAGGATCGCCTTTAGATTTGTAGGAATTAAAGCATTCATCTTTAATGCTTAGAGTATGAACCGGTAGTATAATAGATTCTAGAACTTGTTTTTTGATGCATTCTGAGATCGCTAGTGAGACTACACTTGTGTAGTTAGAAATAACTAAATGATAAGAGGCATTAGGATAACCCTTGTTTGATACCTGTAATACAATTACTTCTTCCACATCGGTTGAGTAATTCCCCCACACCCTTGCGTTGTACTCATATTTAGTACATGATACCCCTAGTTAACCCCTCAGAGTCTATCCTTTTCACGGTTCTCTTGATGTTTTGGTTTTTCCGGAATATCAATGAAGAGCATTGTTTACACCCCACTCCCAAATGTACACCCAAATCGCCTTAGCCTACCTTGTATGCACTCACTTTTAGTGCATTATTGTTATCACACTAAACCCTTAGTTCAATTATCTAGTTGCTTGCATAAGTTGCTAAGTCGAGTCATATCCTTTGTACACAGTTTTGGGACGATTGGGACTCATGGGAAAAGTTAAATTTTATGGAATGACAGGAAGGGATGTTAAATTCAAATTCCCTTTATTTGCGTAATAATGTACTCCAAGTGTTTTGATCTTTTCAATTCGGGTCAAATTAGTGTTAGAGTAATAAAAACTCAAGTGTAGGGATGTGCCTATAAATCCTAATCATTTTGATGTTACCGTAGCGGATGGTAAAGTAAAAGTGTATGCAAAAAAAAAATACGGGCTACCATCCTACATCTATCTTTAAATTTATGTTTGTTTGTTTCAATTTATCTAGAGTTTAGAGTGTCAAGTCTTGGCTTAGCAACGCCATTCTTCGCATGCTTGTAACAGAAATATTTTTGACTTGCCACCACTAAATCGCCTATCCCATCAAACCCTTTGTTTCCCTACCGTAAGCCTAACATTACAACCCTTTAAAAGACCTCTTGGATAGTCTTTCCTAGGTGCTTACGCCAAAGCGATGGAGGTTTGATCTAGTCTCAAGCCAATGGTAATATATGTACTAGGACCCGTTAATGAGTGTTTATCTTCCATTTCCAATTTGTTATATTTCATATACACCCGAGAGATGTGAGTATCCAAACACCCCATGTGAGGTGCTAGTATATAAATTTCCGTGCTTGTTATGACTTTTGCGGTGCTTATATGTGTTTTGGATCGTTCTAAACTAACGCTTCATGACCCCTAACTTATAAATTAATTGGCTAAAAGCACATTTGCTTGAGGACAAGCAAATACCAAGTGTAGGGATATTTGATAAGGTTTTAAAATGTACCTTTTTGAGGGGTCATTTAAGCCCTTATTTGATCACTTTTGTATCCGTTATTATTTAATATCGTTCCTTTTCACTTTTTAGGTCTCTTGATGGCAAATTGCTGGAATGACACTTATTCGGACGAAAAGGTACGGATATACGAAGAAAATGGCCAAAGTCAAGAATCGAGACACTCAAGCTGCTGAATTGAAAGGGGACGGCGTCAGGTTCTATTTCAGACGCTGTCGGAACAATTTTTGTGACGACTCAGTAGCCAAATTGCTTATTTACAAGTGACGGCATCAGGTGTTAAAAGAGTAGGGCGTCGCAGCTCAGACGGCCTAGATTTGATCTAGACGACGTCAGAGACTGAAGGAGACGGCGTCACAGGCATAAGGTGACGCCGTCACAATGATAACATGGCCAAGACGAAACCCTAATAACGGCAACCCGACGGCGTCACAAATTAAAGAGTGACGCCGTCGCAGTTGTAACCTTATATATAGAATCCGAATTTTTCAGTTTTTAGTGTGTAGTCTTTTGGAGTAAAAACCTAAACCGAACCAAGGCTGTCTTGTACAGTATTTTAGGGTTCCATACCCTATCTTACATCAAGATGAGTGTTTTACTTCATTAATTCAATTATGTCTTCAATTGTTTGTGTGTATGCTTGCATGTTTCCCATGTCCGGCTAATTTATTAGTGTGTTTGCTTAGGTAATATGAAACCTAGTTATTAAATATTGATTGGTTGTCTCTTATCTTAATTGTGATTGACCTAGTATTATGATAGGTCATTCGTTGTGCTAATTAATGCTTGATTAATCTTTGTTGAACCTTAGTTTATAATCCCCTAGAGTAATTGTAGGCTAAACATCCAGAGAATACCTTAGTGTTAAGTTTATAAATCCTAGAGATTTTGTAGTCATTAACCTTTGGTAGCTTCAAAGAGTTAGGAATAAACGCATACCCTATGACCTTAGAAACACAACGCGATTAAGAATAAGGACGTGACAATTCAACCATCAATAGGAGATAACTAGGGAGTAATAAAACCTAAGTAAATACATTTTTAATCATCATGCGAGCACACAACAATAGACATAGACTACCCTTAGCTTATTTAATTAGAATAGATAAGTAGAGTAATCGGTAGAAATACCAACCCCTAAATCCAAACCCCGAGATTCGTACCTTTCAATTTCCTAAAAAACATAAAAAGATAAAAAAAATATTCCTCAACCCCAACCTTACCGTAGTAACTTCTCACTAGCATTCCTATTCCCCTTAGAGAACGATATCAATTCCCATGGCTTACCCTAATAATACACTACAATGATTAGGTTCACTGCATAGGGTGTTGAAAAACTTTCTCGACGAAAAGGAAGTTCCTTTGACCCCAAACGTGCTGTGTAAGCGTTATCAGTCTGAAAATTCGAATTCTATATATAGAGTTATAACTACGACGGCGTCACTCTTTAATTGTGATGCCGTCGGATCGCCGCCATTAGGGTTTCGTCTTGACTAAATCATCTTTGTGACGGCGTTACGTTGTGGTTGTGAGGTCGTCGGCTTCATCTTCTGACTCCGTCTGAATTTGGATCTAGGCCTTTTGAGTTGTGATGCCCTACTCTTTAAAGCCTGACGCTGTTAGGTAAAAAATAGCAATTTCACTCCTGAGCAGTCGCAATTAGAGGGACGGCCTCGCCCTTTATCCGTGATGCTGTCGGGTGTACTTCCAGCAGCTTGAGTGTCTTGATCTTGACTTTAGCCATTTTCTTCACATATTCACGCCTTTTCATCCAAATAAGCATCATTCCATCATTTTGCCTTCAAGAGACCTAAAAAGTGGAAAGGAACGAAATTAAGCAGTAACGGATATAAAAGTGGTCGATTAAAGGCTTAAATGACCCCTAAAAAGTGTAACTTTTAAATCCTTATCATTACGGCGTAACTCCCCTCTCACATTATGCCGTAACTGAAGCGTGGCTCAGAAAACCAACTCAACTGAAGTTTACAGCGTAACTCCCTCCAAAGATTATGACGTAACTAACTAGCTCAAATGAGATTCCACGCCGCTGCAAGCTACGCCGTAACTATTGTCTCAACTACGGATAACCTGGATTTATTGAAGATACGGCGTAACTCCTTCCAGATTTTACGCCGTAACAAGCATTTTCAGTGCAAATTACGAAGATAATGGTGTTACGGCGTAACTCTCAACTTAAGTTACGCCGTAACCAGATCTGGCCTATAAATACCACTCGAATTCCAGAATTTCTAATCATCCTATTTCATACACAACATCAGTGAATGTGAGTATAAGGTTGAAGGCAGATCTTAGGGAGCATACAGAGCCATCTCCAAGGGAGAAATCACTCCCCTACGATAAGCTTTAGCATTTTATCTTTTCTTTACTTTCGATGCATGTATTTCATAATGTTAAACATTGAATCGATTGTTTTAGTTAATATGAGCGGCTAAGCACCTCTGGTGCTAGCCTAGTTATGATTCCTTAATTTCTTTGTTTATATTTACATTGCTTCCGTATAATTGTTTATAGTGTATGCATGCATAGTTTGTTGGTAGCTACCCTTGTTTCGGTAGTTTTGAATGGCGGTAGTGGCTAGTTACTTAGGATATATGACCAACTGACCCTAAGTAGGTAGACTGAGTGGGGAGGCTAAGATATGACCAACTGATGACCCTTCTTTGCTTGTGCGATTTCACCAACTGATCACCTACCGTTTGGATGAACTTAAGAAGTCAGGGATGAGTGTTTAAGATGCTAGCGCCCGGGCACTCATTCTTACAAATCTTGCATGTAGCGGTACTTAATGACTTGGACTTTCGACTGGTCACCTGACATCTCCAGTGGAACCCTTTGCTAATAGGTTAGGACGAACTGACCAAATGCTGTCCTAGCGACTTTTACCCCCACTTGAAGTAATTGGAAGCAATTAAACATGAACTTAGCTTGATATGATGAATAACTAGGTTAGCACACTTATCCCCTATTGATCACAACCCTTGCCTTTACTTGCTTTTCTCATTTTCCTGTTTTAGTAGTTAATTAATCATTTCAACCTTAAAATCTATTAAAATTTGTGACATCTAGACTTAGTTTAAATCCGCACACATAGCTCTTGGGACGACCTCGGTTTTACCGAATACCACACTACACACGACCGGGTACACTGCCCGTTAGTGCATTAGGGTAGACCATAGGTATAACGAGACAATATAAATATTAAAACCTAGTCAGTAAAACCTGCATCACTTATCCTCTCAGTAAAACACATGGAAAAGATGCTTCGGCTCAAGTTAGAGATTGCCAATGATGTTGTGGGCAATGATATGACTACTGCTGAGCAATTGATTAGGTTTATCAAGCATCAAATTGCTGCTGCCAAAGTTTCTCCTGCTTGATCATGGTACTCTGTCACTCTTATTTTGTGTTATATATTGTACTATTAGTATTAAATGGTTTTTACTTTCTATTTTTGTAACAAGTGTTTTGATAAATGGCTTTTTGTAACTGAAAGTTTTTGGCTTATGTTCCAATCAATTTTGAGTATTTTTGTGCAAAATTGTTTTGTTTCTGGCACACCTGGAACATCCATAAATTCTTTTAAAAAAAATGGTATTCAACTCACCATGTCTCATAGACAAGAAAGAGTTGACTCACCATAAGGGTACGGCTCTGGTGTGACTCTCAAATCCGTTGATAGTTGCTGATTTACTGATAATCAGGTGGTTATCAATATACCATGGTCTTATACACCAAAACATTGACTAATACATGAGTAAACGGCTCTGGTAAAGATAACTTAAATCCGTTTATGGCTGACAATTTGTCAAAAATTATATGGTGCTCAACTCACTATATTTGTGGAGATGAAGAGTTGGCTAGCCCACAAGCTCATGGCTTGTGGTAAAGGCAGTGGAAAACCATGACTACTCCTGAGCAAACGGCTACAGGTAAAGACATATCAAATCCGTTGATGGCTGTGATGAGTTGCCTAAAATCATTAGGGTTTTCCAACTCACCATTGATTCACGTTCTAAGAGTTGGAATGGTTTCTAATTCACCAGGGTGATGTCATGATTCCACCAAAGGCTTAGCTAGCCCAAGGGTTAGTAGCTACTTGGTAAAGGCTTATCAAATCTGCTCATGTTGCTGAGGTGGTTCGAATGAATGTTGTTGGTTCAAGATTTTCTACCGTTTCATCCTTGTTGCTATTTTTGGTATTCTGGTTCTACCAGGCTTATATACTTCCAAGGATGCAGACAAAAAGATGCTGATATGTGCATAATTTTCAAGTATTCAAGTTCAAGTTTCAATCCTCATTGTTCAAGACTGAAGATCTATCTAGAAACTGGAAATTAACCTAGTCAAATTCCAGTTTAGGGGAGGATTGTTAAGAATATTTGTAATACTTTGTTATGATTGTAATACTAGTAGGTATGTAGTTCCCACTGGCAGAGTCGTAGTTCCTACTGGCAGGTATATAGTTCCTACTGGTAAGGTTATTATAATAGTTAGTACTGGTAGTTCCTACTGGTAGCGTACTTAGTCCTGGCAGTGTCAAATAGTTATTCCAGGATAAGATATTAGTTTGTTAGAGATGAGGATATGCATGAGCTAAATTAGGAAGAGATATGCATATCATTCTCATGCGTTTTTGTTAATGCCGATTAGGGATTCATCAATATAAATAGAACCCACAGCTTAGAGAATTGTAACACACCAAAACACAAAAAACAATTCTCCTTGTTCATTAATAGAATCCATAGAAGGATCTTTTAGTTTTATTAGTCATGTTCTTCTTATTAGTTGTGTCTATATTCCGCATAGACATTAGCTTTTCAAAGCAAGAGTCTCTCTTGTGTTTAGCTTGTGATTACATAGGCTATTCACCATCCTTAACAGGCAGTAAAGATCTATCTAGTGTGGGATCCAAAACAGCCATTAATTCTTTGATAAGTTCCATATTATCCTCACCACTTCGGCTTGTGTTACCTAGCCCGAGAGGTGGATCACATGAGTTGTCATGTTGTACATGGTGGTCCATCGATTCCTCATTATCAATTATATCCTCATCACTTCGGGATGTGTTTCCTTCCCTGAGGTGAATCCTTGGATGTAAAACCAGTCTCAAACCCATTTTGAACATCTGAGCCCCCCATATTATCCATTTGGCTGGGGATTCCCTCGTCTGCATTAGGTTCCTGAGAGCCTAATACTTTAGAGGTTGCCTTGGTTTGGGTCTTACTGATGTTACCACTATCCTGCTCTTCTGCTAAGCTAGAAGCAGTAGTGGCAGCCCTCACCAACATGTTACTCTCCACACCAGTGATAGCCTCATCTGCATCCATACCAGTGCCAACCTGAGATAGCGGAGCACCCTTTTGTGATTTCCTACGTTGATAGGTTTTTCTTTGGAGTTCTAAGGATGATAGTAAAATAGTGGATATGGGTTGGGTAACAGCTGGGATTGCTGCACCTTCATCCTGTGTTTGTTGCAGGTTCACCATGTTATCAAAAAGTGGTGTAACCTTTCCTGAAAAACCAAGTCCCTGCTTTTGCATAAATGTGAAAACTTTCTTTGATAGCAGGAGTGTATCCAAGGTTCCTTTATGAACCTTTTTCCTTGAAAGTTGTTTGTCAACAAAAATTTGCACAAACCTTGGATAAAAATAATAGTTACTTGAAGCATCATAGTTTTTAATCATACCATCTAAAATCATTTTAGAAAAATTAAAAGATTGTCCCTGAGTCAAGCACACAATAGTAGAAGCTATATTAGTACTAAACTCATTCCAGCCAGTTGTTTTTGGGCTAATACAATGCAAGATGGTATGAATTAAGAATTTCCAATAGTGTGAGAACAGCCTTTTAAAAAATTTTAAAGAATTATTTGTGTTAGGTCACCATGTTGTAACACAAGCATCAATATGTTAAGAAATGAGGTAAGAAATATCGGATGAACACAAAATCACAAACACACGAATGAATGAAAAACCTTTAGGCGTAGGTATTGAGAAAATGTGAACAACCAACTCCCAAATGGGAGTTTACAACATTATTTATAGGGAAGGAACTAGGGTAACACACAAGTTCCCTTCCTTTTCTTATTGGGCTTGGATCAAGGCTTATGGGCTTTCTACATAAGCCTTGCCATTAATACTAACTTAAAAGCCTAATTAAGCAACCTATTACATATTGATTACAAACACTTGAAATATTGTTTAGGAGTGATTCCAACAATCTCCCCCTAACTGTTGGTAATTAATGACTTAAGTAATATTTAAACGCTGTTGGTGTTGATGTAATAGTTGCTTTGACGTCATCTGACATTCTTTTTTCTTGTGAGAAGAAGTTCCTTGATTCGAACAATCTCCCCAGTGTAGGGATCTTGTTTCTTTTGAAGTATTTTTCTTTGACGTCTTTGATTTCTTTGTTCTTTAATTCTTTGTTCTTTGTGGCGGTTGTGATAGTATGTTGTTTTCAGCTACAGGTCAGCTTCGTTGCTCCAGCGTCTCCACGTCTTTCTCCAACATGCTCACACGCTCATTTGACAATGAATTACAGATGTGAATTAGATCTCGAGTCTTTATAACTTTGTAGATTCTTTGATTTGATGAAGAATCATTATAACTTTGAGTTGCCTTTGATTTTGAGAGAAGTTCTTTTGTGATGTTGTTGGTATGAGCATTTGGAGAATCAGCACGATCACTTCCTCCCGCGAGCATCCATCAGCAGCAGCATCTCCGGTACAGTCACGAACACCAATTGATCATTGTAATCTTTTCATAAAGAATTGATTACTACAATTGTTCTACTGATGAATGTCTTGATTCCATTCACCTTGGTCAGGCGAATCAGTCGTCCGAATCCCGTAAGGGACAGTTGGCATTACATTCAACAAGTTTAAGTAATGACCCACATATTCAGGACTCGATTCTTGAAAGGAATCTCCTTAGCCGGATTTCCAACACTTACAAGTTCGAACTTCGAGAGTGTCAACAGCATAATGTGAAGACACATCTCCAATTCTAGCAAAGGCTGTTCCTGAAACCGGATGCCCTCAAGAAGGCTAACACGATATACCGAAGTACATCTACGATTCAGGTGAGTCGCTAAGGTACACCGAAGTATCACCCCACGACTGTAGACCGTTTGAGAAAACACTAAGCGTAACCCACAAGGAGTTACCGAAGTGACCTACTGTCAGGGCTGTTTGATTTTGACCCTGGCAGGAGTTTCCATTCAATCAGTGAGGATCACAGTTGTGAACCCCTCATAAATATTCTCGACATATTGCTAAGATCTGTGAAGGACTCTAGAATGTATCACTTGCATCCTTATTGTTGAACGACAAGTGATGAAATGTCAAGTGTTCCTAAGAGATCTTTTGATGAATCTCGTGGCTCTAAACTCAATAGTGCGCTTTGGTTTTCCTGAGCGGAGACTAGGGAGAGGGTCTCCTTCTTCAATACCAGCAATCTCTAAGAGAAAGCCGATAGTTTACGTAGGGTTCCCTGTGAGAATGAAACAAGCTTCTGTTGAGAGAAACTTGAGTGGCTAAGAAGGTTTAGTGCATGTGTCACTAGGTCCATGACGACTTTAATCTTCAATACCGGTGTCATCAAGTGACAACCAGTATCATATGAATTGAACCCGGTGTTTGCCCTAAGTTGAATAATCTGGAGGGCTATTTCTTTTCACCCTTTTCTTTAATTTTCTTTTTAATTCTTCAACTCCTTCTTTCTCCGATTCTCATTTTCTCCTTTTTATAATCATATATAAGGACTTCTAAATTCTAACTATTGGTGGTGTCCTTGCGTAGATCCCTCCGGCTCTGGCAGATCATAGGACGGTTATTCCTAACCTTAGTCACCTTATAACTCCATGACTAACCTATGTGGCCATAAAACCATTTTCATGAAGAATCTCCCAAAGTGGTTATGATTAAAAACATTTTGTACCACTGAAAGAGTTTTATATTTTGCAGAAATACTCCCCCTCCACACGTGCTTAAGTGTTAAGACAGAAATATGCACGGTGAGAGAAGAGCGTGCACTTTTGAATTGATCGACTCAAGATAGACAATTCCCCGCGAGACACGGTTACATTGCATAGTTAAAGAGTTACATTGTCAGCTTTTAGGTGACAACTAGTTCTAATAACTACCTTAAAGGTGTGGAAAACCTCGAAAAGTTGTCAAACCCGTCAAAGTTCATGTCTATCAAGAGCTTCTCGAATAGGTACAATCTACTTGGATAAGTCTTGAAAGACAAATCTTTTCGATGTATGACAGTTCAGATCTCGTCAATTCATGGGTTATGTCTTTAGCACGAATATTCAATAGCAATCTACAACATATTTCTTATCACATAATTTTTCTCCCCCTCAAAAATGGCATATAAATGTTATTTTTAACGAAATTTTAATATCGAATATGTCCATTTCGAGTTTTGTGGGAACATTTCCACGAAGAATCATTTGTGAACAAATTTTTAATCAAATACTCCCCCTCAACAAGTGATATTAACTTTTGATATTTTGAAAATCATAAGGGGAAGTACTTGTTCTTTTGAGCAAAACTTTGAAAAATGAAAGTTTTGATAAGTTTTACTCAAAAGTAAGAAGCTTTCGCTCCTTTTATAAGGATTGTGGCACTGAAGTGTACCACATGGTCCTTTCATTACAAGTACGGGTTGTACACTGTTATGTGTGCACAAGCCATAGTCAAATATAGATCAACACATCCAAATAATAGTCAAAGAAACAAATCAAGGAGTACCAGGAAGCCCGTCAATAACACCAGGAGTTCTTTCTGGACGTTGGTAGCCTGTTAGAGATATGCTTTGACGTCCGTCCACGAAACTCTCCAAAGTCCTCATCTGATCCCGACGAAACAACCTTTCATCAATCCTGGTAATGATCTTCTTCGCATCCCTCTTTTCCCTAGAATTCCACCTTTTCTTCGACCCTATGCCTTCATGAATCTCCTTTAACCTATATGCCATCCTATGCCGAACCTTCTTCAAAGTATGATCACAAAACTTGTGAAGCTCCTTGCATGCCATGAAGCAATTACGGTGAAGTTCACTGCGGTACACTACCCCAAATGTTGGTTTCGTAAGGATGGTGTACTGAGCAAGATGGTTGATGTCAGGAAGGTATAGCCTTGGTGGTGTGAGATTAACACGCTTTTGCTATGATTCCACGGCAAGTTGAAGGTCTTCAACACGTTCCTGGATAACGATGCTTCTGATGAATATTAGCAAGGACTTGATGTACTAGAGCTGGATGTTCGTGGATAATTGTCGCATTCGTCCTTGTACCTTGGCAAGATACATATCTTCAATGTCATCGAGTGACAATCTCGGAAAATCCTCTTCAGAAAAGTTATACTCCTGTTCGTCTTGGCGTTTGACTACGATTTTATTCTGGAATGAGTAGTCCCACTTGGTAGACAGGCTAACATTCATTATGGAAACGATCCGTTGGTCACTGTACACCTCCTTTTTCGATTTTAGTACCTGGAAGCTTCTATAGTAAATTCTTTTCCGTTCAGGCCAATGATGAATTCCATATAGTGCGTCGAGGTCATACTTTACCACATTGTCAACGAACATATGTGTGGCTTCTTCCTCGATGGACACATTGTTAGAGAAGATTGCTACCGTGTTAGGGAATCCTTGGTTGATCAGGTCGGCCAATGGTGGGTAGTGGCTTTGTCCAGTCGGTGTAGTATGGAGCCTTGTCAGGTCTGGTGAAGTCGGTATTTGATTCAGGGTTGAGCCAATCAATGTTGTTGGACATGGCTCGTGCTATATTGTCGAGATGATATTCGACTTCAATGGCACTGGCAGAGCTTTCCTTAAGTAGTTGAAAAGCGTCGTTCTTGATTCGTTTCAACTCTGCTTTCGTCATCTTCTTCACCTTGAACTTTTCTTAGATAATCTTGACCTGCTCCATAGTTCTACCATCTACCGGTTCTTGGCCTTCCAGTAACTGAAGTTGACTTTTTCTGCTTTGGCTTGGAGGATGATGCTGGTTTCTTGGTTGATGTAGAAGAAGGAGGTTGTTGTTGGGGCTCAGGAATCTCCTGGTCGTCACCACCAGTGTATTCAAAATGATCACCAGTTTTCTCCGTTGGTGGTGGAGACTCAGAGTCCTGAGGTTTATGTGTAGCAGGAGGACGTTGTGGAGATATTCTAGAGGTGGAGGTCCTTTGGGGTGGTGGAGGCATAGATGATGAATCGCCATTTTTCTTCTTACGTTTAGGCTCAGAATCCTTATCCGCATCATCATCGTCTCTTGGACGCTTAGCCCTTTCAGCTGACTCTTTGCATGAAGTTCTGAGTTGATATTCCAGCAATGCCTCAAATAGTTTAGCTTCATCAGAAGTAAATGTTGCGGATCATGGAGACATTTGTAACACAATCTTGGAAATCAATTCTGCATCGGAGACAACCGTAGGCTCGATTGGATTGATTTGCATTGCTAGAGGAGTAGATTGCATTGTTTGCTTGCCCAATCGCATGAGATTAGGATAGATTTGTCTGGCGAACATCTCTCTTGTCACTCCAGGGACGGTGTCGAGAAGAAACTTGTGAGTATATTCTCTGATCGTCTTGTCCATTTCCCCTTTGATATCTCTATTTAGAAACTGTTGAATCTGTTCCCTTTCTCCCGAAAACCCATTTATCACATTCTGAACTAGATTGATTATGTTCGTAAGTTGATTCCGTTTCTTGTTGACCACATTTTTCTTCCTTACTTGCCTGACAGCTTTGACAATCTTTGTCTTTGCACGTGATGCCCAAGTATCGGTTGGTTTCTTTACTGATCTGGATGCGGATCTAGTGGTGGTTTATTTGGATGGTGGTGGTGATGAATGAGAAGATGAGTCAGACGAAGATGAGTCATGAGAAGGATCTGGGTCATTTGGTGGCTCAGAAGTTTGTTCCGGATTATGTTCAGGACTATCTAGAAGATAATCATCAGCTTCTTTTTTAGCTTTATCTTTTTCTTCAGCCTTAACCCTAGCCTCTTCTTCTGGTTTAGCTAGAGCTTCCTCTTCAGCTTTTTCTTTAGCAGCTGCCTCAACATCTTCATCAGTTATCTTTTCATTATTCTCCTTTTCTTGTTCCTCAAAGTCGAAGATAATTTCATGCTCTTGCTGCTGTTGTTCAGATTCATGGGTACTGGTACCAGTTCCCTTATCGGGTTGATTAACCGCATCGAGAATTGGTGTTGTTTGTGAGCCACCACTTGAACCTCCAGGGCCATGAGTCTGTTGAAGATTAAACACCTTAGCAACATGTTGTAGCCTGAGATTTTTCAGTTTCTTGCGGTATTCTTTTTCTTCATCCTGTGGCTCTTCTTCTGAACTTTCTTCCTCTTCCTGCACTTCCACTAGAGTTTTGCCCTTGTCAGATTTGGAACTAGGAGGTGTTTCTACTGTTTTTGTATCATCTGTAACAGTTTCTGAGTAGTGAACCTCTTCATCTGTGTCAGTATCCTCGGAGTCCTCGTCCTCTAATTTTGGTGTCGGTTGAGGATTAGTAATAGCAACCTTTGATGTAACTTTCCTTTTGAGAGTATGAGTTCTCATTGGATACTTTCGGGTACTCCCAGTACTTGTTGCACTTCCAGCACTGCCTGATCTCCTGGTCTTCTTGACAAGTGTAGTGGAAGACTTTTCATCAATGAAGCCAACTTTTCCTGATGCTACTGCTTTTTGATATCGTGATTATGATTGAAGTTTCTTGATATCATCAGTGAGAAGGCAGTCAGGCAAAACTGCACCTTGTTTCTTTGTTGTTGAGTTTTTGAATCTGACAACATTTATAGTAGGCTCAAACAACGCGGAGTGATGGTTGGGGTCATCAAGTCTTAAGGAAATGTCCAGATTATTCCTGAGTATTCTTTGTATCAACAACTTAGTGTATCTGATGTAGGGAATCTTGGTGCCAGGCTTCTTGAGATAAGACATCATGTCTTCCCAAATCAGAGTTGCGAAGTCAATATGCATCATGTTGACCATGCCCCAGAATATATGTAGTTCCATGAGCTTAGGATACTAATAACCACTATCACGTCCAAAAACAGATTTGGCAATCATGATGTATAACGTTCTCCACAGCTGGGGGATGTTCTTTTGATCAACAGAAGAATGTTTAGTAATGATCCCAGCAGCTTCGTCATAGCCAATATCGACCATGAATTGGAGAGTAGCCTCTTCTGAAGGAGTAGCAACATAATCAGCAGGCTGGATGGCAGGGAGAAGGAGTATTGCCCTTAGATCCTTGGCGATGGTGACTTGTTTGTTGTGGAGAGTCACCATAACAGCATCTTGACCATCAGCCTTCTTCATAGTGTGCCAGAACTGATGGATATAGATTTCGATTGCAGAATTTGTGAGCATGTTCTTGTATGGATGAGTCTTCAGAATATCCACAGCAATATGACATGAAGACTCAGAGACGTGAAGTTATCAAAGTCCACTTTGAGATTGTTCTTTCCAATCTTCATCTTGTAACCGGTAGGGAAAATGTCTTCCACTGTGAGTACATTTGGTGCTTTAACGTTTTCCATCGTGACGTGCATATTATGATCTAAAAGATATTGAGCCAAAAGAACCAACATATCGAAAGACATTATGTTAGTCAAAAGTTGATTTTATTGTCCAATTATTGAATATGTTATGTTAATGAATGTTACGAGTCCAACGTCACTTGTTTGTCCAATAGTCCAAAGAAGTCGTGATAAGTTTCGTGAGTTTATTAATTTTGAATTTTAAAGTCCAAATTTTCACTCATTCACACAACATATTAACCATTATAGCTAATTAGTGACATTTTGGTTTTGTGATGTTATGAGTTATTTATTTACAAATTTGTACGCGTAACAATTCATAATTATGGTTAAAATAAGGCTTATGCGTAAACAGTTGCGATCATACGCGTAAACATAAGCTTATGCGTATGAACTCCTCTTACGCTTAGGAAAAGAGCCCTTGGCATAGAGCTTACGCGTAAGCGTATGTGGGACCTTATGCGTAAGGTTTACTCGTAAGAGTGAACCTTATGCATAAGACTCAAGTTTACGCATATCCTTCACAGGATACGCGTAGTCCCCATGTAGAACCTCACGCGTAAGAGTTACGCGTAAGATTTCTCTTACGAGTAAATATCTACGCGTAAGGTGATCCTTAAGCGTAGAGTTCCAGTTTAACCTTGATTCTGAATTTTTCACACGTAAACCTTATAACCTAGGGATTCAAATTTTACGAATAAGAAATCTAGCCATAGGATTTGCACCAAATTCATTCTGGAATGTCTTAGATGCCTATTGAGTTATTTACAACAAGTTTTAACATCAAAAGCCTCAAGAATCAAGAATACCCAATTTAACGAGACATAAGCCCTAAATCTTAATTATATCAAATTTAGTGTTTCTGGGCATGATTAAAGGTTGTTTTAGGTTAATTCAACATGTAATAAACATTTCTCAAGCAACTAAATTCACAAAAACACTCACAATCAAAAATGCCCAAATCCACGCATAAACCCTAACTTTTGAAATTGATTAATGATGTTTCTGGGTTGATTTTAATGTTGGAAATAGTTTTAGAATGATGTTATCAATGTTTTAACACACTTATTTCACAACAAACACCCAAAACATGATTTCATGTTCATACGCATACGTGTAGTACATGAAATCATGCCTAGGGATAAATCTAACCGTTGGTTTTACGTATAAATCAAAACCTATGTTTAGAATATCACCATGAATCATTAATCACTTACAAATTAGAAGTTTGAAACACGGATTTGAAGATTGAATGTTAAGCGTGGCATGAGGTAGTTAAAGAAATAAATTATAGTAATAAATGTGAAAGATTTTTAGGTGGAGTGTTTTTGTATAAAATAACTTTAGACTTTTAACAACTTTGGTCCCTCTACCTTAACCATTCTCATCCATAGCCCATAATTCCCATTTTGGTTAAATATGAAGTGTAGGTTCAGAAAGAAACATTAACGACACTCCCCTCCGACTTTAGAAATAGAGAAATTTTACAAATTTGGGTCCGAGGAGTGTCAAGAAACAAGAAATGTGTCCACCATTATCAAAGATACAACCGGTATAGGGTAACATGCAAGTACAAGGTTTTATGAAACAAAAAATATTTACTTTCTCCCCCTCAACACTTGACCGTGAAAATATTGAAATTTTAAAAGAGTGAAGTGTTGACAGAAGATTTGTACTTGCCATGTTGAAGAAAAATAAGATAGAAGAATATTTTTGAGTTTTATAAGTTTTGTATTTTTGTATTTTGTTTTTGAAAAATTATTTACAAAAGAGGTTTTGTTGTTTGACTGGTTTTAAGATTATTTTAAAAGTTCGTCCAGTTCCTCTGGAGTCAAACACCTCATACCAATCCGGTGGACCAACTCAGTAAACCTAGCAAGAGCTTAGGCTTTGGTGAGAAGGTCTGCCAGTTGATATTCAGTACCCACAAAATATAATTCAACGGTACCCTTTTCCACATGCTCCTTGATGAAATGATATCGAAGATCGAAGTGCTTGGATTTCGAATGTTGAACAGAGTTGCACGATATCGCAATAGCACTTCAATTGTCGTAGTGCATCGGGATTCTGTCAAATACGTAACCATAGTCTTTGAGTTGTGTTCGCATCCAAATGACTTGAGCACAACACGCCGACATGGCTACATATTCTGCTTCGGTTGAGGATAGCGATGTACAATCCTGCTTCTTCGATTGCCATGATACCAGTTTATCACCAAGAAATTATAGAGCTCCAAAAGTACTTTTCCGAGAATCTAAGCAACCTGCGTGATCAGCGTCTAAAAAAGCTATTAGTTCAAAACCAGAATCCTTCAGATACCAGATCCCCAAGTTAATGGTTCCCTTGATGTATCGGAGGATTCTTTTAGCCTCAGAGAGGTGAGTTTCAGTTGGTCGCGACTGATAACAGGAGCAAAGATATACAGCAAAGACAATATTAGGCCTACTGGCTACTAGATACATGAGAGACCCAATTATACTTCGGTATTTGGTAGGGTCAACCAATTTCCCATGCAAATCAGCATCTAGTTTCTTGGTATGTGCCATCGGTGTGGCATAGGTATCACAGTTTTGCATTCCATTTTTGTTTAAAATTTCAAGAGCATATTTGGACTGACTCAATAAAATACCACGGGGTGATTGATGAACTTTCAGTCCTAGAAAGAATGTAAGTTCACCCATCATGGACATTTCAAAATGTTTTTTCATAAGTTTTGAAAAAGCGTTTGAGTACTTTAGATGTGTTGACCCAAAAATGATATTGTATGAATAGTGTTGGGTCGACCGAACGTTTGACGAAATTATGAGAGATAAGAAAGGATGACAACTTATCATACCATGCCCGAGGGGCTTGTTTGAGACCGTAGAGAGCCTTGTTAAATTTGTAGACGTGATTAGGGAACTCTGGATCAACAAATCCTTCTGGCTGACTAACATAGACCGTTTCTTTCAGTTTACCATTCAGAAAAGAAGTTTTGACATCAATCTGAAAGACCGTGATGTTCATGTAAGCCGCGAATTCTAGAAAAATCCGTACAGCCTCAAGTCTAGCAACCGGTGTGAATGATTCCTCGTAGTCACCAGACGTGACTTATTTCGGATAACCGTACCTTCAGCATCCAATTTGTTTTTCCAAATCCATTTCAAACCAATAACATAGACCCTAGTTGGTTTTTCAACAAATTCCCATAATTCAAGTCATTTAAACTGGTTAAGTTCTTCTTGCATGGAATCAATCCAGTTGTCATATGTCATGGCTTCCTTAATATTTTTCGGTTCAGCTTGGCAGACGGTAAGTGCATAAATGTAATGTTCACCGTCAGTCTGAAGGCGTTGTCTAGTTACCACTAGTTAATTCGGGTTTCCAATAATGTTTACAAAAGGATGGTCTTTAGTCCAACGATGTGTGGAGGTTTGATGTTGATATACATTTTTCTGATTAGGAGGATTCAAATGGCTTGTAGATGATTCCGCAACATCAGGTGTGGCAGTTTCATTAGCAAACGGATTGAAGAACAAATTTGGATCATAATCTGTATGTGGGGGTACTTCATTGTTCAGAAGATCATCAGCTGGTTCAACGTCATTGGATGCGGTTTGTTCGGCTGTTGTTGTAGAATCAATTGGAGGTGCTTCTTCAACAGTTGTTGTTGTTTCAAGTGTATCAGGTATTGGATTATGATCAGGTTGAGCAGCGAAAACAGTTGATACATCTGGAGCACGTTGATCAATATCATCACTAAACATAGGAGAAAATAGCTATTCCATTTGTTGATGAGTAAGCTGTAAGCTTGGTTCAGCTGATGATGGGGTTTGGGGGAAATTTAGACGGTTATGTCTGGGTTCCAAGCTGTTTTGCTCAGAAGCCATTTCTGTAAGCTCATCGAAATTTGCATGAATCGTGTCCATAATCTCCCTTGTACGAAGATTCCAGATCCGGTAACCCTTAGAGTTTTCACAGTATCCAACAAAGACTCCAATGTCAGCTTTGGCCTTGAGCTTACCAAAGTCATCACGGTCATTATTTGGGTAGCAAAGGGATCCAAATACATGAAAGTGTTTGAGATTCGGTTTACGGTTGTGGATAAGCTCAAAAGGTGTTTTGTTGTGGCGTTTAGTAATCATTGAACGGTTTTGAGTGTAGCATGCAGTTGACACGGCTTCAGCCCACAAGTAATCTGGAAGTTTAGCATTAATTAACATTGTTCTTGCAGCTTCCACTAACGTACGGTTTCGTCTTTCAACAACTCCGTTTTGTTCTTGTGTTCGTGCAATAGATGTTTGATGCTCAATTCCCACTTTCTCATAATATGCACGAAGAGTTTGATTCACAAATTCAGTTCCTTGGCCTGTTCTGATTTGTCTGACTGTGTTCCGGAGATGAACTTAAATTTTCGTGAGAAAGGTGATGATCCTCTGTGGAGCTTGATCTTTACTTCGAAGAAAATAAACCCAAGTCCATCTTGAATAGTCATCAACAATTACCAAGATGTAGCGTTTGCCGTTAATCGTCTGCACACACATCTGGCCACACAAATCCATGTGAAGAAGATGAAGCACATGCTGTGAGCTATGTTCCACCTTTGAAGGAAAGTGAGCATGAGTGCATTTCCCTTGTTCACAAGCTGAGCATGGGTGATCTTTAGAGTACCGAAATCTTGGGAGACTGATGAGTGTGCAAATACTCATTATTTTTGTACCTTTTAGTCTGCTAAAACATCTGAAAACACTCAGAAATGCATCAAAATGATAAAAATATCACAAATAAGTGTTTTATGTGTTTCAAATGCAAAAATACCAAAAACAGGTGAAAAACATATCAAGTTTGCATAATTGGCAGTTTTAGTCCCCCAAGTTTCAAAAGTTGTCAAAAATAGTCCCTGGTAAATCAAAATAAAGCAAAATATCATTTAAGGTCTATAGGATTCAAAAGTTGTCAAAACAAACCCTTTAAAGTTTAAAAATTACAAAATTACAACTTTGGTCCCTCAACTTTGAAAAATGTCAAAAAATAGTCCTCGGATATTTAAAAATGGAAAATTATCAAATATTACCCTTGTACTATTCATATATGACATAATTGGTCCTTTTGATAAGTTTGGGAAAGTTACAGTTTTGGTCCCTCAAGATTTGCCAAATTACAAGATTGGTCCTTGTGTATTAGCTAAAAACCAAACTGGACCCTTGTTATTAACCAACCCACAAACCCAACTGGCCCAACACACAAGCCCATCCCAACTCCACTTGAACCTTGACCCCTGAACCTTGAGCTAGTCCAAAATCATTTTGACCCTGCCAATATACCATTTTGACCCCCCCGTTATTAATATCCACCGGTCAAATAGTCAAACGCGCCAAAAACCAGTTCCACTGTTCATCTCCCTCACCTAAGTCTGCAAACCAAAACCAGAGTGGTTTCTACCTTTCCACCTCATCTTTCCAGCTGTTTAACCACTCCCTTCCACCTCCACAAACACCCAAACTTCTTTAATTGCAAAAACCTGCTCAATCCAGTTGTAAAGACTTTTGGCGCCAAAATACCACATGTACGATTTTGATGAATTATGAGGATCCAATGGCTGAAATGAAGTGGGAAACACTCAGAGGTCGACAAAGACTCTAAAAGATCTATATAAAGAAAGAATGGAGCAGTGTAGAAGGATATCTAGAGTAATTTAACTTAGTTTATGTCGTTTTAGAATATTTTCAAATTCCAGTGTATTTTTAAGCTTTAAAGTACTTTGTTTAAGTTTTTCAAGTGTATGTGAATCTATTTTCAGTAATCAATTTCAAATTTCAGTTTCATTTTCAGTTTGTGCAATTTTCATATCCAAAATTCTCATATTAGTCTAAAGTTGTTTGTAGCTGTTATTTTGGACTTATAAGATCACATAAGCTCCTATTAAAGCCTTTCTAAGCTTTTAGAAACCATAAAAGTAAGTTTAGTATCAAAGAGCAAAAATACCAAAAATACAAAAAAAAAATTAGTTATAAATTAAAAATCAATCAAGAAATGATCAAGAAGCTGGAGCAGGGTTGATTTTGGATTGCCCTTGGTTTAGTGCTTCTTGGGAAGCTATAGGTTGAGTTCTTGGCTCTTGGTTCTCTGTTTTGTGCTTGGACTCAATTTGTAAGCAATTTCTTTAAAAATTGCATTTCTTAGTATAAGTGGTTAAATCTTGTTAATTCTAGTTTAATCCTGTCTCAATATAGTTATTATAAGTTAATCACTAGATTTCTTGGTTTGAAAAGCTGTTTTAGTACTTTAAGCTTCATAACAGTCCTATAAAGAGTTGTTTGGATTTACTTTGTTATCTGGGTTAGAAGCTGTTTGTGTTATTACTTGTTGTTGTTCTATGTCTTATTAGCATCTAATAACTCATTGCAACAATAAAAACCAGACCTCACTTGTTAAAAAGACAAAATTACTTTCAATCTCAACTTACTAGTTAACTGTTAGGATTTAACTTGTCAAATTCATCATAGTAGCTTATAACTTGGTAATATAGCTTAATTTCATCCTAACTTAGGTTAATATAACATAATCAGTGATTAGGATTGATCCAAAGTTCATATAAGTCAACTTTTAGTATAACTTAAAAAGTCAAAATTTCAGTTTAGTGGTTTTTGAATAAAAAAGATAAATTTCTATAGGATTTAATATAGAGTTTCATGTTTTATGCTTTTGGGATATTAAAATTTAGTTGCTCATCTTAATCATAGTATTTTTTATAATTTCTAGTTAGCTAGTTAAACAACTTATTTCTTAGCTTCTTTTAACCACTTGTTTGAAAAAGTGCCCTGTGCACAGTTGAGCCATCCTTTTTCAAAAGCTCATCCAGAGCTCATTAGTTAGCTTTAGCTTGTGTATCTTAGCTTATTGGAAAGCTATCCTAGCTGTCTCTCTAGTCCAGTGTTTAATTTAAACTTTGTAGCTTATTTGATAGGGTTGCAAGTAGCTTTTACTTTGTCCCATTTCTGTGTAAACTGCATACTCAGTGTGATACAAGCTTTTTCTCAAGCTCTTCATAAGATCTACAGTGGTTCCCACAGTGTGAGCTTGGACTTTTTGGAAATCTCACCAACCCATCTTGCTCCCTCAGTCTTTATTTTGAGCTTTTTAGCTTATTTAATAAGCTTAAATTGCTTCTAGATATGACTGCAGGCCTGTTTGGTTTATAGGTTTAGGATAAGTGCTTATTTGCTTATTTTAAAGCTTATCAGTGTGATTCTCTGTGCCTTTTAGCTTAATATAAGTAGCTTTAACCTGTTTGTATCTTATTTCATCTTTGGTTCTGTCTGTGAAGCTTATTTTCAGCTTATTTTGTTATTTGAGCTTAAAAAATCAAAATAAGCTAAAAGCTTAACTGTTGAGCTCATAAGCTCATTCTCTGCTTATTTTTAAGTTTCAAAATTTTTGTTTTCATAAAAGTTGCTTATTTTCAGTAGTTAAATAGTTTTGTAAAAGAAAAATCACAAAAACATCATTTTAAAAATAGTGATAGCATTTATTTAATAGAATTTAGCTTTTTAATTTTTCTTTTTCAGCTTATTATTAAGCACTTTCTGTTTTTATAATTTTCTTAACTTTCTGTCATCATAGGATATTTATAGAAAAAATTTCAGAATTTTCTTAGCCTGTTTAGTATTTATTAGAATTTAAAATAGTTAAAAAGTATTAAATAATTAATAATAAATAAATAAAAAGCATAAAAAATATCTTTTCAGTTTTAAAATTAGTTTTCTAATATTTTAGATTTTTCTAAGTTAAAATTTCATTTTTCTAGGCTAATTTTATATTTTCTTGTATTTAAGTGTATTTTAAATAATTAATAAATAATAATTAATTAATAATAAATAGATAAAAAGTGTAATAAATATATTTTCAGTTTTAAAATAAGTTTTATAATATTTTATATTTTTCTAAAGTCATAATTTCACTTTTCTAGCTTTATTTCATATTTTCTTATATTTTAGGGTATTATTAAATAGTTAAAAATAGTTTTTAAATAATAATAATTAAATAAATAGTCATAAAAATAATTTTAATTTTTTAATAATTTTCTTTTATTATTAGGATTGTAAAAATATCATTTTCATATCCATAGGTGTTTTATTCTTTTAAATTTACGTTTTATTTTGTACATTAACGTAAAATTTAATAAACGTACGCATACACGTTTGTTTAATCTGATTGTTGTGCTTTATAATTCTGAATCCAATTACCATTCCAATCAATCAGTAGTGTAATTATAAACCAAAATACTTACAGATCATTATCCTTAGTGATAATTCGACATCTGAACGTTTTTAAGCACCATTAAAGCTCCGTGGGACTTAACGACCCGGGAATCCACTATATTCCAAGGGAAATTGCATTGGTTTTAGACTGTTTGAATTTTATTACGGTTGACCATTCACAAGTGGTTGACTTGTGTAATAAACTTGACAGTTTGGAGCGAATCAAATTTTGGCGCCGCTGCCGGGGAGGCTATAAGCGTGTTTTAAACATTTTCAGACACATACTTGCACATATACCACCTTTTGTAAACAGTTTTTTTTTTGTAAAGTTATCAAAATCAAAAAGTTCATTAACACTTTTCCTAAAGTGTTAACAACACCAAAAAAAAAATATATAAAACAACAAAACAATCGTAACGTTTTCTATCCTGTATTTTCTTTAAGGTGATTCTTAAAGAGGTACGATTTGGTTAAACGAGACGCTACCAAAAATATTGTCCAAAAGTATTTAAACCCTTAGCACAAATCCATACCTACGTCTTTTTAGTGGTACTTAATAAATACATAACAATCAACCACCGCAAAAACCAAAGGCGAACACCTACCAACTGGGGGTGTGAACATTAATAAGTTCCCAATCTTAAAGATCAAAACTTACCTTTGTGTCCTTGTGATTTGGTATAACTTTTTCAAAGAAGCCATTTCATTTGTGATTATTGGTTTAAGTTCACTTGTCGTTTTGCCTCGCATTTGTTTTGAAAATCGATTTTTAAACTTAGTGCATGCGCACTCGTTCTTCCAGCTCCACAAGTCCACTTTCAGAGCTTGCAAGTATTCCACGTAAACGTAGAGGACGTTCTGCTCCTTCAGCCGTGACTGAGGAACGTCTAACACCACCACCCCCTGTCGTAATGGCAGAAGATAAACCGATGAATGAGCTTCTCCAAGCACCCATCGAGGGTTACGGAGATGCCATTGTTGTCCCAGCCATTGTGGCTGATACCTTTGAGCTCAAAACCGGGTTACTCAATCTTGTAACCCAAAGCCAATTTTATGGTTTTGAGCGGGACGACCCTCTGCACATATTCGATGGTTTAACAAGATTACATCTACCATCAAATACAAGAATGTCCAACATGAAGCAATTAAGCTTCTTCTGTTCCCATTCTCTAGAGGACAAGCCCGGATTTGGCTTGAGAAACAACCCCTCGTTCCATTGAGACATGGGAGGATTTAGTCACTAAGTTTGTTAACGAATTCTATCCTCCATCCCGAACTACAAGTCTTAAGAATGAGATAATGAAATTAACTCAAAGATTTGATGAATCATTCGGTGAGGCATGGGATCGTTACAAAGAGTTGCTTCGAAAGTGTCCGCATCATGGTTTTACCGAGTTAATGCAAATGGATACTTTCTACAATGGTCTGAGCCAAGCTAGACTCTTTAAATGCCTCCGGGGAGGTAATTTCTGAGCAGACTACAAAAGAAGCTTTGCAAATCATAGAAAACAAGTCCCAGGTCCGCCCTATTCGAACAAAGACATATCGGTCTCGGTCCTCAATGCAGGACCTTCTACTTCATCTCACGTGAGTACATCTAGCACCGATGCTAAGATTGATAAACTCACGGATGCTATTCAGGCTTTGGTTCTTGCTAACCAAAAGAAAGTCACTTTCGCACAGACACCATCACATGGTGAAGTAAAGAAAGTCGAGGTCTGTGTCACTTGTGGTGGCCCTCATGCATACTACAACTGTAATGCCACCGATGGTAGTCCGTTTGAAGCCAATGCTATAGCCGGTACTTCACATCAAGGAGGTAATCAATACCGTCCTCAAAATGAGCCAAACTACCGTGCTAATACTTATCAAGGACCACCCGGTTTTAACCAGAATCCTAACATACAAAACCGGAATCCGAACCAACCTAGAATGAACCAAGGTTATCAAAACCAAGGTAATTTCTATCCTGGACCAAATCAAGGCTTCCAACATCAAGGAAACTTTAATCAAAACAATTTCAATCGAGGAAATCAATTTCATGGGAATATGAATCCTAACCAAGGAAATTTTCAAAATCAAGGCCCTAATCTGAACAATAGAGGCCAGAATTTTCCTAATCAAACTCAAGCCATTGTTCCAACTGGACCATCATCCGATGAGCTATTGAAGCAATTCATGAAATCCCAAGATGAAATGAACAGGTTGTTGGTTAGCCGATTTGACATTAAGAAGTCTTTAAATGATCAACCCTCGGGCTCAGGAAAACTTCCGAGCAACACGATCGCTAACCCGAGGGGCGATGCAAAGGCGATCACAACCAGAAGTGGTGTATCATACGATGGACCCGCTATTCCTACTACCTCTTCTTCTTCTTCTCTCCCGAAGGTAGTGGAAAGTGACCTGAGGCTACAAAGGACAAGGAACTTCCTACTAATAACGGAGGTACCAACGATGTCCATCCTCAAGTTGTCCCGAAACCCAAATCCAATCCAGGAGTTGTTTTTGAACCTCCAGTAGCTCCCGTTGAAAACCCCAAATCCAAATCTTCTATTCCTTACCCATCACTTTTGAATGAGCAAAAACTATCTGCGAAAAAAGCCGGTCATCAAATGGACAAATTTTTCAAATTTTCCAAGAACTACATTTTGACATAAGCTTTGCGGATGCTATCATGCTGATGCCCAAGTTTGCATCAACTCTCAAACACATGTTAAGCAACAAGGAAAAGCTGTTTGATATGGCTAAAACTCCTCATGAACGAGAAGCTGCTCAGCGTTCGTTAAGAAGCTTCCCGAGAAGCTTGGAGATTCTGGAAAATTTCTCTTACCTTGTGTATTTCCAGGGATGGTTGAATGCTTTGTCTTAGCCGATCTTGGTGCAAGCATTAACCGATGCCTCATTCAAGTATGGAAGAAACTTTATCTTCGGACCTTACTCCTACATGCATGACTCTCGAGCTTGCAGATCGTACAATATCCAGTCCACTTGGCATTGCGAGGATTTATTTGTGAAAGTAGGAAAGTTCCATTTCCCCGGTGACTTTGTGGTTGTTGACTTCGTCATGCGATCATGGGTTCCTCTCATTGTTGGACGAGGATTCCTGAGAACGGCCGTGCTCTCATTGATGTATTTGAGCAAGAAATCACATAACGTGTGGGTAATGAAGCTGTCACCTTTAACCTTGATCAAACTTCGAGGTACTCCGCAAACTATGATTCTGAGTCGGTTAACCGAATAGATATCATTGATGTTGCTTCTGAAGAGTACTCTCAAGAAGTTCTCGGTTATGATCATAATTCTTCGAGTGATAATCTCACTCATTCATCTCGAGTATGCATTTCTAAAAGATCTATATAAAGAAAGAATGGAGCAGTGTAGAAGGATATCTAGAGTAATTTAACTTAGTTTATGTCGTTTTAGAATATTTTCAAATTCCAGTGTATTTTTAAGCTTTAAAGTACTTTGTTTAAGTTTTTCAAGTGTATGTGAATCTATTTTCAGTAATCAATTTCAAATTTCAGTTTCATTTTCAGATCCAAAATTCTCATATTAGTCTAAAGTTGTTTGTAGCTGTTATTTTGGACTTATAAGATCACATAAGCTCCTATTAAAGCCTTTCTAAGCTTTTAGAAACCATAAAAGTAAGTTTAGTATCAAAGAGCAAAAATACCAAAAATACAAAAAAAAAATTAGTTATAAATTAAAAATCAATCAAGAAATGATCAAGAAGCTGGAGCAGGGTTGATTTTGGATTGCCCTTGGTTTAGTGCTTCTTGGGAAGCTATAGGTTGAGTTCTTGGCTCTTGGTTCTCTGTTTTGTGCTTGGACTCAATTTGTAAGCAATTTCTTTAAAAATTGCATTTCTTAGTATAAGTGGTTAAATCTTGTTAATTCTAGTTTAATCCTGTCTCAATATAGTTATTATAAGTTAATCACTAGATTTCTTGGTTTGAAAAGCTGTTTTAGTACTTTAAGCTTCATAACAGTCCTATAAAGAGTTGTTTGGATTTACTTTGTTATCTGGGTTAGAAGCTGTTTGTGTTATTACTTGTTGTTGTTCTATGTCTTATTAGCATCTAATAACTCATTGCAACAATAAAAACCAGACCTCACTTGTTAAAAAGACAAAATTACTTTCAATCTCAACTTACTAGTTAACTGTTAGGATTTAACTTGTCAAATTCATCATAGTAGCTTATAACTTGGTAATATAGCTTAATTTCATCCTAACTTAGGTTAATATAACATAATCAGTGATTAGGATTGATCCAAAGTTCATATAAGTCAACTTTTAGTATAACTTAAAAAGTCAAAATTTCAGTTTAGTGGTTTTTGAATAAAAAAGATAAATTTCTATAGGATTTAATATAGAGTTTCATGTTTTATGCTTTTGGGATATTAAAATTTAGTTGCTCATCTTAATCATAGTATTTTTATAATTTCTAGTTAGCTAGTTAAACAGCTTATTTCTTAGCTTCTTTTAACCACTTGTTTGAAAAAGTGCCCTGTGCACAGTTGAGCCATCCTTTTTCAAAAGCTCATCCAGAGCTCATTAGTTAGCTTTAGCTTGTGTATCTTAGCTTATTGGAAAGCTATCCTAGCTGTCTCTCTAGTCCAGTGTTTAATTTAAACTTTGTAGCTTATTTGATAGGGCAAAAGCTTAACTGTTGAGCTCATAAGCTCATTCTCTGCTTATTTTTAAGTTTCAAAATTTTAAGCTTATTTGAGCTTAAAAAATCAAAATAAGCCAAAAGCTTAACTGTTGAGCT
This sequence comes from Chrysanthemum makinoi, assembly GCA_910596185.1. NCBI lineage: Eukaryota > Viridiplantae > Streptophyta > Magnoliopsida > Asterales > Asteraceae > Chrysanthemum > Chrysanthemum makinoi. The sequence continues at coordinate 312,733,565 of OU343223.1, read as the reverse complement.
CATAAGCTCATTCTCTGTTATTTTTAAGTTTCAAAATTTTTGTTTTCATAAAAGTTGCTTATTTTCAGTAGTTAAATAGTTTTGTAAAAGAAAAATCACAAAAACATCATTTTAAAAATAGTGATAGCGTTTATTTAATAGAATTTAGCTTTTTAATTTTTCTTTTTCAGCTTATTATTAAGCACTTTCTGTTTTTATAATTTTCTTAACTTTCTGTCATCATAGGATATTTATAGAAAAAATTTCAGAATTTTCTTAGCCTGTTTAGTATTTATTAGAATTTAAAATAGTTAAAAAGTATTAAATAATTAATAATAAATAAAAAAAAGCATAAAAAATATCTTTTCAGTTTTAAAATTAGTTTTCTAATATTTTAGATTTTTCTAAGTTAAAATTTCATTTTTCTAGGCTAATTTTATATTTTCTTGTATTTAAGTGTATTTTAAATAATTAATAAATAATAATTAATTAATAATAAATAGATAAAAAGTGTAATAAATATATTTTCAGTTTTAAAATAAGTTTTATAATATTTTATATTTTTCTAAAGTCATAATTTCACTTTTCTAGCTTTATTTCATATTTTCTTATATTTTAGGGTATTATTAAATAGTTAAAAATAGTTTTTAAATAATAATAATTAAATAAATAGTTATAAAAATAATTTTAATTTTTTAATAATTTTATTTTATTATTAGGATTGTAAAAATATCATTTTCATATCCATAGGTGTTTTATTCTTTTAAATTTACGTTTTATTTTGTACGTTTACGTAAAATTTAATAAACGTACGCATACACGTTTGTTTAATCTGATTGTTGTGCTTTATAATTCTGAATCCAATTACCATTCCAATCAATCAGTAGTGTAATTATAAACCAAAATCCTTACAGATCATTATCCTTAGTGATCATTCGACATCTGAACGTTTTTAAGCACCATTAAACCTCCGTGGGACTTAACGACCCGGGAATCCACTATATTTGTAAAGCCCTAAAAATCGTAACCGCGTTAAATGACTATTTTGCCCTCTATTTAATATTTGTAAAATATGTAAAATTCGTCAAGCTCATTTAATATAAAATTTAATCTAACTTGTAAAAGATTGTCAAACCTAATGTACAAAAATAAATAAAATCTTCTGACACTTTACATCTATACATATTACACGTTTATATAATACATGAATCGAAAAATTCATAAATTACAAAACACATATAAGCTTTAATATAAAAGCCCATCTAAGTTATAGATTGGAATTTGGACTTGGGCTTGGCCTTTGTTTTCCCTTGGCTCATCAAAACCGGTACCCCTCCCCCTCCTTTTCATTATACGCTCCACAAAAATTGAAGCATACCAAAACCCTAATTCACTTTCACCCAAAAGTGGCGGCATCAAATCCCATCTCCTCTCCATTCGAAACCCTAGCAGCCTCCATTAACATTTTATTCAGCCTCAAGGTCAAGAAGAAGAAGAGTTTGGAGGTGTTTTGATTGTGGTGCTCTTGGGTCTTTGCATTTTTATCCGTGAGTCTCATCTCATGCTCTTTTGGTCTCGTTAAATTCTGCCTAAAGGTATCCTCATGGTCTTCCTTTTGTTTGTTCTAGCCAATCGACACACACACACATTTATGGTTAAATAAAACGAATATGAATGTTATCATACATAATAAATTCGAAACCCTAATTGGAATGGAACCCTAAATGTAATTAATGGTCTAAACATGTGTTATGATGGCCTAATATGAACCCTAAAACTGGACAGCATAATATGATGAATTGGCGTGTGTTATAGATAGAATTTTATAAGTGTAATATTATGGGTTTTTGTTGGAAAAGTTTATTTTATGTCTTAGTTAAGTTTTCCAAGTGGTTTGGTCGAATTTGGAGTTGTCTAAGTCGTATTTTTAATTTTTACAAGATCAAGTGTCAAAGCTGAGAAAATGGGTCTGAAATTTAGTTGGATTGTTTGATTTTTCATTTGCAAACCATAATGAATTGGGAGCTCTCCTTTTACAGGATTGATATTTAGGATATAAATGAATTTCTGGGAGTTTTGGGATTTTTTCCAAGATGTCTAAACAGGTCCAATAAGTGTAAACTTTTAAGGTGTATTTTCTGATCACTTTCTGGACAGGTCTGGACTTGTGATTTTCCATAGTCCATTTGACCAAGAAATAGAACCCCCCCCCCCCAATTTTTGGAGAGTCTTTTAACTCATATGGGAACCCCTGGGAATTTCCTTGATTTTATTTGATCTAAGTAAGTATTTTATAAAAATCGCTAAATTCTGGTCCAGATATGAAGTTAAGAAAATAAAAGATAAAAAGATTATATCAATAAGTAAAACACTTATACATGCATAAGAAGCTTATAAAATGAGTATATAAGCATTATACGAATCGTGATCCATGTAGATTCGTTGGAGGAGACGTGACGTTGTGTCGTCTTGTTCATTCATTCGTTTGCTTTCTTTTCATTGGCGTTAAGGTACAGATATTCTGACCTTTTTCAGTAAAGGTTTCTTATGACGTTTTCTTTCGTTAGCTTTTCTATTTCAATTATTAGGGTTTCCTATGCCATTGCTATGAACCCTTTCCGATTGTTTGATCTGTTGCTTGTTTGAAACACCTGTTTTATTGAATCATGCAATATCTGATTTGAACGTTATGTTAGAAATACTTTGATATGCACATTTGTTGAACCTTGCTATATTTGATTATAAACTTCTGAATTGTGAACATTTGGTTATGAAAGTCTGATTATGAAAGTATGATATGTGCCTACGACATTAACTTCGACTTCGAACTTTTGAACATGAACCTTATGATATAAATTATCTGATATGTTATCTGTTGAACTTTGTGTTTGATTATGATCTGTGTCATTTATGACAATCTGTTCGACCTAAGTTAGTTTGACACCCGAGCCAGATATTTCACTAGTCATGGGGGTTCCATGTCCGTGTCGTGATGCACCTCGACATGACTCTAGGGCGTAGAGTGATGTTCGCCACGTCCCTTTCTGTTATCTGATTATGAGCTCGCTATATATTGTATGGCCACTATCTGTCTGTTGAGGCGTATGGATGCATCCTAGATCGATCATTATCGATATGTTTCTGGTGAATGATGTCGTGTGCAATACGCGTCTTCACAAAATTCTAGGAGCTAGCTACTCCAATTAGTTTATGAGGTTACCTTCGGAATAAGAAAGATATTTTCTGATATGATATGTTCGGGCTCGTGGTAGTTAACTAAATCTTTATCTGTTATTTCGTATTAAGTATTCGATGTTGATTCGGTATGTTCAAGTGTTTATAATTATGTGCTAGGCTTATTATATGTTAGTATATGTGGTTATGCTTTTGTATGTTTAAGTGACTACCGTCTACTATGCTAGGATATGATTAATATGTTTAAATATGATTCGCATGTTATCATCTGATGTTATGTTAGTTTATCGTTACGTGAATTCGTTGATCTGTGAGATGAATGTGCTAGTATGAAGTTGAGTATCCTGAAAGTTTAGTATGTATGATTGTTTAGTTAATTTTGTAAACTTTGCCTATCCGTTAGTTATCTGTCTGCTTATGATTGATCTGCTATGTTTAGACCTTGCTTATATTAAGGTTTGATCTGGGAAATGGTTTAATTATGATATCTGTTTTGATAATTTGCTAATTGCTATGCTATGTCTTTTGCTTATTTAGTTATAGTTTTCCTACTGTGTTTTCTATTTGTATGTGTGACCGCCACGTTTGATTGCTATTGTTCCGCTGCTACGATATTGGATAAGTGTGTTAAGTGTAGATTAATTGACTTGTGTAAAGGACATGTTTACTTCTGGTAATTTCTTCTGCTAGCTTTTGGTATTTCGTTTGACTTATATGTACTTAAATTGCCTGATTCATTATTTTCCTGTTGATTATGATGTGCTTCAGTTTGTGTCATCAATATGCTATGTGTTTGTTCTTATTTGTTGTTTGTTCTTTCGGATTTCTGTATGATTGTGTTTCTGCAAAATCCTCAATGATTCATTGATCTCATTCCGTTGTGACTTCGTTATTCGTTTCTTTGTTTTATTTCGTATTTCTATTTTGGTTTAGTTTTCGTTTTCTTATATCGTTCACTGGGCTTTGTAAGCTCAGCGCATTTTCTTTTCCTCGGCGGTATTAAGCATTCAAGATGAGCTTATGGGATAGCTGATCTGGGTTGAGAGTAGAGTTGAGAGCAAGATTTGAAATAGGGATCTTAGATTTATTTTGATTATTAAGTTATTTATATTTTTTGTTTGTAAGTTTTGTAAAGGCTTCCGCTTTTGTATAGTACTTAAGGTTCTGATATGAAACCGTATTTGTGATATCTTTACCCTTGTCGGTTTGGGGTGTTACAATTTATGGTATCAGAGCCCAGGTTTTAGGACCCTTAGAGCTTAGGCTATGACCTGTGAGGATTGGGTAGACATTAGGTTTCCGTCTGTTCAAATATCTTTCGATTCCTTTTGATGGTCGTTCAGATTTGACTTCGATATCCTTTTGCCTTTATTGAATTGGCCCTCCTCTTTTCACATCGAATTTTGTTATTTTGTTTTCGCTCGTCCGTTTGTCGATCGTTAGATGGAGACTACCCGTGGAGCCGATGAAGATAGTCTGACCTGCGTTCTTTGAAATAGTTCTGTCTTTGGAGACTGTGAAGCAGAATCCACACCCGACCCCGCGTCTTCTGGAGACATCAGGATCTGCTGGAGGGAGCTGGACGAATCAACCAAAGACGCAACGCGAAGACATGATGATTCAACGGGTGGTCTGGAAGGTTCATCTACTTCATATGATTTAGGCGACTTGTGTTACTCTGATTCGTTTGTCACGCGCTTTTGGCGGTTTGATACCTTGCTACGTGATTTTGATCGGCATTACTTTTCTTTGATTCGTTCAGAACTCGGTTCGAGTCGTGAAGTTTTATCGTTTAGCATTCTGGTATATCTCATCTTTTCTTCCCGAATCGACAGTAATGAGTCATGAGGAGCCGTTTTATGCAAGTTGGTGGCCTCGTTTGTTTGGTAATATGGTAAGTTGTCTGATGTGTTATATGCTGCATAAATGTGTATCTGGTCTGTTTTGGTATGTTACTTGTTACCTATATGTTATCCGTTTTGTTCTGATATTAGTTATGTGGTTTTGTCATGACCCGAGACAGAATATGATGATAATGAGGACTTGTTATGTGATGCAAGTATTATGACGCCTGATCAACGTGATAATACCGAGATCATATAATTTGAACTTATTGAAATCATATGACGTTTGGGGAAATGCCTGTGGTTGATACGTGAAAAGAATATGACTTGTATCCGTTATTTGGCACTCCTCATGTTCGTTTGAAATTCTGTACCTAATTGTGAGATTTTCGTCGATATCTGTTACGTATAAGTTTTGTACGCTTGGAATCCGAAATTGTTATGATTTGTGTGAACTATGGATTGCTATGTTTGCTCTAAATGTGTACGTCTCCGTGTACCCTTATTGTGGTCATAGGATATTTCAGGAAGTTTTGAGGAACATTAGATTTTTTCTAGTTTGGTTATCTGCGACTAGTAAGACCGTTAGGATTCGTTCTGTCTATGTATATGGTTGTTCTCATCATTAGATATCTGAATGAGTTAGAGCGTGTTGTTTGACTTTTTGCATCTCATCTGTTTTCTGTCATTACCTTGATAAGTGCATGGTTATCCGTTATAAGTATTTGATTATTGATTTGATTTCTGAAAAGTATGAGTTTGAAGATTCTGATAAGAATCCGTTTGTTCTGAGATAAGATTTGCGTTTGCTTTATTTTCCCTGAGGATCTGAAATCCGATTCGTTTGCTGTTCTATTCCGTCTTGTTCAATTTTCGAGGACGAAAATTTTCTTTTAGAGGGGAAGAGTTGTAAAGCCCTAAAAATCGTAACCGCGTTAAATGACTATTTTGCCCTCTATTTAATATTTATAAAATATGTAAAATTCGTCAAGCTCATTTAATATAATATTTAATCTAACTTGTAAAAGATTGTCAAACCTAATGTACAAAAATAAATAAAATCTTCTGACACTTTACGTCTATACATATTACACGTTTAGATAATACATGAATCGGAAAATTCATAAATTACAAAACACATATAAGCTTTAATGTAAAAGCCCATCTAAGTTATAGATTGGAATTTGGACTTGGGCTTGGCCTTTGTTTTCCCTTGGCTCATCAAAACCGGTACCCCTCCCCCTCCTTTTCATTATACGCTCCACAAAAAATGAAGCATACCAAAACCCTAATTCACTTTCACCCAAAAGTGGCGGCATCAAATCCCATCTCCTCTCCATTCGAAACCCTAGCAGCCTCCATTAACATTTTATTCAGCCTCAAGGTCAAGAAGAAGAAGAGTTTGGAGGTGTTTTGATTGTGGTGCTCTTGGGTCTTTGCATTTTGATCCGTGAGTCTCATCTCATGCTCTTTTGGTCTCATTAAATTCTGCCTAAAGGTATCCTCATGGTCTTCCTTTTGTTTGTTCTAGCCAATCGACACACACACACATTTATGATTATATAAAACGAATTTGAATGTTATCATACATAATAAATTCGAAACCCTAATTGGAATGGAACCCTAAATGTAATTAATGGTCTAAACATGTGTTATGATGGCCTAATATGAACCCTAAAACTGGACAGCATAATATGATGAATTGGCGTGTGTTATAGATCGAATTTTATAAGTGTAATATAATGGGTTTTTGTTGGAAAAGTTTATTTTATGTCTTAGTTAAGTTTTCCAAGTGGTTTGGTCGAATTTGGAGTTGTCTAAGTCGTATTTTTAATTTTTACAAGATCAAGTGTCAAAGCTGAGAAAATGGGTCTGAAATTTAGTTGGATTGTTTGATTTTTCATTTGCAAACCATAATGAATTGGGAGCTCTCCTTTTACAGGATTGACATTTAGGATATAAATGAATTTCTGGGAGTTTTGGGATTTTTTCCAAGGTTTCTAAACAGGTCCAATAAGTGTAAACTTTTAAGGTGTATTTTCTGATCACTTTCTGGACAGGTCTGGACTTGTGATTTTCCATAGTCCATTTGACCAAGAAATAGAACCCCCCAATTTTTGGAGAGTCTTTTAACTCATATGGGAACCCCTGGGAATTTCCTTGATTTTATTTGAGCTAAGTTAGTATTTTATAAAAATCGCTAAATTCTGGTCCAGATATGAAGTTAAGAAAATAAAAGATAAAAAGATTATATCAATAAGTAAAACACTTATACATGCATAAGAAGCTTATAAAATGAGTATATAAGCATTATACGAATCGTGATCCGTGTAGATTCGTTGGAGGAGACGTGACGTTGTGTCGTCTTGTTCATTCATTCGTTTGCTTTCTTTTCATTGGCGTTAAGGTACAGATATTCTGACCTTTTTCAGTAAAGGTTTCTTATGACGTTTTCTTTCGTTAGCTTTTCTATTTCAATTATTAGGGTTTCCTATGCCATTGCTATGAACCCTTTCTGATTGTTTGATCTGTTGCCTGTTTGAAACACCTATTTTATTGAATCATGCAATATCTGATTTGAACGTTATGTTAGAAAGACTTTGATATGCACATTTGTTGAACCTTGCTATATTTGATTATGAACTTCTGAATTGTGAACATTTGGTTATGAAAGTCTGATTATGAAAGTATGATATGTGATTACGACATTAACTTCGACTTCGAACTTTTGAACATGAACCTTATGATATAAATTATCTGATATTTTATCTGTTGAACTTTGTGTTTGATTATGATCTGTGTCATTTATGACAATCTGTTTGACCTAAGTTAGTTTGACACCCGAGCCAAATATTTCACTAGTCATGGGTGTTCCATGTCCGTGTCATGATTCACCTCTGACATGACTCTAGGGCGATAGAGTGATGTTCTGCCACGTTCCTTTCTGTTATCTGATTATGAGCTCGCTATATATTGTATGGCCACTATCTGTCTGTGGGGCGTATGGATGCATCCTAGATCGATCTGTTATCGATATGTTTCGGTGAATGATGTCGGTGCAATACGCGTCTTCACAAAATTCTTGGAGCTAGCTACTCCAATTAGTTTATGAGGTTACCTTCTGAATAAGAAAGATATTTCTGATATGATATGTTTCGGGCTCGTGGTAGTTAACTAAATCTTTATCTGTTATTTCTGTATTAAGTATTCTGATGTTGATTCGGTATGTTCAAGTGTTTATAATTATGTGCTAGGCTTATTATATGTTAGTATATGTGGTTATGCTTTTGTATGTTTAAGTGACTACCGTCTACTATGCTAGGATATGATTAATATGTTTAAATATGATTCGCATGTTATCATATGATGTTATGTTAGTTTATCGTTACGTGAATTCGTTGATCTGTGAGATGAATGTGCTAGTGTGGAGTTGAGTATCCTGAAAGTTTAGTATGTATGATTGTTTAGTTAATTTTGTAAACTTTGCCTATCCATTAGTTATCTGTCTGCTTATGATTGATCTGCTATGTTTAGACCTTATTTATATTAAGGTTTGATCTGGGAAATGGTTTAATTATGATATCTGTTTTGATAATTTGCTAATTGCTATGCTATGTCTTTTGCTTATTTAGTTATAGTTTTCCTACTGTGTTTTCTATTTGTATGTGTGACCGCCACGTTTGATTGCTATTGTTCCGCTGCTACGATATTGGATAAGTGTGTTAAGTGTAGATTAATTGACTTGTGTAAAGGACATGTTTACTTCTGGTAATTGCTTCTGCTAGCTTTTGGTATTTCGTTTGACTTATATGTACTTAAATTGCCTGATTCATTAATTGCCTGTTGATTATGATGTGCTTCAGTTTGTGTCATCAATATGCTATGTGTTTGTTCTTATTTGTTGTTTGTTCTTCCGGATTTCTGTATGATTGTGTTTCCGCAAAATCCTCAATGATTCATTGATCTCATTCCGTTGTGACTTCGTTATTCGTTTCTTTGTTTTATTTCGTATTTCTATTTTGTTTAGTTTTCGTTTCTGTTATATCTGTTCACTGGGCTTTGTAAGCTCAGCAGCATTTTCTTTTCTTTGCGGGTATTAAGCATTCAAGATGAGCTTATGGGATAGCTGATCTGGGTTGAGAGTAGAGCTGAGAGCAAGATTTGAAATAGGGATCTTAGATTTATTTTGATTATTAAGTTATTTATATTTTTCGTTTGTAAGTTTTGTAAAGGCTTCCGCTTTTGTATAGTACTTAAGGTTCTGATATGAAACCGTATTTGTGATATCTTTACCCTTGTCGGGTTGGGGTGTTACAATATTCCAAGGGAAATTGCATTGGTTTTAGACTGTTTGAATTTTATTACGGTTGACCATTCACAAGTGGTTGACTTGTGTAATAAACTTGACAGTTTGGAACGAATCAGAGACCTTCAACAAGTTTGTATCATGCAAGATTGGTTATCGTTTGAAAGTTTAAGTGTGAGAGTCGACGGTGCCATAGCCAAGATTTTGTAGATGTTGCCTTTGAAAGTAGACAGATGGGAGATGAAGCAATCATGTCTTGCATTGAGATTGTATAAAGACTTGATGTGCAGGTACCAGACATAAGATCGTTTCCTTGTAGATCACAAATGAAACAAGTTTTCTCCCGAAAAGCAACTTCCAAATCTCCATCACAAAATTGACCAACTGAGAAGAGATTGTGACCGAGACCTTCCACATAATAAACCCTGCTAATTTCGATGTTACCATTGATGTAATCTCCGTAGCCCATGATAGCTGCGAAGTGATCATTCCCGAACCTGACAGTGCCAATGAACTTTGAAACAAAGTTTGATAATAGTTTGAGATTGCCTGTAATATGTCGGGAACATCCGCTATCAACAATCCAGAGGATGATCTGTATCACCTGCGTTACACATAAACGACACAGATGGAATAGAAGTAGATGTGGAACCCGAAGAGTTAGAGGGTTCCGAAGCAGTTATAGTTGAAACACACATGTTTATGATTTTATGTATCCATTTAAATCCAAGTGGATTATGTAACCATTTCTGCCATCTCCAACTAGTCTTAGCTTTGGTCTTAGTAAATGCACTAGGTGATAAGTTCTTCCTAGGAGGTGTAGGGGGTACTATGGGTACATCAATGATCGTAGCTGGAACACTAGAAGGTGGTTTACCTAGCACAGACTTAGAAGCATTAGTGAGCCTAAAGGTATTCCGTTTTCTATTATTCCGCTTACGAGATAAGATAGCATTAGCAACACATTTCTCATGACAACCAGAAAACATGCTTTTACGACAACTAACACAAGAAGCTTCAAACATAACATTTAAAGTACTTAAAGATTCAACATTCGTTACATCACTTTTTCCATTACATTTGTCAGACGCAATATCTAAAGTGGGTGAAACTTGAGTCTTATTCAAAGTCCTAAGGTGTTCTTCTACTTCAAAGGTCTTTATTGTTCTTTTCTTACGTCGCAACTTCCTATTCTTCCTTGTGGTGCTCTTAAGCTGTGAAGTGCTAGCGTTGGGAAAAGAGGCAACTATTCCGGTTTCAGTAGAGGGAAGCACATTAGTTTCTTGTGATGCGTCATTAGGCAATCTAAGAATTCCTGGTGCAATTGTGTTTGTGTCACTATTCCTATCTTGTTTAAGTTTTACCAACTCTGCTTTTAGAACATGGATAGTGTGTAAGAAATCTAGATTTTCAGAACGAGTAAGTCCAATTCGTCGTAAAACATCTTTGGTATATGCAAGATGATCATCAACATCTTTTGACGCTTGAGCACGAGTCTTTTTGAGTAAATCAAATATGACACCATATTCCTTTTTAACTTTTGTAATTTCTTGTTCATATTTTGAAATTTGACACTTTAAAGATACGTTTTCATCATCCAGTTGCTCAAGTTTTGGATTAAGAGTATTGGTATCCAACTGGTTGATCTTGTTTTGCAAAGCGAATTCTCGATTTTGACAATCTTTTTGACACCATTGAAGATGAAGTTTTGCATTTGAAAGCTCGTTTAACAAACGCTCATTTTCAACTTTTAAAGATTTGATTTGTGATACATTATCAGTATTCTCAACATTTACAACAGAATCAACAGAATTAGCAGTGATATAATCAAATGCATATGCAACAGAATGTAATAACACAACATTTATGGTATCAGCACATATAACATCTTCCAAGAGTCGATCAACATCTTTTCTTAACATTCTCTTTTAACGTTTGGAATTTGAAATCGATGTTTCTGTTTGCTCGAAAACTCTTTTCATAAGTCCAAGCTCCTTGTGAAAATCCCTTTCCCAATATATTGCACACATTTTCAAATTCCGGACATGAGGTAAAATTCTTTTCTAAAAAATATCTCTTTGTTCTCTCACATGAGGCGATTGAAAATGTTCAACTTTTATTTCAGAATTGATTTCAATTTTACGTTCCAAAATTTTGATGTCCGATATGAATGTTTCAAAATATTTAAGAATTTGATATTTGTTGGGTTTTAGGTTCCTTAGATTTGATGAGACAAAATAAATATAAAGAATGAAACATCAAGGACTTAAAGTGACAAAGAAGAAATCTACAAAAAGATGGAAGGACTTGCTTGCAAAAGAAGATTTGTTATTTAGTCCTTCGTAGTATCTTGTAAACCCTAATGCTCTACTATATAAAGAGACATGGGGTCTAGGTTAATACATAAGTCTTCCATAATGTAGTCTAAAGGTGTGTGTGTGTAACCTAGACGTGTAGTTTATTGTAAACGTCTAGGTTAGTTGTTTACCTCCAAGATCTAAGGTGTCTTAGATCCCTGTTACAGTTAGGTAACACGTATTATTCTGATCAAATAATATTTTGAGGAGATTGGGTGAAAGTAAAACCTTCTGTCAATAATAATGAAGTTTGTTTAATTCCGCTGCGTATAATGTTTATAATCATTGTTATTGTTAAACCCTAGAGGCTCAAAACGATCTCAAGGAGTCTAACAAACTCCACAATTGGTATCAGATCTTGGGGAGCTCGTTACCTAGGGATTCACAAGGTTTCTTGGCGAAAAAGAATGAAGAAAATCGAAGTTATACAAAGTTCGTATTTTTCTGCAGCACTGTTTTAAAAACGTGATAACATTTTAATGAACCGTTGGATCGGGCTAAGATTCGAACTGGAGCTTCTTGGTATATCTATCTTTAATCTCACCGAAGGGATTTTCGATCTGAGCTTCCTATAAAAAGTTATTAGGTGTCAAAGTCTACTGCTGAAAGTACTGCAGAACCTGAAAGTACTACTGAAAGCACAGTTTTAAAAATGCGATAACTTTTCGTGAACCGTTGGATCATAACAAAATTTCTGGTGGACGTTCTCTATATATTTATCTAACTTTTCACCAGAGGGATTGTCAATTGGAGGTTTCAGGAAAAAGTTATACTATGTCGAAGTCTGCTGCTGAAGGGTTTTCAGAATTTGAATTTTTGGGTTTTCTTGGATATTCAACTTCTTGAATTTGTGTTACTTGTTCTAATTCTTGATGGAGGTTGTTTATACATTGTGTGGTGTTTATGATTCATGGTTAGAAGCAGCTTTCCTAGTGTTTTTACGAAACCACTTCTAGTGTTTTCTGAAACCACTTCTGAAACCACTGATAGTGTTTTCTTAAACCACTTCTGAAACCACTGATAGTGTTTTCTGAAACCACTTCTGAAACCACGGATAGTGTTTTCTGAAACCATGGATAGTGTTTTCTCAAACCACTTCTGCAACCACGGATAGTGTTTTCTCAAAACCACTTCTAGTGTTATCTCAATTCCACTGCTGGTGTTTCTTGCGTTATTCGTTTCTGCTAATGAAGTTTTGGAATTTAGGGGAAGCTGTACATGTTTTTGGTACTGAGATTTTTGGTGACACACACATGGGATTTTGGTTCGCACAAGCAAGAAGATTGGTATTTGTTCTTAAAGGTTTTAAAAAGATCGTTTTTGAATTATTTGAAGAATTGATTCGAAGAAGGTTAAATATCATTTATTTGATGTTGTAGTTGAGTTTCACAGGTTTGTGTTCTTATCATATCTCAAAGTGGGTGTTACACTTTGGAGATAACTTGTTCGTGCTTAAAAGATGTTGACGAAGACTTGCAAAATCTAGTTTTCATAGGTCAAGGGGTGGATGGATGAAGACCTAGTTAACTATCACTTAAAGGAGTTACATTGTAGTGCTCAGTGTCTCATTGAAGATGAGGATTTTGTCAAGAGGTTGCGATCTACTTATATTTTTGGTTAGCGGTATAAGTTCAACGTCACATGGATAGTACAAGACATAAGACACAAGTTTGGGTTATTTTACTTCTTCATCAAATTCGTTATACTTGGTTTTCTTCACAAGTAATCATTACATAGAGCTTACTGATTTGAAGAATCATTTTCATGCACCACTCAAGGGTAAGTTTCTACTGCTTATATTCTCTATTTGTTGATAACAAAAAGGGGAAGAAATATTGGAGTGCGATGGCATGGATTAAGGGGAAGACAAAGGAAGACAAGATTTGTTTCATTTAGGGAGATGTTTACATCTCAACTTCTGCTACTTCGTCTAGGGAAGTTCGTACACGAATTTGTTTGTTTTGTCATCATCAAATAGGGGAAGATTGTTGGGTTTTAGGTTCCTTAGATTTGATGAGACAAAATAAATATAAAGAATGAAACATCAAGGACTTAAAGTGACAAAGAAGAAATCTACAAAAAGATGGAAGGACTTGCTTGCAAAAGAAGATTTATTATTTAGTCCTTCGTAGTATCTTGTAAACCCTAATGCTCTACTATATAAAGAGACATGGGGTCTAGTTTACTACATAAGTCTTCCATAATGTAGTCTAAAGGTGTGTGTGTGTAACCTAGACGTGTAGTTTATTGTAAACGTCTAGGTTAGTTGTTTACCTCCAAGATCTAAGGTGTCTTAGATCCCTGTTACAGTTAGGTAACACGTATTATTCTGATCAAATAATATTTGGAGGAGATTGGGTGAAAGTAAAACCTTGTCTCAATAATAATGAAGTTTGTTTAATTCCGCTGCGTATAATGTTTTCTAGTCAATACCTGTAACTGCTGATAGTGTATCTCAACCCATTTCTAGTCAACCTCAAACCACTGATACAACCATTGTTTTCACTAGGAGATTGAAGGGCACTGAGCTACCTCAGGCTAGTGCTAGTGGTGTTGATCATGAGGCTGTCACAGGTGGTGAAGGTGACATGATTGGAAGGGCTTCCACTACTGATACATGCTTAGATGCTGGTCAGGATAGTGGAAACATAAATAAGACCCAACCTTTGGCAACTCCTAATGTGGAGAGTTCCTTGGAACTTAACACAGGTGGAGGAATCCCTAGCCACTTTGCTCATATAGGGTGCATAGATGTTCAGGCTCAGTCTGTTGCTATGTTTTCTATATCCAAGGATTCACCTCTCGGAGCAGTTCACACAGCTCGAAGTGATGAGGATAGGTTGGAACCTGAACATGAATTGACGGATTCTGAGTTTGTACACGATGACTTTTCCAATGAACCACCTCTCGGACTAGTTCACACAGGTCGAAGTGGGGAGGATATTCTTGAACGCTTAAATGAATTGACGGCTAAATGTACCAAGATGGAGGAGACGATCTTGAATCTCAAGGAATTGGCAGGGTTTCATGAAAAGGATATTAGGCGCTTGAAGCAAAGGGTTTTGGTTTTGGAGAAGATGAAAAGGCCTGGGCTTGCTGCTTTAAGGAAGCTACGGAAAAAGAAGGTGGACTCCTCTCCAGCTCTGAATATGGAGGATGTATCCAAACAGGGGAGGAGTGAAGGCATGAATTCAGGGGAGGCTGTTAATGTATCTATGGAAGAAGATGTTGATAGTGGAGATCAAACATTTTTGGTATCTGATAAAGATGGGAATGAGGCAGTTCTTGAAAATGTGAAGAAAGTTGTAGAAGATGTAGTACAGAACACAAACACTGATGGTATGTCTGAAACCACGGTTAGTACACTTCTAACCACTGATGCTGTAACAGACATGGCAACTATAACCACTACAACTATACCTACTACAATCATACCCACTGCTATTATAACCACTTCCACTATTGTCACAACTCTCTCTGTATCACCACCTAAGTCTAAAGAGGTGGAGAAAGAAGCTGCTAGTACATTGATAAATCTAAGTCAAACTTAATCTATTTCTACACCTGTTTTATCTGTTCAATCTACTGCAACTAAACTCAAACCCAGAGGAAAAAGTTTAGTTATTGGTGAACCTCTGAAGAAGAAAGTGGTTCAATCTGATGTTGGAAAAGGTAAAGGGATTGCAGTACCAGAATTGAAGTTTAAATCTAAAGCAGAACAAGAAGCTTATGATGCAGAGTTTGTAAAAAATATGGTTGCTGAAGAACAAGAAGCTTTAGAGAAAAGAAAGCAGAAAGAAGAGGAAGCTAGTCAGAGAATGTTAGCTATATGGTATGAATCACAAAACTTTCTTCAAGCTTCTCAACAAATAAATGATGAATATACTGCACAAGAATGGAATTTGTTGGATGATAAGGAAAAAGCTAGGCTTTTAGGTGAATGGGCAAGAAAGGTTGGTAAAGAAAGGAAGCAAGTTATAAGAAAGAAACCTCTTTCAATGGCACAGATGAGGAATGTATTAATGAAAATTATTAAGAATTCAGGCATTCACATTTCTGAAAATCTTAGTAAATGTTCATTTGAAAGAATTCTTGAGATTTATGAAAGATGTATGAAGATTAATCATGATGATTACTGTCCAATGAATTCTTAGAAGGAAGAAGAGTGGATTAAGAAGCATGATGAGTGGATGCAAAGTAAAAGAAAGAGAAAATCTGAGATTCAAGAGACATCGATTCTAAAAGATTGAAAGAAGTTGCAGATGTTAATCAAATTGTTTCTTATGAGTCTAAGCTTAATGATGGAAGTGAAGGAGTTTGGAAAATTCAAAGACTCAACAATGAAGTTTATGAGTATAATAAATTTTCACAAATGCTTCAGTATTTTGAAAGGGATGATTTGATGAATCTTTGGAGACTTTACAAGAATAAGTTTGGTGAAGTACATCCAACTGATTATCATGAGAGACTGGTCTATTATAATTTGAAGATTTTATTTGAACCAACTCATGATGAACCTGAATGGAAAGGACTCTACAATGGTACTGTAACAAGATGGTTTTTATATCAAACTTGTGGAGTTCATGTTTTAACTATTTCTGGAAAAGTTATTCACATGCTAGTAGAAGGTGATTATCCTCAGTTGAATAAGTATCCAGAAACTATTGTTCAGATGTTGAAACCTGGTATTATCAAGATGTTGTTACCCTATGATGGTCAAGCCTATGATTTGTTGAAGAAATATGAGAAAATTCTTAAATCTCATAAGTGTTTGGCTACATCCTCCATTTCAGATGTTTTGAGCTTAAAGGAAACTTGAGAATTCTATTGGAATGTATCAAGTTTAGGGGAGGATTGTTGGGTTTTTGGTTCCTTGAATCATGAATTACTTTAAGTACTGGAACCACGGACAGGTTTGATATAACCACGGACAGAAGTATGTAACCGCTGATAAAGACAACCACGGCTAGTAGTAATGTGTAACCACGGATGATATAATGTAACCACTGCTAGTGTTTTGTATAGTCGGCTTAGTTTATTGTATTAGATAAATATGGTAAAGATATTTATCTTGTAGGTTACGTATTGTATTATGTAAAGGACTCCTTAGTCTATAAAAGGAGGTCCTAGGTTAGATTAGATATACGTGAAAAATATTTATTTAAGGTCGATACACTTCAAGGTTGCAAAACCCTAATACTGTAAGAGTATTCGTATTAATAAATAATATTGAGGTGTTGAATGTTAACTGTTATTCTTCTTAAAGTTAAGTGTTAAATTCCGCATAATACTTAATAAGTTGTTATTCTAAGTCAGTTTCTATATTAGATCGTTTGCTCAACTGGGATCAACAATATTGTTCGGGTAATGTTTTGACTTCACTGAGTGAAGGTAAAGGACCATTAATTTGTGCAGTATTGGGTTGGGGACCAACGTTAGAAGACTCAGAAATAGGCGTGATAACCCAAGGTGTGTTAGAATTATCCTGTTTTGCTACGAAAGTGATGGCTTTTGAATAGTTAAATGGTTTGTTATAAACAACATTTTCTAATTTTGACCGACTCTCGTCTTCTGCATCTAATTCCTCCATACGATTATATTCAACAACACTCATAATGGAATCATCAATTCTGTGTTATGCACTGTAAACTTGAGGATTTGGTTTGAATGCTCTATTTGAAAACTTTTGTTTGTAATCAACAAGATTCGGTCCATATCCATTTGGATTTGGTTTAAAGGTAAACTTTTGAATAGTTGTGATTGACTCACCATGTTTATAAACAACATTTTGAAACTCTTTGATTTTGTTTTGTAAGTCAAAAATTTCTTCTAGATAGTCATCTATTCGTTTCTTTGAATGCTTTTTGTATTCACAGAACTGTTTTTGACAAGTTAACAACTCAGACTTGGCTTTTTGAGTTTTCGAAGTGAGAGCGTTAAGTTGTTGTTTATGATCATATTTCAGTTGTTCTATTTGAGACAACAAAGCATATTTGGATGCAACTAGATCACATATATGTTTTTCCAAATATTTTTCATTTTGGTAAGATTTAGCATAAGTGACTTCAAAACCTTTTTCACGTTTATCTTGTGTTTGAAAAATGTTGAGTTGGAACTTTAAGCATTCATTATCCTTAGTTAACAGTGCATTTTTATCCTTTAATTGCTGATTGATGTCAAGGCATTTTTCCATTCGAGATTTTTGGTCCTTAAGTAAGGTCATGAGCTCAAGATCTGGATTAGACAAAAGTTCATCTTGTAGACGGCTCATGTTGAACACTCTGATCCTCGTCGGATGCAGATGTTGTCAGAGATATCAGATCAGTAATGAATATAGTCTGATCCGGTACCTAAGACAAGTCGTCGGTGTCATACACTAGGCCTGTGTCACTCATGTAGAGTTCTTGCATGTTTGCCATTAACATAACTGCTGCATTAGCCTGCAAGTCCTCCATGTCATCATCAGAATCTGCATTTGCCATGAAGCTCTGTTCCTTGTTGGTAAGAGTTCCACCAGCTTCATCCTTGAGAGCCAAGAGTAAAGCCTCTTGGTGATAAGCGCTGCCTCTTGTCCTCGGCTTTGGGCATGCATTAGCCAGATGACCCTTCTCATTACAGTTATAACAACGAAGACCATTAACCCCAGTTTGAGCATTTCCCTGATCAACCACTTGAGCTCGTTGTTGTGGAGCACCAATGTTATTCCTTCCATTAATATTAAACCCTTGACCACTACCTATCTGACGAACATTACCAAGATTCTGAACTTCAACACGTCCATTGTTAACAATAGCCTGATTCCTTGTGTTTGATGAGGTACGAATGCGATTGTTGGATTTGTTGGAATATCGGCCGAAGGCTCTAGCAATCATGACAAACCCTTGTTGTAATGCATCGACAGCTTCTGCATCCTCATTAGATTCACTGTAAAGTGCTTGATCATTGTTGTTGTTGTATGGAACCAATTGAGTTTCTTGAGATTGTTGCTGTGATGGATCATATGGTGTAATTGTAGCAGTCGGTTGTGGAGGATTTGTGAAGACAGTTTGCAAAGTAGGGAATTGAGGATAACATGTTTGAGCCCACAAAGCTAGAGCTTGATTATCCGGAAGTGAAGGAAAAGCAGGGACTCCACGGATAATCCGTTCTTTGTCAACTTTCTTTTGGTGGGGCTTCAAATAGTCGTACAACAGTCCGTATGTTACATGATGAAGATTCTTCGCTTGACGGATGAAAATGACATACTTTTCCCAATCAAGACCAAGACTACTAAGGAACTTAGTGTTGACAGCAATTCTTGGCATAATGATGTTATGTTTTTTCAAGTCATTGATGATGTCTAAGAATCGATGATGATATGACTCTAATGTCTCCCCTGGTTCAATCATGAAGTATTCATATGCTAAGTAGATTTTGGATTCCATGTCTTCTTGATTGAGTTATGTGCCTTCCATTAAAAGATGAATATGCTCCCACATTGCTTTAGCAGTCTTCTGAGCATCAACACTACGAAGTATCGGATTGGGTAATCCCAAAAGGATATATTGCATTGCAAGTTCATCGGCTTCCATGTGTAGAAGTTGATCAGTAGGGAGTTCATTAAGACCGAAAATGTTGGTGATATCATATGTTGTTGGATTAGCATTCGGATCTCCGGGTACAGTGACAGTAGGCATCTGAAAAGGACCTTCAAGAATGACCTTCTTTAACAACTTTCCATGTGGCTTCTTTAGATCACAAAACCTAAAGAACCTTATCACCCATTGATCGTAGTTTCTAGAAGTGAGCATTGGAGGTCTATCAAGTGATCCAGCCTCATGAATGGATTGTTGGCTACTTAAAGCTTTACACATCTTTGCAAACCAAGACGGTTCCTTCATAGTATACTTGGATGGATGCTGATTTTGAAAGTTTGTGTAAGGTTTTACTTGAAGACTAGGTGGTGGTTGAATCATTTGTGGTTGAATTGCTCCTTGAGGAAATTGTTGTTGTTGATAGAATTGTTGTTGTTGATAGAGTTGTTATTGTTGTTGTTGTTGAGGATACATATGAGGAAAGTAGCTAGAGTATGGTGGTTGAGACATCTTGAAACTTGTGTTGATGATGGATCTTTGTAGTCGAATGAAACTTTGTTGATGAAGTATCCTTATGCGTAGAAACCAGCTTAAGCGTAGAGATTACCTTATGTGTAGAACAACCACCTTATGCGTAACAATAGAGCTTACGCGTAGGAATAGCTTATGCGTAGACTTGAGAAACACTTAGCTTAGGCGTAAACCAAAGGCTTAGTAGTAGAATGCTTATGCGTAAGATTAGCTTATGCGTAAGACTAGGCTTAGGCGTAAGAAAATGCTTAGGCGTAAAGTATTCTACGCGTAAGTGATTAGCTTAGGCGTAAAAGTAGGGATGTGCCCAAAAATCCTTTACACTTATTCCAGTGTAAAAGATATCCAATGTCGAAGTGTTTTCAGGCTTATCCAAGCAAGAAAACACTGAGTAAGCCAATAGCACTGAAGATCAAACGTTGAGAAGCTTATGCGTAGACTTTGAATTCTTACGAGTAAAACTAGGGTTTTACTATGCGTAGGATATACCAATCTTAACCAAAACTGATTTTTCTGCCCAAAAGTGTTTATAAACCAGATTTTTATGATGAAAAGGCTTCAATATCACCAAAAAAACACAAAAGTGTGAAACTTGATAATCCAAAACACGTTTTCACCTTACGCGTAGAAATGACTACACGAATGAAACCAAGTTCAAAAACAATGAAACACACGTAAAGTTTCAAACTTTATGCCAAAAACTTAAACTTTATCACCAAATAACATTTAAAGTACAAGAATCTTGAGTTTTAAAGGGAAAAAATTAAGTTTTTAAAGCGTATGAATGTTTTGGTACCGAAACTTACGCTTATACAATAAAACTTCAAAAACAAGAAATGTTTCACCCAACTATTTGGCGAATGATACCACTGTTAGGTCACCATGTTGTAACAAAAGCATCAATATGTTAAGAAATGAGGTAAGAAAGATCGGATGAACACAAAATCACAAACACACGAATGAATGAAAAACCTTTAGGCATAGGTATTGAGAAAATGTGAACAACCAACTTCCAAATGGGAGTTTACAACATTATTTATAGGGAAGGAACTAGGGCAACACACAAGTTCCCTTCCTTTCCTTATTGGGCTTGGATCAAGGCTTATGGGCTTTCTACATAAGTCTTGCCATTAATACTAACTTAAAAGCCTAATTAAGCAACCTATTACATATTGATTACAAACACTTGAAATATAGTTTAGGAGTGATTCCAACAATTTGGCTTCTCATACCCCATCTTTTCCAAACCTTCAAAAAATTGAGGAGTTGGGAGACAGACAACACCATTTTCATCTGCTAGTTCCAAGGAACTTCTAACAGAAGACTTAGTGATGACTATCTCCTGATTATCCACAAAATCTTGAATTTGTGCTTCCCCATTAGTAGTTCTGGACTTAGCAGTAGCCCAGAACTATTTAATGATAGAAAGATATATAGTAGGGGATACTGATAATGTATACCTTATAGGGCAAGCATTAAGGAAATCAATGATTTCAGTAAACCCTTCAGATTCTGGTATGGGTTTAGCAAGCATAGCAACCAAGTTGTGATTTTCAAAGAAAAGATCTGGTCGACATCGTGAATTAGGGTTTGGGAATTGAGAATTATTAGTTTTGATGTTAATAGGACAGTTTTGAGCGCACAAATCCGATTGAATGAACCAATTAGGGATTTATACACCAAATGTTACAATTTCGTCCCTCCACTTTCAAACCTAGAAGCATTTTCCATGCAGTAGTAACTTTGGCCCAACAACACTAAGTTTTTGCGTAGCAGCAGTACGTTTGTTGTAGCAGTATATACTCCAATTTCTCATCAAACCAATCAATCTCTTTTTGCTTAATCTTGCAAAATGTTAATCCAAGACCACAAAAACAAAAGCAAAAACATTCCACAATAATCACAACATTGATTTATACTTAGCAACTGGAAATTCTACTAGCAACAGATTCCAACAGTACTAAGTAAAACAAGCATCATTTTGAAACACTTGGAAGTATTTTTACTTTTTGACTTAAAAAACAGTACAAATCTATACAAAACTTTACAGATACATAGTGAGATCAAACATTTCGAGATTTAACATCCAATACTGGCAATTAAATATTGAATCCTATCCACATCAAAAGCTTTTGTAAGTAGATCTGCAACATTCTTATCAGTATGGATTCTAACCATTTGAATTTATTTTGTTGGGATTTAGAAAATCCATTAGTTAAAGACTCGGTTACCTCAAGTATATGTAGTCGTTTGAAAGCTCGTAGTCATAGTCATTTAGTTATAGTTAATAGTTAGTTAAGTAACACAGTGGAGGACGGACGGGTCTTTACCCACTGTATGCCTGATCTATAACCCGGAGGTGGCGTATATTGTAAGACACTATAAATACCCTTTGCCTTGCAAGGAAAAGGGTTGGAGCTTCATAATACATTTTTCTTTCTCTTACTAGAAGTTCCCATTTCTCTCCACTTTCTATCTCTAGAACATCAACTACTTTACATGTTACAAACGGTATCAAGAACTATGGTCTGATCATCTACTTTACATGTTCTTTGATTCTTAGTGGTTTTCATAACTTTTGAGTTTGAATGACTTTATAGACATTTTCACCATTTTGATCTTATTTAGTGTTAAAGTTTGGATTTTGATTGTACTTTTGTGTTTAGGATCATCAGATTAGTCTAGTTTTTGGTTTGGAAGGCTAGATTCATCTTGGTTGTAGTGGTTTTGATTGGAAAAGTTTGGTTTTTGTGAAGTTTTCTTGTGTGCGGTTTGTCACTCGTACACTTATTCTTGACTACGTTTTGATAGTGTTTGGGTACGATTTGACCTTTGTTTTGTGCGATTTGATTCTGTTTTGACTGCGGTTTGATCCTGTACACGCCACGGTTTGAGTAGATTTTGTATGCGGGTTGATCTTTTGCTGTGATTTGCTTGTAATTTGTCTGCGGTTTCATACTTTTGTTGCGGTTTGAGTGAAAAGGACAAAAGGACAAGTAGTAGGTGTACTATTGTCCCCTTGCGGTTTGTCTCTGTGTGTGGTTTGTCTTCTGCGATTTGATAAGTTGTGTGGTTTGTCCACAGCGAGTTGACAGGTTGTGCGATTTGATTGCTGTGGTTTGTTAATCCTGCATTTTGATTGCTGCTGTTTGGTAATCTTGCGAGTTGACTGCTGCAATTTGATAATTGTGCGGTTTGTTACTGCGATTTGTTGCATGCGACTTGATTCGCTGCGATTTGTCCATTGTGTGATTTGTCAAAACTGCGAATTGGCACTTGATATTCGGCATTTTTGTGTTAGGTTCTACGGTTTCCTCTTGATTTAGTAAAATCCCGTGAAATAATCCATTTCCCAGTTTAATCAAAGAGAAGTAAAATCCCGTGTACTTACGAATCATGTCTACAATCACCTTTTCCGTTTTTGATGACAATCAAGCTGCAGGGTCTGATACTCGTCCTCCTATGCTTGATAGAACTGATTATGACTCTTGGGCACAGAGAATCAGACTTTACTGTTGGGATATAAAAGACAAAGTACTGAAGAAAGTCAAAGTGCTGAAGAAAGTCAAAGAACTGATTAATGAAAGTCAAAGTATTGCTCGTATCAAAATATTGCAAGGTTAAAGAACTGCTATGCAAATCGTTTAAGGATTATTATGTAATTCTAGAATGTTCTTAGATTAGATTTAGTATTATTTGTCGTACAAGGATTGTAATTGTAAACCGACTAGGGTACTCCTTATGCCTATAAAAGGACCCCTAGATTGACATTAGAGATACGAAATATTAGAGAATATTAGAGATACGACTAACATGCAAGTACGATATTAGAGTTATTAGGGTTGTTAGTGAATCTGTGTATCAAGCAGGTTCAAAGTTTTAATAAAATCGTTGAAGTTTAAAGTTATTTTTCTTAGCTTTATTGAAGTAGTTTTCGCATACTTAATAGAGTAATATCAGTGTTTCATTGTTAGTAATTTAGGATTTATCCAAGGTTGCTAAACCCTTACA
Source organism: Chrysanthemum makinoi (assembly GCA_910596185.1). Classification (NCBI taxonomy): domain Eukaryota; kingdom Viridiplantae; phylum Streptophyta; class Magnoliopsida; order Asterales; family Asteraceae; genus Chrysanthemum; species Chrysanthemum makinoi. The sequence continues at coordinate 312,709,768 of OU343223.1, read as the reverse complement.
AGCTACATAGTTAGTTTGGTCAAAGTATATCGATCCAACAAGTGGTATCAGAGCTTGTGTGGAGACTCTGATTAAGAAGAAAACCTTAAAACCAATTTAACTACAAACCCTAAAGATGTCGACTAAAGCTGCACCACTCCCATCCATCACCTCACTCAGGATTCCTATCATCAAGAAGGGAGAATATGATCTCTGGAGCATGAAGATGAGGCAGTACATTGCTATTATAGACCATGCATTGTGGGATGTGATTGTCAATGGTAATGTCGTTCTTGAAGAAACTGTAGAAATTCCTGGACAACCTAAACCACCTCAACCTACCTTACCAGAAGCTACAAAAAGAAATCAAGAGAAGGCTCTCAACATACTGCTGTCTGCTATTCTTGATGGTCACTTGCTAAAGTTTCATGATGCTATGGATGCAAAACAACTATGGGCTGCTATCAAAATAAGATTTGGAGGTAATGATGCTTCCAAGAAGATGCACAGAAATCTGTTGAAGCAACAATTTGAAACATTCACCGTTGGTGAAAGAGAAGGTCTTGATGCTGCCTATGACAGATTCCAAAATCTCCTTAGTATGCTAGAGTTATTTGAAGCAAAGGTATCTGTTGAAGATGCTAATATGAAGTTCTTAAGAAGTTTGCCATCCGTATGGCATGTGGTTGCTACTATGATTAGAGGAAAATCTGGTTTGGATACTATGGACTTTGATGATCTCTACAACAATTTAAAGGTGTATGAGCATGAGATGAATGGTCAAACAACTTCAAAATCTCACAGCATTGCTTTTGTGTGAACTGAAAAGAGAGGCAGTACTTCCACTAAACGTACTGCTTATCCTATTCAAAGTACTGTTGGTGATAAACAGAATATTTGCACAACCATGACTACCACCACCTCATCACCATCAAACACCATCAAATCTGATGATTTTATATGTTCCTTCATTGCTCAGCAAGCCACCTTACCTGTTACTTATGAAGAAGATTTGATGTAAATTGAAGAGGATGATCTAGAAGAAATTGACATAAGATGGCAAGTTTCCATGATCACTGCAAGGATCAACAAGGTCATGAAGAAAACAGGAAGATGCATTGATTTCAAACCCAAACAGGGTATAGCATTTGACAAATCCAAGATTGAATGCTTTAATTGTAAAAGGACTGGACACTTTGCAAGAGAATGCAAGTTTGCTAAATATCAAGCAAATAGAATGATTGAGAAACCCAAGCTTGAAATAAGGGAAGTTCCTATTACTGAACCTAAACCAAAAGCTTTGGTTGCTCTCTAGAAAATCTATCAGAGGTTGACTGGAGTGCTGAATTTGATGATGAACCAGTAACCTACTCTATGGTCGCAGTGGAAGAGTTTGATTGGAGTACAGCTTTTGATGAAGAACCAGGATTTGCTGCTTTAGAATCCAGAGATGGTCTTGGAAGCTTTGATTGGAGCATGGAAAGTGAAGAAGAACCTGTTCTGCTCGCTATGGTAGCTACTTCACCAAGTTCACCTACTATCTCTGAGGTATGCTCTAAGTGTAATGATTTTTATCAAAAAGTGCTTAAAGATTATGTGACTGAAAGAGATAATTGTAGAAGGGCTAGGTCTGAGGTAGCTGGTTATCAAATAACTTTAGAATCAATGGAAGCCAAAATAATAACACACGAAAATAATGAAATGGCTTGGGCAGAAAAATATGAGCAACAAGATTATCAATTAAAATTGAGTGAATGGAAGTTACGATGTAAGGTTTCTGAACTTGAAAAGATGACTAAAGAAAGGGATGAATTGTTAGAAAAGTTGGCTGCTTTGGAAGAATCTGGCCTTTCACATGTTAGTTTTGTTGAAAAACAAAAAAGGGCACACATTAAAACTGGTCTAGGTTTTGGTATGGATTTTAGCAATACAGAAGAGAACCCACCTAGTGATAAGGAACAAATTGATTCAGAGGATATAACCACAAGTGATGATGAACTCATTAGCTCATCTAGTAATAAGGAATCAATTAGTCAAACACCTCCTAAATTTAAGAAAGATAAGGGTTACCATGCAGTCCTTCATCCCACTGGTAGTTTTCAACCACCTAGGAGAGATGTTTCTTGTTTTGGAGTAGACAATCTAGAGTTTAGGAAAAAGCTTACTAGTCAATCTAATTCAGGTCCATCTAGTTCTGAATCCCCAAAAGAAACAGTTGAGAAACCTAAGGATGATAATGTTAAGAGTTTAGCAGTACCTTCATCTCAAAGTACTGCTAAACATTCTGCAGTACCTTCAAGAAAAACTTTTCAAAATACTGCTAAATCTTTTTGGGATAATTTTGGTCAAGATAGTTTTCATCACTCACCAAAAAGTCAGGATAGGTTTGGTCATAGAACTAAAGGAAGAAATTTTGGGATTACGGGTCAAAAATTATGTTTTGTTTGTTATAGTCCTGATCATTTGATTAAGGACTGTGACTTTTACTCAGAATACTTAAGCAAATTCCCAAAGACCACATCTACCAACCATAAGCTAAGGGAGAATAAACCAGTTTAGAATCATTCACATAGGGTCAACCATAGTAATTTCTCAAAAGACTATAGGTACCCTCACCAGAAAAGACCTTTTTCCAAACCAACAGTACCCTCAAGCAACACTTTTCAAGGTACTGGTAAGACAAAGTCTTCTCAGGCAGTACCTTCTGAAAGTACTGCTAGGTTTTCACCCAATCAAGGTACTGCTAGTACTTTTTGGAATGGAAGCCCTAGGAGATCCAATTACTATCAATCTAGACGGCATTACACCTCAAATAGAGTACCTAGATCTAGGAAATCTACACAAAAAGTTAAAACCAACTGGGTTAAGAAAGAAAGTACTGATGGGGAACAAACAATACTTTCAGCAAATAAGGGTGAAAAAGAGAATTTTGAGAAATTTGTTGAAAAATATAAAGAGAATTTTGATGAAAAATAGTACACCTCAAATAGAGTACCTAGATCTAGGAAATCTACACACATGTTTTGGAACAAACGAAAATAATTGATCATGTGCTTAAGAACAGTGGAGATTACATACTTAAATAATTTAAGTATGTCACTCCACAAGGGGAACACAAGTCAGTAATGGCTTGGGTTCCTAAAATTAACTAACTCTTTCATCTTTGTGCAGGGCAACCCAGAAGAGGAGCTTAAATATCATTTAATTGTTGATAGTGGTTGCTCTGGAATCATGACAGGAGACAAAGAGATTCTTTCAGATTTTAGATCTTACTTTGGAGGAAGAGTTGCATTTGGGAATGATCCTAGTGGAGGTAGAATTACTGGAAAAGGAACCATCAAGGCAGGAAGCATAGACATTGAGAATGTTCGTTATGTAAAGGAGCTCAAGTTCAACCTATTGTCAGTATCTCAGATCTGTTACAAAAAGCACCATGTGTTATTCACTGACACAGAATGTCTTATTCTTTCCCCTGAGTTCAAGCTTGTTGATGATAACTTGGTAACACTGAGAGTACCAAGAACCAATTATGTGTACTGTCTAGATATGAAGAATCTTAACTCTACTGAAAGAGCAACATGTTTAGTAGCAAATGCAACACTTGAAGAAGCACATCTATGGCATAGAAGATTAGGACATGTGAATTTCAAGAATATCAACAATCTGGTTAAAGGAAATTTAGTTAGAGGCTTACCTTCCAAAACATACAAGAATGATCATTCATGTTTGGCGTGCAAGAAGATTGAGGAAAGAACTATTAGAGAACCTTTAGAGTTGTTACACATGGATCTGTTTGGACCCGTTTTGGTTGCAAGCCTAAACAAGAAGAAGTACTGCATGGTTCTAACAGATGATTGTAGTAGATTTAGTTGGGTCTTTTTCTTGGGATTTAAAGATGAAACCTTTGATGCTATTCATGATCTTATAATAGCCCTTGAAAATCAATTGAGACTCAAAGTAAGAGGTATTTGATGTGATAATGGGAATGAGTTCAAAAATAAGTTAATGGATGAATTTTGTGCTAAGAAAGGGATTAAGAGGGAGTTTAGCATTGCTAGAACTCCACAGCAGAATGGTGTTGCAGAAAGAAATAACTTAACCTTGATAGAAGCAGCCAGAACATTGCTTGTAGATTCTTTATTACCTATTCAATTTTGGGCTGAAGCTGTAAGTACTGCCTGTTATGTATTTAATAGAGTATCAGTCACCAAACCTCAGATGAAGACACCTTATGAGTTTCTTATAGGAAACAAACCCAACATTCGCTTTATGAAACCTTTTGGCTGTCCTCTGACTATTCTCAATATTATTGACACTTTGGGCAAATTTGATGGCAAGTCAGATGAAGGATACTTATTAGGGTACTGTACCAATAGCAAAGGATTTAGAGTGTACAACAAGGTTACCAAAAAGGTTCAAGACTGTCTTCATGTTGAATTTTTAGAAGATCAAGAAAATCAAAAGGGTAAAGGTCCTGATTGGATGTTTGATCTTGATGTTTTGACTCCTTCTATGAATTATGTTCCTGTTAGAGAAGAAAATCAAGTTGTTCAAAAAGAAGAAGATTTACAGTATATTGTTCATGGAGTCAATATTAGACCTGATGTTGTTCCTGATGAAGAACCTATAACTGTGGAAAAGGAGAAAAGTACTGATGAACCAAAATCTACATTGTCTGATGAAGATCAAGCTCTTCAAGATGAGCTTAATAGGATGCTTTTTCAAGAAACAATAGCACAATCTTATGAGGATGATCAAAGAAAATCTTATGAAGAAGCAAATAAAAAAGGTAAGTCTACAGATTACTCTCACAGTACTTTGGATCACAGTACCTTGGATCAAAGTAATGCTGAACCAATTGACAGTACTTCTGATGATTTGAATGATCCAACCATGCCTGGGTTAGAAGACACTGATGATAAATTAGATTATGAAGGTATTTTCTCAAATTCCAATGAAGGAGCTAATTTCACAAATTTGTATGATGATCTTGAAGTTCCACAAACTCCTAAATTAAGAGTTCATAAAGATCATCCTGCTGGTCAAATCATTGGACCTTCTACATCAGGGGTGCTCACAAGAACCAAAGCTAAAGGTTTCTCTAAGCCACATAATTCTTTACTTAGCTTTGTGTATAAACAAAACAGGCTAAATCATAAGGATCAGCAAACATGCTTATTCACTTGCTTTATCTCTCAAGAAGAACCCAAGACTGTAGCTCAAGCATTAACTAAAGAGAATTGGGTTGAAGCCATGCAAGAAGAACTTCTTCAATTAAAACTTCAAGACGTTTGGGTACTATATGATTTACCAGATGGGAAGAAGGTCATTGGTACAAGATGGGTTTTCATAGTTAAGAGAGATGAAAGAGGCAATGCCATCAAGAACAAAGCAATATTGGTTGCACAAGGATATAAACAAGAAGAAGGAGTGGACTATGATGAAGTGTTTGCTCCTGTAGCAAGGATTGAAGCTATTAGATTATTCCTTGCTTTTGCATCTTATATGGGCTTTCCTGTTTATCAAATGGATGTCAAGAGTGCCTTTCTTTATGGCAAGATTACAGAGGAATTCTATGTCAAACAACCTCCTGGTTTTGAGGATCCTGCACATCCAAAAAAAGTCTACAAAGTTATTAAGGCTTTGTATGGCCTTCATCAAGCTCCTAGAGCTTGGTATGAAAGAGTCTCCACTTTCTTATTGCAACATGGTTACAGGAGAGGAGCAATTGATAAGACTTTGTTTATCAAGAGAGTCAAAAAGGACATAATTCTTGTTCGAGTATATGTAGATGATATTATCTTTGGAGCTACAAAACAGTCAATGGTGAAAGAATTTGAGCAGCTCATACAACAAGAATTTCAAATGAGTTCCATGGGTGAATTAACATTCTTTTTGGGGCTTCAAGTTAAACAATCAAAGGATGGAATCTTCATTAGTCAAGATAAGTATGTCTCTGACATTCTTAAGAAGTTTAACTTCGATGCTATGAAGCCTGTCACCACACCCATAAAAGCTATCAACTCATTAGGAAAGGATGAAGATGGACAAGCTGTCGATGTCAAGCTTTACCGATCAATGATTGGTTGTCTTATGTACTTAACTGCATCTAGACCTGATATCATGTTTGCTGTCTGTTTATGTGCAAGATATCAAGTCTCACCCAAGGTCTCTCATATGAATGCAGTCAAGAGGATTTTTAGTTATTTAAAACAACAACCTAAGTTAGGATTGTGGTACCCAAAGGATTCACCTTTTCACTTGGAAGCTTTTTCAGACAGTGATTATGCAGGTGATAATTATAATAGAAGGTCAACCACTGGAGGATGCCAATATCTTGGAAGAAGATTAGTTTCATGGCAATGTAAGAAACAAACCATTGCAGCAACATCATCCACTGAAGCAGAATATGTTGTTTCTGCAAGCTGTTGTGGAAAAGTACTATGGATGCAGAATCAACTCTTGGATTATGGATTCAATTTTAAGAATACTCCTATCTACATTGACAATGAGAGTACAATTTGAATTGCGAAGAATCCTGTTTATCATTCCAAGACCAAGCACTTTCAGATTAGGCATCACTTTATTCGAGATTGTTATAAGCATAGGCTCATTAACGTTGTCAAGGTCCACACATATGATAATGTAGCTGATCTACTCACAAAAGGATTTGATGTTTCAAGATTCAATCATTTAGTGGTGAGTATTGGTATGATTAACTATTAAGCTACATTTAAGGGGAGGACTTATTAGTTAGTTAGTTAGTCCTATGCATTGTTTAAGGGGAGGCAATACAATACTTTTTGATGTTTTTTCCATTGTGAAAAAGAGGATGGAAAGAACTGCTTAGAAGTTTATCTGAAAGTACTGCTCTGAAAGTACTGCTTTGAAAGTACTGCTTACGTGGAAAGCACTGCAGTCTTGTCAACGTACTGTTCCAACGGTCATATTAAGAGGTAAAATTCAAACAACGGTAACTTTATTAATTGGGTTGTGATTTTTTAAAATATTACCCATAAATAACTTCCCTCCGATTTTCCCTCTCATCTTTATACTTATCCATCTCTTCCTTATTTTTCTCATATTCACCTTAACCGTTTCATACATTCTTCTACAAGCAATGGCTAATCGTAACATTGTTAGTAAGCATAACATGGTTGCTAACTTAGACAAGACACCATCTAATGTCGTTTTTCATGACATAATTGATTTCCTCACTGGATTATCAATCAATTATGCTCTATTGGTCGAACCTGACATCATTGAGCCCTGGATTCAACAACTTTGGGCAACTGCTAGATCTCATATGCAAGATGATGAATCCTACATTCAGGCTAAGGTTGCTGGTAAGATAGTTAGAGTTAGTGAAGCCACCATTATGGAAGATTTACTGTTTGATGATGAAGAAGGGGCTATTCGTTTTGACAAATAATTGCTTTAGGATACATTAAGGGATATTGGTTATGAAGGGTCTCTCACTGACACAACTTTAAAGAAACCCTTATTTAGTCCACACTGGAAGTACCTTGTTCATGTATTGCTTCATTGCTTAAGTCCCAAGAGTACTTCATGGGAACAATTTGGATCGAATATCGCCTCTGCTTTAGTGGGATTAGCTACCAATCACCTGTTTAACTTTTCAAGAATGATTCTTGATGGTATGCTCTCCCATATCTCCAATGGTTCACCATTTTTAATGTACCCAATATTTGTTCAATTATTTTTGAACAAACAGCTTAAGGATATCCCTAAACCTTCAAGCTTGCTACCTGTTGTAGTCCTTCCACCAAAGGTATTTAATTTCATGGCTAGAAAAAGTGACAAGTTTTCTGGGAGGGATACACCATTAACTACTCATATAATGGAGGTGGTTCAAGTTGTTAGAGATGAAGCTGCTTCAAGTGAAGAACATGAGCCTTCAGTTTCAAGGGAAGGTACTGCTTCTCAACGTACTGCTTCATAGGAAGGTACTGCATCTCCACCTATTGCATCTTTGAAAGATATTGTTCATGATGATTCAGAACCAGAGGTTAACCCACCGTCATCTCCCAATGATTATACTTCCACAGATGGGTCTCAAACATCTGGAGGAGATGAGGGAGATATGGATTCTGAGGGTAAGGTTCTGGATAACTATGCTTTGACAAGGGAACTTTTAAGATTGAAGAAAGATTATGAAGCTCAAGCTGCACAACTTATGAAGTTGAACAACAAGTTTAGAAGATTGAAGAAATTTGTATGGCCATTAGTTCAACATCACAGATTGTGGGTCAAGTCTCAGAAGAAGAGAGGTAAGAAATTTAAGAAGGCTTTTAAGGACAAGAAGTTTCCCAAGCATTCTTCATTCCAATTGGGGAGGATATTAGAGCAAGGAAATTTGAATGAATATGCTGAACATTATGAAGATGCTGATACTTATGATGATTCACAAAAGGAAGTTGAGAAGACTGAGCCTCAAAGTACTGAGCCTCAAGGTTCTGATGCTCAAGTTAATATTCAAAGTACTGAGCCTCAAGGTACTGGTGTACAAAGTACTGATGATCAAGGTGCTGGCGATCAAGGTATTGCTCTTCAAGAAACTTTTAGGCAAGAGCTCATTACACCAAGGACCCTAAATTTTGATGAAGAAGCTGGTCCTTCAACAGTCTTACACGAAGAAGCTGGTACATCTAAAGTAGAATATACTGCTAGTGATGATGAGATTATTGCTGATATAATGCTCAATATGTTAAGACCAAGAGGTGTGAGTATCCCTGGAGTTGAAGAACAACCTCAAGTCGTGCAATCTTGTCAACCTACTTTAGATCCTAAAGATAAAGGAAAAGGTATACTGGTAGAAACAAAGAAGAAGAAGAAGCTCACTTTAACAGAACTAAGAGCTATTGAAGTGGCTAAAAATGAAGAAGCTGCTAGAAAGTTTCAAGCAGAATTAGATGTTGAGATTGTTCTACCAGAGAAGCAACCTGTTATACCAAAAAGACCACCAAGTATCGCTAAAGAAAGGAATGCCATGATGGCTTATCTAAAGGGTAGAGGATATACTGGATTACACAAGTTGGCATATTTAGAGATGAAAGACTTGTACGATGCTGTTAGAGAAGCTTATCAAAAGGAAGTTGAAGGTATTATTTCTTTTGATGATGAAAAACAGAATGAGGATGCAAGAAAAAGGAGTTTAAAGAGAAAGAGAACAACTGATGATGAACAACCATCAAAGAAGATACAATTGAGAAAAGATATAGTTGATGAGCTGAGGAATTATCTTAGAGTTGTGGATTTTGAGCATCCTAAGTCTAAAGAAGTTGCAGTAAAGAAGTCTAAGATTGCTACGTTTGAAGTTGTTGAATCAAAGGAAGGAGACTATCTTTTGTTCCATAGAGAAGATGAAAGCTTTAGAGTGTTTAATCTGTTGTGGGATATACTGCATATAATAGATAGAGAAGATCTGTTTCACCTGTATCAACTAGTGCAAGAATATTTTGAGCTTATTCCATTAACTGGAGTTGGCTTAGTCTTGCTGGGAGATCTTATAACTATCTGGGAGACAGAAGAAACAAGCACTGATACAATCTGGAACAACCAAGAAGTTTGGGAGATTACATGCTGGAGATTCTTTGAAGAATCAGGAGTGCATGTTTTGGAGTTAGAAGATGGGACCATGATTCACATGCTAGCAGAAAGAAGATATCCACTGACAAGAGATCTTATGATCAGGATGCCAGATCATGGTATGGAGGTTGAAGAGGAGAATGAAACAGCCCTAATGGTCATTGAATTGTTTATCAAATGGACAACTATGGCTGATGATGATGTATAAATACTGGTATGGTTCTTTATTATATAAAACTTTTGAAAAATCAAGTACTTTATTCAAATACTGCTGGACAAACAGTACTTTATCAAAGTATTGCTTGCAGCACAAAACCAGTAAAAGTCTTTTAATATAAAAATAAGCAATTTTTGTAAAGTGCAAAATACTTTTTGAAGCACAAGAGAACAACAACAAATTGTTTTGAGAGCAACATTTGATGGTAATCAACTCACCATGTTTAATAAACAAGAAAGAGTTTGACTCATCATGAGGGTACGACTCTGATGTGATTATCAAATCTGTTTTTATTTGACAATTTACTAAAAATTGTATGGTTTTCAACTCACCATATCTGTAATAGTGAAGAGTTGGCTAGCCCACAAGAAAATGGCTTGTGGTAAAGGCTGTGAAAAAACCATTTATATGGTAATTAGTTCAACATAGTTGTAAGAACTAACTAGTCCAAAAGCAAACGACTATTGGTAAAGACTTAACAAAGGATTGCTTATAAAGACTACTTTGATGATGACTATACAAGCATAGTGAGTACAAGATGAATCTAAAGATAAAGACACAATCTTTCCTTGAAGAAAAAGATATTAAAGTTAAAGATACAAAGGACCTTGAAATCAAGTAAGTAGAATTCAAGTTAGGGGAGGATTGTTGGGATATAAAAGACAAAGTACTGAAGAAAGTCAAAGTGCTGAAGAAAGTCAAAGAACTGATTAATGAAAGTCAAAGTACTGCTCGTATCAAAGTACTGCAAGGTTAAAGGACTGCTATGCAAATCTTTTAAGGATTATTATGTAATTCTAGAATTTTCTTAGATTAGATTTAGTATTACTTGTCGTACAAGGATTGTAATTGTAAACCGACTAGGGTACTTCTTATGCCTATAAAAGGACCCCTAGATTGACATTAGAGATACGCAATATTAGAGAATATTAGAGATACGACTTACATGCAAGTACGGTATTAGAGTTATTAGGGTTGTTAGTGAATCTGTGTATCAAGCAGGTTCAAAGTTTTAATAAAATCGTTGAAGTTTAAAGTTATTCTTCTTACCTTTATTGAAGTAGTTTTAGCATACTTAATAGAGTAATATCAGTGTTTCATTGTTAGTAATTTAGGATTTATCCAAGGTTGATAAACCTTTACAAGCTACATAGTTAGTTTGGTCAGAGTATATCGATCCAACATTTACTGCTTAGGCAAAGAGAATGGTGGTAACATCATTAAGTCAATTGATGAAGGATCATTCCAAATTGGAACTACCAGAGATGTTCTTGAAACTGCAACTGATGGAACCGTCGTTTTGGGTTTGGATAGACCAAGGACATATGATGATCTTGATGAGAAGGAGAAGAAAAGATATGATGATGACATTAGAGCCTCAAACATCGTACTTCAAGGTCTACCAAAGGACATTTACAAGTTGATCAATCACAATACTAAAACCAAGGCAGCCTGGGATAATGTCAAGATGCTTCTCTCTAATTCAGAACTGACTAAGGAAGTTAGAGAGTCTCAGCTTTATGATGATTTTGAGAACTTTAAGATGAACCCAGGGGAAAGTATCACAGAGTATCATGTGAGGTTCCACAAACTTGTGAATGATATGAGGAACTTCAAAATGACAATGCCAAATATCCAACTCAATTCCAAGTTCGTAAACAACATGAACTCTGAATGGCACAGATTTTTCACTGCAGTCAAGTTGAACAAAGGACTGAAGAACACCAACTATGAACAGTTATATGCTTACTTAATCCAACATGAGAAGCATGCTGCATTTAAGCGTTTGATCTTGGAGAAATTCAACTCTAATACTCCTGCTACAAACTCTCCAAATGACTCAACTGCATTTCTTTCATATGTGAGGATAAGTACCAAAGCATCACAAGTCATACCTACTCAGGATCATAATGACATCACCATTCCAGACACAGGATACACCCCATCTGAAATGTTTATTGAAAATCTTGCAAACAAACTGGCCCTAATGGTTCAACAAAACAAATTCTTATTTCCCCACACCAACAACCATCTTAGAACCTCATCGAATCTACACAATCATGCTACTATTGAAGATGGATGGTTTGTGCTTCAGAACGTGCAAGGAAGGTAGAATGTGAATCCACCATATAATGCACGAGGTAATGTAAGAGCTAGAACAGGTTATGGGAATGTTAGAGTTGGAGCTGGATATGTGGGTAATCAGAAACGAGGAAGGATCACGGTTCAGGGTCAAGGGAAACCAATTATATGCTACAACTGTGGCGGGGAAGGACATATTGCTAGGAACTACACTCAGCCAAAACGTCCACAAAATGCAGAGTAGTTCAGGGATAAGATGTTGTTGGTGCAAGCTCAAGATAATGGAGATGTATTGGATGAGGAAGAGTTGTTGTTTCTTGCTGAAGGGAATGCCAAAACATATGATGCAGATGTGGATGAACAACCGGTTCATGATTTGGCTCAGAACAATCCCAATGTCTTCCAAGTTGCAGATTGTGATGCATTTGACTCTGATGTTGATGATGAACCAACGGCACAGACCATCTTTATGGCAAATATTTCTCTAATGGTCTCATCACCTCAACAAGCAGGTCCCTCCAAAGATTCTATCATATCAGAGGTACTAAAACTATATGATGTGGTTGATGTGCAAAATATTCCCAACAAAGTACAATCAACAGAAGTCGTTGAATCATATATTGAAAAGATGGGTAATAGCAATGTTGTCCCATATGATCAATATATGAAGCATGATGAAAGTCTTGTTGTACCAAGTGATGCATCTTCTGCCATCAATGATGAATGTGTGTTTGATGAGTACTCTAATTATGTGCTTGATGATTCCATAACCACTAAACTAAATATTTATAATGATCAAGTTGCCATCTATGAACAGCGTGCTAAATTTGAGCTGACCACACGTGAGCAGGAAATGGATTGCCAAATGCATGCATTAATCAGAAAAAGTAATTTAAGGAAAGAAACATTAAAACAAGAGTTAAATTCCTTACAAGAGAAACTTAATAAAACTTTTAAGCAAAAACAAGAACTTCAAGAAAATGTAAAAGTGCTTAAGCAAGAGTTCAAAGTAAAGGAATCAAAACTTTTAAATGATTTTTCCAACCTTAAAACTTTGAAGAACAAACTTGAAAACAAGTTTTACATGCAAGGCAACACCATTCAGACTGCTCACATGATCACTAAGCATAGAGTATTAAGTGATAACCATAGTATTGGCCTTATAGAAGACCCCAATCCTACGTATGGTAAGAAAGCAAAAATAGCTCAAAATGTGATTTATGATGGTAGTGAGATTCTTAAACCTAGACAAAAGCCAACTTATATAGAGAGCACTGAAGAGGACAAAGAGTAAGAAAATGCCTCTAGAGAGAAAATGGAAAAGAAATTAAAAAATCCTTGGTGTGTAAGTCATAATATAACATTTAAATCTCCCAATTACACTAAGGATAACTGGATAGCCCTGAACAAATTTAGACCTCAGACTCAATTAACCCCTGAACAAGTGTTTTTAAAGTTAGATATGGAAAAGAAAAAAGCCAATTAACTTGTTGAAAAGAATCCTCCCCTTAGGAAATTGCTTCCAGCTACTGTGTATCCTCTAAATACACCAATGAATTTAGTGCCTAGAACTATTCGTTGATTTTGAGAAAACATGTAAGAAGAGGTCATTCCATTCTGAAGGGGAAAGGGGTTTTGAGCAAACAAAAGCATGTTATTTAACAGAGGTCATTCCATTCTTTAAACAATTAAAAGAACAATTTGAGAGTTTTCAAATGGCCTTAGATACAGAAGTTAAAGAAATGAAAAAGATGTTTAATGAAATGGAAAACGAGGTTAAAATGAATCAATGTGAGCTTAAGAGCAATGAGATTGAGAGGAAGAATATTCACATCCTTAATGATAATTTGATTTATAGATGTATTGCTCAATATGTGTTTTATACTGTTACGAATTATTCAATTACTGCTTCTCAATTTCATGAATTATCTATTGCTTTGAAATTTTCTCAAGATCGTGTCATTGAGCTTGAAACCAAAAATTCAAAATTGCATGATAAAATCGAAAAGGATGATCATGATAACATGGTCAGGCATTTTTCTAAATTAGAAGTTGATTATATTGATTTACAATTAAAATATCAACATCTTGAAGGGAAAATCAAAACTTCAAATGCCAAGACATCGTCTGATGCTCCTGAGTTTGATGCATATTTTGAAATAAATTCACGTGATGAAAGGATTCAGGCTCATTGTAACACGATCAGAAAGTTGAAAACTCAAATTTCCCAATTGAAGGGTGAAAAGAGTGAAGTGACTGGCTCCCATATGCCTCCTCCTTTAGATTCTCAGAACTCTCAAAATTTCCATCTTCAAAACATAATCAATGTATTGAAACATTAAAATGAGTGTTCTCTAGCTGAAAATGAGAAGGTTAAACTGCATTTCAAAGAGTTATATGAATCAATTAAGGTCACTCATGACAAGAACAATGAAAAAATAACTTCTTTGCAAAATAAAATTGAGAATCTGAAGTCTCGGGTAAAAGGGAAAATGCCAATCACTAGTTTTGATAATGTTGCACCAAAGGTGTCTGCTTGTTTGAAATATGTTGTGAATGTTAAATATATTCCTCCTCATCTTAGGAATAATGAAAATGCATATCAATCATATCTTTCGTACCTTAAGGATAGTTTAGAGAGTCTCTGTGAGATTGTAGAAGATGATAAAATCGAAAAAACCACTAGATAGTGCGGTTACCTATGCATGTCTGAATGCCAAACGATCTCATGAACTCTTAGAATGTGTAATTGCAACATGTCCTAAATCTGGTACTAGGCGAGATAGAGTAGTTATACCCAGTTCTATGCCTAAAGTCAAGCATGTGACCTTTGATGTGCCTCCTAAAGTCTCATATCCCAAAGACTTCTAGACTAGAAAAGCAGAAAGTAAATATTCCCGTCATTCCTTCTACAGGAGTAATCAGTGACACTAAGGTTAGCGAGTCAAATCCTTCAGGCAATACAAAAGCAAGATAGGACCATGCGAGCTAAGAGTGATCAAGAGAAGAAAGTAGAAGAACACCATAGGAATAATTAGTTTGAGTTGAATAAAATGAATCGTTTTGATTCTAGTATTAGCTATAAGCGTACTGCAATTAATTCGAATTCTACTACTATTTGCAAAACATGTAATGAATGTTTGGTTTCTGGTAATCATCATGAATGTGCTGAGTTGAGAAATGTTGTTAAATCTCCAGTTATTAATGTTAAGAATGCAAAACATCTTAAACAAACTTGGAAGCCAACAGGGAAAAGGTTTAGTAATTATTGGAAGCCTACAGGGAAAAAGTTTAGTAATGTTGGTTATCAATGGAAACCTACTTGCCATATATTCAAAATGAGTGAACCTTGCCCTAAAATGTCTAGATCAGTGCCCATTAAGAAATGGAAGCCCACTGGTAGAATCATACCTTTAAGGAGTTGCATACTTCAAATAGGTCCACTGCCTTTACTAGTCTTGCTTCCACTACTAATGTCATGATATCTAGAGATTCTGTAGGTCTTCAAATTGCATGTACTAAGCAATCGGAACCCATTTTCTCATTGGGATCCAAAGCTTCCAGTTATCCATACTTGTATGTGTTCAAATGCAGGTCGTAGAAATCGTCCTTTGGTATTTGGACTCAGGCTGCTCAAAACATATGACTGGAGATCGCTCACGGCTCAAGAACTTTGTGAATAAGTTCATCGGAACTGTTAGATTTAGGAACGACCACTTTGGGGCAATT
This sequence comes from Chrysanthemum makinoi, assembly GCA_910596185.1. Lineage (NCBI taxonomy): Eukaryota > Viridiplantae > Streptophyta > Magnoliopsida > Asterales > Asteraceae > Chrysanthemum > Chrysanthemum makinoi. Next base: position 312,694,152 of record OU343223.1, on the reverse strand, counting down.
ATGGGTTATGGAGATTACGTATTTGGTGACAGTGTAATTTCCCGGGTATATTATGTGGAAGGTATTGGTCATAATTTGTTCTTTGTTGGTCAATTATGTGATTCTGATCTTGAAGCGGCCTTCAGAAAGCACTCTTGCTTCGTTAGATAATTAGCTGGTGTTAAACTTTTAAAGAGAACTCGTGGAACTAATTTGTACACCATCTCTATCGAAGACATGATGAAGTCTTCTCCAATTTTCTTGTTGTCAAAGGAATCTAAGAACAAATCATGGTTATGGCACCGTCGTCTCAATCACTTGAACTTCGGCACCATCAATGATCTTTCTAGAAAGGACCTTGTAAGAGGCTTACCCCGGTTAAAATATCTTTGCTCTGCATGCCAATTGGGCAAAAGCACGAAGTATGCCCACAAACCCAAACCTGCCAATTCAATTATGGAAGTTCTTCATACCCTTCACATGGATTTGTGCTGACCCATGGGAGTTCAAAGTATTAATGGGAAGAAATATTTGCTAGTCGTTGTTGATGACTAATCTCGGTTCACTTGGGTTATGTTTTTTAGATGAAAGGATGAAACTACCGACGTTATCATTAAACTTATTAAACTGTTGTAGGTTAGGCTTAATAAAACAGTTAGAATCATCCGAATAGACAATGGAACTATATTTGTGAACAAAGAATTAAGTCAGTTTTATGAAAGCATTGGAATTAGTAATCAAAGAAGTGTTCCACGCACACCTCAACAAAACGGTGTATTTGAAAGGCGAAATCGGACTATTGTAGAAGCTACAAGGACTATGCTAATATTCTCAAAGGCTCCAATGTTTCTACGGGTAGAAGCCATTGCCACTGCTTGTTACACCCAAAACCGTTCCCTAATACATACAACTCATGGAAAAACTCCATATGAATTAGTTCACAACAGAACACCGGATCTTTTGTTTCTACGTGTGTTTGGAGCTTTGTGTTATCCAACCAATTATGGTCAAGATTTGGGAAAGTTGAAAGCTAAAGCTGATATCAGATTTTTCGTTGGTTATGCACCTAATCAGAAGGGATACCGAATCTACAAAAAAAGAACCCGAGACATTATGGAAACTATTCACGATACGTTTGATGAGCTGACTAAGCGAATGGCTCCCGGACAATCCAGTTCTTGACCCGCACCTCAACTTTTGTCAAGTAGTCCCATTAGTTTTACTCTTGTACATAATTCTTCTCCTGTAGTTCCTTATGTACCACCATCAGAAGTTGATAGTAATTCTGCAACATGAACTTCTGCTGCTCCTACTCCAATCAACACAAATGGTCCATCGGTCTCTATATCTCTATCTCAAGAAGCGCCATTTGCTGATCATTCATCATCATCTTCGAATCCTCAATCTTCTGATGTACATCATGGAAATGCAGCTGCTGTATCTTTTGGAGATAACTCCTTTGCTACTCCCGAAGATGCTCCGTTTGAAAATATATTTGCCCCTGAACCCACTCCAAAAACATCATCACCAGGGGTTCCTAATTCTGCTACCTCATTACCTTACCAAGAACCACATGAACATCTCAGAAAATGGACACATGATCATCCATTGGATAATATCATTGGGAATCCTTCTCGTCTGGTATCAACAAGAAGACAACTTGCCATAGATGCCTTATGGTACTTCTTCAACTCAGCACTGTCAAGACTGCAATGTCTCATGACAACTGGTTTAATGCCATACAAGAAGAAATTCATGAGTTTGATCGTCTTGATGTATGGGAGTTAGTGCCTACTCGAGACTGTGCTATGATTATTGCTCTCAAGTGGATTTTCAAGGTGAAACTTGATGATCCCGATGATGTTCTGAAAAATAAGGCAAGGGTTGTGGCAAAAGGATATTGACAACAGGAGGGTATTGACTTTTAGGAATCATTTGCTCCTGTTGCACGAATTGAGGCTATCAGAATCTTCCTGGCTAATGTTGCTAGTAAGAATATGGTAGTTTATCAGATGGATGTCAAGACTGCTTTTCTTGATGGAGATCTCAAAGAAGTGGTCTATGTTAGTCAACCTGAAGGTTTTGTAGATCCTGAGCATCCTACCCATGTCTACCGCTTAAAGAAGGATCTCTTCGGTTTGAAGAAAGCTCCTAGGGCATGGTACGATACGTTGTCAAAATTCCTTTTGGGAAATGGATTCTACAAAGGAGCAGTTGACCCTACATTGTTCACCAGAAAGTCAGGAAAACATTTAATTCATGTTCAAATCTATGTTGATGATATTATATTTTCCTTGACCGACCCTAAGGAATTTGACCGATTTTCAAAAGAGATGGGCTCTAAATTTCAGATGTCAATGATGGGACAAATTTCATTTTTCTTGGGATTACAAATTTCACAAAGTGCCGGAGGCATTTTCATTAATCAATCTAAATATGAAAATGAAATTTTAAAGAAATTTGGATTTGATTCTTGTGACCCTGTTGACACTCCCATGGTGGAACGAAAAAAGCTAGATGAGGACCACTCAGGGATCCCGGTTGATCAAACGAAATATCGTAGTATGATTGGATCCTTGATGTACCTCACAGCCAGTAGACCTGATATTTTGTTCGCTGTGTGCATTTGTGCTAGATACCAGGCTAAGCCTACCAAAAAACACCTTGAAGCGATTAAACGGGTCTTTCAGTACCTCCAAGGAACCATTAACATGGGATTTTGGTATCCGAACGACACCGGTATGTCACTAACAGCCTATGCAGATGTTGACCATGCAGGGTGTCAAGATACTCGTCGAAGTACGTCAGGTGGTGCTCGGTGTTTGGGTGATAAATTAGTGAGCTGGTCTTCAAAGAAGCAAATAAGTACTTCCATATCCTCTAGAGAGGCTGAATACATAGCCATGTCATCATGTTGTGCTCAAATCTTATGGATGAGATCCCAATTATCTGGTTATGGCTTTGTATTCAACAAAATCCCTCTCAGATTGTGATAACAAAAGTGCCATTGCTCTCTATTGCAACAATGTCCAACACTCAAGAGCAAAGCCCATTGACATTCGACATCATTTCATCAAGGAACAAGTAGAGAAAGGTGTGGTTGAACTGTATTTCGTGAGGACTGAATATCAGCTAGCAGACATCTTCACAAAAGCTCTTTCTAGAGACCGTTTTGAGTTTATCCTCCCACGACTTGGCTTGAAGAGTCTACAGCCGGAAACTCTCAAACATCTTCAGGAGGAAGAAGAGGAGTAAAGGAGTTTCTTCACCTATTCTTTGTATATATTTTATCAAAAAGCAAAATACAAAAATATAAAACCAACAAAAAGAAAATAGAAAAATATAAAATTTTCAAAAACCCTTAAAATTTTGAAAAATTAAGAAAATTCCAAAAATATTGTTTTTCTCTTGGCATGTCTTCTGGTATCGATAACATCTACGGACTTAGAAATATCATTCAACAATGACACGAGACTTTAGATGAAGTTCGAACAGAAGGTGTAAATATTTTTCTTAAGACATGTCTCAAATCAATGGCTTACTGTCATTTCAAGCAGTAACCTGGGCTTAAAATGATGGCTTGCAGTTATTTCAGACTGTAACGCGCTTTTAAAGAAAGGACAGAGTTATGCTTAACCAATTTCAAAATTTCAAGCGCTGATCCTAAAAACAAAAGTTCATAAGGAACATTTGTCGCCAAAAAGACAAATGTTTCTCCACAAATGTTTTTCATTCTAAAGATTCTTCTGAAAAATATTCGTCTAAAAAAGAAAACTAAATTGATTTGAAAATAACTCGGCCTTAATTTTGAAAATCAACTGGACTTATCTATTGTCAAAATCTCGGTCACTCAATCAACAACTTTTGTTGGGAATAATTCAAATAGTTACCACTGATAGTTTGTGGAAGACACTGCTGAAGAATGCACTAGCAGTGGAAACACATTACCACTGCTAGTACATATTATTACCACTGCTATTAGGATAATTGTTTTGTATACGTGTATTGATAAGTATAGAAAAGATCTCGTGTATATTCTATATTGTTAGTATTATACTTGTCTTGTAAAGGACTCCTTGTGCTATAAAAGGAGATCCTAGGTCATTGTTCTAAGTACGTATGCTTCAAGGTGTAACCCTAGTGATAAGCAAGATCACTAGTATTATTCTTAATAATATTGGAGCTTTTTGTTAAACTGTTCTCACTTACAATACATCATACAATCCATATTCTGAGTATTACTAAGTATATTCCGCGTACTTATTAATATAAATCAAAGTATTACTAACACAAGGAGTGTGTTTAGATCCATCAACTTTGGTCATTGATTGAGGAGGAGAATGATTTCAAACATTTCAAAAAGGGATATTTTCAAAACAATTGGCATCAAAAGGAGCATGTTCTATATACTTGAATAAAAAAGAGCACCTTATCCATAATTGGATCAAGAGCATGTGCTAGAATCGATGCTCAAGGTTGTTTAGACCTTATCTAGAATCACAATAACAATTAACAATAACACGCAACGGAATACATCAAAACATAATTGTTATTGCTACAAGGTTTCTTCGTCATCATCTCTTACTCTATTACAAATCACCAACACAGACCCAATACTACCTGATCAATGGTAGTATGTGTTATCTATCTATAACAAGGAATCACGGATCCTTGAGGCTGAACACCATGCTAGCATCTACATCTTGTGGGACGTGTAAACCCACACACACACACACGTTTTTTACACCTTTGGTGCACACACACTTACAAGCACACAAAACTAAACGTCCCTGTATCTCTTTATATAACTAGAGATACTAGGGTTACAGGGAATTAATGACTAAATAAACATAAAAAATATGAAGATTTTCCTGTAATATTCTATAATTAGAAGATTCCTCATTTGTCATATTTAGTCCTTCATGTTTCATTCTTTTGTCAATGTAGCTTATTAGTTTTGCCATTATCAACTCAAAATAACGAACCCAACAATCTTCCCCTAGTTGATAATTGCAAAACTACACGATGAATGAAACTTCCCCTTAAGCCATGCTATACCATCAAGGATCTTCAAGTTGCAAATCTTCAAGTAGACTCTTCTTCCCTTTTTTGCCATTATCCACTAGGAGAAGCTAAGTAGAAGCAAATTTGATCTTCAAAACCACGAACCAATATCATACGACTAATCCATCTTTTCAATGCCTCAAGATACCCTCCATGAAGTTTTCCGCACTAAAAATGAAATTAAGGCAAAAGAAATCCGAACCAATAGTAAAATACCAAAAAGTAGTAGCAAAAACCTTCACCTCGATTTAGCATATAAATAGTTAAACATTTAAAAATTAAGCTTCCCCTGAAACCCATATGCTAACCATTTGAAGAATGTAGGCTTTATGTAATGATTACTGATGAAGAAAACCAAGTATAACCAATTTGATGAAGAAGTAGAACAACCCAAACCTCAGATCTTATATCTGGCACTAAAGATGACATCGAACGTATACCCAATCTTGATGTATAGGGAGACCGCAATCTCTTGACGAAAAACTTCATCTACTATTCGTCAATTTATTGTCAAACATGAACGCACAAACAAGTTACCTCCTGCTAAAAGGTATGATAAAACACAAACCCAAATAATTCCAATTCATCTTCAAATAGGTGATAAACGCCTTTCTTCGTAATGAATTATGGCAATAAGAACGAGCCATGAACCTGTTAAGACCAAAAATCCACGCATGTACTATACAAGAGTACTAAAAATGTACTAAGAGTATTAACTTCTACTAAAAGTATTAACTTTGAAAGCTAAGAGTATTAACTTCAAAAGGCAAGAGTATTAACTTTTTTAAAGCTAGAAGTATTAACTCTTCGTAACCAAATCATGCTTAACATGCTTCCCCTCAAATCCAAACAGTGTGTGTCATCCGACTTCATCACCTACTGCTGTCCAAGAAATAAAATGCAGTGTCGTCCGATATCGGTCACCATTAGCAGTACTAACATATATCTCGGACAAAACTAAAAGTATAAACCATGTCGAGAAGTTCATGCTGTCAGCAACACTTTATACGTTACAAGACTTTCACAAAACTGTCACAAATTTGCATTCTCCTTCCTCCCATAGCAATTAGCAATGATTTTTTTGTCACTAAACTGTTGTTAATCTGTTGCTAATTTGATACCTCCTGCCTCCCATGGCCATATGTGACGCTATAACTGTCACGAATTCAAGAAGTATAAATCATGACGTACTACTTTTCTTCCATAATATAGGTGAACTTAGTGCTCCAATACTCCTTCATGTAAGACTGTCTTCATAAGCAAATCCAAAACCCATTGTGCCTTTTCTTTCTTCTCTTTTTGCTTTCACAAAACTCCAAAGATAACAAATAAATTCACATGAAATAGTATAGCACCAACCAGGTTTTAACAATTAAAAAAAAACCTAGCTCAATACACATCAATCACTAGAACAAAAAGTGGATTTGGCTACACCGAATATGTGTGACGATATACATATAGTCACACATGATTTTTCGAGCGTGTGTGACTAAAGGTCGCGCGACCATAGGTACCCTACGGTCACATGTTTGACTTTTTTTTAGTCTCGATTACAAAATAGTAACCAAAACCTTAACATGTGTGACTAATTAGGTACAAATATTGTTGGATTAATCCGTATTAGTGACCATAAACATTGTATAGTCACACAAAGCATTTTTGTTTTGCATATTTAGTCACATACAATTAAGCATAAAGTGGTCAAAAGTGTTAATAAGTGTGACCATATGGTGTTTAAAGTGAAGAAATATGTGTTTTGTGTGACTGTTGTTCATCCAATGGCCACTTGAATTTTATGTTTGTGTGGCCTTTTCTAACATTTAGTCACACAAAGCATGTTTGTTTTGGGTATTTAGTCACATACAATTAATCATAAAGTGGCTAAAAGTGTTAATAAGTGTGACCATATGCTGTTAAAGTGAAGAAATGTGTATTTTGTGTGACTATTGATCATCCAATGGCCACACGAATTTTATGTTTGTGTGGCCTTTTGTAACATTTAGTCACACAAAGCATGTTTCTTTTGGGTATTTAGTCACATACAATAAATCATAAAGTGCCTAAAAATGTTAATAAGTGTGACCATATGGTGTTTAAAGTGAAGAAATGTGTATTTTGTGTAACTATTGATCATCCAATGGCCACATGAATTTTATGTTTGTGTTGCCTTTTCTAACATTTAGTCACACAAAGCATGTTTCTTTTGGGTATTTAGTCACATACAATTAACCACAAAGTGGCTAAAACTGTTAATAAGTGTGACCATAGGGTGTTGAAAGTGAAGAAATGTGTGTTTTGTGTGACTATTGATCATCCAATGGCCACATGAATTTTATGTTTGTGTGGCCTTTTCTAACATTTAGTCACACAAAGCATGTTTCTTTTGGGTATTTAGTCACATACAATTAAGCATAAAGTGGCCAAAAGTGTTAATAAGTGTGACCGTATGGTGTTTAAGGTGAAGAAATATGTCTTTTGTGTGACTATTGATCATCCAATGGCCACTTGAATTTTATGTTTGTGTGGCCTTTTGTAACATTTAGTCACACAAAGCATGTTTGTTTTGTGTATTTAGTCACATACAATTAAGCATAAAGTGGCCATAAGTGTTAATAAGTGAGACCATATGGTGTTTTAAGTGAAGAATTGTGTGTTTTGTGTGACTATTGCTCATCCAATGGCCACATTAATTTTATGTTTGTGTGGCCTTTTCAAACATTTAGTCACACAAAGCATGTTTCTTTTGGGTATTTAGTCACATACAATTAACCATAAAGTGACCAAAAGTATTAATAAGTGTGACCATATGGTGTTTAATGTGAAGAAATGTGTGTTTTGTGTGACTATTGATCATCCAATGGCCACTTAAATTTTATGTTTGTGTGGCCTTTTCTAACATTTAGTCACACATCGAATTAAGCAGACTGTGACCAAAAAGTGTAAATAATTGTAACTATATGCATCTTTTAGTCACATATAAGAAATCAATATATATCAAAACAAATTCAAATATATATATATATATATATATATATATATATACAAAATATATTCAAATAAAATAAAATTGGAATGTATATAAAATTGTAATGTCGTACATAATAAAATTCTCAATAATTTAACGACTTCTGACTCTTGATCTTCTTAGCTTCCTTTTGCATGGCATCACTAGAGACGTAGCGCTTCGTTTGTAATTTAGGTGCAGTTTTGTTCTCACCAATCTGTTTTATGGTACTTGGTGGTGTTACCTATAGGAAACAAAAGCCGGGTGTATCAAAGACTGAATTAAATATGAAGAATGATATATATAGGTTTATAAAACACATGCATGTATGTACCTTTTCATCGAAAACCACATGATCCTTTGGCCATGCATAAAAATCACCTACTGCATCCTTAACTGTTTTGAAACCGTTACTTCCTACATCCGGTATGCATGCTGTATCCACTAAAGATTTATCAATAGACACTTTGTAGCAATCCTTTGGGAGTGGTTTGTTATGAAGCATTTGTTTTCCATCAGTTTTGTACACGGTACCCTCCGTAATAATATTTGATTTCTTTAAGTGCCACAGTCTGCACTTAATTACCTAAAAAGATAATTTGTTGCATGTAAGGGGAGAGTTAACGTGAGATCAAACTTAAAGTTGTAAAAATAAGATCAAGTCTAAAAAAATACTAAAACATTTATAAATAACAATTTTAGCAATAATACACATAAAAAATAATATTTTAATACAAATTAACATTTTAGCATTTAATAACCAAATGATACATGAGTTTGGATTAATGATACACCTGATACACATTACACTAATAAATATTCCAAAATATGATACACATACAAAAATCTGATACACATTACACTTCTAATCAAAGTGTATCACATATGTTTCGTAATTTTTAAAAAGAAATCTATCGAAACTTTAACAATTTTAGTTGTAGTTAATAAAAAATTTATTTTTGTTGTAAGGAGAGTGTCGCCTGTTAAATTTTAGTTGGATCTCATTTCAACAACTTTAAGTTTGATCTTATTTGATCTAGATTCTATATGTATCAGTAATTAATTAAACTAAAGAACATATGAAAATGTTTAAATACATACTTGTGGTAGTACTATTAATGGAGACTCATGTTCTTGTGATTCGGAAAGTTGACGTGAAAAATCCTTTCGTTTTGATCTAGTCACTTTCTTAGATGCGACAGATTTAACAGTTTCCTATATATATAAAACACGGTAAATAAAACATGTATGTACAATTCAAAAATCCCAAGGGGATGATTTATTACTTACACTTATTTCCAATTCCTTTTCCAAAGTTGCAAGTCCATTAGACTTCTCAATGCTCGCAATTTTTTTCTCACGTCCAGCAACACGTGTTCCGGCATCCTCATCAGCACTGCTATTTGTAAGATTAATGTTCACCGGAGACACCTGAAATATAAATTGTTTAAGAAGACTGCAGCAGTATTTAAAAGGGTAAAAAAAGATGGAATGTTACTTTCTTATGTCTTACTTCCGTTTGTGTCAATAAAGTTGAAGTTGACTGCAACTGCCCCCTTTGTGCAGCCAATTGTTTCATCAAATCTTGTATTAACGCCTCTTTTTCTTGACGTTGGCGCCTCTCATTATCAAGTTCACTTTGAAGTAACACCACTCTTTCATTAGATGCTTTTCTGATTCGAGGCAGATCAAAATACCTCTTGTAGGTTACTCCACCCCCACTCCTCTCGCATATCCTCCCTTTTCCTTACCTAATACAACTGTCATGGCATCAGTGCCATGATCAAGCTTCAAGGTTCCTTGTTTGATCTTGTCGCCCGTTTCTTTCTGCACACACAATATGGGAAATAGGTTATTTAATTCTACCAGTATTAACTTGTAACTAATAGTTTTAACTAATACACTACCTGTATTAACTTATAACTAACAGTTTTAACTAATACATTAACAGTATTAACTTATAACTAAACATAATAATAAAATTTGCAGTCAAACTTACAAATTTTTCTCCCACTGATCTGATATCATCATCGTGATATTCTCCGTCTTTAGGCACCCTTCCTTTCAACCACAGCGTACCACGCGGTGGTTCTTCATCTGGTTCAATTTCTTTACTCTCGATCTTATAAACATCAAATACATACAAATGTAAGATAAACGAATATAAACGAAAGTATGATGCTATTAAATGCAAATGTGCAAATGTTTATTGTTACCATTTTTTTCTATCACACGGGCGTATCCACCTCGTCCCATTGTATGATGATAAATAGACTTGGAACGAGCCACTTTAGCTTTCGCTGATCTCACCTTGCAACACAAAATCATACGGCGTTTAGATGTAGTAATGTTGATAGTATACAGCTAATATATATGGAAACATATGAAAAGGTGAAACATATTTGAACTTGAATAAAAATGACTAATTAACACCTTGTATTCCTCGCTGGCTGTGTAGTTTACAAATTAACCCAATCTTCGGCTTTTATAATTGCACTATACTTCGCCGAGACTTCATTTAGTTTTGAAAGGGTATTTTGGTTGGGCAATATGTAGTTTTGTGTCAATTTCATTATGAAATTCCTTAGAAGTTGACCAAGATGATTCATTATCAGCTTTCTGACCGTCAAGTCAACATCAAAATATCGCTGCAAAGATTAACAAAATGTTGTTAATTAGTTGCACATAATGTAAATGCATAGATAAACTTATTAACACCTTCTACCTACGACAGCCAAGCCACTACTAGTTAAAAAAAAGTATAGGTGTACTGTGATTTCGTCCCACATTTTATTTATTGCTTCTGAATCAACCTTCCTCCAGGATAGAATCCTGACACCTATATGCTCACGAACCAAATCACCCAAAAAACTCGAAAAGAATGCTCTGTTTTTTCCTGATAACCTATCCAGTGCATCGAAGGTTACACTGACCTTTATTCAGTCTGTTTTTCCATATTCCCTGCGAAACTTAGCTAACCTAGTTATGCCCCTCTTAATAACATTCACATTTGAATGGTTGTTTTCAGCATCTTCACCCTCATCTGAATATGTCTCTGATTCATATCCTAAAGGGTTTTCATTTTCACGATCAGAATAAACCAAATCATCCGGATAATTGGTTTGCTTTGCCATGATTCATCAAAAGTAATGTGTTAAAGAAAATTAGTAATCTTAATTGGTAAATAATGGTGTAAAAATTGAAGTTCTTGTTGTTTTGCTTGAAGCCTGATTTATTGGAGTAAAATTAGGGCTAATGATGGGGCAGTTTTTCAATTAAGGAAACCATAATTTCCAAAGCAATTTTAAAAATTTTGGCTGAAATTTTGGCTGAAATATAGCATTTAAATATTTAATTTTTGGCTGCAATTTAAATATGAATTAGAAAATCTAATTTTTGAAAAATCAAACAATTTTTGAAACCAAAAACACCCATGACAGAAATGGTGCTTACCCACAGTCCCAAACACCCATATAACCTCAAACTCGCTGTGTCAAAGACACATATAACTTCAGATACACTGAAATCACCACATGACGCATACAAATGAACAAACAAAAGCTAAAAATGGACTTAAAGCAACTAATTAAACAACTATAACTAATAAGCAGTTCTAAATAAACAATTAAGCACAAAAATAGGCAAATCAAACCAAGAATTGCTGATACAACAAACAACCCTCAGACCTTACTTTAAGCCTATAAATAAGCTATTTATAAGCACTTAAATAAGCTCTAACATCCTCAAGCAGACAAAATAGTCAAGATATCATGTAAATGCAATTAACTTAAAGCAAAAACAACAACAAAAACACCCTAAATCTAGTGGTTCAATCAAAAATAATTGTCATGAACAAACGCTCCACTTCTAAACTTCATAATCAGTCATAAAAAATTGACAACTACCTAAAAATTGAACATCCTAATCCTACAATAATACATTCTACCAGTGCGAATATGAACTTAAACACCACAACCAATTCCTAAATTCAAAAAAACATTAAAAAAAGATGAAACAAACTAGCGAACACATTACTTATATTAACAAACATATTTAGCATTCGTATGGATAAACCATCAAAAGATCCATACATATTCCATTGTTAGTATATCTACATACCATCCCATTAAACCAAGACGTTAGACATTAGACATTAGACATAAACAGATGACACTAGAGCAAAAGAAAACATCCCATTCCATAGCGAGAAACCCTTCAACCATTCATCGCCTGAATTTGTTCTTCCTTGGTATCGATTTCCTCCTAAGATTAAGTAATGAGATCATTCAACCCCTGCAGCTTAGACCTCGCAGCCTCCCTGTCATCCTTAAGATCCATCAAAGTGTAAAGACCTAATGTTTAGAAACGGCAAACTAAGTCCTCCTTCTTTTAAACTATGACCATAAATTAGGGGTGTTGATCCATTCGGTTATCGGGTTTGGTTTCGTTAAATTGGTTATATTTTTATTTTGGTCAACACGAAAACTGAAAGGAACCGAACTATAATTAAACCAAAGCGAACCGAAAACCGAATATGAATTAAGTTCGCTTCTTGGGTTGACCCGAATATGAATTAAGCTCGCTTCTTGGGTTGACACATATGGTGTTTAAACCAAATATGAATTAAGTTCGCTTCTTGGGTTGACACAAAATTATTTACATTTTAAGCCATGGCTTCCATAATTAGCAACCTAGAAACATAATGTTTGAGTAAATCGGACGAAAACGTGCAAAACAGCTGGAAACGGAAAAAAACGTACAAAAACTTATACAAACGGAGTAAAAGATGAAAAACCAAATAAAACGTAAACACGGACAAAAACCTGTAAATAAAAACAGAAACGTATAAAAACATTTTAAAAGGGACAAAGACGTATGAAAACGGACGAAAACGTATTAAAACAGACGAAAACATGTAAAAATGTACGAATGTGTGTAAAAGTGTAAGAAAACGTATGAAAACGGTTGAAAAGTTCTTAAAATCATATGAAAATGGGTAAAAAAGGATGAAAACGGACAAAAACGGAGTAAATCGGACGAAAACGTGCAAAACAGTTGGAAACGGACGAAAACGTACAAAATGTTATGCAAACGGACTAAAAGATGAAAAAACCAGCGACAACGTGTAAACACGGACGAAAACCTGTAAACAAAAACGGAAACGTATAAAAACAGATTAAAAAGGACAAAGACGCATAAAAACGGATGAAAACGTATTAAAACAGACAAAAATGTGTAAAAATGTATGAAGGTGTGTAAAAGTGTAAGAAAATGTATGAAAACGGGCGAAAAAGTCTTGAAATATATGAAAATGGGTATAAACGGATGAAAACGGACAAAAATAGAGTAAATAAGACGAAAACGTGTAACAACGTAAGAAAATGTATGAAACGTTTGAAAATGTACGTTTATATGTAAAACTGATGAAAACGTATGCAAACAGACAAAAACGTACAAAAACTTATACAAACGGACTAAAATAAGAAAAAATCAGCGAAAACGTGTAAAGACGGACGAAAACCTGTAAACAAAAACGAAAACATATAAAAGCAGATTAAAAGGGACAAAGACGTACGAAAACGGACGAAAACGTATTAAAACAGACGAAAACGTGTATAAACGTACGAATGTGTGTAAAAGTATAAGAAAACGTATGAAAACGGGCGAAAAATTCTTATAAACATATGAAAATGGGTAAAAACGAATGAAAACGGACAAAAACGGAGTAAATCGGATGAAAACGTGTAACAACGTAAGAAAATGTATGAACCGTTTGAAAATGTACGTTAATATGTAAAACCGATGAAAATGTATGCAAACGGACGAAAACATGAAAAAACCAGCGAAAACGTGTAAACACGGACGAAAACCTGTAAACAAAAACGGAAACATATAAAAAGCTGAATAAAAGGGACAAAGGCGTACGAAAACGGACGAAAACGTATTAAAACAAATGAAATCGTGTAAAAACGTATTAATGTGTGTAGACGAGTAAGAAAACGTAAGTAAACGGGCAAAAAAAGTCTTGACAAAAGTAAACAACCCCTAACTCATATAGTATGGCTAAACATATGTGTCAGCATCCTATTGGGGACAGCAGGAGGACCCACTTCTTCACATCTATACTACATATAAAGACAACATAATCTAAAATATAAAATAATTAAACACACTAATTAATATTATTTTAAAACACCATAAAATGAAAAGTACATGTTATTATACACATTATACAAATTGATAAAACACACAAAGCTTCATACAAGCTAACAAGTTGATAGTATATATAGTTTTGAAAACCGGACCGGACCAACAGATTCAACCTAAAAAGTAAAAAGTGACACGGTTTAATTTGACCCGTTTTCGATCCAACCCATCGGGTTGACGCGGTTTAAATCAATCCATTTTTTGACCGGAACGGTTCAACCGGTTGAACCACCCGGGTCGAACCGGGTTTCAAAACATTATGTTTAATCCCCAAATCTTCAAACTTCTATTATTTTTCATTTATAACCCATAAACCCTTTTTTATCTCTAAACAATTTCTCAGTATAAAATCCCGTTGCAATATGCACGGGTACTCGTCTAGTATATATATGTATTCGTTTTGCTTAATTTTTTTTCGAGAAGTTGGAGGGAATGACGTTTTCATTTTTACTACCATTTTTCATAATTGTCAAATGTCCATGGTTGGTTATGTTATATTGCCAAATTCATGTATACATTTTGTAAAATGTTTTATCAATACTGGAAGTGTTTTATGTGTTACTACAAAGCTTCTATTCTCCAAGAAGTATTTGTTATTTTTTCTTGAGAAAACAAAAAACGTGAATTAATAGTCTAATTAACATTTACAACGATGAAACCTACTGGGTTCCTTAGCAGTTTAGTTAGAGTGTGGTTTAATTACATTTATTTACAATATATAGTTCATTCTTATCTCTTAATCCGAATATCAACCGTCAAACTTTCACCCACCACCAATAATTAAAATGGCGAACACTCCATTCATCAATGAGTTGAAAGACATGTTCGGATCAGAAAAACTACATCAAAGTTTCAAGTTCCTTTTCATTCAAGATCACACAGAAGATGAAGCGTTTCTGAGGTTTCTTAGGGAGCGATGTAATGAGTTGCAGAGGAAGATACAAGTGCAGACTGAAAGGATGGCTGAGGTGTGGTCTCTTAACCATGATGATGAAGATGCTGGTGGGGATGTCAATGAGTGCTTGAGGTTGCAGATGATCAGGATGCGCAGGAGGCTGGAGGTTTTGAGGGGCTTGTTAGTTGAAGTCCGTGCAGGTTTGAATGAGAAGGAGGAGCATATGGACATCATGGATTTTTATGATTAGGTAATATGTTTATGTATGTGTTTTGTGTTTTGTCATCTTGGTGCATATGGTTTATGATGGGGATGTTAGATTAATGTAGCTATTAACAATTACAATGATACAATGATGCATATTATATAATGATAATAATTTAGCATATGTTAATATGCTTTTATTTATGCAATTTTTCCTTTTATATTTTAAACTATATAATGATATTTAGTTTTCTCTCACACACACATGGGTCGAACACACAGTCCTGAAAACTTGCAAAAACAAAATATGGTTTCCAGGTGAAATTAGGGGTTTCTAATATACAACATATTTATCAAATTAAAATATATATTTAAGACATCTTGTGTTTGTGTATTCAAATTGATGATTCAATTTTGATGAAATGATCATATATAGTTGATCATCGTATGGTTGTATTGGGGTTGAAAGCGATGAATACATGTTCATCAAAGAATTATAAAGGTATATATCTGATTTTTATGTTTCATTTTGATAAATTGATAATTGTTTGAGAAATATTTGATGTTTTAATGACGACCTACTTGTCAAAATATAAGCTTGTTGCAATTTGGGAATTGGGTTCTTGATTATGATGAATGAATGACCCAGTTATGAAATGTGTTATATGATGATTTTATCGTGATTTGGTGAAGGTTATGTAATTAGATGGACAATTAATTTGCACATCTTGACTTTGGTTCAGTTTTAATGTTAAAATTGATTATTTCCTTTTTGCTTTAAGCGCGGTGTAAGCTTACCAACAAAATTAAGGCTATGATGAATTCTCGACGGTATTTTAGAAAATGATAATGCCCATATATTGGCTTGGCAGCATGTTAAGGTTGCATCCATGGTGGGCAATCCAATTTTTTCAAACTGCTACCCTATCCGAGCTGTATTTTGTGACTAATGGATTATCTGTATGTTAAGCTTACCATGACCATCAACGCTTTGATCAATTATGACGGGTAGTTTTAAACATGAGATTGCCCATATCTTGACCTGGTTTATAGCAATGTATAGACGATTATGTCGCATGTTTGTGACCATTTTATTTTATATGCATAATGTTATCACAACCTTGTACTTTAATGAAGTTGGTAAATTTCTTCAGGTCAATCATGTTTCATTGTGGCTGGCGTCCATTGGCGTCACGTGTATATATAATTTTTGTTAAAAGCTATATATAATCATTGGTCCCTATCATACACCCGTCCCAATGAATCATGATTGGCTCGAAGATGTTAAGCATCTGTGTATATAGTCGTAGTAGAATGGGCTGGAATTTGATATCGAATAATAATACTTTGATTGATAGTGCCACAAAGTTGCAATTATTTTATGATTGGTCCAATCATATTTTGCACCTAAACAGGCATTGTAAGTGCAATGGTCTGCAGCACACATTTTGCTAGATAGATGAACAAATAGTGTTTGTTACTTTGAAAATCTAGATTCGTATATGGAAATTTTACTCATCCGCTTTAATTTCAAAGAATGTAAACAGACTCCATAAAGGGAGGCATTTCAACAGATTAATCTCGAACCAGTGATGAGGATGTTGTTTCAGAATGGATCATGGAATGCAAACACAGTAAAAGGTAAGCATCGTAAAATTAGTTAACACAAACACTGGATTTTATTTGATAAAATATCTTACAACCACCTGCCAAAGGCTAAAACAAAATATTACAACAACATTCAAAATAAAATTCAAGGCAAGTACATTACTGCAAATGGAAAGACCAAAGATAAACAAGACATCATGACCAACAACAGCTTCCCCCAGCTATGCAAACACACTTACCAATCCATTAATCCCTTAAAATTCTAAATGAACACATCATGATTCTGAGAATTTAGCTCCAATCCAGCTGCCAAAATGCGCATTTGCATGATCTTTTCTTCATCTCTTGCCTGAACTTCTCTTAGATATTCTGCAGTATTCTGGGCATAAATTTTCCCAAATGTTTCCAACTCTTGAATAAAAGTAAGCCTCTCACGAGTAACAATCCCCAAGCTAGCGCATAGGACATTCATTTTTTGTGACATTTGAATGTCCTGACTTGCAGGCTTACAGTACAACACTAGCATCTTAGACCAGTTATTCGAATTGGCTTCTACTCTAAGCTGATCACACTTAGGGCGTCTAGACATTGTGTTTTCTTCCTTCTTTATTACAAGTTATGAAAAGTAAGGCTATATGTTTTGCATAGTGATAGACCCTCTTAAATAGGAAAAGTTAGGCTATATGTTTTGCATAGTGATAGGCACATGTATAACATAAAATTACACATTGAATACCATTTGCATGAAAACAAAATACATAGAATCACTATTGTTTCTGCAGATTTCATATTGATTCGCTTGGAAGGTATCTAACACAAATAACATGCAAGTAAAAGCCAAATTTATTACTATTTGCATACGTCCTTTTAGTTCACTCCAAACACTGCACTCTATTTCCATGTATCTTTACATATATTCATTTTTCGTTTCTCACTACTGTTGCAGTAACTCAAACAGTCATACATGTGTCGTTATGGGCTTTTTCTACTTTGTTGGTTGAAGGTGTAATGTACTAAGATGGAAATTCAATCCTCAGGATATTTTCGTTTATGCACATGTTTTCTTTGATGTTTGATTTTCATGCAAAGGAAGTGAACTAAATTTTTGGAGGATTGTTGGAAATTTTAGTGCACTTGTAGGATTAGTTCACATTTGGTAATGGGTCAGGAGGTACGGAGTGTACACCCATAAGGTCCCTGAACATCCCGACTCTTAGTGGAGAGATTCAGAAGTTAGTACGGGTAATGCTAAGTTAGTACTGGCAGTGCTAAGTTAATACTGGTAGTGCTAAGTTAGTACTGGTAGTGCTAAGTTGAATGACCCATCGGGTTGACGCGGTTTAAATCAATCCGTTTTTGACCGGAACGGTTCAACCGGTTGAACCACCCGGGTCGAACCGGGTTTCAAAACATTATGTTTAATCCCCAAATCTTCAAACTTCTATTATTTTTCATTTATAACCCATAAACCCTTTTTTATCTCTAAACAATTTCTCAGTATAAAATCCCGTTGCAATATGCACGGGTACTCGTCTAGTATATATATGTATTCGTTTTGCTTAATTTTTTTTCGAGAAGTTGGAGGGAATGACGTTTTCATTTTTACTACCATTTTGTCAGAATTGTCAAATGTCCAGGGTTGGTTATGTTATATTGCCAAATTCATGTATACATTTTGTAAAATGTTTTATCAATACTGGAAGTGTTTTATGTGTTACTACAAAGCTTCTATTCTCCAAGAAGTATTTGTTATTTTTTCTTGAGAAAACAAAAAACGTGAATTAATAGTCTAATTAACATTTACAATGATGAAACCTACTGGGTTCCTTAGCAGTTTAGTTAGAGTGTGGTTTAATTACATTTTATTACAATATATAGTTCATTCTTATCTCTTAATTCGAATATCAACCGTCAAACTTTCACCCACCACCAATAATTAAAATGGCGAACACTCCATTCATCAATGAGTTGAAAGACATGTCCGGATCAGAAAAACTACATCAAAGTTTCAAGTTCCTTTTCATTCAAGATCACACAGAAGATGAAGCGTTTCTGAGGTTTCTTGGGGAGCGATGTAATGAGTTGCAGAGGAAGATACAAGTGCAGACTGAAAGGATGGCTGAGGTGTGGTCTCTTAACCATGATGATGAAGAAGCTGGTGGGGATGTCTATGAGTGCTTGATGTTGCAGATGATCAGATGCCAGGAGGCTGGAGGTTTTGAGGGGCTTGTTAGTTGAAGTCCGTGGTGTTTGAATGAGAAGGAGGAGCATATGGACATCATGGATTTTTATGATTAGGTAATATGTTTATGTATGTGTTTTGTGTTTTGTCATCTTGGTGCATATGGTTTATGATGGGGATGTTAGATTAATGTAGCTATTAACAATGACAATGATACAATGATGCATATTATATAATGATAATAATTTAGCATATGTTAATATGCTTTTATTTATGCAATTTTTCCTTTTATATTTTAAACTATATAATGATATTTAGTTTTCTCTCACACACACATGGGTCAAACACACAGTCCTGAAAACTTGCAAAAACAAAATATGGTTTTCAGGTGAAATTAGGGGTTTCTAATATACAACATATTTATCAAATTAAAACATATATTTAAGACATCTTGTGTTTGTGTATTCAAATTGATGATTCAATTTTGATGAAATGATCATATATAGTTGATCATCGTATGGTTGTATTGGGGTTGAAAGCGATGAATACATGTTCATCAAAGAATTATAAAGGTATATATCTGATTTTTATGTTTCATTTTGATAAATTGATAATTGTTTGAGAAATATTTGATGTTTTAATGACGACCTACTTGTCAAAATATAAGCTTGTTGCAATTTGGGAATTGGGTTCTTGATTATGATGAATGAATGACCCAGTTATGAAATGTGTTATATGATGATTTTATCGTGATTTGGTGAAGGTTATGTGATTAGATGGACAATTAGTTTGCACATCTTGACTTTGGTTCAGTTTTAATGTTAAAATTGATTATTTCCTTTTTGCTTTAAGTGCGGTGTAAGCTTACCAACAAAATCAAGGCTATGATGAATTCTGACGGGTATTTTAGAAAATGATAATGCCCATATATTGGCTTGGCAGCATGTTAAGGTTGCATCCATGGTGGGCAATCCAATTTTTTCAAACTGCTACCCTATCTGAGCCTGTATTTTGTGACTAATGGATTATCTGTATGTTAAGCTTACCATGACCATCAACGCTTTGATCAATTATGACGGGTAGTTTTTGTCACACCCCCAAATTACCTGTTTTGCAGCGGAATGGAATTCCTGGGGATTGACTGTCATAGCATCACAATCACAGTTATATTGAACGACCTAAAGTGTCGTTTGAAAAGAACCTCGTTTATTTAATAAAACAATCAGAGTTTACAAAGTAGGTCCCAAATGAAAATCAACTTGTGCGGAAAAATAAGTTTGTTACAATTCAAACGATGTTTTAAAGTACGTAAAACCCAAGTGAGACGCGTCGTCACCACGACTCCATGATGTGTCCAAATGCATGCCATGAAGTGAATGCCTTAGATACCTGAGATAAAACATGCTAAAAAGTGTCAACACAAAGGTTGAGTGAGTTCATAGAGTTTGAGTTGAAATGTAAAGCCTTTCAAAATCGTTTATGCGGCAAAGGCATTGTAAATCGTTGAAATGTAAAGGCTTTCAAAATCGTTTATATAGCAAAGGCATTGTAAATCCACTCAGTTCCAAGTCCCGCCCATACAAAACTTGCAACCTGTGTGTTCACAACCCACTGCCAGAATATGCATAGTTTATGTTCAAACAGAAATCGTCAAATGAATTCACAAAATAGTGCATGACTCAATGTATCGAAATCGTTTATGCAGCAAAGGCATTGTGAATCCACTCTGTTCCAAGTCCCGCCAATACAAAACTTGCAACCTGTGTGTTCACAACCCACTGCCAGAATATGTAGAGTTAATGTTCAAGTGCATGATGTCAAATGAATTCACATAATAGTGCATGGCTCAATGTATCGAAATCGTTTATGCAGCAAAGGCATTGTGAATCCACTCAGTTCCAAGTCCCGCCCATACAAAATTTGCAACCTGTGTGTTCACAACCCACTGCCAGAATATGTAGGGTTAATGTTCAAATCGTTCCAAGACCGTTAGTCCATAATCGTATACCAAGACCGTTAGCTCAATGAATATACCAAGACCGTTAGACCAATGAATATACCAAGTCCGTTAGACCAATGAATATACCAAGTCCGTTAGACCAATGAATATACCAAGACCGTTAGACCAATGAATATACCAAGACCGTTAGACCAATGAATATACCAAGACCGTTAGACCAATGAATATACCAAGTCCGTTAGACCAATGAATATAATATGAAATTTCTAAGTATGGCAATAAGGTTACTTCGTATGACTAAGCATTCAGTTCGGCTAAACGTATGATTTGCAAATAGTCATGAATGTAATAAAAATAATCGAGCATGTATCTCCCCCAAAACAGTTATGAAAACAAGTAAAACAAGAAAAGTGGGGCTATGGAACTCACGGTAATCCTTAAAAAGTTAGATTACTTATGAAAGTAAATGAAAATAATTGAGCATGTATCTCCCCCAAAACAGTTATGAAAACAAGTAAAAGTAGGGGCTATGAAAACTCACCTGGTGGAATGATGCGAAGACAAAAGTGAGTACACCGAGATGTAGTGTGATACGTAAATCTTGACCTATGATGAATGATATGACATGTAATGAGTTGCAATGTAATGTTATGCATGCTTTTCGTATGTTATTTATACCATTTGCGAGTTTTGAAAATATTACTTATCGTCGAAAAATACTCGTTTGACGTCTTGACCAATCAAAAACCACATTACAAGTTTTTACGTCAAAATGTCATCCTACAATGGTTTTATAATGATTTATGGTGAAATTATCACTTTTCGTCGTAAAACAATGTCGTCGGAATTATCATGAAATTAATAAAAATGGCTTTGGAAAACTAGTCGTAAAATAGTGTACGTCGAACGTTAGAGAACGAACTCAACGGTTTTGGAAAGTTTGTATCGATATCTAAAAGTTTCAGTTCAGGAGTTTTCGTCCAAAAGGTCTCTAACATAAGGATATTAAGGGTTAAAGATGGTGGTTTTGGCTAATTGTGTGCAGAAAATTAGTTACGGCAAGTTTATGAAAAAGTGCATATCTTTGTCGTTTCAAATCCGTTTTCTACGTTTTATACGTCCTTAGCTTTGTATCAAAGTATACTAATATATTTTTGACAAGTCGAAATAATTTGTGAAGCTTAAGGCTCGTTTTTGACCCGAACAATGTAAAAACAGCATGCTGAAATTTCAGAAAACTATAATTTTCGTCGTCAAACTTGTAAAATCCATAACTTTCTCGTTATAACTCCGTTTTATTCCGTTCAAGCGGCCACGGATTCGTTTTAAAGTATATTTTCTAAATATCAAGGCCAAAAGGTCGTGCCTACTGTCGGTTTTTCCAGAAAAATAAAATAAGGACAGAACACTATTATATACTTGTCGAAAATAGTTTTTCTCGTACTAAACATATTCCAATCCCTTCAAATCAACTCCAAAGCTAATCTAATCCTACCATACACCTTCTTAGGGTGTCATGGGTTCCTAATCACCATCA
The DNA here is from genome assembly GCA_910596185.1 of Chrysanthemum makinoi. NCBI lineage: Eukaryota > Viridiplantae > Streptophyta > Magnoliopsida > Asterales > Asteraceae > Chrysanthemum > Chrysanthemum makinoi. The sequence continues at coordinate 312,671,512 of OU343223.1, read as the reverse complement.
AGACCAATATGTAACAAGGGGATAATTATAGGATGACCTTATATATAATAATCTCTAAAAATCATGTAAAAATGGTATAAACAACACAAGTCTTGCATGTTTTTGCTCAAAAATGATAAGATGAGTATGAAATGAATATGTAAGATGAAAAATAATATGAGATGCTTACAAGTGATATGATGAGGTGATTAGAACCAAGGATTAAACCTAAACACCCTAGGTTTTTATTTCAAAACCTAAACAAGAGTGTATACTAGATTGTGTTTATGCTTGAACTTGAAAAAAAATAATGATCCCTTCTAAACATCTATGGAGGCCGGTTCTAGAGGGAAGAAAACCAAGAGAGACTTTGCTTGACTTGTTGAATGATTGTGAATGATAAATGTGTAGTATGAATTTTGAGGTGAAGTGTAGAACTAAATATGTAGAAAAAATTTACCCATCAATAAATGCAATCACCCATAGGGCCGGTTTTTAAGGACTTTTGTTTCCTCAATATATATTTTTTTTTTTATAAACTTGTGTACTTGTGTAGAATTTGATAAAAATGTATAAGTAAGTATGTAAATATTATTAACTTGTAGAGTAAATGGTAGTTTTTAGGTAAAAGAGATTTTTAGTAGATCAAAATAGAGTATAATGATATCATAAAAATTGTAAAAATACATTCCTTGTGAAATTTGAGTGATATAAAAATTTTCGTGTAGTTTTTAAGAAAACGTCGTAATAATATAACTTTAACAATTTATGTACCAAATAAATTTGAAACACTAGGAAAACTAAAAATATAGTTTTTATAAACTAAATGTAAGTATAAAAATACATCGGGATCATTTTTGAAAGTAACGGGTTAAATATTTAAAATAATAACTCACGCGATAACGTTTATTAAATATAAAAATTACGCGGTAAATGTGAAATGAAATGTCATGAATGAACTAATGAGATGCAAATGATGTCAATGAAATGTAGACTAATCTTAGTCCATATGAAATGTACGTGATGTTATGATCATGAATTCGCCGCTAAACCTTCAAGGTTACGCGAATTTGAAACAAGTAAACCAAGTTTACTATAAATGTTGAAATAATGAGACATGAATTGCGTCGAGAAATGACCTGAAAGTACGGGTTGTCACATTCGCCCTTCCAAAAAGGAATTCATCCCCTAATTCAGTTCGTGTTGGTCTCTCCGGTTTAGGGTTTGATGTGGCAAACTTTCCCATTCCCGAGCAAAACCCTCAAAAGACTTTTTGGTAACCGATTTTACTTAATCCCACAACTCATCAAACAAGAACTGTCATACGATTAGGCTAAATCGGTTTAGGTAACAACTTGTTTCTAGCTCGATCTTTGCAACTCATCAAACAAGAACTGTCACGCGGATCAAACTGGAAATAAGTGGTTTGAAGAAAATCTTTTGAAAATTTGGCTCGATTACGGAATTGCTTACACATATAAGCCTACTACTCCCTTCATTGCATGATTCTTCCTCAATTAGACATAGGTGATCAGGCTATGTATAATTTAGGAGTAACTATGCAATGCTTGGACTAATCGACTCATATGATGTTTGGTGTTAAGTCAACCGGTGTAAAAATTGTGATAGGGAATGACAGGGCATCCATGTGACAATCGCTATGAAATGAGAGTAAATAACTCGAAAAATGTACGTATAAATCGTATGCAAAGTGAACATGCACTTATGATGAAATGATGAGATGCTATGATGATGTAGTTATAGTCTAGGGTCAATGATGCAACCTAGTTCTCTATAACTGAAGCTCTGATACCAATCTGTCACACCCCCAAATTACCTGTTTTGCAGCGGAATGGAATTCCTGGGGATTGACTGTCATAGCATCACAATCACAGTTATATTGAACGACCTAAAGTGTCGTTTGAAAAGAACATCGTTTATTTAATAAAACAATCAGAGTTTACAAAGTAGGTCCCAAATGAAAATCAACTTGTGCGGAAAAATAAGTTTGTTACAATTCAAACGATGTTTTAAAGTACGTAAAACCCAAGTGAGACGCGTCGTCACCACGACTCCATGATGTGTCCAAATGCATGCCATGAAGTGAATGCCTTAGATACCCGAGATAAAACATGCTAAAAAGTGTCAACACAAAGGTTGAGTGAGTTCATAGAGTTTGAGTTGAAATGTAAAGCCTTTCAAAATCGTTTATGCGGCAAAGGCATTGTAAATCGTTGAAATGTAAAGGCTTTCAAAATCGTTTATGTAGCAAAGGCATTGTAAATCCACTCACTTCCAAGTCCCGCCCATACAAAACTTGCAACCTGTGTGTTCACAACCCACCGCCAGAATATGCATAGTTTATGTTCAAACAGAAATCGTCAAATGAATTCACAAAATAGTGCATGACTCAATGTATCGAAATCGTTTATGCAGCAAAGGCATTGTGAATCCACTCAGCTCCAAGTCCCGCCCATACAAAACTTGCAACCTGTGTGTTCACAACCCAATGCCAGAATATGTAGAGTTAATGTTCAAGTGCATGATGTCAAATGAATTCACATAATAGTGCATGGCTCAATGTATCGAAATCGTTTATGCAGCAAAGGCATTGTGAATCCACTCAGTTCCAAGTCCCGCCCATACAAAACTTGCAACCTGTGTGTTCACAACCCACTGCCAGAATATGTAGGGTTAATGTTCAAATCGTTCCAAGACCGTTAGTCCATAATCGTATACCAAGACCGTTAGCTCAATGAATATACCAAGACCGTTAGACCAATGAATATACCAAGTCCGTTAGACCAATGAATATACCAAGTCCGTTAGACCAATGAATATACCAAGACCGTTAGACCAATGAATATACCAAGACCGTTAGACCAATGAATATACCAAGACCGTTAGACCAATGAATATACCAAGTCCGTTAGACCAATGAATATAATATGAAATTTCTAAGTATGGCAATAAGGTTACTTCGTATGACTAAGCATTCAGTTCGGCTAAACGTATGATTTGCAAATAGTCATGAATGTAATAAAAATAATCGAGCATGTATCTCCCCCAAAACAGTTATGAAAACAAGTAAAACAAGAAAAGTGGGGCTATGGAACTCACGGTAATCCTTAAAAAGTTAGATTACTTATGAAAGTAAATGAAAATAATTGAGCATGTATCTCCCCCAAAACAGTTATGAAAACAAGTAAAAGTAGGGGCTATGAAAACTCACCTGGTGGAATGATGCGAAGACAAAAGTGAGTACACCGAGATGTAGTGTGATACGTAAATCTTGACCTATGATGAATGATATGACATGTAATGAGTTGCAATGTAATGTTATGCATGCTTTTCGTATGTTATTTATACCATTTGCGAGTTTGGAAAATATTACTTATCGTCGAAAAATACTCGTTTGACGTCTTGACCAATCAAAAACCACATTACAAGTTTTTACGTCAAAATGTCATCCTACAATGGTTTTATAATGATTTATGGTGAAATTATCACTTTTCGTCGTAAAACAATGTCGTCGGAATTATCATGAAATTAATAAAAATGGCTTTGGAAAACTAGTCGTAAAATAGTGTACGTCGAACGTTAGAGAACGAACTCAACGGTTTTGGAAAGTTTGTATCGATATCTAAAAGTTTCAGTTCAGGAGTTTTCGTCCAAAAGGTCTCTAACATAAGGATATTAAGGGTTAAAGATGGTGGTTTTGGCTAATTGTGTGCAGAAAATTAGTTACGGCAAGTTTATGAAAAAGTGCATATCTTTGTCGTTTCAAATCCGTTTTCTACGTTTTATACGTCCTTAGCTTTGTATCAAAGTATACTAATATATTTTTGACAAGTCGAAATAATTTGTGAAGCTTAAGGCTCGTTTTTGACCCGAACAATGTAAAAACAGCATGCTGAAATTTCAGAAAACTATAATTTTCGTCGTCAAACTTGTAAAATCCATAACTTTCTCGTTATAACTCCGTTTTATTCCGTTCAAGCGGCCACGGATTCGTTTTAAAGTATATTTTCTAAATATCAAGGCCAAAAGGTCGTGCCTACTGTCGGTTTTTCCAGAAAAATAAAATAAGGACAGAACACTATTATATACTTGTCGAAAATAGTTTTTCTCGTACTAAACATATTCCAATCCCTTCAAATCAACTCCAAAGCTAATCTAATCCTACCATACACCTTCTTAGGGTGTCATGGGTTCCTAATCACCATCAAGACCAATATGTAACAAGGGGATAATTATAGGATGACCTTATATATAATAATCTCTAAAAATCATGTAAAAATGGTATAAACAACACAAGTCTTGCATGTTTTTGCTCAAAATGATAAGATGAGTATGAAATGAATATGTAAGATGAAAAATAATATGAGATGCTTACAAGTGATATGATGAGGTGATTAGAACCAAGGATTAAACCTAAACACCCTAGGTTTTTATTTCAAAACCTAAACAAGAGTGTATACTAGATTGTGTTTATGCTTGAACTTGAAAAAAAATAATGATCCCTTCTAAACATCTATGGAGGCCGGTTCTAGAGGGAAGAAAACCAAGAGAGACTTTGCTTGACTTGTTGAATGATTGTGAATGATAAATGTGTAGTATGAATTTTGAGGTGAAGTGTAGAACTAAATATGTAGAAAAAATTTACCCATCAATAAATGCAATCACCCATAGGGCCGGTTTTTAAGGACTTTTGTTTCCTCAATATATATATATTTTTTTTTATAAACTTGTGTACTTGTGTAGAATTTGATAAAAATGTATAAGTAAGTATGTAAATATTATTAACTTGTAGAGTAAATGGTAGTTTTTAGGTAAAAGAGATTTTTAGTAGATCAAAATAGAGTATAATGATATCATAAAAATTGTAAAAATACATTCCTTGTGAAATTTGAGTGATATAAAAATTTTCGTGTAGTTTTTAAGAAAACGTCGTAATAATATAACTTTAACAATTTATGTACCAAATAAATTTGAAACACTAGGAAAACTAAAAATACAGTTTTTATAAACTAAATGTAAGTATAAAAATACATCGGGATCATTTTTGAAAGTAACGGGTTAAATATTTAAAATAATAACTCACGCGATAACGTTTATTAAATATAAAAATTACGCGGTAAATGTGAAATGAAATGTCATGAATGAACTAATGAGATGCAAATGATGTCAATGAAATGTAGACTAATCTTAGTCCATATGAAATGTACGTGATGTTATGATCATGAATTCGCCGCTAAACCTTCAAGGTTACGCGAATTTGAAACAAGTAAACCAAGTTTACTATAAATGTTGAAATAATGAGACATGAATTGCGTCGAGAAATGACCTGAAAGTACGGGTTGTCACAGTTTTAAACATGAGATTGCCCATATCTTGACCTGGTTTATAGCAATGTATAGACGATTATGTCGCATGTTTGTGACCATTTTATTTTATATGCATAATGTTATCACAACCTTGTACTTTAATGAAGTTGGTAAATTTCTTCAGGTCAATCATGTTTCATTGTGGCTGGCGTCCATTGGCGTCACGTGTATATATACTTTCTATTAGAAGCTATATATAATCATTGGTCCCTATCATACACCCGTCCCAATGAATCATGATTGGCTCGAAGATGTTAAGCATCTGTGTATATAGTCGTAGTAGAATGGGCTGGAATTTGATATCGAATAATAATACTTTGATTGATAGTGCCACAAAGTTGCAATTATTTTATGATTGGTCCAATCATATTTTGCACCTAAACAGGCATTGTAAGTGCAATGGTCTGCAGCACACATTTTGCTAGATAGATGAACAAATAGTGTTTGTTACTTTGAAAATCTAGATTCGTATATGGAAATTTTACTCATCCGCTTTAATTGCAGCAACAGGTAAACAGACTCCATAAAGGGAGGCATTTCAACAGATTAATTCTGAACCAGTGATGAGGATGTTGTTTCAGACTGGATCATGGAATGCAAACACAGTAAAAGGTAAGCATCGTAAAATTAGTTAACACAAACACTGGATTTTATTTGATAAAATATCTTACAACCACCTGCCAAAGGCTAAAACAAAATATTACAACAACATTCAAAATAAAATTCAAGGCAAGTACATTACTGCAAATGGAAAGACCAGCATAAACAAGACATCATGACCAACAACAGCTTCCCCCAGCTATGCAAACACACTTACCAATCCATTAATCCCTTAAAATTCTAAATGAACACATCATGATTCTGAGAATTTAGCTCCAATCCAGCTGCCAAAATGCGCATTTGCATGATCTTTTCTTCATCTCTTGCCTGAACTTCTCTTAGATATTCTGCAGTATTCTAGGCATAAATGTTCCTAAATGTTTCCAACTCTTGAATAAAAGTAAGCCTCTCACGAGTAACAATCCCCAAGATAGCGCATAGGACATTCATTTTTTGTGACATTTGAATGTCCTGACTTGCAGCTTGGCGACAGTACAACACTAGCATCTCAGACCAGTTATTCGAATTGGCTTCTACTCTAAGCTGATCACACTTAGGGCGTCTAGACATTTTGTTTTCTTCCTTCTTTATTACAAGTTATGAAAAGTAAGGCTATATGTTTTGCATAGTGATAGACCCTCTTAAATAGGAAAAGTTAGGCTATATGTTTTGCATAGTGATAGGCACATGTATAACATATAATTACACATTGAATACCATTTGCATGAAAACAAAATACACAGAATCACTACTGTTTCTGCAGATTTCATATTGATTCGCTTGGAAGGTATCTAACACAAATAGCATGCAAGTAAAAGCCAAATTTATTACTATTTGCATACGTCCTTTTAGTTCACTCCAAACACTGCACTCTATTTCCATGTATCTTTACATATATTCATTTTTCGTTTCTCACTACTGTTGCAGTAACTCAAACAGTCATACATGTGTCGTTATGGGCTTTTTCTACTTTGTTGGTTGAACGTGTAATGTACTAAGATGGAAATTCAATCCTCAGGATATTTTTGTTTATGCACATGTTTTCTTTGATGTTTGATTTTCATGCAAAGGAAGTGAACTAAATTTTTGGAGGATTGTTGGAAATTATAGTGCACTTGTAGGATTAGTTCACATTTGGTAATGGGTCAGGTGGTACGGAGTGTACACCCATAAGGTCCCTGAACATCCCGACTCTTAGTGGAGAGATTCAGAAGTTAGTACGGGTAATGCTAAGTTAGTACTGGTAGTGCTAAGTTAATACTGGTAGTGCTAAGTTAGTACTGGTAGTGCTAAGTTGAATGACCCTTTACGTTATGGAGTTTTTCTACTTTGTTGGTTAAACACTTACATTTACTATATTTAACTAACTGCCTCTCTAAAACTGATTGTCCCGTTCTTTGTTGTCACATTCAAGTTCGAAGTTTCCATTTGAATGACCCTTTACATTTAAACTAAAATTTCAATTATCATATCGATAAAACCTTTAAGAGTTTTTTTGGTTCTTATACACTAACAATTACCTTATTGTAACAGGTATCGCATTAACCTAGCACTAAATTCAACCACTTATGGAACAACAACAACATCATACCAACCTGGCATACTACAACATATATGAAAACACAGGTATGTTCAAACAAGATTAATTAGACATCATGAATCTAAAATTCATTTACTGCAAAAACATAAATAGAAAAGAGCATATATTAAAAGATCCATACACATAACCATTACTAAGTCTTAGCCAACATATTCCTACAACCCCACCCATTTACCATACCTTAAACCCAAAATATATTTCACAAACACCAAAATAAACCAGATCAGTACACCATAGACTTCAACTTCTCAATGAATGACAGAAGCTCCCCTGCTTGCTTCTGCTTCTTCATGACATTCACCAAAATCGTTGCAGCTTCTGTCAAGTCTTCGTTTCGCAAATTATTCAAATGTGAAATGCTTTGCACACAAGAATCAAAAGTAAACAAAAGCTCCAACTCTCCAATCACACAATCCCTCTCAGCAACACGAGCCCTTATATCTTGGGCTTTTTTCATTAATTCTGCTTCATCCAACCTGGTGACAGTAACCTCCCTCTGAAATCTGACAACCATCATATCCCTAACCAAACTAGAACCAGCAGCAGCAGCTAACTCATTGCAAAAAGGCATTGGTGTAGTCATCTTTTGTGTGTGTGTGTGTGTTTGGTTTTTAGAACACCTAATTTCTGGTATGTGTGTGTGTTTAAAGTGAAAATTATTTGTTGGTTATGATTTGATAAACACTAATTGTATATGACTTATAAGCCATTTGATTTGATTGCCACCCTAGAGTTGCCTTCCCCATGAAGAATCATTAATTATCCAACCTCACATACTTGGCCTTTTTTTTCAAGTGTACTCCCCAAAAAAAACATATGATGTTATTAAAAAGTATGTTTCTCAATTAAAAAGTACCTACAATTATATATTTATTGCAACGTTTCACTTTTTTTTTACTTGGATTACACAGGTTTTTTATCATCACAGTGAACGTGACATTCAAGGACGGGAAACATCGTATAAAAACATTGCAAATGTTGATGCACTAGTAGTAATTCAATAGCTACATTGTATATTCAATTAACCAATATTGTATTCGACATATGCATTTATTTTCGAGAATACTAGTTACGGTTTACACAATAATGTATTAGGTTTTTGTCTTTAAAGTGTTGATTACGCTTTGATTTATTAAATGGGTAACTTGTATATTTATACGTGTCTAAAAATTTATATTTATGTTCGGGATTGTTTAAAGGAGATAATTTGTCATGTCAATATTACGTTGTTATTCAAATTACCAGTTACGACATCGCGTATGGTTGTGATTTAGGTTACACATTGATACAAGTTACGACATCGCGTATGTTAATGTAATATTTTTTATTTGTATGTGAAGGTACTTAATTTTTAAGGTGATTCTACCAAATATTTTGTATGTATATAATCAAAGGTTTAGGTCATAAAATAGCTTCGTACTTTTTCAAATGTACCGTTTTGGTACATAATTGTTCCACTAAAACTTACATATTTGCATATATACCCATAACATGCTTAAGTTGCATTGTACATCATTCATTAAAAACTTGTATTATGGGGAAATATGCAACTTTTTGAGTTTTAGTGGGTATATATGCAATGCTCCCATAATACAAACTAAAAAAATAAAACAAAAAATCCTTCTCTTAATTAATAGTAATCATTGCAGTTTTGAGAACCGTGATATATTACGGCTACACTTAATCACATAGTCTACGCAAAATATTCAAGTCTATCTTCTTCAACACAACAACCGCATCATCAGGTAATGTTACACCTTTTTTTCTTTTTTGTTTTTTTTTTTGTTTTTTTTGTTTTTTAACCATCATCTACAAATGTAAAGTGATTGATATGCATGTTTCTGATATGTTGATGGTTACAAATGAATGTTTGGTATTTTTTTTGCAATGTTTAACATATCCTAAAGAATATAGTATCCTTTGATCATAATGTAACAGCCGTTTTATTAGAAATATATGCGATTTGATTCTTTAGAATATTGTGTGACATGTAAATATAGGATGATTTGAATAAAAAGAATCATGGATATATGTGGATTGTGGAATACGTAGCAGCTACTTGTTAAATAGCTAGGTGGTCCTAAAATAATTAGACAACTTGTAAACATATGTTTAATCTAGGTTAGTATAGCTTTTATATGATTTGGTTAAGCACTACAACTTATGTAATTAATTATCTGAGCTTAGGTTTAAACATTGGATGAAGCAATGGCGTATGGTATGTTGGGTAGATTATGGATTTGTTACTAGATTTTAACAAACGTATGGGGTAAGATGATTAACCGTAAAAAAATACAGATTTTTACTCTAAAAGGACTATATGATTATTGATTTTTGAAACATAGTTAAATATGTAGTAATACATCTTCAATCATTTTTTGTTTGACACCTTAATGATACAGATGTATTGATCATCTAAGACTTTTATTAGTTGGTGGAAATGTTATGCATATGTGATAACCTTATTGACCATTAAGACGATTGTGGTTTTAAAATAGAATGAGCATCCAATTGTTGGTGGAGGCAAACCGCACAAACATTATGACATTGCAGGTAAGTTGTACTTAAAATACTTACTTAAGGTTATACATTTATCAATTTAACCATCAAATTGATATACTTGCTTACTTTTTAAATTTAAGATGCTTCCTGCTTTGTTTACTGAAACACTGTACCCCAAGAAACGCTGGATATACCTAATCCACAATAGGGGGACCAAACATAAGGTTTACTGGAAATTGGTTCGTGGTCGCATTACTTTGCATGGGTCCGAGTGGGGAGCTTTTATTGGTCACAACCAATACATCAATGTGGCCACATTCCATTTAATTCGTCAGGAAGAAGACTGTTATTATGTAACAGGGTACAACGATGCAGGCCACGAATGCCCCTGGCTCTTCTAGGTTACAGACAACGTAGATGCCTGGTTACGTTGGATGAATATCCTGCACAACCTTTGGTAAGAAAAAAATGTTAATCAATACATTGTATAAGTTTGTTGAAAATGGGGATTATTTTAATTGTTTGACCCGCTAATGTTTTCTTTAAACTAAACTGTTACGTAGGTCATTCCTTGCAATTTCCAGGACAATACTGACAATAACCAATTTGACGTTCTTGTTGCTGGCGTGCCCGTAGCAGCTATCACTCACTGTCAAATTGAAATACTGGAGGAAAACAGACACGTGCATGAGTTTGGTGGGCACGGATGGAATGTATTGGTTCACGATGAAAACCTGTTTGCTGGCTTAAGAGTTTTTTTTCCCAAATCTCCTAAACAATACTCTTTCCCTGATGCCATTTGCTGAAAATGGATTGATGATGCGTTCTGAACTTGTGCAACGTATGGAGCTGAATCGTACAAGACCTTTCATGATTTTATTTTAATCTATGATTTTATTTTAAAAATAAACCTTTCCATATAATAGCTTTTAAATTATTTACCATTTTTATTAAATTCCAATTGTAGATGAGCGTATGAAACACATATGTGCATGGAACGAATGTACAGAGCATGAAAGTGAAAGGGATTGTTTTTACGCGCCCATCCTTGCATATGTCACCGACAGGAGTCGTTTCGTAAGTAATGATACAAATCGGACCATTTCAGTCATTATCTGCTTTCGCAAAAACTAATATATACTTCAACACATGGACATACTTTTGTTGAGCATACTATATTGTTCTTTTTAATGCAGAACATACCACATAAGTTTATGAAACGAAATAGCATGTGGAAGTACCGTAACGCACTGCTGAGATACCGGGAAGAAATGGAGTTTTATGTGAACGTGAATATTGAACACCACAGCGATAGGCCTAGAAGCAAGAACCACGTTACCATAAACGCCAGATGGAGAGAGATTGTTGAGGAGTGTCAGTGGGAACAAAACAAAATGGTCAGATTCAATCTTGTTGACTTTGTCAGCGACGACCAAGCTTCGGTCTCTCTTCCCGTACTCCAGTTATAATTCCAGTATTTAGCATGTGTTAAAACGTAATTCCAGGCGTTATCAGTTGTTATTGGTAGACATGTTTATAAATAGTTTCTTGGATTGTGTAGGATTTGGTTGGCTTCATTTAGGGTGTGTGTTCCCAAGTAGTTGAAGCCATTCATGAGATGGAATGTAAACTACTTGGTATAGCCCCTATCTGGAAGTGTATGGTTCCTAGTGGTGCATTAAAAGGTGTTCTTTTTGATGGTTTTGTGCTGGTTGTCATTTGTCCATGGTTGTATGATATGGGCAGTTTGTTTTTGTTATCAGACTTATAAGAACAGTTATATCAGATATTGGATAGAGTTCCCTTGTATGCAACTTTATATGGGACTTGTCCATATCAGTGTGTGTTGCTTTTTTCATTGTACAAAGTTTCCTTAATTAATACAAGTTCACCTTTGCACCAAAAAAAATATATATTTTGTGTTGTGGTCTGCTTATAAACAGAAAAGTTTAGTGGTTAAAGCTGCCAGTACAAAGTTAAGTCTGGTAGGTTAGTTTTAGTGGTTAAGGCTGCCAGTACAAAGTTAAGTCTGTCAGACCTAAGTTAAGTCTGTTTAGTATTCGTAGTTAGTTCTGTTCATGAAAAACATAATAGTTTTTTGTGTGACTATTGATAATCCAATGGCCACATCAAATTTATGTTTATGTGGCCTTTTCTAACATTTAGTCACACAAAGCATGTTTCTTTTGGGTATTTAGTCACATACAATTAAGCATAAAGTGGCCAAAAGTGTTAATAAGTGTGACCAAATGGTGTTTAAGGTGAAGAAATATGTATTTTGTGTGACTATTGATCATCCAATGGCCACTTGAATTTTATGTTTGTGTGGCCTTTTGTAACATTTAGTCACACAATGCATGTTTTTTTTTGTGTATTTAGTCACATATAATTAATCATAAAGTGGCCAAAAGTGTTAATAAGTGTGACCATATGGTGTTTCAAGTGAAGAAATGTGTATTTTGTGTGACTATTGATCATCCAATGGCCACATTAAATTTATGTTCGTGTGGCCTTTTGTAACATTTAGTCACACAAAGCATGTTTTTTTTGGGTATTTAGTCACATACAATTAATCATAAAGTGGCTAAAAGTGCTAATAAGTGTGACCATATGGTGTCTAAAGTGAAGAAACGTGTATTTTGTGTGACTATTGATCATCCAATGGCCACATCAAATTTATGTCTGTGTGGCCTTTTCTAACATTTAGTCACACAAAGAATGTTTGTTTTGGGTATTTAGTCACATACAATTAATCATAAAGTGGCTAAAAGTGTTAATAAGTGTGACCATATGGTGTTTCAAGTGAAGAAACGTGTATTTTGTGTGACTATTGATCATCGAATGGCCACATGAATTTTATGTTTGTGTGGCCTTTTCTAACATTTAGTCAGACAAAGCATGTTTGTTTTGGGTATTTAGTCACATACAATTAACCATAAAGTGGCTAAAAGTGTTAATAAGTGTGACCATATGGTGTTTAAAGTGAAGAAACGTGTATTTTGAGTGACTATTGATCATCCAATGGCCACATATTAAGTTACGTGACCATATGTACTGGATTTTGGCTACACTTAAATAATATGTGTGACAAAACATTTAGTGTGACCATATATGGCATTTGGTCACTGTGTTAGTAGTAAATGTGACTATATAGATTAGCTTTTGGTAAGCTAACACAAACTAAACTTTAAACACACATATTAACTTACGTGAACATATGTACTGGATTTTTGGCTACACTTAACGAATGTGTGACAAAACATTTAGTGTGACCATATATGGCATTTGGTCACAGTGTTCAAGTGTGTGACATATATTTGTCACTGTTTATATGTATATCGTGACTAATGCTTCAACCTTACTTTTCATTTGTCACTCGTTCCAATTTCAGATGTGGCTAAAGAGTTGGCAAAACATATCAGTCACCCTTAAATAATGTGTGACAAAACTTGACTCTATGATTTAGACACACAAAAAATTACTTCATGTGACTAATGCATCAAGGTTACTTGTATTTGTCACGCGTTCCAAATTCATATGTGGCTAAATGATCAGAAACAAAATCACCAGATACCTTTAGTCACACAATGTTCAATTGTCTGGCAATACAGTTGTAATTGTCACACAATCAAAATTTTCATGTGTGACTAATTAGTAAATGTTGTCAATTTTCGTACCTTCAGCCACACAAATATGCGAATGTGTGGCCGTTCCATTTCGACCATGTGTGACCAAATCCTGTTTTTGTACTAGTGAATACCCAATAACTGACCAAGTCATTGATTTTTTATCCAAATTAATGTTCCTGAGTTGCAAAGTTCGTCCAGCCTGGTACAAGCAGTACAAAGTTGTGAAAGCAGTATTAAGCGAAATACATGAGCAGCACTAAAGTTTTGTTGGCAATATTGACTCGATCATAAGCATCTTTTGTGAAGGACCAGCAGTACAAATGCATCTTTTGTGACCAAAAGTACTAAAACATGACATCAGTACTAACATTGTAAGTAGCAGTACTAACTGAACATGTACGAGTAGAAGGAGCAATATGAAAAACTTGTAAAGCAACCAGCGACACATATCATCTGGTAGTGGTATCATCCAAGAATAGCAACTAAAATCAAAGCCTCTTAGCAACACTAACTTCCAAAATAGCAGTACATAATTGACATTTTTTTGGCAGTACAAAACTGTGATCCTAGCAGAAACACGTTGCCAATACAAACTTATTAACTGACTTGAGACCTACGTGCAGCCATATATTCTCTTTAATATTCCAAAAAGAAAAACAATCTCCAATAACCAATGTGATTCAATATCATTTATCGAGCAATAGTAATCATCTCAGTCACATGGTATGGCTAACCATCAGCAGATCTCACAAATGAAAACCCTATTAAACACAAGTGACTTGAAAATATAGGGTTTTAGATAACCATAGCCGCCTTTAACATCATGTAGAAAAATTATTAATGAGAATAAAGTTATTAACAACAAAAATAAGCAGCCATGATAACAACAATAAAGCTTCAAACCCTAAAATTCAAAAACATTACCTCCCTGTGCAGCAGTTTTTGACACCTTATAAATCACACATAAAAGCTCAGATCGACGATCCCTCCGGTGAAAAGTTAGATGGTTATATATAGAAACTCCAGTAAAAATTGTAGCCCTATCCAACGGTTAACGAGAAAGATATCGTCGTTTGAAAACAGTGCTGTAGAAACCATACGAAAATTTTCAGATTCGAAAATTTTCTTCCTTCTTCCAGAAACCTTGCAAAATCCCAGATATCAAGAGAAACCCTCTCTGATACCACCTGTTAGAATCGATGCTCGAGTTTTTTTAGAACTTATCTAGGATCACAATAACAATTAACAATAACACGCAGCGGAATACATCAAAACATAATTGTTATTGCTACAAGGTTTCTTCGTCGTCATCTCCTACTCTATTACAAATCACCAACACGGCCCCAATACTACCTGATCAATGGTAGTACGTGTTATCTATCTATAACAAGGAATCATGGATCCTTGAGGCTGAACACCATGCTAGCATCTACATCTTGTAGGACGTGTAAACCCCCACACAGACACATTTTACACCTTTGGTGCACACACACTTACAAGCACACAAAACTAAATGTCCCTGTATCTCTTTATATAACTAGAGATACTAGGGTTACAGGGAATTAATGACTAAATAAACATAAACAAAATGAAGATTTTCTTGTAATCTTCTATAATTAGAAGATTCCTCCTTTGTCATATTTAGTCCTTCACGTTTCATTCTTTTGTCAATGTAGCTTATTAGTTTTGCCATTATCAACTCAAAATAACGAACTCAACAACATGCTAACTGGTATGTGCTAAAACACATACCTTTTCATTATCAAAATAGACCCAAAATAACCAAGAAAGAGCCATTTATTGCTAATATTTGTGGTTTTCTTGAGTTTGTGCATTTGCAGGTACGGATATGTTAAAACACACAAAAAGGAACCAAATCAGACGTAAATCCGAGCACGAGAGATCAAGAGAGTTTGAGCTGAGCCGGAAGGTCGGGATTGTGAATTTTGGAAGATTTTACTCTTTTGAGGATGATTTATGGAATTTATAATCAAGTTTGAAGAAATGTCAAGATTAGTCCCTGAACTTTGAGCTTTTGGCAAAAGTGATCCCTCAAGTTTCAGAATTTACAAGTTCAACCCTTGGATTATTTAAGATTGACAAGAAAGGCCCTTTATGAACATTTTCAGATTTACATATGTGGTCCCTGGATTTTCAGATTATACAAGTTTAGTCCCTATGAGCTTAATTGAGTACACTTTTAATCCAAATATAATCCTAAGTCCAATCCATTATACACGGCCCAATAATAAAAATCCATGACCCGGTCCAAAATAATACCCGGTACCCACTATACCCATTTCCTACTTAAACCCGGTCAATTCATTAAACCCGGTCAAATAAATATAAATAAACATTCACGCGCTCTTATTTTTCCCCAAAACCCACATTACCCAGATACATAAGAACCCTAAATTGCCCTTGCCACCAATTGAGCCAATCCACTTTAATTAAGGGCATTCTCGTACTTCACCTGACACCCTCTGACACACGGATGCCAGTTTGGCAATCCGTGTGTCATTCCCTTCATATCTGCGCTCTGATTGGTCCAAGAGATGTGGCATAAGTGATCTAATGGTTCTGATTTGATGAGATACGTGTAAGATATGATCAAGGGCTCTAAATACACCCAAAGAAGCACAGATGATGTATTCTGGATCCTTCCAAGAGGCTGAGCTCAAGTATATATACCTCTTCATTCACAGTTTAGAGATAGAGAGTTTTAGGGAGAGAAAGTAGATTAGGAGTAGTATAGAGTGTTATTTCTGAGTAGATTCAATGTTTTTTTTAATGCTTTAGTTCAATTCCAGTATCTGTAATCAAGTTTTATTAATACAAAGTTTTATTTCAGCTTAAATTCTCTTCAAATTTATATTACTGTTTAACTGTTTCATCTCAGCTTATTAATATTCCAAATGCTTATCTGAGTTTATATCAAATTGTTTTAGTTTGCTACTTAGAAGTAAAACTCAAATATGTCTTGGTCAATTAAAGTCATACAACAGGCTAGATATTTTGTGGTTCTGGATTGCTGAATTAAACATGGATGTGGGTTGAAATTGTACTTGATTTGTGATTGAGATCAGTTAAGATAGTGGCTCATTGAGTTTCTGTATGCAAACCATTGTGGTTGATTTCTGTGAGTTCCATTTCTTTCTCAGTTCTCAGTTAGTTTAAAGTTCATTGTTAAGCTTAATTCTTTTCAAATAGGTAGATTATAGTATGATTGTACTTCTTTAGATATAATACTAGTTGTCTTCTGATTCTGCATCATTCTGCATTTCTAGAGTATATTCTGCATAATCTGCATAAGTATAGATTTTATATTTATAGTGATAGTACTTGCATTATTTAGTTGTCATAATGATATTAGGATCTGATTTGATAGATAGCATGGGTTAGGTTTGATGATTGTTGGTAGTAGCTTGCATATCTGCTCATTATAGGGTGTTTAGATTAGTGCTCAGGTTTGTATTGGAGGTTAGTTTGATGAATAAGTTTAGTTGATTTAAGTTTGTTTAGGTTTATTTTACTCATATTGGTCATTGTCTTGCATCTACATTCACTTATAGTCAAAAATCACTAAATCTGTCATAATTCCATAATATGTTTTGAATCAGTATGCCATATTTTGCAAATAGGTGTTAGATCAGTTAACTTAGCTTGAATCAGAGTTAGTTCATCACATAATATCATAATCATTCAGTAATTTTGATCCAAATCTCACTTTAGTCAAAGTTTTTGTTTTATCTCAAAAGTCAAAATTGAGTTTCATGTTTTGAATAGTTCTTTCTGAATTTATAACTCAATCATTTCTGGTCCAATGTTAATGAAAATTTGGATTTAACAAATTTAGTTGGTCATTTATTCAAGTGTATTTTTGTTAAATTTTTATGGAATTTTTATAAGGCTCAGATCACTGTTTGAATAAGACCCTTATTCCCCTGTGCACACTTTCAGTTTTCACTGAATGTGCACATGCTTGTTACAGAGCCTTTTGTGGTTTCATTTGAACTTGTCTTAGGCTATAACTTGGTACAAGTGTTCTCTGATTGGTAGTCTTAAGTTCTCAACATCTGGTTTTCAGATTAGCTTATTAGATAAGCTGTTACAACAGCTTATAATAGGACCTTAGATGTTGTTTAGGCATTAACCATTTTTAAGTTGAAATCTTAGGATAATGCTTATAGCTTGTTAGGATTAGCTTAAGTAAGTTGGAATTAGCTTATTTTAGTAGAATATAGCTTCTGAGAAAGATTGGTAGCTTATTGCACTGTTTTGCTT
This sequence comes from Chrysanthemum makinoi, assembly GCA_910596185.1. NCBI lineage: Eukaryota > Viridiplantae > Streptophyta > Magnoliopsida > Asterales > Asteraceae > Chrysanthemum > Chrysanthemum makinoi. Next base: position 312,653,531 of record OU343223.1, on the reverse strand, counting down.
ATTATAAATACTTTTTTTATAAGCACTTTTCATAGCAGCTCTGATTTCCATAACACTAGCATAGCTTTTATCATTTTTCCTAGTTTCCTAGTAATATTTTAGAATTTCCCTGAATTTTTCATAATTTTTAGCTACTGTTTACTATTTTTCTTAATTTAAAACAGTTTTTAATCATTTTAAAATAGCTTTTATTGCAATTAATTCAGAAAAAGTTCCAAAAAATAATTTTTCAATTTTCCCAATTTAAGAAAAATATAAAAAGCAAAAAAAATATTTTTCCCTATTTTTCCCCTTTTATTTGGTAGTTTTAACAATTTAAATTAGATTTAAATAGTTTTAAATTAGTAGAAAATAGAAACAAAAATCAGAAAAATAAAAAAATAGTTTTGAAAATTCTCTTATGGTATTTTAGATTTTATAAAATTAGTTTCATAATTTTCCCCTTTGTTTTTATAATTTTTAGTTATTTAGTCTTATTTTTAAAGTTAAAATTAGTTTTTAAATTCTAATAAAATCAAGAAAATTCCTAAAAAATAGTTTTAATTCATAAATAGTTTTCAAATAGCATTTTTAGTATAAAAGTAATTTTAGGTTATTTTTAGTAGTTAGATTAGACGTAGTTGCTTTTTATTCGCGTTTCGTTTTTATTCCCGTATTTGCGTTTTAGTGTAGAATTGCGTAGTTTACCTTTATTCTTATGTTTTCCCCATAGACTTTAGTTCCATTTACTTTCCTTATCCCGTAGTTTAGAATATATCATTTTTATCCCCTTCTCTTATTCAAATCCCGATAATCGAGACGTGAGTTGGAAATTCCATTCAACCCTCGTTCGGAACGATCTCGGTGCTCAAACCTAACACATTTGAGTTACCCGTATACTACACTTCTCATCTATTATTGGTTTTTAAATCAGTGTCCGAACTGTTTTAAGTTTCTTACGGTTAGTCATTCACAAGTGGCTAGCTTGTGTGAGATAACTTGACAGTTTGGCTTTGCTGAAATCAATTTTTGGCGCCGCTGCCGGGGAGGGCTTGTAGCGAGTTTTCGTATTCCGTCTCGAATCGCGTGCATTTGAAGATCCTTCCCCGAGTGAAGTTACCGTCGTTTTTGTATATATATCTTTTTCAAAAACCCAAAAACATCTTAAAAACCAAAACATTCTTCCTAGAGTGTTTACAAAAACCATAAAAAGTTAAAAACCAACAAAACAAACCCGAACGTTAATTGTTACGTCGGCTCACCTTGAAGGTACAACCTATACACGGGGTATAAGGAAAGTCTTGACATTAAATTGCAGACTGAAGAACGATCCACTCTTCGTTCCCGCTCCGCTGCGCGTACTTTTGAGAGCTACCGAGCACTGATTGACGTGAAGGTTACAAAAAGATTGTGTTTTCAAGGTTTTCTTAATTATATAAAACCCAAAAAGATTTTCCTTTTCAAAATTTGTTTTAAACACCCAAAAATATTCTTCTTTTATCCTCTGAACCCGATAATTCTTTCTCTTTAACCCTCTATATGTTCAATTCCCATGGAAATAATCAATTATCGTCATTGTTTTCATTGCAAAGGCCCTATGGAAGAAAAGCAGTATTGTAGTTTGAATCCAGAATGTGTATGTGAGCGATGTGGATACCCCGGTTCTAAAAAATCTTGCTATTGGTGCGACTTAGCCGACAAACAATCTCGAGATGACTCTAAAAATGTTTCTGACCATCCGCCACAACCCGAGATATGTTCTTATCGTCGTTGCCTTCATTGCCAAAGCCGTATGGAAGAGACACAATTTCGATGCTTGAAATGTATTTGCGACTGGTGCGGAAATAATTGTCGAGATGGATTTTGTAATGAATGCCAGAATTTTATTAATCCAAATCCAGATCTCGCTCGTCTTTATGCACGGCTAGAACAAAAGAGTGCTCTAATTGGAGAACCCTCGATTCCTACTCCCTCTCCGGTGAGGGAAATGGAATATGTTTCTGAGCCCGAGATGACTCCCGTTCAAGAACCAGAGCCTATCACAGAAATGGTGGAAATAGCTAATTCTTATCCGGATAATTCTTCGATTTATCAGCTTTTGTGCATATGGTGCAGAGGACCCGAATATGGTGGGAATTGTTCCGCTTGTAGCAATGGAAAATCTGGAACCGAGTTTCACCACAATCCTAACTATGAGACAACCGATTTTCCTAACCAACCTCTGTACCATGAGACGGAATCATACTCTTGTGAGTACTGTGGTGGTCCTCACCAAGGTTTTCAATGTCAAGTTCAATTTAACAACTCAACCTTTGGTTATGAACCTTACCCTTATTCGTCACAACAATCATACTGTTGTGAGTATTGTGGAGGTCCGCACATTAATTCCGATTGTCAAATGCAAAATCCGATTGTTTACGAGCAAGTTCCTTGTGACAATTACGATTATTCTTATAACCCACCTCCACAATACCAAGAAATTCAACCACAACCTTCACCATGTTCTGAATATTTTAATCAAAAATTTCTGGAAATGATGAGTGATCTTAAGAATCTTCTTGATAAATTTACCCACGGAAAAGAAGATCCTCATCAGAAGACCTATCGTGAATCATTAGCTGAAGAAGCCGCAAAAGTGATCCAACATCGTTCAACTACCTATTATTACGATTCTGATTCTGATGACGATTATACTCCTCCGAGTGGCAATCCCACTCCCGTTTCTGAGCCTTTAATTTCCGACCCTTCCCTTTCTCTCACACCGGTTGAGAGAAGTGACGTCTTGGAAGAGATCGATGATCATATTTCTACGGATATCGTTGAACCCGTTGACTCTCTCATAATGGGGGATGAGCATCTTAGTACTATTCCGGAAACGGAAGTGTCTAATGTTGAGATTCTTATCCCAAGCCCAAGAGAGTCTGGGGTTGTTAATGATATTTGTGATGAGCCTTCTCTTGATATTTCTAATGATCATGATGAGATGTTCTCCGATTCCGATAATGATTCTTATGGAGACATCGATTTTGTCGACGATTTACCTTCCGAGCCCGTTAACATTGAAGAAGAAAATGATTTTGAGCCAGAAGAGGAAGAGATTGAGCCCGATGATATACAGATTGAGGATGAAGCATTACGTGAAACATTGTCAAATATCCATCTTCTCATTTCTAAGATTGAAGCCTTAAACGATAATTCGAGTTCGCCTCCTATCTCCGTTAAAGATAGTGATTTTTCTCCCGAGCTTGAGATTTTCCGATTTGATGAAGAGATTAGTGGCAGTCCCACTATTGATAATGTTTATCCTCCGATTCTTGAGCGATTCTACTTCGAGGTTGATATGAGCAAGGTTTTGAACGATATTTCCGATAATTCAACGAATGACCCGATTATTGAGGATGCGATTGATGACCCAATACCGCCGGGTATTGAGGATGTTGTTGATCCCGAGGGGGATATGGTTGATCTTGATGGTTTTCTTGACTCTCCTTTCTCTGACGAGTCCACCATTCTTTATCCCGTTGAGCCCGCATGTGAAGACAAGATCTTTAAACCCGGGATATGTATTGATAAGCCTTTTGTTAAAATCATTTCTGGAGATAAGGATCCTCGGATGGATGCCTTGATTGTTGAGCCTAAACCTCTTATCTTTTACCATGAGCTCCCATTTTCTTTGGAGTATCCTCATGTTGATCCGTCATCCTTTCGTCCACCCGCAAAACCACCGGATGATGGATCCTTCTTACATGATATGCCTTATCCACCCATTTTCTTATCCACCCAGTCTCATTCCTTCGGGAATGAGGACACCGTTTTTGACCCTGGTATCTCTACCATTTTCTTCCCCAAGGACAAATGAATTCGGGGACGAGTCAGGCTAGCGACTCGTTTAAGAAAAACAGTAGCGCTTCGTGGGAGGCACCCCATGCTTATCTCTATCTTCTTTCTATTTTCTAATAAGTGACGCGAAGGGGTCTGCCTCTTCGATTTCTCGTGTTTGGTTGTTTGTGATGTTGTGTTTAGGATGTTCCCGATATGAAGACTCTCGTGCTCGAAGTTTGTCTTTTCTCTACTCGAGTTTCATGATCGATGATGATGGAAATCCGATATCCTATATCTTATCGACTAACGTTTATCTTCTAGCATACTTAATAAACGGCTTTTAGATTTTCGTTGATACCCTTGCTTTTAAACATTGAGGACAATGTTTCGTTCTAGTCTGGGGTAGGGTAATCTTCGATTTGATTTGACCGCACTTGCTTATTTTTGTCATGTACTCTCGCAACCCCGTTTTTCCTTAGAAAATGAAAAATTGTGCAAAAATGTGAAAAATTTAAAAAATTTTGTAAGCTTTTGTTAAGTCTTTTTGATTGAAAAGTTTGCTAGTCTCTTAGATAAGAAGCTATAAAATGCGAATTCTAGCTCACAAGGCCAAGATTTTGCAAGTTTCCCTGAGCGATTTTAAATATGCATGACTTAATTTCATTAGACAAAGCAATTAGCTAAGTTAATATATGTTTTGACACCTTGTTGACTTTCCGCTGGTGAGAGTAGGAATAGAATTCTGACTTGACCGGGCGTGTTGAGCCCTAGCTTGTTCCCTTAACCATAGATAATCTAAAAATTATCGGCTAAGCATCTGCGGATCTCATTATTTGGGATTTTAAATTTGCAGAGATCGAGAAATGATAGAGTTACTTATGAGTTTAGATGCTAAACGTGGAGTAGTTGGTTCTCTTTAGAGCCCATCGAAGGTACTTATGGCTTTTTGTTCCCACAAAGTTGTTTCACCCCATATCTGTCTAATAATAATTAGAGATGTCGAGTCTTTGGCGATAGTTAGTTCTTTATCTTCTTAAAAGAATCTTTGTTTTAAAAATTGGGTACACATCAAGGATCCGTAATAAATAAGTAATAAGTGATAAGTGAAAAGTAATAAGTAAAGTTATGAGCTGCGGTGTCGAGATCGGACCCTTGGATCTTTAGCCGGGATTGAGTGAGGTCTTAGCCTAGCCAGCCGGGATCCTCATTTCATGAAGCCTATAGTCTTGAAATTATCCCGTGAAGCTCCGTAGTTCATAGCTCATATAAATAAAAAGTATAAGTGCAAAAAAAAAAAAAAAAAAAAAAAAAACTATTATTATTGATGAAAAGTGATGAAAAAAAAATCAAAAGTATAAGTGAATAAAAATTCCTTGATGTGGACCTCATTTTAGGGACAATGGTTCTTGAGAGAAGACGGATAACTAATTATCGACTTAGCTTTATATCTTTATCGGATTAATTCTTATCGAAACGAGAAACTTGAAGAAATTCATTTCTCACAAAAATAAAAAAATCTAGAGGAAAATAGGAAAATGGGAACAAAAGGTATTTACACAAGTAACTTCCATGGGTAGTGTTAGCATCTAGAGTCATATTTAACAATGATTTCGATTTTACGCTTAGTTTGGGACTTGTGAAAAATCAGGGACGATGTATTCTATCCGTATGGTCACTTCACGCTGTGTTGTGTTTTCTACTCCGTGATCCTAACGTGTCGTTTGAAAAATGTTGGAGTTATTGATCGACATGAAAGTTCAACAAACCGTCATTCATCATCGGAATGTGCTTAACCGTAATATCTATACATGTGAATTAAAAGGTAAACGGGGCGTTTTTAAAATTAAGGCTTTCTTAATCTCTTTTGAGGAATCTTTGCTACTTCTTCATAGGTTTAGTAGAAAGAGATTGAAATCCTTGGTTTTAGAAGCGTGAGTTGATTGCATTGTGTGAGGACACGACAATGGTCTCGTCTGGGGTATTTTGGTATGTGCTAAAACACATACCTTTTCATTATCAAAATAGACCCAAAATAACCAAGAAAGAGCCGTTTATTGCTAATATTTGTGGTTTTCTTGAGTTTGTGCATTTGCAGGTACGGATATGTTAAAACACACAAAAAGGAACCAAATCAGACGTAAATCCGAGCACGAGAGATCAAGAGAGTTTGAGCTGAGCCGGAAGGTCGGGATTGTGCATTTTGGAAGATTTTACTCTTTTGAGGATGATTTATGGAAGTTATAATCAAGTTTGAAGAAATGTCAAGATTAGTCCCTGAACTTTGAGCTTTTGGCAAAAGTGATCCCTCAAGTTTCAGAATTTACAAGTTCAACCCTTGGATTATTTAAGATTGACAAGAAAGGCCCTTGATGAACATTTTCAGATTTACATATGTGGTCCCTGGATTTTCAGATTATACAAGTTTAGTCCCTATGAGCTTAATTGAGTACACTTTTAATCCAAATATAATCCTAAGTCCAATCCATTATACACGGCCCAATAATAAAAATCCATGACCCGGTCCAAAATAATACCCGGTACCCACTATACCCATTTCCTACTTAAACCCGGTCAATTCATTAAACCCGGTCAAATAAATATAAATAAACATTCACGCGCTCTTATTTTTCCCCAAAACCCACATTACCCAGATACACAAGAACCCTAAATTGCCCTTGCCACCAATTGAGCCAATCTCCTTTAATTAAGGGCATTCTCGTACTTCACCTGACACCCTCTGACACACGGATGCCAGCTTGGCCATCCGTGTGTCATTCCCTTCATATTTGCGCTCTGATTGGTCCAAGAGATGTGGCATAAGTGATCCAATGGTTCTGATTTGATGAGATACGTGTAAGATATGATCAAGGGCTCTAAATACACCCAAAGAAGCACAGATGATGTATTCTGGATACTTCCAAGAGGCTGAGCTCAAGTATATATACCTCTTCATTCACAGTTTAGAAAAAGAGAGTGTAGTGAGAGAAAGTAGAGTAGGAGTAGTATAGAGTGTTATTTCTGAGTAGATTCAATGTTTTTTTTAATGCTTTAGTTCAATTCCAGTATCTGTAATCAAGTTTTATTAATACAAAGTTTTATTTCAGCTTAAATTCTCTTCAAATTTATATTACTGTTTAACTGTTTCATCTCAGCTTATTAATATTCCAAATGCTTATCTGAGTTTATATCAAATCTGTTTTAGTTTGCTACTTAGAAGTAAAACTCAAATATGTCTTGGTCAATTAAAGTCATACAACAGGCTAGATATTTTGTGGTTCTGGATTGCTGAATTAAACATGGATGTGGGTTGAAATTGTACTTGATTTGGGATTGAGATCAGTTAAGATAGTGGCTCATTGAGTTTCTGTATGCAAACCATTGTGGTTGATTTTTGTGAGTTCCATTTCTTTCTCAGTTCTCAGTTAGTTTAAAGTTCATTGTTAAGCTTAATTCTTTTCAAATAGGTAGATTATAGTATGATTGTACTTCTTTAGATATAATACTAGTTGTCTTCTGATTCTGCATCATTCTGCATTTCTAGAGTATATTCTGCATAATCTGCATAAGTATAGATTTTATATTTATAGTGATAGTACTTGCATTATTTAGTTGTCATAATGATATTAGGATCTGATTTGATAGATAGCATGGGTTAGGTTTGATGATTGTTGGTAGTAGCTTGCATATCTGCTCATTATAGGGTGTTTAGATTAGTGCTCAGGTTTGTATTGGAGGTTAGTTTGCTGAATAAGTTTAGTTGATTTAAGTTTGTTTAGGTTTATTTTACTCATATTGGTCATTGTCTTGCATCTACATTCACTTATAGTCAAAAATCACTAAATCTGTCATAATTCCATAATATGTTTTGAATCAGTATGCCATATTTTGCAAATAGGTGTTAGATCAGTTAACTTAGCTTGAATCAGAGTTAGTTCATCACATAATATCATAATCATTCAGTAATTTTGGTCCAAATCTCACTTTAGTCAAAGTTTTTGTTTTATCTCAAAAGTCAAAATTGAGTTTCATGTTTTGAATAGTTCTTTCTGAATTTATAACTCAATCATTTCTGGTCCAATGTTAATGAAAATTTGGATTTAACAAATTTAGTTGGTCATTTATTCAAGTGTATTTTTGTTAAATTTTTATGGAATTTTTATAAGGCTCAGATCACTGTTTGAATAAGACCCTTATTCCCCTGTGCACACTTTCAGTTTTCACTGAATGTGCACAGGCTTGTTACAGAGCCTTTTGTGGTTTCATTTGAACTTGTCTTAGGCTATAATTTGGTACAAGTGTTCTCTGACTGGTAGTCTTAAGTTCTCAACATCTGGTTTTCAGATTAGTTTATTAGATAAACTGTTACAATAGCTTATAATAGGACCTTAGAGGTTGTTTAGGCATTAACCATTTTTAAGTTGAAATCTTAGGATAATGCTTATAGCTTGTTAGGATTAGCTTAAGTAAGTTGGAATTAGCTTATTTTAGTAGAATATAGCTTCTGAGAAAGATTGGTAGCTTATTGCACTGTTTTGCTTATTATAAGTACTTTTTTTATAAGCACTTTTCATAGCAGCTCTGATTTCCATAACACTAGCATAGCTTTTATCATTTTTCCTAGTTTCCTAGTAATATTTTAGAATTTCCCTGAATTTTTCATAATTTTTAGCTACTGTTTACTATTTTTCTTAATTTAAAACAGTTTTTAATCATTTTAAAATAGCTTTTATTGCAATTAATTCAGAAAAAGTTCCAAAAAATAATTTTTCAATTTTCCCACTTTAATAAAAATATAAAAAGCAAAAAAGATATTTTTCCCTATTTTTCCCCTTTTATTTGGTAGTTTTAACAATTTAAATTAGATTTAAATAGTTTTAAATTAGTAGAAAATAGAAACAAAAATCAGAAAAATAAAAAAATAGTTTTGAAAATTCTCTTATGGTATTTTAGATTTTATAAAATTAGTTTCATAATTTTCCCCTTTGTTTTTATAATTTTTAGTTATTTAGTCTTATTTTTAAAGTTAAAAATTAGTTTTTAAATTCTAATAAAATCAAGAAAATTCCTAAAAAATAGTTTTAATTCATAAATAGTTTTCAAATAGCATTTTTAGTATAAAAGAAATTTTAGGTTATTTTTAGTAGTTAGATTAGACGTAGTTGCTTTTTATTCGCGTTTCGTTTTTAATCCCGTATTTGCGTTTTAGTGTAGAATTGCGTAGTTTGCCTTTATTCTTATGTTTTCCCCATAGACTTTAGTTCCATTTACTTTCCTTATCCCGTAGTTTAGAATATATCATTTTTATCCCCTTCTCTTATTCAAATCCCGATAATCGAGACGTGAGTTGGAAATTCCATTCAACCCTCGTTCGGAACGATCTCGGTGCTCAAACCTAACACGTTTGAGTTACCCGTATACTACACTTCTCATCTATTATTGGTTTTTAAATCAGTGTCCGAACTGTTTTAAGTTTCTTACGGTTAGTCATTCACAAGTGGCTAGCTTGTGTGAGATAACTTGAGAGTTTGGCTTTGCTGAAATCACTAACCTTGAGTTTTCATTCAAATGGTACATAATCTGAGAATTTTTACAAATGGTACATGAGCATGTTAGATCAATGGAGATTAAAGTTTCAAAATCTGATCCTTATCAGTCATAAGTTCTTAAAACTAAGTCACATCTCTCCTCAAAAAGTTTTCTAAAATAATTTAAATCAATTGGGATCCCAAATCTCAAAGGGTTTAAAATTTGTGATCGGGGGAGAGTTTGTGATTTAAATGTGAAATAAACTGATAAAGTGTTAAATGTTTTAGAAAAGGAATAAAAGGTACTCCTTCCTACATGTGCCAAACGATTTCAATTTTTTCATGCACATGTTAAGGGGGAGAATTTATCTAAAACCAAGATTAGACTCGAAGCAGAGACGATGACATCCAAGTGCAGGTTCTCTCTAATATGTGCAAAACTCTTTCGAATATTGAAGCACATATTGAGGGGGAGCAATTAATAGAAAACCACATCCTTCCCCAAATTTTTTTATCTAAAAGTATCTAAATACTAGACTTGATTGGGGAAGAGATGATGATCATTTTAGAAAAACATAATCAAGAATTGGAGCTTTCAATCTATTGGATTCTTCCTCCATGAACCCAAACAATTTCTTATATTCAATGCACATGTTGAGGGGGAGCATTTCTAAAGGGATAAAAAACAATTAAGGTACAAAATGCTTTGATTTTATATCACAAGTACCTTGATTGATTTTAAATGGTTTTCATTCAGTTTCAAAGGCGGAAGAACTGTACCAAAAGACCGACCATTTTACTTTATGTATTCGAGTTATAAGGGTGGTTAGGTTAGGTTTAAGTTCCCATGATCTCGCCAGAGCCGGAGGGATCTACCCAGGGACAATCCACTAGTTAGTGTAGAAGTCCTTAGGTATGATGAATAAAGGACAAAAGTGAGAATAAGGGAAGAGTGCCGACTGAGATAGAGCTAGAACTGGAATAAACCCAACAAGGTTCTAGTAATGAAGTCTCGGTAAGCACTAAAGGGGTTGAAAAATGAAAAATAAATGAAAAGTGAAAAGGGTGAAAAGAAATAGCCCTCAATTAATTCAACCTTAGCGCAGAAACTGTGTTCAATTCATACGCTACTAGTGGTTACTAAGGTAATGTAGGTATTGAAGACAAGACGTCATGGACCCAGTGACGCACTGAACTAAACTTCCCAAGCCACTTAAGCTCTCTTAAAATAATTTGTTTCATTCTCACGGGGAACCTACATAATCTATCGACTTTCTCTTAGAGATGGTTGATATTGATGAAGGAGAACCTCTCCCTAGTCTTCGAATAGGAAAAAAAATGTGCACAATTGAGTCTAGAGCCAAGAGATCATCCACAAATCTCATTAGGACACACAATTAATGAAGACCTGCTGTTTCACACAATGTAGAAAGTAAGAATATATTTTGAAAGTCCTACGCTTTATCCTTGTGGTATTGCCAGAACATCCGAGTGATACGTAAAATATTCATGATGAAGATGGAAATCCTTCTAGAGCCAAAATCAAACAGCTCTTGGTGTGTGACATGTGAGATCTTTTAAAAAGATCAAACTTGTGACAACTGGATAGAAACAATGAGGCGATTCACTCTTGAATCAACCTTGGTCCAGGAAATGGATTGACGGATACCTTTAAGAAACCATTCGATGTGCTTAAAAATTCTTTTCTCTAGCGCATCGAATGTGTATTAATTTTTCAAAATTAAAAAGGTATTTATGATTGAAACTTGATTTTTCTTTAAAAAAAACCTCCGTAGTATAGCAAAAACTCTTTCTCTTATGCAATATGCGATTGTTTTTCAAATCATTTTTCATCAATCAGTGAATCTCAATTCGCTGGTTCACTCACTTCGTGTTGTCTACATTGGAACGCTCCTGTTTGAGAATGGCTAGATCAAGCTGCGAAACCCTGTCAAGGAGATTCTTAGGAATTCTACCTTATCACAGGCATTATTTATACTGATCAACGGGGAACCGTGGTTCTTGCAACCGTATTCATCAAAAGTGAACAAAGATACTTTCGTGTGTTTTATAACTAACTGTTGTTTGCAGGAACATCGGACGGTTGCAACTGATCAGAATTGAGAAGTCAATCCAAAACCCCACGCTCACACATCATACTCGCGTTCAAAGAAATCATGACAAGTGCACGTCTACACTCTTTTGCTCTGATATCATCATGAGACGTTTGCATTCACTCTGATACCATCATGCTATGCTTCCGCTACGCTAATGCAAATATCATGATTCAAAGAAGCTTCCGCAACTCTGATGGAAATATGTCATGATCCAATACTGTGAGCATGTCGGTCCAACGTCACTAACATCACATGAAGGCAACACAAAGGATGAGTCGAGAGATTTACTGTGGCTGATGATCTCTAAGAAGGCTCAAAGAACAAACATTCCGTGGATCAGTTAAAGACCTCCACTTAAAGGTACAAAACATGTGGAATATGAAGAATCAAAGATTACGAGCAACAAAGAAAAGAACTTAATCAAGAATCCAAAAACACACAAAATGTAATATCTGTTTGTAATTAGTTAAATACTCGGTCACCTCAAGTATATGTAGTCGTTAGAAAGCTCATAGTCATAGTCATTTAGTTATAGTTAGTAGTTAGTTAAGTAACACCATGGACGACGGACGGGTCTTTACCCACTGTATGCCTGATCCACGGCCCGTAGGTGTCGTATATTGTAAGACACTATAAATACCCTTTTCCTTGCAAGGCAAAGGGTTGGAGCTTCATAATACATTTTTCTTTCTCTTAGTAGAAGTTTCCATTTCTCTCAACTTTCTCTCTCTAGAACATCAACTCATTCGATCCTTTGATCTTGTGTATGTGTGTTTATGAAAACCAATATGTTACAAATTTCTTTTCATTACAATATCTATTAAAGTGATGTCTAATCTCAATATGTTTTGTTTTAGAATGCAAAACAGGATTTTTAATGATGCAGATTGTACAGTTATTATCAATAAAGATTTTAGTATGCAAAAAGTTGTAACCATAATCCAGCAATTGGTTCTGAATCCAAAGCACTTGACCACAACAACTAGTAGCAGCCACATACTCTGATTTAGTTGTGGAATTGGCCATCGCATTTTGCTTCTTACACTGCCATGAGATAAATCTACAACCTAAAAACTGACATCCACCTGTTGTAGACTTTCTATCCAAGCTAGGTCATACATAATCACTGTCTGTGTATGCTATCAAGTCAAAACGTGAATATTTAGGATACCAAAGGCCTAGTTTAGGTTGCCCCTTCAAGTATCTGAAGATCCTCTTACTGCATTGAGATGTGAAGCTCTAGGTGTAACTTGAAATCTTGCACACACACAAACTGCAAACATGATGTCTGGCCTTGATGAAGTGAGATAGATAAGAGACCCAATCATGGATCTGTAGAGATGAAAATCCACAGCTTCACTACCATCATTTGGGAGCAATGGCTTCAGTGTTTCCATAGGAGTGCTTGTATTTTTGACATCTTTAAACCCAAACTTATTGAGAATCTCAGCCACATATTTCTCTTGGCTGATAAAAATACCCTCCTTCTTCTACTTCACCTAAAGTCCCAAAAAGAAGGTAAGCTCTCCCATAGAGCTTATCTAAAACTTATCATGCATAAGCTTCTCAAATTCTACACACAGCTCCTTGATAGTCGACCCAAAGATGATGTCATCAACATATATTTGAACCAGCAAAATATCACCTTTTGATCTTAGTATAAACAAAGTTTTATCAATGGTGCCCCTGTGAAACCCATTGTCCATTAAGTAGGTGGACAATGTAGCATACCAGGCCCTTGGAGCTTTGTGTAACCCATACATAGCCTTCTCCACCTTGTAAACTCTGTCTGGAAAATCATGATCTTCAAAACCAGGAGGCTGACAAACATATACCTCCACCTCTATTTTCCCATACAAGAAGGCACTCTTTACATCCATCTGGTACACAAGAAAATCTAAGAATGAAGCATATGCTAAGAATAATCTGATGGCTTCAATCCTTGAAACTGGAGCAAATACTTCATCATAGTCAAGACCTTCTGCTTGTGTATACCCCTGAGCAACCAATCTTGCCTTGTTCCTTACCACAATCCCTCTTTCATCTTTCTTGTTTCTAAACACCCACTTTGTACCAATAGCAGATTTTCCATTTGGTAGATCCACTAGAGTCCATACCTCTTGCAATTTGAACTGCAACAGCTCTTCTTGCATGGCTTCAACCCAACTTTCTTATGCCAATGCTTGGTGTACTTTCTTGGGTTCAACTTGTGATAGGAAACAAGAAAATAAACAGTTTTGGAGATCTTTGTGGTTGTTTCTTTTATAAATGGATCTAGCAAAGAACCCTTGATCAGTTAAGTCCTTCAAACCTTGGACTTTGTTCTGGTTTGAACAGCAGACTGCAATTCTCCAATTATTTGTTCTTTGGGATGATCTTTGTGGATTCTCGTAGTAACAATTGGACTGACATGAATGACATCTTCTAGGTTCATCATCTGTGTCAGCATACATATCTACTAAAGGAGGGATGTTGTGATCAACATCATAGATAATGGAATTGTCTCCAGCAGTATTAACACTAGCCATATCGGCAGGTTCAGGATAACTACTGCTAGTGTTAAATTCATCCGACCATCCTTCAGCAGTATTAACACTATGCTTAGCAGCAGGTTTAGGGTAACTACTGCTAGTGTTAATTTCATCATAGCTTCCTCCAGTGGTAAGAACACTAGGTTTAGCAGTAGGTTTAGAATAACTACTGGTAGGCTTATTAGTGTTATCCTTTGACACAAGATCATCCAAGTGAGGCTCATCACCTCCAAAATCACCACCAGAAACCTCTTCATTAACAACAGCTTTGTTCACTAGTTCTTCAAATATTAACATCTTCACTGGAATGTTGCTTATCATCATTCTGTTAACTCTTCATGATTGAGGAGAAGGGAGTATCACCAGTCAAAATTGGCAGCATTATGTAGTCTGCAGCAGATTCTTTCTCTACTCACTGCAACAACATTTTCTTTGGTACCCGCACATTTGTTAGACTGGTTCCCTGCAGTGACTAGCTCATAATTCATTGATTTGTTAGCACATCAACATTAAACAGCCGATCAGGACCTTTTCCTACAACATTGGGTTTATTTTCATCAAACCTAATATGTAGATTCTCCGCAACAAATATGGTTCAACTGTTAAATACCCTAAATTCTTTACTATTTAGAGAGTACCCAACAAAGAATCCCTCATCAGCTTTCCCATCAAACTTGCCCAGGTGATCTATGGTATTAAGGATAGTTACAGGACACCCAAATGGTTTCAAAAAGTCATAGGGGGTCTTGTTACGAGGCTTCACTACCAAAACTCTATTCTGGTTTAAGGATTAACTTCATTCAGTTTAAGTGTTGCTTTTTGTCAATTAGGAATGTTGTTTATGATCGAAAACCAGAAGTGTAACAATTGTGCTGTTGTTGATCCCAGTTGAGCAAACGATCTAATATAGAAACTGACTTTAAACAAAAGTTTATTAAGTATCACGCGGAATTTAATACTTAATCTTAAGAAAAAGAACAATAAACATTCAACACCTCCATATTATTAATAATACGAATACTCTAACCAGTATTAGGGTTTTACAACCTTGATGTGTATCGACCTTAGATAAAAACATACGTCTATCTAATCTAACCTAGGACCTCCTTTTATAGACTAAGGAGTCCTATACATTATACAATACGTAACCTACAAGATAAATATCTTTTCCATATTTATCTAATACAAAATACTAAATCGACTATACAAGACTAGCAGTGGTTACATATCAATATCCGTGGTTACACAATACTACTAGCCGCGGTTTGTCTTCATCAGCGGTTCCATTATTCTGTCCGTGGTTATATCAACTCTGTCCGTGGTTCCAACACTTAAAGTAATTATTGATCCAAGGAACCAAAAACCCAACAATCCTCCCCTAAACTTGATACATTCCAACAGAATTCTCAAGTTTCCTTTAAGGTCAAAACATCTGAATTGGAGGATGTAGCCAAACACTTACTAGATTTAAGAATATTCTCATACTTCAGCAACAAATTGTAAGTTTGACCATCATAGGGCAAGAACATCTTGATACAACCAGGCTTTAACATCTGAGCAATAATTCCTGGATACTTATTCAGTTGAGGATAATCACCTTCTACAAGCATATGAATAACTTTTCCAGAAATAGTCAAAACATGAACTCCACAAGTTTGATATAAAAACCACATTGTAACATGACCATTTTAAAGTCCTTTCCTTTCAGGTTCATCATGAGTAGGTTCAAATAAAATCTTCAAATGATAATAAACCAGTCTCTCATGATAATCATTTGGATGTACTTCACCAAACTTATTCTTGTAAAGTATCCAAAGATTCATCAAATCATCTCTATCAAAATACTGAAGCATCTATGAAAATTTATTATACTCATAAACTTCATTGTTGAGTCTTTGAATTTTCCAAACTCCATCACTTCCAACTTTAAGCTTAAACTCATAAGAAATAATTTGATTAACATCTTCAACTACTTTCAGTCTTTTAGAATCAGATGTCTCCTGAAGCTCAAATTTTCTCTTTTGTCTACTTTGAATCCACTCTTCTTCCTTCTTAGAATTCATTGGAATAAAATTATCATTATTAATCCTCATACACATTAGATAAAGCTCATGAATTCTCTCAAATGAACATTTACTAATATTTTCAGAAATATGTATGCCTGAATTCTTAATAATCTTCATCATAACATTCCTCATCTCACCTTTAGTAGGAGGTTTCTTTCTTATAAACTGTTTCTTTTCGTTACATATCCTCCTTGCCCATTCACTCAAGATTCTAGCTCTTTCATCAACATCTAACAAAGCCCATTCTTGAGTAGTACATTCATCATGTATCTGATTAGAAGCTTCAAGATAGTTTTGTGATTCATACCATGTAGCTAACCATTTCTGATTAGCCTCCTCTTCTTCTTGCTTCCTTTTCTCTAAAGCTGCTTGTTCTTCAGCTAACATCTTTCTTATATACTCTGCATCATAAGCAATCTGTTCTTCTTTACTTTTAAACTTCAACTCTGGTTCTGCAATTCCTTTACCCTTTCCAATGTCTTGTTGAACCATTTTCTTCATTAATGGATCACCAATAATCAAACTTTTACTTCTAGGTTTAGGTGCAGCAGATTCAAGAGATAAAACAGGTGCAATAATAGGTGTAGATGTAGCTGAAGTTTTGCTTAGATTTATCAATGTGCTTGCAGCTTCTTTCTCAACTTCTTTAGATTTGGGTGGTGATACAAAGAGGGTTGTGACAACAGTGGAAGTGGTTATGATAGCAGTGGGTATGACAGTAGTGGGTATAATTGCCATATCTGAAACTACAGCAGTGGTAACAAAAGTACTAACCGTGGTTGCAAACATACTATCAGTGGTTATGTCCTTCACTACTTCATCTTTTACAACAGTCTTCAAACTTTCAAGAACTGCCTCATTCCCATCTTTATCAGATACCAAAAATTTGTGATCTCCACTATCAACATCTTCTTCCATAGGTACATCAACAGATACATCAACAGCCTCCCCTGAATTCATGACTTCACTCCTCCCCTGTTTGGATACATTCTCCACATTCAAAGCTCAAGAGGAGTCCACCTTCTTTTTCATCTTTCGTAGAGTTCTCAAAACAGCAACCCCAGGTCTTCTTACTTTTTCCAAAACCAACACCCTGTGCTTCAATCGCCTAATATCTTTACCCTGAAACACAGCCAACTCCTAAAGACTTGAGATTGTATCCTCCAGTTTGGTATATTTAGCCGTCAATTCAATAAAACGTTCAAGAATATCCTCCCCACTTTGACCTGTGTAAACTGGTCCGAGAGGTGGTTCATTGGAAAAGTCATCATGTACCAGCTTAGGATTCGTCAATTCATGTTCATGGTCCAAACTATCCTCATCACTTCGAGCTGTGTTAACTGCTCCGAGAGGTGAATCCTTGGATAAAATAAACATAGCATCAGACCATGCCTGATCATCTATGAACCCAGTAGTAGCCAGTTGGCTAGGGACTCCTCCACCTGTGTTAAGTTCCAAGGAACTCTCCACATTAGGAGTTGCCAAAGGTTGGGTCTTAATTATGTTTCCACTATCCTGACCAGCATCTAAGCATGAATCAGTAGTGAAAGCCCTTCCAATCATGTCACCTCCACTCCATGTGACAGCCTCAGGAACAACACCACTAACACCAGCTTGAGGTTGCTTGTTGCCCTTTATCTCCTAGTCCATACAATTGGTTTAACAGTGGTGTGGGTTTGACTAGAAGTAGGTTGAGTTGCACTAACAGAGATTCCAATAGAACTGTCAGTGGTTTGAGGTGTACTAGCAGTGGGTTCAGATGTACTAACAGTGGGTTCAGTGACTATAGGTTGGGATGCAAGACCTTCATCAAACTCAGGATCAGTAGGCAAAGTAAGCATATGAGGAAACAAAGGAACATCTCTAATCGGTAAATTTGGCTTCTGATGCCTCATATGTGCAAAAACCTTAGGAAGCATACGATGTACTTCATACTCCCTAGAATGCTCAACAGGTTCATCTATTTGACTTTCCACAATAAGTTGCACAAACCGAGGATACAAATAGTATTTACCCTTCTTCCTAATGTTTTGTACTAGCCCCTCATAAATCATCCTAGACCAATTAAACTTCCTTCCATCAGACAAACAAATAACAGCAGTAGCAATCTTGGAAGGAAAGTCATTAAACCCAGTGGTCTTATTACTCATACACATCAACAAGGTATGAATCAGAAACTTCCATTGTGTTGAAAACAAACTCTTAAAAAATTGTACCTTATCACCCCTGTGTGTATATCCTAACCTTTCTAAACCAGCAACTATCTCAGCATCTGAAAGATTATCAATACCTGCAGCATCATTAAACTTTAAAACCCTTCTAATGATAATCTCATTAACCAAAATAGCATGCTCATCCACAAAAGTACGAAACACTTCTACTCCTTCAACCTCTTCAAGCTTAGCATTCTTCCAAAACTGATGTATGTAGGCTTTAAGGATGGTTGGTGTGATAGTTAAGGCATAGTGAATAGGACTGTGAATAAGGAAATCAATCATTTGATGAAAACCTTCAGATTGATTGTTTTTGATGAGGTTAGCAACAAGGTTATGTGTGTTAGAGTACTGGGTCGCCATTGTGATTGATGATGAGTATGATGTGGGTATGTGAATAATGCAAAGGAAAGTGATTAGAGTTAATGTTGAGCGCCAATTTGAAGTGATTAGAAGATCAATTAAATAATCCATCCGTGATTTCGGGAGATAATATGCTATTGCCAAAGTTACCAAACAGCCCCTGTAATATCCAAAACTAAGCAACATGCTATCTGAGTTTTCAGAACAGCTATCCGTGGTTTGAAACACACCATCAGTGGATACAATTTGGCACATAAATCAGTTGACCAAGAGATACAGCAAGAAAATCTGTGTCAAAATAAGAGATATCTCACAAATAAATGAAGGATTTACACGATTTTTTTTAACAAACACTAGCAGCTAACAACAGCAATAGCTCCAATGTACAAGAATCCTTCATACCTGCAAGACAAAAATAAAACCAAACACAGAGAAGAAAGTTATTGTTATCAGTGGTTAGAAAAAGCTAGAAGTGGTTCCAAATGACCTATACATGGTTTAGCAAAGGTAAGTCAATATGGTCAACTTCCAGTATTATTTTTAGTTCAAAGCCCAATGAACTCATTAACTCCTCAACCAAATTTAACCTGCCTCTCATTTACTTACATAAACCATATCTCTGCTTATAAAAAGAACCCAAATCTCATATCACACACATTTGAGAAACACTGAATAGATTATACTTAAGTCCCTATACCAGATAGACTTTTTCAAAGTCTAAATTCCCTGTTCTGATGGTGCCTCTGCCAAGTATCTTTCCTCCCTTTGGATCATTGCCAAATGCCACATATCCTTCATCAAAAGCTTCAAAATCCTCTAGGTTGCTCCCATCCCAAGTCATATGCCCAGAGCAACCACTATCAAAAACTCCTTTGTCTTTTAGCTCATCTTGTAGATTGCCCTGCACATGAAATTAAACAAGTTAGTTCTTTTTATGGACCCAAGCCAATCGACAGTTGGGTCTGCCTTCTGTGCATCAAAATATTCAAATTTCTTTAGGTCCATTGATACGCAGTTGACATGATATAAAACCTTGGTCTCAGGCTTCCATTGCCAACTTGGAGGCCTTATGACATAAAAATGATTTCCAACCACGTGTCGTTATCACCTTTGGAATTTTTAAAACTTATTTTGTTTCAGTGGTGATATTTTGCTTATCAGTGGTTTGACTCTGCTTAGCCGTGTTTACATTTTGCTTAGCAGTGGTTGGAACCTATTTAGGTGCAGCAGTGACAATTGATTTTGTATTCCCATTCCTCATCAACACTGCCCTAGGAATCATGTTACTGTTAGAATGAGGGTTTGTTTTCTTTGAAAAGTTTTGATGATTTACCCTCCTCCAATGATTCCAACTTGTGGACTGTTATTATAACAATTTCTTTGTAAGTGCTCAAAACTACCACAGTTATAACAAGCTTTCTTGACACATTGAAACTCATCACCTAATCTGTTAGAAATTAGGCCATTATAATTTCTCTGATTGCCCCTAGGTATATATTTTCTCATCTGTTCCCTAGGTATTTCCTTGTACTCTACCACTTTCTTAGTAATTTGAGCTCCAAATCTAGGTACAAGGTTGGCTTGTTTAGAATCAACTTTCTTAACATGTTCTATCTTTTCATATTGAGTTGATTCAGATCTATCTTCCTCAGAATCTGATTCCCAATCTTCAATTGTGGGAGCATCAGATGACTTATCAGAACTTATCTTAGGTGTTTCATTCTTGTTAGTCTCACCTACTGGTTTATTGAAGCTAAATTCACTGCTAAATGAGAGCTCTTTTGCAGGTGGTGCTTGTTGCATAAGAGTGGGTGGTGGCATATTATTGTATCCTATCCCAGAACCCTTTTTCATTAAATGACTCTCTATAGATTTATGAACCATATCAGAAGCAAATTGTGTTTTAGCTACCCTCACAACATGTTTTTCTTTTTCTTCTAGGGCCTTTTGGTTTACACTCTCCGCCTCTGCTAGTTTATCTTTAAGCATTTTAATCTCTCTATCTTTAAGATCAATTTCACCACCTAGTATATTGATTTTATCTACATACTCAAACTCACATTTAATACAGTACATTAGCTTCTCTTCCACACTTTCTAGACCAACTTTATAACCTAGGTTGTCCATAGACAGTCTTTCTACTTCTTTTCTTAAACTCTCAGTGATAGCTTT
This sequence comes from Chrysanthemum makinoi, assembly GCA_910596185.1. Lineage (NCBI taxonomy): Eukaryota > Viridiplantae > Streptophyta > Magnoliopsida > Asterales > Asteraceae > Chrysanthemum > Chrysanthemum makinoi. The sequence continues at coordinate 312,632,743 of OU343223.1, read as the reverse complement.
TTGAGATTCTAAGTTATCATGACATGACTGAAAAGAACAAGTAGAATCATTTGATACCTCAGAATCTGAACCAGAAGATGAAGCATAGGCCATTAGAGCAAAGTTATGCTCTTTTGAAGCTTCACTAGCAAGAAAAGCTGCATTGGGACCTTCTTCAATCTGATCACTCCAATCATAATCACCAATCCCATCTTGAGCAACCAAAGCTGAAGAAGCAGCAGGCTCTTCTGTGGTCTTCTTAATGCCTTCTATTCTCTTAGGAGCTCGACATTCTCTAGCAAAGTGACCTTTCTTCTTGCAGTTAAAGCATTCCATCTTGCTTTTGTCGAATCCAGCTCTCCTTTGACCATCATACTTAACCTGTCTTCGAGTCCTTCTTAGAAACTTCCTTGCTTGAAGAGTCAACATTGCCATTTGCCATTGAAGATTTATCTCCTCAAGATCATCAGGATCAATTTGATCTAGATCTTGATTTAAAACAGTAACACTGGTAGTTAAATCAGCCAGAAAAGCACAAATTGCACCATCACTGACATTATCACTAATAGTGGTATTGTTTGCAGTAGCCGTGGTTATTCCATAGGCAGCAGTGGTTACATCTTGTGAACTCTTGTGATTAGTGAAAGCAAAAGCAATGTTTTGATTAGCATAAGATGCACCAGCAACGTTATTCTCAGACTCATAAACCTTCAAGTTGTTGTAGAGATTGTCCAGAGTCATCTTATCAAAGTTGTCCTTATTTCTCCACACAATTGTATGAACTGCCCATTCAGGAGATAAACTTCTAATGAACTTTAAATTAATATCCTCTTGAATGACATTGTAGTCCACCGACTTCAATTCGCTGATAAGTTTTTGAAGCCTATTATAAGTGCCATCAAGTTTCTCTCCACTAAAAGCAGTGAAGTTTTCAAGCTGATGCCTGAGCATATTCTTCCTTGATTTCTTAGTAGCTTCATTACCAGCAAACCTTGTCTCAAGAGCATCCAGTAACTCTTTCGCAGACTCATATCTTTCAAAGTCCAAAGCATACTCATTAGGTATTCCCATAGAGACAATACTGTTAGCTTTGATCTCCAGTTTCCTTTTAGCCTTGTCGATTTCACTAACAATAGCTATCTCTTTACCATCATCACCCTTCTTAGGAAGAGTATCACCTTTTTCAACGACATCCCAGATAGCATAATCAATCATACGAATGTATTGCCTCATTCGCATTCTCCAGATTTGGTACTCACCATGTTTGAGCAAAGGTACCTTTGATGCAATCACCATGTGAGTTTCATCAGACATCTTAGCTTTCTTTGAATAGAACTTAACAGAACTTCTTCTTGGTTATAGTTTCTAGATCACAAGCTCTGATACCACTTGTTGATCCCAGTTGAGCAAACGATCTAATATAGAAACTGACTTTAAACAAAAGTTTATTAATAATACGACTTGTTTATTAAATTCCGCGTACTGTGATGAATTTACTTAGCAACTGATTCGACAAAGAATTAGGTGGTACGGTACTAGTGGATCACGTGGGTATGATGTTATTTTTTTTAATTTATTTGGTGATTTTCATGGATTTTGGATTACATTGTTCTCACGTGGGGCCATATTGTATTGCTGGTCTCGTCAAAATACTGATCTTTTTATTTAACATGGGAGCTACGATGTACACTACTTGCACATGGACCATATACACCTCCGAGATCACGTGGGCTTAATGGGATTCATTGGTTATTTTTTGGACGGTACATTTATTGATGGCAACAATATATTTAGATTGATTGTTTCATATATTTTAGTATCACATGGGATAAAATTAAGTGTTATGCGGTATACGATTATTATGGTGGAACTCATATTTGATTGGCGAAGATTGTATTAATTGATCACGTGGAGAATGATTTGTTTGGTCACATCAAGCGTCGATACTGGTCAAGCCTACATATCATGTATGGTGGCTTTTTCTGATGTATTGATATACGAGGGACCCACGAGTTGGTTTGATAACTCGTTTACTACTGATCCAATTTATATTCAAAGTATATGTGGGGCTCGATTTGATGGTCACAAGGGGAGTTAACTGATGTGCATATTATTATTGTTTGATCAAAGTATTGCCCGTATTTTTTTAAAAAGTACTGTTGATTTCTTAAAGGTACTGCTCATTATTTTTCAACGTACTGCTGTTAAAGTACTGCTGCTGCTGCACGTTTTGGTTAAAGTACTGTTCGACCCCGAAAGTACTGCTTGGACGCAAAGTACTGCTTTTTGATTTGCGACAGTTTAGCAACAGTTCAGCAACAGAATTTGTGTCGCTAACTGATTTGGGAGGAAGGAGTAATCATGATAGTGACAGATTAGCGACAGTTTAGTGACAAAAAAAAATGTTGCTAATAGGACTGATTTGGAATTAAGAGGAAGTCGAGCATATTGTTATATTTTTTGGATATCACACACACAGGAGATTGGTCACACACACAAGGAGTTTGGTTAAGTGTTCTTAAAAGGATTTAAAAAAGGCTCGTTTTGGAGATTTATTGAAGAATTGATTACGAAGAGGATTATTTATCACTTATTTGAAGGTGAAGTAGAATTACTTGGTTTGTGTTCTTATCATATAGCTTGATGAATCTAGCAATGTGTGATTTTTATTATGATGCTCTATGCACACATTGGCTATCACTTGAAGGAGTTACATTGTAGTGCTCAGAGTCTCATACTAGTTGAGGATTCTTGTCAAGGGATTGCGGTCTACTTATATTTGGTGGTTCGTATAAGTATGGAGTTCCGTGGATAGTACAAGATTTAAGACACAAGTTTGGGAAATTTTACTTCTTCATCAAATTCGTTATACTCGGTTTTCTTCACAAGTGATCATTACAAGGAGCTTACCGATTTGAAGAATCAAGAAGATGGTTAACATATAGGTTTTAGGGGAAGCTTATTGTTAAATGTTTAATCATCTACATGCATCACTCAAGGGGAAGTGTTTGATTTTTACTACTGTTGATCATTATTACTACTGCTAGTTGGAGTTTTCTAGTGTTTTGGATCCATTTTTCTTATGATGCGTAATGGTGGGCGATTTGAAGCATTGGAAGTCTTAGATTGAAAGTATGATATTGGTTCGTGGTGGTCAAGATCATTATTTGCATGCGTTCCCTATTTGGATAATAACAAAAAGGGGAAGAGATGTTTGAGTGGCATTGCATGGATTAAGGGGAAGACAAGAATGTTTCATTCATGGTGAGATTTAATTATCTCAACTTCTGCTACTTCGTCTAGGGAAGTTCGTACAAGAATCGTGTTTGTTTTGTCATCATCAAACAGGGGAAGATTGTTGGATCTATTATAGATTTGATGATACAAAACAAGAAGAATGAAACATGAAGGACTTAAAGTGACAAGAAAGGAAACTACAAAAGATGGAGGATTTGGAAGATTCTAGAAGATATGCTTAAAAGAATATTTAGTTTCCTAATTGTATTATGATTTCTCTTGTAAACCCTAGATGTCTCTAGTATATAAAGAGACATAGGGTCATTAGTTTTATAGTACGTACAAGATGTAAACCTAAAAGGTGTATGTATGTGGGAACCTAGGCGTAGGGATTTGGGAAAACGCCTAGGGTTTGGTTTAGTTAGTGTTAGATCAAGTCTTTGATCTTTATTATAGTTAGTTAGTTAGTTTATGATAATGAAAAACCTTGTTCACAATAATGTTGATTCTATGTTTGAATATTCCGCCTTCATTATTATGTGTTCCTAGATATAATATTAGACCTCGTCTAAGAGCTTACAACGATCTTCACAAGTGGTATCAGAGCTTGTGTGGAAACTCTGACTAGGAAGAAACTCTACTTCAACAATATTCAATGTCGTTGAAGCTATTCCACCACCCTCAATCCACCTCACCAGAATTCCAATAATCAGAAGGAGAATATGATCTACGGTGCATGAAGATGAGCATTACATTGCCATTACAGATCATGCACTATGGAATGTAATTGTGAATGGGAATGAAGTTGTAGAGACCATTGATATTCTGGACAACCCAAGGCACCTAAACCGGTATGCAACAACCTTAAGGAATCAAGAGAAGGCACTCAACATTCTCTTATCTGCTATTCTAGATGGTCATCTTCTCAAATTTCATGAGGCTAAAGATGCTAAGCGACTTTGGGCTCTCTGAACCAGATTTGGAGAATGAAGCCAAAAGATCTTGACAGAAATTTGCTAAAGCAACATTTGAAACTTTCACAGTTGGTGAAAGAGAGAGTCTTGATCTTTGCATATGATAGGTTTCAGAATCTTCCCAACATGTTGGAGCTATACAAGGCAGAAGTATCAGTTGAAGATGCTAATTTGAAGTTTCTAAGAAGCTTGCCATCTTCATGGCATGTGATTGCTACAATGATCAGAGGACAACAAGGGTTTGGATGTCATGGACTTTGATGATCTCTATCATCAACTTAAGGTGTATGAGCATGAGATGAGTGGTCAAAAAAATTCTAAGTCTCACAAGTGTTGCTTTTCTATCATCTGAAAAGAAGGCCGAGTACTTCCATTAAAAAGTCTTTCTCCTCCAAGTACTTTGTTTCAGTCACTGCTGTCTATACACCCCCTCATATGTTCAATAGGCCCCACCAACTACCACTATGGCCTCAGATGAAGTTATGTGCTCCTTCTTTGCACAACAAGCTAGTTTACCCGTCACTTATGAAGAAGATCTAGCACAGATTGAAGAAGATGCACTTGAAGAAATTGATATCGGGTGGCAAGTTGCTATGATCACTGCGGATCAAAAGTACATGAAACCGAGGCAAAAGCATTGATTTCAAACCAAAACAGGGCATAACTTTTGACAAATCTAAAATTGAGGGCTTCAATTGTCAAAGAGGTCACTTTGCAAGGGAGTGCAGGTTTGCTAAGTATCAAGCCAACAGGACATCTGAAAAGCCAAAACTTGAGCTTAAGGAAATTCCAATTATTGAAACAAAGGCTTTGGTTGCTCAAGAAAGTTATCAGGAAGTTGGTAGTGAAGAGTTTGATGATGAACCCGGTAACTTATTGCATGGTAGCAGTGGAAGAAGAAATTGTTGATTCAGTAGAAGCAATGGTTGGAGCCTTGTTTTCTTGAGAACTGAACATCTTGTTTTGGAATTTGATGATGGCTTTGGAGAATTTGGTGGAGTAAGGAAAGTGAAAGATGATCTGTTCAACTTGCATTCGTGGCTACTTCACCAAATCAATCTCTATCTCGAGGTATGCTCAATTGCTATGATTTTATCATAAATTACTTAGATTATGTGATTGAGAGATAATTGTGTTAAGGCTAGGTCTAAGGTAGCAGGTTATCAAATAACCTTAGAATCTATGGAAGCCAAAATCTTAGCACATGAAACTAATGAAGTAGCTTGGGCTGAAAACTATGCACAACAGGAATACCAGTTAAAGCTTAGTGAATGGAAATTAAACGTAAAATTCTGAAATTGAGAAATTAACTAAGGAAAGAGATGATTTTTTAGCTAAGTTTTTGCTTGGGGTGAAGGCTGATCTGTCACATGTTTTATGTTCAAAAAATAAAGAGCCTACCTTAAAACTGGATTAGGTTTTGGAATGGATTTTAGTAAGATAGAAGAAAACCAATCTAGTAATCGGGATGCCGGTGAGTATGAGGATATAACCACTAGTGATGAAGAACTCATTAATTATGTAGATACATCTAGTAATGATGGTTCAATAAGTGACTCACCTCTTGAATATAAGAAAGCTAATGATTATCATCTTTGTTCCCACATCCCACTAGCATTCATCAACCCCTTAGGGCTGATGTTTCTCGTTTTGGAGTAGACAGTCTAGAGTTTAGGAAAAAGCTAGTTGCTCAATCTAGGTCTGAAAAACCCAAAGAACTTGTTGAAAATGATGTTCAAAATCAAGCGGTGCCTTTAAATCAAATCTTGCTCCACAAGCGTACCTTCTTCAAAACCTTTTCAAATAATACTGCTAAACCTTTTGGGATAATTTTGGTCAAAACAGGTTTAATCACTCACCAAGAAGGCAAAATAATTTTGGGCATAGACAGAGAAAATGTCACTTTGACAAGTATGGGTCGAAGCTGTGTTTTGTGTGTTTAGTCCTACTCATCTAATTAAAGGCTGTGAACAACACTTCGAATACCTTAGAAACTTTCCAAAACGGGGTACGCCAACCGAAACCTAGAGAGCACAAACCGGTTTAGAATAATTCAAATAGGGTCAATCACGAGAATTTCTCACGGATCATAGATACCCTTTGCGAAAACCTTTTTCAAACCTTTAGTATCTCACGGTACTTTCCAAAGTATCTTTGTTAACCTCGGCCCGTACTTTCTCAAAGTGCTTCCGGACAAAACAAGGTGCTTGATCACAATACTTGGTATAGAAATTCAAGGAGATCTCACTATCAACCTAGAAGGTATTACAATTCACATAGGAGATTTAGATCAGGAGACCAAGTGTTAAAACAGAATGGGTTAAGAGTAAAGTACTATAGAGGGACGGGCATTACTTTCAACCAAAAGTGATCAGATGTTTTGTGATGACAGAAAAAGAGATTTGTGTTGAAAAATCAGAAAGTTTTGAAAATCCACATGCTAAAGATCAAAAGATAATTTTGGATCATCATTTGAAAGATAGTGGTAATTACATACTCAAAGAATTGGAGTTTGTAACTCCACAAGGGGAACACAAGTCAGTATGGCTTGGGTTCCTAAAAGTTTCTAACTCTTTTCTATTTATGTGCAGAGCAGCGAGAGGAGCTTAAAGATCATCTTATTGTGGATAGTGGTTGCTCTGGAAGTATGACAGAGACAAAGAGATCCTGTCTGATTTTAGGAAGATTAGTGGAGGAAGAGTTGCATTTGGAATGATCCCAATGGAGGAAAGATTACTGGAAAAGGGACTATCAAAGCAGGGCCTATAGATTTTGAGAATGTTAGATATGTAAAGGAGTTAAAGTTCAATCTATTGTCAGTATCACAAATCTGTGATAAAAAGCATCCTGTGTTATTCACTGACACAGAATGTCTTATCCTTTCCTCTGACTTTAAGCCTGTTGATAATGAATTAGTAGTTCTTAGAGTACCAAGGACAAATGATGTGTATAGTTTAGACATGAAGAGTCTACACTCCTATGGAAGAGCCACATGTTTGGTGGCTAGAGCAACATCTGAAGAGGCACATCAATGGCATAGACGATTGGGCTATGTTAACTTCAAGAATATCAATAAACTGGTCAAAGGCAATCTAGTTAGAGGATTACCTTCAAAGACTTACAAGAATGATCAATCATGCTTGGCATGCAAGAAGGGTAAACAACACAAAGCTTCTTGCAAGAAGCTTGAGGAGAGGATTATTAGAGAACCTTTGAGCTACAGTACATATGGATTTGTTTGGACTGCTGTTTCTGTGGCAGAGTCTAAACAAGAAAAATGTACTGCTTAGTTGTAACAGAGATGGTGCGAGTAGAATTCAGTTGGGTATTTTCTTGGGTTTTAAAGATGATACTTTTGATGCTATCCAGACACTGATTATTGCTCTTGAATACCAATTGAGACTCAAAGGTTAAAGTATTAGATGTGACAATGGACTGAGTTCAAGAACAAACTTATGGAATTTTGTGCAACAAAGGCATAAAAGGAGTTTAGTATTGCCAAGAACACCACAAATGTAATGGTGTTGCGAAAGAAAAAATAGGACTTTAGTTGAAGCAGCAAACAATGTTAGCAGATTCTCACCTACCTATTCAGTTCTGGGAAGAAACTGTAAAGTACTGCTTGTTGTCTTGCCAACAGAGTCTCAGTTACTAAACCACAGATGAAGACACCTTATGAATTGCTGATGGGCAATAAACCCAACATTCGTTTTATGAAACCTTTTGGATGCCCTCTTACTATTTTGAACACTATTGATAATCGGGAAGTTTGATGGCAAGTCAGAAGAAGGATACTTATTGGGTTATTGCACTAACAGTAAGGGCTTTAGAGTATACAACAAGGTTACTAAGAAGGTACAAGATTGTCTTCATGTTGAGTTTTTAGAAGATCAAGACAATGAGGTTTTAACTCCATCTATGAACTATGTACTTGTTAGAGAAGAAAATAAACCAGTGCACAGTGGAGAAGATTTACAATATGTTATTCATGGAGTTCATATTAGACCTGATGCTGTTCCTGATGAAGATCCTGTTAGTCCAAAACAAAGTACTGAAGTTCCAAAACAAAGTACTGTTGTTCTAGAATCTTCTTTATCTGCTGAGGATCAATCTATTCAAGAGGAACTTAATCAGATGCTTCTTTAAGATGTTTTAGCACATTCTTACACTGATGAACAAAGGAGAGCTTATGAAGAAGCAAAGAAGAAAAACAAGACTGCAGAGTACTCTCACAGTACTTTGGCCAGTACTTTCAAACAAAGTACTGCTGCACCAGTTGACAGTACTTTAGAGGATCTGGATGATCATACCATGCCTGGATTAGAAGATACTGATGATGAATTTGAAGATGAAGGTATTTTCCCAAATTCCAATGAAGGTGCTGATGTTACTAATTTAGAGGATAATTATGAAGTTCCAGAGTCTCCAAACTTAAGAATTCATAAGGATCATCCTTCTGCTCAAATCATTGGTCCTTCTACTTCTGGAGTGCTGACTAGACACAGAGCTAAGACTTTCTCTACACCTCACAATGCTTTACTTAGCTTTGTGTATAAACAAAACAGGCTGAATCATAAGGACCATCAAACCTGTCTATTTACTTGTTTTATCTCTCAAGAAGAACCCAAGAATATTGCTCAAGCTTTGACTAAAGAAAGCTGGGTTGAAGTTATGCAGGAAGAACTTCTTCAATTTAAACTTCAAGAGGTTTGGGTTTTATGTGATCTTCCTGATGGGAAGAGAGTTATTGGAACCAGATGAGTTTTTAGGGTCAAAAGAGATGAAAGAGGAAATGTTATAAAGAATAAGGCAAGGTTAGTAGCACAAGGATATAGACAAGAAGGAGTAGATTATGATGAAGTGTTTGCTCCTGTAGCAAGAATAGAAGCTATTAGAATATTTCTTGCTTTTGCTTCTTATATGGGCTTTCAAGTTTACCAGATGGATGTCAAAAGTGCCTTTTTATATGGCAAGATTACAGAGGAAGTTTATGTCAAACAACCTCCTGGTTTTGAAGATCCTAAACATCCAAACAAAGTCTACAAGGTGGTTAAGGCTCTTTATGGCCTTCATCAGGCTCCTAGAGCTTGGTATGAGAGACTCTCCACATTCTTATTGCAACATGGATATAGAAGGGGAGCTATAGACAAGACTTTGTTTATCAAGAGAGACAAGAAATATATCATGTTAGTTCAAGTTTATGTTGATGATATCATTTTTGGGGCTACCAAACAGTCCATGGTTAAGGAGTTTGAGCAGCTGATGCAGAAAGAATTTCAAATGAGTTCAATGGGAGAGTTGACTTTCTTTTTAGGACTTCAGGTTAAGCAGTCAAAGGAAGGTATTTTTATCAGTCAAGACAAGTATGTTACAGACATACTTAAGAAATTCAATTTTGATGATATGAAGGTTGTTACTACACCCATTAAATCTTTCAATTCATTGGGCAAAGATGAAGATGGACACCCTGTTGAAGTCAAGCTTTATAGATCAATGATTGGCACTCTTATGTATCTCACGCATCAAGGCCGATATTATGTTTGCAGTTTGTCTATGTGCTAGATATCAAGTCTCACCAAAGATCTCTCACATGAATGCAGTAAAGAGAATCTTCTGTTATTTGAAGCAACAACCAAAGTTGGGGTTGTGGTATCCTAAAGAGTCACCTTTTCACTTAGAAGCATTTTTAGATAGTGATTATGCAGGTGATAACTATGATAGAAGATCAACCACTGGAGGATGCCAATATCTTGGAAGAAGATTAGTCTCCTGGCAATGCAAGAAACAAACAATTGCAGCAACATCCTCTACTGAAGCTGAATATGTAGCTGCTGTAAGTTGTTGTGGACAAGTTTTGTAGATGCAAAATCAGCTATTGGACTATGGATTCAACTTCAAGAATACTCCTATTAACATTGATAATGAGAGTACTATTTGTATTGTGAAGAATCCAGTTTATCATTCCAAGACCAAGCACATCCAGATTAGGCATCACTTTATCCGAGATTGCTATGAGCACAGGCTTATTAATGTGGTTAAGGTTCATACAGATGATAATGTAGCTGACTTACTCACCAAAGGTTTTGATGTTTCTAGATTCACTCACTTGGTGGTGAGCATTGGCATGATTAACTACTGAGCTACATTTAAGGGGAGGACTATTTAGTATTTGTATAGTCCTGTGTTATGCTTGAGGGGAGGATAGTTATGTATACTTAGTTAATACTGAAGAAATTAGAAAAGTACTGTTTTTCGTTAAAGTACTGCTTGGAAAGTACTGCTTACGTGGAAGTACTGTTTGTCTTATTAAAGTACTGTTCCAACGGTTATCTTGAGAGGTAATTTAATGCTAACGGTAACAATGTTATTTTAGGCTGTGATTTTTCAAATCTCACCTATAAATACCTACTTTCCGATTTTCCCTCTCATATTGATACATTAGAATCTTTTCCATCTTTCTCTCATCATATTCATATTCTTCGAGTCAAATTCTTTTGTGCTTACATAATCAACAATGGCGAATCGTCCTACTGTTTCTAAGCATAATATTGTCGCTAATTTGGATAAGAGTGACGCGAATATACTCTTTCACAATATAATTGATTATCTTACTGGTTCGCCTATCAGTTATGCTCTTTTAGTGGAGCCGGATATTATTGAGCCCTGGATTCAAGAATTTTGGGCTAATGCTAGAGATAACATGGAGAATGAAGAATATTATATTAGATCATCAGTTGCTGGAAAAACCATTAAGATTACTGAAGACTCCATTCGAGAAGATTTATTATTCAATGATGCAGATGGGGCTTTAAGGTTTGATAAGCAGTTGATATGGGATACTTTTCGACATATTGGCTATGAAGGATCTTTGAATGAACAAACGTTTAGAAAACAATTATTTTGTCCGAATTGGAAGTTTTTGGTTCATGTGTTGCTTCATTGCATAAGTGCTAAGAGTACCTCTTGGGAGCAGTTTGGGTCAAATATAGCATCTGCTATGGTTGGGTTAGCTACAGATAGAGTTTTTAACTTCTCAAGGCTAATCCTGGATGGAATGCTCTCACATATTTCGCATGGATCTACTTGGCTGATGTACCCAAGGTTTATACATGTTTTCTTAAACAAGCAACTTTCTGATGTGCCAAAACCTACCGCTTTATTGCCTGTTATTGTTCAACAATCCAAGATTTTTACTTTTATGGCAAAAGGAGTGTTTTATTCAAGGGTCAAGATACTCCTTTAACAACTTCCATAATGGATGTTGTTCAGCCGTTAGAGCCGATACAGAAGCGATGATATCTGAGGTACGTGCATCTGCAAGTACCTTGCTTTGTAAGTAATCTTGCTTCTCCACAGGCTACATCAAATGAAGGTACTGCATCTCTACAAGGTACTGCTTCTCCTAGTACTGAACTTCAAGAAGATGTTGCAGTTTCACCTTCTCCATCTCCACAAGGGTCTGTTCCTGTTTCTCAACCACAGGCTCATTCACCTATTCAAGGAGAAGATTCACATACCATACCTCCTGATGAAATCACATTAGATAATTATGTTTTGACAAGGGAGTTGGTCAAGTTGAAAAAGACTACAGAGGTTCAAGCTAAACAGATAAAGAAATTAAAACTGAAGTTTCGAAGGTTAAAGACTTTTGTGTGGCCATTAGTTCAACAATTTCGAATCTGGGTTAAATCCAAGAAAAAGGCGCAAAAGCAGTCTAGGAAAAACAAACGCCACCAGGTTCATCAACAATCTTCTGTCAACTTGGGGAGGAATTTAGAAAAAGATAATTTGAAAGAAGATGTTGAGAAGAAGAAACAAGCTGAAAGTACTGATGAACAAGCTGAACAATTACAAGGTAATCGAACAAGTTCAAGGTATCTAACAAGTACAAGGTAATTGAACAACAAAGTACTGAACAAAGAAAGTACTTCTAGACAAGAAGTTATAACTCCAAGAGCTTTGAATTTTGAAGAAGAAGCTGGTCCTTCTACAACTGTTATACAAGAAGAGGAGGAAGCTATTCTCAAACCAATTCATTCTGCAAGTGATGATGAGTTCATTGCTACAATTTTTCAAGAATTATCACAATCTAGAGGTGGTGTTACTATTAGAGAAGTGCAAGAAGAAGAACAACAAAGAACTTCTCAACCTGCAATTGATCCTAAGGATAAAGGGAAAAGTGTTTTAGTAGAAGTAAAGAAGAAGAAACTTTCTTTGGCAGAAATTAGAGAAATTGAAGTTGCTAGGAATGAAGCTGCTGCTAGAAAACTTCAAGAAGAGTTAAATGCTAAAGATAAAGCAGTTCAAGAAGCTGAAGAAGCTCAAAATAGAGAAGTGGCTTAAAAGTTGCAAGAGCAATTAGATGTTGAAACTGATGAACCATTACAATCACCTACTCCTGTTAGATATATGCCTCGATAACCTAATTTAGCTAAGGACAAGAATGCTATGATGGCATATTTAAAAGGTCGAGGGTATAAAGGATTGCAGAAGTTGAACTATGTTGACATGAAAAGACTCTATGATGCTGAGACAGAAGCTTATAAGAAAAGTGTTGCAGATATCAAGGATTTTAGAGAAGAAGCTTTTTGGACTAAAGCTGAAAGGAAGAAGAGCTTAAAAAGAAAAAGAAAAACTGAAGTTACAGATAAACAGTTTTCAAAGAAAGAAAGAGTTGAATTGAGATCTGAGTCTAAAGATGCATTAAGAAATTATCTCGAGTGGTAGATTTTGATTATTCAAAAGAAGATACAGACATGAAGATGAACAGATCTCAGATTAGTGCTTTTGATATTGTCAAATCCAAAGAAGGAGATTATATGATTTTTCATAAGGAAGATGAAAGCTTCAAAGTTTTCAATAAGTTATGGGATTTATTACATATTATAGATAGAGTGGATTTATTCTATCTATATAATGTGGTAAAAGCTTATTTTGGAAATATTCCATCAGAAGGAATTGGTCTGGTTTTGCTTGGAGATCTTATAACTATGTGGGAATCAAAAGAGGAAAGCACTGATGATATATGGAAAAATCAAGAAAACTGGGAAATTGTTTGCTGGAGATTCTTTGAAGAATCTGGAGTTCATGTTTTGGAGCTAGAGAATGGTAAAATGATACACATGTTTGTAAACAGAAGATATCCTCTCACAGTTGAGCTCATGAGAAGAATGTTAGAACATGGATTGGAAGTAGAAGAGGATAATGAAACTGCTTGCATGGTTATCAATTTATTTATCAACTGGACTACCATTGCTGAAGAAGATGAGTAAACTGGTATGAATTTTATTGAATAATTTATTTTGATAAATCAGTACTTTATTCAAAGTACTGCTGATCAAACAGTACTTTCATCAAAGTACTGCTTGCAGCTTTTTAAAACCAGTTAAGTAATTTTTCAATGAAACCTTTTGCTAAGTAACAAATTTTTGAAACAAAGGTTAAATAAATGGATTTTGAGATGGCAACATCAAATAGGTAATCAATCCACCATGGTTACAAAAGGATTGGCTAATCCATGAGCAAACGGCTCTGGTAAAGATATATCAAATCCGTTTTTAGTTGACAACTTGCTAATAAGTTGTATGGTAATCAACTCACCATATCAGTTAAATGTGAAGAGTTGGCTAGCCCACAAGAAAATGGCTTGTGGTAAAGGCAGTGGAAAAACCATTATTGGTAATTAGTTCACCATTAGATAAAAGAACTAACTAGTCCAGAAGGGTACAGCTTTTGGTAAAGACTAAACAAATCTATTGATAGTGATGATTTGCTAAAAATCATATGGTTATCAATGTACCATGGTCTTACACACCAAAACATTTGGCTACTCCAAAGATAATGGCTTTGGTAAAGAGATCTAAATCCATTAAATTTTCAATGATTCACCTCTCACAGGAGTTAACACACCTGGAAGTGATGAGAATAGTATGCAACTTAAACTGAATTAATGTACAAATTGTCATATGTTGTTGTGTTGTTGAAAAGATGGAGCTTCTTGAATGTCACTGAGAAAGAACAATTCTAAGAGATACTTTGACAAGCATAGACACTACAGAGTTATATTGAAAAGACTAAGAAACAATCTGATCTTAAAGATGAAGTCAGTAAAGATACATTTACAAAGGAACTTGAAGTCAAGCAAGTAGAATTCAAGTTAGGGAGGATTGTTGGGATATGAAAGTGCTGAAGACACGAAAGTAATGAAGATATGAAAGTACCGTAAGTCGCAAAGTAATCTTGGGGAAAGTCAAAGAGTCAAAGTACTTGCTAAAGACAAAGTCAAAGTCTGCACCTAAAAGTCAAGATGTACCGCAAGAACAAAAGAACTGTTATTCGTTTATGGAAAGTATTGTATTCTATGTTTAGATTACTTGTCGTACAAGGATATCAATTGTAAACCGACTAGGATATCCTTGAGCCTATAAAAGGACTCCTAGATTGGCATTAGATGTACGAGTCTATGAGTTTTAGAGTTTACGAATTCACAAATTAATTAGTGTTTTAGAGAGAAGTTCGATTATCTTAGAGTTGTATTAGAGTATTTGCATAATAAGCAGATTTAGAGTTTATAATAAAAGGTTATTGTTTTAGTGGAGCCGGATATTATTGAGCCCTGGATTCAAGAATTTTGGGCTAATGCTAGAGATAACATGGAGAATGAAGAATATTATATTAGATCATCAGTTGCTGGAAAAACCATTAAGATTACTGAAGACTCCATTCGAGAAGATTTATTATTCAATGATGCAGATGGGGCTTTAAGGTTTGATAAGCAGTTGATATGGGATACTTTTCGACATATTGGCTATGAAGGATCTTTGAATGAACAAACATTTAGAAAACAATTATTTTGTCCGAATTGGAAGTTTTTGGTTCATGTGTTGCTTCATTGCATAAGTGCTAAGAGTACCTCTTGGGAGCAGTTTGGGTCAAATATAGCATCCGCTTTATGGTTGGGTTAGCTACAGATAGAGTTTTTAACTTCTCAAGGCTAATATTGGATGGAATGCTCTCACATATTTCGCATGGATCTACTTGGCTGATGTACCCAAGGTTTATACAGGTTTTCTTAAACAAGCAACTTTTTGATGTGCCAAAACCTACCGCTTTATTGCCTGTTATTGTTCAACAATCCAAGATTTTTACTTTTATGGCAAAAGGAGTGTTTTATTCAAGGGTCAAGATACTCCTTTAACAACTTCCATGATGGATGTTTTTCAGGCTGTTAGAGCGTCTTGAAGCTGATGATATCTGTAGGTACTGCATCGCAAGTACTACTTTTGCAAGTACTTGCTTCTCCACAGGCTACATTAAATGAAGGTATCGCATCTCTACAAGGTCGCTTCTCCTAGTACTCTGAACTTCAAGAAGATGTTGCAGTTTCACCTTCTCCATCTCCACAAGGGTCTGTTCATGTTTCTCAACCACAGGCTCATTCACCTATTCAAGGAGAAGATTCACATACCATACCTCCTGATGAAATCAAATTAGATAATTATGTATTGACAAGGGAGTTGGTCAAGTTGAAAAAGACTACAGAGGTTCAAGCTAAACAGATAAAGAAATTAAAACTGAAGTTTCGAAGGTTAAAGACTTTTGTGTGGCCATTAGTTCAACAATTTCGAATCTGGGTTAAATCCAAGAAAAGGCAAAAGCAGTCTAGGAAAAACAAACGCCACCAGGTTCATCAACAATCTTCTATCAACTTGGGGAGGAATTTAGAAAAAGATAATTTGAAAGAAGATGTTGAGAAGAAGAAACAAGTTGAAAGTACTGATGAACAAGCTGAACAATTACAAGGTACTGAACAAGTTCAAGGTACTGAACAAGTACAAGGTACTGAACAACAAAGTATTGTTTTTCAACAGCAAAGTACTTCTAGACAAGAAGTGATAACTCCAAGAGCTTTGAATTTTGAAGAAGAAGCTGGTCCTTCTACAACTGTTATACAAGAAGAGGAGGAAGCTATTCTCAAACCAATTCATTCTGCAAGTGATGATGAGTTCATTGCTACAATTTTTCAAGAATTATCACAACCTAGAGGTGGTGTTACTATTAGAGAAGTGCAAGAAGATGAACAACAAAGAACTTCTCAACCTGTAATTGATCCTAAGGATAAAGGGAAAGGTGTTTTAGTAGAAGTAAAGAAGAAGAAACTTTCTTTGGCAGAAATTAGAGAAATTGAAGTTGCTAGAAATGAAGCTGCTGCTAGCAAACTTCAAGAAGAGTTAAATGCTAAAGATAAAGCAGTTCAAGAAGCTGAAAAAGCTCAAAATAGAGAAGTGGCTAAAAAGTTGCAGGAGCAATTAGATGCTGAAACTGATGAACCATTACAATCACCTACTCCTGTTAGATATATGCCTCGAAGACCTAATTTAGCTAAGGACAGGAATGCTATGATGGCATATTTAAAAGGTTGAGGGTATAAAGGATTGCAGAAGTTGAACTATGTTGACATGAAAAGACTCTATGATGCTGAGACAGAAGCTTATAAGAAATGTGTTGCAGATATCAAGGATTTTAGAGAAGAAGCTTTTTGGACTGTTGAAAAGAAGAAGAGCTTAAAAGAAAAAGAAAACTGAAGTTACGATAAACAGTTTTCAAAGAAAGAAAGAGTTCAATTGAGATCTGAGTCTAAAGATGCATTAAGAAATTATCTCGAGTGGTAGATTTTGATTATTCAAAAGAAGATACAGACATGAAGATGAACAGATCTCAGATTAGTGCTTTTGATATTGTCAAATCCAAAGAAGGAGATTATATGATTTTTCATAAGGAAGATGAAAGCTTCAAAGTTTTCAATAGGTTATGGGATTTATTACATATTATAGATAGAGTGGATTTATTCTATCTATATAATGTGGTAAAAGCTTATTTTGGAAATATTCCATCAGAAGGAATTGGTCTGGTTTTGCTTAGAGATCTTATAACTATGTGGGAATCGGAGAGAGGAAAGCACGATGATATATGGAAAAATCAAGAAAACTGGGAAATTGTTTGTGGAAATTCTTTGAAGAATCTGAGTTCATGTTTTGGAGCTAGAGAATGGTAAAATGATACACATGTTTGTAAACAGAAGATATCCTCTCACAGTTGAGCTCATGAGAAGAATGCTAGAACATGGATTGGAAGTAGAAGAGGATAATGAAACCGCTTGCATGGTTATCAATTTATTTATCAACTGGACTACCATTGCTGAAGAAGATGAGTAAACTGGTATGAATTTTATTGAATAATTTATTTTTGATAAATCAGATTACTTTATTCAAAGTACTGGCGATCAAAGATACTTTCATCAAAGTACTGCTTGCAGCCTTTTAAAACCAGTTAAGTAATTTTTCAATGAAACCTTTTGCTAAGTAACAAAATTTTTGAAACAAAGGTTAAATAAATGGATTTTGAGATGGCAACATCAAATAGGTAATCAATCCACCATGGTTACAAAAGGATTGGCTAATCCATGAGCAAACGGCTCTGGCAAAGATATATCAAATCCGTTTTTAGTTGACAACTTGCTAATAAGTTGTATGGTAATCAACTCACCATATCAGTTAATGTGAATAGTTGGCTAGCCCACAAGAAAATGGCTTGTGGTAAAGGCAGTGGAAAAACCATTATTGGTAATTAGTTCACCATTAGATAAAAGAACTAACTAGTCCAGAAGGGTACATCTTTTGTTAAAGACAAATCAAATCTGTTGATAGCTGATGATTTGCTAAAAATCATATGGTTATCAATGTACCATGGTCTTACACACCAAAACATTTGACTACTCCAAAGATAATGGCTTTGGTAAAGAGATCTAAATCCATTAAATTTTCAATGATTCACCTCTCACAGGAGTTAACACACCCGGAAGTGATGAGAATAGTATGCAACTTAAACTGAATTAATGTACAAATTGACATATGTTGTTGTGTTCTTTGAAAAGATGGAGCTTCTTTGAATGCTGAGAAAGAACAATTCTAAGAGATACTTTGACAAGCATAGACACTACAGAGTTATATTGAAAAGACTAAGAAACAATCTGATCTTAAAGATGAAGGCATTAAAGATACATTTACAAAGGAACTTGAAGTCAAGCAAGTAGAATTCAAGTTAGGGGAGGATTGTTGGGATATCAAAGTGCTGAAGACATGAAAGTGCTGAAGATATCAAAGTACTGTAGTTTAGAAAGTACTGGGAAAAGTCAAAGAGTCAAAGTCCTGCTAAAGACAAAGTCAAAGTACTGCACCTAAAAGTCAAGGTACTGCAAGAACAAAAGAACTGTTATTCGTTTATGGAAAGTATTGTATTCTATGTTTAGATTACTTGTCGTACAAGGCTATCAATTGTAAACCGACTAGGATATACTTGAGCCTATAAAAGGACTCCTAGATTGGCATTAGATGTACGAGTCTATGAGTTTTAGAGTTTACGAATTCACTAATTAATTAGTGTTTTAGAGGGAAGTTTGATTATCTTAGAGTTGTATTAGAGTATCTGCATAATAAGCAGATTTAGAGTTTATAATAAAAGGTTATTCTTCTTAGCTTTGTTAAGTAAATTCCGCGTACTTGATAAAGATTGCTCAGTGTTTCTTTGCTAAGTTTATTAATAATACTTAATCTTAAGAAGAAGAACAATAAACATTCAACACCTCAATATTATTAATAATACGAATACTCTAACCAGTATTAGGGTTTTACAACCTTGAAGTGTATCGACCTTAGATAAAAACATACGTCTATCTAATCTAACCTAGGACTGCCTTTTATAGACTAAGGAGTCCTATACATTATACGATACGTAACCTACAAGATAAATATCTTTTCCATATTTATCTAATAGAAAATACTAAACCGAATATACAAGACTAGCAGTGGTTACATATCAATATCCGTGGTTACACAATACTACTAGCCGCGGTTTGTCTTCATCAGCGGTTCCATTATTCTGTTCGTGGTTATATCAACTCTGTCCGTGGTTTCAACACTTAAAGTAATTCTTGATCCAAGGAACCAAAAACCCAACAGCTGTGCTTTAAAAGACGTGTTAGGGCTTGTTGTGAAGAATAGTAACGATTAAATTTTTTTAATGGCATTATGTATGAGTTGCCTATTGAATTTGCAGTTGGAACTCGTTTTAAACTGCTGTTGTTGCGTCTTAATGTTTCTGCTGCTCCTTATTGAATTTGCTGCTAGTTCCAACTTAAGTGATGCTCGACATGGTAACTTACTACTGCTTATTAAAAGCTTCTACAGCTGCGTTCTTTGATCATTCCTACTATGTTACTGCGGTTCCATTTGATGTTAGTACTGCTCGAACATTTAACCTGCCATTTTTACTACTACTCAAGATCGTTTAAAATTAGTACTGCTCAAATTTTTTTGGTACTGCTAGTGTTAGACGGTTTGTACTGCTTGGCATATGGACTTTGTACTTCTTGTGGTGTATTATTTCTAAGGTTTAAAGGTCATAGAAAAGTGTTTGGGCTGTTTATGAAAGGTTCAATAGTTACGATGAAAGTTCATATTATATTGATTACTAATATCTCATGGGACGGTGCATGAGATTAAACATGGTATTTATATACACATGGTTGTTAATATATACTACAGATTTAGAGGATTATTGGACGACACACATTTTTGGTTTTGTGCTTCATGCTTTCCATAGGTTGGTTTGTTGAGTTTTTGACAGAGTAAATGGTAAGTGAAAATGAAGCTAATTGGAAGTGTGAATTAATATTATTTTCTGTATTTGAGGGAAGTCGTACATGGTTTTTGCTATGGAGTTTATCGGATGACACACACAAGATGTTTGGATTTTTGGTTTTATGGTTGGTTATGACCTGACGTTATGAGATGTTGATTATTGCTACTGGTCAGGTTTATTTCAAGTAGACATCATGTTCATGTTAAGGGGTAGATTTCTATTTTCTACATGGTTGCTACTTCTCAACCAAAGAACTATTCTTCATTATTACTACTGCTTGGCTTCGGATTCTATTGTAGTCATTTCTTATTAGTATTCTAGCAGGTACTATGTTCATTCATGGATGGTACTGCATGGTGTTTGTTGCTATGGTGGTTAGTTATTCGAAAAGTTCTTATGGTTATTTACATGCATCATTCGAGGGGAAGGTTTTTACTACTGCTTGTTGGTATTTGTACTATTGGTTCAAAATTTTTTTGCCTTAATTTCATTTTTAGCAAGATTTTTGGTGATCTTCATGGAGGTTATCTTGAGGAATTAGAATGATGGATTAGTCGTATGATATTGATTCGTGGTGGTTGGAATCATAGTTGCTTCTACTTAACTTCTCCTAGTGGATTATGACAAAAAGGGAAAGAAGGCATTACATAGAAGATTTGCAACTTGAAGATCCTTGGTGATTGCATGATTAAGGGAAGTCGTTATCTTTCATATATATTAGCTTCAGGGGAAGTTCTTGATTATGTGGTTTTGTCATTATCAACTAGGGGATGATTGTTGGGTCTAATATTTAAGTTGATAAGACAAAACATGTGAAAGATGAAGGACTAAAGAAGACAAAGAGCTAAATTTCAAAGAAAAAGAATATACAGGAAATCGGTTTACTTTATTAGGAAGATTTCTTTATATTATGTCTTATCTCTTTGTAACCCAATATTCTCTATTATATAAAGAGATACATGGATTTATTATTAATTGGGTCAAAAGATGTAAACACCAGGTAAAGGTGTGTGTATGTGTCTAGGTGTGTTTCTACACCATGTAGACGCCTAGGGTTAGTGTTTTGGTTAGCCCTAAGATCTTTATGATTCCTGTTAGATTAGGTAACCATCCTACATTGATCAAGTAGGATTGGGTCTTTTGGTTTGTATTGTAGTTGTTAGAGATGATGACGAAGAACCTTATACAATAACAATGATGTTTTCTTTAATCCGTTGTGCATCTTATTATCGTTGTTATTGTTATCCCTAGTGCTCTAAACAATATTCACATACAAATTTACGTTCCTTCCCAAAACTTTATGTGAAATCTAACAGAACAAGCAGGAGCTCAGGCTACGAGCCTAGGCACGTGCCTTCCTACTAAACAGTAGGTCAAAATTACTGCTCATGCATGCAGAAATAGTAAAACCTCCACTATAAATACATGCAATAAAAATGGGAAAGGCAGAGGAGCCAAGAAGAAAAGAATCACCAACCAGGACCAAAACCCTTGACATAGTAACCACCTACGAAAAACTCAGAAAACACTTTGAAAGATGCTGAAGATGTTATTTAGAAGCAAAACACGATCGTACATAGCAAAAACACAACTCCTATTCAATAACAAAACGTCATTTATTTATGATCATTTTTTAGAAAACTCATGAATCACTCAAGCCTTTACTCCTATGGCCAAAAAACCAAAAGAAGCCACAAAAGTCAAGCGGATACTTCCGTAACTCAAAGCTGTTCTTTAATGACTAGTAATAACAATTAGTCGCTCTTAAATGAAGACTAATAACCCACCACCACAACCCCTTACAAACTCCCTTCACTCAAACCCCCTTCTATGACATCTCCCAACACCGTTTTGAGCAATATGGCGAATTCCGAGGCAAGAGTCTTATCTACAATTAGACTCACATTAGCCATTCGGAATTTAGATGGTGAAAGTTCTCCCTGGTTAACCTCGATATTAACCAAAGGAAGGAGGAACGATGGCAGTTTAGGGGTACCGAAGGGAGTGATAGAATGTGGAAAGGGATGGGTCCTTAGGGAAGGGAAAAAACGCATGTTAGGGGAAATAAATTGCATAAGGCGGCCCCTAAATAATAAGAAGCTTCCCTTACAACGTAAAGCAACAAAGGATGAAAACGATGCCTTCATTCTTCTTTGGTTGCAGCCTGGCCTACAAGCAAGAGTACGGTCTAGCAACTCAGGAATAATGGGTAGGAAAGACTGGGTCAAAGCCAAGATGATAAGCTTGTAAATGCTGGGATAAAATAAAATGCTATGCGGTTGGAAAAGCTACCCCACTAAGCCTTACCTCTACCGAAAAGGGTAGACTTTTTTGAAAAGTTCTCTGAATGGCTTTGGTCATTTGCTATACTCGCTCTGGAAAACGAAGTCTACTGCTTCAGTTTTGAAAGAAAAGAACAAAGGAGAACATAATAGATGAGGAGAGCATTCTAGCCCTTCAAAAAAATTAAAACTTCCGCAAGCGTATCATTCCACCATGGAAACACTTCAAGGAAAAATTACAACTTGTGCAAGCTTAGCATTCCACCATGGAAAATCTTCAAGGAAAAATTACAACTTCGGCAAATATGATGTCCTTCATCAAAACCCTCAGGGAAAAATGTGTTGGGTTTTATGGATACTACTGCTTTTGGGAGAATCAACTAATTATAGAGTTCTTGAAGAACTGATCTAAGTGTTATCTGCTGGTGATGTTAGTGAAACTGCTGATGGTGTATTCTACCTACTGCTACGTGTTACTGGAAAGATTCAAATGAATACACTAAGTTGTAACTGCTGCTGGACTTGGGGAAACTACTGCTAGAGTAAAGTTTCTACTGCTGAAGACTTAAGTACTTCCAGAGTATACGTATCTACTGCTAGTTATGTCAATCTACTGCTGGAGTCTTAAAGTTTGTTTTGTATTTATGGAATGACGCGTGCCTACTTTGTAGTATTAGATAAGTATAGAAAAGATACGATTTGATATAAATTGTATAGGAAGTCATTGTAACCTAGTAGGACTCCTTAAAATATAAAAGGAGATACTAGATCATTTGTTTAAATATATGTTTAAGGCGGCTTCAAAGTTGTAAACCCTAGTGATATCAAGATCACTCGTATTATTATTCTAATAATCTTGAAGCTTTTGATTGTTATTCGTTTCTTGTTTTTCTTATTCTACAAGTGTTATATTCCGTGTAATACTTATAGGATCAAACAGTTTCTTATACAGAAGCTATCAAAGATCTACATATACAAGGTGAACTGGGATCAACAAGTGGTATCAGAGCTTGTGTGATCAAGAAGCTATTACAACAACAAGTGAATCCCTTGATGAAATCTGCAATAGGTTGCAAAAGCTGGTAAGCCAATTAGAGCTTGTGGGCGTGACCACTGAACAAGAAGACTTGAACCAAAAATTGTTGGCTAGTCTTCCATCTGAATAGGACACACATGCTATTGTGTGGAGGAACAAGCCAAAGTTGGAGAAATCAAGCTTGGATGATCTTCGCAACACCCTGAAGGTCTATAAGGCTGAAATGAAGCAAAAGTCAAGTTTAAGCACAGGTTCAAACAACTTGGCATTTGTTTCATCAAATAGCATTAGAAGCACAATGGTTGATGTCCCTACTGCTAAGGAAGGAGGTGCTGCTACTATAATAGGAAGTGCTGCTGGAAGTGAGAATCTGAATGATGCTGCAGTGTGCTCATTCTTTGCCAGTCAAGTTCTGTTACTCAACTGGGAAATGAGGACATTCAACAAATCCATCCTGATGATGTTGAAGAAATGGATCTTAGGTGGCAAATGGCCATGCTCACTATGAGGGCAAAAAGGTTTCCTTAGAGGACTGGAAGAAGCTTGCAAATGACTGGTTCTGATAAACTGGGCTTTGACAAGTCCAAAGTAGAGTGCTATAATTGCAAAACGAAAGGTCATTTTGCAGGGGAATGTAGATTTCCCAAGTCTTAGGAGAACAAGACAAGGGAGGTGGAAAGGAGGACCATTCCAGTGCAGGAGACTTCAACAACTACCTTGGTGTCCTGTGATGGGCTTGGTGGCTATGATTGGAGTGATCAAGCTGTAGAAGGAACTACTGACTTTGATCTCATGGCACACTCCTCAACCTCAAGTTCTTCAGATTCTGAGGTATCCTTTGAATCATGTTCAGATTCATGTTTTATAGAGATGATTACAATAAAGTAACAAAGGAACTTGATGATGCTAAATTATTACTTTTAGGATATAAAGAAGGTTTGAAATATGTAGAAGCTATATTAGAAATTTTCAAATCTAATGAAACTATCTTATGTGAAAAGATTAGAACATTAGAGGTTGAAGTATACTTAAGAGATCAGACCATTAATGAGCTTAAAACTAAATTAGATCAAGTTCAATCTGAAAAAGAAAAGGTTCTAGAAGAAAAAGATTGTATTAAATTACATGTTGCCAGATGGGAAAATAACTCTAAAGGGGTTAATAACATGATAGATACACAGATCAACAATAAAATGAAAGGTATAGGATATAGAAATGGAGTAGGTTGTTATAATGAAGTTTCTCATCATCCTTCTAGAAATTTTTGTCCCCCTATGCCTGATCTATCTTTTACAGAGGAAGAAAAGAGTAGTGATACCAATAAGGAAAAGGTATCGTCTGAGACCCTTAGAGATAATAACATTGATGGAGGAGGAGCTAAACAAACTAGAAGAGAGTCTGGGGCACCAGTGATTGAGGATTGGGTGTCTGATGATGAGGATGAAGATAGTGTCAAATCTAGATTCCTAAATAAATTTGTCTCTATACTTGCTGCTAGAGAAAAAGTAGAGACACTTGAGTCTTGTAAGAAAAACACACCTAGAGGAAATCAGAGGAACTGGAACAATTTAATGTCTGATACGCTAGGAAGTGACTTTATTATGAATAATAAACCTTTCTTTATTTGTGGAATTTTTGATCACGTGCATTACACTTGTAAGAATAATTTAAAAGAAAAGTGACAAAACCAGTGTGGAACTATGCTAAAAGGGTGAACCATTCTAATAAACTTAACCCTCATGCTAAATCATATGTTCCAAAAGCAGTTTTAATGAGATATGGATTGAAAAATGTAAATACTATTAGATCTAATTCTACTGTTACCACAAGACCAATAGTGAATGCTGCCAATACAAAGACATGTTTTTCAAAAAGGGCACATTCAACTATATCTAGCCCCATTCATAGAAGAACAGCATTTCTAACCAACAGGGATAACCAAAAAGTAAATGCTTCTTTAAGAAAACCTGTAACAACTGCTTGGAGAAAGTAAGTATTGATAAGCCAAGTTTGACCAAAAATGTTGTTATGGGTAATAAGGGCAATGCTGTAAAGGCCTCAACATGTTGGACTTGGAGACCAAATACCTTTGATTTAAGCAATGCCTCCAATGACAACAGTGCATCATATGTATTCCAAATATTTAATTACATAGATGCACAAGGCAGATCCAAGTCTACAATGGCTTGGCTCCCTAAGAGAAACTAATTATCTTATTTTATGTGTAGGGAAATCCACAGGTGGACTTATTGGACAGAGGTGTGATTGACAGTGGATGCTCTAGGTACCTAACAAGTTATATTTCCAATCTTTCAGATTTTGTGCATATTGATGGAAGATATGTGGCCTTTGGAAGTAACCCAAGGGGTGAAAAGATCACTGGAAAGGAAAAGATAAAAATAGGTTATCTGGACTTTAAAGATGTGTACTTTGTCAAAGAACTCAAGTTCAATCTCTTCAGTGTGTCACAAATGTGTGACAAAAAGAATATTGTCCTTTTTACTGACATTGAATGTATTGTCTTGTCCCCAAACTTTAAGCTGGTTGATGAAAGTCAAATCCTACTTAGAGTTCCAAGGACAGAGAATATATATAGTGTTGATGTAAAGCACATGGTTCCAAGGGGAGGTTTGACTTGCCTATTTTCTAACGCCACATCCGATGAGTCTAGACTTTGATATAGAAGGATTGGGCATCTGAACTTCAAAACTATGAACAAACTTGTGAAGGGAAATCTTGTCAGGGGACTGCCTTCCAAGCTTTTTGACATAAATGAAAATTATGTTGCTTGTCAAAAAGGAAAGCAACATAGAGCTTCTTGTAAGTCCAAGACTATGAGCTCCATCATCCAACCATTGCAGATTCTTCATATGGACTTATTTGGCCTTACCTTTGTTAAGAGTTTGATGAAGAAAATGCACTGCCTAGTTGTCACAGATGACTATAGTAGACTCACCTGGGTTTTCTTTTTAGCAAAGAAGGATGAGACTAGTGGGATCCTTAAGGCTTTTATAACAAGAGTAGAAAACCTCATTGATCTAAAAGTTAAAATA
Source organism: Chrysanthemum makinoi (assembly GCA_910596185.1). Classification (NCBI taxonomy): domain Eukaryota; kingdom Viridiplantae; phylum Streptophyta; class Magnoliopsida; order Asterales; family Asteraceae; genus Chrysanthemum; species Chrysanthemum makinoi. The sequence goes on along the minus strand of OU343223.1, from coordinate 312,606,483 downwards.
ATAAGGTGTGACAATGGAACTGAGTTTAAGAATCATGAAATGAACCAATTCTGTGAAGTGAAGGGTATTCAAAGATAGTTTAGTGTAGCTAGAACTCTTTAACAAAATGGTGTTGCAGATAGGAGGAATATGACACTTATTGAGGCTGCTAGGACTGTGCTTGCAGATTCTAAATTACCAACAACCTTTTGGGCTGAAGTAGTAAATACTGCATGTTATGTACAGAATAGAGTTTTGGTAGTGAAGCCTCATAGCAAGACCCCCTATGAGTTATTACATGGTAGAACCCCCTACCCTAGACTTTTTGAAACCATTTGGGTGTCTTGTAACTATCCTTAATACCATAGACACCTGGGCAAGTTTGATGGGAAGGATGATGAGGGTTTCTTTGTTGGTTACTCTCTAAATAGTTAGGCTTTTAGGGTATTTAACAATAGAACCAGACATGTTGAGGAGAACCTACATATTAGGTTTGATGAATGTAAACCCAATGTTGTAGGAAAAGGTCCTGATTGGTTGTTTAATATTGATGTGCTAACCAAGTCAATGAATTATGAGCCAGTTACTACAGGGAACCAGTCTAACAAATGTGAAGGTACCAAAGAAATTGCTGCTGCAATAGTGGAGAAAGAATCTACTGCAGACTACATTCTGCTACCACTTTTGACTGGTGATACTCTCCTCTCCTAAATAATGAAGAGTTCACAGAATGATAAAGAGCAACCTTCCAGTGAAGATGTTACATCTGAAGAACCAGGGAACAAAGGTGTTGCAAATGAAGAAGTTCCTGGTGGTGATGTTGGAGGTAATGAAGCTCAATTGGATGATCATGTGTCAAATAACAACACTAGCAAGCCTAGCAGTAGTTCCCCCAAACCTGCTGCTATGCCTAGTGTTCCTACTTCTAAAGCATATTATGGTAAAATTAACATTGGCAGTAGTTACCTCAAACCTACTGCTATGCCAGATGTTAATATTGCAGAAGGATGGATGGGTGAATTTAACACTAGCAGTAGTTACCCTGTACTTGCTACTAGGCCATATGTGGATATTTCTATATACATGTCCATTTTCTATGATGATGATCACAACATCCCTCCTTTGGTGGATATGTATGCTGACACAGATGATGATGTGCTAGATGGTTTTGGTAAAGAGGCTGACATGACCAACCTTGAAGAAGTTATTCCAGTCAGTCCAATTGTTACTACCAGAATTCACAGAGATCATTCCAAGGAAAATATTATTGGAGAATTGCAATCTGCTGTTCAAACCAGAACAAAGTCTAAGGGTTTGAAGGACTTAACTGATCAAGGGTTCTTTGCTAGATCCCTTCATAAAAGAAATAGCCATAAAGATCTCCAAAACTGTTTATTTGCATGTTTTCTATCCCAAGTTGAGCCCAAGAAAGTACATCAACCTTTGACTGAAGAAATTTGGGTTGAAGCTATGCACGAAGAATTGTTGCAGTTCAAGTTACAAGAATTTTGGACTCTGGTGGATCTACCTAATGGAAAATCTGCTATTGGTACTAAGTGGGTGTTCAGAAACAAGAAAGATGAAAGAGGGATAGTGGTTAGGAACAAGGCAAGATAGGTTGCACAGGGATACACACAATCAGAAGGTCTTTACTATGATGAAGTATTTGCTCCAGTTGCAAGGATTGAAGCCATTAGATCATTCTTAGCATATGCTTTATTCAAAGATTTTCTAGTGTATCAGATGGATGAAAAAGTGCCTTCCTGTATGGGAAAATAGAAGAGGAGGTATATGTGTGTTAGCCTCCTGGTTTTGAAGATCCTGACTTCCCAGAAAAAGTATACAAGGTAGAGAAGGCTATGTATGGGTTACACCAAGCTCCAAGGGCATGGTATGCAACTCTGTCCACTTACTTAATGGACAATGGGTTTCACAGGGGTACCATTGATAAGAATTTGTTTATTCTAAGATCAAAAGGTGATATTTTGCTAGTTCAAATCTATGTTGATGACATCATCTTTGGGTCTACCAACAAGGAGCTGTGTGTGGAGTTTGAGAAACTTATGCATGATAAGTTTTAGATGAGCTCTATGGGAGAGCTTACCTTCTTTTTGGGGCTGCAAGTGAAGCAAAAGAAGGAGGGTATTTTTATCTGCCAAGATAAGTATGTGGCTAAGATTCTGAATAAATTTGGGTTTAAAGATGTAAAAACTGCAAGCACATCTATGGAAACACTGAATCTATTGCTCCCAAATGATGGAAGTGAAGTTGTGGATGTTCATCTCTACAGATCCATGATTGGGTCTCTTATGTATCTCACTTCATCAAGGCCAGACATCAAGTTTGAATTCTGTATGTGTGCAAGATTTCAAGTCACACCTAGAGCTTCATATCTCAATGCAGTGAAGATGATCTTCAGATACTTGAAGGGGCAACCTAAACTAGGCCTTTGGTATCCTAAAGATTCACCATTTAACTTGATAGCATACACAGACAGTGACTATGCAGGAGCTAGCTTGGATAGAAAGTTTACTACAGGAGGATGTCAGTTTTTGGGTTGTAGACTTATCTCATCGCAGTGCAAGAAGCAGATTGTGGTAGCCAACTCCACAACTGAAGCAGAGTATGTGGCTGCTGCTAGTTGCTGTGGTCAAGTACTTTGGATACAGAACCAGCTGCTGGACTATGGGTACAACTTTTTGCACACTAAAATATTCATTGATAATAACAGTACAATATGCATAATTAAAAATCATGTTTTGCATTCTAAAACAAAACATATTGAGATTACACATCATTTTATTAGAGATTGTAATGAAAAAAATTAATTCAAATGGTTAAAATCCATATTGATCTTAATGTTGCAAACCTACACACCAAAGCTTTTGACGTGGGCAGGTTTCAATATTTAGTTGCCAGTATTGGAATGCTAAATCTCTAAATATTTGATCTTCAAATGTTCTTGTAAAGTTTTGTATGGATTTGTACTGTTATTTAAGTTAAAAAGTTAATATGCTGCCAAGTGTTTCAAAATGCTGCTTGTTATACTAAGTACTTCTGGAATCTGTTGTTAGTAGAACTTCTAGTTACTAAGTATAAATCATGTTGTGATTCTTGTGGAATGGTTTTTCTTGTGTTTTTGTGGTCTTGGATTAACATTTTGAAGGATTAAGCAAAAGGAGATTGTTTGGTTTGATGAAAATTTGGAGTGGATGCTGCTACTAACAAACTAAAGTGCTGCTAGGCAAAAAGAAAGTGATGCTGGGCCAAAGAATCTACTGCTTGGAATGTGCTGCTCAGTTTGAAAGTACAGGGACGAAATTGTAACTTTTGGAGTATAAATCCCTAATTGGCTCATTCAATCGGATTTGTGGGCTCAAAACTGTCTCAATCATAAACCCTAACACTCCTATTAACATCTCACCTACAAATTCCTAATTCCAAAACCCTAATTCATGGAGTCAACCAGATCTTTTGTTGATAATCAGAACTTGGTCACCTTACTAGATTAACCCTTGCCAGAATCAGAAGGGTTTGCTGAAATAATTGATTTTCTTAATGCGTCCCCTATAAGGTATGCATTATCAGTATCCCCTACTATATATCTTTCCTTCGTTAAGCAGTTCTGGACTACTGCTAAGTCCAAAACTATTAATGGGGAAGCACAGATTCAAGCTTTTGTGGACAAACATGAGATAATTATCACTGAGTCTTCTGTTAGAAATTCTTTGGAATTAGCAGATGACAATGGGATTGATTGTCTCCCTACTCCTCAAATTTTTGAAGGTTTAGAAAAGATTGGGTATGAAAAGCAAAAAAATGATTTAAAATTTTACAAAAGTCTTTTCTCCCCTCAATGGAAATTTTTGATTCATACAATCTTGCACTGCATTGGTCCTAAAACTACAAGCTAGAAAGAGTTTAGTACTAATATAGCTTTTGCTATTGTGTTCTTGACTCAGGGTTAGTCTTTCAATTTTTCTAAGATGATTTTGGATGGTATGATTAAAAACTGTGGAGATTCAAGTAACTATTTTTTGTATCCAAGGTTTGTCCAAATTTTTGTTGAAAATCAACTTACAAAGAAAAGAACTCATAGAGGCACCATGGATACACCCAAACTCTCAAAGAAAGTTTTCAATTTTATGAAAAAGAAAGGAATTGGATTCTCTGGAAAGGTTACACCTCTCTTTGAAAACATGGAGAACCTACAACAAAATTAGGATGAAGGTGCAGCAATCCCAGGTGTTACCCAGCACACATCCACCATTTTACCACCTTCCTCTGAACAACCAAGAAAGACCTATAAGCGTAGGAAATCACAAAAGGGTGCTCAGCTACCTCAGGCTAGCACTAGTATGGATCCAGATGAGGCTGTCACAAGAAGGGAAGGTAACATGTTGGCAAGGGCTGCCACTACTGCTACTAGCTTAGCAACAGAGCAGGATAGTGGTAACATAAGTAAGACCCAAGCCAAGGCAACTTCTGATGTGGTAGAATCTCAGGAACCTACTGCTGATGAGGGACACCCCATCCAAATGGAAAATATGGGGGGCTCAGCTGCTCAAACTAGGTTTGAGACTGAGTTTACATCTAAGGATTCACCTCTCAAGGAAGGTTACACATCCCAAAGTGATGAGGATAGACCAGTGAATGAGGATTTGACAGATAATTATGTACACCATGACAACTCCTATGATCACCTCTCGGGCTAGGTAACACAAGCCGAAGTGGTGAGGATAGTAATGTACTTTTACATGAATTGACGGCTTTATGTACCAAATTGTCACAAGATCTTCTTGGCCTCGGACAGCTTACAGCTTCTCAGGGTGCAGAAATTAAGAATTGAAGTCCAGAGTTAGATATTTGGAGGGAATTCACAGGTCAAGAACAACTAAGTATAGGAGGTTGAAACAGGCTGGCACTGCATTCAAGGTTAGTTCTTCTTGAGAGTCAAGTTTGGGGGAGGATGCTCCCAAATAAGGGAGGAATGATAATATCACAACTTCAGGAGAGGCTCAGAACAATATGGATGTAGGGTTGGATGATGAGGGTACTAGTTTGGATGATATGAGTGTAGATGTCAATGTGGAAAAGAAGCAGGATCAAGTAGTTGAATTAACAAAGTTACAGAGCAAAGTACTGCTGCAGGGGAGGAAACTACCTCTGGGCTAAAGGAACCTGCTACTAGTACATTTGATACTGCTTCTAGTTTGAAAGAACCTACTGCTGCATCTGCAAATGCTTCTGGGTTAATTACAGTACTGCTACTCCAACTAATGTCACAGAAGATAATACAAAAATGGAAAAGGCAATGATGGACTTGAAGAAATCAAAGCCAGTGGTCAAGGAATCTTCTGCTACACCAGTTACACCTACTCAACAACCTCAACCTATCCCACAAGCACCAAAACCACCCACTAAAGGTGTGGTCTTCAAAGAACCAGTTTCCACAACAAAGGAAACTTCTTCTCAACATAAGTATGAAGGAAAAGGCAAGGGAGTTTATGTAGAGCCTAATCCATTTGCTAAGATTCCTATAGAGTTATGGCCAAGAGAAAAGATTGTTGCTCACGATGAGAAAGTAGTTGCTGAACTACAAGCCAAGTTTGCTTCAGAAAATGAACAAGTTCTAGAGAAACAGAGGATTGCAGCAGAAAATGAGAGGAAGACTTTGGAGTTGTTAGCTCAGTGGGATGAGTAAAGGGTTAATCGTGATTCTGATTGTGAACTGAATAGAATTCTCAAAGAAGAAGATGAGGAGAATTATACAATAGAGGCCAGAACTCAGTGGCTAAAGGAGTTTATGGATAAGAAAAGAAAATAATATGCTGCTGAAAGGTTGAAGAAAAAGATGCTCAAACCACCAACTGTCAAACAGAGAAGAAACTTTCAATGCCACTACTTGAAGAGCATGAAGGGTTGGAAGTTGGTAAAGCTAAATCCTTTTACTGATGATGAAATTGAAAAAATGTATGAGAAGGCAAAAAATGAAATTGACAACTTTAAACCTATGGAAACTAAAGAGCCTGTGAAGGAAAAAGTGGTAGATACGGTAAAGCAGGTGGAAAAGGAGCATGTAGTTAAAGAAAAGGTGAAGGAAGAGGTCCAATAGGAGATTTCTACTATTGGTGTTAAGAGAACTGGGTTCAGGAGAAAGAGCAAAGGAAGGAAGAAGAGAAAAGCAAACAAGTCCAAAGCATAAGAGCAGCCTAAGGAATCAGAACAGGAACCAGATGATGATGATGATGATGATGAGCAAATTGATCCAAAGGATAAAGAAAGAGTGCAGGAATTCACAGGTTTGTCTAAGTACTCTGGACCTGAGGTGGTTGATGAAACTCCTCTGGGGGGTTAAACATCCTGTAGTTGATGTTATTTCAGGGGTCAGAGATGGGAGTGAGGCATACTAGGATGTCAAAAGAGCCAATGATCAGATTCAAAGATTCACCAGGTTCAGTCAGATGGTTCAGTATCTGGATAGGGAAGATCTTGTAGCTATTTGGAGGATATTCAAGGAAAAGCACAGTCCATATCCTAAGATAGTCTATGATGCAGTTAGTTGGAACTATCTGAAGGTCATGTTTGAGCCAGCTCATGAGGATCAGGAATAGTTAAAGTTGAAAAACAACACAGTTCAGAGATGGGATTTATATAAGGGTATGGTGAGCATGCTGTATTTGCTCATAGTTTGGTGATATACATGTTGGTGGATAAAGACTACCCTCAACTTATAGCCAACAAAGATGTTATAAAACATATGCTTGTTCCTAAGATGCTTAGAACTCAAAAACATTTTGTAACATATTGGATTTCACAAACACATCATAACATGATCACAAGTAGGCGTACAAGTTAAGGTTTTAGAGAGAGAAATAGTTAGAGGTTTGGCAACTTAGTGAGAGAAAGTGAAAATATTATTATGAGCTCCAACTCTCTACCTTGGGAGGTAGAGAGTATTTATAGTCCTTACATAAAGCACCACCTACGGGCTGTGGATCATGCATACAGTGGGTAAAGACCCGTCCGTCCTCCACGGTGTTACTTAAACTAAATACTACTTAACTTATAATAATCTACGACTACGAGCTTTCTAATGATTACATATACTTGAGGTGACCGACTCTTTAATAACTGGATTTACTAAATCCTAACAATCTCCTCCTAAGGGAGGTCACCTCAAACACACATTAAAATTACATTGAATACAAACTGATATTACATTAAAAAATTGTTCTTGCATTCTTGATGTAGTACTTTGCTCTGAAGCTCGTAGTCATTGATTCTTCACATTTCATGTTTGGTTAATCCAAGTGGAGGTCTTTTAATGACCCACGTGATAATGAGTTTTGAGCCAGCTTTGATATCATCAGCTAACAAAAATCTCTGACTCATCCATTGTGGTGTTGGTATTATGTGATGTTGTGACTTATGGACCGACATGCTCACATTCTGGATCATGATATATTCTTATCAGAGTAGCGGAAGCTTTCATTGATTCATGATATTGTCAGAAGCATAGCAGAAGCATGGAGTGAAAATATCAGAGTCATTGATGCATTAATCATGATTTCTTTAGAAGTGAATGTGTAGTGTGAGCATGCGGCTATGGATTGACCGCTTCATTCTGATCAGCTGTAAACATCGGGCGTACCTGCATACAACAGTTAGCAATAAAGCGCACGAAAGTGTCTTTAATCACTTTCGTTGAATTGAGGTACACGTCCCACAGTTCCCGCTAATCAAGCATAAGTACGCTCGTGATCGTATAATTCAAGAATTTCCTTGATAGGGTTTCGCATGCTCTAGCCGTTCTCAAACCGGAACATCTCAAAGAAGACAACACGGAGTGAGTGAACCAGCGAATAGAGATTCACTGATTGATGAAAAGAGATTTGAAAAAAAATCGTGTACCGCTCAATAGAAATTGTTTTTGCAATACAACGAAGGTTTTAATGAAAATCAATTATCAATCATAAACACCTTTTATTTTGAAATATTCGTACACAGTCGATGTGCTAAGGTAAAGAGTTTTTAAGCACAACGACCGGTTTTTCAAAGGTATCCGTCAATCCATAACCTGAACCAGGATTGATTCAAAAGATTAAATCGCCCCATTGTTTCTGTTCAGTTGTCACATGGTTGATCTATTGGATAGATCTCACATGCCACCTAGCAGGAGCTTGTTTGATGTTGGCTCCAGAAGGCTTTCCATCTTCATTGTGAATATGTTTGCATATCACTCAGATTTTCTGGCAATACCACAAGGATAATGCGTAGGACTCTAAAGATATAATCTCTCTTTCCACAATGTGTGAAACAAAGAGTCTTCATTGACTGTGTCCTAAAGAGATTTATCGATGATCTCATAGCTCTAGACTCAATAGTGCACATTTAGTTCCTATGCCGGATACTAGGGAGAGGGTCTCCTTCTTCAATATCAACAAACTCTAAGACAAAGTCGATAGATAATGTCGGTTCCCCGTGAGAATGAAACAAGTCCTTTTAAGAGGAACTTGAGTGGTTTGGGAAGTTTAGTGCAGTGCGTCACTGGGTCGATGACGTCTTGTCTTCAATACCAGTGTTACCTTGGTAACCACCAGTAGCATATGAATTGAACCCGGTTTCTGCCCTAAGGTTGAATTATTTGAGGGCTATTTCTTTTCACCCTTTTTCACATTTAATTCTTTTTCATTCTTCAACCCCTTCAGTGCTTACCGAGACTTCATAACCAGAACCTTGTTGGGTTTATTCTAGTACTAGCTCTGTCTCAGTCCGCACTCTTCCCATATCTCACATTTCTCCTTTTTTCATCATACCTAAGGACTCTACACTATCTAGTGGATTGTCCCTGGGTAGATCCCTCCGGTTCTGGCGGATCATGGGAACAAATACCTAACCTTATCATCCTTATATCACCATACATAAAGTAAATTTGGTCGGTCTATTTGGTATTGTTCATCTGCCATTGGAACCAATTGAAAACCATTTGAAAAATCAATCCAGATACTTGTGATATATTATCAAAGCATTTTGTACCTGAATTGTTTTTGATATTTTTAGAAAAAGAGCTCCCCCTCAACATGTGCAACATGTATTTAAAATTGATCTGGCACACGGAGGCAAGAGAAAGGATTAATTTCTTAGATTACCATTTTCTAAAAGATATCAACATCACTTCCCTGATCGAATCAAGTAGATAAAGCATACTGGGGAAGGATGAGGTTTTTATAAGTTTGCTCCCCCTCAATATATGCCTCGAGTTTTGAAAGAGTTTTGCACATATTAGAAGGAACCAGCACTTAGAGACAAATCAATCAAGTTTCAATTATTTGAGGTTTGAAATAGATGCTCCCCTTCAACATGTGCATGGAAAATTTGAAATCTTTTGGAACATATGGGGAGGAAAGCTTGCTAAACACTTATGAAACCATTTATCGAATTATCAGTATAAATCCAATTTAAATCACAAATTCTCCCCCGATCACAATTTTCAAATCATTTGAGATTTGTGATCTTTGTAGATTTAAATTGATTTTAAAAGCTTTTGAGGAGAATTGTGACTTTATTATGAAAACATTTTAACTGATAAGGATCGGATTTTGAGACTTTACACTCCATTTATTAAATATGCATAATTATCTTTTGAAAACAATTGTATGACATTTTGATTTAATTGAAATCATTTTCCCCCTCAATCAATGACATAAGTTATTGATTGAGAGATAGAAATTTTGACAAGTGTCAAGTCCAGATGATTTACAAAATTTAAGACCGAGTTACTTTCAAAGCAGTTTTGTTTTCATTAGATAGAAAAATATTTGTTTTAAGAATCAGAGCATGAGGTTTGAGAATATTAAGATTAAGCATGGCTCTGTTCTTTCTTTGAAAAGCGGGTTACTGCCTGAAATGACAATAAACTATAGTTTCACATTCTCCCAAAAATATTTTTTGATTTTTTTATTTTTTGATCTTTTTTTATTTTTTTTTAAGAATTTTTGAACATTCGAACAACATCTAAAGACTCGTGTCATTCTTTGAATGACAGCACAAAATCCGTAGATGTTATCGAATCAAGAAAAACACGACAAAATGACAATATTTTTTGAAATTTTTCGAGGTTTTCAAACTTTTATGGATTTTTGAAAGTTTTAAAATTATCTATTAGCTTTTTGTTGATTTTATAATTTTGAATTTTGGTTTTTTTAAATAAATATTTACAAGAGATAGTTTAGTTTAAGAGGATGATGAAATGAGTACCGAGATAAGGATATCGTTCAGCACGTTATAGAAGAGAGAAATCAACATCTCTTAAACTTTCACCACCAAAGCATTCGAGGCTTCTAAGAAAATCGTCTGAGCATGAGATTTCTCAAACTGAATCTTTGGTAGCTTCCCCCCAAACCGAAAAACATTAAATAAAGACCATTTCCCCAAGAAGTAGATTTGAAGACAAAACGATCTCATTGAATGAAGCTCAACACCCCGAAGAAGACGAGAACACCAAAGTAACAAGTTGAAACATGGATCATCGCAGCGGTTATCAAACCCGGATATAATGATTAAGTTCGAGATCACATGAACTTGTTGTGCATCCCCGATGTACACATTACTCTTCGAGATTAAGCAGTTTTCTATTCAAGAGAACAATATAACAACATCTTCATTTTACCAAGTGCATTCCAGTTATCTTCCATATAACCAATCAGCCCATCATGTACACAAGTACCCAACTAGAGAAGAAACAACGTCATCACAGTAACTTTATCATCAGAATAATCATTACATATCTCTCCCCTGATGGTTGCGACCTAAAAACGGAATCATCATTACATTGTGTACATGAAACAATAACTGGAAGCACTACCATAAATCATATAGAAGATGTCGATAAGCAATATCATCTCACGCTCCACATATTCTTCTCATATTTCTTCCTACTGAAAGCAGAGTTACCACATACCAAAAGTATCCAGAGACCACTTCCCCCCAAATAGTTAGAATAATATATCATTCCCCCAAATAGTTGGAATAATACATCCTTCCCCCAAATAGTTGGAATAACACACCAAAGGCTACGAGTTAAACACTGAGTTTCTCTGCGGTTATGACATTTGTCTTTCCCGGGATAACTTCAATAGAGAAGAAGTATTAAGTTCATCATGTGTACTCGCTGTGCTTTTAGATGTATGTCTCCTTCCCCCTTGCTGGTTTTTATACCTCAGAAACAGCAACACGTTATACATACCCAATATTCTTGAAATAGAGAAGAACAAAATTTAGCTTAAATGTATTTTGTGAGAATAAAATGCTACAGAAACTCTCATTGACTATCTTTATCAACCCATATGTAGAAAATTTGAAGTAACCACTAAAGAGGAAAAACCCGATATACCAAACTTGAAACTGAAGTCGAATTCCCCACATTTGTATCTTAAGCTTGCACTTAATGATGGAAGAACGGTGTCGAGAATCTATGTGTTGGGTCTATTATAGATTTGATAATACAAAACAAGAAGAATGAAACATGAAGGACTAAAAGTGACAAGAAGGAAACTACTAAAAGATGGAGGATTTGGAAGATTCTAGAAGATATGCTTAAAAGAATATTTAGTTTCCTAATTGTATTGTTTCCTAATTGTATTATGATTCCTCTTGTAAACCCTAGATGTCTCTAGTATATAAAGAGACATAGGGTCATTAGTTTAATAGGACGTACAAGATGTAGACGTCTAAAGGTGTGTGTGTGTGTGGGAACCTAGGCGTAGAGATTTGGGAAAACGCCTAGGGTTTAGTGGTTTATTTAGTTAGTGTTAAAGATCAAGTCTTTGATCTTTATTATTGTTTAGTTAGTTTATGATAATGAAAAACCTTGTTCATTATAACGTTAATTCTTATTGAATATTCCGCTTTCGTTATTATGTGTTCCTAGATATAATATTAGACCTCGTCTAAGAGCTTTCAACGATCTTTACATGTGGTATCAGAGCCTGGGGCTCGTGATATCTAGGGATCTACAAGGTTTTCTTGAAGAAGAAGGAAGAAAAATTCGAAGCTGTCAAAAATTCGTAATACTTCTGCAGCACTGTTTTCCAGAAGGCATAACGTTTTATTGAACCGTTGGATCGAGCTAAAATTTGAATTGGAGCTTCTTGGTATATCTATCTTTAATCTCACCAGAGGGATTGTCAATTGAAGTTTGCAATAAAAAGTTATTTAGTGTCGAAGTCTGCTGCAGAAAATTCGTAAGGTTACAACAGCAGTGTTTTGTAACGATCATAACTTTTTCGTTAACCGTTGGATCGTAACGAAATTTTGGGTGGATGTTCTCTATATATCAATCTAACTTTCCACCAAAGGGATCTTCAATCTGAGCCTTTATGTGAAAGTACTGCTGAAAGTACTGCTGTGTATTTTCAAAGTACTACAGATTTTATTTAAAGTACTGCATGTTTGTTAAAGTACTGCTATTACGCAAAGTACTGCTTGCTCGAAGGTACTGCTACTCTTGTTAATGAAAGTACTGCAGTTTATATACGAAAGTACTGTTGGAATTTTTTAAAGTACTGCAGATTCAACTCGAAAGTACTGCTTATGTTTAAACGTACTGCTCTGCTAAATTGAAAGTACTGCTCGAATATACAAAGTGCAGCTGATTGAATGAAAGTACTGCTCCTTCTCAAGGTACTGTTATTATTGAACGTACTGCTGATCTAAATTTAAAAGTACTGCTTTTCATGGTTTTCGATTTAAGGGGAAGTCGAGCATGATTATTGTTATGGAGTTTTTGGACGACACACACACAGGTTATTTGGTTCACACACACAGGAAGAAATTTATGTTCTTAAAAGATTTAAAAGGCTTGTATTTGATTTATTGAAGAATTGATTACGAAGAGGATTATTTATCACTTATTTGAAGGTGAAGTGGAATTACTTGGTTTGTGTTCTTATCATCTAGCTTGATGAATCTAGCAATGTGTGATTTTTCTTATGATTCTCTATGTACACATTGGCTATCACTTAAAGGAGTTACATTGTAGTGCTCAGTGTCTCATACTAGTTGAGGATTCTTGTCAAGGGATTGCGGTCTACTTATATTTGTTGATTTGTATAAGTATGGAGTTCTGTGGATTGTAAAAGAGTTAAGACCCAAGTTTGGGAAATTTTACTTCTTCATCAAGTTCGTTATATTCGGTTTTCTTCACAAGTAATCATTACATAAAGCCTAAAGATTTTGAAGAATCATTGATCTACATGCATCACTCAAGGGGAAGTGTTTGATTTTTACTATTGTTGATCATTATTACTACTGCTAGTTGAAGTTTTCTACTGTTTTGGATCCATTTTTCCTATGGTGCGTAATGGTGGGCGATTTGAAGCATTGGAAGTCTTATATTATAAGTATGATATTGGTTCGTGGTGGTCAAGATCATTATTTGCATACGTTCCCTATTTGGATAATTACAAAAAGGGGAAGAGATGTTTGAGTGACATGTTCAAGTCAAGGGGAAGCATGGAAGACAAGATTGTTTCATTCATGGTGAGATTTAATTATCTCAACTTCTACTACTTCGTCTAGGGAAGTTCATACAAGAATCGTGTTTGTTTTGTCATCATCAAATAGGGGAAGATTGTTGGGTCTATTATAGATTTGATAATACAAAACAAGAAGAATGAAACATGAAGGACTAAAAGTGACAAGAAGGAAACTACTAAAAGATGGAGGATTTGGAAGATTCTAGAAGATATGCTTAAAAGAATATTTAGTTTCCTAATTGTATTATGATTCCTCTTGTAAACCCTAGATGCTTAAAAGAGACATAGGGTCATTAGTTTAATAGGACGTACAAGATGTAGACGTCTAAAGGTGTGTGTGTGTGTGGGAACCTAGGCGTAGAGATTTGGGAAAACGCCTAGGGTTTAGTGGTTTATTTAGTTAGTGTTAAAGATCAAGTCTTTGATCTTTATTATTGTTTAGTTATTTTATGATAATGAAAAACCTTGTTCATTATAACGTTAATTCTTATTGAATATTCCGCTTTCGTTATTATGTGTTCCTAGATATAATATTAGACCTCGTCTAAGTGCTTTCAACGATCTTCACACTATGCTTCAAGCAAATCTCTAAGTACTCACTACTCAAACAAAGTATGAGACATTAACACCTCTTGAGATTATCCACATCGTCGGTCTTTAACCATCCACCCCGACTGCTAGTAACTAGATAAACCAAGTCTTCAACTCAAATTCTTAAGCCCGAGCAAGTTATCAACTAAGAACACGCTTTTGTGAAAGTCAACTTCAATCTCAAATAAGTGATAAATGATTACCTCCGAAGTAATCAACTTGTGTCAAATGTCCAACACGTGAAGAAATATACAACCGGATGTACATTGACCAACTGAATGAACCGGAATAAATGATTCACTCAACATCAATGCATTCTTCCTAAAGCTATTCATGTAGAGACTGATCTGGAAGACTCACCAATAATATCTTCGAGCGGATGAGGTATTCATTTTCCTTAATGTTCATGTGGTTGATTTATAGCGTGCACATTGTGAGGAACAATAATACGTGAAGATTTGGCAAAGGAATACCAAAGAACGGATCATTATTCATGAACAATAATCCGTGAAGATTTGGCCAAGGAATACCAAAGAGCGGATCATTGCTCATGAGTGCAGCTTCAATATTATGATAGTCATTATCAACGCCTTGAGTAAGAACTAGAGATTGGGCTTCTTGAGTAATCTGAGTTGTACTTCTTAGATGATCAACATTCGCTAGTGGTTGGAAATACTCATCAAACATATCTTGAAACAATGAATCCCAAACAATAAATCCCAGTTATCCTTAGTAAGTGATACATTAGGCGTTGGAGGATAGTCGTATGACCATTATTCAAACATCCATCAACTTGTAGTATATGCACTATTCTCCCCCTCAAAAATTGCAAATGAAGTTTGCCATTTTTGATTGAGCAAGTGAATAAGAATATACACCAATGAACGTAGATCCACTTGAAGGTTGAAAGAGCGTAGGAAAAACATGAAGCTTGTTGATGAAGAATGTCGATGAGAATGGTCATAAACATGAAGATTTCTCTTCTTTTGAAGATAAAGCGCACTGAAGCCTACACCTTTCTTTTATGTGAAGAACGGGGCCTGAAGTGTTATCTGCAGACGCCATAATGATGAAGTACGAGGCCTAAACTGATGTGAACAGACGTCATTGTCATTTCCCCTCATCTGTTTAGAGCAGTCTTAATCCAAGTACCAATGGATGATTTGTTCGACCTGCATTGGAACACAGAAAAAGATGGAAATTGGAAAACATTGGATCCCCATATGAAAATGGGTTCCTTTTGGTTAGCGCAAACAATCTTTGAATCAGTAGAGACCCTAGGTGCAATGGCATTATCACTAGGAGTAGAACTAGTAGATGCATCATACTTAGTCAAAGGACATTGTGTGCCTAATGGGATTATTCTACCAGTTGGCCTCCAAACCTTAACAGGCACTACTCTAAGCATAGTGGATCTAGTTAAGGAGCAAGGTTTGCCATGCGTGAATATTCTACGTGTGGGCTTCCACTGAAATCCTATATTGGGAAAAAGCTTTCCTGTAGGTTTCCAGGATTGCTTGATCTGTTTCGCTCTCCAAACTTTCTTAACTGGGTTTAGATTCTTAGACCTCAGAGATAACACAACACATTTATCATGATTACCCGAAAATAAACATTCTTTACATGTTTTGCAGACAGCATGACGCATCGAATTAATTGCAGTAAGCTTAGAGCTAGTACTAGAGCTAACACGATTTTTTTTGTTCAAATTAACCTTCCTAGGGTGTTCTTCTACTTTCTTCTCTTGAACACTCTTGGCTCGCATGGTCCTATCTTGCTTTGTATTGCCTACAGGCTTTGACCCGCTTACCTTAGTGTCACTGATTACACCTGTAGAAGAAATGATGGGAACATTAGTTGGTTTCACTACTTTCTGCATTTGTGGTCTAGAAGTGCTGGGATATGAGACTTTATGAGGCACATCCAAGGTCACATGCTTGACTTTGGGCATTGAACAGGGCATAACAACTCTATCTCTCCTAGTACTTGATTTAGGACTTGTGACAATTACATATTCTAAGAGTTCTTGAGATCTTTTGGCATCCATGCAGGCATAGGCTATGGTACTATCAAAAGGTTTTTCAATTCTTTCATCTTCGACTATCTCACGGAGACCCTTCAAACTATCCTTAAGGTATGAGAGATATGCTTTATGTGCAAGTTCATTATTCCTAATGGGCTGGGGAATATATAACATATCGATAGCATACTTATTACAAGCAGAAACCTTAGGAACAGAATATTTACAATTAGGGATTGGCAATTTTCCTTTCACCTCACGCTTCAGATTCTCAATATCGTTAAGTAAAGAGGTTATCTTTTCCATGTGTTTATCATGATTAACTTTGAATGAATCACATAACTCTTTGTGTTGATCATTAACCTTTGAAATTTCAGCTTTAAAACAATCATTTTCCTTTTGCAAGTTATTAATAATGTTTTGAAGTTGGAAATTCTGAGAATCTAAAGGTTGAGGCATTTGGGAACCAGTACAATCATGTTTTTCTCCCTTTAGTTGTGAGATTTGGGTTCTCAATCTTTTGATCGTGTTGCAATGAGCTCAAATTTGTTCATCACGTTTGCTTATTTCAAAAACTGCATCAAACTCAGGAGCATCAGAGGATGTCTTGATATTTGAGGTTTTAACATTTTCTTTGAGATGTTGATGTTTTAATTACAAAGCAAGATGTTCAACTTCTAATTTAGTATAATGTTTCACCAGGTTGTCATGATCATCCTGTTCAATTTTCTCATGCAATTTAGAGTTAGTTTTCTCAAGCTAAATGACACGATCATGGAAGACTTTTAGAGCAACAGATAATTCATGAAATTGAGATGCATTAATTAAACAATTCGTGGCAGTGTAAAACACATCTTGAGTGATACATTCAGAAATCAGATTCTCATTTAAGGTATGCAAGTTCTTCCTCTCAATCTCATTATATTTTAATTCTCGCTCATAGTCATTGACCTCAACTATCATTGCATCAAATTCCTTTTCCATTTCTTTAATATCTGAGTCTATCCTTTTTCGAAGACTTTCAAATTGACCTTTTAATTGTTTAAAGAAAGGCATAACCTCAGTTAAATAACATTCTTTAGTTTGCTCAAAACCCCTTTCCCCTTCAGTTATCCCCGTAGGTGTGATTCTTTTCTTACACGTTTTATCAAAATCAACAAATAGTTGGTAAAGTATAGAAAGGCTGATTAAGGTCTTGCTATTAGTGGCAATAGATCTAGGAACTAAATGCATTGGTGTATCAGGAGGATACACAGTTTCTGGAGGCAATTTCCTACAAGGGGGGTTCTTTTCAATAAAATTTTTAGCTTTTTGCCTATCCATATCCTTTTTCCAGAACAATTGTTCAGGGGTTAATAGAGTCTGAGGCTTAAACTTGTTTAAGGAGATCCAATTTTCCTTAGTTTAATCATGGGGTTTTATCATTATGTTTTCCTTTTTACACACAGGGTCGTTAAGCTTCTTATCCATTTTCTCCCTAGAGGCATCATCTAATTTTCTATCCTCTTCCGTGCTACCAACACATGATGGTGTTTGCCTAGGCTTAAGAATTTCATTACCATCATATAGTACCTTATGAGCAACTCTAGCTTTTTTAACAACCTCTGGATTTGGTTCCTCAACAAGGGGAATACTATGCTTATCACTTAATACTCTATGCTTAGTGATCAAGTGAGCAGTCTGAATGGTATTCCCTTGTACGTACAACTTATTTTCAAGTTTGTTTTTCAAAGTTTTTAGATTAGAAAAATCATTCAAAAGTTTTGATTCCTTAGCATTAAATTCTTGTTTAAGCACTTTAACATTATCTTGAAGCTCTTGCTTTTGCTGAACAATTTTAGAATGCTTTTCTTGTAAGGAATTTAACTCTTGTTTTAACACTTCTTCTCTAAAATTACTTTTTCTAATAATTGTACGCATTTGGTCATCCATTTCCTGCTCACGAGTAGTTAACTCAAACTTAGCACGTTGTTCATAAATAGCAACCTGATCCTTATATATGTTAAGCTCAGTGGTAAGGGAATCATCAGGGATAAAAGCAGAGTACTCATGCAGCTCATGATCATCATTTTGAGGAGCAGATGCACAGCTAGGTAGAGCAGAGACTTTCATACTGTTTTCCTCTGCATTAACTTGCACATGTTGTGGCTGGTACATCTCTCTCTTGGGTACGTCCGAAGCTTCCATAGAGTATTCCTTTTCATTAACTTGCACAGGTTGTTGCTGGTGTACCTCTCTGTCTTGTGAATTTGAGCACCAAGAATCAATTTTAGCATCATCCGACTCAAACACGATAGTCTGTTGTACATTGTTGGGTATCTTATGTTCATTGATCACGTCGTATAAACTGAGTATCTTAGATACAACTGAATCTGAATCGTTAGGCATGATGTTGATGTGCACGGGATTTTACAAATCTATGATTTAAACCGAGAAATAGAATCTTTCGTGGGATTTTACAAAATCAAGAAGAAACCGTTAAGCAATGACCAGTAGAACGTGTTAAGATGACTGATGGATTGACACAATGATGGAAAATTGTGTGTTAGGACTTATGATTGTTTGTAGGATTAGCTGAGATGTTGTTTGGTTGAGATTTGGATTGGTTGATTTACGTTTTTTCGAAGAATTTTAGGTAAAAAAAACTTAAAAACCACAATAACTTCTGTTCGGGGCGGATTTAGGCCTTGAATATTGACCCGAACCAACTTTAGTTTATTCGGCGTGCCATTCTCCTCGTTCTCACGGTCGTTTTGATGGGTAGAGCGCTGAAAACGGAGTTACAGATCAAAAGTTATAGCCGTTTGAAGTTTTGTCGGGAAAAGTCAACAAGTCGCTAAGTAACAACTCACTAAAAGCTCAAGTCGCTGTGAACCAAGTCACTAGACACAAGTCGCTATGAACCAAATCGCTAAACACAAGTCGCTATGAACCAAGTCGCTAAACACAAGTCGCTAAAGCACCGAATCGCTAAGCAGAAAAGTCGCTAAAGAGCAACTCGCTAAGTATCCAAGTCGCTAATGTCAAGTCGCTGAGAACAATAAGTACAAGTCGCTAGAAATAATGAAAGAAAGTCGCTAACCCCACCAAGTCGCTAGCCATAGTGGAGAATCCACTAACTTGTATTGTTTGTCGGCTTGTCTCAATAGACAAGTCGCTACGACTAACACAACAACTCGCTAGAAATTACTGAAGCAAGTCGCTACGAAGAAATTCACACGCTACCTTGAAAAACTTCAAAAACACACTTTTCAATCCAAAACAAGCCCCAGCACAGTGATTCAAGCTTTCCAAATCAAAACCCAAGCACTTACAATGATTCTAAACACAAAAGTACACTCAAAATTCAAACTTTAACACAAGAAATTATCCAAATGATGCAAAAACCACTAAACTTTTTCAAACTCAAAAACCATCTAAAACCACTAGAAATCCAAGGATATGTAAGAGAGATGATCAAACCATGGCTCTGATACCAATTTTAACTTATTGGATTTCACAAACACATCATAACATGATCACAAGTAGGCGTACAAGTTAAGGTTTTAGAGAGACAAATAGTTAGAGGTTTGGGAACTTAGTGAGAGAAAGTGAAAATATTATTATGAGCTCCAACTCTCTACCTTGGGAGGTAGAGAGTATTTATAGTCCTTACAAAAAGCGCCACCTATGGGCTGTGGATCAGGCATACAGTGGGTAAAGACCCGTCCGTCCTCCACGGTGTTACTTAAACTAAATACTACTTAACTTATAATAATCTACGACTACGAGCTTTCTAATGATTACATATACTTGAGGTGACGACTCTTTAATAACTGGATTTACTAAATCCTAACACATTTCTTTACTGAAGATCAAGATTACAAGTTGATAAGAAAGTATGAAAAGGTTATTTACCCTAAGAAGCAGAAGTAGTATATTTGGAAGCATCCTCCTGGTGTTTGTTATGCTGAAAGGAAACTTGATGATTTGAGGAGGAAATATCAAGTTTAGGGTAGGATTGTTGGGTTTTATGGATACTACTGGTTTTGGGTGAATCAACTGCTTATACAGTTCCTGAAGAAATGATCCAAGTGTTATATGCTGCTGATGTTAGTGAAATTGTTGCTGGTGTATTCTACCTACTGCTAGGTGTTGATTGAAAGATTCAAAGGAATACACTAAGTGGTTAATGCTGCTGGACTTGGGGAAACTACTGCTAGAGTAAAGTTTCTACTGCTGAAGACTGTTGAAACTTAAGACCTTGATAGATCTTGAGCACTCGTAGATCGTTAGTATTGCTTATGTAATCACAAACAAACTAATAGAAAATCTCCACAACTTGTATTCTTTAGCGGAAATCAAACACAAGTACAAACACAGATAACTAAGAACTCGTTGATCCTCTATGGATCTTTATATTAATACTAAAACTTTTTTTTTCAACTCGTACATAACTCAAACTATTGTGTTCCTTTTATAGATAAGGAACCCTAACTTGTTCTCTAAGAAACATATAATAATAAAACTAAATAAGATATACATAATCACTTCCTAATAAAGCTCATGCATATCCTAACTAACTATAGAATACACGGAATAACTATCTCCGCAGAAACCAACTACGTACTATATAACTTCAGTAGAATTATATCTTCAGTAGAATCCAGCACAACTTCAGCAGAATCCTCAGCAGTAACATCAGCATAATTCATACTTAGCATAATTCCCAACAATCCTCTCCTAAACTGGAATTTGACTTGGTTAAGTTCCAGTTTCTTGATAGATCTTCAATTACTTCAGAATCAGAGGATTGTACTCAAACATCAGCAGAGAAAGAACCAAACAATGACATCTCTATGATCACAAAACCCTGAAACTCCAGATCTTTGCAGCAACAAATGACAACATGTACATCAAAACATATTAGTTTCATCCAGGTGTGTTAACCATCTGAATCATTGAAAATAATGGATTTGATGTCTCTTTACCAATAGCCATCACTACTGGAGTAGCCAAATGTTTAAGTTCGAAAACTATGGTACACTGATAACCATCTGATTTATTAGCAAATCAGCAACCATATAACTGATTTGAAATGTCTTTACCTATAGCCGTTTGCTCAGGACTAGTCAATTCTTAGGAGAAATAAATCACCTTTGGTAAATTGAAAACCCAATATGGTATTCCAATGCCTTTACCACAAGCCATATACTTGTGAGCTAGTCAATTCTTAGATTCCAAAAAGGAATAAACCATGGTGAATTGATGACCATACAACACTCAGCAATTAAGCATGGGTGGTTGCAGTCCCTATGATTTTGAGCAAACCATTACAGCTATCAAAAGATTTGATGTGTCTTTACCAAAGCTGTACCCTTTGGACTAGCTAACTCTTTGATGTACACAAGGCACAGCTGGTGAGTCAATAACCATCAATAATATACAACAAACCTGCAATAAAAGTTAGAATTTTTTTTTAACTAAGAAAATAAATAATACAAGAAAACAAATAATACAAATAATACAAATAACCACTAAAATTACCACTATCAAGATGAAGATGAAGCTCGATGTTGCAGAAGTTGAGTCTTAATCAAACCAACCAGTTGTTCAGCATATAACTTATCATTCCCAACTGGATCTGGAGGAACTTCCAACTTCTGACTAAGCATTCTTTCCATAAGTCTCATAGATAATGGATAAATCTTATCAGCAAACATACACACAGTAATTCCACCCGTTGTCACTATCACATGTACACAAGGCAGAGGATAAAATCTCCAAGTCTCAACCCTCCACTTATGTGAATTCTTCCAAATATTATACCCTTTACCATTTGGAGATTGAGAATCAAACAGCACTTGAAGATCGCCCAACAAGTATAAACCTGAACCTTATGGTGAATGTGTAGCATAGTGCTTAGAAACAAGGTCATAAAGTGTCTGCAAATCTTGCCTATCTACCAGATGAAATATTTCATTCAAAAAGTTAAACTGCATAGAAGTTTTGTCCAACCTAAAAATAGTATTAAGCTGTCCTTCAGTCAGAGTCCAAGCAGTCAACACATCATGAGATCCTTCAGGAAAAACGTCAGCAGATCCTTCTTTAATGAAAGTGGAATCAGCAGCTTTAAGATCCAAAGAACTATCCTTGTGAGATTTCTTAACCTTAGATGTATGTGTCCCAGATGATCTCACAGATCTCCATAAAGAAAAAGGTCTTCTTTTGGACATCCTTTTCTTCCTCCTACCTGGTATATAAATTCCCATACATGGTAACTCCTCAGAATCATCATGAACATCTGTAGCAGGAATCGAAGAAGTAGATTTAATTAAAACAGCACCACGTAACTCATACATTCTCTCAAGTATCACTCTAGCCTTCTTAGCTCTAGCATCTTCTTCTTCAGCTTTCTTACCCAACTCTGCTCCTTTGTCATCAGGTGCAATACTAGATATAGTTGCAGAAGAAACAACTTGAGATTCAGCAGATTGAAACCTTTCAGCTGAATGTATAACCTCAGTAGGTGTTTCAGAAGTAACCACAGGAGAAGTCATCTTAGGTGTACCATCATCAAAATTATCCACAATCTCAACTTGCTTGGGTCTCTTTGCTTCAGGAACATCCAAAGCATCAGCACTCCTTTTTAAATTAGAAGATGATGCAGTCTGCTTCATAATCCTTTGATACATGCTATGCAACTCATCATCTGATAAATTCCAGACTTCCCTTCTTTTCAAACCAGAATTAAAGATAGTAGAACTCTGATAAAGCACGACATGTCGCATGTATGCTTTCATTTGGGCAGCAGTGGGTGGTCTCTCTATTCTTGATGTAGCTTTTTGTGCAGTAAGTGCTTTCCTTTTGTCAGCTGCAACTTGCTTTCGTTTTTGTCCAAGGGCCACCATTTGTGCTACAAAATTCTCACTATCAAAGTCTGTACCTAAGATACTCTGAGCAAGTGTAGGATCTGATGCAGCTTGCTAAGTATAATCATCCCATTGTGCATCAGAGATATGAGTACTCAATTCATCCAGTTCTCTTTGTCTCTCAGGAGGCAAATTAGTATTACACTGAGCTGCAATCATTCTAGCTAATTCTTCACTTTTCTTCATCTCTGCACACTCAGCTAACATTCTTTCTTGTTCTTGCATTCCCTGTTCACTTACCAGATCTGGACCAATCTCATCTTGACTCAGTACTCCTTTCCCTTGATCAACAGCCATATGAACAACATTAACTTGAGAAGTACCACTGATAGGAACTTCACAAGAAACATTCAGATTTGCATCAGAAGAAACATATTGAGACAGATCCTCAACAGGTGTGGAAAAGACATCAGCTGCTGAATTCAAATTAAAACTTCTTCCAGCAAGAAACACTTCTGAATCATCTGCTGAAGGTGTAGGATATGATGGTTCTTGTACAGATGTATCTTGACTAGGTGTAGAACCAACATCCATCATATGTACATCAGTCATGTTGTCTTTAGAAGTTGTATTATCTTCAACACTTTGTTCCTTTGAAGCTTCAGTAGATACCTTATTCAAATAAGTTCTTCTCCTTCTTCTAGTAAACTGAATAGGTTCCTTATTCTTTGAAGATTCAGCAACAACTGATGAAGGAACATTAGTTTCCTGAGCCACATCAGCTAAAATTTTAAGAGAACCAAACTGAGTATCATCTTGCTCCTCATCAGAAGAAACCACTAGCCTCCTTTTGGAATGACGCCCAAGTTGTTCCTCTAAACTCTTAACCTTACTCTTTAGTTCCATAATATCACCACCAAGTGAATATTTAGTCTCTGTAAGCTCCTTTTTGAGATCAGCAACTTCAGTCACATACCTGTTCACTAGAGCATAGACAGATGTTAGTGTAATAGAGTCCTCAGCTCCACCAGCAGATTGCTCAGTGGTAATAGGAGCTTCATTGGACCTTTCAGGAGAAACATGGTCATGATCAACATGAGGAGAACCTTCATTAAATGGTTCCCTGAGTGGACTAGGTGTGGTCAGCCTATTATGTTCAGACTCAAATTCATCAAAAGTAACCTGTGTAGGTGGTGGACTAGGACTAGGTCTAGGTGAAGGTATAGGTGAAGGTTGGTCAGGAGAAACATTAGATGCTTCAGCAGTTGTAGAAGGGCCCTCATCAATGGCAACTGAAGGATTACCATCAGCAGTAACATTGGTAGAAGGTGGGTCATTTACAACATTATCCTCATCAGTAGCCTCATTGTCTTGAGGCAACATAGGTGCTAGTAAAGGATGATGTGTCCCCTCATAATGAGTTTTTATTGAAGCAAATAGTTTAGATGTCAAAGCTCCTATGGGACAAAATGATTGGGTTTGGGTTGTAACATCTAAGATCATTTTCAAGAATCTAGGGTACACCAAAAACTTATGCTTTTTCCTTTGAATATTTTCAACCATGTTATCAAAAATAAACCTAGAAAAATTATAAGTTAAACCCTGAGATAGACATACAATACCACATCCTAATTGAGTAGAAAATTGGTCCCATACTCCTGATTTATTGCTTATACACTGAAGCAATGTGTGAACTAAAAACCTCCACATCGGGCAAAGCTGATTCTTGAACCATATGTCCGTCCTTGTACCTTGGTATCCAAAAGCTCTAAGTCCAGTGAGTATCTCCACAGCATTGGAGTGATAAACCCCATTAGCATCATCCAATCAAAGCTTTCTTCTTATCAACTCTTCTGTCACAACATACTATATTCCGTCAACTACAGCAACAATCTCTGTGTCACTCCATTTCATAGCAGTTGCCCAAAATTGTGTACCAACGATTCATATATCACATTAGGAGAATGCGTCAAAGCATAATGAATCTTGGATCGCTTCAGAAACTCCACCATTGGTTCATACAATTCATCACTCTTAGCTTTTCCCAGAAAAGCAACTTTGTTATGAATCTTTCTTAAATTGAAGTTCCATGTATAAAATTGTAAGTTAGGGTTAAGAATCACACAACTGGAAGTTTTTGGAACGTAAGTGTAGAGGGAATTGGTTAATTTGAAGTAAAGATATGCGAATAATGGATTGGTAGAAGTTGCCCAAAATATAGTCAAAAATATCGGAACTTTTGTTGACCATATCCTACGTGTATCTCAACTTAAACCAATGACAAAATAACACTTCAGCAGAAACACGGTCAATCTGCTGAAGTAATTCACTTCAGCAGAAACCACCCAAGATAAAGATATCATCCGTAAATATCTGGAGCGTTACTGTGCCACCCAACTCGCATTAAATTACATTAATCCTCGAATCCGTCGATATAACAATCCCAATACTCACTTAACACATATCATTTACCCCTAATTTTCATCACAAACCCTAATTTCTCCACAAACCACAATCAACCATAATCAACCATGAATATCAAACCAGAGGTTATTGATCCAACCTCTTCTCCATCATCATCATCATCATCAAGTGATGATACTAGCCTATGGCGTCTTTATATTCCTCCAAAAACACCACGACCAAGAAAATCCCCCTTTCTTCCTTCTTCTGAAGATGACAGTGTAGTGGATCCAAGTGAGTCTTCTGATGACTCTGATGACTCCACTAAGGAGATAACTTCATACCCTCAACCTTCATCATCTTTACCTAAACAGGTGGTGTTCGCTCTTCCTGCGCCATGCTTTGGTGCTTCATCTCATATCGTACAAGGGAAGGGCAATAGGAAGATGGATTAATTGCTTTTTGGTGAAACCAGTAGATGAAGCACAAAGGACAATATCATATCACACATTGATCTTCTGTATTCATCTTCATCATCTTCGTTTTCATCAATCCATCCTTCCCACTTTGATCCTTAGCTCGTCGTACTGGTCATGCATATCCAGCAGTTGGAATAGATGATATGAGCTAGACAATGATAAGAGCTAGAATAGGTTAAGTAGATCTTGTAAAGAACTGATCTTGTAATTACGTTTGAAGTTGATTGTAAGCTGTAAGCTGTAAACTGTTTCTTTAATGAATGAATGAACAATTTAACTTCAATACTTCTCTTCATTACTTTATCTTCAGTGGAAACAATTTGCTTACTTCAGTACATAGCTTTTAGTAGAAACAAGCTTTTAATCTTACTTGACCATATTCGAATTGACCAACCTTGGAGAACTTCAACTCATATATGCAATCTGCAAAACAAAACAGACTCAGAGAAACACAAAAACCAACCAAAGACAAACAAACTAAATTAACATTAGCTGGTTAGTGTTAGCAATCAAAATTATCCAACTTAATATACAAAGTTTACATGAATCCTCCCCTGAGGCATATGCCTCCCATGAGGCCTATGCCTCCCCTTAAACTTTGCAGTTAAGGGTTAAGCATACCAATATGGACCACAAGGTGTTGAAACCTTGGTCCATCAAAAGCCTTAGTTAACAAGTCTGCCACATTATCATCAGTGTGAATTTTAACCACTTTTATCAAATGTTTATCATATGCATCTATTATAAAGTGGTGCCTGATTTCAATATGTTTAGTTCTAATGTGAAAAAGTGGATTTTTAACAATGCATATGGTACATTGATTATCAATAAAAATTTCTGTGTTCATGAAATTATACCCATAATCTAACAATTGATTTTGTATCCAAAGAACCTGTCCACAGCAATTTGCAGCAGCAACATACTCTGCTTCAGTAGATGAGGTAGCCACAATTTTTTGTTTCTTGCACTGCCAAGAAATCAATCTCTTTCCAAGGAATTGGCAACCTCCAGTTGTGGATCTTCTATCCAGATTTGCACCAGCATAGTCACTAGCACTATATGCTTCCAACCTAAAAGGAGACTCTTTTAGGTACCAAAGACCTAAATGAGGTTGGCCTTTGAGGTACTTAAAGATCTTCTTGACTGCATTGAGAAGGGAAGTAAGTGGAGTGACTTGATGTCGAGAACAAACACTCACAGCAAAGGTAATATCAGGCCTTGAAGCTCTTAAATACATCAAAGAACCAATCATAGATCTGTATAGGTGAACATTAACAGCTGGATCTTCTTCATTGTTGGTCTTTGTTTTTGGAACTTCATAAGGTGTAGTGGCAGTCCTGACACTCTCCATACCAAACTTTTTTAAGATGTCCCTCACATATGTATCCTGACTGATAAATATACCATCAGGTTTCTGCTGAACTTGGAGACCCAAAAAGAAAGTAAGCTCCCCCATAGCACTCATCTGAAACTCTTCCTTCATTAGCTCCTCAAACTCCCTGCACCAAGCTTCTTTAGTGGATCCAAAAATAATATCATCCACATAAACTTGCACAAGTATGATGTATGTGGAATTCTTCTTAAGGAAAAGTGTCTTGTCAATGGCACCTCTTTTATAACTATGCTTCAGCAGAAATGATGAAAGCCTAGCATACCATGCTCTTGGTGCCTGATGTAGTCCATAGAGAGCCTTAACAACCTTGTAAACATGATTAGGATGATCTGGGTCTTCAAATCCTTTAGGTTGAGTGACATAAACCTCCTCTTCTATTTCACCATACAGAAAAGCACCTTTAACATCCATCTGATATACCATGAATCCCATGTAAGATGCATAAGCCAAGAATATCCGTATGGCCTCAACTCTAGCCACAGGTGCAAACACTTCATCATAATCAATCCCCTCCTCTTGCCTGTAACCCTGAGCCACTAATCTTCCTTTGTTCTTAATCACAACACCCCTTGCATCTCTTTTATTCTTCAAGATCCATTAGGTACCAATTGCATACTTACCTTCAGGTAGTGGTACCAAAATCCAAACCTGCTGATTGTGAAACTGTTGCATCTCTTCTTGCATAGCTTCAAGCCAACTCGAATCTTCAAGAGCTTGAGTAACACTGGTAGGTTCCACTTGAGAAAGAAAACAAGCAAACAGACAATGTTGAAAGTCTGTGTGATTGTCTCTTTGCTGGTTTGAGACATAAGAGATAAAAGCTACTTGACCATATTTAGAACTTGTCACAGTACCCCTAGTTCTAACAGGTGCATTAGGATCACCAATAATATTAGACTGTGGATGAGCAATGTTGATCCTTTTAGTAGCAGTGGTGGTGACATCAATGGAGGTATCAAGATTAGTCACTGTTGGTTCAAAATCAGTGTCATATGAAGGTGAGGTGAAGATGCCAGCTTTGGGTTGATGATGACCAAGATCTGAAGGTCTTGGAAAGCGTGTATAAGGTTCTCCAAAGTCTGTTGACACATTAGAAGAAATAGGAGTAGAAACAGCATGGCTATCAGCAGATTTGGTGATGATAGGAGAAACAGGATCTCTGTCAGCAGAATTGTGATTTCCACTTATTGCTTCTCTTGCCATCTCCTCAGCAATCCTCTCAGCTTCTAGATTAGCTGCATACTCTTGTTTCTTAAGCCTAGCAAGGTCCTCAGCATAACATGATTCATCTTCACTCTCATCAACTATCTCTTTAGAAGTGTCACCTGCAAAATTTTTAGGGGAGAAAGAAGGCACAATAATAGGTTGTTCATCATCTTCAAACTCACTGTCAGAATCAGCATCCATGGTACCTGCATTGTTAGTTGGAGACTCATGAGTACTTGAAGTTTGGTTAGCCACATGTCTAGAATAAACCAAGTAATCAGTTAAGTAATCAAGGTCAAAAGACCAAACATGACCCTGTCCTTGAACATTAGGCTTATCTTCTATAAATCTCATGTTCAAAGTCTCCTCAATCTTCTTAGCAGATAAATTGTATACCCTGTAAGCCTTACTATGAGCTGAATAACCCATAATATAACCAACCTCAGCTTTCTCATCAAATTTACCCAGTGGATCACTTGTATTCAGAATGGTCACTTGAAAACCAAAAGGTTTTAGGTAATGAATAGCAGGAACTTTCCCATAGAGAAGTTCATATGGTGTTTTGAAGTGAGGTCTAGTAATGGATACCCTGTTCAGTACATAACAAGTTGTGCCAACTGCTTCAGTCCAAAACATAGTGGGTAACTTAGAGTCAGCAAGCATAGATCTAGCTGCCTCTATTAAAGCCCTATTCTTACATTCAGCTGTCCCACTTTTTTGTGGGGTTCTTGGAGTGCTATAGTCCCTTTTTATCCCTTTAGACCTACAGAGTTCTATAAGTAAAGCATTCTTGAACTCTGTCCCATTATCACACTGAATTCCTTTAACCTTTTTGTTCAACTGGTTTTCAACAAGGGTAATGAAGTCTTTCAGCACTTGAGATGTTTCATCTTTGGTCCTCATAAAGAATACCCAACAAAATCTGCTATAGCCATCAGTGATAACCAGACAAAAATACTTGTGATCAATGCTTCTGACTTGAGTTGGACCAAAAAGATCCATATGCAGCAGCTGAAGAGGTTCAGAAATAATGCTCACAGCAGTAACAGCTTTGTATGAGGCTCTGTGTTGCTTTCCTTTGTTGCAGGCAACACAATTATGATCATTGGTAAAGACTTTGGAAGGGAGACCTTCAACAAGACCTAGTTTAGAAAGCTTGTTTATGGTCTTGAAGTTCACATGAGCCATCCTCCTATGCCATTTAGTAGACTCATCCAGGGATGCTTTAGCCACCAAACAAGTTAAGTCACCTTCTGGTTGAACATCATTTAAGTTGAATGTGTATAGATTGTGATTTCGAGGAACTCTCAGCAGAATTGATGTATCTTCTGGTAGTTTGAAGTCTTTAGATAGTACAAGACATTCATTCTCAGAGAATAGTACTTTGTTCTTGGTGTCACAAATTTGTGAGACTGAGAACAAGTTGAAGTGTTGTAGTTCCTTGACATTGTACACAATCTCAAAGTCTAGTTGAGGTATTTTGATGGTCCCTTTCCTAGTGATCCTACCATCACTTCCACCAAAGGTCACATTGCCTCCTCCTTCAATGGGTACAAAATTATGCATCATATCTCTGTTCCCTGACATGCTTCTTGAGCAACCACTATCAACAATGCCAACTTCCTTATGCTTAACAGGATGATCCTACAACAACAACAAAAATATACAAAATATTAGTTCACTATGGAGGCTCAAGTCATTACTGACTTGAACCTGCCTTGTGGATCATATGATTTAGGCCATGCATATGTATAAGATCCACTATTGTTCTTGGAGTGCTATAGTCCCTTTTTATCCCTTTAGACTTATAGAGTTCTATTAATACATTATTCTTGAACTCTGTCCCATTATCACACCTAATTCCTTTAACCTTTTTGTCCAGCTGGTTTTCAACAAGGGTAATGTACTCTTTTAAAACTGGAGATGTTTCATCTTTAGTCCTCAAAAAGAACACCCAACAAAACCTGCTATAATCATCAGTGATTACCAGAAAAAAATACTTGTGATCAATGCTTATGACTTGAGTTAGACCAAAGAGATCCATATGAAGCAACTGAAGAGATGCTGAAATAAGGCTCACAGCAGTAATGGCCTTGTATGAGGCTCTGTGTTGCTTTCCTTTGTTGCAGGCAACACATTTATGTTCATTGGTGAAAACTTTGGAAGGAAGTCCTTCAACAAGACCCAGTTTGGAAAGCTTGTTTATGGTCTTGAAATTCACATGACCCATCCTTCTATGCCATTTTGTAGACTCATCCAGGGATGTTTTAGCCACCAAACAAGTTAGATCACCTTCTGGTTGAACATCATTCAAGTTGAATGTGTATAGATTGTGAGTACGAGGAACTCTCAGCATAATGGATGTATCTTTTGGTAGTTTGAAGTCTTTAGATAGTACAAGACATTCATTCTCAGAGAAGAGTACTTTGTTCTTGGTGTCACAAATTTGTGAGACTGAGAACAAGTTGAAGTGTTGTAGTTCCTTGACATAGTACACATTCTAAAAGTCCAGTTGAGGTGTTTTGATGGTCCCTTTCCTAGTGATCCTACCATCACTTCCACCAAAGGTCACATTGCCTCCTCCTTCAATGGGTACAAAATTATGCATCATATCTCTGTTCCCTGACATGCTTCTTGAGCAACCAGTATCAACAATGCCAACTTCCTTATGCTTAAGAGGATGATCCTACAACAACAACAAAAATATACAAAATATTAGTACACTATGGAGGCTCAAGTCATTACTGACTTGAACCTGCCTTGTGGATCATATGATTTAGGCCATGCATATGTATAAGATCCACTATTGTTCTTGGGTTTCCATTGAAATTTAGGTCCCTTTTTATTCCAAGAACAACCTGCTAAGAGCTTCACAGCAGTATCCCAATTCCCTCTCCCAGCATGCATTGAGTCAACATATTCAGGCCAATAACCATTTTTAAAATATGAACTAGTTGGTTGCACATATGGTCTAGCAACTGATCTTCTCCAAGAAAAAGGAGAATTAGTATAAGTTGCTTGTGGAACATAAGGTGGTATATCATTAACATTGGTCCACATTGTTCTAGATTTCTGCTGATCAGCACATACACCCATTCTTTGCTCATAAAAATCAGAATCCTTAATTAAATGAAATTTACTTCCAGACACAAAACATGTCTTCTTTTTAGAAGATTTATTCAAATTAAAATATGTTCTATTACATGCAGAAGTATTCAAACCACAAACATTAAAGGAATTGTTTTTAACAGTAGTATTATGCAAAGAATTAAAAGACAAGTCTTCAGAGGAAACTGTCTTGGAAGGAGATTCCTCAGCAGCTACTCTGAAAGACTTGTAAGTAGACTTGGGTGCAGGCATGGGTGTAGGCTCGGGTGAAAGCTTGGGTAGGTCTGACTTATCACTTGAATCATAGCTGGCATAAGAAGTAGACCCTTGATCAGAAGATTTGTCACTGTTAGAGCAAGAGACAAAATCATTAGATGAAGAATCAGGGTCTGACAAGTCTTTTGACTTTTTGCCATATAGATGATGTGATCCATCAAAGTCAACAGTGGTGGACAGGTCAATGGGCATATGTTCACCTCTAATAGGTCCACGTACAGCATGTAAATCACCTTCTTTTACAAAATTAGCTAAACCTGCCGGTGTAGTTTTACGACCATCATATTTAGCTTCAGGATCTACATATTTTTGAAAACCTAGACCTATCCTAGATGTCTCAGATTGACTACCATAGATGTGACTAGCTAACCTGTCTCCATTCAATAACCATTCTTTATGCCTAGTAATTTCCTCATCTAGTTTCTCTTTAAGCTTTTGATTTTCAGAAACAAAATTAGCTTTTTCTTTTTCAGTGCGTTTTAAATCAATGTTAGCACAATCTAGATCAATTTTTAGCCCCCTTATTTTTTCATCATAAGCTATCTGATTCTTTTGAAACCATACTTTTTGTCTTTCTAATGTTTTTAAAGCCTGTTTATAAGCTTCAACTTCAACATAGCATTCATTATATTTAGGTTTCAAAATATTATAGGCTTCCTTAAGTTCATTGTATCGTTCACTACAACCAAACAAACTGTTTTGTACCTGAGAGATGCCCATCAAGGCAATCTGATCATGCCTATCCTCTGAAGTATAGCTTGCAAGCAATCCAATATTATCACCACCAGAACTATCATCATTCTCCTGCTCATGAAGCTTCCAGTCGACATTAGCATCCATAGTGACTAGAGCAACTGAGGATCCAGTCTTCGAAGTTCCAGCATCCCTTTGATTCTACTGATTGGAAGAGTATTTGACCTCATCACCAGCCTTCCTATCCTTGCATTCTCTAGAGAAGTGACCCATCTGATGACATGTAAAGCACTTGACCTTCTTTTTGTCAAACCTTGCTGGATCTCTTCCCTGGAAACCAAACTTCCTCCCAGCCTTACGCTCAAATCTCTTGATGTCCATAGAGAGCATTGCCACTTGCCACTTCAACTTCATCTCTTCCATCTCCAGTGGATCCACCTGATCAAAATCCTCATATGCAAGTTTCTGTTGAGGGTCATAATCAGCAAAGAAAGATCCAAGCACATCTTCCATTATACCACTAGTTTTAGAGTGAGAACTTGATGGAGTGGTAGTGTAAGATGATGATGAGTAAGTAGGGCTTGGAGCATGGATCATCTTTGGGGTAGAGGCCCCAACAAATGCTGTGTGACTAGCAGAGGATGATGAACGAAAGGGACTTCTGACATCATGCTCAAGAGCTTTAAGCTTGTTGTACAGCTCATCAAAGGTAATCATATCAAGCCCACCTTTAGTTTTGAAGGCAATGCTGACTTGTAACCAGGATTGAGGTAAAGATCGCAAAAACTTGGAATTGCAATCATCATTATCTGGTTTCGCCTTAAGCTGATTCAACTGACTTAAAATCTTGTGAAACCTGTCATAACCCTTGTGAATTCCTTCCTCTTCAGAGATTTGAAATTCTTCAAACTGTTGTCTCAGCATCGATTTTCTCATTCTCCTAGACTCCTCATTCCCTCCAAACTTGGCCTTGATTGCCAACCATATATCCTTAGCATCCTGCATAAAGTGAAAATCACTCAAGTGATCCTCAGGAATAGCTTGAAGAAGAATCGTTTTAACTTTGGTTTCTCTCTGAACTGCCAGCAACTCTTCAGTAGTTTTGGGAGGAACATGAATAAGATTACCATCAGAATCTGTGGTAGTTCTCTTCAAACTGTTCCCCTTCCTTACAATCTCCCATAGATTCCAATCAATGTTGGATATCTAGTTCTGCATCTTCATTGCCCATAAGTCCTATTCCTCCTTTTTAAGGTATGGAAACTTAGCATTGCTGTTCGAGAGACTTAGTTGCTGCAGATGGGTGGTGTTCTGGTTGTTGGTGACTTCGATATCAGCTTCTGATCCAGGCATGATTAACGTTGTTTTGGTTGTATGAGTGTTTAGTAAAGACAGTTCTTAGTATCGTAGAGACTCTCACGAAGCTCTGATACCACTTGTTGAAACTTAAGACCTTGATAGATCTTGAGCACTCGTAGATCGTTAGTATTGCTTATGTAATCACAAACAAACTAATAGAAAATCTCCACAACTTGTATTCTTTAGCGGAAATCAAACACAAGTACAAACTCAGATAACTAAGAACCCGTTGATCATCTATGCATCTTTATATTAATACTAAAACTTTGTTTTTCAACCCATACATAACTCAGACTATTGTGTTCCTTTTATAGATAAGGAACCCTAACTTGTTCTCTAAGAAACATATAATAATAAAACTAAATAAGATATACATAATCACTTCCTAATAAAGCTCATGCATATCCTAACTAACTATAGAATACACGGAATAACTATCTCCGCAGAAACCAACTACGTACTATATAACTTCAGCAGAATTATATATTCAGTAGAATCCAGCACAACTTCAGCAGAATCCTCAGCAGTAACATCATCATAATTCATACTTAGCATAATTCCCAACAAAGACTGAAGTGCTTCCAAAGTATACGTATCTACTGCTAGTTATGTCAAGCTACTGCTAGAGTCTTAAAGTTTGTTTTGTATTTATGGAATGACGCGTTCCTACTTTGTAGTATTAGATAAGTATAGAAAAGATACGATTTGATATAAATTGTATAAGAAGTCATTGTAACCTAGTAGGACTCCTTAGCATATAAAAGGAGATCCTAGGTCATTTGTTTATATATATGTTTAAGGCGGCTTCAAGGTTGTAAACCGTAGTGATATCAAGATCACTCGTATTATTATTCTAATAATATTGAAGCTTTTGATTGTTATTCATTTGTATTCTTCTTATTCTACAAGTGTTATATTCCGCGTAATACTTATTGGATCAAACAGTTTCTTATACAGAAGTTATCAAAGATCTATATTTACAAGGTGAACTGGGATCAACAACCGCATAGAACCCGGGTGATAACAAAGAGAATTACATACAAGGGGTAAGAGCAGCCGCCTATGGAAATTATGTACAATTTATTTGACTTTATCTATTTTGTAATGTATTTTGGAAAATATTAAATAAACAAAAAAATGAAGATTAGCTACCTTCACCATTTTATTTTTTCAATAATTTTACTTTTTCAGTGCATAAGACGCGCATGCACACACTTAGGTACAACCCAAAGAATGTTATTCCGAATAACAAAAAATACACGTTATTCCGCATAACGAAATGGTGAATGATCAAAAAAATTTCCAAAGTACATAAGAGGTATTGCAAGCCCAGTAACGGGAGAATAACCCACAAATATTAAACAAAGACTATTATAACATGCATACCAGTATGAACTTATAATAATAGCATTGGACAAATTAAAACACAAGTGCAGAAAAACCATATACAAAAAAGGTTGCATGCAACCACAATAAACATTTAGGACATGTCCAAAGAGAATAGAATATTGTTCAAAGTTACAAACCACAACAATAGAAAGATCTAAATGGAAACAAATTAATTCTGCTCCAATTCAGCCTCAATCACCTCTGTTTCAAACAAAGCGGAAGAGGTTTCACCCACTCCAGGGCGCTGGTCAGTTCCACCGCTACCCAAGACACTAGCTTCCCCAACCTCATAATCATCAGTAGAGATAAGCTGCGCAGGAATGGCGAAGACAATTGTTGTTGACAGGGAAGTAGTAGGGGTAATAGCTGCCTCACCACTCGAAAAGGTTTCTACACCCATAACATTCTGAGCAGATAAAGGATCTACCAAAGAGTTGTAGACATCAGCAATCGCAGACCGATGTGTGGCGAGATATTTCTTAAATCGCTCAACCCTCTTTTAAGCAATTGCCTGGAGAGAATCATGTTCCTTCTCAAGAGCAGAGTTTAGCCCTCTAAAAGAATGTACTTCAGTAGCAAGGGGGCTTTGGAAGCCTCCATAGCAGAAACTCGATCCTTAAAAGATATTACCTTTGCACCTTCAGCCTTCAGATTTGCAATTTCCTCCTCCATTTCCTTCAGCAAAATGGACTGACGATCACATTGAGCTGACAAACGCCTCTTCTCCTTCATGTTATACTCCGAGCGCATTCGTACCTCAGCACTAAGACATACTTGACGAACAGTCCCAACATTAAACTCCGCAAAAAGTTGATCATAGTCCATGTTACGGACTCCAGAAAAGAAGGCAGGAGGAGCAAACTCGACAACCATCCCGCGACATTCTCTAGAATTGTCAAGAAGAGGGCACTTGGTCACGCTTCACTTCAGAACGTGAACATCAAATAACGGACTAGAATCTACATCAGCAGCAATACAGATATCCCCAATTGAAAAATCACCATCAGAAAAATTGCTAATATTAGAGTGCATGCCACCAACAGATTGAGAGGCATCAGGAAACGAAGAAAGGTCTCCCACTTTGTGCATGCCTTTCTCAAGGAAAGCAGAAGCAGCAGCAGAAGAAATAGTGGTAGCAACAGCGTCCGTCATAACCGGAACAAGAGACCTAGCAAAAACACACAACAAAAATGACAAGTCAACCAAAGGGTAAAACGCTAAAACATTGTAATAGAAAAAACCCAAAAAAGAAGCAAACCTAATAGGGGAGCCATTAGGACGAAGCAGAGAATTAGCAGTAGAATCCGTAGGAGTTCCGGCTTCATGGATAGGAGTGATTGATAACGAAGGAGAAGAGGAAGAAGCTAACCTCCATATTTTGGACACACTGTGCCAATAGCCTTTTAATGGAGTCCGAAGACTTGCCACCAACAGGAGGCCTACCGGAATCCACATAATCACCCCTTAACTTTTTAGGGGGATAGGTGAGCTCAACAAAACTCTTTCTTTTCTTCTGGCGAGAACTCACGGACACATCACAAACAGATGTAGACACAGTCTCAAACATCACTTCAGACATAAAAACATCACCACCAGTAATAGAATGAACAGGCTCCACATCATTAGCACCAGCAGAAGTGTCACCCGGATGCAGTCTCAAATGCAGCTCCCATATCTACACTAGTTCCCAACCAATCACCCAAAGGCGGAGGGTCGGAAGGTAGGAAGGGAATAGTCCGATCTGCAGTAAGATCCAGTAATCTAGGCTCACCCTTATCCCGCCTCCAGGCACCAACCTTTAACTTCATGGGATCCTTAACTTGGATCAAGTAAAGCAAATCCATTCCTACAAAGAAGAAGAATTACGGTTTAAAAAACATAAAATAAAAACAACAAACTGAGGGACGCGTATATGGCATACCCACCCTGGCCATTGTTATAAAAAAATAGCGGATAAGAATCTGCATCTAAAGTATATTTACGGCTCAACCCAACCAAACAAAGAAAGGGTTCCGGAAATTTATGAAATGGAGAAAGATTGGGAAAAGGGAGGAAAAATTTTCAGTAGCAAATTCATTCTCCTCAGGAGTAGCATCTTTAGAAATGCTCTTAGCAGTATGCCACATATAAATAACAGGGCAGGCAAAAGCATCAACAGAGAAGAAATGGTCATTCAAACTCTTAAGAGAGTCAATAGGTTTGGTGTAACAAACACCAGCACTATCCGACCGTTTGCTAAAAGATAACCAACCAATATTTTTATATTGAAAAAAAATACCTAAATAAGCCAACTGTTGGTGTGATACCATCAACGCGACAAAGAATCTAAAAGTGAGAAACCTTAGCAGCTCCAATGACCGAAAGTTGGGATATATTGATATGATAATACTCATGGATGTCAATAAGGAAAACAGACAAGGGAAGGCGGAAATTGGAAAACTCGAAAAATCGGGTATACATACCAATTTTTCCAACCGACGCCTGATGAATGGTCTGGTTGGGACCGGGCAATTTTGGATGAACGATCAAAAAAATAGAGAATTTATCACAAAAACGGTTGAGTGACCCTTGCGAAGGTTTAGATTTAATATGCATAATGGTACCCATATCGGAAGAAAAAAGTATTATACTATAACCTTAAAAAATGGAAGAACCTGGGAAGAAAGGAGCGGTCCAAGAAAGACAGATCGAAGGTTAAAGAAATATTAGTCGCAACGAAGAATAGTAAAGGGAAAAAATGAAATAGTAGAAACTATGAAGACTATTTATACACACGAAATATTTACTTCCAAGAAAACCCTAAGAAAAGACACGCTTCAAAAACAATTTGATACAACGGTCAAGATTGAAAGAAAAAGATAAAGATGATAGTAAGACGGGTGGCCCACCCGTTCAAATCAGTCAGAAGATGAAAAGCTGAGGAAAGCCCACGTTGCATGTCCCACCTACCAAGAAAGAAAGCGTCAGAAAGACGCTTCGAAGGCGCGGAAGAAAATCCATTTATTTACCTTAAGTCTGTTGATCCCAGTTGAGCAAACGATCCTTTATAGAATCTGACTTAAACAATAACCTATTAAACACTATGCGGAATATAATGTTTAATCTTAAGAAGAAGAACAGTAATAAACATTAAACACCTCAATATTTATCTAATACAAATCATTAAACCAACATACATAACTAGCAGTGCTTATATTACGTTAGCAGTGGTTCCATATGACTACTAGCCGTGGTTTAACATAGCAGTGGATTCATTCCTTCTAGTCGTGGTTTCCATTATGCTGGCAGTGGTTCCACACATAGAATAATTACTTTCATTGGAACCTAAAACCCAACAATCCTCCCCTAAACTTGATATATTCAAACATAATTATCAAGTTTCTTTTAAGCGCATACAGTCTTCACTTGGAGGATGTATCCAAACACTTACCAGGATGTAGTAACTTCTCAAACTTTCTCAGCAACCTGTAAGCTTGATAATCAAAGGGTTTCTACAGCTTTAAACCACCAGGCTACAACATCTGAGTAATAACCCCTGGATGATTATTCAATTTAGGATAATCACTTTCTACACACATATGAATAACTTCTACAGAAGTATAGTTAATACATGAACTCCACAAGGCTGATATAGAAACCAACTTGTAACTTTGCCATTGAAGAGTCCTTTCCATTCTGGTTCATCATGAGTGGGTTCAAATATGATCTTCAAATTATGATACACAATCCTCTCATGATAATCATCTGGTATCAAATCTCCAAATCTGTTCTTGTATAACTTCCAGATGGTCATCAAATCATCTCTTTCCAAGTAGTAAAGCATTTGTGAAAACTTAACAAAACCATAACTCTCACTTTTGGTTCTCTCAAACTTCCAACATCCTTCACTTCCATTAAGCTCAAATATATATGAGATAATTTGATGATGACCTGTAAGAGGTAATGCACAACTAACCTCTGCCTCCTTCAATGTAGACAATTTTGTAAGAACCATCAGTCTTTTCTTGTTAGCTCCAATGTCCTCTTCAGTCTCTGACTCACAAGTATAATCCACAACTTTAGATCTGTCAGCCTTCCTCTTCAATCTTCCTTGAAGCTTGGCCTTTATTGCTAAAGGACCTTGTAGATCTGCAATTTTCTCAATCTTCAGTAACAACTGATCTACCATAGGATTTGTAGGCTTAGTTCCATGTGGATCAAGTTTGGCTTCCAACATCTTTCTTGCTACATTCTTGGTTAGTGGATAGTCTTTATTAATAAACATGAAGAACTTCTCTTGTGTAGTCTGTACAGCATGTACTCTGCAAGGCCGATATAGCATTCAATCAATCACCTCACAGTCTTCCCAAAATTTATCATATGGATTGGGCTGACACAAGTTCTTTACAAAAGTCCACACAAACCTTGCTATATCTCCAGTTAGCCCAAACTTCCCATATCTAAACTCCATTATCTTCCACAGTTGTTCCAGGTCAACTTTATTCATGCAAAACAACAAACATCCAAAATTGTAGTACGTACCTTTCCAGCCATCAGATCTTGTAATTTCAATCATCTCTCTATCATTAGCTGTAATTATCTGCTAATCTTTAATAGTATGAATTGCTCTTACTGGTGTAGGATTAATAGGTCAGTTTGATCAGACACCATAAGATACAAATTCATTCTTTCTTCCTTCTCCTTTTCTTCATCTAACTTCTGCTTCTTTGAACTTGTTGAAACAAAGACCTTGATAGATCTTGAGCACTCGTAGATCGTTAGTATTGCTTATGTAATCACAAA
Source organism: Chrysanthemum makinoi (assembly GCA_910596185.1). NCBI lineage: Eukaryota > Viridiplantae > Streptophyta > Magnoliopsida > Asterales > Asteraceae > Chrysanthemum > Chrysanthemum makinoi. The sequence goes on along the minus strand of OU343223.1, from coordinate 312,566,416 downwards.
CAAACTAATAGACAATCTCTACTACTTGTATTCTGTGGCGGAATATAAACACAAGTAATAACACAAATAACTAAGAACTCGTTGATCCTCTATGGATCTTTATATTGATACTAAAACTTTTTTTTTCAACTCGTACCACACGTACATAAATCATACTATTGTGTTCCTTTTATAGACAAGGAACCCTAACTCGTTTCCCAAGAAACGTATAAACATAAAAGTAAATAAGATATACACAATCACTTCCTAATAAAGCTCATGCATATCCTAACTAACTATAGAAAACACGGAATAACTATCTCCGCAGAATTCATCTATATATCTATATTACTTCAGCAGAAACTCTTCTTCAGCAGATTCCATGTTCTTCAGCAGAATCCATCAGCATTATATTCAGCAGAATTCCTACTTTGCATAATTCCCAACAATCCTCCCCTAAACTGGAATTTGACTAGGTTAAGTTCCAGTTTCTTGATAGATCTTTAAACAAACTAGAGGATTGTAGTCTAACAGCAGAAACAAAGAACCAAAAGAATCACATCTCGATGATGATAAAACTTCAAAAATCCAGATATTTGCAGGAACAAATGACAACATGTACATCAAAACATATTAGTTTCAGACTATTCTCATCACATCCAGGTGTGTGAACTCCTGTGAGAGGTGAATCATTGAAAATAATAGATTTGATGTCTCTTTACCAATAGCCATTACTACTGGAGTAGCCAAATGTTTAAGTTCAAAAACTATGGCACACTGATAAACATCTGATTTATTAGCAAATCAGCAACCATGAACGGATTTGAGATGTCTTTACCTGTAGCCGTTTGCTCAGGACTAGTCAATTCTTAGGAAAATGAATCACCTTCGGTGAATTGAGCACCCAATATGGTATTCCACTGCCTTTACCACAAGCCATATACATGTGGGCTAGCCAATTCTTGGATTCCAAAAAGGAATAAACCATGGTGAATTGATGACCATACAACCCTCAGCAATTAAGCATGGGTGGTTGCAGACCATATGATTTTGAGCAAACCATTACAGCTATCAACAGATTTGATGTGTCTTTACCAAAGTTGTACCCTTTGGACTAGCCAACTCTTTGATGTAAACAGATCACATCAGGTGAGCTGAAAACCATAAGCAGAGGAATATACAACAAACCGGCAAGCAAAAGTTAGACAAACAAAGAATATACAAAGTTTTTTTTTTTTTTTTTTTTTTAACTAAAAACAAAACAAATAAAACAAATATTACAAAGAATACAAAATACCATAATCAATATGATGCCTGATATTGCAGAAGCTGAGTCTTAATTAAACCAATCAATCGTTCAACATGCAACATATCATTCCCTCCTGGATCTGGAGGAACTTCCAACTTCTGTCTAAGCATTTGTTCTATCAATTTCATAGACAAAGGATAAATCTTCTCAGAGAACATACATACAGTAATACCACCCTTTGTCTCCACCACATGCACACAGGGCATAGGATAAAATCTCCAAGACTCAACCTTCCATTTATGTGAATTCTTCCAAATAGAATACCCTTTACCTTCTAGAGAGTGAGAGTCAAATAAAACTTGAAGATCACCCAACAAGTATAAGCCAGAACCCTGTGGTGAATGTGTAGCATAATGCTTAGTAACAAGACCATATAGAGTATCCAAGTCTTGCCTATCCACCAGATGAAATATTTCCTTCAAGAAGTGTTTTGAACTTAAGTGAAGAGGGAATCGGTTATTTTGAAGCAAAGATATGCGAATAAAGTATTGACAAAAGTTGCCCAAATTATAGTCAAAAATATCAGAACAAGTTGTTGACCATATCTGTATAACAACTCTTACCCAGTTCAAATTAACCCTTCAGCAGAAACAACAGTCAATCTGCTGAAGTAAGTCACTCAGCAGAAATCACTCAAGTTAAAAGATATCTTCAGTAAATATCTTGAGTATTACTATGCCACCAAACTCGCATTTAATTGCATTAAGCCTCGAACCCGTCTATAAAACAATACCAATGCACACTTAACTCTCATCAATTAAACCCAAAATCATCACAAACCGAAATTTCACTAAAAACCACGATCAACCACAATTAAACATGAATACCAAATTAGAGGTCATAGATCTAACCTCTTCTATATCATCATCATCATCATCATCATCAAGTGATGATTCTAACCCATGGCATCTGTTTCTACCTCTACAAAAACGAAGACCAAGAAAGTCCCCATTCCTCCCTTTTTCTGAAGATGATAGTGTAGTGGATCCAAGTGAGTCTTTTGATGACTCTGGTGACTCCACTAAGGAGATAACATCAAACCCCCAACCTTCAACAACTCAACCAATGCCACGTGCCAGAGGAGAGGTGGTGTTAGCTCTTCTTGCGCCATGGTTTGGTGCTTCATCACCTATCGTTAATGGAAGGGGCAAGAGGAAGATGGAATGATTGCTTTATGGTGGAACTAGTAGATGGAGCACAAGAAGATTATCATATCACACATCCATCTACTGTATTCATCTTCGTTTTCATCAATTCATCCTTCCCATTTTGATCCTTAGCTTCTTCGTCGTACTGGTCAAGCATCTCCAGCGTTTGGAATAGATGATATGAGCTAGTAGATGATAGGAACAAGTATAGGTTTCGTAGATCATGTATAGATATCAATCTTGTATTTTCATTTAAATGTAAGCTGTAAGCTGTAAGCTGTTTCTTGAATGAATGAATGAACAATTTGACTTCAGTACTTATCTTCAGTAGAAACACTTTTATCACTTCAGTACTTTGCTTCAGTAGAAAACAAACTTCTAGCTTACATAACCATATTTTATCACTTGATGAACTTCAACTTATATAATCAATCTGCAAAACAAACACAGAGAAACACACAAACCATACCAAAACTCACAAAACATTAGTAGGTTAGTGTTAGCAAATATACAAACTAAATATACAAAGTTTACACCTTAAATCCTCCCCTGAGGCCTATGCCTCCCCTTAAACTTTGCAGTTAAGGGTTAAGCATCCCAATATGGACCACAAGGTGTTGAAACCTTGGTCCATCAAAAGCCTTAGTCAACAAATCTGCCACATTATCATCAGTGTGAATTTTAACCACTTTTATCAAATGTTTTTCATATGCATCTCTTATAAAGTGGTGCCTGATTTCAATATGCTTAGTTTTACTGTGAAAAACTGGATTTTTAACTATGCATATGGTACTCTGATTATCAATAAAAATTGTTGTGTTCATGAAGTTAAACCCATAATCCAACAATTGATTTTGTATCCATAGTACCTGACCACAACAATTGGCAGCAGCAACATACTCTGCTTCACTAGATGAGGTAGCCATAATTGTTTGTTTCTTGCACTGCTAAGAAATCAATCTCTTTCCAAGGAATTGGCAACCTCCAGTTGTGGATCTCCTATCCAGATTTGCACCAGCATAATCACTATCACTATATTCTTTCAGCTTAAAAGGAGACTCTTTTGGGTACCAAAGGCCTAAATGGGGTTGACCTTTCAGATACTTAAAGATCTTCTTGACTGCATTCAGATGAGAAGCAAGTGGAGTGACTTGATGTCGAGAACAAGCACTCACAGCAAAAGTAATATCAGGCCTAGAAGCTGTCAAATACATCAATGAACCTATCATAGATCTGTATAAATGAACATTCACAGGTAGATCTGGTTCACTGTTGTTCTTTGTTTTTGGAGCTTCATAAGGTGTTGTAGCAGTCCTGACACTCTCCATACCAAACTTCTTCAAAATGTCCCTCACATATTTATCCTGAATGATAAAAATACCATCAGGTTTCTGCTGAACTTGGAGACCCAAAAAGAAAGTAAGCTCCCCCATAGCACTCATCTGAAACTCTCCCTTCATCAGGTCCTCAAACTCCCTGCACCAAGCTTCTTTAATGGAGCCAAATATAATGTCATCCACATAGACTTGCACAAGAATGATGTATGTGGAATTCTTCTTTAGGAAAAGTGTCTTATCAATGGTGCCGCGTCTGTAACCATGCTTCAGCAGAAATGATGAAAGCCTAGCATCCCATGCTCTTGGTCCTGATGTAGTCCATAGAGAGCTTTAACTACTTTGTAAACATGATTGGGATGATCTGGGTCTTCAAATCCTTTGGGTTGAGTGACATAAACCTCCTCTTCTATTTCACCATATAGAAAAGCACCTTTAACATCCATTTGATATACCTTGAATCCCATGTAAGATGCATAGGCCAAGAATATTCTGATGGCCTCAACTCTAGCAACAGGTGCAAACACTTCATCATAATCAATGCCCTCCTCTTGTCTGAACCCCTGAGCCACTAATCTTGCTTTGTTTTTAATCACAACACCCCTTGCATCTCTTTTATTCTTCAAAATCCATTTGGTACCAATTGCATACTTACCTTCAGGTAGTGGTACCAAAATCCAAACCTGCTGATTGTGGAATTGTTGCATCTCTTCTTGCATTGCTTCAAGCTAACTTGAATCTTCAAGAGCTTGAGTAACACTGGTAGGTTCCACTTGAGAAAGAAAACAAGCAAATAGACAATGCTGAAAATCTGTATGATTGTCTCTTTGATGGTTTGAGACATAAGAGATAAAGGCCACTTGACCATATTTAGAACTAGTCACAGTGCCCCTAGTTCTAACAGGTGCATTAGGATCACCAATAATATTGAATTGAGGATGAACAATGTTGATCCGTTTAGTAGCAGTGGTGTTGACATCAATGGAGGTATCAAGATTAGTTACAGTTGGCTCAAAATCACTGTCATAGGAAGGTGAGGTGAAGATGCCAGCTTTGGGTTGATGATTACCAAGATCTGATGGACTTGGAAAGGGTGTATAAGGTTCTCCAAAGTCTGTGGACACTCTAGTAGAAATGGGAGTAGAAACAGCATGACTATCAGCAAAGTTGGTGATGAGAGGAGAAACAGGATCATTGTCAGCAGAATCATGGTTTCTACTGACGGCTTCTCTTGCAACCTCCTCAGCAATCTTTTCAGCTTCTAGATTAGCTACATACTCTTGTCTCTTCAGCTTAGCAAGGTCCTCTGCATAGTGTGACTCATCTTCACTCTCATCAGTAGTAACTTTAGAAATGTCACCTGCAAAATTGTTAGGGGAGAAAGAAGGTACAATAATAGGATGTTCATCATCCTCAAATTCACTATCAGAGTCAGCATTTATGATAGCAGCACTGTCAGTGTGATACTCTTGTGTACCTGCATTTTGGTTAGCCACATGTTTAGAATAACCCAAGTAATCAGTTAAGTAATCAAGATCAAAAGATCAAACATGACCTTGTCCTTGAACATTAGGCTTATCTTCAAGAAATCTCAGGTTCAAAGTCTCCTCAATCTTCTTAGCATTCAAATTATATACCTTATACGCCTTACTATGAGCCGAATATCCCACAATATATCCCTCATCAGCTTTCTCATCAAATTTACCCAGTGGATCACTAGTATTCAATATAGTCACTTGACATCCAAAAGGTTTGAGGTAGTGAATAGCAGGAACTTTCCCAGTGAGAAGTTCATAAGGTGTCTTGAAATGAGGTCTAGTGATAGATACCATGTTCAGTACATAACATGCTGTGCTAACTGCTTCAGTCCAAAACATTGTGGGTAACTTAGAATCTGCAAGCATTGATCTTGCAGCCTCTATTAAGGTCCTATTCTTTCTTTCTGCCACCCCATTTTGTTGTGGGGTTCTTGGAGTGCTATAGTCCCTTTTTATCCCTTTAGACTTACAGAGTTCTATTAATACAGCATTCTTGAACTCTGTCCCATTATCACACCTAATTCCTTTAACCTTTTTGTCCAGCTGGTTTTCAACAAGGGTAATGTACTCTTTTAAAACTGGAGATGTTTCATCTTTAGTCCTCAAAAAGAACACCCAACAAAACCTGCTATAATCATCAGTGATTACCAGACAAAAATACTTGTGATCAATGCTTCTGACTTGAGTTGGACCAAAGAGATCCATATGAAGCAACTGAAGAGGTGCTGAAATAAGGCTCACAACAGTAATGTCTTTGTATGAGGCTCTGTGTTGCTTTCCTTTGTTGCAGGCAACACATTTATGTTCATTGGTGAAAACTTTGCAAGGAAGTCCTTTAACAAGACCCGGTTTGGAAAGCTTGTTTATGGTCTTGAAATTCACATGAGCCATCCTTCTATGCCATTTTGTAGACTCATCCAGAGATGCTTTAGCCACCAAACAAGTTAGATCACCTTCTGGTTGAACATCATTCAAGTTGAATGTGTATAGATTGTGAGTACGAGGAACTCTCAGCAGAATGGATGTATCTTTTGGTAGTTTGAAGTCTTTAGATAGCACAAGACATTCATCCTCAGAGAAGAATACTTTGTTCTTAGTGTCACATATTTGTGAGACTGAGAACAAATTGAAGTGTTGAAGTTCCTTTACATAGTACACATTCTCAAAGTCCAGTTGAGATGTTTTGATGGTACCTTTCCCAGTGATTCTACCATCACTTCCACCAAAAGTCACATTGCCTCCTCCTTCTATGGGTACAAAATTATGCATCATATCTCTGTTCCCTGACATGCTCCTTGAACAACCACTATCAACAATGCCAACATCCTTATGCTTAAGAGGATGATCCTACAACAACAACAAAAATATACAAAATATTAGTACACTATGGAGGCTCAAGTCATCACTGACTTGAACCTGCCTTGTGGATCATGCAGATGTATAAGATCCACTATTGTTCTTGGGTTTCCACTGAAATTTAGGTCCCCTTTTTGTCCAAGAACAACCTGCTGAGGGCTTCACAGCAGTATCCCAATAACCCTTCCCATCATTCAATGGGTCAACACATCCAGGCCAATAACCATTTTTAAAATATGAACTAGTTGGTTGCACAAATGGTCTAGCAACAGATCTTCTCCAAAAAAATGAAGAAGGAGTATGAGTTGCTTGTGGAACATAAAGTGGTATATCATTAACATTTGTCCACATTGGTCTAGGTGTCTTATAACTAGCACATGCACCCATTCTTTGCTCATAAAAATCATAATCCTTAATTAAATGAAATTTACTTCCACAAACAAAACATGTCTTCTTTTTAGAAGATTTATTCATAACACAAGATGTTCTATTATAAGAAGAAGCATTCAAACCAAAACCATTAACAGAATTGTTTTTAACAGTATGAAAAACATTATTATGCAAAGAATTAGAAAACAAGTCTTCAGAAGAAACTGTCTTGGAAGTAGATTCCTCAGCAGTAACTCTAATAGGCTTGTAATTAGTCTTGGGTGCAGGCATGGGTGAGGTCTTGGGTAGGTCTGACTTATCACTTGAATCACAACTGGCAAAAGAAGCAGACCCTTGGTCAGAGGACTTGTCACTGTCAGAGCAAGAGACAAAGTCATTAGATGAAGAATCAAGGTCTGGAAAGTCTTTTGACTTTTTGCCATATAGATGATGTGATCCATCAAAGTCAACTGTGATGGACAGGTCAATGGGCATGTGTTCACCTCTAATAGGTCCACGTACAGCATGTAAATTACCTTCTTTTACAAAGTTAGCTAGACCTGCTTGTGTAGTTTTACGCCCATCATACTTAGTTTCTAATCCTACATACTTTTGAAAGCCTAACCCTATCCCAGAGGTCTCGGACTGACTACTATAGATTTCTCTAGCTAGATATTTACCTGATATTAACCATTGGTTATGTCTAGCTATCTCATTATCTAGTTTCTCTTTTAACACTAGATTTTCTGACATTACATCTGCTTTTACCTTCTCAGTTCTTTTTAACTCATTTTTAGTACATTCGAGATCACTTTCTAACACCCTAATTTTTTTATCATAAGCCATTTGATTCTTCTGAAACCAAACCTTTTGTCGTTCTAATGTTTTTAAGGCCTGTTTATAAGCTTCTACTTCGACATAGCATTCATTGTATTTAGGTTTCAAAATATCATAGGCTTCCTTAAGTTCATTATAACGTTCACTACAACCAAACACACAATTGTGTACCTGAGAGATGCCCATCAAGGAAATTTGATCATGCCTATCCTCTGAAGTACAACTTGCTAGCAATCCAGTATTATCAGCACCAGTACCTTCATCATTCTCATGCTCATGTAACTTCCAGTTAACATTGGCATCCATAGTGACCAGAGCAGCTGAGGATGCAGCCTTCGAAGTTCCAGCTTCCCTTTGATTCTTCTGATAGGAAGAGTATCTTACCTCATCACCAGCCTTCCTATCTTTGCATTCTCTTGATAAGTGACCCATCTGTTGACATGTAAAGTACTTGACCTTCCTTTTGTCAAATCTTGCTGGATCTCTTCCCTGGAAACCAAACTTTTGTCATATAGAACCTGTAAAAATTATTCATGCATAATTAACAAGTCTCACGAAATTGTTTTGAATTAAAACCCTAAAAGCGTATAAAATAGCGAACGAGCTTATAATAATTTTTAGGACCATGACCTGATTTTTCTGGAAGCTCTTATATGTTATATGACCTGAATAAAATACATGTTCATGAATTCGAAGCTTGTGTGATTTGTTAAGGGTTTGTTTTGTTCGATCGTATATGAAAAAGGAAAGAAAATAAGAAGGGACGATTAGGGTTTATAAAATTTGGGCTTGCTTGTAATAATTAAGAGTAATTAATGCAGTAGTAATGATGAACTAATGATGGGTTAAACCTAGGTTTAGGGTTTGTACTTGAATTATGCATATTTCGGTTCTAAATAAAAGTTTTGGGTTGGTTTTGTAAATTATGAAACTTAAGGGTTATTTTTGTAAACAGTAAAATACATGTACTAAACGTATAAAATAAGTGTGGGGGTTAAACGTGTAATTTTGGATACTTAGAGAGCCATTTGAATTGTTATTAAATTGAAAAGGATACGTTTTGTAAATTCTAAAACCTTTGGGCTAAAAATGGTAAAATCTGATAATATAAGGTTAGATCGTGAAATTAAAGATGTCAAAGGTGTAATATGTAATTCTGAGTAATTATGGGTTCGACAAGTGTGAGTTAGTTGTGTAGAGACATGCATGAGTTTTGAGATATCTTCGGTTTGTTTATCATATACGTTCTAGGTCAAAGTGGAAATCATTGAAAGAAGTAACATGTGAATTTAATGCGTACTTAGTAATATTAAAGAGTATGGGAAACCCTAGAACCTAAATAGGAAGTTGATTAGGGTTAAAAGCTAAATGTGCAAATTCGTTATTTCATGTAAATTATCAAGGCTTGTGTAAACTATTTTGAAAGAGAGTCCTAAAATCCGTTCTTGACATTTATAAACCTCATACTTTGAATGATGATCATATAAGTCCTCAAATAAGATAATTATTATATTAAGTCCTTCAGTTTACTAATTGTCATTTTCAAATCCTAAGTTTGGCAAATTAATGATTAATACTCTAAAATGTTGGAATTCCGTCTGTCACTAAAAATGAGAATATTCTGACAACTCTAAGAATATTAATGAGATTAATCTGTTATAACATTAATGATGCTAATAAGTATTAAATCAATCATAATCCGTGTAGATTCGTTGAAGGAGACGCGACGTTACATCTTCGTATTCCTACATTCGTTTGCTTTCCTCTCATTTGCTTTAAGGTACAGATATTCTGACCTTTTCAGTAAAGGTTTCTTATAACGGTTTCTTTTCGTTAGCTTTTGTATTAGGATTTCCGATGCCATTGCTATGAATCCTTTCCTGATTGTGTGACCTGTTGCTTATCTGAACTTATGTTTTATTGAACCATGCAATGTCTGATTTGAACTTTATGTTAGGAAGACTTTGATATGCACGTTGTTGAACTCTACTATGTTTAATTAGGAACTTCTAATTATGAATGTATGATTTGTGACTGTTATATGAACTTTTGATTTCTGAATATTTGAATATGCATCTTATGATATGAGTTATCTGATATGTTATCTGTTGAACTTTGTGTTTGATTATGATCTGTGTCATTTACGACAAACTGTTTGACCTAAGTTAGTTTGACACCCGAGCCAAAATAATAACTAGTCATGGGGTTTCCATGTCCGTGTCAGTGATGCACCATTGACATGACTCTAGGGCAGTAGAGTGAAGTTCTGCCACGTCCCTTATCTATTAATTGTTATGAACTCAAGCTATATTATATTATCAATGTACGTTTGTGGGGCGTATGGGTGCATCCTAGATCTGATATGTTATCCGATATGATTTGTTTAGGTGAATGATGTCGTGTGCAATACGCGTCTTCATAAAACTCTGGGAGCTAGCTACTCCGAATTATTTTGAGATTGTTTCTATATAGTTATGATGTTTTTGATATGATATGTTCTGGGCTCGTGGTAGTTAACTAGATCTTTATCTGTTATTTCTATGTTAAGTATTCTGATTATGATTCGGTATGTTCAAGTGTTAATAATTATGTGCTGGGTTTATTATATGTTATTATCCATGTGTATGTTTATGTAACTACCGTCTACTATGCTAGGTTATGATTAATATGTTTTAATATGATTCGCATGCTGTTATCTGATGTCATGTTGGTTTATCGTTATGTGAATTGTTGATCTGTGGAATGAATGTGCTAGAGTGAAAGTGAGTATTCTATAAATTTAGTATGTATAATTTGTTCAGTTAATTTTGTGAACTTTGATTATACGTTAATGTTTTATTTGCCTATGTGACCTGCCATGTTTTAACTCTGCTAAGGTTAGGATTTGATCTGAGAACTGTTTTAGCTTATGATATCTGTTTTGATAATTGCTAATGGTTATGCTATGTTTTGTCTGGTTTATCTAATTATGGTTTGCTTTAATGTTTTCTATTTGCTTGTGAGACTGCCATGATTCGAATGCTGCTTCCGTTGCTGCGATATTGTTTGAGTGTGTTAAGTGAAGGTTAATTAATTTGTTGAATGCCATGTTTATTTTCTAGAAAGTGTTTTTTGTTAGCCTTAGACTTATCGTTTGGCTTATAAGTAATCTGTTATTCTTGATATGTTAAGTGTTTGGTTGTTCTGATGTGTTTGTGTTTGTGTCATTAATGTGCTATGAGATGTTTAACTTGTTATGTGGTTGTTTGGATTTTTGTATATTTGTGCTTCCGCAGAATCCTAAAAGATCCCTCATTATCATTTTATTTTGATTTCGTTATTTGTATATTTGTTTTGTTTAGCTTTCGTTTCGTTATATCTGTTCACTGAGCTTTGTAAGCTCAGCCGCATTTTCTTTTCCTGCGGCAGGTATTTTAAGCATTCAAGATGAGCTTATGGGATAGCTGATCTGGGTTGAGAGTAGAGATGAGAGCAAGATTCGATTATAGAGATCTTAGATTTATTTTGAAGTTTAGTTATTTATGTTTTCTTTTGAGTATTTTTGTAAGGCTTTCGCTATTGTATAGTATTTAAAGTTCTGATATGAAACCGTATTGTGATATCTTTACCCTTGTCGGGTTGGGGTGTTACAAAGGGACTGGAAGAACTCAAATGGGACAGAAATATGGTGCAACACTACTTGGATGACGATTACATAAGTGTAAATGGAACTTTGTATGCGATCAAGGTAAACTCTTTTCAAAGGTTTATTTCGTTTCTCGATTTAATAAAGGACGACAAACTTGTGTATGAGAATTGGAGTGTGCTTAGTAAAAGGTTCGAAGATATGCTTAAATGGTTTTATTTAGTATATCTTAGACAGGATGTGTTGGAATCAATACCACCGATCATAGGAAGTGTAAAGATCGATTTATTGGGTCTTTACAAAATGCTAGATAGCATGGGAGGCTATCTAAGTGTTTCTTTAGGGAACAAATGGAAAGATGTTGCTATAATACATGGATTAACCAAAGAACATGATGAGGATTTGAAGGAATGTTATAAGCAAACCATTGATTTGGTGAAGTGTTACTACAAAAAAACTTTGAGGGCCTAGTACAAGGAAGAACTTGCAAAGAATAAAGAAACCGAGAAGGTTGGTTGTGATCATGCCAAGGAAGGGAACCCATAGGAACACATTAGGTCAAGTGGGCTACAAGTTGTAAAAGATAACACACGAGAATGCTTTAAGAATGTTCAAAGAGGAGAGACTCGGTTTGGTGAACTCCTAGAAGGCGACAAGGACACGAATGGTGATCGAGTGACTAATCAAAAGGATTGAGGAAACACATCAGAAAGAGATGACTTCGTGGTCATCACATGAAAGGAAAAAGCTGTTGGAATGGATGTCTATCACATTAGGGGTGATTGTTAGACTTAATGTTATAGAAGTTAAACAGTAAGGGTATTTTAGTATGTTTTATATATTGTATGTTTGTGTAAAAAGCCTCTAAACAGACTTCGATTATGGACTGGGTCAAAAAGGGTCGTTTAGGTTGTTAGGGTATAACGGTTAAGTTAGGTTGTGTCTTTTATAGAATCGGTATAATTGTCACATGGTACCGATTCATGATGTATAAAGGGTCAAGAGTCTGTAAACAATGTAATTCATTCCATATCAATTCAATACACAATTGCATTGTTCGAATATCATTGTTTTCTGCAAGTTTATACATTATATTTTGTTATTATCTCACTGTCCCAAACACCCTGGTACTTTTCATTCGAAATCAAAACCACACACTATGTCGAATTACAAAGGCATTTTAGAGAGGAATTGGCTTCGATACGACCCTGTGCAACAGCTCCTGTGATATATCCAAGCAAAGCAAGATCACAGACTGTTTGTAACATTGCTTTTCATAATTTGTGTCTATATATAACCGGATATCTGTACTCGATGTAAGTTTTTTAACTCAATTTTTCTCTATGTGATCAGTTCTCCGGTCCTTGCAGATTACGTTCCATGAAAACCATAAAATGTGATCAGATACTAGCCAGCAAGTTTACTTTTAATACTAAAAGGAATATACGTACGCCCTGCGCTGTTAAATATATACTACTATACTAACTGTAAATTATACGGAGTAATATCTAACACTAACTAAAAACAAATTACAGAACAATACAGGCGTGCGTTTAGAAAAAAGGAAGTAAACAATATGGAGTAAAAATGAACTCATCAATGTATCTTAAATTACCGAATTGGTATCATTGACTACAGTTTATTTGTGTACGGTGAAAATTAATCTGCAGATGTCCTTCTAATATATAATCTATATTTGGAACTTGATGTGAGGTGGTGTCGGTCCCGATCAAAAAGAGGCGGCCAAGAAGCGGAATAGACAGAGACAGGGATTTACTGTTTCGTGTGTTGATGAGAAATTTAAACTTGTCTAATATATGACAGGGGTATATTTGTCAATGGAAGTTAAGGTTCCGTGAATGAATCAATTTACTCCGTGGAAGTATCACTTCCCTATGTTCAAAAGATCATGTAAATAATGTGAATCTTTAATAAAGGAAACTACATACTCCGTACGAAGGTGGACCCACTGATAAAAGTGCCCCTTGAAAGCTTCATGATACTATGTTTGAAGATGAAGACAAGAGGAAGTGTAATGCTTCAACATCTCTAGGCCAGCCACCATCACACGTAAAACACATGGGATTGTCTCAACCAGTATGAATCAAAATAAGAAAATGCCAAAAACACTTATACTTGAAATTAACTAGGAGAATACAAGAACACTTAACGGGTAATGATCACACAAATACATGAGAACACGACACAAACATAAATTATTGACACACCAAAATATCACATGATTATTGGAAAAGTTACAACATGATATATGCATGATTGTGGTGTGGGAACATTTTTTTTGTATGAGTATCAACATCCTTTGTAAAGTGATTTGCACACTTAAAATTATTATTGGGACACTTCAATGTACAAACAGTTAAAACAGATTATACTTAAAGTACGACAGTCTAATGCACGCATTGAAGTGTGCCAATAAAAAGTCAGAGTTTGCAAATCATTTCCCTTTTTATTTAGTTGTCCATCAATTAATTAGGTTAAAACTATTTAGTTCTCCGATGTTAGTATTTTCTGCTTTGGTTCTCGGATTCGGATTATTCTAGATTTGATTTATTTTCATGTTATATATTACTACCTTCGTCTCATAAAAACTGTCCACTTTGACTTTTTTAAGTATTTCTTTCTCAACTTTGACATTAAATATTTATGTTTGCGTTATATAACACTTGATGAAAAATATGTGAATGGATTAGGATTTAAATGCATTTTTATTAGTATAATTTTCATCAATTATTATATAACGCAAACAAAAATATTTAAGGTCAAAGTTAAGAAAAAAAAAAAAAAATGACTTAAAAAGGTTAAGTAGACAATTTTTATGGGATGGAGAGAGTATCATATAACTATTACTCATATGCATTTCATCAGTTAAAACAACTCTAATGGACATTTGCATAGCAAACTTTTTGATTACATTATGACACAAATAATTTATTAGTTTGATTAAATCTTCAGTTTATAATTAAAGATCATTTGTATACCAAACTTTTTTTACATATCAAAAGATTAATTTTCATCTTCCATCTTTATTTGATTTAATTGATAAGATAAATCCTAACAATTTTAAAAAAAAAAACCCACTTTCTATCTTTTTTTTTCTCTTTCAAATCTTAATATTTTTCAAACCGTTAATCGTTAAAAAAAATATATCATTACCGACGAGCATTTAATTATCTTTCTTTAGATAGGCACTTTGATATACTTTCGACAAAAAAATTTTCATGTTTTTCATTTTTTTTTTTTTTTTAATGTTTTTTCACTTATTTTTCATTACTGAAACTTGCATTAAAAAATCACATGTGATTGAACAATAATTTGAATATTCTAATAATATCACATGTGATATTATTAGAATATTTAAATTAGTGTTTAATCACATGTGATTTTTCATGCAAGTTTTAACAACGAAGACAAAAAAAAAAAAAAAAAAAAAAAACGTGAATGAAAAATGAAATTTTTTTCTTGTCGAAAGTATATCAAAGTGTCTGTCTATAAGAAAAATAATTAAATGCTAGTCGCGATGGTGTAATTATTTTCGTTTAACGATTAACGGTTTAAAAGATCTTTAAATTATAAAAAATATGTGAAATATTAAAATGTATTGTAAAATATTATGGGCTTATGGGCTTATGTATATTCATCCTAATCTTGATTAACAAGTTAGGTTATTCCTATAAATATCTCCTATTGTAACATTATAAATACATCTCAATAATAAGAATTCTCTTCCTCATTCATTCTTGTGTTCTTGTTCATTAAATTTATAATACGTTATCAGCACGAAAGCTTGAAAGAGAAAAAGGTAACCTCGATGGCTGGGTATGAATTGTTTTAGGTTTGCGTATATTTTTGGTCAAATACATGTTCATTATATTATATATATATATATATATATATACTAAAAGGCATTGGGAGGGTGGGACAAAGCAAGTGGATTATATGGTAATTAGTATCATAATATTGAACTCTATTGGTTGGTTTATTGTCATTAGTACCATTTGTTACACTTGGCAGCGTATGATTGGCTACCAAAGTTGCTGCTACCAACTCGAATGAACAGTGCACCGTTTCTTAGGCTGGAAAGTTACTGTATAGAATTGTGGATAATTAATTCTTCTCTATCCAGACACTTCCACACACTTCTCCGGCTTTCTCCTTCCTCCTCTCCCACACATCCCTCTCCATCTAGAAACCAAGTAAAACCATACAAGATTACAACTTTCATATTAAACATTCTAACTTTTATACCTCCACATTCACCAAAACAAACTTGAACCTCAACTACTCAAGTTCAATACTAAAGACACAATCTTATATAACTTCACAATGATCAGCTTCATTTTTTTCAATTCAAATTAACCCTTAATTAATTTTGATTAGATTTGTGAAATTAAGGGTTAAATTAAAAAAAATGGGTTTTCTATTACAAAGATAGCGGCTGATCCGACACTCCAAAACACTTAGACACCAACCTTACAATAACGAGGTATGAAAAGAAAAAAATCAAAATTTTTTTCCTTTTTTTAATTTCAGGTTTTAGTTTGGGTGTTTTTTTTTTTTATGTGTTGATTTGATGTATGGGAGTGATGTGAAGGTGTTGGTGGATGCGTATTGCGATTGTTTCCGGCACAAACATATTATGGTTTTGGAATAATTTTTTATTTTTATTATGTGTTTGAGTAATTTTAGATTTCCAAAGAATAAGTTGTTTGAAGGTTGGGATTATAAGTTGTGGTTGGATGCTATCTTAAATATTTAACCTTTGAATTTTTGTTTTTGTTTAATCATAAAAATTTTGTTTGATTGAAATGTAATAAATCGCTTAAAATGCATTACTAATTCAATTCCTAGATTCACATCTAAAGACGGAAAATTGGGTAAGGTTTTTGGTTGAGGCTCCGGTTCATCAAAATTAGGAACTTCCCTAAGACTAAGAGAGAGGTCATGACAACAAGCATCTAAACCTACATTCTCTAGTGGCGTTTGGTCCAAAGGTTCTATATCAATTGGGGTTCCTATAGTCTCTTCTACTTCTTTCGGGTAAGTTATAGGCGATGTGTGTTCCTCAAGTGATGGTAGGGCTTGTGGGCTTGGAGTTTCCACCTCATTCTCCATTATATCTAGATCTCCTAAATGTTCATCATGTGTTTTAGTATGATCTAACCCAAATACACTCCTAAGTATCTCAAATCCTTCTTTAGCCATTTCAAATTCTTGGTCTGATTCATAAGAATCATTCTCAAAAATTTGATCACTATGTTCTATATGCCTAAAAGATTCCTCATGCGTGTCATATGTTCTGAAAACTATCCCACACATGCAACAAGGTAGTTCAACTCTAACCATCTCACAATCTTGTTCGGGTTTAGGTTCCATGTTCTTGAAAACTATGTCTTTTTTATCATGGTGCCTAAGATCATTCAACTGATGGTTTATGCTTAGGAGGCTTTTCTCAAAAAATTTCCAGATGGTCTCACTAAAAGGATTTGATTCTAACAATGATCGTTGAATAGAAGCCACACAAGCACAAAATTTATCAAATGCATCCAACCTTACACCCGTCTCCTTTTGGATATCTCTAAGATCACTCACAAATTCATTAGAACAATAAAAAGCAATCCAATTTGTGAAATTCAATTGTTCCTCATTTGTTAATGATTCAAATGCAACTTCACTTGCCATAGCGACAAATGAAAAGGGTTTTACGAACACAAACACAAAGAAGGAGGGATAGACTACAAGGAAGCTAAAAATGAGAAAAAACCTTACTTGATAGGAATCAAGCAAGGGAACTTAAACGAGATAAACTTCTAACTAGCTATTCTATTCCCCGGCAGCGGCGCCAAAAACTTGATACGAGCAAGTTTTTCCACCACCTAGGCAGTGAACCTAATCGTTGTAGTGTAGTATTAGAGTAAGCCTCGGGATTGATATCGTTCTCTAGGGGAATAGGAATGCTAGTGAGAAATTACTACGCTAAGGTTAGGGTTGAGGAAGATTATTTTTTATCTTTTTTATATTTTTTTAGAAAATTGAAAGTACGATCTCGGGGTATGGATTTGGGGGGTGGTATTTCTACCAATTACTCTACTATTCTAATTATCTAATTAACTAAGCTAAGGGGTAGTCTATGTCTATTGATGTGTGCTCGTATAATGAATAAAAATGTGTTTACCTAGATACTATTACTCCCTAATTATCTTTTATTGATGGTTGAATTGTCACGTCCTTATTCTTAACGTGTTGTGTCTCCTAAGGCCGTAGGGTATGCTTTTATCCCTAACTCTTTGAGAATACCTTAAGGTTATTGCCTACAAAATCTCTAGGATTCATAAACTAACTCTAAGGTTATCTTTGGATTTTTAGCCTACAATAACTCTGGGCGATTATAAACTAATGTTCACAAAGATTACTCAAGCATTAAAAACACAACGATGGCCTAGTGCAATCCTAAGCCAATTACAATTAAGATAAGAGACAACCAATCAATATTCAATAACTAGGTTTCATAGATCTAAGAACACACACAAGTAAATTAGCCGGAAATGGTAAACATGCAAGCATACACACATACAATCGAAGACATAATGAAATCAATGAAGTAAATTACTTATCTTGTTGTAAAATATGGTATGAGAACCCTAAGATACTGCCCAAGACAAACTAAAATTGTTTTAGGGTTTTACTCCACAGTTCTACCTCTCTAAAAAATCTGAAAATCGAATTCTATATATAGAGTTATAACTGCGACGGCGTCACTCTTTAATTGTGACGCCGTAGGATCGCCGTCATAAGGGTTTCGTCTTGACCAAGTCAACTTTGTGACGGCGTCACGTTGTGGTTGTGACGCCGTTGGCTTCAACTTCTGACGCCGTCTGAATCTGGTTCTAGGCCGTCTGAGTTGTCACGCCCTACTCTTTAAAGCCTGACGCCCTTAGGTAAAAAATAGCAATTTCACTCCTAAGCCGTCGCAATTAGAGGGACGGCGTCGCCCTTTGTTTGTGACGCCGTCGGGTGCACTTCCAGTAGCTTGAGTGTCTCGATCTTGACTTTAGCCATTTTCTTCATATGTTCACGCCTTTTCGTTCAAATAAGCATCATTCCTGCATTTTGCCTTCAAAAGACCTAAAAAGTGAAAAGGAACGAAATTAAGCAGTAACGGATATAAAAGTGGTCTATTAAGGGCTTAAATGACCCCTAAAAACTGTACCTTTTAAATCCTTATCAGGTCTCTATTACATTCTCAGACACTGTAAATCCTACAGTGGTCACTATTACATTATTAGACACTGTAAATCCTACAGTGGTCTCAATTACATCCCCAAACACTGTAAATGAAATAGTGAACTCATTTATTCCTCAGACATTGTGAGTTACACAATGATTTAATTTATTTCTCAAGACATTGTGAGTTACACAATGGTCTAATTTATTTCCCATACATTGTGAATTGCACAATCGTCTCTCACATTTCTCAGAAATTGTAAATGATTACAATGATCTCTAAACTTTTCACGACCTTACATAATTTTGTTTTACATGAAACCCGTCACAATCTATTGATTTTCCTAATTGAAATACAAGAAATTGGATTTCTAAAAGATAAACTGACTTATCATCTACAAAAGCTGAAGTTCAGCAACTTTCTCTACATTCATCAAAATTCTCTTCTGAAACCTTCATAGTTAAAGGTCTGTGATGCTAGCCAAGTATGGACTATTTTAGAATTACTTAAAACTTTCTTTCCACACGTATCTACCCATACTATCTTCCATGCAATGGAATGTGAAAACATAGGTTACAAGTCTTGTATGGCCGGGACTTGCAACTGAATGGTTTGATATCGCCTTTTCTTTGTGGATATTTTCTCAAAAGTTATGGACATATCACGAGTATACCTAATTTAGGTATTTGGAAAATTTATCGAACCTCGGCTAAATATAGTCTAGTCACCTATATTTAACCTAGGGACAGTGGAACATAGTCTGACTAACTATGTTTGACTTAAATTTTTCAAACACTGAGAATAGTTATACAAGGGTTATGTTCAGGTTAATTTCCTACTTAAACTCGATAAACCACCAGAATTCATTAAAAAGATCTAGAGACACGATAGTGTCTTACCACTCAGCAAAATCTTAAAATCTTATTTATACTACCTAATTTCATTCTTGAAATTTTCATACATGAGATAATCCGAACTAATATCTTGGAATAGTCATCGAATCTTCTCGTCATTTCTTAGAAGTACTAGCCTATTTAGGTTTCAAGGATATGATTCCGCCATAATCCTTTAAAATTCACTTTTGATTTTAAAGCAAACTTGACATCTCTACCTAAGAATAATGGTAAGCGTACATTACACTCTTGTAATCGTCAACATAGCACATCATTATCTGAACCCCATTATAAGTTAGTATGTAAAACTTCACAGTATCACGTTTCTTTCAAACACTAGTAGAAATAAACACTATACGATATAGCCTTTATCTCTAAACCACCTAAGACATGATCAACTTTGGAAATGGTTTGGATAACCACTTGCCACTAGCAAGACTTTCCTACAACGACAGTTATCACATCATTACAAACCATTTCACATCAACAATATCTTACACCTTTGATTAACAACAGTTACCCTAACAACAACAAAAACTATTCCATTTGAGGCACTATATCGACGAAAGTGTCAGTTAACCATTTGCTGGACTAAGGTATCCAGGGATCACCCACAAAACAACTAAGGAAACCATACAAATACAAATTTAGCTGCATGCTGCACACTATCGCCAAAAAAAAAGTTGTAAAGCGTTAAATTTACCAAAAACTTCATGTTAGAAATTAAGGTTTTGTTGAAAGCCTCGAGAAAATAAGATATGATTCGTTTTGAGAAACGAGAAAAGCCAAACTTGAGGTATATTTAAATCTATAAAATTTTAACAAAACCCTTTAGATTATCAACTTAAGCCACCACCAAAAACATAGAATGGTACATAACACATTCTATGACCAGAAACTTGAGAACGCAAATATTATAATTCGACGTATATACCCACATTTTCCTAGACACTTCAACATCTATATAACACACACTGAATTCCGGGACGGAATTCTCATTAAGGTGGTGAGACTATAACAACTGCATTTTCAGGTTACTTTTCATTTTTTTTGAAAAGTTACTATTCACTTTCACTATTTATCCCGTAATTTTTTTTTATTTTACTTTCATGACAAGATAAATGAAACTCGACAAGTCGTCCTGACGACGTACGTTGAATCCATACAGAACCGATTGCACGAAACCGTGTCTGAGAATTACTTTAGGGTTTAAACGTCATTCAGGCATCCCGATATGTCCATAAAACACTATAAACAATAGAAATATGAATTTCTACCATTTTATGACAGTTCCACAAGTTTTGAAATTTTACGTTTTTCAGTTCCGCGTTTTACGCGATTTACGCGTTTTTGACCCGCTTTTCCAGTTTTAACAGCGTTTAAGCAACTCGATGGAACTTACCACTCATTTTATATTTAATTATGAAGTATAATGATGAGTTTAATCATTTCTACAAGTTTCATATTTTTACGATACCCGGTTTTAAGTTTTATGATTTTACAATTTACTGTTAGCGGTTATCGAGACTAAACGACCTCCGTAAAACAAGATAATACCAAAAATAAGTACCTAGTCACCCTAAACATCATATGAACGTGTATATAGGTGATTGACAATGCCATGTGCCTAAGTGATAAGCCTTGGACTTTAGGATACATGCATATGTAAGTAAACTTCTAAGCTAAGCTTCCAAAAATATCCTAAACTTACACCTCCTCATTTATACCTTCCTAACCTCCTCAAGACCATATATAAACCCCTCCCCTCCCTCTTGGTCGTTCATACCATCACCACACACAAAATACACTTTATTTTGCTAGTAACTTCAAGTTTTATTCAAGAAACACAAGCTCCATATCAATTTCAAAGGTCTTGTTAAGCTTTGATTGATCCAAAGTCCTTGTTCTTCCATCCTTTGGTGATCTTCCATCCACAAGAAGTGTTCTAGTAGAGACTTCAATTTCCTTCTCAAGTAGTCACAAGTTGGTGTCAAGAGCATGAAGAAGTTGGAAGCTAGAGATCCTAGTTCAATAAAAGCCCTAATCCTTGTTCTTAACTTCCTTTCTTTAGAAAGCCAAAAGTTTTAAGAAACCCTAAAACACTCTTGTTCTTAACATCATGTTTAATATTCTTAATCTATGCTATATATGCTCATTATACTTGATCATGATGTACAAAAATATTTGAAACAAGTTATGAGAACTATATGATAACTTAAAATGGGTAAACAAGAAAACTAGTGACACATGTTGTGAAATATGACTAAAATAGCATAAGCATGATATTAGAAACTTACCTACTGTTAAAAATGATTTTACAAGGAAAACATAGCAATTTGAATCACCCAAAACGAGTACACGAGTCAAAAGATACGGACAAAAGAAGTTAGCAAAACCAAAACGCCGAAACTGCCAAATTGAAACTGTTAAGGGTCTGCCCGTTTTTTTTCAAGGCCTTCTGTTCCGTTTCATCAAAAAGTTAAAGCAAGAAAGTTGTCCGGAACGATGTTTTACATCTACCGTGTAGAAACCCGGCCTAAAAAGACCAAACGATTGCATTTTTCTGCCTCAAATTGTAAAACAGTTTTTAGGGTCAAAGTTTGGTTTTTCACAAGTTAAAGAATATAGAAACCATGTTGTTATCAAGGCTAATTACATACTAAGTTAACAAACTTCATTCAAATTAGTTTTCCTATGCTTAATCAACCTTCAGGATAGTGCTTTCACATGTGAAACTATACTTGTAATAACCAACTTTACAATTTAGAAACTTGTAAACTTTTGTTTAAACACTTGTGATAT
The DNA here is from genome assembly GCA_910596185.1 of Chrysanthemum makinoi. Taxonomy (NCBI): domain Eukaryota; kingdom Viridiplantae; phylum Streptophyta; class Magnoliopsida; order Asterales; family Asteraceae; genus Chrysanthemum; species Chrysanthemum makinoi. The sequence continues at coordinate 312,543,983 of OU343223.1, read as the reverse complement.
AAATTATGACGATACTTGTGATAACCATTATGATTTCCTAATCATAACCAAACAACCTTGTAACTTGTGTTTTGCAAACCATATGAACATTTTCGACACTTATTATATATAAGTAAAACATATGTTTTATCCGCTAAGTGCTACAATACTAGGGAGCTTCATGTGAGGGGTTTCATTTGGGTAAAATGTATCGACGAGTTGCTGGATTTACGATTTCAAGTGTCCTAACTCCTCGAACGTTTACTACATGACATCTGAATTATGATGGCCCGAACGGTAGTATGAGATATATAAACTATAATTGTTTCATAAACCATTTCAACCAACATACACTAAACCACTAAGTACTACATCATGATCAATATAAGGACATATATAGGCTCATTTATGTTTTCTTGGACATTATTCCAAACTTAAGTCGCAACATCCTATTTTAGGTTTGCACATAGAGGTTTCCCGGCTTATCCATCATATTCGTTAGAGTACTAATCATCATCAAACTCATGGTGAGTTCATAGCCCCACTTTATATTACTTAATTGTTTTACAAACCATTGGGGGGATACATGCTATTTTTAAACAGAACACATAGCTTTGAAACTGTATGCTATACCTGAATGTATTATTTGCACTAAGTACCACTATTGCCAAACTTAAGTCCCTATTATCATGAACCATTAATCACTTGCGGGTGAACACGAATAATGTGGATAGATCTATCGGGATTGACGAATCCTGTTTGTTTGACCAAGTCCAGCAAACAAACGCACTCTATTAGAAGAACCATAGGTTTATTGGCAAATTACCTATTAGGGCCACTGTTTGACCAAGACCTGTCGAACTATTATATCAATTTCTATTGACAAGCTGTTAACGTTTTCGGTATCATGAGCTTAGTGCAGTAATATCTGTTTTGTTTTCTAGACTATGAATGTGAGACTAATTACCTCACACTACGAATAATTGTGTTCAAATACTTAACTATAAACTCTATGAATTCACCAACCTTTCTGTTGACTATTTTAAGCATGTATCTCAGGTCCATAATGAACGAGTTTGGCACGGAGGAGCATGGATACTTAAGAAGGCTATAAATTTTATTATCATTTGAAAACTCATTTAATGTATTTTGTAAAATTGGATTCTTATTGTTTATTATTTATTATTATTTCTATTATATTATTATTATTATTATTATTTTATTATCAACATCACTTCATTAGAAAACCAAATAAATTTTACAAGAAATTGGTAGGAAGCCGAGACACTAGTTGGGCTCCCACTCCTTTCTAAATATAAAAACTTAGCCTATTAAAAATAAAAGCCCCACTCTTGACATTATTCGAGTGGCTAACAGCAACAGTCTTGATACGTGAAAGTGTATCCAAAGCTTCCGCATCAAGCTCCCCGAATGTAGAAAAACAAATGGAACGAACTTGTAGCCATTTTCTTCACATTTGGATATATATATTTTTTTTTTCTTCTCCACAACGTTATGTAAGGCTACCCTTGGAGCCCACAAATTTGCATCAATAGCCGCGAAAGGAGAGATCCCAGTGACATCCAAACATGTGTCATTGCATTGGATCCAGTTGAATAAAAGCAAGTTTGTCGGGCGTAACTCTTTCCCATCCCTCGAAAGAAACCCCATTGGGGCTTCCTTTTTCACCATAATCCCAACCTTGGAACATATGTCGACAAGAATAACACGCACCAGGTTATGTCTAAACTTCACCCCCACTTCACTAGAACAGTGAACTGCATGGTCTCCCCATTGGTCCATACGATATTTGCAGCTCCGACAAGGACTGCCTTCAGAAAACATAGGTATGGTAAGCCTATAACACATTCCATTATTGTTATTATTATTATTATTTTATTATTTATTAGTTTTATTTTTTTTTTATTATTATTATATTATTTGCATTATTATTATATTAATTTTTTAAGTTTTATAAAAAAATTTGAATTACATTACATTATGAGTCAACCAAACACATCAACGGATTTCATCAATTACAATTACAACACATTACAATTACAACACATTCCAATTCTTTAAATTACAATTACATCAAATTACAATTCCTTCAAAAGATTACAATTCATTCAAAAACATTCTGTGAACCAAACATCCCCTTATAGTAATGTTATCTTCAAGGCTGACAACAGAAGAAGATAGTGAAATGGCAAGAGATTTAGTAACAAGGATCTTCATTCAAGGTCAAAGACCAAGAAAGTATATGTTTGCAAAATTCCCCAAAATCATGAAGAACAAGTTTAATTTAAGAAACTTGATGACTTAAATTCAAATCACAAGTTTAGGGGAGGATTGTTGGGAATTAAGCTAAACAGTTTTTACTGCCAAGCTTAACAGACGGACTGCTTGGAGAATACACTAGCAGTACAAACTGCCAGTGCAAACATTTGTACTGCTTATATGATAAATATGTATAGTCGGTTAGATAATTATAGAATAGATTCTAAAAGGTTTATCTTGTGTAGAAAGTTATTGTAAACCGACTACGACTCCTTAGTCTATAAAAGGAGGTCCTAGGTTAGATTTAGAGTACGAGTTATTCTAGAGTCGATCACTTCAAGGTTTTGTAAACCTAATACTTTTGAGTATTTGTATTAATATATTGAAGTGTTTTGAGAGATATCAATTGTGTCAATCATTCTCTTTATTATTAAACATAAGTTTCCGCATTGTGTTTAATCTTTATACAAGACAGCTTGCTATACTTTGATTGTGTTAGATTTATCTAATACAATTAATAAGATCAATTGCTCATCTGGGATCAACAACTATAAACCCATAAGAAGCAATATCTTTACCAGGGAAATTCTTCTTGAACTTAAGGATGCATTTGTGATTATTTCTAGGGAAGAATCCCACATAGGAATTCCTACCACTTCTGTGAAAACTGAGAAGGCTCAGGTGTCTACTTTTATTTCTAAAACTGTTGATAATAAGAATACTAATTAGAAAAGAAACACTAGTACATGGAATAATAACTCTGGAAATTATAATAGGGGGAATTATGATAGTTTGTTATGTACTAATTTTTTATTAAAAGGAGATACTGTTGATAGGTGCTTTGAGATCATTGGTTATCCTCTAGGATTCAAGAAGAATCCTAATCTTAAGCCTGTTTTTTAACAAAAACAATGATCCCAAAAGTGCTAATGTGGTTAATAATGGTGTGAAAACTAGTACTGGTACTCTGTCTTTTACTAATGAACAGGTTATGAAGTTAATGAATCTTTTGATTGAGAAACCTAGTTCTGCTAATGTCAATATGGCAGGTAGTTCTTGTTCTTTCTTTAACTGCAGTGTTTTCTTTAATCAAAATTTTTACTACTTTTTCTGTGCTAATATTAATCTGAATGGTGTTAATTACCACTTGGGATGGATTATAGACTCTGAGGCTAATCAGTATTTAACCAATAGTTCTAAAGACATGTTTAATCATGTTGATATTTCTGAGTTAAAATTAACTCTTGGTCATCCCAATGGTACTTTGGCTAATATTACACATGTGGGTAACCTGATGCTTAATAAGGATGTGGTTTTGTTTGATGTTCTTGTTGTGCCTGGGTATTGTGTTAGTTTTCTATTTGTTAATAAATTGATTAAGGATAGTAAGCTTAGTGTTGGGTTTGATGAAACTACATGTTGTATTCAGGATTTGAAAAAGCAGAAAGTGTTGGGGACTGGTAGTGAGTTTGGTGGTCTTTATTTGTTTGATAAGAACCATAGCATGTCTGCTTGTATGCTTAAAAGTGAGTTTTTTGTCTGTCTTGTTTCTAAAGAGATTTGGCACAATAGGCTTGGTCACCCTGCTAATCAGGTTTTAAAATTGCTTAAAGGTTCTCTTAAACTCGCTAATGTTGATCATAATGGTCCTTGTGATGTTTGTCACAAGGCTAAACAAACAAGAGATTCTTTTTCATTAAGTGAACATAAATCTAAAGTTTTTGGAGAATTAATTCATCTTGATGTTTGGGGACCTTATAAAATTGTTAGCAGGGAGGGCTATAGATAATTCTTAACTGTGGTAGATGATTATACTAGATCTGTTTGGGTATATTTTCTTAAGAGGAAAGATGAAGTTTTTGATATGTTTGTCAGGTTTTTAATATGGTTTTGACTCAGTTTGATAAAAAAAATCAAGGTTATTAGGTCTGATAATGATACTGAGTTTATAAATAATAAAATGAATGATTTTGTTAATACTATGGGAATTATTCATCAAACCTCTTTGGCATATAACCCTCAAAGAAAATGGGATTGCTGAGAGGAAACACAGACATCTGCTTAATGTTGCCAGAAGTCTTATCTTTAAGGGGGGGGATTCCTCTTGTGTTTTGGTCTGAGTGTATTTTAACTGCTACATACTTGATTAACAGGTTACCTTTCTCTGTTCTGAATGGGAGATCTTCTTTTTGTATGGTATATGGTAGGGAACCTAGTCTTGTCCATCTTAGGAGTTTTGGTTGTTTGTGTTTTGCCACTATTTTAAAAGAAACTTATAAATTTTCTGAGAGGTCTAAAAATTGTGTTTTAATTGGCTATGTCAATGGTAAAAAAGCTTATAATCTGTTAAGTCTTGAAAATAGGTCTATCTTGTACTCAAGAGATGAGAAATTTTATGAAACTGTTTTTTCCTTTTAAAATAAGTCAAAATAGTTCTTCTATTTCTGAGACTAATACAGATGTTACAAGTCTAAACTTTTTTGATTCTTTTGAGTCTGAAATAACAACCAAAACTTCAACTCCCAATGATGAAGATTCAAATAGTTTTATGTCCAATCCTGAAAATACAACATCTGTTTCTGGTAGAGAAGGTAGTGTGCGTCAACCTGGGTTTGCAGGCAACTCTAGTGGGTCTGGTTGTGAAGAACAAATACCTCAACCAATTCTTGGAGTTGATTCTCAACCTGGACATGATGAACAACACACTGCAACTCCCTTAGATGATCAAAATCACTATGAGGGAAATAGTTTTCAAAATCAAAATGAGGTCCCTGTTTTTCAAAATGTTCCTATTTAGGTTGAGGAAGGTAGCAGTAGGAAGTCTAGTAGGAATTGTAAGTTACATGCTAAGTTGAATGACTATTGGCTTGATAATAAAGTTAAATATGGTTTACATAGATATGCTAATCATGATGTGCTTACTTTTGAGAATTATTGTTTTGTTTCTAATTTGAATAAGTCTAGTGAACCTTCTTCATATGAAGAAGCTTCTACAAACATTAATTGGATAAATGCTATGACTAAGGAAATGAATGCTTTATATGAGAATGGTACTTGGAAAATTGTTGAGCTTCCTTGTGGAAGGAAAGCTATAGGTTGTAAGTGGGTGTTTAAAATCAAGTATCAATTTTCTGGTGAGGTTGATAGGTACAAGGCTAGGTTAGTAGCAAAGGTTTTGGCTAGAAAGAGGGTATTGACTATGAAGATACCTTTAGCCCTGTTATTAAGATGGGTACTGTTAGGTGTTTGATTAGTTTGGTTGTTCAAATGGATTGGAAAATGTTTCAATTAGATGTTAATAATGTCTTTCTGTATGGTGACTTGAGTGAGGAAGTTTATATGTTACCCCCTCCAGGGTTTTTTAAGGAAGGAGATAACAAAGTATGTTTGTTAGAAAAATCTTTGTATGGCTTGAAACAGGCTCCTAGACAGTGGAATCATAAACTGACTGAAGCTCTGTTTGAAGCAGGTTTTGAACAATCTAAAAATGATTATTCTTTATTTGTTAAAACAAAGGGCAAAACTGTTTTAAACTTGCTAGTATGTTAATGATTTAGTTATTACTGGCAATAGTGAAACAGAGATTGAAAGTTTTAAAAGGTTTTTGAAAAACAAGTTTAGAATAAAAGACTTGGGAGAGTTGAAATACTTTCTAGGTATTGAATTTTTAAAAACTAAAGATGGCTTGTGTCTTAATCAAAGGAAATATTGTCTTGAGTTACTTCATGAGTTTGGTTTGCTGGCATGCAGACCTGTTATGACTCCTTTACCTAAAAATGTTGTCTTGGCTCATAAAAAGTCTGATGATGATAAGTACTTAAGAAAAATTACAAGTTATCAAAATCTTGTTGGGAAATTGATATATTTGACCATGACTAGGCCTGATATTGCTTATGACGTTCATTGTTTAAGTCAACATATGCATGCTCCTTTACAGTCTCATTTTAATATGAGCTTTAGGGTGCTTAAGTACTTGAAGTTGGCACCTGGTAGTGGTATTGGGTTTAGTAAGAGTCAAAGTGGTTTTATTGTTGTGGCTTATTCTGATTCCGACTGGGCTAAATGTCCTGTCACGAGAAGATCAGTATTTGGCTATTGTGTGTTTGTGAATGGGAATTTAGTTTCTTGGAAAAGCAAGAAGCAGACTACATTGTCTAGGTCTTCAGCTGAGGCTGAATACAGAGCAATGGCTTTTGCTACTTGTGAAGTTATATGGATTGTTAAGATCTTGAAAGATCTTGGTATTACTGATTCTTTGTTGCCTGTTGAGTTTTGCTGTGATAACAAGTCAGCTATTCAGATAGCTACTAATCCAGTTATGCATGAGAAGACAAAACATTTTGACATTGATGTGCATTTGGTCAGAGAAAAGGCTGCTATTGGGTTGATAAAAACTGTTAAGGTTGATTCTAAGAATCAAACTGCTGATGTTTTGACCAAAGCACTTGGTTCTGTGCAACATGGTTCTATGGTTAGAAAATTGGGCATGGTTAATCTCTATGCAGGTTCATCAGTTTGAGAGGAGGTGTTGAAAGTAATAATATTCTTTGACAAAATTATGAACCTTCAGAGGTTGTTATGTAAATTGTTTATTATTAGTTTTGCCTAACTATAACTTTGAGCTGTGTTTGTATAGTTTATGTTTCTCAGGGGCCTTAGTGGAACTTTGGGCTATATAAGCAAATGTTTGCTGCTAGGGTTTGGTAACTCATTCTATCTGCAACACATATAATTTTTCTCTGTGACTCGCTTGGTTTAATAATCATCTTCTGGGTTTTAGTTTTAGAGTGATTTTCATTGTAAGTTTGCATCAAGATCTACTTGATCTTGATTGTAGTTTGGTTTAGTACCGGGGTTATAGTTTAGGTTCTGGGTTAGAGTGTGAGTTGTTGTAGACAACACCTATTAGAGAGACTATCATCTTCTTCTTTGTATTGTAAGGCTTGCATCCGTGTTGGGGGCAAGTCAAGTATGTATATTTTTATAATAAAAGTTAATGATCACAAAAGGGTGGTTGATTGGGTGATTAAAGGTGTTATTAGTTGTTTTGATATCATTTTAACAGTCACAATATTTTTCATGTGAATTATATTAGTTATCCTAATTATTTTCCTATATTATATGGGAATTGATATTCACATCATACTTTTTGATTCATCCACCACTAGTTGTGCATTACAGTATTGTACTGTACGATACTGTAATGCACAACTAGTGGTGGATAAATCAAAAATATTGTGTGAGTATCCTCCCATATTATATCTTATACACAATTATGAACGTGTAATGAATAGTAAAAAATAATTGAACGAAAAATTGAAACGTAATAGTTCCATGATGCATATAAGCCACTTATTATATTATAAACCATTATCATAAGCCACTCATTTCTTTACCTAAACAGTGCTAGATTTTAAAGCAAAATCTACTAGTTAAAATCTTGATTCGACACTTGCATAAATTAATCCGATCTTCATAACTCAGATCGATTCTAAAAACTCAAATATGTTATTATTATTACATCCACATAATAGGTAAGATCATAAACTGAAACATACGAGCCTATTTTAACCTCGTTCAATACAAAGGAACAGAAAGAGACCCCAAGATGGAGCACCACACGCACACACCAAATAATGTTTCTATTTTCTTCTTGAAACTATTCATACAATAATGGAATTAATCTGTGTCTCTCCGTGTATTTAACACACTTGAGTTTTCTCAAGTTCGTTATATCTGGAGCTTCTTTTCATGCATTATTGATATTTAGTTGTGTTCAATACTTTTAATGAATACAGCGAGAAATGATAGAGGTGGAGAAGACTCAGATGATTATCAAAAGGGTTGGTTTAAATTAAGCATAGGTCAATACAATGGAGGTGCTTTTCCAGGCAAAAGACCGACAAAAACAATGAAGTTGAATACATGCAGCTTCTGTGGAAGAAAGTTCCATAGTCCACAAGCATTAGGAGGTCATCAAAATGCCCACAGAAGGGAGAGACGTGCGGTTAAAAGTTACCATGGTTTTCAGGTGAATCAATCAATGGACATGCATTCCCTTGTTAGCACAGCAAGAGGCCATGGAGAAACCGATAATGAAGCTAGAGAAGGAATCCTTTCTCATGTGCAGCCTAGTGATGGTGAAACTTCTGAGGAAAAATGGTGCGGAAGTTCATATTCGTATTTGATTCCAGCTTCTCAACAGCCTGACTCAGATACGCTCGACTTAAATCTGAAGCTATAATTAGTCAGATTCCGTTTACCTAAAATCAGGTGGCCATGAATTCTCTCATAAACCTTTAATTCTATAATTCCTTGAAAACTTATAATTTCTTTCTATATCTCTATATGTATATGTCTATGTTTATGTATATGTCACAGTGGTAGTTCTAAGCTTCCTTGGAACCACATACTCTCGTTGCACCAAAAATCGCCAAAATGCATAGATCGAAGGGTCTTGGTTCACCAATGTCGTCTCTAAGAATTAAATATCATCAATGTATTTTGTATTGTTTATGTCCATATGTATGTAAGTTTTCAATAATTAAATATCATCAATGTATATTTTGTATTGTATCATCAATTTATTTTGTATTGGTTCATTTGAAACCCTAGTTACCTGTTTTGAATAATTGAATAAGTACCATTTCCAAGAAAAACTTCACAAGGAAAATAAATCGGGATGATGTTGTGATGTTGTACGTTGGTAGTTCGATAATGGTAATAGCGCACGTACAGTGTCCATATATATCATATCAGGAGATCGTGATTCGGCTTGGAGGGCACTATCTCCAACACCCTTATGGGCGTATGGAGCTTCTGGTTTCAAATGAATGCAACTATCATCCGGTGTCACTCCTAGGTAGATATCACGAGAATCTACGGGTCACACACACCTATTAGTAAGATATTCCTTATCAGCAACCAGCTTTCTGATCTACATACACTACAAGTAGGATCGCACGATCTTACTAGTTACGATCCTACATAAGATCGCTAGTAAGATCATAGGGTCGCTATCTATCCCCGATCCTACTATAAACCTGTTTTTGATGTAGCATTTAATTTTTGCTGCAAAAAAAGCCGCTCTCTTTAAGATATAGCAAATGCAACACTTATAAACTATGTTGCAATTTCCAGAATATGTGCAACATTTTGCTTTATAACAGATGTTATTCCTAAACCAACAAATTCCTGACATCAGCCTCACTTTAAAGACACACAAAATGAAAATTTTTGGTGCACATATATATATATATATATATATATATATATATATATATATATATATATATATATATATATATATATATATATATATATATATATATATATATATATATATATATATATATACATTTTTTTCACAGTTGTCACAAAAGATTGATGCAGAAAATGAACAAGAACTTATGCACAAAACAATTTTATCATGCACAAAATTCTAATGCCCAAAATTTCTTAAAGCTGCCTCTTTTTCGGCACCAAAATTTCTTTTATTTATGTTTTTTTAGCGATTATATTATCCAAACCTATCTATCTTAAGGAATTTTTTGAAAACCTTTTTCTTCTATTACTTTGTGAGCAACACACTGCTAAATACCTTATTCTTTCAACCCACCCCTACTAATGATAATAGGCTACTTTGAGAGGAAAGATTGGTTAGTGGTACAACCCCTTAGAATTTATTATTTTTTTATTATTCTTTTTATTTTTATAATTTTTTTAATTATAAAACTAAGAAAAAAAAACGAAAAAAAAAAACAAAAACAAAAAATATAAAGTTTATAAGTCAAAAGTAGTAAAATACAAAAAACACAAAGCAGAAAATTGTCTTTGTCCTATTAATAAAGTGGGTAAACCTGTCAAAAAAATGTGCAGAAACTATAAAGTTTAAAAAGTAAAAAATATATATATATATATATATATATATATATATATATATATATAGGGAATATATTAGCTACAATTTATTGTAGCTAATTAGCTACAATTTTGTGCTAAAAATGTGGGTCCCTGATTATTTTGTGGGTCCCTGATTTATTGTTTGTGTATTTGTGAAGGATTGTATAATTGGCTAAAAATATGTAAGTTATCCCCATATATATATATATATATATATATATATATATATATATATATATATATATATATATATATATATATATATATATATATATATATATATATATATATATATATATATATATATATATATATATATATATATATGATAACTTCTACAATTTTGTAGCAAACTAGCTACAATCCTTCACAAAAATACACAAGGAATTAATCAGGCCCGCAGTAATAACTCAGCAACACTTACAAACTATGTTGCAATTTCCAGAATATGTGCAACACTTTGCTTTATAACAGATGTTATTCCTAAACCAACAAATTCCTGACATCAGCCTCACTTTAAAGACACACAAAATGAAAATTTTTGGTGCACATATATATATATATATATATATATATATATATATATATATATATATATATATATATATATATATATATATATATATATATATATATATATATATATATATATATATATATATATATATATATACATTTTTTTCACAGTTGTCACAAAAGATTGATGCAGAAAATGAACAAGAACTTATGCACAAAACAATTTTATCATGCACAAAATTCTAATGCCCAAAATTTCTTAAAGTCCTCTTTTCGGCACCAAAATTTCTTTTATTTATGTTTTTTTAGCGATTATATTATCCAAACCTATCTATCTTAAGGAATTTTTTGAAAACCTTTTTCTTCTATTACTTTGTGAGCAACACACTGCTAAATACCTTATTCTTTCAACCCACCCCTACTAATGATAATAGGCTACTTTGAGAGGAAAGATTGGTTAGTGGTACAACCCCTTAGAATTTATTATTTTTTTATTATTTTTTTTTTTTTTATAATTTTTTTAATTATAAAACTAAGAAAAAAAAAAACGAAAAAAAAAAACAAAAACAAAAAATATAAAGTTTGATAAGTCAAAAGTAGTAAAATACAAAAAACACAAAGCAGAAAATTGTCTTTGTCCTATTAATAAAGTGGGTAAACCTGTCAAAAAAATGTGCAGAAACTATAAAGTTTAAAAAGTAAAATATATATATATATATAGGGAAGGGTTATTTTCAGAACCAAATAAATTGCGAGAACTGCGAGAACCACCATCAACCAATCAGATTTTTTGGATATTTAGTTTTAATATTTAATTCAAAAGGGTATTTTGGTAAAATTACTTTTTAATTTTATCTTTTATTTTTTTTTTTTTAAAAACACGTTTTTTTTCTTCCGAAATTTTAGATTTTTTTTTTTTTTTTTTTTTTGGGTACCTGTTTAAAAAATCAATATGTGCACATGTGTTTTGCATTACGTAAAAATTGTATCTTTTGTTTATGCATAGGTGTTTTGTATTTGCACATGTATCTTTAAAAAATATTACATAAATAAATATATACAAATAACAAATATTTATTAATAGATCGATGCAATTTTATACAAACAACAAAACTTTATTAAAAATATTACATAAATATGTTTTATTACAAATATATGAAGCGTGCACGTGTGCATATTACAATGTCTTTAACAGTTGGTTCATCTTTTAGGTGTGCACATGTGTTCCTCGCTTGGTTCAAGAACCCATGAAATCTACACATGTGTTTTTAATCCTTATGCACATGTGTTTTTAATCTACACTTATATCTGCGGAATGCACTTGTGTCTTTACTCAAGTTAGTCCATGTGCGCTTATATCTGCGGAATGCACTTGTGTCTTTACTCTTTAAATCTTTATTATCGTAACTATCTCCTCGCTAGATAGTATGTATAAAACACATGTGCACTCTTCATATTGATTATCATACTTGTACCTGTAAACACAAACAATCAATAAATGAATTTTTTTAATCATAACAACTAACAAAACACATATGCACTTTCAATACATATAAACTCTCAAACTGTAAAAACACATATGCATATAAGACAACTAACAAAACACATGTGCACTTTCAAAACACATGTGCATATAAGACATCAAATTGTAAAAACACATATGCAAATAAGGCTTCAAACTATAAAAACACATATACACATATGCACATATAAATTCCAAACTTGTAAAAACAGATATGCTTAGTCATGCTACCATCAAAAGCAATCCCATACCCAAGATTTATACAATACATAAATTGGAAAATGATTTTTCCTATCTCTTTTTCACCATATATTCGACCAATATACACCTGCATTTACTTCTTTTTTTTTTTTTCCTTTAGAAAGCATATTATTAAACAAGACAAACTTACAAAAAAAATGCATCCCTCCCTCATATTCAAGCCAATTACGAGGGATCATAAATAAAGTTACAACACCTACCGGTGCATTACCAAAAACACTAAAACCATACATGACAAAATGTATAAATTGAATCAAAGGGACATTAGCCCAATTAAATACACATAAAAAAAACTCACATCATACCTAAGGAATCTTAAAAAAAAGCTTCATCAACGACCTGCCATTGCATTTCTTCTCCAACAAAACGGTACACAACTGTACCAAACATACATCTGCTTTCGAGAAATCGTGTATGTACCGCATCATTTCAATAGATTTTATATCTAACCGTGGTTAGAAATGTGATTTCACCAACACCTTCACGCCACCACCTGCGGGTAGCGGTGGCCACACAGACCGTTGGGTACACAGCTACATCAACATTCAAAATAGAAACAGACACATTATAATTTAGAAAAACCAGCGAAAAAACATTGTCCAACAACATAAAAACTAATGAACCCGCTTACCTTGGATGGCCGAACAACTGCGGGTGTATCGGTTTAATCCACTTGCCTTAGGATTCATTAGTTTTTGAGTACCTTTGTGATGACGGTCCACCGCGCTGCGACGGACTGTTGCCTGATCAAGCATAACAATTGATTCAACTACATGCTATAAAAAAATTATGTACGGGATGAGATAAGAGCAAGTTGCCTGATAAAGCAAAAAAGATCCTAGTTGCACAAAAACAGAATAAATCATCCAGAATACGCATACAAAAGCAAACTCAATTACACCTTTCAATTAATTTCACTTCTCGCCTGCACAAAAAAGTAGCTCTCAGCAGCAGCTTCTGCAGCTACGTCAGTCGTTTGTGATTCAGCCCCTTCAAAATTAGAATAGGTTGATGATCGTTAGGAATATATTTAATTACCTGACAATATATGGACATAAAATATGGATTCTTGGTTATGAGATTACCTAATAAAAGAATGAGACGTGTCTTTCGATAGCCAAAACCTAAAACGACAACGTTAATCCAAGTATTAGTTGCAATGTTTTTACTAAAAGTGATTGACCATAAGTAATGAAATGACCAAATAAAAGAAAACCATACGTATAAAACCAATGCATAGTGTAATCCAAAGTGAACTAATTTTAGCATGATTGATGATTATGAATTTACCTTAAAGACCAGGCCTTTCTCCAAAGATAGTGTTCGACAAAATGGAAGTCAAAACCTGTTCGTGTACGTGATCTTTTTACTGTGAAACCAAATAGATAATTAATATTCATATCTGAAACAATCAGTTCAGAAAACCCAAGCATATATTCACAATGTTAAATGTAAGACTTAAATTAAAACATACGAAGAAAAAAAAAGTCCCGGTTAAATGTAAGAAACGATCGTTGACCATGATTCAATAAACTATCATTATTTAAACAAACTATCATCATCATCTAAACTTCAATTAAGATCAATTTTTTAAGCAAACAACTGAATAAAGAAACAATCTTTGACCATGATTTAATACTCCAAAATTCAATATTGTAACAAAACAAATATAATTTATATCTAAACAAATCAAGATACCTACAAACCTGGTTCTGAATAAATTGCGTATCCATTAAAGAACGAGGGATGAGTGGGTCGATTAAAAAAAGTGTCGTTGATGTTGATTATGGGAGGAGGCGTCTCTAATGTTATGAAGGGTGGTTAGGGTTTTGAATGATAGAGATGGCATTTTTCCTAAATCTAAAAATGAAGTAACCGGTGGTTTTCTAAATGGGATGCTATTTTTATGGAGATTTAAATTACCACTTTGCCCCTAATTTAATTTTTTCTTCTAAAATAAGTTACAGATATTTACATGAATGCCATCTTGCATTGACATGATATACACTATGCATAATTAGCAGTACAAAGGTGGTTCTTGCAGTTCTCGCAATTTATTTGGTTCTTACAATAACTCTACACTATATATATATATATATATATATATATATATATATATATATATATATATATATATATATATATATATATATATATAGGGGATATCTTGGCTACAATTTTTGTAGCCAACTAGCTACAATCCTTCACAAAAAATACACAAGAAATTAATCAGGGGCCCGCAGTAATAACTCAGGACCCACACAAAAAGTCAGGGACCCACAGTTTGAAGCACAATATTGTAGCCAATTAGCTACAAAAAATTGTAGCTAATATATTTCATATATATATATTATATATATATATATATATATATATATATATATATATATATATATATATATATATATATATATATATATATATATATATATATATATATATATATATATATATATATATATATATATATATATAAAAAAAAAAAAAAATATAAAAACTGCCTTGTCCTGTTAATTAAGTGGGTAAAAGAGAGGTAGAAGGGTAAAGAGGTATTAGGGATTGTACCCATAGTACCACCCTTGATCTGAAATCCCCAATACAAGCTAATAATGTATTTTTAGGGTGTGTTTGTTTGATTAAAATGCTTTGTGTTTGAATCTGACTGTCACATTTTACTGTTAAGAGGTGGCTCTAAAGTTTGAATCTAAATGAAATGATGTTATTTATCTTTTTATAATTGTCTGAATGGTTTTAATTATCCGTTTTTTAAGTATATATTAAACCATAGCAATACAATGAACACGTAGCTTGAATGTATCTTTGAAAATGAATATTTGGAAAGGAAAAAAATCAATCTTGAAATTCATAAACACGCGATTTCAGTTCACCTTTTTCAAAAACGTGTTAAAATTACTTTTTCAATTCATCGGTTTCACGAAAACTACCACGATAATTATATCTAACGAGGATGGCTGCGAGCCGTCGCGTTGCGGCGGGGCAGTGACAATTCGTTTGTACTTGTGTCAGTTGTTTTCTGTAATATTGCAGAGAACTTTATGCATTTGGTTGATGCATAAATGGGGTGTTTGGTTTGTGAAATTTTCTAGTGATACTATTATTTAAGCGAAAAAAAAATTGTTACAGACAATTTACATTAAAAAATAGAACGTTTTTGTTTGTTCACATAGTAAAGTCATACTTTTAGCATTGTACGTGACTGAAAATAAATGATATCTACGTTACAAATGCAAGATTCCCTTTTTATTTTAATCGTAAGAGAGTTAACATTCAAAATCTTTATCATTTTTGGCATTTTGAATAGCCTTGCGCAACGTCCATAGGATCAATGGTCAACTCGCCTTGTCATTGTGTGAATGATATTATTCGATAAATCAAGTTGTGTCAATTCACGTGGTCCCTTTTTGTAGTTTATATAAATCATAAACTTGCAACTCGAGATGAAGGTGGGAAAAGGACGGGCTAAGGTTTTGGGCCGGACAAACGTTAATGGGCTGGGCTAAAAAGCGGTCCGAAACCCTTAAGAAAGCAGCCAATCAGAAGCCTCCGTTTTGCCGTGAAATTATATATATTATAATGAACACAATATTTAACCCAAATAAGATTGTAGACTAACACCAATATGTCAAACTACAACCCAAAAATATCAACAATTGTTATTAGTCCAAATTGCAATCCAAATTTATCAACCAACTTAATCCTTTTCAAAATATACGGTCCAAGTAAATTAACATCAAATTCAACCCTATAAAATAATCACACACACATTCACACTAGTGAAAAACTCGGCCCACTTAACTTCTTATATCTGAACCCCAAATGTAAGTATGTAACTAGTGTTTGCCCTCAAATATATAACTACTTTATCTCATTTTATCTCACATTCCTATCCTTTATCGGGTTTTACCGCGTCTGACTAATAAGTGATAAAAGACGGCAAGAGCCTTTTTTTAGAAAAACAAACACACACTTACTCTCAACATGAGTGCAAACGTAAAATGTTGAATTTAAGAAATTAAAGTTTCAGTACAACAAATATATTGATTGAATAGATTTTGTTCATGCATATTTTTTTTTAACGGCAAAAAAGAATATATATAAAAATATAAAAATGACCCATAGCAAGGAGCTAAGGCCAAAAATACAAAACAATTCTAGATAATCAAGAAAGCTACAAAATCTAGAATCAACTCAGAACTTTAACTGCGCGGATCATAAAAGGGTTGAAAAAACTTATGCCAATTACAGGTCACCCTAAGACATAAGAAAAAACCCCAACAATGAAGGCCGAGCCACCGGTTTTCACTTCATTGTGTTTTTGATACGATCCCAAACAAGTTCTGAGGAGGAACAATGAAAAAAGAAGAACTCAAAACGGAGATATGATCCACTTTTCCAATGACGAGCAATCTTTTGTATCCCTATTGTGAATCCACAAGAAAGAAGTAGAAACAATTGCGTTGAAAATCTCCAAGCTGGTAACATGAACATCATTATGCAAAGCGTCATTCCGAACCTTCCAAATAAACCACCACCAAACAAAGAGAATCGCTTGAAGTCTATTCCGATGTGCTATACTAATCGACTTGCACCAACCAAGAACTCGATCCGGCATGTCATCAGGAATGTCATAATTAGTCCATCTCCTCAAAAGCACTCCAAGACGTTTGACAATGACACACTCTTGAAAAACATGATTAGTATACTCGACACCATCCTTGCAATTATTGCATCTGATCGTAACCACATCAATACCTTTAGCTAAAAGGTTGATAGAGGTAGGAAGACAGTCACGAATTAATCTCCAGACAAACACGTTAACTTTTTTAGGGACAAGCCGGTTCCAATAACTTTTATAATTAGGAGAAGATGGAAGGATGTGTTGATCAAAGTACCTTCTAAGAGATGCCACAGAGAACTCGGTATTACCATTAAGCTGCCATTTCCACTTGTCTTCTTTATCATTGCAAAGACTAGACGGAAGACGAGAGACTAGATCAGAAAGCATACTCATTTCTCTACTGTTTCTGAGAGGCCTATTCCATTACCAACACCATCCCATCTCGTTTCTCCTAAGCCTAACACGACGCTCTTTTTCGGATTCAAGAGCAAAAGTCTCTCGGGTATCTAATTTCCAAAGGGGTCTCCTCACACCAAGTATCAGTCCTAAATTTTGTGTTTTGCCCGTTACCAATCTGTCTTTTAATAATGTGTTTATCCATGTGAGTACGATCATGCGAATCCACTATAGAATCAACAATCCGTTTCCAAAGTCCACCATGTCTAGCCGTGATGTCAACGAAACAATTTTCCCCATGAATAGCCGCGATAATACTAACCCAAAGAGCATTCGGATTATCGAGGGCTCTCCACCTCCAACGATACAACAAAGCTCGATTCATAGAGTCTAAACTACCAAAACCAAGCCCACCCTCCTTTTTGCCCGCAAGAACCGCCCCCCATTTAACCCATGAAAATTTTCTATTGTCTTTATTACCTCCCTAGAAAAACTGTGACCTCAAAGCTTCCAATTTCTTATTAACACTAACAGGCATACGGAAAAGAGACAAGAAGTAGATACCTAGAGAGCCAAGAACTGAAGATATCAGAGTTGATCTACCTCCAATCGACATTAAGTTGGATTTCCATGAAGAGAGTCTCGCGGTACATTTGTTAATTACCGAATCCCATGTCTTAAGACGGCTCGTATTACCACCAATTGGGAACCCGAGGTATTTGAGAGGAAGCTTCTCGACTTTACACCCCACTGAAGTAGCCAGAATCTTCGACTGAACCTCTGATATACCAATGCCAATCACTGTGGACTTCTCAAAGTTAATCTTCAACCCAGACACACAATAAAAGAATCTGAGAGCCTTGGTGATGACATGCAAATTTTGAATGCTAGGCTCTCCAAGAATAATGACGTCATCTGCATAAAATAAATGGGAGACACGAATATTTTTAACATTAGCACAAGCAAACAAATTGCCATTAACCAAATTATCAATAGCAATATGGAGACCCTCTATAGCTATGATAAAGAGGAATGGCGCCATCGGATCGCCTTAGCGTAACCCACGATTTATAGGAAATTCCTCAGTCGGGCTGCCATTAACCAACACCGAAGCTCTAGTCGAAATAAGACACGCCTGAATCCAAGATAACCATCTTGCCCCGAAACCCATAGCCTTAAGCACAGTGAATAGAAAATTCCAAGAAAGCGAATCGTATGCTTTTGCAAAATCGATCTTGAAAATCATCAATTTTTTATTCTTTTTCTTGTACCAATCAATAATCTCATTTAGAACAAGGGGGCCATCCAGAATTTGTCTTCCTTTGATAAAAGCCGACTGAACAGGGTTGATGATGTCGTCAATAACAGAAGCTAACCGGTTTGCCAGCAGTTTTGCAATGATTTTATATTGAACCCCAACAATACTAATAGGACGAAATTCAGTCACATTCGTCGGATTATTCACCTTGGGGATCAGCGAGATAAACGAAGCATTACACCCAATCGGAATTCGCGCATTTTGGGTAAAATCACCAACCATGTCGTAAATATCTTTTTCCAGCAAGTTCCACTTCCGTTTGACAAAATCAAATGAAAATCCGTCAGGCCTAGGTGCTTTATCCCCCCCGCAACTCCACACAGCTTGTTTTATTTCATCTTTCGAGAATTCCGCTTGTAGATTATTTGCTTGGCTTTCGTTGAGTTTTCTGAATCTTGCATCATCAAGCTCGCACTCAATACCATTGTTCATGCATATTGAAAGTGTGTAATTGAATTTCAATTTATTAGCACTTATAAATGATTACAAGTTTGTTACATTTATAACCGTTAACAAAAGTCAAGAATCTCATAATTCTTCGCACTTATAGCGGTATAAAGAATGTACGCACTTATAGTTGTAACTGAAATTTGCATAAATGTTTGTCGCTATGGATTAATATATATCTTTTATAGGCAGGAACTTTGATATACTTTTGACAAAAAATATTTTTTTTTCATGTTTTTCACACTTTATTTACATTTTTTTCATTTTTTTCGTTACTGAAATTTTCATGAAAAAAAATCACATGTGATTAAACACTAATTTGAGTATCACATATGATATTAGTGTTAAATCACATATGATATTACACTAATATCACATGTAATATTATATATCACATGTCAAAATCATATATGATTTAACACTAATATCACATGTGATATTACATATCACATGTGATTATGTGATATTACATATCATATATGCTTTAACACTAATATCACATGTGATATTCAAATTAGTGTTTAATCACATGTGATTTTTTCATGCAAATCTTATATTCGGAAAAAAAGACGAAAAAACGTGAAAAACAATTTTTATTTTCTTTTTTCGAAAGTATATATCAAAGTTCCCGCCTATAAAAGATAATTAAATGTTTGCCGCGATGGTGTAATTATTTTTGCTTAACGATTAACGGTTTAAAAGATTTTTAAATTATAAAAAATAGGTGAAATAATAAAATGCTTTTAATCTCAATCATTGATTTATTTTTAGATGGAGGGTGGGGATGAGTCCATTGGTGTGTGAGAAAAATTTGATATGTAAAATAACTCCTTTTTTAAAAAATATACATTTTTATAAAAGTGAAACCACTATACTTATTAACCAATCAAATACCAATCACACCCACTAAACTCTCTTTTAATTAGTGGTGGAAACGAACCGAGCCGAGCCCGATCCTGCCAGAGCTCAAGCTCGGCTCGTTTAAGTTTTAACAAGCTTGAGCTCGGCTCGTTTCAAGCCTTAAATTTAAGCCCGAGCTCGGCTCGTGATATGTTATATAGTCTCGGGCTCAGCTCGTTTAACGATTTGGCAAAGAAAACTTAAAGCTTGGCTAGAGCTCGAGCTCGGCTCGTAATATATCTTTATTGAGCTCGTTAATAAGCTCGAGCTCAGCTCGTATATATGTTTAATACTTAAAATATCATAATGTCGTTTAGGCTCACGAGCCGAAACGAGCTTTTTATGTAAAGCTTAGGCTCGAGCTCGATTAATAAACGAGCTGCAACTCAAGCTCGAGCTTGAGCTTGTTTAGGCTCGGCTCATTTGAGCTTTTTACCGATCCGATCTCGAGTTTTTCACGAATGGCTTGGCTTATTTCCGCCCCTACTTTTAATTAATCGACACAAGAAATAAACTATTATTTTAGGACATCTAAAAATGAAAATAGTGATATAATTTTGAATTTTGAGACATAAAGTAAGAGATCTGGGTACGTGGTAGTAACTGTTAAAAGTGTGAGCCAAGAAAATAAACACAGAATAATAAAAAGTAGTCTACTGAGTCTGATGTAGCTAGGGGTGCTCATCGGTCGAAAACCGGACCGGACCAAGAAAAACCGGACGGGACCGAGATCGAATCCTGCAAAAACCCTAGACCGAGACCAAGACCGAA
The DNA here is from genome assembly GCA_910596185.1 of Chrysanthemum makinoi. Classification (NCBI taxonomy): domain Eukaryota; kingdom Viridiplantae; phylum Streptophyta; class Magnoliopsida; order Asterales; family Asteraceae; genus Chrysanthemum; species Chrysanthemum makinoi. Next base: position 312,523,052 of record OU343223.1, on the reverse strand, counting down.
TGTGGTCGGTCCGGTCCGGTCTCGGTCGGTCCGTCGATCGGTCCGGTCCAACAAGGCTAAATTTCGGGTTTGTGGTCCGGACCGAGACCGAATCCGGCAAAACCCTAGACCGAGACCGGACCGCTGGTCCATCGGTCTTGTCGGTTTCGGTTCGGTCCGGTCGGTTTTGTCGGTCGGTCCGGTCCATCCGGTCCGTTTGCTCACCCCTAGATGTAGCAAGCACTATAGTCCAAAAACCGTTGTTAAGCCGGGATTATTTTTAGTGTAAATTAAACCGTTGGTTCCTATAAAAGTGCCAAATTTTATATGACATCCAAAAACGGAAAATCTTGCGCAGTTAGTCTATCATTTTGAATATATTACGCCGGTGGTCTAATTTTTTTAACGTCATTTAATTTTCTTAACGTGCAAATCACAAGAAGGCTTTTTTGTCCGAACACTTTTTTGTACTTATTTTTCAACCTGCCTAGTTTTGTCCGAACACTGTTCACTTTGTACTCTTAAACACGTGTACTTAGCTTTAAACATATCTTGATATATGTTGTACATATCCCGATTCATGCAAGAGTATTCCACAATCTTCTCACTCAAATATTTTCATCACTCTCTCATTTCACCTTTTGTTATTTCTTCCCAAAAAACTTAAGAACAAAAAAAATGGTGGCGTGTGGGTGTGGAAAAACAGCAGTAATTCGCACATCATGGACAAATCGAAATTCAGGACGTAGGTTCTATGGTTGTCCAGATCCGAGATCTGATTGTGAGTTTGTTGACTGGCACTATCCGCCAATATGTGCAAGATCAGTTAAGATCATCCCCGGTCTATTAAGGGTAAGGAATGTTATGTAAGCTACACTAGAGGAAACAAGACGCGAAGCTACTAAAATGAAGAAATGCTTGATCTTAATTTTTTTTTAAATTGCAATTTTCGTGTTTTTTTTTCAAGTGAAGCAGTATAAGGTAGCAGTGGGGAAGAGATTAGTTGATGGGTTTTTATTCTTTTTTCTTTGGTAATCTGATGTTAGCTGATGACCGGTGTAATTGTTTTGTGGTAATAAAATATTAGTTCAATGCTATCATTGATTCATTTCTGATTGTTAGTGTCTTATGTGTTGATTTTTTTTTTTTTTTTTTTTACTTTGATTTGGGTAAAAATAAGTAGTTGACCATTTGTTCACTGGGTTAAGATTGACCTATTTTGGAACACCAAACTGATAAACAAATGGTTTTGCATAAGGCCAACATACAAATGGTTTTGCATAATAGAACTTTTTTAGCTTGTTTACTTTGTTTTGGTTAAAAAGTTATAGTTGACCATCTAGTGAGTAGGTTAATCTTTTTTTTTTTTTTTTTTTTTTTTTTTTGCATTCCAAACTGATAAACAATGGGTTTTGCATACTAAAAGGCAATTTAATGGAACTTTTTTAACTTGTTGAATTTGTTTTAGTTAAAAAATGTTGTACTAGACAATTTGGTCACAGGGTTAAGTTTGACCTTTTTTGGTATACTAAATTGATAAGAAGTTGCATTTTTGCATACGCATACACATAATGCAAATGCATGTAACTTTTACAAATAAAATGACCTAAAAATGTACACTTAAGCTGATAAAAGCCTTTAATAGCATATTCTCATTGCAACAAGTTGCAATGACTTGAAATTTGCAAATGTCTACCATAGTTACCAAAGTTTAACATCCACATAAAAATATAAAATAAGTCTAAAAACATGTTCAAATATCCCACATAAGTTTCAAACACAAGTATAATCCTAATTAAGGCCTTTTTGGTGAACCAACTCCAACTCTTTTATTCTTGATCATAGATCTGCACCATTTGGGTGAGCCAGGAGCATTAGTCTTCTTTAGTGAGTCAGACACCTGACTTCCAATAACTCCAAGCCTTTCATTCCTTATTTCACTTCTGCTCCATTTTGGTGAACCACATCTACTTCCACTAGCATTTCCACTTTGACTTGCAGATGCGCCACCATCACTTTGGCTTTGATTGATCCTACCATCTTCACTTTGTCTTGCACCACCAACCACAGAGCTTTGACCACTTTGACTTGTAACAGAATGAATTTCATTTTGTCTTGCACCAGCAAATGCACCTGACTCAATGTGAGTTGCACCACCAACCACTGAGCTTTGACCACTTTGACTTGCAGCAGGATGACTTTCATTTCCACCAGTGTGTCTTCCAACTGCATTATCAACATTCATAAAAATTGGTATCAGGAAATGAAAAGCCATAAAATAGTAAGACTGTGCACTTTCGTACCTTATTTTTCCCTTGCAGCTGTTGAACATTGAATTTCATCATCCAAAGAAAACCTGACTCTTTTTAGGGGTCTTGAACCAGTAGATGCACCACCAGAACCATTAACATGTTTCTTTTTTCCTTTACTTTTCTTTTTAGACCTAGAACTTGATTCACCACCTTGACCCTTACATGACTGCTTATTGTGACCCATGTTTTCACAAGAAGAACATTTTACACTTCTTCATTTTTTACACAACTTCACATTCTTAACACATGGTGTGTCCTCCATTTCTCCTCTGAATCTCTTCTTCCTAGGCCTACCTACTTGAGGGTGATGATGTGGAGGAGTTAGTTGTAGGGAATTATAATTTGTAAAACAGATTTAAGTCTTGTTTAAGTCTGTTTAGTTTTAGTTCTGGTAGTATAATAGTTAATTAGGGTTAGACAGAATTAAGTCTGTTAGTGTTAAATCTGTAAGTTAAGTCTGCCAATACTAATGTGGTTAAGTTTGGCATAACAAAGTATTGATAGTTAAGTCTGTTTATGAAAAAAAACAGAACAGTTTGTTAGAGTTATATTAGGAATGGATATGTACGCATAGAGATATCTTAGGAAGAGATATCTTTACCCTTCCACAAGTCTTGTAGTCAATTAGGGTTTCCTTGGTGTATAAAAGGATTCCTAATGTATTAGGTTAAGGTACGAGTTGTAAGCCTTAACCATTGTTAAAAGCAATTAATAAAAAATACGAAGTTAGTTTATTATTGTGTTCTTCATACTTATTGTGTTAATTTTCCGCATTAGCACATTAAGGTCTTGTTAAGAGTTCTTCACATAGTGAATTTGGATTTATTCAAGTTTGCTATAAGTCATACAAAGGCTACTCAGATCCATAAATTTTGGACCTACAAATGGTATCATAGCCTATTGAAGGACTCTGTTGTTGAAGATACACAAACACTCATTCCAAACCAGAAAACATAAAAAATGTCTGAAAAAGCAACTGAAACCTACTCTGACCACCCAAGTGATGAAGAGTCCAACCATGAAGATGGAGCAGACAACTCTCAACCTAAAAAACTCCAAATCACAAATACCACAACCATCTCTAACATGAAGCCTCCACCATTAAAGAAAGATGAATATTACATCTGGGCTATGGAGATGGAGCACTATCTAGAGTACACTGATAATGAAGTGTGGAAAGTGATACAAAAAAGAAACTCTAAAAAGAAGGTTTCCAAAGCAAAATATGGCACTTACACTGTATTGCCACCTATTACTGCTACTGAGATTCTTTCTGTAGAGAAGGAGAGAAAGGCCAAGAACATCTTGTCAATGGCACTTCCCAAGGAACATATTAGACGTTTTCATGGGATGGATGATGCAAAGGAGATCCAGGAGGCAATTAAAGTAAGATTTGGAGGGAATGCTAACTCCAAAAAGATGCAAAAGGCTGTCTACAAACAACAATTTGAGGCCTTTGCTATTTCTAGTTCTGAAGGATTAGAGAAGGGCCATGACATTTTTCAACAACTATTGTCACAATTAGAAGCCTATGGTGCTGGTGTTTCTGATCAGGATGCTAATCACAAATTCCTCAGGTCTTTGCCACAAGAATGGTTAAGTCTGGCAATGACCATGAGGTCCAAGCTTGAAATTGACATCATGTCAATTGATGATCTATACAACAACCTAAGGGTTTTTGAACAAGAAATCAAGAATGCGTCAATACCATCCTCTTCTAGCTCTCAGAATGTTGCCTTTGTCTCACATGGCAAGAACATTACTAACCATGTTAAGGCTGGTGGTATTTATAGCACTTCTTCATTAAGTACTATAGAAAGAGGGGCACCTGCTGGAGTTGCTGATCAGGTTATCTACTCTCTCTTTACTAGATCATCAGAAGAGATGGATCTGCTCAATGAAGATTTGAAGCAGATCAATGATGCAGATATTGAGGAGAGGGATATAAATTAGCAGATAGCTATGATTGCTATCAGGATGTACATGTTCTTTAAGAGACATGGTAGAAGAGTTCGTTATGATCCTCTAGTTGGCTTTGATAAAAAGAAGCTTGAGTGCTACAACTGCCATCAGTCTGGGCACTTTGCAAGGCAATGTAAATCTCCTGTGGCAACTAATAGGAAGAAGAAGGAATCTCCCTATCAAACAAAGGAAGTTGAGAAGAAAGAGAGCCAAAAGGTTGGGCTGCTGATCATGGATGGAGGTGCTATTAATTCGGGAGAACATCTTGAATAGGAGTCTACCAATCACTCTGCTTTCATGGCCATAGGCTCAAACAGTGAGGTATCTTTATGTTCAAAACTATGTGTTGATTCATATAACCAATTTAAAACACAAAGTGATGAGCAATTAACTTAGTTAAGAGAACAGGAAACACAGATTCTAGCTTATACCAATGCAGTCAAAACCTTAGAAGCACAAATTTCAAATCTTCAAAAACAAAATTCATCACTAAATAAAAAACTAATTTTTCAAGCTAATGATAATTTTGTTAAGGATGAAAAGCTAAGGAAATATAGAAGAATTGGTATGAAAGCACAACATGAAAGAGATGAATTGAAGAAAATAGTTGGGTCTTGGGGAGAGTCTTCTAAAAATCTACATAGGCTAATTAACTCTGGCATGAGCTCAAATTGTAAATTAGGCTTGGGTCATGAGATTAAATCAGATAGTGAGGTTTTGAGTTATGAGGAAGAGATGAAACCTGATATATTTGGTAGTTCAGAGGAATACTATGTTTGTAAACTACTTTATAAAAAAATTGTTAAAACTGATAATTATAAAGGATTTCCACCACCACTTAATGAAGACTACACACCTAAACCTGAACAAAAGTTTGATGGGCCTTTACTTGATTACAGGAAATGGAAAAACCCTGAAACACTTGTATCTCAAGACTATTCCATTGAATTCTCCTATCAATCCAATGACAGTGAAGGATCCTTTGGGAAGAGTCCTTGAACTAGTGTCTCAAGAGACAAATCCAGTGAGTATTCTTCCTGTCAATCTAATAACATTGAAGGATCCATTGGGAATGTCTCTGAATGTTATCTTGAGCTTAAATCTGAACCCATAAGGATTTCCAAACCAGTTTTAAACAGTAAGCCTTATGTGCCCAAACAAGCTGAGCCTGTCAAAACTGTTGTGTCTAAACCAGAAATAGTTAAACCTAGTTGTGTCCAAACTCCTAGGCAACAGATGAAACCTGAGACACCTAAAGTAGACAGAAAGAATTGGAATAGGTTAATGTAGAAAGAAATTGGGGATGGATACTCTTTCACTAAGAAGAGTTGTTTTGTGTGTGGTAGTCTAAGCCATTTAATAAGAAACTGTGATTATCATGAGAAAAGAATGGCTAAAGAGGCTGAGTTGAAAAAGAAAATGGCTATACACACTGGTAATGGTTTAGTTAGAACAGTGTGGAATAATAAAAATAGAATTAACTATGCTAATCAGTTTGTTTCTAGACCAATACCTGTTAATACTGGTAGTTCATTTGTTAATTCTGTTAGGCCAAAAGTGGGTACTTGTGTACCAATTAATTCTGGTAGGCAAAATATTAATACTGGTAGCATGTCTAGGGTTAATACTGGTCATGTTAATTCAGGTCAAGTCAAAGTAAATTCTGGTTATATGAATGTTAAATTAAAACAACCAAAACCTACCAGTACTTCACCCAGTCCCAAGTTTAGAAAACCATAGGTGAACCAATTCAACCAAAGACTTCATTATGGTTTACATTCACCTGTCAGAAGACCCATACTTCATAATGCAGCTCAAATGTTTAAATCTTATGCTTTGAAGGGTAATTGGGGGACTGATGTTAAGCCCTTAGTAGGTTATACTTGGAGACAGACCAAACCACACTCCAAGAGTAATAGTGGACCATCTTCAACTTATACTTTGAACTCTCAAGGTCCACAATGTAGACCCAAGCCTGTACAGGCCTGGGTCCCCAAGAGAAACTAATTTCTCTTTTTGATATGCAGGAATATCCACACTAGAAGTTAGGAAGCAGAGGAATTATTGATAGTGGATGCTCTGGGCATACGACTGGTAACAAGGATCATTTGGAGGAGTTTGAGGAAGTCCAAGGAGGTTCTGTTACTTTTGGTGGTAGCAAAGGCTACATTACTGGTAGAGATAAAATTAAAGTGGGCAATTTAGAATTTGAGAGTGTATCTTTTATGAAAGAACTTGGGCACTTTAAACTTTTCTCAATATCACAAATTTGTGATAAGCAGCATAAGGTTCTTTTTACTGAAACTGAATGCTTTGTGTTAACTTTTGACTTTAAGATGCCTGATGAGAATCAGATACTTCTTAAGGTCCCAAGACAGCGCAACTTATACAGATTTGATATGAAGACACCTCCTACTGCCAAAGGTGGTGCATGTTTGATTGCAAAAGCCTCACTTGATGAGTCTAAATTGTGGCACAGAAGACTTGGCCATACCAATTTTAAAAATCTTAACAAACTTATGTAGGGAAACCTAGTTAGAGGACTACCTGATAAGACTTTTAATAATGACCACACATGTGTTGCTTGCAACAAGGGAAAGCAACATAGGGCCTCATGTAAGGCAAAATCAGTTAGATTTGTAACTCACCCATTACACACCTTGCATATGGATTTATTTGGTCCTACTTCTGTTAAGAGTATTAATTATGATAGCTATTGTCTTGTGATCACTGATGATTGTACCAGGTTTTGTTGGGTGTTCTTTATGTCTACTAAGGATGAATCTACATGCATTCTTCAAGATTTTATTAGGCAGACAGAGAACCAACAGAATCAAAAGGTTAAGATAATTAGATCAGAAAATGGCACAAAGTTTAAGAACATGGAAATGCTTGAATTTTGTGGGAATAAGAGCATTAAACAAGAGTATAGTGTTGCAAGAACTCCACAACATAATGGAGTTGCTGAAAGAATTAACAGGACCCTCATTGAGGCAGCTAGGACCATGCTAGCAGACTCACACTTACCAACCACTTTTTAGGTTGAAGTAGTTAATTTTGCTTCTTATGTTTTCAATAGGGTAAGGGTGACTAAACCTCAACTCAAGACTTTTTATGAGCTCATGTTTGGACATAAACCAGTTATTAGCTATATAAGACCTTTTGGGTGCCATGTTACCATTCTAGATACTCTTAGTGTCCTTGAAAAATTTAATGGTAAATCTGATGAAGGTTTCTTGGTAGGTTACTCACTAACCAGTAAGGCCTTTAGGGTGTATAACTTAGTGACCAAAAGAGTAGAAGTAACTCTCGATGTAAACTTTCTTGAAGAAAATCCTAATGTACCGGGAATAGGGCATAGATGGATGTTTGACTTGGATTATCTATTCGACTCTATGAACTATAAACCTGTGTCCTTAGAAAATCAAGTTAACCCACATGCAGATACACCAGATGCAACTAACAATGTAGGTTCTCAATCTACTTTCAATGATCATAATCTTGAGGAAGAAGAAGAGGTTGAAGAGCTCATTGTTGTACCTACATCAGTTCATTCTAGTGCAGCAAAGATTGGGACAAAGAAGATATCTCCTGTTTCTAATAGGAAAGAACCTACTGCAGAGAATAGAGTGCAAGAGCAAGAGGTTCCTATATCTGAGGTCTCAACAAGCATTAAAGCTTTTCAAAGATAATTGGATGCCATTACTCAAAGGCATAGGAGTGCACTATCTAAAAATACTACTACCAGTACTAACCACATTAAGTCTAGCAGTGTATTTGGAGCAGATCCTGAACCTAACACTACCAGAACTAACCCCATTAATTCTGCTAGTGCGAATATTAATACTGGCATGCACATTTCATCTCACACAAATGATTTTGATGATTCAGACATGGCAGAGAATGAGATCTATAACAGGCCAGATGAGGGAATCTTTAAGGAAGCTTATATGATGATAATGGTGGTTACTGACTTCAACTACCTGCCTCTTGAAATTGATGTCAGTCCCACTCCTACCCTTAGGATTCACAAAATACATCCCAAAGACAACATAATTGGTGATCCTACATCTCCTGTTTCTAATAGGAAAGAACCTACTGCAGAGACTAGAGTGCAAGAGCAAGAGGTTCCTATATCTGAGGTCTCAGCAAGCATTAAAGCTTTTCAAAGATAATTGGATGCCATTACTCAAAGGCATAGGAGTGCACTATCTAAAAATACTACTACCAGTACTAACCACATTAAGTCTAGCAGTGTATTTGAGCAGATCCTCGAACCTAACACTACCGTAACTAACCCCATTAATTCTGGTAGTGCGCATATTAATACTGGCATGCACATTTCATCTCACACAAATGATTTTGATGATTCAGACATGGCAGAGAATGAGATCTATAACAGCCGATGAGGGAATCTTTGAGGAAGCTTCTTATGATGATAATGGTGTGGTTACTGACTTCAACTACCTGCCTCTTGAAATTGATGTCACCCCACTCCTACCCTTAGGATTCACAAAATACATCCCAAAGACAACATAATTGGTGATCCTACATCACTGTTCACAAGAAGCAAAGTCCAAAAACTTTCAGGACCTCATGCATTAGTTGGTCACATTCAGAAGCAGCAAATAAACAACCACAAAGATCAACAACACTATTTGTTTGCTTACTTCCTATCTTAAGAGGAACCCCTAACTGTTGCTAAAGCCTTAACTGGTGAAAGTTGGATAGAAGCCATGCAAGAGGAGCTATTGCAGTTTGAACTGCAAAAGGTATGGATTCTTGTAGATCTACCAAATGGGGCTAAGGTAATTGGTACAAAGTAGGTTTTCAGGAATAAAATGGATGAAAAGGGAGTTGTTGTTAGGAATAAAGCTAGACTAGTAGCCCAAGGGTATAGACAGGAAGAAGGGATAGACTATGATGAGGTTTTTGCTCCCGTGGCTAGAATTGAAGCCATCAGGTTATTTTTGGCCTGTGCATCATATATGGGATTTATAGGCTATCAGATGGATGTCAAGAGTGCATTTCTATATGGCACTATTGATGAGGAGGTTTATGTTGCTCAACCTCCTGGTTTTGTTGATCCTGATCACCCTACGAAGGTTTATAAAGTTATCAAAGCATTATATGGACTTCATCAAGCTCCCAGAGCTTGGTATGCTACACTTTCCACTTTCCTTGAACAAAATAGATACAAAAGGGGCACCATTGACAAGACCCTGTTTATTAAAAGAGACAAGAAGGATTTCATGCTTCTGCAGGTTTATGTTGATGATATCATTTTTGGCTCTACAAGGAGGTCTTGGTGTGAAGATTTTGAGGCATTGATGAAGAGCATATTTTAGATGAGTTCTATGGGAGAGCTCACTTTCTTTCTTGGATTACAAGTCAAACATAAGTCAGATAGGCTATTTATTTCTCAGGACAAGTATGTTGCTGATATGTTAAAGAAATTTGATCTTGTAAATGTGAAGTCTGCTGTTACACCCATGGAGACCATGGTGCCATTGACAAAGGATAATGAGCTGTCACGATGTGGATGTCAGATTATATAGATCCATTATAGGATCTTTGATGTATCTAACAGTCTCTAAGCCTGATATTATGTATGTTGTGTGTGTTTGTTCTCGTTTTTAGGTTACTCCAAAGACTTCACATCTTCATGTTATGAAAAGAATTTTCAGATATCTTAAGGGCAAACCCAATTTGGGCTTATGGTATCCTAGAGAGTCATCCTTTGACCTGGAAGCTTTCTCAAATGGTGACTATGCTGGGGCTAGTATGGACAGAAATCCACAATGAGGTTGTCAATTTCTTGGTACGAGGTTGATTTCCTAGCAATGCAAAAAGCAGACAATAGTGGCTACTTCAATAACTGAAATCAATATGTAGTGCTCATTGTTGTGGACAAGTGCTTTGGATCCAAAATCAGATGTTGGATTATGGGTTAAACTTCATGAACACCATAATCAACATTGATAATGATATGTATTGTTAAGAACCCAGTCTATCACTCTAAGACTAAACACATAGAAATTAGGCATCAGTTTATAAGGGATTGTTTTGAGAAAGGTTTCATAAGGGTAGAAAAGATACATACTGATAATAATGTGGCTGACTTGTTGACCAAAGCTTTTGATGGACCTAGGTTCAATTTCTTGGTGGTTAACATTGGTATGATGAACCCATAGCTACATTTAAGGGGAGGTTAAATGTTTAGTTTGTGATGTTATTTAGCAGACTTAATAGGTATTTAATTCTGGTAGTTAAAGCTGGTAGCTTTAAAGTTAAGTCTGGTCATTACCTCTGGTAGTTAATTCTGTTACCATATCTTACGGGTTATTGCTAGGTGATAATTATCTTTCTAATCTTTAAACTTATTCTTTTTCCAAAGACAAATCTTCCAAAAGATAATTGTTTACTTATTTTCAAAACCCTAGTTGTATATATATTCATAACAACTTGGCTTTTCCCATAAGAATTTCAAACCAGAGCCAGTCTTTTCCATCCATATTCTTTGTGTCATCATAGTTTCCACAGCAGAATGTGCTAAGGATGTGCAGCTTAAAGACTTCATGGCCTTGTGTGCTACATTGTCTTCCAAAGTTTCAATCTTGGAGGAGGATCTTGCATTGACCAAATTGCTTTTGGGATCTAAGGTGAAAGAATTGGAAAAAGAGATCCAGAACTTGAAAGCCACGCAGGGTGTTTTTCTTGATGAGTCATCTAACTCCCAAGAATCTGTTCATGATGTTACTAATTTGGAAAATTCTTCAAAACAGGGGAGGAAAACAGAGTCACACCAAAAGAGAACAAAGATTCGGAATCTTGATCCAATATTGGATTAGAAGATTTACAGGGATAATTTTGGAAAAGCTTGGAAGGTAATCAAACTTAGTGGAAAGTTTGTAGTTTACAAGAATCTTGAAGATCTGGTAAAATCTTGTAATCGACAAGACTTGGATACTTTATGGAGTTTGGCTCAGAAGAAGCTCAAGATTGCCAATAAGTGAGATGTGAAAGAGCAAGAACTTTGGGCGTAACTTAAAAGATTGTATGAACCAGATCCTACAGATGTTTATTGGAATTTTCCATGTCAAGATTCTAGTGTGTCATGGAAGTTTTATGCTTTGTGTGATGTTCATCACTTATCCACAAAAGGTGGAGTTGATCTATTCATGTTTGCAGAGGTAGAATATCCATTATGTGCTTAAGTGCTTCAAGTGATGATACTTTCAAAGCTTCAATATGAAAAAGAATATGAGGTAATTGAAAATCTCATTCAAAGAATATGTAACCAATTACTAGCCAGAATATGTGATCAGATTGAAGAAAAGACAAAAGCCAAAAGGAAGAGAATAAGGTAACATGTTTGAAAGAATTTTTGTAAACTGTATTGAGTTGTGGATATAAGAATAAATGGTTTTTGAGATGGTTTCACTTGGTGAAGGTGTTCTGCACCAACACAACAAATGGTTATCAGTCCACCATGTCTCACCCACATAAGGACTGACTAATCCATGAGCAAACTACTCGTAAAGATATCTCAAATCCGTTTATGGCTAAACATTTTCCAAAATTTATGTGGTATTCAACTCACCATATATGTGTTGATAAAGAGTTGGCTAGCCCACAAGTTCATGGCTTGTGGTAAAGGCAAAGGAAAATTATGACTAGTCCAAAAGCAAACGGCTTTTGGTAAAGACTAATCAAATCGTTGATAGTCTGCCGGTTTGCTAAAAATCGATGGTTATCAATGTACCATGGTTTTACACACCGCAACAATGGCTACCCAATAGTAATGGCTAATTAGTAAAGAGACATCAAATCCATTAAGTTTTCAATGATTCACCTTTCACAGGAGTTAACACACTTGGATGTGATGAGAATAGCATGAAACTTTTATGAATTGATGTACATACATCATAGTTGCGAAAAGAGTAAGGAGGCCGATATTTTGCTTGATTGATGCGCACATCACACAAGAAAGAATATTCAAAGATGCAACACAAAGATAATTCTAAGATCCTCAAAAAGTACAAAGAACTTGAAGTTCACAAGTGAAGATCAAGTTAGAGGAGGATTGTAGGGAATTATAATTTGTAAAACAGATTTAAGTCTTTTTTAAGTCTCTTTAGTTTTAGTTCTGGTAGTATAATAGTTAAGTCGGGTAAGACAAAATTAAGTCTGTTAGTTAAGTCTGCCAGTACTAATGTGATTAAGTCTGGCAGAACAAAGTATTGATAGTTAAGTCTGTTTATGATAAAAACTGAACAGGTGTGTTAGAGTTATATTAGGAATGGATATGAACGCGTAGAGATATCTTAGGAAGAAATATCTTTACCCTTCCACAAGTCTTGTAGTCAATTAGGGTTTCCTTGGTGTATTAAAGGATTCCTAATGTATTAGGTTAAGGTACGAGTTGTAAGCCTTAACCATTGTTAAAAACAATTAATAGAAAATATAAAGTTAGTTTATTATTGTGTTCTTCATACTTATTGTGTTTAGTTTCCGCATTAGCACATTAAGGTCTTGTTAAGAGTTCTTCACATAGTGAATTTGGATTTATTCAAGTTTGCTATAAGTCATACAACGGCTACTCAGATCCATAAATTTTGGACCTACATTAGTGTTGTAAGACATGGATATTTCTTTCAGAAGGACTTACCACTAATTGGTTGTATCTTAAAAATGTAAACTTCTTTCCATGTTTCTAACAAATAACACATATCAGTCTATGCTTTTGGTATTTCAACAGGTTGGCAATTGATAGCCATATTCTAGTTTGCAGCAAATGGATGCTTACAAGGAATCTATGTAATCTCCCATTTTCTACAAGTACATGTTCTCCTATCAACATCAACTATACATTGACCCCCCATGGCCCATTAACCTTATTCTTATGTTTCCCATTTCACTGAATAGTATAATTACTAGCATAATGACATCAAATAATCCTGATATTTAAGTGTCAATTTCCCCCTATTATGCTCGTTATTTGTATCGTTTATATGGATATATTCTTTGATTTCTTTATACTTCGTTTTCAGGTTATAAATGAGCATAGGAATTGAACAGAAGATATGCGGAATTGGAAAAGAACTTACAAAGATATACACTTTAGTATGCTGACTAAGAAGAGGTTATGGCGTAGTTCTACTCTCCATTTACGCCGTAACTATCATTTCAAACATAAAGACCAAGTCAACGTTAACCAAGGATTACGGCATAACTAACACATAAGGTTACGCCGTAATATTCTGAAGAATTAGATATTTTTATGACTAAGAAGGTTACGCCGCAACCAATGCATGAGGTTACGGCGTAAAAAGGAATAGAAGGGGACTTGTGATATTGACAAGATTACGACGTAACCAAGAATGAAAATTACAGCGCATATGAAACCATAGGAGGTTACGGCGTAACTATCCATATAGGTTACACAATAAATATCTAGTTATTGATAAGATCGTGGATGATTACACTAGTTAGCGTAACCACAACTCAAGGTTACGTCGTTGCTATGTCGGGCCTATAAATACCAACCCTATTTCCAAAGATTTTACAACACCATAGATCGAAGTAGGGTTCCACAAGGGAGATCTACAACAGCATACAAAGCCATTTCCAATGGAGAAATCACATAAAAACATCAATAAGTTTTGGTGATTCTTAATTTCATTTACATTTACGATTCCATGTCTTTCATTTCCATGCAAAATATTGAATCTAATGTTCTTATCAATATGATCAGCTAAGCACCTTTGGTGCTAGCCTTGTTAGATTCCTTTCATGCCTTGCTTAATTTTCGTACTTTTATTATTGCTTCTAGTGTGTGCATGCATAGTTTTTTTTATAGATCCTCTAGTTTCGGTAATTTTGAGGACCGGTTGTGCTGACCCTAGTGTGATTGGTTTAGAGGAATGCCAATCACTTGTATGTTAATTGACCATAGGATCACCCTCCGGGTTGGATGAACTTGAGAAGTTAGATGTGTGGTCTAAGTTCCGAGAGGTCGGGGCCATACAAAGAGATAATCTAGAATGTAGCGGCATTTAACGACTCAAACTAGTTCATCAGACTCGCTTACTACAAAGGGTAGTACCTTTGGTTCTGAAAGGATTATAGAGAGATAGGCTAGGCGAATTAACCATAGGAGTCTAGTGAATCTTATGCCCCACTGAAGCTTATAGAAGGCTTAATTAGAAAACATAGTCATTGCTTGATAGGCTAAACAACTAGGATAGTACGCTTTCTCTTTATCGATTTAATTTTATTTTATATTGTCATATCATTTCGCTTATTTGTTTAACTAATCAAACAATTCAAAAACCCCTTTAAAAGGTGACATAGACTTAAGTTAGAATCCACTCACATAGCTCTTGGGATGACCTCGGCTTTACCGAATACAACACTACACATGACCGGGTACACTTCACGTGAGTGCATAAGTGATACGGAGGGTTCGGAGTCGAGAAAACCTCCTTTTCTACGAGCAAGCTTTTCAACCCTCTAGGCAGTGAACCTAATCATTGTAGTGTAGTATGGGTAAGCCTGGGATTGATTTCGTTCTCTAGGGGAATAGGAATGCTAGAAAGAGATATATGATGAGAAGGTGGGGGTTTAGGATTATTCTTTTTATTCTTTATATGTTTTTTAGAAAGCAAGGATAAAATCTCGTGGTATATGATCGGGGTGGTACTTCTACCGATTTCGCTACTTAACTAATTATCTGATTTAACTACTAACTATTGGATAGGTTATGCTAATTAAGGTATGCTCGTATGATGATTAAAGATGTATACACTTAGACATTATTACTCCATAGTTATCTTTTATTGGTCGGTTGAATTGTCACTTCCTTTATCTTAATTGGTGCGTTGTATTCCGATTAGTCATAGGGGTGCCTAATTCCCTATTTCTATGAATTGTAACTCTCCTTTAGAATACACGGGATCGGAAAGTGCAATAGCATCACCCCCGAATACACTATTATCATAAAGCTACAACTCACGCAATAAATACAACGATGGCCTAGGTGCACTCCTATGGCTTTTTGCTATTTAGGACGTTCAAGCTCGCAACAATGAAAAAAGAAGCCAGTTTTCCATCAGATCGCCTACCAATTAAGACAAGAGACAACCTAACAACAATCAATAACCAGGTTTCATAGATCTAAGCAAACACAAGAGTAATTTAGCTAGACATGTTAAACAAGCAAGCATACACACAATCAATTGAACATGGGGTAGACATAATGATAAATTGGATAAACAAACGTATCTTAATGTGTAAAATAGGGTATGGGACCCTAGAATACTTCCAAGTCGACTACAACCGAAGTTAGAGTTTGCTCTCCAAAATTATACCTCTTAAAATACAGAAAAATCGAATTCTATATATAGATTTACAATCGCAACGGCATCACCTTTTACTAGTGACGCCGCCAGTTGCCGCCATTAGGGTTTCGTTTGGGCCAAATCATCATTGGGATGACGCCACTTGAGATGTGTGACGCCGTCAGTCTTCAGAGCGACGCTGCCTCGAAGTCTTGGATCTTGGGCATCTAGTGTGAAAATTGTGAGTGACGCCTTCCAGAATTAAGGCGTGACGTCGTCAGGCTTTAGGACTAGAAATTCCGTTGATCCGTCGTGTACAGTTTTTGATCAAGTCTTCTATATAGGGACGGCATCGCTCTTTGGTTAGGATGCCGTCAGGTGTAATGAACAGCCTTGGAGTGTCTTTGATCTTGACTTTGCCATTTTCTTAATGTTTTTGCTCCTTTTTGTCCAAATATGCTTCATTCTAGCATTTTGCTTCCAAAAGACCTAAAAAGAGAAAAGGAACGATTTTAAGCAGTAACGGACATAAAATGTGTCGATTTAGGGCTTAAATGACCCCGTAAAAACATATGATTTAAATCCTTATCAAATATCCCTACACTTGGAATTTGCTTGTCCTCAGGCAAGTGTGCTTTTGGCCAATCAATTTATAAGTTAAAGGGCATGAAGCATTGGTTTAAGATAGTCTACAACAAGTACAAGCGCCACAATAGTCATAACAAGCACGAAAATTATACACTAGCACCTCACAATTGATGTTTGGATTCTTTCATCTCTCGGGTTTATATGAAATATAATATGAATGGAAATGGAAGATAAACACTAATTACCTGGCATAGTACATAGATTACCATAAGCTTGATAATAGATCAAACCTCCACCGCTTTGGCGTAAACACTTAGGAATAACTATCTAAGAGGTCTTTACAAGGGTTGTGATGTTAGGCTTAGGGTAGGGAAGTAAAGAGTTTTGTTGGATATGGGATATTTAGTGGTGGCAAGTCAAAAATCTTATGTTACAAGCATGTAAAGCGTGGCGTTGCTAAGCCAAGACTTGACTTACTAACACTAGATAACTTGAAACAGAACACAAACACAAACACAAACTTAAAAACATAAACATAAAGATAGATGTAGGATGGTAGCTCGTATGTTTTTCTTAATTTTTCATTTTTTTTACAACTCTTTTCTCTTTTTTTCGATTTTTTTTTCATACTTTTTTACTCTACCATCCTCTACGATAACATCAAAATATAAGGGATTTATAGGAGCATCCCTGCACTTTAGTTTTTATTTCACTAACTCTAATTGACCCAATTTGAAAAGATCAAAACACTTGGAGTATTTAATTACGTAGACAAAGGGAATTTGAATTTATTGTTCTTTCCCGTTACTCCATAAAATATTACTTACTCATGAGTCCCAATCGGTCCAAAACTGTATACAAAAGATATGACTCTACTTAGAAACCATGCAAGTAACTAGATAAATGAACTAAGGGTTTAATAATGATAACAATAATACACTAAAGATGAGTCCATACGAGGTAGGCTAAGGAGATTTTGGTGTACATTTGGGGGTGGATTGTAAACAATGCTCTTCATTGACATTTCGAAAAACCGAAACATCTCGAGTACATCGCAAGGGTGTGGGGTAATTACTCAACCAATGTAGAATTATAATATAGGTTTCAAAAAATGGTTATCCTAATGCCTCTTATCATATAGTTACTCCTAACTACACAAGTGTAGTCTCACTAGCGATCTCAGAATGCATCACAAAACAAGTTCTTGAATCTATTATACTACCGGTATACTCATTAAGCATTAAAGGTGAATGCTTTATTCCTAAAGATCCAGGGGCGAACCTCACATTTTTGGGGTGGAATTTGAGTGGTAAATGGTTTTTGTGCTAGTCATATAATTCCTATCCATGAGACGCATTATTAAGACTAAAATTTAGCTTTTAAATGTGATAAAAAAATTTAAATTTTGTGCTAAAATTGCCCTAACAAATATTTCTTGTGGTTTATTACACAAATTACTAAGGACAAGACAAATAATCAAGTGAGTGAATAGTTTCTAAGTTCCCATTTTATTCTCCCTCCCTACACTTAAACTGAACATTGTCCCCAATGTTCCCCGAAAGCATCAAAGTTATGATAAAGGAGGGTAAGTAAGGAAAAGAAACTAATACTCCCCTGATTAGCTCGGTAGGATATGTGTGAAGTTGCCGTTAAATCCTCCTCCAAGAAGAATGCATAAGTAATAAGCTTCATCCAATATGTGTTTCTTCTTCTTGTCCAATATAACCTGCACACTCAAAAGAAAACAAACTAAATCTTCGCTAGAAAATCGGCGGTAAAACTATATATGACACACAACTACACTAGAAAGCAAGTAAAATCGGCGGTAAAACTATATAGATAGAAAATTAAGAATTAGGAATTTCCAAAAATTATAAATTGCACAGAAAATAAAACTGATATTTTGTTTCTATATTGCCTGACAAGTTAGGTTGTCCCCGACAAAAACTGGTGCTGTGTTTTTCTGGAAAAGTTCTGGAAAAATTACCTCATTAAAACATGGAAAAATTACCTCATTAAAACCTGAAAAAAATTCTACAAAACATCCATTATGACTTGATACAAGTATTTGACTCCAACAAACACACATATATATCAATTTCAATGATTTTAATTCTCATGTTCGTGTTCTTAAAAACATATATGATCTTCCCTACACTTATCTTTTTGTAAAATACCTTTATATGTAATTAAGATGAGATTAAAAACAAAATAAAGCATTTTCACAAAGTCTAACATGAAAATAAACAACAATAAAAAAGATATATAAACACACAAATTGAAAAACTAAACACGCAAACAATTAAGCATGGTTTGCCTCCTATGAAGTGCTTTTCTTTATTTATGAGTCTTGTTGCTAGACTCTAAGTCATGCCCCTACGTGACTTCCTTGCCATCATCTTCTTCATCATGACGGTTTCTGTTAGGGTTTTCCATGGCATAATTATGCCCTATTGTGCATCTTTCTAAAAAGTCATCTTGCCCCCAATTGGTTCTATATTCCGGTCCTAGTTTCACAAATTCTTTATAGAACCCAAATATCTTACTCATCACATAGTCAATTCCTCTCCTCTTATCCTTCTCGTTCCTATAGTAGAACGATAGCTTAAGTTCCTTCTCATTATTGGATAGTGATGAGAATTTCTCAATCTTAAATGGCATTTGGTAGGCGATGTCATCGGTCTCATCCTTGAATCTAACTATCCCTAACGACGGATCATAAGTCATTTTGGAGCTATCTATGGAAGGCTTTCCTGGAACTACATAGGACAAGCTAGGATCTATACCCGTACTAATATCTTCCACAATCACGAAATCCATAAGATATGTGAAGCTACCTACATAGATGGGCAATCCCTTAACTCTACCAAGGAAATTACATCTAACTCTAGGATCATTGGGGTCTTGCCTATTTGGGATAGGTTTCTTCATCACCCAATTATAGTACGTGCTAGTCATGATATTTATTGGGGAGTTGTGATCAATGTAGGCCTTTGCCACGAAAAGATGTCCTATACAACATGGTATCTTGAGATTTCTAGAATTTCCAAAGGTGATTCGTGGGCATCTCCTAGTATAAAAAGGACGAAGGTCGCGCGTTAGGTGTGGATGGTATGAAAGTTCCTCATCCGTAGGAAACTTATTGAAGTGTTCATCACCTACTTCGTCTACTTCATTGTTTGATTAATCCTTAGGAGTCTCACTAACCTTAAGTACATTCCTATTTGGTTTCACTAGGGTGATGGCATTGACGAAGTGAACGTGCTTTGATGAAGACGGGTCCCTAGTTTCATTGCCTAATTGTGAATGAGCGAAGTACTTGCTCGGGTCTTTAATCTTAACAACTAAAGCTTTTTCGGGAGAATGAGTCGAGATGGCATTAACCTTTTCGGTGGTCGTCCTATCATTATTGGTTATGACTTTCAAGAGGTTATCTATCTTCCTATCCATCTCGACTTGTTGTTGGTTAAAGCGGTTCGAAAGCTTGGCTATTTGGGCTTCTTGGGATGTAACTAGGTGTTGCATCATCCCTTCTAAGTTGTGTTGACTAGGGGCATGAGAGCCTTGATTGTGTTATTGGGGCGGGTTTCAGTTTTGGCTCCACTTAAGGTTAGGGTGATTCCTCCACGAGGGGTTGTAGGAATTTCTTAGGTTGTTTTGCTCGGGCTTGAAAGTGTACCACTTCTCTCCCTCGACCGTAGCGCGTGGAGGCGTAGTCCGCAAAAGCTTGTTCGGGGATTTTTGTGCAATCACGAGTGTCATGGGGACCACTACATAATTCACAAGGTAGAGTGATTTTGTTCACTTGGCGTGAAGGCTTGGGAGCTTCTAGGAGCTCATTAGGAATTTGACTTGATCTTCAAGTTCGAGCATCCTACAGTTGGAAGGTTGTGAGTCAATGGGAGGCAAGGAGATTGCCTTGACGGTTTTTGGCAACTCACGAGGGTCATTCCAACATTCGTTTTCATAGAGGCCAAGGTCCTCTATTGTACCCCAAGACTCTTCCACGGTAAGTTCACTAATCTTACCACCGGCCGCTTGGTCGATGGTTTGCCTTGTTGAGAGATTGACATGATCGTAAAATATTTGGACTTGAAGCCAAAGATCATTGCCGTGATGAGGGACTTTATGGAGCAAGTCCTTGAATCGAGTCCATGCCTCGTTGAGAGTTTCGCCTTGACGTTGTTGAAACATCAAGATGTCATTCCTTAGCTAGGTAGTTCTCCCCGGTGGGAAAAATTGGGCGAGGAAACGAGTGGTGAGATCATCATCCCAACTTGAGATGGATCCGGCGGGAAGTTGATAAGGTTTTAAAATGTACCTTTTTTAGGGGTCATTTAAGCCCTTATTTGATCACTTTTGTATCCGTTATTACTTAATATCGTTCCTTTTCACTTTTTAGGTCTCTTGAAAGCAAATTGCTATAATGGCACTTATTTGGACGAAAAGGTGCGAATATACGAAGAAAATGGCCAAAGTCAAGAATCGAGACACTCAGGCTTCTGAAAACATAAGGTGACGGCGTCATGCTTATCTCATGACGCCGTCGGAGAATTTTGTGACGGACAGAAGCCAAAACTCTTATTTTCAAGTGACGACGTCAAGTTATAAAAGAGTAGGCCGTCGCAACTCAGAAGGCCTAGATTCAATCAGACGGCGCGGTCGAAGAGACGGCGGTCACAATCACAAGGTGACGCTGTCGCAAGTCTAACATGGCCAAGACGAAACCCTAATGACGGCGATCCCACGGCGTCACAAAACATAAGGTGACGCCGTCGCATGTGTAATCTTATATATAGAATCCGAATTTTTCAGTATTGGTGTGTAGTCTTTTGGAGTAAAAACCTAAACCGAACCAAGGCTGTCTTGTACAGTATTTTAGGGTTCCAAACCCTATCTTACATCAAGATAAGTGCTTTACTTCATTAATACAATTATGTCTTTGATTATTTGTGTGTATGCTTGCATGTTTTCCATGTCCGGCTAATTTACTTTTGTGTTTGCTTAGGGAATATGAAACTTAATTATTGAATATTGATTGGTTGTCTCTTATCTTAGTTTGTTAATGATCTAGTAATTCGATAGGTCATTCGTTGTGTACTTAATGCTTGATTAAATCTTTGTGAACCTTAGAATATAACTCCTTGAGTAGTTGTAAGCTAAACCATCCAAAGAGTGCCTTAGAGTAAGAGTTTATTATCCCTAGTGGGTTTTGTAGACGAGACCATTTGGTAAGTTCAAAGAGTTAGGGAGAAACGCATACCCTACAACTTTAGACACACAACGCAACTAAGAATAAGGACGTGACAATTCAACCACCAATGGGAGATAATTAAGGAGTAGTAAAACCTAAGTAAACACATCTTTAAACTATCATACGAGCACAAAATAATTAGACATAGACTACATACACCTTAGATTAGATAATTAGATAAGTAGAGTAACCGGTAGAAATACCAACCCCCAAATCCAAACCCCGAGATTCGTACCTTTCAATTTCCTAAAAAAACATAAAAAGATAAAAAAATAATCTTCCTCAACCTCAACCTTAGCGTAGTAACTTCTCACTAGCATTCCTATTCCCCTAGAGAACGATATCAATACCCGTGGCTTACCCTAATTACTATACTACAACGATTAGGTTCACTGCCTAGGGTGTTATAAAACTTGCTCGAAGAAAAGGAAGTTCCTTTGACCCGAATGATGCGTGTAGCGTTATCAATTTTTTGGCCCGGGGAATAGAATAGCTAGTTAGTAGTCCACCTCGTTTAGGTTTCTTTGCTTGATTCCTATCAAGTAATTTTTTTCTCATTTTTAGCTTTCTCGTAGTCTATCCTCCTTCTTCGTGACCTTTGTTCGTAATCCCATCACTTTTCATCATGGAAGGTGATAACCACTGATTCGTGTAGTAGGTTTAGGGGTGTGTGTGTTTGGATAAAACCACAATATCGATATCAAAAATAACCACAAGAAATGATTTAAAATCCCTTTAGGAAAAAGGATAATGAATCAAAACCCGTGAGTGATAGTGATACGGATTAGGAAATCCGAGTCGTTTCCCAACGAGGTGTGAATGGGCAACGTCGTTATAGGTTCGTTATTAAAATGCTCGATGTTTTGGATTTGTGATTATGATTTAAAACTACGGGGAATGGGAAAGCAATTATGGGAATTTAAACTACGGGGAATCCTAAATGCAAAATTTAACTAAAACGTAATTAACGAAACGCAATAAAGATGCAACTACGTCTAAATTATATCCTAAAAATGCCTAAAATTACTTTTACTCTAGAAATGCAATGTGAAAACTATTTATGAACTAAAACTAATTTTTTTTTTAGGATTTTTCTGGATTTTTATTAAAATTAAAAACTAATTTTTAACTTTTAAAACTAATTTAAAATACTAAAAATTATGAAAATTAAGGGGAAAAATATGAAACTATTTTTATAAAATCTAAAACAACCTAAGAGAATTTTCAAAACTATTTTTTGTATTTTTCAGAAGATTTTTCTATTTTCTATGAATTAAAATCTATTAAAAACTAATTTAAATGCTAAAAATTACAATTTAAGCTAAGAAAAATCTAGAAAAATTATTTTTTGCTTTTTGTATTTATCTTAATCTGTGAAAATTGAAAAATTATTTTTTGGAACTTTTTCTGATTTATTTGTAATAAAAGCTAATTAAAATGCTTTAAAACAGTTTTAAATCAAGAAAAATAGCAAACTAAGTCTAAAAATTATGAAAAATTCAGGAAAAGTTTAAAATAATGTTCTGAATCTATGAAAAATATAAAATACTAGGCTTATGTGTGAGAAAAGAGAGCTGATGTGTAACTGACTTCCAAATAAGCACTAAGAATAAGCTAATAAGCACCATACACTACCAAACTGTTTCTGAGGCTATATTATACTAAAACTAACTACAAGCAACTAATTACTGCTACTCCTAATCTCTTATAAGCAAACTACCAAGATTGAAGCTAACAAACTACTTAAGCAAAACAGTCTTTAAGCTCTACTTTAAGCTATAGCAACTGCTTATCTAAAAAGCCAAATTGAAAACCACAAATGGAGACCTCAAGACAACCAACCAAAGAGCTGCTAAACCAAATATGGGACCCTAACTAGCTCAACTAAGACCTGTGCAAGCTGCAAGGTCTGAAGAAAACTGGTTTGGACATGGTTTGACTTTTGAAAACAGTTATGAAGTTTGACTTATCTGAGATTTGAGATCAAATGTTGAACTGAAATTGATGAATAAATGATGTAATACAACTATAGCAAGCTAGTTTATAAAATTCTACACCTACATGTAAAATTTCAAGAACTGATTCCAACAGAATAGAGATCAAGAGCAGTTTAAGTGAAATTTTGACTTAGAATGCAAATGGCTGCAAAACAAGGACAGATATGAATGCAACAAACTATAGCAAACCTAAAGCAACTTAACTACTCCAATGTTTTACCTCTAACACAGTTTTAAGTACTAATCCAAACACTCCTTTAATTAATCTAACAAACAAATTAAGCCATCTAATCCTATAACTACTTAAGCAGAAAGTGAAATAAGCATTAAAGCAAGATCCTAAGACTATAACAAGATCAGATTAAGCATTTAATACCATCCAATATGACCATAAGCATGACTGCATATAATGACAGTTTTGAAAATGGGATGGATCACAACTTACTTGAAGCCTAGCATAATTTTGGCGAGTAACAGTAGTAGATACAAAATCAATCCCAAACACTGAATTGAAACCAACTCAGCCTTAAGATTAACCCATCTCCATATCAAGACTAATTTGACCCATAGTTGACTTTTATTGACCAAGTATTCTTGTGAATATGAATGAATGAAACGCCACAATTAAACACAAAATAAGCTCATAAAAGCTATGGATAGCTCATATGAGCTTATTACAATCCTTAAAACAGCTTTTTAAGTACTCAAACAATGAAATGCAAGATCAAAATAAAACTTGGAAACTTTTGTTAAAACTGAAATTAGATTACAAAAGGTTTGAGATTACATAAAAACTTTAAGAAAACGTTAATAAACTGAAATACAAATACATAAACTGAATTTAAATGAAAAAAAATGCACATCTCAATGTGAGCTCAAGGGGTCCTTTTATAGCCTGAATTCAGTCTTGGGATTCCTCTTGGAAGAGCCTAGAAGGCTTATCTACAACCACAAACCAGCCTCTGATTCACTTCCTCCAATCACAGCCACCCAATTCACCTAGTGAGGTGTTTTGTCCAATGATAGAGCTTGAAGAGGCCACGTTGGCATTCTTATCTCCACATGTCAGCTTCTAGAAGTTCTTCAGAGATTCTTAGTACGAGGTTGGGATCATGGTAATTATGGGTAAATGTGAATTGGTAAAAGGGCGTTTGGATTGGGGACGAAAGGTACTATTGGGCGCGTTTGTTTTTATTTTTTATTATATTTTGGTTTGTTCGGGTTAAATGGGAACCGGTGCATAACCTAGGGTATAATGGGATTGGTTGGGGCAGGGTAGTTTGCTTGTTTAATGTGGGTTTGGATTTAGGATAAAATTGGGCCCAAGGTTTAATAGTATTGGATTAAGGATGATAAATGGATCCATAGTATAGCATAAGGGCCAATTGTGTATATGCTGAAAATCCAGGGACCAAACTGTAATTTCTGAAATCATTCTCCAAGGGCCATTCTTGTCATTCTCAAATAATCCAAGGGCTGAATTTGCAACTTTTGAATCTTCCAAGGACTACTTTTGCCAAATGCTCAAACTTGAGGGGCCAATCTTGACATATCTTCAAACTTTGAATATATCTTCCAAAAATCATCCTCGGAGAATAAAATCTTCATAAATGCACAATTTTGATCTTCCGGCTCAGTTTAAGCTCTCTTAATCTCTCATGCTCGGATTTTCTTCTGATTTGGCTCCTTTTTGAGTGTTTTTACATATCCGTACCTGCACAAGCACAAACTCAAGAAAACCACAAATATTAGCAATAAACGGCTCTTTCTTGGTTATTTTGGGTTAGATTTGATAATGAAAAGATATGTGTTTAAGCACATATCAAAATACCCCAGACGAGACCATTGTCGTGTCCCCACGCAATGTAATCAACTCACGCTTCTAAAACCAAGGATTTCAATCTCTTTCTACTAAACCTATGAAGAAGTAGCAAAGATTCCTCAAAAGAGATTAAGAAATCCTTAATTCTAAAAACGCCTCGTTTACCTTTTATATTCACATGTATAGATATTACGATTAAGCACATTCCGGTTATGAGTGACGGTTTGATGAACTTTCATGTCGATCAATAACTCCAACATTTTTCAAACGACACGTTAGGATCACGGAGTAAGAAACACAACACAGCGTGAAGTGACCATACGGATAGAATACATCGTCCCTGATTTTTCACAAGCCCCCAAACTAAGCGTAAAATCGAAATCATTGTTACATATGATTCTAGATGCTAACACTACCCATGGAAGTTACTTGTGTAATTACTTTTTGCTCCCATTTTCCTATTTGCCTCTAGAATTTTTTTATCTTTGTGAGAAATGAATTTCTTCATAATTCTCGTTTCGATAACTTTTATTCAGATAAAGATACAAAGCTAAGTCGCTAATTAGTTCTCCACCTTCCCTCAAAAACCATTGTCCCAAAAATGAGGTCCACATCAAGGAATTTTTTATTCACTTATACTTTTGACTTTTTTCAACATTTTTCAACATCATTTTTTTTTTTTTTTTTTTTTTGCACTTATACTTTTTACTTATATGAGCTATGAACTATGGAGCTTCACGGGGTAATTACAAGACTATAGGCTTCATGAAATGAGGATCCCGGCTGGCTAGGCTAAGTTCTCACTCAATCCCGGCTAAAGATCTAAGGGTCCGATCTCGACACCGCAGCTCATAACTTTACTTATTACTATATCACTTATTACTTATTGCTCATTCATTACGGATCCTTGATGTGTACCCAATTTTTAAAACAAATATTCTTTTAAGAAGGTAAAGAACTAACTATCGCCAAAAACTCAACATCTCTAATTATTATTAGCAGATATGGGGTGAAACAATTTTGTGGGAACAAAAAGCCATAAGTACCTTCGATGGGCTCTAAAGAGAACCAACTACTCCACGCTTAGCATCTAAACTCATAAGTAACTCTATCATTTCTCGATCTCCGCAAATTTAAAATCCCAAATAATGAGATCCGCAGATGCTTAGCCGATAATTAAATTATCTATGGTTAAGGGAACAAGCTAGGGCTCAACACGCCCGGTCAAGTTAGAATTCCATTCCTACTCTCACCAGCGGAAAGTCAACAAGGTGTCAAAACATATATTAACTTAGCAAATGCTTCATCTAAATGAAATAAAGTTATGCATATTTAAAGTCACTCAGGGAAACTTGCAAAATCTTGGCCTTGTGAGCTAGAATTCGCATTTTATAGCTTCTTGTCTAAGAGACTAGCAAACTTTTCAATCAAAAAGACTTAACAAAAGCTTACAAAAATTTTTAAATTTTTTCACATTTTTGCACAATTTTTTCATTTTCTAAGGAAAAACGGGGTTACGAAAGTACATGAAAAAAATAAGCAAGTGCGGTCAAATCAAATCGAAGATTACCCTACCCCAGACTAGAACGAAACATTGTCCTCAATGTTTAAAAGCAAGGGTATCAACGAAAATCTAAAAGCCGTTTATTAAGTATGCTAAAAGATAACGTTAGTCGATAAGATTTCGGATATCGGATTTCCATCAGCATCGATCATGAAACTCGAGTAGAGAAAATGACAAACTTCGAGCACGAGAATCTTCATATCGGGAAAATCCTGAACACATCATCACAAACAACCAAACACGAGAAATCGAAGAGGCTAACCCCTTCACATCACTTATTAGAAAAATAGAAAGAAAATAGAAGGATAAGCATGGGGTGCCTCCCACGAAGCGCTACTGTTTTTGTTAAACGAGTCGCAAGCCTGACTCGTCCCCCGTCAGTTGTCCTTGGGAAGAAAATGGTAGAGATACCGGGTCAAAACGGTGTCCTCATTCCTGAAAGAATGAGACTGGGTGGGTTGGGAGGGAAAGAAAATATCGGGCTCAAGCACATAAAGAATGACTCTTCCCAAAATCACATAAGGTATGTGAAAGATCGATCCATCATCCGGCGGTTTTGCGGGCGGACGAAGGGATGACGGATCAAAGAGAAACGACTCCATAGAAGAAGGGAGTCCATGGTACAGAGAAATGTAGTTCAAAGGTTTATCAATGAAGGCATCCAAGAGAGGATCCTTTTTCCGGTTAACTTTTGTTTTATGAATGTCCTCTCCGATGAGTATCCCAGGGTTAAAAATCTTGTCTTCAGAGAGGAAGGAGATCAATGTGTCATCTATGTGAAAATCCTCACGAGGAGAGGAATCACTCTCGGCTAAATAATATTGGACCTCAGGATCAACAAGTTCATCTGTCGAAATCTTCTCTTCCTTATCTTTCTTCGGAAAAAACGGATCATCGTATTCTTCTTCATCCTCAGAGAAAATCGAGTCGGTAGGAGCAAGTTCATCGTTGAACTTCTCACTTTCTTCGTCAAAGAGTTGATTTTCAAAATTTTGAGTATATTCATAATCGAATTCGAACAAGGGATTCGTGAATGTCGTTTTGAAAGATTCTGGATCGAAAGATGTCTCAAAAGAAGGTTCCATGATTTCAAAAAAAGGAGTGGGATTGCCACTCAAAGGAAGGTCGATTTTCTTAGAAATCGGAGGTGGGACAAGTGGTGTGCTCTTAGAGCTAGCAGTTTCCACCACTACCGTTGTATACTCCTTTTCTTGTTTCTTTTTCCGTTCAGCTTGTATTGTTGACATACTCTTAATCGTAAACCTTGAAAGATCAATTCGAGACGTTTTAGGTTCAACTTTCTTTACATCATTCGGTAAAATGGGATCACCACTTTATTGAGAAAAATCAATCACACCGATGCTATGAATCGAATGATCATCGGGTGGAGGTTTTGACGTTTTTTCGGCATAAAACACTATCTTTTCATTTCCTTTTCTGATCGTTAACGTTCCTTGGTAATGATCCACAATGACTTTCGCGGTTCTCAAGAATGGTCTTCCTAAAGTGAGAGGGACTCGGGCGTCAACCTCTATATCAACGACGGCGAAATCCACGGGAAAATGAAATTTATCCACTCGTACCATAACATCGTTGACTACACCAACCGTGTGAGCAATTGTTCGATTAGCTAATTCGATAGTCATACGAGTCGGTATAAGGGTCGTCAATCCAAGCTCATGATATATCGCAAGAGGCATAAGACTTATGCTTGCACCTGAATCGGTTAGGGCGTTACACTCCTTAATATCATTTAAGGAGCACGGAAGGAGAAATTTCCCGGGATCACCAAGCTTCTCGGGAGCTTGGTTCGAGGAAGAATTAGACGGTGTAGGCTCAATTGAAATCTTTGAAATTTGTTCCAATTTCTCTTCATAAATCTTTTCAGCAGCTTTGATCATATCAGTCGTAAGTTTGAACTTTGTTCCGGAAACAACTTTCATTTTGTCAAATCGTGATTGAACAGATTTGCACGGTGTAAGGTTAGAACTCGGCATTATGACAGATATAGAAGGAACTTGGGCAACCAGAGGTTGGACGTATTGGGCTTTTCCATTATCAAGAGGAATTATCGGGTCCTTTGTCACCTCGGTCTCTCGTGCTACACTCCTCACCGGAGAGGAAGTAGACATCGAGGGCCCATCATCTCGAATGGTAACGGATTTCATTTCTCCCTTCGGGTTTGGAATTGTGTTACTTGGGAGAGAACCGGAACTCGAGGGTTGACTCATTTGGCACAAAACAGCATTCAACATATTCTCAAGTTTATTCTGCGAAGAATCCATCTTGTTGTTCTGAAGTCGAATTTCGTTCCTAAACTCATTGCTCTGTCTAGTTATCGAAGATTGAAACTCGTTTCTCAAACTTGAAATATGGGTCTTCATGGTTTGGATGGTAGCATTATTGTTCTGAACGTAATTCGAGAATTCATTAGAGGGAAAAAGCGGAGCTTGATAGCTTGAAGCTTGATATCCTTGATTGTAATTGACTCCTTGATTCGGGTATTGATTTGGTGGGGCTTTGAATTGGTTTTGAACATTTGGTCCACGAACTTGATTCTGATTAAAACGAGTCTGATTGTTTGATTGAGAAAATCCCGGAGGTACCATTTGATTACTAACACGAGGGTTTGGTTCAACTTGAGGACGATATTGGTTACCTCCGGTTACGGCATTAGCATCGAAAGGATTTCCATCGGTGGCGGTACAATTGTAGTAGGCATGCGGGCCACCACAAGTAGTACAAGTCGTTTCCACCGCTTTGACTTGAGCGGGTGGAGAAGAATTAACCTTAGCGGTCTTAATCTTAACCAAAGCCTGAATCATGTCCGTAAGCTTATCAATCTTAGCATCGGTGCTAGACGTATTTTCGTAAGACGAGGATGATGGTGTAACACCCACTCGGGCAGCAACCGATTTGCTACGTGAGGTACGAAATTTAGATTTGTTCTCAATAATCAACAAGGCATCTCTCGTTGATCGGGTCAACAAATTACCACCCGCGGCGGCATTGAGAGAGTCTTGATCAGTCTCATTCAAACCGTTATAGAACGTATCAAGTTGGTGTAATTCCGTAAAACCATGATGGGGACATTGCCTAAGCAAATCTTTGAATCGGTCCCATGCCTCACTAAATGATTCATCAAATCTTTGTGTGAATTTCGTTATTTCATTTTTTTAAGCTTGTTGTTTTAGACGGTGGGAAGAATTCGTTCACGAATTTT
This sequence comes from Chrysanthemum makinoi, assembly GCA_910596185.1. NCBI lineage: Eukaryota > Viridiplantae > Streptophyta > Magnoliopsida > Asterales > Asteraceae > Chrysanthemum > Chrysanthemum makinoi. Next base: position 312,493,009 of record OU343223.1, on the reverse strand, counting down.
GACACTAAATTCTCCCACGTGGTTATCGATCGAGGGGGTAGTTTCTCGAGCCAAATCCGGGCAGCCCCTTCAAGTGAAAATGGGAAGAGTAGAAGCTTGATAGCCTCTTCCGGAACGCGTTCGGTACTTGATCGTAGACGTGAGCTTGTTGAATCGTCGGATATGAGAGTGAGGATCGTCCCTCTCAAATCTGTAAAATTGGCTTGATGAAACCAAATTTATCAATCCGTGTTTAAGCTCAAAGTTATCGGCAACGATTGCTGGGACGACGATGGCTTCTCCATAACCCTCGGTGGGTGCTTGGAGTTGCTCTAGCATGGATCGGTTGTCCTCCGCCATTTCGACAATGGGCGGAGTCGGATTAGTTCGAATCTCGGGTTCGACTAATGGAGCACGTCTATTTCGCCTTCTCGAAATTGTAGCGGCTTCACGTATCGGTCTGTAGTTATTGGAACGAGTGCGCATGCACTTTCAAAAACCAAGGCAATTAAAACGAACGGTATTCGAAAACACAGTGAACTTAACCAATAATCCCAAGTGAATAAATCACCTCTATAAGACAAACGCACAAGCGAGCGGAGAAGCTTTTTTAGGTCAGCGCGAAGCTTATTAAAAACCCGCTTCTTTACAGCCGCAATTTAATGTCAGGCCGTCCTTATACCCACCACACAGTTTGTTTATCAAATAGAAATAAATCAATTCACAAGCGACACAAAGGCAAGTTTTTGATCTTAGGTTAGGGAACTTACTAATGATAACACCTCCGTTGAGAATGTTATATAATTGGTGTCTTCTATTTATTAGCAAAAACACAAGAGAAAATCTTTTTGTATTTTTAATATGATATATATATACAAAAGAAAAAGAAAAATATTTTTTACTTTTTTGATTTTTATAAAAAATAGTAACTTCACAAAGGAAGGATCTCGAGTCACTAATCGTCAAACCTTTAACGATATTGTCGCGACACAACCTCCCCGGCAGCGGCGCCAAAATTTGATTCGTGTAGTAGGTTTAGGGGTGTGTGTGTTTGGATAAAACCACAATATCGATATCAAAAATAACCACAAGAAATGATTTAAAATCCCTTTAGGAAAAAGGATAATGAATCAAAACCCGTGAGTGATAGTGATACGGATTAGGAAATCCGAGTCGTTTCCCAACGAGGTGTGAATGGGCAACGTCGTTATAGGTTCGTTATTAAAATGCTCGATGTTTTGGATTTGTGATTATGATTTAAAACTACGGGGAATGGGAAAGCAATTATGGGAATTTAAACTACGGGGAATCCTAAATGCAAAATTTAACTAAAACGTAATTAACGAAACGCAATAAAGATGCAACTACGTCTAAATTATATCCTAAAAATGCCTAAAATTACTTTTACTCTAGAAATGCAATGTGAAAACTATTTATGAACTAAAACTAATTTTTTTTTTAGGATTTTTCTGGATTTTTATTAAAATTAAAAACTAATTTTTAACTTTTAAAACTAATTTAAAATACTAAAATTAATGAAAATTAAGGGGAAAAATATGAAACTATTTTTATAAAATCTAAAACAACCTAAGAGAATTTTCAAAACTATTTTTTGTATTTTTCAGAAGATTTTTCTATTTTCTATGAATTAAAATCTATTAAAAACTAATTTAAATGCTAAAAATTACAATTTAAGCTAGGAAAAATCTAGAAAAATTATTTTTTTGCTTTTTGTATTTATCTTAATCTGTGAAAATTGAAAAATTATTTTTTGGAACTTTTTCTGATTTATTTGTAATAAAAGTTAATTAAAATGCTTTAAAAACAGTTTTAAATCAAGAAAAATAGCAAACTAAGTCTAAAAATTATGAAAAATTCAGGAAAAGTTTAAAATAATGTTCTGAATCTATGAAAAATATAAAATACTAGGCTTATGTGTGAGAAATGAGAGTTGATGTGTAACTGACTTCCAAATAAGCACTAAGAATAAGCTAATAAGCACCATACACTACCAAACTGTTTCTGAGGCTATATTATACTAAAACTAACTACAAGCAACTAATTACTGCTACTCCTAATCTCTTATAAGCAAACTACCAAGATTGAAGCTAACAAACTACTTAAGCAAAACAGTCTTTAAGCTCTACTTTAAGCTATAGCAACTGCTTATCTAAAAAGCCAAATTGAAAACCACAAATGGAGACCTCAAGACAACCAACCAAAGAGCTGCTAAACCAAATATGGGACCCTAACTAGCTCAACTGAGACCTGTGCAAGCTGCAAGGTCTGAAGAAAACTGGTTTGGACATGGTTTGACTTTTGAAAACAGTTATGAAGTTTGACTTATCTGAGATTTGAGATCAAATGTTGAACTGAAATTGATGAATAAATGATGTAATACAACTATAGCAAGCTAGTTTATAAAATTCTACACCTACATGTAAAATTTCAGCAACTGATTCCAACAGAATAGAGATCAAGAGCAGTTTAAGTGAAATTTTGACTTAGAATGCAAATGGCTGCAAAACAAGGACAGATATGAATGCAACAAACTATAGCAAACCTAAAGCAACTTAACTACTCCAATGTTTTACCTCTAACACAGTTTTAAGTACTAATCCAAACACTCCTTTAATAAATCTAACAAACAAATTAAGCCATCTAATCCTATAACTACTTAAGCAGAAAGTGAAATAAGCATTAAAGCAAGATCCTAAGACTATAACAAGATCAGATTAAGCATTTAATACCATCCAATATGACCATAAGCATGACTGCATATAATGACAGTTTTGAAAATGTGATGGATCACAACTTACTTGAGGCCTAGCATAATTTTGGCAGAGTAACAGTACTAAAATCAATCCCAAACACTGAATTGAAACCAACTCAGCCTTAAGATTAACCCATCTCCATATCAAGACTAATTTGACCCATAGTTGACTTTTATTGACCAAGTATTCTTGTGAATATGAATGAATGAAACGCCACAATTAAACACAAAATAAGCTCATAAAAGCTATGGATAGCTCATATGAGCTTATTACAATCCTTAAAAACAGCTTTTTCAGTACTCAAACAATGAAATGCAAGATCAAAATAAAACTTGGAAACTTTTGTTAAAACTGAAATTAGATTACAAAAGGTTTGAGATTACATAAAAACTTTAAGAAAACGTTAATAAACTGAAATACAAATACATAAACTGAATTTAAATGAAAAAAAATGCACATCTCAATGTGAGCTCAAGGGGTCCTTTTATAGCCTGAATTCAGTCTTGGGATTCCTCTTGGAAGAGCCTAGAAGGCTTATCTACAGCCACAAACCAGCCTCTGATTCACTTCCTCCAATCACAGCCACCCAATTCACCTAGTGAGGTGTTTTGTCCAATGATAGAGCTTGAAGAGGCCACGTTGGCATTCTTATCTGACATGTCAGCTTCTAGAAGTTCTTCAGAGATGCTTAGTACGAGGTTGGGATCATGGTAATTATGGGTAAATGTGAATGGGTAAAAGGGCGTTTGGATTGGGGACGAAAGGTACTATTGGGCGCGTTTGTTTTTATTTATTATATTTTGGTTTGTTCGGGTTAAATGGGAACCGGGTATTAACCGGGTATAATGGGATTGGTTGGGGCCGGGTAGTTTGCTTGGGCTGTGGGTTTGGATTTAGGATAAAATTGGGCCCAAGGTTTAATAGTATTGGATTAAGGATGATAAATGGATCCATAGTATAGCATAAGGGCCAATTGTGTATATGCTGAAAATCCAGGGACCAAACTGTAATTTTTGAAATCATTCTCCAAGGGCCATTCTTGTCATTCTCAAATAATCCAAGGGCTGAATTTGCAACTTTTGAATCTTCCAAGGACTACTTTTGCCAAATGCTCAAACTTGAGGGGCCAATCTTGACATATCTTCAAACTTTGAATATATCTTCCAAAAATCATCCTCGGAGAATAAAATCTTCATAAATGCACAATTTTGATCTTCCGGCTCAGTTTAAGCTCTCTTAATCTCTCGTGCTCGGATTTTCGTCTGATTTGGCTCCTTTTTTAGTGTTTTTACATATCCGTACCTGCACAAGCACAAACTCAAGAAAACCACAAATATTAGCAATAAACGGCTCTTTCTTGGTTATTTTGGGTTAGATTTGATAATGAAAAGATATGTGTTTAAGCACATATCAACCACCCACCATTCATCAACCCACCACCAATTGACCCGCCAAGAGCCCGTACTCTTGGTGAATACTCGAGACCAAGCCACCTAGGCTATAGGAACACCATTGAGCTTCCCGACCAAGCCCAAACTACGGCCCTGCGATCCGACACCATCCGGTTGGTGCAAAACGGATGTGCATTCCATGGACTTCACTCCGAAGATCCAAATCAGCATCTAAGGGATTTCCTTAAAATTGTCGATTCCATCGACCTTGATGCTACTACTCGGGAGACCACGCGCCTGCGTCTCTTCCAATTTTCTCTACGGGACCAAGCTAGTAATTGGCTTGAGCGACTTCCCGCCGGCTCCATCTCAAGTTGGGATGATCTCACCTCTCGTTTCCTTACTCAATTTTTCCCACCGGGGAGAACCACTAAGCTTAGGCGAGATATCTTAACGTTTCAGCAACTTCAAGGCGAGTCACTCTACAAAGCATGGACTCGATTCAAGGACCTACTCCGTAAACTCCCCCATCATGGCATTGATCTTTGGCTTCAAATCCAAATCTTCTATGACCATGTTGATTTCATCACTCGACGATCTATTGATCAAGCCGCCGGTGGAAGGCTCAGTGACTTTAATGCAGAGAAATCTTGGGAAATTATAGAAGAACTTGCTGATCAAAGCTACGAAGATTGGAATGAATCTCCTGAAACCCCTGTTAACATGGTTAATGCCATATCGGCTTCTCTTAAATCGCCTGACATCACCAAAGAGAAAATGAGTGCTATTGAGAGAGGGATTGATTATCTCATGGAAAGGCGTAAAAGGGCTCCCGTATACATTCCTCGAGAAGCATTTAATTCCGCCAATTCCACCAACCACCCAACACCTTTTTCAGAATCCCCAAGTCGTGAGCAAAACCCCAATTCTGAAAGGCGCTTCCGTTCTACTTCCCCAATACCACTCTCACCAAGCTTTAAGGACAAATGAGAGAATACATGACAGCTCATACGGAGAGATTAGCCAAATTTGAAGAGGAGGTTTGTAGGCAGAGAGAGGAAATGCAAGCAAAAATGACGGAAATGATGAACTTGGTAAAAGAATTTACCAAAACAAAAGTTCCCGAAAAGGTACTAGAAAGAAGCAACGATTGTCCTCCCACTTCGTTTGTTAACGCCATTTCCATTATGCCTGAGGATGAAACGGTTGAGGTGAGGAAAACTGAGGATAGCAAGAGGGAGGAGGCTGAACCTAATGATGAGCCCGAGACCATTGAGTACTACCTTAAGCACGAAATCAACAGAAAGACCATTGCAAACCAAGTAAACAACTTTAGGTACAATGAGGTTCTTAGGGAAGCCCTTGAAGGAAAAATGACAGAAGAAGAATATGACGCCTTACCTATGGGACCTCTGTATGAGTTGGTTATAAAAAAACCATTAACAAAAAAACGAGACACCACAGGGAACTTCATGATACCTTGTAGCATAGGTGATCTTGACATAAATGCCTTAGCTGATCAAGGGACTGATGTGAACATAATGCCACTATCAATCTATAATAATTTAACTAAGGAGAAACCAGCCAAGACTGATCTTAGACTTTCCTTAGCTAATCACACCTATGTCTACCCTATAGGGATCGCGGTGGATGTTTTGATAGAAGTGGCTAATATCGTTTATCCGGTGGATTTCGTAATCATTGATGTTGAGGAAGATAAAAATGTGCCACTCATTCTTGGGACACCATTTCTGGCCACCGCCAAGGCAACTATCAAATGCGGAGAGGGCATCATGGTACTTAAAAGCGGGAAAGGGTACGCTAGGATACCCATCATCCCAAGGTATCCTCTTAAGATCATGGAAATGATTACGGGTGGAAATCCACAAGCCCCTGGCGATAGTGTTAAGAAGAAAATGAATGATTGGGAAAAAGGGCTTAGGGACTTTATGGTTCAAGGATTGTATGCAACATTGTGGAAACCCGATAAGAATTTAGGAAATAATCCCACTTCGATACCAAAGGCACAAAGGAACCCTAAGGAATTCCTAAAAGGAGACAAAGTACTTCTATACAAATCACGGATAAGGGCATTACGAGGTAGAAACAAACCAAGATGGTTTGGGCCTTTCACAGTGAAGGAAACCAATCTAAAGGATAAAACCGTCACCATAATAGACGATGTTGGCAAGGAATCTACGGTAAGCATACAACGCCTACACCCTTTCGACGACGGGAAATCGAAGGAAGGAGATGACGGTAATGAAGTCACGTGAGGGCACGACTACGAGTCTAGCTACGAGACTCTTAAATAAAGAAAAGCGCTTCGTGGGAGGTAACCCATGCTTAATTGTTTGCTTGTTAGTGTCATATATCTTTTACTAATTGAATATTCTCATGTTTAAATTTGTAAAAATGCTTTATTTTGTTTTTAACCTCGTCTTAATTGCATATAAAGGTATTTTACATAAAGGATAAGTGTAGGGAGGATTACACACGTTTTCAAAAGAAACGTAAACATGAGAATAACAATTCATTAAAAGATATATATGTGTGTTTGTTCGAGTCAAATGCTTGTATCGAGTCATAATGGATGTTTTGTAGAAATTTTTACAGATTCTAAAGATGTAAATTTTCCAGAATTTTTTTCCAGAAAATCGTAGACCGTTTTTGTCGGGATAACTGACGGCGTCAGGATTGCAACGGCGTCAGGAAGGAGTAAAAACATCAGATTACTTTTTTCTCGTTTTCTGAGCTACTTATAAATTTTTGGAATTTTCCAGGTCTTGATTTTCCAGAAATTCTGTAAACATCCATTCCACAAGCATTATATCCTAGTTTAGTAGAGTCTTATATATATTATTACCGCCGATTTTACGCAAAGGTTTCGTTTGTTTTCTTCAAATGTGCAGGTTTCATTTATCAAGAAGAAGAAACAAAAGATTGGAAGGAGCTTTTCACGCGCACATTCTTCTTGGAAAGGATTTAACCACTACTTCACATACGGATCCTACCGAGCTAATCAGGGGAGTATTAGTTTCTTTCGTTTTTCATTACCTTTCATTATCATAACTTTGATACTTTCGGGGAACATTGGGGACAATGTTCAGTTTAAGTGTAGGGAGGGAAAATAAAACGGGAACTTTGAAACTATGCTTATCCTTGATTATTTGCTTTGTCCAAGTGTATTTGTGTAATAAACCATGAGAAAATGTCAGTTAGGGTAATTTTGGCACCATATTTTTAATTTTTCATGACATATAGGAGTGGGCCATTAGTCTTAACAAAAGCATCTCACGGATAGGGAGTTGCATGACTAGCACAAAAACCCTTTACCACCTAAATTCCACCCAAAATGTGAGGATCTCCCTTAGATTAGTAGGAATTAAAGCATTCATCTTTAATGCTTAGAGTGTGAACCGGTAGTATATTAGATTCTAGAACTTGTTTTGTGATGCATTCCGAGATCGCTAGTAAGACTACACTTGTGTAGTTAGGAATAACTAAATGATAAGAGGCATTAGGATAACCCTTGTTTGATACCCGTAATATAATTACTTCTTCCACATCAGTTGAGTAATTCCCCCACACCCTTTACGTTGTACTCATCTTTAGTACACGATACCCCTAGTTAACCCCTCAAGCCTATCCTTTTCGCGGTTCTCGTGATGTTTTGGTTTTTCTGGAATATCAATGAAGAGCATTGTTTACACCCCACCCCAAATATACACCCAAATCGCCTTAGCCTACCTTGTATGCACTCACTTTTAGTGCATTTTTGTTATCACCCTAAACCCTTAGTTCAATTATCTGGTTGCTTGCATGAGTTGCTAAGTCGATTCATATCCTTTGTACACAGTTTTGGGACGATTGGGACTCATGGGAAAAAGTTAAAGTTTATAAAATGATTGAAAGGGAACGTTAAATTCCCTTATTTGCTTAATAACATACCCCAAGTGTTTTTGATCTTTTCAATTCGGGTCAAATTAGTGTTAGAGTAATAAAAACTCAAGTGTAGGGATGTGCCTATAAATCCCTATCATTTTGATGTTACCGTAGAGGATAGTAGAGTAAAAGTGTATGAAAAAATTAAAAAAAAAAACAAAAAACATACGGGCTACCATCCTACATCTATCCTTTAAATTTATGTTTGTTTGTTTCAGTTGGCTAGAGTCTAGAGTGTCGAGTCTTGGCTTAGCAACGCCATTCTTTGTATGCATTTAACATAGAGATTTTTGACTTGCCACCACTAAAAAGCCTATCCCACCAAACCCTTTGTTTCCCTACCGTAAGCCTAACGTTACAACCCTTTAAAGACCTCTTTGATAGTCTTTCCTAGGTGCTTACGCCAAAGCGATGGAGGTTTGATCTATTCTCAAGCCTATGGTAATCTATATACTAGGACGGTTAATGAGTGTTTATCTTCCATTTCCAACTTGTTATATTTCATATACACCCGAGAGAGATGTGAGTATCCAAACACCCCATGTGAGGTGCTAGTATGTAATTTCCGTGCTTGTTATGACTTTTGCGGGGCTTATATTTGTTGTGGACTGTTTTAAACCAATGCTTCATGACCCCTAACTTATAAATTAATTGGCTAAAAGCACATTTGCTTGAGGACAAGCAAATACCAAGTGTAGGGATATTTGATAAGGTTTTAAAATGTATCTTTTTGAGAGGTCATTTAAGCCCTTATTTGATCACTTTTGTATCCGTTATTACTTAATATCGTTCCTTTTCACTTTTTAGGTCTCTTGAAGGCAAATTGCTGTAATGGCACTTATTTGGACGAAAAGGTGGGAATATACGAAGAAAATGGTCAAAGTCAAGAATCGAGACACTCAGGCTGCTAAAAACATAAGGTGACGGCGTCACTGCTTATCTGCGACGCCGTCGGAGGATTTTGTGACGGGACAGAGGCCAAAACTCTTATTTTCAAGTGACGACGTCAAGTTATAAAAGAGTAGGCAGTCGCAACTCAGACGGCCTAGATTCAATCCAGACGGCGTCAAAAGCTAAAGAGGACGGCGTCACAATCACAAGGTGACGCCGTCGCAATTCTAACGTGGCCAAGACGAAACCCTAATGACGGCGATCCGACGGCGTCACAAAACATAAGGTGACCCCATGTGTAATCTTATATATAGAATCTGAATTTTTCAATATTGGTGTGTAGTCTTTTGGAGTAAAAACCTAAACCGAACCAAGGCTATCTTGTACAGTATTTTAGGGTTCCAAACCCTATCTTACATCAAGATAAGTGCTTTACTTCATTAATACAATTATGTCTTTGATTATTTGTGTGTATGCTTGCATGTTCTCCATGTCCGGCTAATTTACTTTTGTGTTTGCTTAGGGAATATGAAACTTAATTATTGAATATTGATTGGTTGTCTCTTATCTTAGTTTGTTAATGATCTAGTAATGTGATAGGTCATTCGTTGTGTACTTAATGCTTGATTAAATCTTTGTGAACCTTAGAATATAACTCCTTGAGTAGTTGTAAGCTAAACCATCCAAAGAGTGCCTTAGAGTAAGAGTTTATTATCCCTAGTGGGTTTTGTAGACGAGACCATTTGGTAAGTTCAAAGAGTTAGGGAGAAACGCATACCCTAAAACTTTAGACACATAACGCAACTAAGAATAAGGACGTGACAATTCAACCACCAATAGGAGATAATTAAGGAGTAGTAAAACCTAAGTAAACACATCTTTAAACTATCATACGAGCACACAATAATTAGACATAGACTACATACACCTTAGATTAGATAATTTGATAAGTAGAGTAATTGGTAGAAATACCAACCCCCAAATCCAAACCCCGAGATTCGTACCTTTCAATTACTAGCTTGGTCCCGTAGCGTAGTAACTTCTTCAACCTCAACCTCAACCTTAGCGTAGTAACTTCTCACTAGCATTCCTATTCCCCTAGAGAACGATATCAATACCCGTGGCTTACCCTAATTACTACACTACAACGATTAGGTTCACTGCCTAGGGTGTTATAAAACTTGCTCGAAGAAAAGGAAGTTCCTTTGATCCCGAACGACGCGTGTAGCGTTATCAGAAGTCGCTCAAGCCAATTACTAGCTTGGTCCCGTAGAGAGAATTGGAAGAGACGCAAGCGCGTGGTCCCCCGTGTGGTAGCATCAAGGTCGATAGAGTCAACGATTTTTAGGAAGTCCTTGAGATGCTGATTAGGATATTCGGAACGAAGTCCATGGAATGCACATCCGTTTTGCACCAACCGGATGGTGTCGAATCGCAGGGCCGTAGTTTGAGCTTGAAGTGGGAGCTCAATGGTGTTCCTATAGCCTTGATGGCTCGCTCTAGAGTATTCACCAAGAGTACGACCTCTTGGCGGGTCAAGTGGTGGTTTTTTTGGGTAAAAGGTCAAAGACCCGGTAAATATATTACTCCAAAAAACGTTTAAGTACAATGGATATAGGTGAATCCCATATCTCAGCCCGTTACATAGGCGAAAAGCTTACATAACAAGGTACTTCCTATTCTCTATATAAGAAAATAAACCACTACTCAAAAAATAACATTATACTCCAATGGAGATAAAATTACTTCCTACCAAGACCTTGGAGCATGATATCATACGTGTCATAATAAGCATCCCAATTACCTGGGAGATCGTAAACCTGATCCGCATAGTTATCATAGTCATAGTCATCATAATCATCTTCACGATCATGACCACCACCAAATAGATTACTCGACTCATCAAAGGTGTTCTCAACCACCTCTTCTTCACTATCAGATCCACAATCTCTCCTACCTTAGTAAATGGGTTAACCCTCTTAGTAAAAGACGTGTAAGCAACCTTTTTAATAGGAATACCATTATCATCAACAAGAGTAGCTTTCCCATCCATAAGAAGCTTTTCAAACTCCCCAATTTTCTCAACAATAGGGGTAGGACCAACCTCGTTATCTTTCATTAAATCACTCACATTTGGAACATGTGATACATTACCTGTCTTAATTGACCCAAACTCCTTTGCTTCCATTGTATTACCAGAATCCTCTACATCAGTAGGAATGCCACATTCATCAGAATCAATCATATTTAGAGCATCAAAAGGATTAGATGTAGCAATCCCACTCGTACTGGCCACTTCAGTGGCTTTCTTCTTTGTATTTTCTACCTTCTTGTGTTCAGGAGGAGGCGCTTTAGATTGATACCTAAACTTAGGACACACACTAGGTTTAGAAAAACCTCCCTTACCTGGAAAACTTTGACCACCATTCCTACCCTTATTCTTGTTATTGACAGTTTGAAAACCATCATTAACACTCTGTTTAGGCTGAGTAGGAGGTGGAACAGATTTAGGACAGTCAAGAAGCATATGACCAAAAAGCTTACACGTATCACACCGAGGCGGTTTCCATTCGTATTCAACCCGAATCTTTTCAATATTAGAACCTGTCCCATCAAGTAAAGGTATCTCAATATTGATGCTCTCCCTAAGAGCCTGATCCGCCTTAACATCAATCAAGCACCTAGCAAAACTACTTCGACCCCATGATTCCAAGCACATTTGACTAGTGTAAGAATCTAACATTTTTGGCGTACCAATCAGTGTGGCTAGGAGGTTGATACCATCATCAGAAAACATAGTAAGGGGCACGTCATGGAATTTAACCCATACCGGAATATTAGTCAAATCCTATTTAAGTAGGTTGGTGTTTAGGGTCCAATGTTTAAGAATAATAGGCACATTTCTAATCATCCACGGGCCGTTTTCAAGCACATCATCAACACCTTTCTTCAAATTAAACTTAAAGAAGAAGAAACCCTTTGCATTCATCATGACTTTTTGAACGCCATACTTAGCCCACTTATTACGTATATAATAATCAACAACCGGGAAAGCAATGCGTTTACCAAGAAAGTACCCATATAAAGTATTCTCAAATCTAGAGTTTACCTCTTCCACCACGTTCATTGGAACGGAAAGGTCCACTTTATTATTTTTATTGCTACACTCCAACCTACGAAAGTTAGACTTGTGCTTCGGTGGCTCACTAGAAGTAGCACCGGCATAGGTTGAGTGGAAGTGGTTGATGTGGTGGTGGATTATTGTTTGGTGGTAGATTGTCACCCATGGTGAAAAGTGTCAAGGTTACGAACAAAAACACAAAGAAGGGGGATAGACTACAATGAAGCTAATGAAAAAGAGAAAAAATCTCACTTGATAGGAATCAAGCGAGGGGACCTAAACGAGATAGAAATCTAACTAGCTATTCTATTCCCCGGCAGCGGCATCAAAAACTTGATACGAAGGGTTCGGGGTCGAGAAAACCTCCTTTTCTACGAGCAAGCTTATCAACCCTCTAGGCAGTGAACCTAATCGTTGTAGTGTAGTATAGGGTAAGCCTTAGGGAATGATTTCGTTCTCTAGGGAATAGGAATGCTAGAAAGAGATATATGACGAGAAGGTGGGGTTGAGGATGATTCTTTTTATTCTTTTATATGTTTTTAGAAAGCAAGGATAAAGTCTCGGGGTATATGATTGGGGGGTGGTACTTTTACCGATTTTGCTACTCAACTAATTATCTAATTTAACTACTAACTATTGGTGGTGAGTGGTGGTGTTTAGTGGTGGTGGTGGTGAGTGGCGGTGGTGGTGGTGGTGACAGTGGGTGGCGGTGGTGAGTGGTGGTGGTGATCGGTGGTGGTGGTGGTTAGTGGTGGTGGGACTAACTAAGGTTATGAATTGAGGAGCAAAGGTGCAATTTTTTTTAACTGAAGTTATGTATTGAGGACTAATGGTTCTATTTTTTACCAAGGTTAGAAATCTAAGGTTAACCAATTACATACTTGTCAATTATTTTGAAAGAGGTTTGCTTACAATGGAACAATATGACATGCGTTACCTACATTGGTACTCTAGATTTAGTATGTTACGTTTTTTTTACTTCCCCCTTTTATAAAATAAACGAACGTTTGTGTTAATTATAATTCCTCTTGGCAGCAAGGTTAAGTGGATAAAAATTCAATGCTTCAAGAGATTGTTGCGTTAAATGACGAGGATGTTGATGATAGCAGTTCTATGACAATCATATTCGTCATCATTTATCTCAATGATCTCTTAAACACTTAATTCTTTTCCACTTAACCTTGCAGCTAAACGAATAAAAACTATTACAACAGCTCATGTGTTATAAAAAAGAATAGTGGAAACAATAGCTTAAATTTGACGTACAATATACGATTAGTACATAAGAAAGAGATCGAGTGAGAATAATAATTAAAATGAAAATGGTGAAAAATAATTTACAACACATTTCAAATTGGGAAGGAAAATTTGAAGGTACATCTGAAATGTGTAGTTGGTTACTTTTCATCTTTTTTATTTTTATTTTTCTTCTCATATCCTAACTTTTAGTAGGAAAGAGATAAAGTGAGAATAATAATTAATATGATAAAAATAATTAAATGTAATAATATTAGTAACTAAGTTAACGTCAGTAGTTTTATTCATATCCTTAATATCAAACGTTCACTTCCATTCACACGTTTAATTCACGATTATTCATTTTCTCTTAAACAGTTAAAAATACCGTACTAAATTCTTAATATTAAAATAACCAGTCCCGTATTATTGTAAACACATTAAGCCAACTCAAACCATCATACCCAACCTTTTATATTTCGGAAAAGAAAACAGACAAATAAATTGCTCTGACACAACGCTATATTTCAAGGGCTGAGATATTGCAGCACCCCAAAAAACACAAGCCAGGCACCCCATAGGCATGGGCCCCGCCCGTCCGTACGCCTGCAACCTGCAGGTACCTTTTTCTTCATTTTTTTATTTTTTATTATTATTTTATTTTATTTTATTTAATTGTGTAGTGTTTATTTTGTGTGGTATATTTAATTTGTGTAGTGTTTTTATATGTATATTGTATTTATTTGTGTGGTATATTTAATTTGTGTAGTGTTTTTATATATATAGTGTATTTATTTGTGTATTGTTTTCATTTAATTAAACAATAACAATAAAACATTAGACATTAAAACATTAAACAAGTACAACAACAAATGTTTTCAATAGTACAACAACAAATGTTTTCAATCTACTCCACATGAAGATTATTAATGTCATCTCTACTCCACTTTTTTATAAACTTTTTATAAACCTTTTTTATAAACTTTTTTTATAAATTTTTTATAAACTTTTTTTTATAAACTTTTTTTTATAAACTTTTTTTATAAACTTTTTATAAACTTTTTATAAAAAAAGTTTATAAAAAGTTTATAAAAAAAGTTTATATAAATAAAGTGGCGTTACTCTCTTTGTTTTTCTTTTTGTTGGCTTAGGTAATAAATTAATAAAATATAGATGCGACCTATGTCATTTCATTTTTTAATTACCACAAGGACGAGTTACATGCAAACACAAGGATAAATTTTTGTCTTATTCAACAAGAAGTGTCAGTTGGGATTAATAAATGGGGTAGGGTACGGGTGACGTAGGAGAGATAAAACACACACACCCCTTATATTAAATATAGGGGTGCCTCGGTAACTCGACCCTATTTCAAAGCCAAAACCCCCCATCGCAATACGCAGGCGCCAAACTTCTTCCTTGTTTCAAAACAAAATTAAAAGATTGAAGGCTGGCAAAGAACCTATTCATCTACTGTTCATCACGGCCCTACATGTTTAATTACTTTTTTTTAGCTTATCAACAAAGACCTAATTTTGGTTTGTAATTACTTGTGAAAACCATGTGACGAGATTTTGAGAAACAACTAGTAGTGGTAGGGCTTAGCGCATCAACAATGATTAATCTATATAAAGATTTATATATTTAAAACTTTATTAATTTATAAATCTTTTTAAATTATAAACTTATTTCCATTATCTTTATCTTTATCTTTGCTACATAAAATGAAAAAAAAGTCAAAGATGAAAGTGAAAACTTGAAATTTGAAACTTGAAAGTCAAAGTTAAATATTAATGAAAAATGTTATCTTTAGAATCCCACTAAATGAATTCATAATTTCCACTAAATAAACCAAAGCAACTTATAAACCTCAATACTTGTGCTACTTTTTCTTGTATTCAACATATGATAAATATTGGTAATTAATAATTTTTTTTTGAACGGCAAATTTTATTTAAACTAGCAAGGAGCTAGAACAAAAAAATTACAAAGAAATAAGAAAAGGCGCTTTATGCCAAGAATCCCAATTAAACGACCTATTACATCTGCTATGGCTCCATAAAAAAGACGTAGAGACTACATCATCAAAAAGCATCCATCTTTTAGGAGACGAACTCTCAAAAACCAAACGATTTCGGAAACCCCAAAGAGCCCACCAAGCTACCATAAATACTCCCTCCAGGAGGCTTTTTACTTTAGAATTTAACCGGATATTAGAGAACCAATCAAACCACTCTGAAAAAGAAGACCATTGTCTCAATTCTATCTCCCACCATCTACAAATCCTCTTAGAAATCGATTGGGCCAAGAGCACGGAATAAAATATGAGAAACATCCTCAACATTTGATTCACAAATAGGGCAACAATCAGACTCCAAAGTAATACCTCGTTTGATCAGATTAGCTCGAGTAGGAAGAACATCTCGCTGAGCTTTCCAAGTGAACACATTAACCTTACCCGGCACACTCTTCACCCACCTAGTAGGAACATTATGAGAAGGCAAAAACAACTCGTCAATGAGAGAACGAGTGACTTTAACAAAAAACTCCCCGTCAGGAGAGATCGAATAAAACCAACGATCCTGAGAAGGAGATAAGATCACACTGTTCATAATATCGACCAAACTGTTAAATTGGTAATTAATAATTGATTTGTTTTCTTGTTTCATAGCCTTCTATGTTACAGGAATTAACATAATTTTGTTGTGAGTTAGGAAATGAAAAAAATATGTTTTAGTCACATTAGACAAGTAAAAAGAAAGATAAAAAATTTAAAAGGTGAGCAATAATTACTTAAAAAACATATTACTGATGTAAGAAGCCCACGAAAACTAATCTAAACATCTTGCAATTAAAATGTTTATCTAACTATCTTATACTCCCTCCGTCCCACATTAATTGTCCTATTTTGATTTTTGCAGTATTTGTTTGTCAACTTTGACTTAAAATATTTTTGTTTGTATTATATAATATTTTATGAAAATTATACCAAAGAAAAATACATTTAAAACTTAATTCATTCATATGTTTTGCATCAAGTATTATATAACACAAAAAGATATAGTTAAGGTCAAAGTTAGCAAAGAAAGACTTTGAAAAGTCAAATAGGACAATTAATATGGGACGGAGGGAGTAAAATATAAAGGTCTTTTCTAGCATTAAATGACTAAGACTCTTAAACTTAAGCAATACAAAAAACAAAGCAAAGTTTACAAGTATATTAAACAGAGTTTTGGTTAAATCTAAGGAAATGAGGTTATGAACATAGTTTTGGTTAAATCTATTGTTTTATGGTTATCTTTATTATACAGAGTAATTACAAAAGGCACTCAAGTACTAAAGGTGAAAGTAAAAAATTGAAAGTTGAAAGTTGAAATACATTATACAACCGGTGTATATATTTTTGTTAAGTTTCTTAGGTTTGAAGTTTTTTTAATTGGGTCAAATCTCATGCCTTGATGAATGATAACTACAAAGTGAAGCCAATCAAAGAGTTCTGTCAAAGAGGATTTAACACCTCAAATGCCGTGTACTAAGAAATTTTACACGCGAGTAAGCGTGCATTGTTAGTTATCTCATAATTGATTTAATATTTTATTTTCAGTTTCAATAATATTTTTATATGTTTTTTGATACATGTTAATAATTTTTACTTCAGCTGATTATCGCATGTTACGAAACACTTACCACAATATAACATATCGTTAATTATCTGCCGCTAGGAACCGCTGCCGCTAGGCGCGGGTACTCGTCTAGTAAATAAACATATTCATTAACCTTTTCATATCATAAAACACTCTCAACACTCCCAAATTACATAAATTAAACCTCTTCAAAGTTCTAGACTTATTCATGCCATATAGACATGAAATGCTTTCTCATTATGATACACAAACTGTTGGACCTCTTCAAAAAAATTTAAACCTATTCTTTTGGCATTGCTTATTCCAAATTGCTTATTAAACTAAAATTTTCCATTATATGCACAGTAGATTTATGACATTTACAAAAAGGTGGATGGCAAACGGGTAACAAGCTGGGCCGCTAGCCTTTTTTGAATAGCAAAACCAATCCTTTTGAAAACTACATTTATGGATCCTAGGTGTCATAATATTACTATGCATAACCCGTTGAACTCTGTTGAGGAACTCTACTGCCTCAGGTGCAAGGAAACCAAAAGTATCAAACGCAAAAGGGATAAAACATGTTGATTTTCAATGCACGTTTTCTCGTGTTTTGCTACTTTGTACGAAGCGGCTTTCAAAGTAGCCTGACCTACTGTAAAACCCCGGCTGCTCCAACCCACGAGAGGAGAAACCCCAGTCAGATCCACACACTCATGTTTTCCTCCAACCCATCCAAACACCAAAACATCTGCCGGTTTGAGTGTCGATCTTCCATCCAACTGGTCGGTCAAAAAATTCATATGTGCTTCTTTTTTAGCGGAGATCTCAGCACGCCTACATGCGTCAAAAAGGATGTCCCTAACCATATCGTGTATGTACTTGAAGCTCGGGAGCTCTTTGCAATGAACCGCATGTTCCCCAAAGAATTCAAACATGCCTTGCGACAAACTGGACATGTCTCGTCAACCGGAAATAAAGGAATCATAAGGCGATACTTAAGGATAGTACGATATTCCACCGGTGACATATGTTGATCAAGCCCGTCTATGGGGATAGCTAGTAGAAAATCCTGGGCATGTGGAGCTCGCAGACACTCAAAAACCGCTTTCTGTCTCACAGTCATGTCAGAGTTAACTTCCATATCCTTGATCATTTCACTAAAAGGTGCACTCGCCAATGTTTGTTGGGGTTTTGAGGGGGCGGTGTCCTTATTAGTGAAACCACTAAAATCAAATCATGGAATCGTATCACGAAGACAAGCCAGAGCACAAACATCATCCATACCACATATGCCACTATCCCGTAAGATGTGGTCTTGTAGCACCCAAGATTGAGCCCGCGAGGCCACAAAAGCATAAGAGGAAACCACTTTTGCCGAGTACAAACCCAAATCACCAAATTGAATGGGTAAAGAAGTGATTCGCCACTGTAAGTATCCAAAGAATGGCCCACCACTAACCACTATGTTCTCAATCGACCCACGCAACCCTTTGTCAAAGAACAAGGCCGCTTCTTCCATGTATACAGGTTGACAACTCCTAAAACCAAAAAAAAAAAAAAAAGTTTCGCAATACTCATACATGATCGAAGCAAAAGGAGCTCACTCTGCGGGTCACGTAACTGTGGAAGAAGACTCATCAAATCAACAACATTCGTAGCTCTTCTCATAGCCAACCCACTAATAAAATCCGCATCTCTACTAACAGCTCCCCCAAGAAGCTTCACACCCAATGACGGCCTTCGAATATCAACAGGGAATAAACCATCACGAAGCTTTGTACCATCATACGAGGGCCAAAATATCTATGTTTTCTTGATATTAAGTTCAAGACCCAAACCTGGACCACTCACCTTTACAATGTCTAACACCTTGGCCACCTCTTCCGCGTCTCAAATAACTATCCCATCATCAAGATACCAAGCATGGATAAGAAGCTTGCAATTGTCTCGGATCTTATGTACTAGCGGGTGCAATACAAGAGCAAAAAGAAGAGGTCCCAAAGGGTTACCTTGCTGCACCCCAGTGGTAGACCAGATATGTGTTTCTCCTATATATAACCTCGTTGCCTGCCCGATAAGAAATCCACCCACAAAGAAATGGAGGGACACCTCACCCTAACCTCGTGAAGTAATGCTGATCTATCCACAAGGTTGAATGCATTCGAGAAGTCCACTGTAAGCATTAAAAGTAAAAGAAAAGAAAAAAGTCACTCTTGACTCTAAAGAAGATTCAAACTTGAAGCTTAGTACAATACTTGTGAGGAATGCGAGTTCACTTCCATCAAAACTGAAAATATTGAACATGAAGCCATAAAATACTCCAATATCTAGAAATTACAACTTTTTTCAACTTTAGACGAAGCACAATCGAAGTTTATGTTTTTTCAGAAAGATAAATCTAGAAACAACTCAGCTTTGCAAGCTATGGGGTATACAAGTAGTTCTTTAAAAGGAAAAAATCTATAAATTAATAACGTACTTTAAAAAAACTCATTATCCTCTATCTACTTCACTTATTATCATAATACATAACTGTTTTCATTTTATTCGGTTATTTTCTGTCCGTTTTTATCGGTTTTCGTAAATCGTCCATTTTTATCCGTTTTCGTAAATCGTCCATTTTTATCCGTTTTCATTGTAATATGTCCGGATAAAAACAGTTTTGACGTGGATAATAAAAACGTTTTTTATCCGTTTTTATCTGTTTTGTAGGACTAGTAATGTTGAAGCACATATCTTTTTAAAGACAAGTTGAAGGGGGGTCGAACCAAATCAGTGCATACGAAATTCCCCAAAAGTAAATTTGTAATGTGAACAAGAACATCATCATTGATCATATCCCCGAAAAAATAAAACATTTGAATAGCGAAAAGGATAGGATAATAAGTCCGATCACTCACTTTCTTTTTTGTTAATCATGAATTTTGATTTGCGAAAACATCCAGATGAGATAATTAGCAACAAACTAATGAATGAATTGATTGATAGCGCATACCACGATTGTTATATTTATGTAGATAGATCGATTTCATGAACAGTTACAAACACACAATCGGCGAAGGCATAAAAACAGAATCAAATTGATTAATTATCAATTAATTAATCAATGATTATGAAGTTACATGTATCCTTGCAGCTAGTATCACTCAAGCATCGAGCAAATATTTGTTCTGAATACGAATCTGGCTTTGGGCAAATCAAGAACATGGAATCTGATATGATTTAATCCTGCCATGCAAAATATATTACTTCCATTGAATCAACTAGTTCACAATTATCACCAAGTAATAGAAAAAAGTTGTGTGTTTGAATAATGTACCTCTTTTGATGCAACATGGTTGTGCTTAGTGTTATACAAACGATTCCCCAAATTTGACCTCAGGATTACTTTGTGACTGAAGATAGCAGTAATTACTATCACCAATAACATTTTTCGCATCGTTATAGAGCTTTTTAATTCTCAATTTTTCGATTGTTCTTACCCTAGCTCTTGCTCTTGCCTCTACCCTTAACTGGCTTCTAGCTGCTACATTCACATGAAATCCAAATTTTTGTTTTTGTGCTGTTTTCTTTTTCTTTTTGCCATTGGCTACAGCCTTCATCTTTTTGCCCTTCTTCTCGACCTGGTCGCCTTTATCCATGAACACTTCTTCACATTGATCAGAAACATTTGAAGAAGAGTTATGCTTCATTTCTTGAACCAAATCTGCAATAGCAGTCTTTGATTTTGTAAAGAGCCAATCAAGGGTTTTGCTTGCTTTATCAAACCCTAGCAAATCTTGAAGAGCAAAAAACTTTTTTGAAATGTCAATTGACAATCTCACCCTTCGATCTCGATGACCTTGAGCTGTAAAGATCTTGCAATGCCGGTCTTTCTTCGAAGCTGCAACTCGCTTCTTCCTAGGCGGAGAAATCATTGAATCGGAAGGATTCAAATGAGTATGATCATGACCATTACTATAGTTATGATTATTTTTATCATGGTTTTCAAAGTGTGACTCTTTAATCGGAGGTCGGGGAGCATGATTAAAAGAACAATCTTGGGCGACAAATGGGTGGTGGTTATAGTAACCACCGTCTTTTTCTAGACAGGAGAAAAAGCCGGAAGGATGGAAGCCATGACAGGAAGATGGAAATGGATTTGAAGAATTAAACATGCTTAAGAACAAATTTAAATTCAGAAAAAAGCTTAAAAACATTTCAGCTAAAGATTCATGTAATTTAAGTAAAACCTACAAATCAAAACACTCTTTTGCCAAAAGGGGGTAATAATCTTGTTTAGAGCCACAAATCTTGATCTTTTAGGGCAGAGAATCTTCATAATTCAGCTAGGGCAATATATGTTCATCTTTTAGGGCATTATTGAGCAAACTACTGCATTTGCTTAAAAAAAAAGCATCTCTTTTTTTCTAGGATACGATGTAGTGAACCTGTACCATCATACGGAGTATAAGTTATACCATAGACCCCTTTTATCTCCTTAAAAAGGCAAATTTACTAATCCGCATAAAGTTGAGGAAACAGACAAAAACAAATCTGGATTATTGATTGGGATATCTAATCCCAGGACCGTCAATGAAAAAAAAAATCTTTGGTCATTGTCAAAGTTTATTCGTATGTAAGAAAATCGTCCTCTAGGATTTTTGTTTTTCAGAGTGGCGTTGCTCCAGGTATATGTTTTACTTACCACAAACAGTAAAGAGGAATTATCCTGTTTAATCTTCTTATCTTGTTATGGTACCTATCTCTCTTGTTTTATTCTCTTGTTTTATTTCTCTTTTCTTTTAACCTTTTTGTTTATGTTATTCTTTCTGTATTTTTTGAACTTGAGAAGTTTAATTTCCTACCTGATAAGGAATTTGAAAAGGAATATTGTGATACGAACCTCATCGTTAATAAGATGAAAGAAAGAAATAACAAAGATAAATGCTCTATTTTGATGGGATAAACCGAGC
The DNA here is from genome assembly GCA_910596185.1 of Chrysanthemum makinoi. Taxonomy (NCBI): domain Eukaryota; kingdom Viridiplantae; phylum Streptophyta; class Magnoliopsida; order Asterales; family Asteraceae; genus Chrysanthemum; species Chrysanthemum makinoi. The sequence continues at coordinate 312,471,091 of OU343223.1, read as the reverse complement.
CCCGATGGTTTATATTAGGGAGATAAACCGACTCCCCAATTGATAACCAAATTAATTACTTCATATTCGACATAATGAGAATTACAACCCTAATGTCCTATTTATAATATAAGACACCCTAATACTAATTTTGTTGAACAAGATATAATCTTTACTTTAATAAACAGTATCTACTAATTAAATTGCGATTATACTTATCTAACACAAAATACTAATAATAACTACTCCCTCCGTCCCAAAATTATAGTCCCCTTTCTATTTTTTCGGTCTTTCTTTTACCACTTTGACCTTAAGTATTTTTTTTTTTGTGTTATATAATATTTGATGCAAAATATATGAATGGATTGAGTTTTTAATGTATTTTCATTTGATATAATTTTCATCAACTATTGTATAACATAAACGAAAATATTTATGGTCAAAGTTGAAAGAGAAAGACCAAAAAAGTCAAACGGGGACTATAATTTTGGGACGGAGGTAGTATAATAATATAATATTATCGTCTAGGGTCGTATCAATACTCCAGTCCCCTAAAAACACCTTGTCCTCAAGGTGTTCTTTGAACTACCCCCTTCTCATGTTGGTCACCATTAGGCGTAAAGTGTTGAAACACGTGATTGTTCATGATAATCAATTCTGTAAATGAATTCATCCTGCTAGAATTCCACTTTCTTTCTGATCGATGGTGACTGATCCCTGGATTCCAAGTTCTTCTTTCTTGTCCCTTCCCTAGATCACAATCAAGACCCTCAAAATCCCTTAAATCAAACCCAACAGTAAGTTCCAGCGCTGCACCAAGAATTTGTCCCGTCATTTGTTGTTTTCTTTGCCCATGAGTAGGCACATCCTTATCTAGTACACGTGACTGATCCCTTGACAAGTCGTGTTCCTGTTGTCTTGGTTATTTGCTGATTCGAGAACCCCGTGTGTTTTGAATCCAACTCCTTAAGTGTATTGTTAGTTTGTGGTGGGTTTTTCCCAGCACATTCATCAGCAACTTCTAAACATGTAACATGAGCACCTTTATAACGGTTGTCTTTCACCTCCTTTTTCACCTCCTTGCTACTGGTATAACTTTCCCCACTCTTTTCTTCATGTATAGTTTTGGTAACAATTTTAATATGTGGTTCTGCCATGTTACTTTTCTGGTTGGTGTATCCACAAAGCTCTATCATATTATCGCCTCCTTCACAACTATCTTCTGTTATGGTTTTTGTTGGAAATTATATCACGTTATGTTTCTGATCATTCTTATATCCCGACCTTTAAGCAAGTAGTTGCTTGATCTCCCATATATCCATCTCCATACTCTGCTGGACAATCACCATCCTTAATTTAGATCTCATCGTCTCCTTATGGACCTTTTTGTAAATATGCATACTTGCTCGTTGCTCTTCTATTATACCGCGCCATATGCGTGCCTTTGATACTAGAATCAAAAGAAGATTTGACTTTTTAATGAACAGTAGATACTGTTCGATGAAGAATGTTTTTGGTAGTGAATAGTGTTTTTGGATGAATAGTATTTTCTGGAGGTAAATAGTGATTCATATGAATAGTGTTCTGATGTGTGAGTATAGGTGTAAATGAATAGTGTTCGACGGACAAAACGAGGCGTTAGACGTGATCTGTAGGAGCCGAACTACTGAAAATATATTAGTATATGTTAATACGAAACCATGGATATAAAGAACGTAGAAAACAAGCTTATAACGACCAAGATATACACGTTTGAAACCCGACGAAACTCTATTTAATTTGACAGCTTCTAATAGCAAAATAAACCTAAGTCTAAAAACAGTTTTTGTAATACGTCATGTTGAGAGCCATTTTTCTCATTGATCGAGACCCGTATGGTCAAAAGTTAAATTATACGACTTCTAGACATTGTTGCAAGGTTTTCAAAAACGCCGAGTTTCATCACTAACCCTTAACGTACAATATTTCACGACTAGTTTTACGAGGCCATTTTGGGCATATTTTCAAAGTATGAAAAGTGTCATTTTACGACGAAAACATTATATTTACCAATAAATCACTAAACGACTATCGTAGGAGGTTGTTTCAACGTAAATACTTGTAAAGTATTTTATAATATGACGAGATGTCATAAACATATATTTCGACGATAAACCTTATTTTCAAAAATGTACAAGTGGTATGGATATCATATGAGTTTGCATGCACGACATTGTTTCATGGCTTACATTAGAACACATCATTCATATTAGGTTGCGGATAGAGATCGCACCTCATTTCAGTGTATCTACTTTTGTCATCATAATCATTGCAACAGGTGAGTTCGTAGCCCCACTTTTACTCGTTTAATTGTTTTATAAACTCTTCGAGGGAGATACATGCTCAACTACTTGCTTTTACTTTACATTTATATGAACTTAAATATCTTTTGTTTCACTCTATGTGCGCGTAAGTAGATTATGCCCGAACTAAATTGATCACTATGTTATGAACACTATTAGTTGAAACACTTTCCTTGATTTTGAACCCTTCGACATGTATATTTGAGCTCTTTTAAATTGATTCGAACCCTTTAACATATAAGTGAACACTTTGGACTTGATATGAACCTTTTGACATATAGTTAAACTCTTTTAACTTGTACAAGGACCCTTTTGATATATTTTAAACTTGTTTGACGTGATTTTGAACGCTTCGGCTATCTAGAACCTTTTGATATTATTCGAGCTCTTTGATTGTTTTGAACTTTTGAACTCGACTTAAATCTTTGAACTTAATTACGAACTTTTGAATGGAACCCTTGAACTTAAATACAAACTTATGACTTGTTTGAACTTATTGAACCAGACGTGTTAAGACCTTGACCTAAAGTCTCCTATGATCGGAGCATCACTATAAAGTCTCCCATGTTCGGAGCATCACTATAAATTCTCGCCTTGTCGGTGGAGTGTTCTCAATAAATTCTCGCCTTGTCGGTGGAGTGTTCTCAATAAATTCTCGGCTTGTCGGTGGAGTGTTCTCAATAATTCTCGCCTTAATGGTGGAGTGTTCTCAATAATTCTCGCCTAGGTGGTCGAGTGACAAAGGATTCTCCCTTGTTGGAGCAAAGGCAAAGACTCCCATGTTCGGAGCATCACTGAGTTATTATATGCGTGGTGCTATACTATGAACTATTATGACATCGTACACTTGACCACTAGACACACTATATTTTGTGCAATGGGTTGTGAACACACAGGTTGCAAGTTTTGTATGGGCGGAACTTGGAACTGAGTGGATTTACAATGCCTTTGCTTTTGTGGACTATTCTAAATGACCAAAAACTTTTCCTTTGCTGCATGAACATTCTTTAAAGGCTTTACAATTCAACCAAACACTATGAACTCACTCAACCATTGTGTTGACACTTTTAGCATGTTTTGTCTCAGGTATCTAAGGCATTCACTTCATGGCATGCATGTGGACTTATCATAGAGTCGCGATGACGACGCGTCTCACATATATTTTATGCACTTAACTATCGTCTGATTGTAACAAACTCATTTTGATATATTGGAAATATTTTGGGACCTATGTTTTGTAAACTCTGATTATTTTACTTAATCAAACGATATTTTCAAAACGACACTTTAGGTCGTTCGATATAACTGTAACTTTGATGCTATGATAGTCATCCCCCAGGAATTTCATTCCGTTGCAAAACATGTAATTTGGGGGGTGTGACATATTGGTATTAGAGCATCGGTTATAGAGAACTAGGTTGCATCATTGACCCTAGACTATAACTACATCATCATAGCATCTCATCATATCATTATAAGTGCATACTCATTATACATGCGGACTTATGACTCAACACCCAACATCATATGAGTCAATTAGTCCAAGCATTGCATAGTTACTCCTAAATTATACATAGCCTGATCACCTATGTCTAATTCAGGAAGAATCAGGCAATGAAGGGAGTAGTAGTCTCATATGTGTAAGCAATTCCGTAATCGAGCCAAATTTTTAAAAGATTTTCTTCAAACCACTTGTTTCCAGTTTGATCCGAGTGACAGTTCTTGTTTGATGAGTTGCAAAGATCAAGCTAGAAACAAGTTGTTACCTAAACCGATTTAGCCTAATCGTATGACAGTTCTTGTTTGATGAGTTGTGGGATTAAGTAAAAATCGGTTACCTAAAAGTCTTTTGAAAATTTTGCTCGAGAATGGGAAAGCTTGCCTCACCAAACTTAAACCATAAGAGAGCATGTTTTAGAATGGAAATGGTCACGATAGCACAAGAACGTACCTAGTTGGATGAGGAACCCATATGCATGAGCATTGACATGATCATTAAGACTATTCGTACGAGCATGAACTTTTAGAACTCTTGTCGAGGTTTGGACTATAGTATCAATAATTGAATCACGAGGACGTGATTCCTCTAACCGGGGAAGAATGTCACAATTCTCAATTTCCGGTCATTTCTCAAACTCAATATTCATCATTTTTCGTAAACTAGGTTTACGAGTATCAAATTCGCGTAACCTTAGGGGTTTAGCTGCGAATTCATGAACAATCATCAAGGACATTCCATATAGACTAGGTTTAGTCTACATATCATTAGCATCATTATCATCACATTAGTTCATGCATGGTTTTGCATTTTTCATTAAACGCATAATTTCCTATTAAATAAACGCTATCGCGTAATTAATTATTTTGAACATTTGATTCCGACACTTCCAAAAATTATCCCGATATAATTTTATACTCATATTAAGATTATAAAAATATTATTATTAGTTTACCCGGTGTTTTAAATTTATTTTGTATATAAATTGTTATATTTATATAATTACGACGGTTTTCGTAAATACTACACGATAATTATTATTTCACTCAATTTTTGTAAGAAATGTATTTTTATAATTTTTATGACTTCAATATATTTATTTTGATCCGTTAAAATTTATGTTTAGCTAACGCTACCCTAAAAGCTCAAATATGTACACAAGTTACCAACTATCCTTAAATAACTACACTTTCACTCTACACTTATACATTTAATCTATACAAAACACACAAGTCTTTTAATTCTTGTGTGTATGTCGACATACACATGTGACTCACACATTTGGAGTACTAAATATCTTGCATTTACACCTATACTTACATGAATAATATTAAACAACTAAAACACACATACATAATATCAAGGTGTGAAAGATCAAAGCATACTCTCCCTCTCTTCTCACCTTAGAACCGGCCACCTTGAAAGACCAAGAAGGAGATCACAAAATTTTTTCAAGTCAAGTTCATATCAATCTAGACACACTATTAGATAATGTTTTGAAATAAAAACCTAGGGTGTTAGGATTAACCTTGTTCATTTAACCTCATCAAGTTACTAGTAAGCACTTCATGTTCATATTCATCTTTCATATTCATATTATATTCATTTCATCATGCTTGAGAAAAACATGCAAGTCATATTGATGTCTATACCACTTTTTATAGTTTTTTAAGTGTTATAAATATATATTCATCATCCTATAATTACTCCTTGAAACATATCACTTTTGGTGATGTCTAGGAACCCATGACACCCTAAGAAGGTGTATGGTAGGATTAGAATAGCTTCGGCGTTGGTTTGAATTGGTTAGAATAGGTTTTGCGCGAGAAAAACTCATTTCGACAACTTTAGTTAAAGGTCTGATCTTATTTTTAAATTCTGGAATTCTCGACAGTAGGTAAAAATATTTGGACTAGATATTTAGAAAATATACTTTAAAACGAAAACGTGGCCGCTTGAACGGGTTAAAACAGAGTTATAACGAAGAAGTTATGATTTTTCCAAATTTAACGACGAAAAACTATTTTCTGAAAATATATGTGCTGTTGCACGAATTTCGACGGACAAAACGAGGCGTTAGACGTGATCTGTAGGAGCCGAACTACTGAAAATATATTAGTATATGTTAATACGAAACCATGGATATAAAGAACGTAGAAAACAAGCTTATAACGACCAAGATATACACGTTTGAAACCCGACGAAACTCTATTTAATTTGACAGCTTCTAATAGCAAAATAAACCTAAGTCTAAAAACAGTTTTTGTAATACGTCATGTTGAGAGCCATTTCTCTCATTGATCGAGACCCGTATGGTTAAAAGTTAAATGATACGACTTCTAGACATTGTTGCAAGGTTTTCAAAAACGCCGAGTTTCATCACTAACCCTTAACGTACAATATTTCACGACTAGTTTTACGAGGCCATTTTGGGCATATTTTCAAAGTATGAAAAGTGTCATTTTACGACGAAAACATTATATTTACCAATAAATCACTAAACGACTATCGTAGGAGGTTGTTTCAACGTAAATACTTGTAAAGTATTTACTAATATGACGAGATGTCATAAACATATATTTCTACGATAAACCTTATTTTCAAAATTGTACAAGTGGTATGGATATCATATGAGTTTGCATGCACGACATTGTTTCATAACTTACATTAGAACACATCATTCATATTAGGTTGCGGATAGAGATCGCACCTCATTTCAGTGTATCTACTTTTGTCATCATAATCATTGCAACAGGTGAGTTCGTAGCCCCACTTTTACTCGTTTAATTGTTTTATAAACTCTTCGGGGGAGATACATGCTCAACTACTTGCTTTTACTTTACATTTATATGAACTTAAATATATTTTGTTTCACTCTATGTGCGCGTAAGTAGATTATGCCCGAACTAAATTGATCACTATGTTATGAACACTATTAGTTGAAACACTTTCCTTGATTTTGAACCATTCGACATGTATATTTGAGCTCTTTTAAATTGATTCGAACCCTTTAACATATAAGTGAACACTTTGGACTTGATTTGAACCTTTTGACATATAGTTAAACTCTTTTAACTTGTACAAGGACCCTTTTGATATATTTTAAACTTGTTTGACGTGATTTTGAACGCTTCGGCTATCTTGAACCTTTTGATATTATTCGAGCTCTTTGACGGTTTTGAACTTTTGAACTCGACTTAAATCTTTGAACTTAATTACGAACTTTTGAATGGAACCCTTGAACTAAAATACAAACTTATGACTTGTTTGAACTTATTGAACCAGACGTGTTATGACCTTGACCTAAAGTCTCCTATGATCGGAGCATCACTATAAAGTCTCCCATGTTCGGAGCATCACTATAAATTCTCGCCTTGTCGGTGGAGTGTTCTCAATAAATTCTCGGCTTGTCGGTGGAGTGTTCTCAATAATTCTCGCCTTAATGGTGGAGTGTTCTCAATAATTCTCGCCTAGGTGGTCGAGTGACAAAGGAGTCTCCCTTGTTGGAGCAGTGCAAAGACTCCCATGTTCGGAGCATCCCTGAGTTATTATATACATGGTGCTATACTATAAACTATTATGACATCGTACACTTGACCACTAGACACACTATATTTTGTGCAATGGGTTGTGAACACACAGGTTGCAAGTTTTGTATGGGCGGAACTTGGAACTGAGTGGATTTACAATGCCTTTGCTTTTGTGGACTATTCTAAATGACCAAAAACTTTTCCTTTGTTGCATGAACATTCTTTAAAGGCTTTACAATTCAACCAAACACTATGAACTCACTCAACCATTGTGTTGACACTTTTAGCATGTTTTATCTCAGGTATCTAAGGCATTCACTTCATGGCATGCATGTGGACTTATCATAGAGTCGCGATGACGACGCGTCTCACATATATTTTATGCACTTAACTATCGTTTGATTGTAACAAACTCATTTTGATATATTGGAAATATTTTGGGACCCATGTTTTGTAAACTCTGATTATTTTACTTAATCAAACGATATTTTCAAAACGACACTTTAGGTAGTTCGATATAACTGTAACTTTGATGCTATGATAGTCATCCCCCAGGAATTCCATTCCGTTGCAAAACAGGTAATTTGGGGGTGTGACAGAAAATATACATTTAGGAGCTCCTTGTATATAGTTACCTATACCAAAGGCATGACCTGTTGTCCTATTAGTTGGTAAATTAAAAGAAGCCGTAAATTTAGAGATTGGAGAAAGAAACTTACAGCCTTAACAACCCAAGGTATGATCAATCTGAAAGAAACTTACAGCCTTAACTATAACTGCATGATTCAAGGAAATACTTGCATGTCAAACACGATAAAACAGATTAGCAGATGGTATAAATTACATGTGTTCTTCGAGCCTCATTAGTGTCACCTAAGATGTGGTTTATACGGTGCATATTGTGAAAGTTAAGGAATTGATATTAATGAATAGGGATGAAAAGAGACTTACGTTTGATTATGTAATGCCCGTGCACGCACGGGATTTTTTCTCAATATTTTCATTATGTATTATAATTGATTAAATTACAAACAAATTACCTTGGCCTAAATGAATTCAGTTATAAAAATTGTCTCATAATATTTCAAAGATGATTCTTAAATTGTATTTTAATAATGATCATGATCCTAGTATGGTTAAAATTATGAAAATAAGTCTCTTGAAAACTTAAAATAGTAATATAACAATTCTAACTGAGCATTATATAAAACACAACATATAAGGTATTAATGAGTCAAAGCCGTAGCAGGTAAAAGCATAAAAAAGTTTCATATACATAACAAACGTTTTAACCCAATTAAGGTTAACACCATCCAATATAGTTTTCCAATTTTTATTACATAAAAATTGAACAATGAGAACTAAAGTCGAAGTAAATAATCTGAGTCATCATGAATCATCTTCACACATTATACTATACCTTAATACTCTTTCTCAATATACAAATAAAGAACAAAAGAGTTTACCTTCATACATAAAAGCACACAAACAAATTTGATTATCTCTCGATATTCAGTCTACTCAAGGAGCCACCATGCCCAGGCTAAAATCACACAGTTTCTTCGCCAATTCAGAATCTCTAGCAAAAGAGCTGGGCTTCAGTTTGTTACAGTCTGCAAAATACTCACCACTAACCCATTTCACTTGTGGGTGAATTGTCACATAGCATGTATTTGCCTCCCCCTGATTATCACATTTACAAAGGGCTCGTAAGTGAGTCATTTTCTAGAAAAGTTACCCAATTGAGAAATATAAATTCATTGGATTAACACTAACATGCGGGATATTTTTCAGGAAGTATTTACCGACCAAAACAATTATGCCTAAACAAAGAACATTTGAAGATCAAAAGTACAATATGTTTGAAGAAAAAGTTTTAAAATTAAATATTAAGTTATCAAAAAGATATGAATTTCACCCTCGAGAAAGTTGTGATGGCGTAAAAGAATGGTTGCAATGGCACCAGGATGCAATGAGTTTGTTAAGTTCCCCTTCTTTTCCTGGTTTTTAAATATTATGTAAATAAGGATTTAGCTAAAAAATCTAAATAGCAATATGTTGATAAATATAACATATTCAAATAAAAAGTACCTTTAACTGCCTTATTAACTCGTTGGCGTGTAGTATGTTGGCCATAGGCGTATATGGAGCTGTAATTGAGCCGCAAAATAGAATAAGCAAGTTAAGGATATGCACTAAACGATGCATTCACCCATATTCTGATGATGTGAACATGTGCAATGAACTTTAGTTGTGTACCTTGATGCATCATTTATTTTGTCAAAGTTTATTCCTTTGTTGAATGTAATTCAATGAGCCTCAGATGACTCGTTAACTATCGTTTCTTGCTTTTCTTGCTCCTTTCAAGTCTTCTTCATGGTCTCAAGTAAACAATCCGTCTAAAGAAAATGCCTTGCAAAAGACGACACCTTGATGCTTTCAAATATATTACTTACGAATGGCCTATTCAAGTTAGGTTCATATCTGAAACACAAATAATTTATGAATAAGAAAAAAGTTGAACAAAAAATGTATGTGCTCAACCACCTCAATCCCATTTTGACCGACGTCAAAATAACCCAATCTGACCCGTAACTAAATCCAACCCGACCGATCGAACTTGTCTACATACCTAAATGGTTTGTGGCAAACTATAATTCAATGTTGTCTTTTGAAAGCGTGAACGGTGGACCATGACCAGCATTATTACTTTTGACAGCACAAAGTAGTAACATTACATATTAATTTCATTATAAATATATATAGATCAATACTTATAAACAATATAAGGGAAAATAGCTTACATGAGAATGTTTAAAGGAAGGTCCGACGAGCAATACTGGGCTGCACAATTCCTTGCAGATGCAAGAGAGCTCAGATCTAGCTCCATTACATCAATTTTAGGAGTAGTGTCTCTGATATGATTTTAAGTAAAAGTCAACAAGTCAATTAGAAAAGTCAAACATAACTACCATAACTACTTTTCCCGCCCATTTTCACTTGTATAAAAGATACACTCTTGTATTCATTTCATATCATCTTTGTAATTGTAAAAACATTTCTCTCATCTGTAACAAACTCATCTATCAATAACAAATCATGTTCTTCATGTTCGAGCTTCTTTTCATGATTATTGAAGTTCCTGCTTGTTGAATCAAACTCTTTTCGATTCATAATTGAATCCTGAAGTAGTTATATCTTTAGCTCATATCATCTTGGTATCAGAGCTACAATCCCGACCAGATACATTCTTCAAATTCTGTTACAATTCTGTTTCCAACCATAAATACCACCAATTGACACCACAAACCACCACTCTCATGTTTCCAACTCAAATCACACCACAACATTTCTCCACAATCACACACATGTTCTTGATTAGTTAGTTACGAATCTTGTTAGTTAGTTACAGTTCTTGATCATTCAGTTACAATGGTGACTCAAACAAGATCCTCTAATACTGGTAATGATGATGAAACAAGAGAAGTTCTTCGCCAAACTATTGCAACACTTATCAGAGAGGAAATGGATAAGCTAAGGGTAGAAATAAGGCAAGAAATCAGGCAAGAAGCTGTGGGGGACAATAATGGTGCTATTCAAAGGCAACAACAAGGGGGTGGTCAAAGGGGAGTTCAATTCAGTAGAGTTACCAAGGTTGAATTCCCTAGATTTGGTGGTAATCAAGATGTTAGGGGATGGATGTTTAGATGTGAACAATTCTTCAAGGTAGATCAAGTTGCTGATGACCAAAAGGTAAATATCATCTCAATTCATCTTCATGATCTTGCTTTAATGTGGCATAGACAGTTTGTTAGGATCATGGGGGATAATGTTGATTGGCATTTGTATAGAGAGGCAATTTTGAAACGATTTGGTATTGCTTATGATGATCCCATGGCTGAAATTAAGAAATTAAGGCATACAGGCACTATACAGGAGTATATAGATGCCTATGATCAATTGCTTTGTAGAGTAGAATTGCCTGATGAACAAGCAATGAGTTTCTTTATTGCTGGGCTGCAAAGTGAAATGGAGTTAGCTGTTAGGATGTTTAAGCCTAGAACATTAGCAGATCTGTATGGGCTTTGCAAGTTGCAAGAAGCTAAGCAGTTGGTGATTAGGCAAAAGACTAGACCACTATTGCCCATACCAAGGTTTAGTTATCCAAATCAAAGCCAAATCAACAAATCCAAAACCACCGGCTTTACCCGCACCTAACTCTAATTGGAGAACAAAACACGGAAATGGCCAAACCGCCCCATTTAGGAAGCATCTTACTCAGAAAGAGTTGGAAGAAAAAAGGGCCAAGAATTTGTGTTTTTATTGTGACCAGAGGTACTCACCGAGCCATAAATGTATGGACAAGTTTACTCTTTGGAAGTTAGTGCTTGTGAGGAGGAAGAGGAGCCCCAGTTTGATGTGAATGTTGAATTTGAACAAGAGGGTGTAGAGGAAGTGATACAATGGCAATCACCACCAAATCCAACTCAGGAAATAGCACCACAAATTTCTTTAAATGCTATCACAGGGGTATACAATTACCAAACCATGAGAATCAGTGGTTATGTGGGCAAATTTGAGTTACACATCTTGGTTGATTCGGCACTCATAATTTTTAGACATTGGAACGCAAAAGGCTTGGTTGTGAAATAAGGAAAACTTACCCTTTGCAAGTCACTGTGGCTGGTGGTAAAACTATGGTGAGTGATACCATTTGTCCCAATTTTACTTGGACTTTGCAAGGTGAAAAGTTCTTTTCTACAGTTATGTTGTTACCATTAGGGGGCTGTGAGATGGTATTAGGCATTCAATGGTTATCTTCCTTGGGTGAAATTTTATGTAACTTCAGTGAGTTGAGAATGAGATTTGCTTACAAGGGGAAACAAATGACTTTGAGGGGTACAACTAAGACAGCTGCACAATGGATGACTGGAAGGTATAGTATGGGAGCTCAGTGTGCTTCAATGGCTTTATGTGTCTATCCAGTGAGTATGTTGAACACTATGGAGTTGTCCCACAGTATTTTGGAACCCCTATTACATGAATATGCTGATGTATTTGCTGAACCAAAAGGTCTTCCACCTCAGAGGAGCCATGATCACAGAATACCACTTAAAGAAGGTGCCCCTATAGTCAATATTAGACCTTATAGACATCCCCTACCCAAAAAGATGCAATAGAAGCCATGGTGCAAGAGTTATTGGATTCAGGAGTGATCAGGCATAGTACTAGTTCCTTTGCATCACCAATTGTCATGGTAAAGAAAAAGGATGGTACTTGGAGGATGTGCATTGATTATAGACAACTCAACAAACACACCATCAAAGACAAATTTCCTATCCCAATCATTGAAGAACTTATAGATGAGCTACATGGGTCTGTTGTTTTTTCTAAACTAGATTTGAGGTCGAGGATATCACCGATTAGAATGTATGAAGATGACATTGCAAAAAAGATTCAAAACTCATGAAGGCCACTATGAGTTTTTGGTTATGCCCTTTGGTCTTACTAATGCTCCTTCAACCTTTCAGTCCTTGATGAACAAGGTTTTCAAACACTATCTCAGAAGGTTTGCTCTTGTTTTCTTTGATGATATCCCGTCTATAGCCCTTCATTAGAATCTCATAAGGAACATCTGAGGGTCATTTTGCATACCATGAGGATCAACCAGCTTTATGCTAAAAGAAGTAAATGCACCTTTGGAGTTTCTCAAGTGGAGTATCTTGGTCACATTCTTTCAGACAAAGGGGTGGCAACTGATCATAACAAAATAACAGCTATGCAACAATGGCCAAGTCCAAAGAACCTTAAACAACTCAGAGGGTTTTTGGGTTTGACAGGGTACTATAGGAGGTTCATTAGAGATTATGCTCTTATCAGTCACCCTTTGACAGTTTTGCTCAAGAAGAATGCTTTTACTTGGTCGAATCACCAAGCAGCTTTTCAAGAGCTTAAACAAGCCATGACACATGCCCCAGTTCTCAATTTGCCAGATTTTAATGAGCCTTTGTGGTGGAAACGATGCTTCTACACGGGCATAGGAGCGTTTTGCTACAAGGGGACATCCTATTGCTTACATGAGCAAGTCTTTGGCACCCAGACATCATTCTCTATCTACTTATGAAAAAGAATTCTTAGCTGTGATTCAAGCTCTTGACAAGTGGAGAGGCTATTTGTTAGACAAACACTTTATCATTAAAACAGATCACTTCAGTCTTAAATACCTTTTGGATCAAAGAATTACCACACCAGCTCAAATGAAGTGGTTGCCTAAGTTGATGGGTTATGATTATGAGATTCAAGATAAACAAGGAAAGGAAAATGTTGCTGCTGATGCTTTATCAAGAATTCCAAACACAGGTACCATTTTGCAGATGCTCACTACCACTCTCTCAAGTGATTTCTATCCTAGAATCTCAGCTAGTTGGTCTAATGATGTTGTCCTACAAGCTGTCATTCAAAGATTGCGATCTTCCAATTCACCTCCTAAACACTACACTTGGGTTGATAATAAGTTGCTAAGAAAAGGCAAATTGGTCATTGGTAATGATTCAGCTTTAAGGAAGGACTTATTGCACCACTTTCATGATGAATCTCAAGGGGGCATTCCGGTATTCAAGCTACTCTTCAGAGGTTGTGTGCTTTGGTCTTTTGGAAGGGTATGAGGAAGGAAGTTAAGCACTATGTAAGGAGTTGTGGCATTTGTCAAAGGTTTAAACCAGAACTTGTGAAGTCACCAGGGCTCCTACAACCACTTCCTATTCTCGATACTATTTGGTCGACATCTCAATGGATTTTGTGGATGGGCTACCATTGTCAAAAGGAAGATCAGTGATACTAGTAGTGGTGGATAGGCTCTCAAAATATGCTCACTTTATTCCCTTGACTCACCCTTATACTGCTTTGACTGTGGCACAAGCTTTTTTGGATAATGTTTACAAACTCCATGGTTTGCCAAGAGTAAATGTTAGTGACAGAGACACGTTGTTCTTGAGCAAGTTTTGGAAGGAGTTGTTTGGTCTTCTACAGTTAAACCGCACATGAGTTCTGCATATCACCCCAAAGTGATGGCCAAACAGAGGTGGTTAATAGGTGTCTTGAATGTTATCTCAGATGCATGAGTGGGGATAGACCAAAGGAGTGGTTGGGCTTGCTTTTAGTGAATATTGGTACAATACCAATTATCATATTGCCATCAACACTACTCCATATCAAGTTGTATATGGCCAATCACCATCTCCTCACATTGCTTACACTCATGGAGACAGAAAGTAGAAGTGTGGATAGATCTCTTATAGCCAGAGAAGAAGCCATCAATTTGCTAAAATTTCATTTGTTAAGGGCTCAAGGTAGAATGAAGTCCTTGGTGACAAACACGTGACAGATAGAGAGTTTGCTCTTAATTCATGGGTCTATCTAAAGCTCCAACCTTACTGCACAATCTACCATCGGAAAGGACAACATAACAAGTTATCTCCAAGGTTTTTTGGTCCATTCAAAGTTCTACAAAGGATTGGTAAAGTGGCTTATAAGTGGAGTTGCCGAATCCGCACAAATTCACCCAGTCTTCCATGTGTCTCGCTTAAAGTTGCATAGAGGAGATCCACCAGTTGTATCTGCTACTCTTCCAAGATGTAACAAAGATGGAGTCCTTGCAGTGGAACCTCTGGCTATCTTAGACAGGAGGATGGCTAAGAAAGGAAATGCAGCAGCAGTGTATGTGTTGGTCCAATGGGTCAATGGAATTGTTGCAGATGCTACTTGGGAGCTGTATGAAGATATTGTTGATCGTTTCCCTTTCTTTGATATGTCTGCTTAAGGAATTGCTTACTTGAGGACAAGTAATATTTGAAGGGGAAGGCATTGATATGATTTTAAGTAAAAGTCAACAAGTCAATTAGAAAAGTCAAACATAACTACCATAACTACTTTTCCCGCCCATTTTCACTTGTATAAAAGATACACTCTTGTATTCATTTCATATCATCTTTGTAATTGTAAAAACATTTCTCTCATCTGTAACAAACTCATCTATCAATAACAAATCATGTTCTTCATGTTCGAGCTTCTTTTCATGATTATTGAAGTTCCTGCTTGTTGAATCAAACTCTTTTCGATTCATAATTGAATCCTGAAGTAGTTATATCTTTAGCTCATATCAGTCTCACTGAGTATATATTCTTTAATTTTTGTAACAGCTTTTTATTATTTCTTACTGCCATAACCACATGCACATCTTGCTTGGAAAGGACTCGTGTTGTTTCAGTGACGATACCACTTGAAGCTCCTAGTTCATAGATAAATACTATATGACTAAATGTTATCGAATAAACTCAAATAAAAAATAAGTTGCATTCCCTTGAGGTCGAACCAACCCACTGAACCACATAATTATGAGAAGTGTAAATCAAGGTTGAGTTTATCTTTTGCTATATAAGTATATAAATAGTTTTGTCCAATCCCTATAAACAGCTTATGAGTTTATCAACTTGTAAAATAAGCATAAACACACTTAAATAAGCAAATTGAAACACCCTTCAAGAATGTATTTCAAAATCAGCCTAGTGTGTTAGACACAACATATAAGAACATCAATAAAACTCATTTTCAAAGGTTAAAAACGTATTTTCCTACAATGCATGCCACAAACTGTTATACAAACGCAATCCAAAGAACTTTCTAGATATCGTAAAAAAAAAGACGACTTACAATGTCGATTATAAATTGTTACTGATGGTCCTGATGTTTTTTTTTCCCGTAGACCGCCAATGTGCAGAACTATAGCTAGTGTATATTTAATGAAATAAATAGTTACCTTTAAGAATGGCCAAGGTAGCCTACCTCTATCGTTTGGCACTGGGTCAAAACGGGTTATTTTTTAACTGTTGCAAACTTCTTACACTTCCTTCACATCTGACACACTTACAGAGTTGGGAGTCTTTTGTAGAAAAACAATGACCAAAAATGAGACAATGTGTTAAGAGATCAATATCTTGACTCATTTATTTGTAAAAGAGCCAGTATTAGCTTATGTTATTTATATTGACAGGCGTGAAATTTATTTAGAAAATCACTGTACACATAGAACCATGTACAAAAATCACCCAATTGTATCTTAATGCATAAAGCACTCAAAAGGCTAGACTGATATAGAAAACAATAAACAATGTGTTCAGATATGACACGTCGATGTTTATGAGTTTATCAAATCTATATATAGTATACTGTACACATAGAACCATGTAAAAAAATCACCCAGTTGTATCTTAATTTGTAAAGCACTCAAAAGGCTAGACTGATATAGAAAACAATAAACGTTGTGTTCAGATATGACACATCGATGTTTATGAGTTTATCAAATCTATATATAGTATATTTCATGTTCCGTAATGTAGCAAAAAGGCACATGCAAGATTTTAAATTTTTTAGTCACATTTGAGTGTATTAGTAATGAATAACATCAGGTAGATAAACGTAATATTTGACAGCTCTACGAATCGAATGCAGTTCACAACATATGTAAGGCTAATGAGCAAAGAACATCAATCAAGGGTTAATATTAGTTGCAACAGCCGTAACCCTCTCAATAAGAACACCCAACCTTGTAATAGCAGTAGTTTTATAAAGCCACGAAAACATATCAGTATATCATTGCTAACACGTATAGTCATGTACCTTGGGGGCAGCCATTGGGTATTCTTCCGGCAAAAATAGCTCCAGTTTGAAGCCTGGTTTGTGAACATCATGGTTCCTGAAGCAAAATAAAACTTGCAACTGCCGTAACCCTCTCAATAAGAACACCCAACCTTGTAATAGCGGTAGTTTTATAGGGCCACGAAAACATATCAGTATATCGTTGCTAACACACATAGTCATGTACCTTGGGGGCAGCCATTGGGTATTCTTCCGGCAAAAATAGCTCTAGTTTGAAGCCCGGTTTGTGAACATCATGGTTCCTGAAGCAAAATAAAACAGGCACAAGGCTCAAGATTTATTCAATCATGTTTGTATTTCGTGACACAACACCTAACTGTAATGATTTATTGCTTGTCTACAATAAATCCATTATAACACTAATGCAAAACTCGAAGTTATATGTGACATATTAATATCCATTGATACCTAAGAAAGTGTAATACCAAACGTCATTATAATTCTTAAACCTTTCTAACCATAAATTGGAAAATGACATTGTGATTGTAGAAAGTTGTGGAAAGTCTAAACTCTATTTTAAATTCAAAGGATAAGAAAGAGAGTAAAATATCAAATAAGTTGGAAAAAGAACATTGGGATGTTTGATGCCACATATGTAAAATAGATTTCAGAAGTTTAATGCCTAACATATCCCAGTAACAACCATGCTTGCTATTCGTTATATAGCCGCCTCTTTATTTAACCTCTTTTCTGTTTCTCCCGGCGCTTTCTCTTTCTATACTTATTAGTTCCAAGCATGATCACTGAGATTATGAATACAAGTATGATGCTTGTAAACAGTCTACCACGGCCACCAATCCCATGGCTCATTTTCTTTCTTCTAAAGACCATCAAGTAAAATATTTACTATGATCAAACATGCAGAAGCAAAAACCAGAAAAAGTAAAAAATAGTGAAGGGTGTTATGACTTATGAATTAACATCACATACCTGCAATAGTGTTTAAGATGCAATTCCACGAATCTTAAAGAGATTATGATACAAACACTATCCTAAAGGCTAGTTTATGTGATACAAATGGTTCTGCTTCACAAAATTGGGCAAGACTATTTATGCACATAGTATGTTACACAAAGGCGGAGTTCTGAAACAGAAGGGGCTGGCTTATAATACACTAATGCCCCGTTTACTATATATATGTGAAGCTGCTAAGTGTTAGAAGTCATTCTACTTCCTAAATTAGACTATAAGAACATATGTAGCTTATTGTATGTGTTGTAAAAGATGAACATTAAAGGCTACCAAAGCGTACACCTTTCAGTTCCCATACCATATCTATATGTGCCATTAGCCCATCACGGTGTAGGTTACTGAAAATTTTAAGGTTAAATTTCAGAAACCACTACAACAATTAACTGATTATGTCTCAAGTGAAATTTGAACTTCAGAGAGTATAAGTAAAACCGCAGAGATCACCAGTCGATTAGTTTAAAGCTCGTCAAGGAATACAGAAATACAATAGATTTTATATTAATGACCAGTGACATATTCTACTCATACAAGTGATGTAAACTCCATGTTCCCTAAACTGTATCTGCATTTGCAAGCTATCTAGAAGGCAACAACACTAAAAATATTCTCCCGCTAACCTCGGATGTCAGAAAGCATATTTAGTTCTTTGCAACATCACTGAGAGCAATTTCTACCAACTGAATGTTGCCACTTACACCGGAAGCCTTCCATGATGGCAGGAATGAAAATCCGTCAAGAAGCTTTACACACTTTAATTGCCATTTCACCATTAAGAACTCAATAAGATGATGACCGCTGCATAAGTAGATAGGGAGTGTCATACCATATGGTGCGAAGATATGAAAGATAAGTAAGTATTAAACAGACTAAAACGAAGAAAAAGTTATTACCTTCTATTATGATAGCTGGTGATAAAATCGATCCAGGTGAGTTCTCGAGAAGGAGCTTCACAGTAGCAAAGAGATTGTATAAGGCTTCACAATATGTGACAAAAACATGTCAAATGTCAACTTTAACCTTTTTTGTAGGTAAGGAAATGGATGAATAACAAAATGTATATATATACCCTACCACTCTAGTCATACAACACATCAGCTCCTTGGATTACTTGTGGTTGTGAGCTGAAAAATGATTCATCCCACACACCCCACGTAAGTCCCATCACCTCCAAAAAATGATCTTCTTCATGAATCATCAATAAGAATGGAACACCAAAATAATAACAAATCCTAATGTCCAAAACTGGCCCTGACGCCATTGAATCATGAATCTCAATAGCCAGTGAGGCCATACTCGACTGTGTGGTTTCACTGCAGCAAGACTGATCAAACTGACTCTTACCCTCCAATGTTTTTCACTTCATAAACACTTAAGGAAATGGCATATCCAGGTCAATTCCATATATGTCATCAGGGTCCATTATTTCAGACGGTTTCCAAAGGTCTGTTAAAGAGGACAACACATTGACAGCATAACTCATGTCTGGTCTTTGGTATGGTTCACGAGCACAACAGTGACCCGCTAACTCAGCTACTGTGGTTAAACTGGTTTTATTTGCTTCGTCTAGATTGAGGTGAAGCTGTGGGTCTGTTGATTTAGTGATGCAGGTTTCTTTGTTTGTTTGCATTTTGCGAAACCATTGAGCTAAATGAACATTGTCTTCTTGTTGGGTTTCTTCTAAGGCTTTTCTACCACACGGAACTTGAATACGTTGATTTTTGTTGTTACTCGACCCGTCACTGAATGAAGCATACATATATAAATTAGCAAATGAAAATTTTAATATGCGATTATCAATAATCAAGATGAGATAATCAAATTAAAAGATAATCAATTTCAGTAACATAAAATCCTCAAAAGTGACATTGTAAAAGAAGATAATCACCCGAAGTAAAATTGAACTATGAATTTATATGGAGATAATCAATTTTAAAGGACAAATCCAAACACCCTAATACACTAAAATTGTGTATATAGAGGTTGGTTACCAGTTAGGATTGCTCACTTCAGTGATTATTTTTAGAACAGATAAGTCGGTTTACGTGTTGGAATCTGCTTATTTTAGGTATAAACACTTCAAAATATCTGATAATTATATACTTATTCCAACTTTAAACACCAAAATTTATTATTGTTGATTATCTGCACATGATAATATAAAAATTATTATTACATGCATATTCGGGTGCAAGATACCCACAGTTCTAGCCAACTGCGTCGCATTACAAATACCTTGAAAGGGCCTTTGTTGTAATTTCTTAAACTTTTGTAAATATTAAACATCATTGTTAAACAAATGAGTATCACATAAACAGCTATCATGAGTTCCATTATTCTAGCTGGTAAAACATATCTTGGAAGGTAAAAAAAATTACAGTTATGGTATTAATGGTTTGTTAACAATCAGTAAAAAGAAATATATAATTGTTCTTATACGAAGCAAGAGGTACGTGTTGGTATGTTGATATTGCATCAGCAGTTGGAACAGTATTTGCTTGTGTTGACCCATGGTTGTTCCAAAAGGTCAAATATTAGGGTATGAGCTTTGACACGGTCTAGAAAGATTCAATGGATTTGTCATACTCTCTTGAAAGGTTATATGATACACCTGGTACTATGTGTGCATCTCCATCCTTTGTGGTTGTTTTTCCGTTCATCCATAGGAAACTTTAGTCTAGTGAAACTGCGTAAACACAAAAAGTCATATAAAAGGAGGTACCAAATAAGGTAAACACTTGATATTAGCTTTCCATATGTAGTCACAAGAGAAAATAAGGTAAACACCCTTGGGTGCTTTTACATCATTTAGCATGTTTTAATCAGATTTGTCATAAACAAAACTGGATATATAATTATATATACTTTGATGTCCTTGATGAAAAAGGTTGAATAGTTCGGTGTTCTACCTATACATTATCCCTTACTATAACAACACCGTATAAAGTTGTATCTATGTATATGCGCGTGAATACACTTTCTGCATCTACAAACTAAATACTTCCATCTATGCTATTGCAATTTCAGAAAATCAAGGACGCAATTCAGACACACAACACGGATCGTTGCAGCATTGGACCAAACAAAGGCGTTGGGGAACTGAAGCTTGATACCGTGTTGCCTCCAAAGAACAAACAAGCGGAATCAACATAGAAACTTATTGATTCTATGCATTTTAAATGATGTTTATAGCTTCTTCCGTATCTAATTCTGTAACGCTCATTCTTAAAGTAGTAGCCCAAAATGGAATTTGGTACTTGATATATGTATTTTTCCTGTATATTTTTCTATACAGTTTGAGTAAGGTAATGGCAGGCAGCTTCGTTTGGTCTACTGAGATGTTCTTTTTCTTCTGTTGAATATAGAAATGATAACAACCATGTCGATAGAACAGTTAATAAGCATTCAGGTGTGGTTAGTTGTGTACCTATAACTCCACCTTTGATGCTATAACTCTTTACCTGCTTTTCAAAATCTTCCATCACATATACGTCTTTGTCTCTATGTAGCTCGTTGCTTTCGAAGTTTAAGAAAAAGAAACTACTTAGTTTCGCCTTATTCATGTAGTTTTGGTGCTTGAAATCTGCTCATAATGGTGTTCCTTTACATGTTCACCATTGTAGGCATTAAAACATCGAATTGGTGAATTTATATTAAAAGCCTACATTAATGCAAAATAAAACAACCATTTATAAAAATGCAGTATTAAATAATTTAAGAAAGCCTAAACACATAAGAAGATATACTTTACACTTTCCAGTGTTGATCCAAGAGTTACAGCACATTTCCTATTGCCATGTCGAACTGATGTGTTAGAGCATAGCTGCAAACAAAGTTCATTAGTGCAGTAAAAAGAGAAGTACGTCAACAAAGATTTGCCTGTTCATTAGTACACACACGCATGGTTTAGCCTTCAATATCTGGGTTATGGGGGTTGTTTCGTTTAGCCTATTATCTGGTCTAGCTTAAATATCTGGGCAATACGGGCTGTTTGGTTTAGCATATTATCTAGGAAATGGGGGTTGTTTGGTTTAGCCTATTACTTAAAATATTATATGGGGTATGACCCGAAAACAAAACATACACAGGTATATGCTGTGATTTGATATGATTTAGTTTCACCTTTTCATTTGAGGCTTCCCGTTCGCCCTTCTTCTTCTCCGCCTCTAATTGCTTAGCATTTTCTTCATTTTCTTGATTGAACGAATTTATTCCATTTCTTTATGTTTAGTGTAAAGAACATATTACATTTTTTGATAATAAAACACTTCAGATGAAAAGCTTCCCGCCATGGCTGATAATGTAAAGAAAACAATAAGGTCTTCATGGTTACTTGAGATATGGTTAGAGAAAAGGATTGAATCTCAAACTACCAAATGTTAAATATGTAACAAAATCTATTTGACGTTTACCTCCTTGATCTATCAAATTCTTTGTTATGAATAATCTTCATTGATATATGATCCTGGGTATCACCACTGTCGTCACTTTCTTAGCGATAACAGAAAATTGATCCTTCGTATCAGACTAAAAAAGTACACTTTCATATTTATATATACATACCAAAAAAATCCACAATATATGATCTAAAAACTGTATTAGCAAATATTGAAATCTAAAAGCTTCTTGTATGTTCTACTTTAATCAATTGATTGACTCAGAAAGCATCATCAAAATTTCAAGATAATATTCCAAATAAAAATAATGCATGGCCATATAGACCTGGGCAGAGCAGGAACAGTATTAGCTTAAATTTGGTGGGAAACGTCAAATCACTACAAGAAAAAAGGTGTTTGCTGACAGACAAAAAGTGTCAGGAAAAGTATAAAAAAGTGTCAGGTAAATAAATTAGCTACTCCTTCACAAATAATAAGTGTCAGCAAAAGTTCCGACGGTAAAGGTCTATGGTGACACACCTATCCTGACACATAATGTGTCTATAAATATTCAGATCTTTGTCTACACAAAGTTTGTGTCAGTAATACACAAACATACTTTTACAAACACAATATTCAATTACAGAGCATACCACTATCAGAAATCAGATCTTCCAGGTCCACAATATCATACAGATATAGAAATCAGAACTTCCAGTACCAAAATATCATACATAAATCAGATTACAATGCATTTCAAAGTTAGGTCTAACACAATATCATGCAGAAATCATTATCCAACATTACATGTACTTACTACTAAATTTTGTCCTGTAGCACTAGTAAAATGAGATAGTCACTTTGTCTTCTATAACTCTCGAATACTCTGCATCATTTCCTGTAGTCGAAATAAATCTAGTTAAAACCTTTTCAAGTATTTGCACAAAAATCCCAAGGACAGGAGACTCTCTATCCTGGTGCACATAAACAACAAAAAACAAAAAACTAAAAGACTAACAATATCTGGCCATGTATACACTAATAGATACAGAGTTGTCTGCTAGCAAAAAGAATATGACTCACCAATGCTCCCCCTTCAAGGACCACCTCGTTTGTCACAGGATCCTTCTGCACAGCGGCCATAAGACCAACTCCACTGCTTCCTTTCCCAGTGGTATATATCCCCTCTAATATGAATTAGCACAAGCAGTATACCACATTAAAATGACATACATATAAATAACCAGTACTGCTCATGTATGAGAAACTAATAAATCCAACTTTTAGTTAATATATAAAAATTACGAGTCTAAACATAACTTTCTGTGACACATTACCTTCATTCTATCTTTCAGTTTCCTATGAGGAGCACCCACTAATAGAAGTAGAAGAGCTTTCAGATTGTAGAAGTTGGGTTCATTGTTGATCAAACTTATTACTTGCAACTTTTCTTGTTTGCTCATAGGGACCTACATTGAAGGCAGCATACCGAGAACAAATTGAAGCCTAAAAATAAGAACATGTATGTTTTATTTATACAGATTATAGATAACAAACCAAGTACATGTAGTCGTCATGGCCCCATGAAATCGTCACATTCTCTAGTCCACATCCTTCCTCGTATATGCCATTCTTAGTTTGATAAATTGGATTGTTGATTCGTGGTTTTCCTTGAAATACTGCATCATAAAAACAATAGCACATTTAATCTTACACCAAAAGCTGTCCAAGCAAACAAAAAACAACCCTGACAAACCTATATTTTGCACAGAACTATTATACTATGCAAACCAAATTCAACGTGGGACATACCTTGTTGTGCATCATTCATCTTATGTGCCACAGTCTGCTGCTGCTATCTACCTTGGTTATACAAGAACCACAGGTTCTATCACTTTGCTACATACCTACAAGTTTAAGATTAACAAATCAAAACATGACAGTATTCACTATCTTGCATAAAAGTGCAGTTAGGAGATCTAAAAAAGCAAAACTTACTTTCTTGATCCCTCTGAAATTCTTTACTGAGAATGGCTTGTGGTCTACCCTGCAAGATGAAGAAGTGAGGAGTGAGGACATAAAGTTAACAGATCAAAAAGTGTAGTATGCGAG
This sequence comes from Chrysanthemum makinoi, assembly GCA_910596185.1. Lineage (NCBI taxonomy): Eukaryota > Viridiplantae > Streptophyta > Magnoliopsida > Asterales > Asteraceae > Chrysanthemum > Chrysanthemum makinoi. The sequence continues at coordinate 312,446,571 of OU343223.1, read as the reverse complement.
TGGTCAAGATCGCTAAAACATAACGTCAATCCCATTCATAACTAGTTTGTTTAAACAGTATTAACTGAATGAACAAAGATTAGATACACAAACTGATAATAGTTTTTAACTCTTACCGTATTTTTAACAGGGCTTGATAAACATTGTACAAAAAGAGGTACCCCGTCACATTTGATTATTACCGCGACATTTGCAGGATCTGTAGGCATAAAGAGAATGTTAGTTATCATATTCATTCCGCATAAGCCAATAACAATAGCAGCAACAACAATAAAGTATTTTTAAAAATAATCAATTTAGACACAAGCTATACGACTTTGACCTAATTAACCCATTTAACCGATATCATTTTATCTACTTTTTTTTATCTGACCAATTTAGCTCTATATCTAACAAATACAATCCAGACTGAGACCTGTTTTCATATAAATGGCACCTCTAATTCAGAGTAGCATAAGCTACGAGACCTATCCAATGGCTTAGAAACGTTATAACATACCAACACATGAATCGCAGATCCCACCAGCACCAAAACTCTATAAGCTTCTCATTGGGTTCCATTATGCAGTCAAGGAACAGTTCCAAAACATCGAGCTGTTAATGGTTAAGTATGATTGTCAAATACAACAGAAAAATACAGACTACGATGTAATTCAACCAAAAGAATTAACCTGTCACAGAAATGTATCATCGAAGGGATCATAGGCAAAGTTTGCTAAATTAACAGCAATTTTCTCCTTCGACACTGCAATTAAAAAGAACCATCAAGTAAGAAAAAGGACAAAGTTTGCTAAAACTTAACTTGTATATTGAATTAGCCAGTAAGCATAAAAGTGTATTAAAACCATTAAGTAAATCATTTGATAGATCATGTGTCAAGATTGTACAAAACGAAAATAATAGATTAACCTTCTGACTTATGCTACAAAGCAAGAATCCAAGAACACAAAAGTTCACACTCAATGAACTAAGTTAGGAATAGATGCAGCTATCTTATTCGGTTCAAATCTAGCTCCTACTACACACTCTCATAAAGTGAGAAAATTACTAAAAAAATGTAAATGAACCACAGTTACATTATCATGTACTTATTAATTTCATTTTACCATTTCTACCTAGCTGTGTGCACTCATTTTCTGTATATGTTATGCTTTGATGGGTCCAACAATTGCCCCATTATTGGAAGCACTCATTCATCCTACAAAAAAAGTTGATACTTACTAGTCACTAACAAAGAAAGTAAGTGTTTACATAAAAATGTGACGAGCCAGCATTAATAAATTTTGTTATGTGCAAGACACGCACATAAGCGGAAAAACAGATAGAGCATGCAGCTTAGATGGTACATAAGAGTATGCACAGATTCAATAGAAAAAAATTGAACTTAAGAAGCTATCCTCTTTCTTAACATTCACACGGTGCCAAAAAATTGGCTTATAGAAAAATAAACGACCAAATATGTTACGGACATCAATTTCTATAGTAGGTTTCTTAATCGGTGCAAACGATGCCAGAAGTACTCATGTAGCGCTCATCGCTTTATCTGGAAAAGTATTTATATGAAAAAGTACAAAACTAAGATAATATCTAATCAAGCACAACGCCGCCATTTAACATTGTGCCCCTTAAACAGTCAACACCAGTAAAAGACTCGATAATATCTAATCATAGAATAAATATACCACAATGTAGGCTCAAGGTGTCATCGCATTATATTGAGCACCGTCTTCATTAATCCAATATGAAAGATCGGTTTGGCAAGCTCAAGGTGTCCAAAATGACCGGGACAGTTAGCTATATTAGTTGTAGAAGTCTCGCACTTCATCTTCCTATCCACTGTCCCAATCCTTGGGTCACTAAGTCACGCTACCTTTGGCTTCCCTCTATTTGTCGTTTCACCATGCTCTATGTGCAAAACAGAGCATTTTTCTCTGAAACAGAACAGTTGCTTTGTGAAACAACAATAAGGTATTTAATATTCAGTTATCTAGCATTATTATAAACTAACACGGATTACTTTCTGAACGAAGATGAGCACAAAAATTCATTCATTAAAGTATTCGTGTCCGTTCTTTCTTGCTGTAAATATTAAACGGAACCAACAAAAACAAACTGCATTCATGTTTTACTTAATCCGTAAACTTCATTAGTTCATTCTTTTTCATTGTTAAGCTTAAATGAACACAACAAGCCTCTATCCACATTCATCCACAAATAAGCCGCGTTAATGTATGTTCAATTCCTTTACAAGCACAAATAACTAGCCATATTCACATTCATCCACAAATATGCAGATAACAGCCTCTATCCACAGCGCATATAATCAGCCAGCATTAATACAAATTAACATCTAATTTCTTACTAATTCAACTATTAATAAGCATATAATCAGCTGTAAACAACATAACTATTAATAATTCAACTATTAATAAGCACATAATCAGCACAAAAATTCAAAATAATATGTAAACAACACATAAAACCAGTTGTATTATACTTGATAAAGGTGAAGACGACGGTGCCGGAGGTAGGGTTTCGATCGACGACCAGATAGAGATAGATGTGGTGACGACGTTGCCGGAGTTAGGATTTCGTTGGTGGATCGACGACCAGATAACAACGGAGTTAGGGTTTCGATCGGCAAAATTACGGTGGTGGTGGTGATGACTTTTTGCCTTTTTGGTATTGGGTGAGCAATTAGATAAAGAGAGGGAGTAAGTGTAACTATTATATTTTGTTTTTAGTATTCCTTCATCTTATAACTTATTGCCTTTTATTATTTTTAACAGCCTACAAATACATTTGATGACTTTTTGTATCTTTAGCAAGTAAAAGTTTTAGTGAGTATTTGTCATAAATTTTGTAGTGTAAACCCAATTACATACTTTTATCTAAGGGTGTTAGCCGGGTTAACTTGGTCGGGTTCGGGTCAATTCGGGTTGAGGTTAAAAAAATTTACTCGAACCCGACCCTATTTAGAACTCGGGTTAGTTAGTTCGAGTCAATTCGGGTTGGGTCAATTAGGGTTGGGGCTAAACAAAACATAGCCCGACGCTATTTAGAACTCGGGTTAGTCGGTTGACTCGAATAAAATTATAAACCTGAGTAACCCGCCCTGAATAAACTTAATCGGGTTCGGGTCGGACTAGCCTTTTTGACAACCCTATTTCTATACATCTATCTACTAATATTATATAAAAATGTGTGTTAAACCAAAACATTATTCACACTTTTTTTAAAGTGCAGGTAAAATGATACATTTGCTCACACTTATTGAAAAGTGTAAGTAAAATTATACCTTTGCCTACATTTATTAAAAAGTGTAAGTAAAAACTTAGACATTTACTCGCTTTTTTAAAAAGTGTAGGTAAAACACTAACTTTTACTTATGCTTTACAAAAAGTGTAGGCAAAAACTTCATATCTCCTCACACTTTTTCTTAAGCGTAAGCAAAACTTACACTTTTGCTTACACTTTTTAAATGTGTAGATAAAACTAAAAGTATGCTCACACTTTTTCTAAAAGTGTAAGGGTATATGGACTTTTGCTCACGCTTATAACATGTGTCATTAAACAAAGTGTCACTAAAAGACCTTTTTCTTGTAGTGAATGTAGAAATAGTGAAGGACGTATGCACCTGATCTTCGTTCTAATATTTGTACGCGGTTAGCTTTAGACCACATTTTTATAGCATCATGTTTTATGGAATGACTTGACAATATTCTGCCACTGGCCTAATCTTATTACTCTTCTTCCATGTGTCTGAACAAAATTGATTTTCCCTAGATGTGTGATGGCACCGGTACATTGGTGCCATTGCTGTTACAATACCAAGGAAACTGCCATTTTGCATCCGATTAAGAATTTTAATCCTCATCACAGCTCCAATCTTCAACATGTTTAATTTCACCATCATCTTAACAAATCTGAAAAACCCGAAACCAAAAATCAAAAGTGTTTCAAAAAAATAACAAAATGATACTTTATTAAAAATAAAGTTGAGGCTGTGTACTGAATAAAAACATAATATTCTCTAATAATGAATTAAGGTTAAGAAACTTACAAAATTGATTTAGGTAGAACTCGATGCTGTAACTGTGACACTTCATTCTCCAAAACCGCGATGTCCTTAATAAGCTCCGTAGCAGGCTGCAACTATTTATAAAAAATGAACAGAATATTTGGCTGTGTTATAAAGTTATTTAGAATCTATATAAGATTACCTTTGGGATAAAAGGTTGATTTGTAATCTCAAGGATAGAAGATTTATGGCCCAATGCTTGTTCTAACGCGTCACGAAGAGTATTTTGGTCTTGTAATATTTTCTGTAGTCGCAATATTTGATTGGAAAAATACCAACATCTTATACATCATAATAAGTCATTAAAAAAATAAGATTCTTCTTAACGACAACCACTATCGACTCATATTCTAAAGAGCTATTACCGGCACATCAAAAAGTATGCATACACATCAAAAGCAACCTTATCAACCTTAAAAAAAATATACTATCAAGTTTAGCTTTTTAGCAGTTGAAATAAGATTGAATAATTATAAACCACATTAAAAGAATCTAATGCTTACTATGATGTTCAGTAAACTTCACAAATTGATATAAATCACTATAAATTGCAAACAACAATAGACAATTCATGACATGGTGGAAATCATATGGCTTATAGTTGTTTTTTTTACATCATACCTTGAACTTGTGGGTTGTCTCTAACATTAAAAACTCGCCTCTAAGATGATACTAAAGGCGCATGCATACCGAATTCGGTGTTACAGCCTGCGCTGCTGATTCCCAAACAGCAGTAACACAATTTTTATATATTACGAAGCTTCATTCTTAGTATTTTCATGCTTGCTTGCGTATCATACCTTGCAATTGTGGGCTGACGCTAACATTGAAAACTGCCGCTAAAGTCGAGCCCTTTTAGACCTGGTATACATCCTGCAAACATAAAAAAACAACATAAAACTCATCAGACAAATTGAATACAATACCATCAAGTTGAATACAATACATATTAGGAGTTTCAGAAAAAGAGAGAAAGTAGTTCGACATACAGGATTAGGGTTTTGATAAAAAGGAGGAGTATATCTTTTTTTCATACGTGAATTAATATAAAACATAGTTTTTAGGTATAATTATCTCGTAAGTAATATATATCATATTTTATTTTAATTGTTATCTTCCTAATATACATTTCAAAATTACAAATTGATTTTTTTAGCATCTCCTTATTTGTATTGATTTGAAAGATATAAATCAAAAAACAATTTACTCTAGTGGTAAGTTGTTTAGAAAACTCATGAATGACCCAAGTTCAAATCCAATATATTTCTTCTTTTTAATTAAACAATTTTAAAATTAAAAAATAACAATTAAAAACCGAATTTTAAAATTAAAAAAAAAAAAAAATTGTACATATATCAAATAAAAACCGATATTTAAAATTAAAAAAAAAAATTGTACATATATTAATTAAAATGCCACATGTCATTTAAAAAAATAAAAAAATGCCACATAAATATAATGATGACATGGAAATATGCCTTGGCATTATGGGAGGCCAAGTGGCATTATGGGATGCCAAGTGGCATTTTATGTGACATGCCTCCTCTTATATATAATGTATATATATATATATATATATATATATATATATATATATATATATATATATATATATATATATATATATATATATATATATATATATATATATATAGAATTTAGATCAAATAAGATCAAGTTTAAAGTTGTTAAAATGAGATCAAACTAAAATTTGACAAGCGACACTCTCCTTACTACAAAAATAAATTTTTTATCAACTACAACTAAAATTGTTAAAGTTTCGATAGATTTCTTTTTAAAATTTACGAAACCTAGATGATACACTTTGATTAGAAGTGTAATGTGTATCAGGTTTTTGTATGTGTATCAGATTTTGGAATGTTTATTAGTGTAATGTGTATCAGGTGTATCACTAATCCAAACTCATGTATCATTTGGTTATTAGTTGCTAAAATGTTAATTTGTATTAAAATATTATTTTTATGTGTATTATTGCTAAAATTGTCATTTATAAATGTTTTAGTGGCTTTTTAGACTTGATCTTATTTTTACAACTTTAAGTTTGATCTCACGTTAACTCTCCCCATATATATATATATATATATATATATATATATATATATATATATATATATATATATATATATATATATGGGGATATCTTGGCTACAATTTTTGTAGCCAATTGGCTACAATCCTTCATAAAAATTACACTAGCAATGATTCAGGACCCACGAAAAGAATCAGGGACCCACAAAATAATCAGGGACCCACATTTTAGTACATAATTAGCCAATTGGCTTACAATTAATTGTAAGCTAATATATTCCTATATATATATATATATATATATATATATATATATATATATATATATATATATATATATATATATATATATATATATATATATATGGTAGGGTTAAAATGAAAAGTTTCTTATAATGAAAATAATGTGAAGGTGACATGTGTCCCATTTGCCACATCATCATGTCATGTGATGTGACATGTATATACATACATACATATATATATATATATATATATATATATATATATATATATATATATATATATATATATCTATACATTATATATAAGAGGAGGCATGCCACATAAAATGCCACTTGGCATCCCATAATGCCAAGTCATATTTCCATGTCATCATTATATTATTTATGTGGCATTTTTTTAATTCACGTCATAATGCCACTTGGCATCCCATAATGCCACGTCATAATTCCATGTCATCACATTATGTCCACTAAGCAATGTTTTGGAAGTCTATATATCCACTAAGCAATGTTTTGGAAGTCTAAAATTCGGTATATATAATCAAATCCAAAAATTTGGCCTTTGCAAGATTCGAACATGGGTCTATTAGTACATAAACAAGTGCTTCAACCAATAGAGCAAGCCAGAAGTTGTGATAGACAATTCAAAAACAAGATATATATCGCTTAATCACTCTACAATTTAATATAAAAAAAACTTATCAATCATATATTTTCCTTAAATATATTTCATATATATGAATGCTGATATCTTTGTACCATTTAATTCGTGAATTAGGGTTTTGGATGCAGAAATAGGCTTTTTTGAACTTCGGTATTCAGTACACTAATATGTTTGGTGCATGTTTTGTATCTGTGCAGGAATAAGTATCACCCTCAATGGTTTACAGTTAGATCGTGTTCACATACTTATGTGAAAAAGGTATCCCATTATTTTTATTTGTGTGTGCATATTAATCAGATTCACTGTGACATGCTTACATGAATAAAAGGTCAAAGAAGAACTAGAGAACAAAGGCTGCCAAATAAGAACATGTTGTGATTTTCGGTCTGTATCCAAACGCGATGTTAAAAACAATAATTATTAAGTTGTAACTTAAGAAAAGTGATAGGGTATGAGATTGGAACACTTGAGCTAATACTTACCCTTATTAGGTAAAGCGTCAAACGGGATCAGTAGATTTTGTATGCCCATTGCCTTAGAAGAACCAATAAGTTCGCGTGTCAAGGTTGAATATACCAAGCTTCTCATTTATGGACAGTTTTTTAAAGCATCGCCCCGTAAGCTTTTCGTACGCTGAATCATAAGTTCCTAATTTTTTTTTATTTTAGTAGCGCTATAAAAACTTATGTTTTTTTTGTGTGTTGTAGGGATGATGATTTTCTCAAGTCGGTAACTTGAGTTGATCAGCTGAAAGATTTGGGTAAGTTATTGGTTTTGTATTGTCTTTGTTGCGTTGAATTTGTTTCATACGATTTTGTCCTTTGACCAAGATGCTTTAGTAATGATTTAGGGAGACAAGCAGTGTGTGGAAGGAACATTTAAAGAAAGAAGATGTAGTGAAAACTGAAGCTTAGATGTAGTGAAAACTGAGATCATTGGCTATGAAAAGCTTTACACCAAGCTCACATTTTCTCTTTAAACAAATAAGTTCACCATCAATATTTCCCATAGTTCCAGTGCATATAGAAACAAAAATAATGTATTCATAAGTAATCATAGATTATTATAGATATGTAGAATATATAATGATTTAAAAACGTTTTCTATAAATATGCTAATACTAACTAATTCTAAAAGGACTGAAATGGGTAACCTATAAAATCATTACTATCAGGCAGGTTCAATGGGTATAATAGCTAAGAGATTCATACAGTGTTTGCAGCGTGTGGTGTAGGTCACAGAAGATGGGCAAAGGTGTTGTACGTTTGGAGGTTTTCTTCAAAGATACCGACATGACCATAAAGAGGTTGAAATGGCCTCATCATTTTAGCGGGAGGCATGATGGAAGTGGTATATTTTTGTAAGATTATATATTGGCTAATTATGTTACGTTGCTGAGCTTATTGGTGGAAGTCAAAGTGAAGAACGTCTTGATTACCTGGAAAATCGCATAGTATAGGAGCCCCAAATGAACCTTTGGGACCTCAAATGAGTAGTAAAAATTTGTATCTTGCCTATTTGGAAGAAATTCATGAAGAAATCTGCAGTATCAGTATTCAACTTTGAACCAAATAAGGTGGGCGTTAATTGGTTATGAATGCATCGAGTAGTTTTTGTTTTGTTTTGTAGTGTGGCAGTTGTGAGTTTGAACTTAAGTTAGCTTAGTTAGCACATGATTGCCGTAGATGTGGCACCAATCTTGTGTGTATTTGGCTGCACATATGTTGTTATCCAAAAGAACAACAGTTTACTATTTTAGATTTTGTGAATTGTTTATGGAACTTGCATTTAGCTGCACATATTCATTTTCTTATGTGCTTCTGTTTGATTCCAGGATTCTATCTTCATTCTGTAACAGAAACAAAGCTAATAGTAGATACCTCAAGAGGAGAATGTCTACGAATCAATGTAGCTGCATTTTCTTTTTTGGATAGCTTCTTAATTATGTTTCTATGGTATTTCAACTTTTAGAATCAGCCTGCATATTTCTATGTTTTTTTTACTAAACGTTAATTTGTCTTTTACTTAACTGAAACTGCAGTTCGATATCGTTTTTCCAGCACTTCCATGTTCGTTACTAAGTCTTGATGCTATGGATATCAGTGGAGAGGAGCATCTTGATATTGTATGTCATAAGGAAGATTACTGTACTATTTAGTTACTTTATGTCATTTTCTCTTAATAGCATTAATGGTCATGAAAGTGTATGCCAGAACTGCAAAAGGAAACATGATATATAAAAATTGACAGTCTTCTAATTGAATTTATACTTGCAGAAACATGATATATATAAAAAGCGAATTGATGCTAATGGTATTCGCATTGAATCAAGACCAGGTGGCATTGGAGCTACCAAGGTTAGTGACAGTTTTGTTCTTACACATCATATGCAGAGGATGTTTATTTTAATACTATATTCAATCCCAATAACTCTCTTACGATCCTTTACTGCTTTGTTATGTATTGAGAGCAACAGATCGAGAGGCCTTTGCAAAGACATGGTGGCAGGCTTGAGCACAATGAGACATATTGCGGTTCATGTTTTGGTGCACAAGTGGTATGAATCCCTAACTATGATCTGTTATATAATATTGGTTTCTCTCTGTGTTGTTTAGCAATTGTATGCCATTTTTTCTGCAGACAGACGAGGATTGTTGCAACTCATGTGAAGAAGTTCGTGAAGCATATAGGGCGAAAGGTTGGGCATTGTCAGATCTAGATTCGATCGATCAGTGTAAAAGGGAAGGGTTCCTGCAAAGCATTAAAGATGAAGCAGGTGAAGGATGCAATATATATGGATTCTTGGATGTTAATAAAGTGGCTGGGAGTTTCCATTTTGCACCAGAAAAAAGCTTTCGAGAATCCAATATCCATGTCCATGATCTAGCGGCATTTCACAAAGACAGCTTTAATGTAAGATATATTTGTGATCTTTCAAGTTCTTCTTATGGATATCGAATATGATTATCTATCATCCAATATACTGGTTTCACTACATATTGAATGGTTCATTTTTCTTTTGCCTTATAGGGATGTGGAGGTAGAAAATGACATGAGAATCTAATTCATCGAGAATAGTCACTGGATCTTTATGCTACTGCAGTTGGTTTACATGATAAAAAATTTATGTAATAGTAGATAAAAAGGTATGCATTTATCTATTTACGGTTGTTGTCCAGAAAATCGTTCCTTTTTATAACACTTATAATTTAGTTAAGAAGAAAGTAGCGACATCATCACTAACGACGATTACATTTTTGCTATTTCAGCACCAGAGGCTTGAGGATGTATTGGGTCTATTTCAGAAACATTTTCAACGCTTGGTTACTACAGAATCCTTGGGTAAGCAAATAAAATTCATATAATTTTGAAAACATAAGCAACTGTTGTAGTGTTATGATTTTTAGGCCATATTTAATAACTTGCCTTAGGTCTTTTCGCAGATTCAGATGGCTTTGATCTTACACACCAGAACTTAGGTATTTACTTCATTCTAACTTATAAAAAAAATTATAGTTGTCGTATGACACATGCCGTGTTTGAGATTTCATGACTGGTGCAAATTGAGTTTAGAACCAATAAGAATATTTAGGTGCAAACGTCATATAAGGGTATTCTAGAGAAGATGATAAGAGACGTTGTGCACCAAAAATAATATTTGTAATATTAAAAATGGGCATCCTGGGTTGGTTTTGATTTACTGATCAAAAAGGGTACTTTTCACTTGATGATGGGTTGGTCGGTTAAGAGGTCATACCATTATAGTCATGTTATGAAAGGTTTTGATGAATAACTTGATGTCAATTATGTCGCCGCTACTTTGGGAGCTGATTTGATAAAAGTTATTAAAAAGACTGAGGAAAATTTACGGATGGCAAAGTGTAAGGGCTGGTGAAGATTACTGAATCGACAAAGTGTAAGGTCTGCTGATAATCGACATTTAGCTGTACCAGAGGTTATATATAAGTGCAATAGTTTATTTTTATTTTATTAATATCTCAATTTCCAAATGTCATGTTCAGGTAACCTGTTATGAAACCAGCTTTTTAGCTAGATGTCGAAGAACATATGCTCACGTCCATGACTATCATAATAAAAACCTCATCTCGAATAACATGTGTGCTTCTATAGTTTTTCTTTAGGATGAAACTTGGTCAAATCACAAGCTATATGTTATGGATGAAACATGATTCATAGAGCCTTAACAGGTACCTTTGGGCAAGATTGAGATGGCTCTCGACTTAATTGATAAACCTGTGCAACTGAGGCGTACTGCATACAAGTAAGCATACTATATTATCATTATGTTTGAAAAAGGATCAAGGAATGCATTAAGCATTCAATAAGTTGATTTGTGGCCTGCATTTACTTTGCGCAAACAAAATTGCACTCATTAGGGTAACCGTATATGTATAATTTTGTAGGGAACATGGTTATTGATAAGTCAATATTTGGAGTGATCACTTCACTGCATTCTATTCTCTATATTGATAAGTCCCATGAGTTTATGTATATGTTGAAACACACTATGGGATGATATTTCTGTGAACGTGGTTATTGATACAAGTTATTTGATATAATTTATAGGAATGGCTCGAATTAGCTGATGTTTTCGGAAGTTAGAGCCGTGGTCTATCTGACTATGCCATTTCTTTGCTCCATGTTTTGAAATACAAGTGCAGTTTCTTCTGGCAAAAAAAAAAAGACCTGAGAGGTAATATTTTTTTTAATTATTATTTTATAAAATGATTTGTGCTAATATCATTCCAAACGGGAGTATGATTTGTTAAATGCAATATCCCTCTATTAGGCAAGTGATTATTACCTTTAACTTGCAATCACCTTTTACTTGATGTTTCTGATGATTATCCCAAACATGACTTTTGTTGAAAATTTACCCTTAGTGAGCACTGATTTAACATTGTTTCAAAAAGGCTTAATCTATGAAGTAACTATCTTTTATGGCTGGAAAGAACTTGGACAAAAGTTGATAAAAACATATCTATGGTGGCTAAATAATATGGCATTGGTGGATAAGTGGGCGGGGTGGCGGAATGGGTAAAGGGTCAAAATGGGTGATTTATAGGTGTGAGCTACTGCACATGTTACACCCTTATAAACATGTAAACATTTGATATATGAGGCTTATCTATGATCTATTTACAACCCTACTATGAGGCTATGTTTGATCTATATGCATGTATAACATAAAGACATGTCCCAACTAATCTATTTTTAAGAATTTTTCACTCCATCTTGGAAGGTTTTTGCACTCTTTTGCGGGTGAAATAACCTGTACAAATTTCCTGTTTTTCACCCCTGGAATGTAGATAAATACAAATTGTTTCTCAAGATAATAATCATACTTCTTTTGAATATGTTACAGGTTGATGTAGCTACTGCCAAGATTCTTATGATTCTGAAAACTTGAGCCTAGCCAAACTTTTGCACAGGTAATATTAAGTTCATGAGCTACTGAGTTTACCCTTCCTTTAAACCTATGTTTATATGTGTGCCCATTTATTAAGTTCATTAGCTAATTACAAATCAACTTAATGGTAATCAGTAATCACTTCACTACCATTTGCTTTAGTTGATTCTATGCTTTCTTTATATGTAAGTCAATTTTAGGAGTGATCACTTTACTGCCTTCTATTCCTATATTTCATATTTGTAAGAGTTTAACCATGCATTAAGTAAACTAATTGTAACTGTAAATGCAGTGTGGATGTTGATGCATTGATATGGGTCACATGCTGCACAAGTATGTTGTACCAGTTCAAGCCTCCAGTTCATAATTTTGGTCATTTCAACCCCAAATTAATTCCCATGTTGTACGTTTTTGAACTAAAACCCTCTAGAACCATGATTATACACAAGGCAATGCATCATTTTGCTCTACAATGCTCCAAGTAGCCCACACAATCTGATCAAGTAACTATAGGTATGGCCGATCTATTATCAAATTCCACTAGATAGGCAATCGCTTGCACGAAACCCACATAGCAAATTGATGGTTTCTTCCCGTGGAAAAATTTTAAACACATATTACCTTTTCCTAAAGTGAAAAAGTTATTGGGAATATCACTATTTAGAATATATTGAAATGATTCTATGTAGTCTAAGTGCAAAACTACCTATTTAATCGGTAGCAAATACGCTCTTGTCACACAGAGGTTTAAAGGTCTTTTGTTGAAACTCTCATAGTACCAAACCAACATTCTAATCCATTAGTTTAAACTTAATGCTCATCTTTCCTCTTAATTTAAACATACATAGTTTTTCCAGACATGACCAATTTATTTTTTTACAAGGCACAATTATTAGAACGAAAAAGAACATGAGATAAGTGTAGGACCGAATATAAATGATAAAATGGCAAAAACCTCCTTGCTAGATGCTACCTCCCACCAGACCCACACAACCAAACACCCCCGATATTTAGCAATAACGATAGCCAAACACCATGGATAGACAACAGAAATAATGTATATTTATAGTTTTCTATTGTGGTTGCGCCCGCAGTAGGTTGTTTGAGCGTCACAGCCGTTTTGAAGAATGTCCCTATGAATTTAAGGACAAATACGATCTTCTAAATCATGATATATGTGATTGACTATTTAGTTAGTCTTTAAAGGTCATCTTCTAAGGGGTATGTTCTCGAAGTGCTTAAGCTAATTCTCCTTTTTGGTAACTAGCATGCTTTAATTTGAATTGTGACTTTCTTCACCAAACTTGCAGTAGGAAGTATTCCAGGCTTCAGCAGTTTATCCAAATCTGTATCCACCTTTGTATCCTTTGATGTTCATTTTTTGTTTTTGTTAATGCTCATTGTGAATGTTTGGTACCAAAATAGCCAATGTATTAGTTGTTTATAAGTATTGAATTTGCATGATTGGATATTGTGTGATGAGTACAATGACGTTCTTGCATTCGATTCTAATTCATGCGCTAATCAAAATCTTTTCACAAACACTGCAATACCATCGAAGGTCACAACACAAAGGCCATTTCAAAGAATGGCACTATCTAATACTGTCACAATATCATCAATGCGGGATTATTATGACAAACTAGCCACTGAGTCGCGCATTTTCTGATACAGTTAACTATCAGAAACCACCACATAAAACAAGGACACCGCCTCCACGTGTTTCTTCATCCATGATTGCTGCTCCGAGTCTTCTTTGCAAAAGGAAGTCCCCAATGAGATGTTTGTGCATAACTGGTAAGTTGTTTAACTATATAATTTGTCAAACTATATATTTCGATAAAAAACTAAATTTGGACAAGAAATTGATTTGACTCAACATGACAAAACAATTACCAAATGATTGCCCCTTTTGACTTAAAGGGATTGCCTGGGTGCCCATTTTGTTGCCTTTATACAACATGTGCAAGTGTATCTGAATTGTAAACTTGATTATTTTACAGTCTGGAGGAGATGCCCATGCCATGAATCCCTTGATACAAGAAGCACGTAGGAAAAAAGACTCAGTCAGCAAATAAAGAGGCAGAGGTTCAGGATGCCATAAAAGCATCAAATAAAAAGTAGGGGAAAATCGGGAATCTTGTGCATTATACAGTTCCTTTTAACGAGGATGAGTTCCTCATGATTTTTTCTATAAATTGTGATAAACGCATGTCTAGCTCATTAAAATGACATGTTTCTACTGTATACTATTCATTTTGTTAGGGTCTATATAACTTTGCACATGTTTGAATTTTAAATTTTCAGTTGTCATTTTTTTCTAATGATTTATTTACATATGCAGGTTCTATTGTAGCTGGTAATATAGGATATTTTTTTGAAGGAGCTGGTGTACGTTTGAATCAAACTCTTCACTTTTGATCCAAAACAATCGTTCTACCAACAACATAATCAATCCAAGGTATGTTACATGTAGTTAGTCGTCTTATTTGAACACACGGTTTCCTGGACGATGAGGTATTTAGCCATGCATATTTGCATTTGGTATCTGTTCTTAAATCTTTGAAAGACTATAATAGAAGTGGGTAGGATAGACTTTGGCATGGCCCTAATGTTCAAGCAGAACGAGACAAAGGCAATGGTAAAGAGAGTGGTTGAAACATTGTAAGTTTGCTCTTTTTGTTTCCTTATTTATAAGCTACCTGCCATAACTTTATGAACATGGTGTTTGGGATTGGAACTTTCTTACGCCAGATTTACCAGAAGCAACTAGGCTTTTGAAATTCCTGCAAAGAAGCCAAGTATTGAAGATGGAAGATATGTTGTTTCTGGAAGAACATAAAAAACGTAGTCACAACGGCGCAACCAAGCTATCCGACCGTTGAAATCTGTAACCATTTAATCTTCATAACTCCTTAAATGTCCTAATCCAGTACAATTCTCTTCTGATGGTTTCCGTTCTTTGGAGATGATGGATCTTCATATGCGTATTGATTTTTTAACTGCTGGTTAAACTAAATTTTACAATACCTGCATCTATATATTATACGAAGCTACATTTTATCCTGTTCTTATTTTAGAGTCTAAACTCGCGTGAATGGTTTTTATTCGACACACACACACACACACACTGATATGCATACATCCATACGGTAATATGTTTTTTTTTCAGTAAAAAATGATAATGACAGAGTTGCTAATCGAAAAGTTTCTTAATGGGGAAGTTGACGTTCAAGCTATTGGAGAACTAGAGGTGAGCACAATTACTTAAAAGTTAAGTCACACGTGATACTGAAAACCTCTACATGACAATAGCTTTTGTTTCTTTTACATGGGATATTCTATAATTATCTGAAAGTCTTTTTTAGTAAAATTTGAAACAGTGTTAGTTAGGTATGTGAAAATTTTATAATTGATGATTTTGTTTTGATCGAAAAGATTTTCTCATTATATGGCAAGTATCTGACTTAGAGGTCAAATTTTTTATAATTATCCAACTTCTTTCAAATTTGATGTATTTATTATCCGCTTCCAAGTTATTGTACATAACACTGATGCATCTTCGTGTTTTAGCGATTTATGTCTATCTTTCAATTAATACAGTTGTAACGGGTGAAGGTGGATCGGGGAATGCACTTGCTATTAGATGTGTAAGTAAGTTGTTTTAATATTTTCTTAAATTATATGTCCTTTAGTAGCATTTTTGGTCTTACCAAATTACATTTTACATTTTCCTTGCCAACAAAAAGGACCTTTTTTTGCTTACAGGAATATAGTAACAATCAGCCGAGAACGGGTGGTCTTCCCGGAGAAAAGTCCAAGCATCAATCAGATATGTATTTTGCAACTGATGATCTTGAATACCAGGTCATTAATTACATTCATATTCTGTTAACTTACAGTTTACGTTGGAAGCTCTAATACGAAGTGGGATAAACATGATCTTATAGGTGTGGTGATTTCGTCCCTTTTAATTATAAATGGGTCTATTTAGGATATGTTTAATTTCTAACAGGTCAAATGGTTAAAAAGTATAAAGATTATCAATCTTGTGTATTAGATGATGGAAAGTTCTAAGCCAAACCGTTGCTTTTCTTTTTTATGGTCAGATGTTTGCTACAAGTTATTTTGATATACCATTGCTTTATTGGAAAGAAATATATTGTTACTCACTCTTCTACACAAGGCATCTTTTCTGAATCGGAAACTTTGCATATTACTTTTGTTATGTAAATAACCCTTTAGGACGAAATATATTGTCAATCACTCTTCTACACAAGCCATATATAATTACCAGAAGTATATTGTCAATTACTCTTCTGCACCGATTATTTATAGTTTTCTTTGGGACGAAATGCGTTTTGGGTCTAACTGACCCGTACGAAATATTACCCATTTTGACCCTACCTGACATTAGTAGTTGCTGCTAGAGAATATTGACGGGTTGCCATTTGCCTGAACGTTTTGAAATGTTCTCTGTCACAGTAAATTGAAGCCATTGCGAATCACAAATTCCTGTTACCAGAAATGATTGATGAGGCCATTAGCAACAGCGCAAATAAACCTACTTGCGTATTCTCAGTCAATATAGGCTTCTGGTAATTATATAGACCTGAATCTGCACTTCTGCCTTTATGGAACAAAATACTAATAATAAATGTTAATAATATTATCAAATGTAAAGATGTTCATGATTAATATTGTTTAGAACAAAATGTTAGAAGTTACCTCATTTTTGCCGTTTTATGGATTATGGTAACATTAATTATAGTTCTTAACCGTTTAATTTAACTTTTAATAATTTTTTAGTATATTTTTCTTCAACTAAATCCTAAAAATAAAAACCACAAATCAAAGTACTTACCTGCTTTTAGCCGTTTTATGGATTACGGTAATATCAATTATAGATCTTAACCGTTTCATTTAACTTTTAATTAATTTTTAGTATATATTTGTTCTACTAAATCCTAAAAATAAAAACCACAAGTCATACCCGTCCATCGGACGGGTTTTGACACTAGTATATATATATATATATATATATATATATATATATATATATATATATATATATATATATATGGAAGGGATCCAGTAAGAAGAAAAACTAAAATGAGAAGAATAAGAAGGATTTCTAGCCACACATTTCAAATAGGGATGAGAATTTTAAGGAGATGCATCCATTTTGTAGATGCATCCTGAAATGAGTGGTTGTAGTTTCTTCTTATCATTCTTATTTTAATTTTTCTTCTTATTTGATCCTAACTCTATATGTATGTGTATATATGTATATATATATATATATATATATATATATATATATATATATATATATATATATATATATATATGAGGCTAAGTACGAGTTGTACTTGATGCTTTGAAGCATGTAAAATGACATGGAAATGCCACTTCAATGGTGACATGGCATGATAAATGACACCTCAATGATGAGTCATCACACACATTTCATGTAATATCCGGAAATTGTTTAAAAAATATGTCAGTAGAGAGATTCAAACTTTGAGTCTCCACATCCACAAAGGAACACTCCAAGCACTAGAGCAAGTGATTTTTTTTTGTTATGATTATTCAATCCAATAATGTCATGGTTTAATGTTAAGTATTCAATTAAGTTAAAATTTAGGAAAGTTATGGTGAATGTTTGACGAAATTCAAAAAACCTAAATGAAGGGATTGTTTCAAACTAACTATGATATGTTTAGAGGTATCTATCAATTTTTTCCTCAATCACAGCTAATCACATTCAATACTTTTAGTCGATTTCCCCTTAACTAGACATCACAAATCAATCAAAAACTGGCAAAATAATGATGGTTTGAGTTTACTCCATTCTCTAATTAAATACCACCACCATATGATGATTGAAATTAAAGTTATGAGGATACAATTAAGTCTAAATCTTTAACCAGGTTTGTTTGATTTCAATTTTAATATTATATTTAATTTACAATTAAATCTACAATCTCTTTTGCTAATCGTTTTAGTTTTTTAATTTTGATCTGAGTAAATGAATTACTTGACGTGCATCTTTGTGTATCTATATTAGCATTTATATTTCGTGTCTTTGAAATACCTAATGTAATACCTGATACTAGCTTATTATTATCTGTCATTGTTATAGTCAAAAGGAATGTCTGTAACACTCGGCCTCATGGTACGAATACGTGGCTCGGTCACGCATGTTAATCAAGGTATGTGTGGTGATTGGTCGATATACATTCTTCTGAATTCGTATTAGCAACAAATGTATTGTGATTCCTTTAGCAGGTGTAATTCCTGATACAAACTTATACTTACTCATCATTGTACAGCTCAAATGAATGTGCCTAATACCCAAAGCACCACTTCAACTTCGCCGCATATAACGAGCTTCAACCAAAAGCTGACAAGAACGACGTGATACTAACAGGTACACAACAATTATTTCAGAAACATGGAGTGCCTTGACTCTCTAAAAACTTACTTTCCTGTCAATAGATTGCGTTGGGTGCATCCAGTATGTTGGGGACGTGCGTGAGCAAGGAAACCCCACGAAGAAAAGAATCATTTGGAGAGATATTGGAATACAAAATCTTGCGTAAGTATTTTTAACAACCAATAGATACTTAGGACATACAGTAACTGGTAACAAAAAAACGTTTCCTTCTACACAGGAAATACAATCAGATTCACCCTCTGGGCGAAAAGGCTTTGGCTTTTGACATGGACGACTATGAAAACGCATCAAAACCAACGATAATAGCTTTCAATTCATGTTGGGTGACAAATTACGGATGCAAAGTCATCGGCTTACAGTTGCACGAGCAGAGCTTGAAGTTCCTTTTCCAAAACACAAGAAGTTGCAGTTATGAACACAGCTAAAAAATTGAATTTTCTTGACAATAGATCTTTTCTGGTACATGATGATAGGAGCTACTTGCGACATCAGCGCGTTCATGGACATGTGGGACCGAGTAATGCAGCGGTCTAACGTGAGATACTTTTCTTTGTATTTTGTTATGTCTACCTGCATTTTTATTCATATGCCTTTTGAGTGTTTTGTTGTGTGATTGAGTTTTGGTTACACAATCTTACGCAACAGTCCTTTGTCTTGCTCTTTGGGAGAGAATAACAGACGGTCTTAAAACGAGGTAACACATGACGAACTTTTTATGTTTTTTAATGTGGAAGCAAACCAGTTGTCCAAGTTTAAATATATGGGCATGGTTTGCCTAACATTAACATTTTTTTTCAGTTTCTTGAAGCAAATTTTACGATTATTTTGTTCAGTTATGATGGGAGAATGGATGGTTGTCTGTATATTCCGTGGAGCAACAAAGCCATACATATTGTTACCAAGAACCAAACAAAGTGGTAAGAGGTTCATAACCATTATGACGACCGAAACATCAACTTCGCGGCCATTTCAGATTCCTATAAGAAATTGGCACGGTCTTTGGTGATAATGTATCTGATCTATCTTTAGCTGATAAACGTTTACGAATGAAAAAGGGAAAAAAAACGTTGAAATACACACTTTTTCCAAGGACTGTTGCTGCCCGGTGTTGCTGTCAGCAGTGTGCAAATTCATACTAACCAAGTTTTGGGAGCATACCTCAGTGCAAATTCTATTCGCTTAACATTATGTCTTATCTTTTTCTTAATTTTTATTTGGTAACAACAACATCATGCGATTATAGGTACCATTGGTTATGTTCCGTAACTCAAATTGCATTACGTGTGGTCGGTTTTACCTTGCTTTTTTAACAGGTACCAATAACAATCAAAAGTAGGGACGTTGCAACTCTCGTGAAAATCCAGATTCTGTAAATGATGTAACTAAAGGTAAGTTAATAGATATTTTTATTTATGATTATTGGTATACAGGTCCATATGAACGTGCGGGGTTGTTGGCAACATTATATTAGCTAATTTAATTGGTGCAGGAGGTGACTGCAAATCCTCTCAGTAACAGAAGTTTGGTAATATACTTACTATCCTGCTCCTCCAACATAACAAAAACAGTTTAGTTGCAGGCACAACATATATCATTACTGCTCCTCCAACATAACTAAAAAGGGTGATATATTTGCAACTTTTGATGAAGCATTCCGAGATAGCTGGATTCTTTTTTTTTTTTATTAAAAAAAGAAGATTCTGGGATTAAAGAGAAGAAAAAAGGTAGTTTACTTGCTTAGTGCGTACAAGGTGTACGCTGCTAAGGCTAGGTTTAGCGTTCGTAAACAAAAAAAAAAAAAAAAAAAAAAAACGGCCAAGTAACACACAAATACTTGGTATGCTATAGACATGGTAAACCGAGCAAGCCTATTGAAACGAATACTCTAATTGAAGACCCAAATCCAGATGTTGAATAGGTTGCGAATGAAAATGATAAAAAAAAAGGCGTATTTCAATAACTCAAGTTACTGATTGTAAATCTAAGTTAAGTTTAAAACACATTATAGGAACAAATTCATACAATATAATAAAGTTTGTGGAGAATCATAATCATTAACTCACTGACCCGTCTAATATGGATCTTAGCAAAGCTAGACGACAATTGGAATTTGGTGATCATGTCTTCATTCACCGTGCGTCTTTGTCTAATATTGGTCCACAGAAGGCACATAGGCTAAGCGTAGCACTTTTGGGTGGTTTTGATCTAGTACGTGGAATGCCTGTCGATTGGAATAATTTTAAACGTGGTATGAATTTGTTCATTGGCGAAAGGGATGCTCAGATGTTGGTGGACAAGATGCTAAAAAGATAGAATCATGTCCCTGAGTTTTCATTTTACCATCACACTAAAAAGGATGAGTTGTGTCGTATGTTTTGGGCCGATGAGACGATGAAGTGCAACTATGTTGCTTTTGGTGACGTTGTTTCTTTTGATGCTACGTTCGAAACTACAAAAGGTGAAGATCGGTGGGATCACCTTGGTCCCATGCATCCTAAGGATGCCAACCGGACCCTCCCCCAAGGACCCGCCCAGGCAATGAGCACTGTCCCAGTGACTGTATTTATCGGGAGGTGGGCTTTGAACCCCTGCCATTTTCTACAATAGGCCCTCACGACCAGTCAATCCGAGCATTTGCGGTGGGGGATGGTACCAAATGATATTTAGTGTCATGGAAGAGGTTTGAACCCGGGTCTAATAAGTAATAAGTAAGTCTAAACCAAATTTTCTGTTTGCATTGTAAACATATGAAAAAAAATTTGTTTTATGCTCTAACTTACGAATACCCAATATACAGGTATGACATGATTTTGTTCCCTTTACCGGTGTAGACCACCACCAAAAATGTGTTACGTTTGGTGCTGCTTTATTGTCTGATAAAAAATATGAATCTTATTTTTTGATACTCGAAGCATTTCTAAAGGTTCATAAAAATTAACGATCTTTGGCTCTTACTGACCAAGACGCTGCATTGCGTAAGGCTGTCATAAAGATGTTACCCGAATCGCATAATAGATCATGCATGTGGCACATCACTCAGAAACTTTCCGGCAAGGTTTAGTTTTTTTTGTTCATTATTGTTTACATAGTCATTTTTTACGTTGTAATTTAAATTATTATTTTTGAATGCAAGCGTTTCCGACAATGAAATTTACTAAAACCATTCAGGTAACAATAACGAAATTTACTAAAACCATTTTAACATCATTACAAGTGTTGGGTGATCTTGATGCCGACTTTGAATTTAGGAAAGAGTTTCACAAACTTGTTTGAAATATGTACATTAGTCCTCAAGTTTTTGAAGAAAGATGGAATGATTTGATAGCAAAGTACAATCTTGTTCAGAACAAGTGGCTAACTGACATGTATGCAATACGGGTCAGATGGGTTCCAGGTTACTTTGACCAGTTGCCTATGTGTGGTTTGATGAAGACAACTTCACGTTCCGAAAGTTCAAACACTTTTTTCATGTTTATTCTAATCTAGGCAACTCGCTCGTACATTTTATGTTGTCTTTTGAATCAGCTATGGAAAAACAAAGGTACACCCAACATGTGTTAGACAATACAACAGTTGAAAATTCACCTGTAATGTTGATGCAATTAGTTATCTAGTGTCATGCATCTCAGGTGTACCCGCACGCTGTTTTTAGGGATTTACAACATGAAATACGTAAAGCGTTGTTTACATGTGCACAAATTGGTTCTCGGACTGAAGGAGATGTTGATTATTGTGTCATACGCCATAGGGACAAGAGAAATAATACGGCCGTAGATGCAACGGTATATTTCTTGTTTAAATTATGTGTCTATTGTTTTTTCCAAACATTCAACCATGTTATCTAAATGACACAATTGGCCCAAATAAACCGGAAATCAGTCGTTAATGCTTAATATTTGTGTGTTTCTTGAGTTTATCAAAACTGGCCCAAATAAACCGGAAATCATATACATTTTCTTTATCAAAACTGGCCCAAATAAACCGGAAATCAGTCGTTAATGCTTAATATTTGTCTGTTTCTTGAGTTAATGCATGTAAAGGTACGGATATCCCAAAACAGACAAAAGAAAGACAAAACAGAAGAAAATCGGGCACGAGAAGGAAAAGAGTGCAAAAGCAGAGCTGGGAAATCAGTTTTATGGGTTTATGGATTCTGAATGCTCAAAATTTCATTTTACGGAGTCTTGGATCATGTTTGGGAAGCTTTCACATTAATCCCTCACCTTTACCATATTTACACTTTAAACCCGTAACTTTCCCACATTTACATAAAACACCCTCATTTACCTAATTTACACAATCAACCCCTCACCTACCCATATTTACCAAAAATACCCTCATACTCCTCATTTAACCAAATTGCCAAAGTTACCCCAACATTTCCTAAATTATACCTTTGGTCCTTGGTATTTACAAATTTACATGAATGGTCCTTATGTTAATATCCGGATAAATGATAAAATCCCAAGACCAAAATAATCCTACCCAATACCCCATTTTACCACAAGCCCAACCCAACTTAATAATCCTACCCGTATACCCTATAACCGGGTTATTATACCCATTTACCCACCCTATGACCCCGAGTCAACCAAATTAAATACCCCAGTCAAACATAACAACCCAGTGCGCCAAATTCTTACCCGTTTACTATTCACTGTCTCCCCCAATTCCATTTTACCCTGCTCCCAATCAAAATTACCCATACTTTAAAAGCATCTAGAATACTCTGACTACTCTGACAAGTCAGAATGACACGTTGGCAATCCTGAGATCACTGATTGGACAAAGGGACGTGTACACATGATCCAAGGGATGATATTGATTGGAATGATGCAACAAGTGATCAAGGGCTGTCAAGAGAGCTTCTGGGAGCTTCTATCAAACCCTAATTGAGTCCCTCTTCGGCTATAAATAGATTCCTCCATCACAGAAAACTAGCCAGCGTTGCGGCGGTACCCGTGTAATTGAATTCCGGCATTAAACTATCAATGCTTATGACAATTTTTAAAGACATAAGTTTATGATTTATTGTCTACCTGATAATATTAGTGTAAACAAAAAGCGATTCAAAATTACATATAAAATAAAATGATAATAGTTACTATGTATTAATATGCCAATTATGATTTATACAAAATAGTTGATTGTTGTAAAATGATTTTTTGTTTGCTATCTCGACTCGACCATAGATGACTCCAAGATGGTAATTTTTTACAACATTAGCAAATTATGTCTTTAGTCACCAAATAACTTTTTCACCTCTAAATGATCATTTTAATACTTAAAAGAATAATCAACATTTTAATTATCATCAAATTTATGAAATTGTAACCGAAACTTATAGTGTGACATTATTTTTTCCGTTAAACAAGATAAATGATAATAATGTGAATATTCATATTAGTAACTTGCTTATGTTTGTCTAAGTAACATAAATTCTCATTATGACCATAAGATATATTTTAATTATCAATGTAACATCAATTTATTGGCGTAAGATAATTATGATACAACATACTTATTACGATATTTACGATAGTTCCCCCTTTTTTTATTAATGAATATTACTTCTTTTATTATAGTTACAATGAGTATAACTATATAAGCTTATATGCAACAGTAATTACCCACCAAATAAGCCCTTAAATTAACATGACTTGTTTTCAATTGAAATTTGAATATAATCAAGCAAAACTGCTCAACCGTTTATTGTTGTTTCAAAGTATTAAATTTTTCCTCAATGTTTTCCATTACATGATTATAAATCTAACTCATGAAAGATATAGGTGATAAATTACAATGTTGGTACACTTACAATTTGATCTAGTATTAAAATCTCTACTACTAAAAGTCTAAAATTGATAGTTAAATTAACTAAAACTAATTGAAATAGACCCAAAGTCAATCAATGAGGTCATGAATACAATTTTCACCTGTTCATGTGTATCCATCAATATATAAAAAAAAAATTAATGCTAAAAAACATGGCCTACTACCTTGAATAGTATCAAAAAACACATGATCAGTCTCAAAAAATCATAACAAACAGAAAAAATACTTTTTAGAAGTAGAATTAGATCTAGAATCAAAACATCATACTAAGCAGTCATGGGTATCAAAATTCCCAAACACAAAATGATAATCAGCTTCATGGGTATCATCAAATCTAAGATTAACCTAAAAGTCAAAGAAACAATGTCCAAAATGAACTCAAGCATCATCTTGATTTATTACTAAACACACAAAACACCATAAAAATACACCTTTTGCTCAGAATCTCATGTAACACAAATAATATACATAATACATTATTCACCATCGGTTCACCAACACTGCCGCAAAAACAAACACGATCAGGGCCTCAAAAACAGAACTCGAAAGATCAAGAAACAAAAGGACCAAAAATCACAAAAAAATGCAAGATTTTAGGCCAAAAAACTTTGTCATCGGCCTTAAAAGTTGATAACAAATCTCGAAGTATCTAAAACCACCAAACCCACCGCAAGATGATGGCTATGAACAACCGAAACCACCAGCAACCAAAAACCCAGCCCGGACTACCTGAAACCACCTAAACCATCAAAAGATGGTGGCAGTTTCGGCAGATGATGGCGGTGATGAAGTTATGATGATGATGGCGGCGGTGACTGTTGTTTGTGTATTGAGAGAGATTTGTTGTGTTATAGGCAATAGAAAAAAAGTTATGAGAGAAGAAAGAAAAGCAAATATGCGGTATGCTTATTTCTATGTGTGTATGTTGCTTTTTATTCTCTATCAAATAATGGAAGGCTGGGAGGATGTTACTATGATGGTGAATGGGCTGTTACAAGTAGTGTTAAATGGGTTGCATCATTATTGTCGAATTGTTACCAATTTAGATGTAAATGCACTTAAATTTCCAGACTTTTAATTATATGACTTATATTACAATGTGAGACAACCTTATATTAACAACTAGCAAGTGTGTTGGCTTATACTTTTTAAGGCTTCCTTTTAAAGGAAGTCCTAAATGCATTATTAAGTAGTAAGATACCTTGTCTAATTTTCAGTGATTTAGAAGATTGTTACCACTTTTATTAATGTCAATTTAATGTTTTAAATAGTTTAAGCTTAGTGTAATTTCAAAATTCAGTTTTGTAATTTTCAGTTTCAATTAATGCAATCTCAATTTTATTTCCTTGTCTCTATTTTAAATTTTCAAGTACTGTTTTCATTTGTTTACAAGCTCCTTATTCTAATTATATAAGCTCGTACAAGCTTTTTACAGCTTATGTGAGTTTATCATTGTTCAAATTGGTTTTAATTTCAATTATTAAAGAAAAGTCAACAAAAGTCAATTGTTTAGCTTATTGGGAAGTAAGTCAGTTTTGGAAGGACTTAGTGTTGTTCTCCTAGCTTATTTATAAGCTAGGAAGCTTGTAGCTGCCCTATTTGGGTGCCCTTGTTCAGCTAGGGTCCCAAGTAAGTTGTTTTTCCATTTAATTGCTTTTAAGTTGCATATTTTAGCATAATTGTTTTATATCTATCATTGTTAGCTTATTAATATTCATTTAACTTATTTTCATTAGATCTTAGCTTATTATTGTTGCTCTAATGTTATTGCAGCTTGTTTCATAATATTGCATCATAATCTGTCCAATCTGTCTTTATTAGCATACTATTGTGATTGTTGTTTAGATCTGCTTTATTTGTGCTTATTTTAGCTTAAATTCAAGTAGTATAATATGTTTTGAAGGTTTCACAGCTTATTTCAAACATTTGCTTCACAAATTTCTCAAAACTGTCATTTATAGGGTGTTTGGAATAAGCTTATTTTGTGTGTCAAAGGAATTTTCGGTTAAGTGAATCTTTGGTATTGATTAGCATCTGGATTTTGTAGTCATCTAGAGTCTATTTGTTAAAAGTCCTTTCTATCTTAAAGTTTTTAGTGGTAATTTTTTACTGCACTTTTTATTAAGTTCTGTCACAAACTGTTTAGTTCATGTGTCATTTTATAGCTTAAAATCCTTTCAAAAGTTAAATCAAATTGGTTTTCTTAGTTGTTTTGTAAACAATCAAAATCTGTTTTCAGCTTTCACATTTTAGCTTATTAGTTTTAGGACTTATTTCTTAGCTCTAAAAACCCCTAGTCTGTCCATTTACTATCTGCTGTCACCCATAAGAGCCTATGCACCACTTTTCTTAGCTTCTTAACTGCTTATCCATTGTAGCTTTTTGTCTAATTTTTGGTTTTCCTAGTAGACCTTATATTGGTATTGATCTGTTTTGTCATTTTGAGGTCTTAAATGCTTATTTATCTGCTTATTCTTAGTCTGCAAATAGTCCACTTAGGCATCCTTAGTCTGCTGTCACATTGGACTTTGGATTAGTGCTTATATCCATCATCTAGTTATTTAGCTTATTGGGACATTTGGTTAAGGTTAATTTTATGTAGGTTCCTGTTAAGACTTGTTTAGCTTATTTAATTTCAGCCTATAGCTTTTCCCTAGCTTATTTCCCTATTAGTTTTAGTGTTTAGCTTATGCCCTTAATAAGTCCTTCTTTATTTATGCCCTAGCTTATTAGTTTAGATCTCAGCTTATTTCTGTTTATTGCATAGTTTAGCTAGCTTATCTTTAGTTGTAATTAGCTTATTCATCCTAGTTAAGTTTATTTTTAGCTTAATGTATAAGTTTTAAGGTGTGTTTGGTTTTTAGCCTTAATAAGAATCTGTTCTCTTTAATGTCACAATTCTTAATTTTCGGTCATTTCTCAAATCTACTATTCACTGGTTACTATTCATCGTTTTTGAAGTCAGTTTACGAATTTGAGAGATTATTTTAAAATTTTACAATTCACGAAACACTATTCATTCCCGGAGAAAAATCACTATTCATGGTGGATTATTCATCGTTTTTCGTAAACTAGGTTTACGAGTGTCAAATTCGCGTAACCGTAAGGGTTTAGCTGCGTATTCATGAAACATCATTGAGAACACTTCATATAGACTAGATTTAGTCTACATATCATCAGTAACATCATTTTCATATTAGTTCATGCATGGGTTTGCATATTTCATTAACGTATATTTTTCTATTAAATAAACGCTATCGCACGATCATTTATTTTGAATAATTGATCCGATACTTCCAACAAATGTCCTGATATATTTTTATACTCATTTTAAGACTATAAAAATTATATTATTAGTTTACCCAATGTTTTGAATTTATTTTGTATATAAATTGTTATATATATATATATTTACGACGGTTTTCGTAAATTCAACTCGATAATTATTTATTCACTCAATACTTGTGAGAAATGTAATTTTATAATTTTTATGACTTCAATATATTTTATTTTGTTCCGTTAAAATCAGTTTCTAGCTAACGCTACACTTAATAATTAATTATAAGTATCAAAAACACATTAAACTTAACTTAAAATACATTTAATTAACAAAACTGCAAAACACTTCCCAAATACTTCCACCCCCCTTCCGACCTTCCCCTACAAGTCACCACTTTTTGGATATTTTGTTGGCTAAAAAAATACACCTATACCCCTTTTACAAACAAATATCTCATACTTGTGATATTTTCTAAACAAAAACACATACACTTACACATTCAAAGGTGAAAAAAAGAAAGGAAACCTCTCCTCTTCATTCTTATGGTCGGCCAAGGCAAGAACACAAGGAAGAAATCATAAATTTTGCAAGATCAAGTATATTCAAGATCCATTTGAGTACTAGTTAAGGTTTAGGATTAAAACCTTGAAGTTTAATTAAGTTTTTAATCACCAATTTCTCATAAACACTCAAATAAGTTTCTAAATATTTTTCATAATCTTACAATACCTATTATTGATCTATTTCATATTTTTAGTACTAATCATGCAAGTATTCATATGTATTTATACCACTTTTACTTGTTTTTATTTCATATTACAAGTTTTAATCATCCTATAATTATTCCCATGAAATATATCATTGTTGATGAAGTTTAGGAACCCATGACACCTTAAGAAGGTGTATGGTATGTTTAGAATAGATTTGGTGTTGATTTGAAGTGGTTAGAACAAGTATTACACTAGAAAAATCATTTTCGACAACTTAGAATTGAGGTCTGATCGTTTTTACAAAATCTGTAAATTTCGACAGTTCAAAGATTATTTTGGGCCAGATATTCAGAAAATAGACTTTAAAATGAAACCGTGGTCGCTTGAACGGGTTAAAACGGATTTATAACGAAGAAGTTACGATATTTTCAAGTTTAAAGACGAAAACTAATTTTCTGAAAAATGTAAGCTGCCAAGGTATTTTTAAGGGGCAAAAATGAGTTTTAATCATAATCTAAATGAGTCGATTTATCAAAAATATATTAGTATGCATTAACACGAAACTAATGATATATAAAACGTAGAAAGTGGACTTATAACGACTAAGTTACATGCGTTTTAAATATGGCTATCGTAACTATTTTACACTAGTAATAACACTTATATATTTTCTATTAGGCCAAAAAGGTTATGGCAAGTGACCGTGTTTGGAGCTATTTTTATATCGATAGAATGTTTTTGAGAAAATGATGTCTACAAGTAAAAGTGAGTTCGCCTATTCTATTTTCCAAAATGTTCAACCGTTTGTCAAACGAAGATATAAAGAATAATTTACGATCACTCAAAATTAGTCATTTTCATGAATTGTCAAAGTGTATTATTTTGCGACGAAAAACTATAATTTCTTAATAAATCACTAAATGACTATCGTAGGATTTCATTTCAACGTAAGTACTTGTAAAGTAATTTATAAATTGTCAAGACGTTATAAACTTATTTTTCGACGATAAAATTTATTTTCAAAAGTACAAGTGGTATGGATATCATATGAGTTTGCATGCACAACATTATTTCATGACTTACATTAGAGCATATCATTCATATAGGTTGCAGTTAGAGTATTCGCTTCATTTCAGTGTATCCAATTTTGTCATCATAATTATTGCATCAGGTGAGTAATCACAACCCCCTTTTTACCGTTTTAACTATATTTTGGGGCGAAATGCATGAATCATACTAAATTGATTACTACTTTTATGAACTCGTTTGACTTGAACTTTTGAATTTGAATCAAATCCTTGGACTTAATTATGAACTTATGACTTGTTTGAACTTATTGAACCATACGTGCTATGACTCTGACTTAAAGTCTCCCTGTTCAGAGTAAAGGCAAATTCTCCCATGTTCGGAGTCTTCTTTATTGTATATAATAGTTGTATGATGTACCATTCGTACATTCGCATTGTTAGTCTCCTATTAGTAGGTAGTATGAATAGCGCTATTAGAGGTCGGCCAACCTCTCGTTCACTATGTTACGGAACGCATATTATTTATTCTAGGGGCTTTGCCTGGCATACATTATTATATACGTGGTGCTATATTGTGAACTATTATGACAACGTATACTTGATTACTAGGCATACTACTTTTGGCAGTGGGTTGTGAACACACAGGTTGCAAGTTTTGTATGGGCGGAACTTGGAACTGAGTGGATTTACAATGCCTTTGCTTTGTGGACTATTCTCGATGACCGAAACCTTTGACTCCCTCTCTTAATCGTTTTCATATTATATAAATCGTGTACACTCACCAACTATTTTCATAGTTGACCCGTTTTCTCTCATGCATTTTAGGTGATCGTCAGTAAGCTTTTCTTCAAGGTCTTTGCATAATGAAGTTTTCACATGTCACTACTAATCATTATGTATTAAATCGAAGTCTTTTGGGAACTAAACTTTATACTTTAATTGCCGATGTCGGCTAAACTAGTATTGTAATAATGCATCATTTTCTTTAAATCTTAAACGTTTGTATGATCTATTATCTTTTGCTTGTGTTCCTTTCCAGTTTCACCTCGTGTTTACCGCCTCGCGGGTGTGACAGATTGGTATCAGAGCAAAGGTTATAGAGAATGCCGATTTTTTTAAAATAAAAATCGCAACTATAACCTGAATAAAGTTTTATTAAACATCGAACATCATATGAGTCAACTAGTCCTATCGTTGCATCGTTATTCCTAAATTATACATAGCATGTTCACCTATGTCTAATTCATGAGGAACCATGAAATGATAAGAGTGGTAGTTGTAACCACCCGCATTTTTAGGTTACTTTTCATTTTCGAGATTTTACTATTCACATTTACTATTCACTTTCACTATTCATCCTGTAAAATTTTTAATCCACATTCTCGTAAGATAAATTATTTTAGTAATAACCTGAGAGTTCGACCATCGTTAGATCATTTTCGCAAAAGTTATTAAGTAAACATCGTTTTAAAGTTTCGTTTTAGATGGTCCACCGTTTAAACATCACGCGCATAACGAAAATCAAATCTGACAATTTTCCTTGCATCAGATAAATTTTTAGATCACTCATGATTAATTTGAGAATTTTTAAGATTTATTATTTTTAATATTACCAAATAAGCCCAGCGCAAAACAAAACTAAACTTACGTTTTAAACAATTCTACTTATATCCAGACTTAACGATTCCTGCACTGTGTTTCTAATATGTTTTTGAAACTTTTACATTTTTGGAAAAGTCAAACATATTTCCCTCCTCCTTTGACCATAAAGGAATTAACCTTGTACGTTCTACATTTTTGCTTAAATCGCGTAACTTTTAAACTTCACAAATAACTGTAAAGTTATCCCGCGTATGACGAAAACCAAAGTTTGACATCTCATATCACTTTTAGACTAATTTTAGTCTACTCTAAATAAATTCACGGTCGTTTCCCTGAAATTTCGTTCTTTTCTGAAAAACTGCGTATTACGCGTTTTTGACCCGTATTTCCAATTTTAAGCAGCGTTTTTGCACCCAATGAGACTTATCACCCATTTTATATTTTTATATGGAGTATAATGATGAGTCTCATCATTCCTACAAGTTTTGTATTTTTACGATACCTGATTTTATGTTTTATGGCTTCGGTTAGCATTTAACGGAACCAAAACTCACTCCGTAACCAAGATAATACCAAAACTAACCACCTAAGTCATCCTATCTTATCATGAACGAAATTAGGGGGGAGGAGTCATCACCTTGGGTTCAAAATCCTAAGCATGCTTTCTTTAGATCATTACATGTGTAAATTTAACCATGGTTAGTTTTTAACCCAATATATAGTTAACCATATTCTCTAGCCTATAAATACCAAGCTAAATCACTTCATTTTTCTTGCACCACCCCTTTCTTAACATCTAAAGTCCTAA
The DNA here is from genome assembly GCA_910596185.1 of Chrysanthemum makinoi. NCBI lineage: Eukaryota > Viridiplantae > Streptophyta > Magnoliopsida > Asterales > Asteraceae > Chrysanthemum > Chrysanthemum makinoi. The sequence continues at coordinate 312,414,378 of OU343223.1, read as the reverse complement.
ACCTAAAGGCATTTCTTATAGATCTTGTAAGAACATTCATGTGTTCTTGAAGAAAACTAGCGTTTGATCTTCGTTCTTGGAAGTTTTCAAGAAAGAGTCGTTATAATCTTCAAATATCTTCAAGTCTCCAAAAAGACGTCGTTATAATCTTCTAATAGCCTTGGGTTTTCAAATATTGCAAATTCTACGTCGAAGCTCCGCTAATATTTTATTTTTCCATAATACTCAAGCATTCTATTTTAAGGTAAGTATTTATAAAACTCAAACTTATTTAAATACTTATAAACTTTGTTAGTTTATTTATTGTATTTATAAACTCTTAATATATCATATAATCAAGTAATCAAAAATACATGTTTTACGTATTAAGCACTACAACACTAGGGAACTTCATGTGAGGGGTTCATTTGGGTAAACGGATCGACGAGTTGTTGGATTTACGATTTAAAGTGTCCTAGCTCCTCGAACGTTTATTGCATGACCTCTGAATTATGATGGCCCGAACGGTAGTACGATATCTATAAACTAAATATGTTTTCACATATTAAAGATCTTTCTATAAACACCAAATGATAATTGACTACATCATGATCAACATAGAAGTATATATAAAATGGTTTATGTTTTCCTAAACATTATTCCAAACCTAAGTCGCAATATTCTATTTTAGGTTGCTCGTAGAAGTTCTCACGGCATATCCATCATTCTCATTATACATTTGATATCATTTATTAAGGTGAGTTCATAGCCCCACTTTTTATTACTTAATTGTTTTACAAACTCTTGGGGGAGATACATGCTTTATTTCAAAATGAACACATTGCTTTCAAACTGTATGCTTATCTGAATTTATTATTTGCTCTAAGTACCACTATTGCCAATCTTAAGTCCCTACTATCATGAACCATTAATCACTTGCGAGTGAACGCGAATATTGTGGATAGGCCTATTGGGATTGACGAATCCCGTTTGTGTTGACCGGATAGGCAAACAAACGCACTATATTTGAACATCTATAGGTTTATTGGCAAATTACCTATTAGGGCATCGGTTACTATTTTATGACAGCTGTTAACGTTTTCGGTATCATGAGCTTAGTGCAATAATATCTGTTTTGTTTTCAACATTATGAGTGTATAACAACGTAACTCACACAAACATTATGTATTCAACTGATTTCCCAAACTCTATGAATTTCACTCAACCTTTGTGTTGACAGTTTTAAGCATGTATTTCAGGTCCATAATGTCGGAAGCTGGCACGGAAGAGCAAGGACTAGATCAAGAAGGCTATAAATTTTATTATCATTCGAAAACCAATTTAATGTATTTTGTAAACTTGGAACCATCTGGGACCTCATTTTTGTAAACTCTGATATTTATACAAATCGAATGATAAATCTTTTGAAACGACTCCATTAGAGTACGTTTTCTATTGTTATGACTGTTGTGCCATGAAGTAACACCCAGTTTGAATTCCGCTGCGTATCACGAAGTTGGGGGTGTTACAGATTGGTATCAGAGCCACAGTTATAGAGAAACGGGTCTAATCGAGACTTAAACTATAACTACTTTTTCAAAAAAAAAACATTTTATAGCATTCCGTTCTCCGTGCCTTCCATCCTCCAGACGATTATGTGACTTTTGAACATTTTAAGCTACAAAAACATACTAGTATATTGACATATACACTCGACATATTTTCAATTATTTTAGCTAAACGATAGACTAAACATATCTGTGTATGTCTATTCTAAGGCATTACAACACATCGTATTTTCCCAATCATGTATCTACTTGTGCATTTTAGGATTACGAAACTTCCTCCAAGACATTGTAAATCCTACAATGGTCTTTCCTACTTCCTAGACATTGTGAGATACAATGTTTCATTCATATTTCAAGACATTGTGAGATACAATAGTCTCTATTACATTCTTAGACACTGTAAATCCTACAGTGGTCTCTATTACATTCTCAGACACTGTAAATCCTACAATGGTCTCTATTACATTCTCAGACACTGTAAATCCTACAGTGGTCTCATTTATTTCTCAAGACATTGTAAGTTACAGAATGATCTCTCCATCATTTCTCAAGACATTGTGAGTTACACAATGATCTCTCCATCATTTCTCAGACCTTGTGAGTTACACAATGGTCTAATTTACTTCACAAACATTGTAAGTTATACAAAGTCTCTAAAAATTATCTTATAAACATTATATGATATTGTTTTGCATGAAACCCGTCACAGTCTATCAATTTCCCTAATGGAAATTCAAGAAATAGGATTTCTGAAGGACAAAGTGACTCATCATCTACAAAAGCTGAAGTTCAGCAACTTTCTCTACCTTCATCAAATTCTCTTCTGAAACCTTCATTGTTAAAGGTCCGTGATGCTAGCCAAGTATGGACTATTTTAGAATTACTTAAGATTTTCTTTCCACACATATCTACCCATACTATATTCTATGCAATGGAATGTGAAAACATAGGTTACAAGTCTTTTATGGCCGGGACTTGCAACTGAATGGTTTGATATCGCCTTTGCTTAGTGGACAATTTCTCAAAAGCTATGAACATATCACAAGTATACCTAATTTAGGTATTTGGAAAATTTATCGAACCTCGGCTAAATATAGCCTAATCACCTATATTTAACCTTGGGATAGTGGAACATGGTCTGATTAACTATGTTCGACTTAAATTTTTCAAACACTCAGAACAGTTATACAAGGGTTATATTCAGGTTAATTTCCTACTTAAACTCGATAAACCACCAGAATTCATTAAAAAGATCTAGAGACACGATAGTGTCTTACCACTCAACAAAATCTTAACATCTTATTTATACTACTTAATTTTATTTTTAAAAGTTTTCATTTATGAAATAATGCTAACTACTATCTTGGGATAGTCATCAAATCTTCTCGTTATTCCTTAAAAGTACTAGCCTGATTAGATTTCAAGGATATCATTCCGTCATTCACCTTTGATTTTAAAACAAACTTGACATCTCTACCTAAGAATAATAGTAAACGTACGCTAGACTCTTCTAATCGTCAACATATCACATCATTATCTGAACCCCATTGAAATTCAGTATGAAAAACTTCACAGTATCACGTTTCTTTCAAACACTAGTAGACAGAAACACTATAGCCTTCATCCCGAAACCACCTAAGACATGATCAACTTTGGAAATGGTTTGGATAACCACTTGCCACTAGCAAGACTTTCCTACAACAATTATCACATCATTATAAACTATCTCACATCAACAACATCTTACACCTTTGATTAACAACAGTTACCCTGACAACAACAAAACTATTCCATTTTGAGGCACTATATAGACGAATGTGTTAGTTAACCATTTGCTGAACTAAGGTGTCAGAGATCACCCACGAAACAACTAAGGAAACCATACAAATACAAATTAGGCTCCATGCCGTACACTATCACCAAAAACTCCATATTAGAAATTAAGGTTTTATTGATAGCCTCGATACAATAAGGTATGATTCGTTTTGAGAATCGGGAAAAGCCAAACTTGAGGTATATTGGACTCTATAAGATTTTAACAAAACCCTTTAAGTGATTAACTTAAGCCACCACCAAAAACATAAAATGGTACATAACACATTCTATGACCAGAAACTTAAGAACGCAAAGATTAGAATTTGGCGCATATAACCATATTTTCCTAGACATTTCAACGTCATATAACACACACTGAATTCCGGGACGGAATTCCCATTAAGGGGGTGAGACTGTAACCACCCGCATTTTTAGGTTACTTTTCATTTTCGAGATTTTACTATTCACATTTACTATTCACTTTCACTATTCATCCCGTAAAATTTTTAATCCATATTCTCGTAAGATAAATTATTTTAGTAATAACTTGAGAGTTCGACCATCGTTCGATCATTTTCGCAAAAGTTATTAAGTAAACATCGTTTTAAAGTTTCGTTTTAGACGGTCCACCGTTTAAACATCACGCGCATAACGAAAATCAAATCTGACAATTTTCCTTGCATCAGATAAATTTTTAGATCACTCATGATTAATTTGAGAATTTTAAAGATTTATTATTTTTAATATTACCAAATAAGCCCAGCATAAGAAACAAAACTAAACTTACGTTTTAAACAATTCTACTTATATCCAGACTTAACGATTCCTGCACTGTGTTTCTAATATGTTTTTGAAACTTTTACATTTTGGAAAAGTCAAACATATTTCCCTCCTCCTTTGACCATAAAGGAATTAACCTTGTACGTTCTACATTTTTGCTTAAATCGCGTAACTTTTAAACTTCACAAATAACTTTAAAGTTATCCCGCGTATGACGAAAACCAAAGTTTGACATCTCATATCACTTTTAGACTAATTTTAGTCTACTCTAAATAAATTCACGGTCGTTTCCCTGTAATTTCGTTCTTTTCTCAAAACTCGTATACGCGTTTTTTTTACCCGTATTTCCAGCTTTAAGCAGCGTTTTTACACCCAATGAGACTTATCACCCATTTTATATTTTTATATGGAGTATAATGATGAGTCTCATCATTCCTACAAGTTTTGTATTTTTGCGATACCCGGTTTTACGTTTTATGGCTTCGGTTAGCATTTAACGGAACCAAAACTCACTCCGTAACCAAGATAATACCAAAACTAACCACCTAAGTCATCCTATCTTATCATGAACGAAATTAGGGGGGAGGATTCATCACCTTGGTGTCAAAATCCTAAGCATGCTTTCTTTAGATCATTACATGTGTAAATTTAACCATGGTTAGTTTTTAACCCAATATATAGTTAACCATATTCTCTAGCCTATAAATACCAAGCTAAATCACTTCATTTTTCTTGCACCACCCTTTCTTAACATCTAAAGTCCTAAACCTAAAGGCATTTCTTATAGATCTTGTAAGAACATTCATGTGTTCTTGAAGAAAACTAGCGATTGATCTTCGTTCTTGGAAGTTTTCAAGAAAGAGTCGTTATAATCTTCAAATATCTTCAAGTCTCCAAAAAGACGTCGTTATAATCTTCTAATAGCCTTGGGTTTTCAAATATTGCAAATTCTACGTCGAAGCTTCGCTAATATTTTATTTTTCCATAATACTCAAGCATTCTATTTTAAGGTAAGTATTTATAAAACTCAAACTTATTTAAATACTTATAAACTTTGTTAGTTTATTTATTGTATTTATAAACTCTTAATATATCATATAATCAAGTAATCAAAAATACATGTTTTACGTATTAAGCACTACAACACTAGGGAACTTCATGTGAGGGGTTCATTTGGGTAAACGGATCGACGGGTTGTTGGATTGACGATTTAAAGTGTCCTAGCTCCTCGAACGTTTACTGCATGACCTCTGAATTATGATGGCCCGAACGGTAGTACGATATCTATAAACTAAATATGTTTTCACATATTAAAGATCTTTCTATAAACACCAAATGATAATTGACTACATCATGATCAACATAGAAATATATATAAAATGGTTTATGTTTTCCTAAACATTATTCCAAACCTAAGTCGCAATATTCTATTTTAGGTTGCTCGTAGAAGTTCTCACGGCATATCCATCATTCTCATTATACATTTGATATCATTTATTAAGGTGAGTTCATAGCCCCACTTTTTATTACTTAATTGTTTTACAAACTCTTGGGGGAGATACATGCTTTATTTCAAAATGAACACATTGCTTTCAAACTGTATGCTTATCTGAATTTATTATTTGCTCTAAGTACCACTATTGCCAATCTTAAGTCCCTACTATCATGAACCATTAATCACTTGCGAGTGAACGCGAATATTGTGGATAGGCCTATTGGGATTGACGAATCCCGTTTGTGTTGACCGGATAGGCAAACAAACGCACTATATTTGAACATCTATAGGTTTATTGGCAAATTACCTATTAGGTCATCGGTTACTATTTTATGACAGCTGTTAACGTTTTCGGTATCATGGGCTTAGTGCAATAATATCTGTTTTGTTTTCAACATTATGAGTGTATAACAACGTAACTCACACAAACATTATGTGTTCAACTGATTTCCCAAACTCTATGAATTTCACTCAACCTTTGTGTTGACAGTTTTAAGCATGTATTTCAGGTCCATAATGTCGGAAGCTGGCACGGAAGAGCAAGGACTAGATCAAGAAGGCTATAAATTTTATTATCATTCGAAAACCAATTTAATGTATTTTGTAAACTTGGAACCATCTGGGACCTCATTTTTGTAAACTCTGATATTTATACAAATCGAATGATAAATCTTTTGAAACGACTCCATTAGAGTACGTTTTCTATTGTTATGACTGTTGTGCCATGAAGTAACACCCAGTTTGAATTCCGCTGCGTATCACGAAGTTGGGGGTGTTACAGTAGTCTTGGATCATGTTTAGTCGAGTCTTAAGAGTCTGGTCACCTGAAACTACATTGGTCGGGTGGGTATGCATAGCATGTTTTTATGTTACCTTGTTTATACCTTCTCTTTTCCCACCTTTCGACTTGTTAGACATAGCATGTCTCTATTCCTGTCATATTTCGATCACTATAACACAAATTACAACTGTTCCGCACCTCATCTGCCTTCGTTCGAGTGTCATTTACTCAACCCGATATTTTGGTCCACTGCAGGATTATGGCTGCAAGAAACACACGCTCAGGAGTCAACAACAACGTCAACCCAAACAACCACATCAACCTAAACAACAATGACAATCCAAACAACAACGCTGCTGGAATAGCGGACCTACTCACCCAAATTGTGACGCACCTTGATGCTAGACGAACCAACGTTGGAGAAGGAACTTCAAACACTGGTCATGGATGCAGTTATAAGACTTTCATGACATGCAAGCCAATGGAATTTTATGGTACCGAGGGTGCCATTGGACTGCTAACATGGTTCGAGAATGTTGAGTCGAAACTTAGTATCACAAAATGTGCTGAAGGAAACAAGGATGAGTTCTCTGCTGGTCTACTACAGGGTCGAGCATTGACCTGGTGGAACAACCAACTACAGACCAGAGGAAGAGGGGCTGCAAATGCGATATCTTGGGAAGCATTCAAGAAACTACTAACTGATGAATACTATAGAAAAGATGAAGTGCAGAAGCTGGAAGCAGAATTTTGGAACCACTTGATTGTAGGAGTAGAAGTCGACAAGTACACGATCCGTTTCCACGAGTTAACTAGAATGGTTCCTCACATGGTATCCACTGTGGAGAATTTGATCGACCGATATATTTGGGGATTGATACCGGAAATTAGGAGGGATGTCACCTCATCAAACCCAACCACTCTGCAAGCCGTTGTGGGTATGGCGTACCGCCTGAAAAATGATGTGATCAGGTATGGTGAACTAACGAAAGGAAATGACGGTGGACGAAAGAGGCAGGAAGATCAGCAAAGAAGCCATGACCAAAATCAATAGGACAAGAGACAACGAGTAGTTGGGAACTACGGAGCAATAACTCAAGGGCCCAGAAAACACGCAGGTCCACATCCTATGTGTACTCGATGTAACTATCACCACTCAGGAGACTGCCCAAGGTGCAACAAATGTGGACAGACGGGCCACTTCGTGCGAAATTTCTCAAACAGGACTGGGAACCAAGGACAAAGAAAAGCATGTTACAAGTGTGGAAGTCTAGATCACCTTCTGAATACCTGTCCAAAGTTGAAAAGAACTCCCAACCAAGGAGGAAATCATCCAAACCTGGCGTTGGCAATAGAAGGTCCACCAGATCAGAACATTGATGTTTCCCCCGCACGTGGTCGAGCATTCTATATGGGTACTGAGGAAGCCCGCAACGCGTAATGGGTACATTATTTTGAACAACCACCTTATTTCTGTACAACATGATTTTGAGTGCATAACTTCCTTCCAATTTTTACCACGTTCACTACATTGATTAATTTGAGACCTAACGATATCGACCTTAGTTGTAATTTATTTTGTTGGTTTGATTTGATTTGTGTAAGCAATTCCAATATCGAGCAAATCTTTCAAAAGACTTCACTCAAAAGACTTATTTCCTAGTTTGATCTAGTGACAGTTCTTGTTTGATGAGTTGCGAAAATCAAGCTAAGAGTCAAGTTTTTACTCAAGTCGATTTAGTTAATCTCATGACAGTTCTTGTTTGATGAGTTGTGAGATTAAATTAGAATCGACTACCTAAAGGTCTTTTGAGGGCTACGTTCGATATTGGGTAAGTTTATCCCATCAAATCTGATCACGAGAACGTACTTAGTTGGATGAGGAACTCATATGCATGAGCATTAACATAATCATTTAGACTATACACGAGCATGAACTTTTAGAACCCTTGTCGAGGCTCGGACTATAGTTATCAATAATTGAATCACGAGGACGTGATTCCTCTGACAGGGGAAGAATGTCACAATTCTAAATTTCCGGTCATTTCTCAAATTTACTATTCACTGTTTACTATTCATCATTTTACTATTCATCGTTTTTGAAGTCAGTTTACGACTTTGAGATGTTATTTTAAAATTTTACTATTCACGAAACACTATTCATTCCCGGAGAAAAATCACTATTCATGGTTCATTATTCATCATTTTTCGTAAACTAGGTTTACGAGTGTCAAATTCGCGTAACCGTAAGGGTTTAGCTGCGTATTCATGAAACATCATTGAGAACACTTCATATAGACTAGAGTTAGTCTACATATCATCAGTAACATCATTTTCATATTAGTTCATGCATGGGTTTGCATATTTCATTAACGTATATTTTTCTATTAAATAAACGCTATCGCACGATCATTTATTTTGAATAATTGATCTGACACTTCCAACAAATGTCCTGATATATTTTTATACTCATTTTAAGACTATAAAAATTATATTATTAGTTTACCCAATGTTTTGAATTTATTTTGTATATAAATTGTTATATATAGATATATTTACGACGGTTTTCGTAAATTCAAATCGATAATTAGTTATTCACTCAATACTTGCGAGAAATGTATTTTTATAATTTTTATGACTTCGATATATTTTATTTTGTTCCTTTAAAAGTAATTCCTAGCTAACGCTACACTTAATAATTAATTATAAGTATCAAATACACATTAAATTTAACTTAAAATACATTTAATTAACAAAACACTTCCCAAATACTTCCCCCCCCCCCCCCCCCTTGCCGACCTTCCCCCTACAAGTCACCACTTTTTGGATATTTCGTTGGCTAAAAAAAATACACCTATACCCCTTTTACAAACAAATATCTCATACTTGTGATATTTTCTAAACAAAAACACATACACTTACACATTCAAAGGTGAACAAAAGAAAGGAAACCTCTCCTCTTCATTCTTATGGTCGGCCAAGGCAAGAACACAAGGAAGAAATCATAAATTTTGCAAGATCAAGTATATTCAAGATCCATTTGAGTACCAATTAAGGTTTAGGATTAAAACCTTGAAGTTTAATTAAGTTTTTAATCACCAATTACATATATATATTAAAGCAGGGAGCGTCTTATGGAATTGTGCCCCAACAATATAAAATGCCATCTCTTTTCTCTCATATGGGCTGCAGTCTTATTAGCCCACGATGGATTTGCAAAGGCCCGGTTTTTGGGTACCGCTTATATTTGCCCGTTACTTTCGGATAAACACCGCAACTGCTTTGGGGTTCTGAACATATCAGGGAAGACTTGACCATCGACAACCTGCAAATACCCTTGACCCAATCTGTGGAGAAGAAGCTTACATCTTCAGGTAGCGAAGTTTTAGGTTGTGGATGCGTATGTTTTGGTATATATTGTCTTTACCGACTTTTTTTTTTTCTCTCTCTTTTTAGCTGTTTTGTTGATCAACTATACCGGATAAATATAACGTAGTTTCTGAAATCTTCGGAAAACTTTATGTCGTCTTTAGTACCGTATCAACTTCAATAGCAGGTGTGGTTTATTAACTGCTTTTTACATTAGCTTTCACAAATCCTTTATCATTCCGTTAATCCATTTAATTGTTTCTTCAAAATCTGAAGCGTGCGAATGGCTATAGTCGTGGCAACCAGGGTGCAGAGGATCATGACCCAACACTTTTGTTTTTATTGTAGAATCTTCTTTATGTCCCCTAACAGTGTAAGTCTATTTAAAAGTATTTATCATTCAATTTTTTGATGGGTTTCAACAATCTATTATTATTTTGTTTTGCTCTTTTGTAACAGGAAAGAAGAGGAGTTTGAAGGGATATATTTGTGAATTTCAATCGAAAGTTGAGAACGAGATGGGCTAGGTTCAGGTTTGTTTTCTTTTTATTATTTTTTAAAATTGATATTACAGTGTGTTTTGTAATATTTAAAGTTTGGGATGGAGATGGCCTCGGCTAAATGTTTTGTGTTATTGCGTAAACGCAGCTTTAAAAAAAATACAGGGGCGGTAAAGCAGCTACTATTATCTGTGTTGAAGACCTTATTCACCAGATCTTGGCGGATATTACAACCATGGTATATTTACCTTCTCTCAATTACTCAATTTTTTGTTTTCATGATTCAATATAATCTTCTTAGCACGGTAACTATCTGATTATGTGTTTCAGTAATTTTATATTCTTGATGGTTTGAAAGAATCGGGTATGTGGTTCATGGGGTTTGGTTCAGTAGGTGTGGTTCGGGGAGTGTGGTTCACGGGGTATGGTTCATGAGATGTGGTTCGGGAGACGTGATTCACGGGGTTCGGTTTATGCGGTGTTGTTTAGGGGGTGTGAAATGAGTTCCATTTGAGGGAGGTTTTGTAAAAGGAATAGAATTTGTATCATGGATGCAAAACAACACACACAAAATATTCAATTCTCAGAAAAGGGTATCTCATTGTCCGCCATTTTTTGCCAGCGCTTTTGGTTGTGTTTTCTTTATATAGTGCTGTAATTGATTATGGACACCGAAAAAAATTGATGCGGCTTATTTTTTTTTGTTTGTTGTCGATGTAGAGTTGCTGAAGCTACGTCCTGAATTTGAATCAACCAATTGCCTGTAAAGGTTAAAGGTCTAGACATGAGCATGAGTCGAGGGTTCCGCGGCAAATGGTGAATTTATTATATTACCAGCTTTTAGTTTAATTTTTCATGTTTTTTCCTATTGACCAGGTAAAAATAAGAAACCAAAACAACCTTTGAGTGTTTGGACTGTTGAGATTTTTTTTGTAGGTTTAGCAGCGGTTACACCACTGGGATGTGGAGTAGAAGGGCTTCAGGCTGATGTTAATTTGGAAGCTGAAGAAGAGGATGCGGATGCAAATAAAGATTATCCTTCATAAATATCAGTGACTTTTATCGCAAACAACGACCTTCGGTACATAGTAGTTACATTTAACGTATGTTTACTCATTCTGAGATATACAAGTAGTAGAAAAACATTCTGTCTATATTTAATACGGTCTTTTTTCCGGCTTATTATCGTTATTCAGTTACGATCCACGCACAGGAGTATGTTTTCAGTTTAAGGATATGAACGGCAGCAAATTTTGACCCGTTAACTTACGGATGGATGAACACAGGTAATGCTTTATGCCGATCTAAAGTGTAAATTGAAGCTGCAACTGGTCTTCATGCAGTGCTACTTTCTACATTTCCCGCTCAACGCTTTCAGTTCCTACGACTTCAGGTAATTTTATTCTTTATACCCAATTTAAGTGTTGAAGAAAGGGTTGTTTCCTAGAGATTTACACGAATATAATGTATTAGGAACTATGCATTCTTTAGAGTATGTGCAACATAAATTTGCTCCTAAGAGTTCCAACATTTTTGAATGTTTATGTCATATTATATGAAGCTTCAGGTTCCATGGTTACGTCTCTGTAAATATAATGGAACATAATATATTATACAACATGGGACGAAAGTTTTGATCTATAACTGTTGAGCCCAGCCTACGTTTAAAAAAAATATTATTTTTGACGGGTTTGTTATTAGTCCGCTAGGAGCCCAGCCAAATGTTGTAACTGTTGAGGCCCAAATTTTCATTTCTTTATTACACTGTCGTCAAAGTGTCAAACACACTGGATAGCTACCACTCATATACTACTAAACTTACTCCCTAGATTCTATAAACATTTCATATAGATACTTAAAAAAATGCATTCTCAGGTAGTGCAGCTTAAAATGCAAGCTCATCATTACCGTGTACAAATACTAATGTAGATAACCAAAAAAAATTTTGGGGTGACAACTCTGAGTATAACTTTTAAAACATTAAGTCTTAACTTTTAATACATGGAAACGTCTAAAAAAATTGAAGTTTAATTCCACTCGGCCTTGGAAACGCATCTCAAACAAACTGGTCATAATTTAGAACACTTTAGAAAGAAAAAATAAATCCCTGCCGCAACGAGGCGGGTGCCGCCCTTCTTGTTTCTCATAATCACTCAAGTAAGTTTCTAAATATTTTTCATAATCTTACAATACCTATTATTGATCTATTTCATATTTCTAGTACTAATCATGCAAGTATTCATATGTATTTATACCACTTTTACTTGTTTTTATTTCATATTACAAGTTTTAATCATCCTATAATTATTCCCATGAAACATATCATTGTTGATGAAGTTTAGGAACCCATGACACCCTAAGAAGGTGTATGGTAGGTTTAGAATAGATTTGGTGTTGATTTGAAGTGGTTAGAACAAGTATTACACTAGAAAAATCATTTTCGACAACTTAGAATTGAGGTCTGATCGTTTTTACAAATTCTGGAAATTTTGACAGGTCAAGGATTATTTTGGGCCAGATATTCAGAAAATAGACTTTAAAACGAAACCGTGGTTAGAACAAGTATTACACTAGAAAAATCATTTTCGACAACTTAGAATTGAGGTCTGATCGTTTTTACAAATTCTGGAATTTTTGATGGTCAAGGATTATTTTGGGCCAGATATTCAGAAAATAGACTTTAAAACGAAACCGTGGTCGCTTGAACGGGTTAAAACGGATTTATAACGAAGAAGTTACGCTATTTTCAAGTTTAACGACGAAAACTAATTTTATGAAAAATGTAAGCTGCCAAGGTATTTTTAAGGGGCAAAAAAGAGTTTTAATCATAATCTAAATGAGTCGATTTATCAAAAATATATTAGTATGCATTATCACGAAACTAATGATATATAAAACGTAGAAAGCCGACTTATAACGACTAAGTTACACGCGTTTTAAATATGGCTATCGTAACTATTTTACACTAGTAATAACACTTATATATTTTCTATTAGGCCAAAAAAGTTATCACAAATGACCGTGTTTGGAGCTATTTTTCATATCGATAGAATGTTTTTGAGAAAATGATGTCTACAAGTAAAAGTGAGTTCGCCTATTCTATTTTCCAAAATGTTCAACCGTTTGTCAAACGAAGGTATAACGAATAATTTACGATCACTCAAGATTAGTCATTTTCATGAATTGTCAAAGTGTATTATTTTGCGACGAAAAACTATAATTTCTTAATAAATCACTAAATGACTATCGTAGGATATCATTTCAACGTAAGTACTTGTAAAGTAATTTATAAATTGTCAAGACGTTATAAACTTATTTTTCGACGATAAACTTTATTTTCAAAAGTACAAGTGGTATGGATATCATATGAGTTTGCATGCACAACATTATTTCATGACTTACATTAGAGCATATCATTCATATAGGTTGCAGTTAGAGTATTCGCTTCATTTCAATGTATCCACTTTTGTCATCATAATTATTGCATCAGGTGAGTAATCACAACCCCCTTTTTACCGTTTTTACTATATTTTGGGGCTAAATGCATGAATCATACTAAATTGATTACTACTTTTATGAACTCGTTTGACTTGAACTTTTGAACTTGAATCAAATCCTTGGACTTAATTATGAACTTATGACTTGTTTGAACTTATTGAACCATACGTGCTATGACCTTGACTTAAAGTCTCCCCTGTTCAGAGAAGTGCAAATTCTCCCATGTTTGGAGTGTTCTTAATTGCATATAATAGTTGTATGATGTACTGTTCGTACATTCGCATTGTTAGTCTCCTATTAGTAGGTAGTATGGATAGCTATTAGAGGTCGGCCAACCTCTCGTTCACTATGTTACGGAACGCATATTATTTATTCTAGGGGCTTTGCATACATTATTATATACGTGGTGCTATATTGTGAACTATTATGACAACGTACACTTGATTACTAGGCATACTACTTTTGGCAGTGGGTTGTGAACACACAGGTTGCAAGTTTTGTATGGGCAGAACTTGGAACTGAGTGGATTTACAATGCCTTTGCTTTGTGGACTATTCTCGATGACCGAAACCTTTGACTCCCTCTCTTAAGCGTTTTCATATTATATAAATCGTGTACACTCACCAACTATTTTCATAGTTGACCCGTTTTCTCTCATGCATTTCAGGTGATCGTCAGCAAGCTTTTCTTCAAGGTCTTTGCATAATAAAGTTTTCACATGTCACTACTAATCATTATGAATTAAATCGAAGTCTTTTGGGAACTAAACTTTATACTTTAATTGCCGATGTCGGCTAAACAAGTATTGTAATAATGCATCATTTCCTTTAAATCTTAAACGTTGGTATGATCTATTATCGTTTGCTTGTGTTCCTTTCCAGTTACACCTCGTGTTTCCGCCTTCGGCGGGGTGTGACATTTAATCTGCTTATTCTTGACTCATTTCGTTTTTCAAGTAATCTAGTTTTCATAAAAACTCCTTACTTTAGCTTATTTTTAAGTTTTCAAAAAGAAAATACCAAAAATAAATAAAAGGCAAAAAAGTGACATGACCCAGGTTTGAACCTGGGTCAGTCACCCCACACACAAGCGCCCCACAAACACCCCCTTAACCAAATGTGCTCATTAGATGTTGCGTTTATATTCTCTCCTTTCATTTCTTTTATAGACTGTTTTATTAGTATAGCTTATTTTACTAAACACCTTTTTACCAGCTTATTTAGGGTAGGTGATTTCAAGTTCTTATTTTTCATAAATCAGTAATAACCTAAAGTATTTTTCCAGAAAGTTTCATAATTTTTCATTGTCATTTGATATTTTTAATAATTAGTTTGCTAATTTTCTGTTTTTAATCATTAAAATTAAATAAAAAGTCACAAAATTATTCCGCTTTTTCTAAAAATTTTATTTGTCATTTTACACGTAGGAAAATTAGTTTCGCGTTCCTAGGGTTTTTATTTTATCCCTTTGACGTTTTAGGCTCGGGTTTTCCCCGAGCATGCGTGTTTTTAGATTTCTTTTACGTTTTAGGTTACGAATGCTTCATTTTATTGTTTTATATGCTTATTGTGTTATATTTATTTTATGTTTATCATTTTTAACATAAAAACCCATATTTCTCCCTTTTTCCCATTCGAATTCACGTAAACGCGACGCGAGTTATAAAACTCCATTCATCCTTCGTTTGGAACGATCCGGGAATACAAGCTTCACCGTTTGTATTACTTTTGGAATATATAATTGAAGAGACAAGTCACTAAACAACATTGTAATTATCAGATAGATTGTTTTGTTTCCGTAACATTATGGTTCCTTCTTCTTGTATTTGGCACACTTTATACATTTTGCAAAAGGGTTGAGCATCGGGCCGGATCCCGACCCGTCCCGAATGATACCGATCCCGATTAACAGCTAGAACCTAAACCGAATACCGACCCGAAAGTAGTCGGTCGGAATCGGTCGGTAGTCGGTCTGAATCGGTTTGTCGGTTCCGGTCACCTTCACTTGCCTTTTCTTGGTTTTTTGCCCGTCCCGACCCGATTCCCGAGAACACAGAAAACTAGAACCGAGTCCCGACCCGAGTAGCAGTCGGTCGGAATCGGGTGGCGGTAATCGGTCGGGAATGCTCACCCCTATTTTGCAACATGCATATTTAAATGATCATATTTATTATTACAGGTTTCGCCTAATAAGTTGGATGGTAGCGTAGAATGCTCTAGTGGTCATTTTAACCGCCGTGGATTTTTGTGCAGACATTTTTTTTGTGAATTTAATATTAATGGGACAGACACAATTCCACACAGCTACATAGTTAATCGTTGGCGTAAAAATGTCCTACCGGCATATTTACATTAAAAGAGACATCGTTATGGCCCATGTATTGAAGAAACTTAGATTATAGCATCAGAAATTCTTTCCACGCTTGAAGAATCTATAAATCTTATTAGATCTGACCTTGACAAGTTATTTGAGTTGCTTTCAAAGGTTAAAGGTTTGAAGCTAGATATTGAGGCTAATGTCCCCGTACCAGTTGGCCATCAAAATAAAGATGCATTGTATGAAGATCTTTTGGGTGTTACAGCTCCTCCCGAAGTTACTATTAAGAATCCTAAAAAGTGTAATCTAAAGGGATCTGGCATAATTAAAGATGCGGCTGAAAAAGGTAAAGCGCAAAAGAAAGCAAGAACGAACAGGAAGGTACCTTTCAAACAACGTACATGTAGTACTTGTGGTGAATTGGGTCATAATTAAAGATCGAGTAAATGAAAGAAGAAATGGGTAGCTGAAGTATCAGATGCTGATGATCAATATAATGAAGCTGGCGATTCTATAGAACTTGACGAAGATGACCAATCACAAGAATCAGAAGATTTTGACCAATCACATGAATCAGAAGATTTTGAAGAAAGTGATGAAGAGGCCGACGACTAGTAGTTTTATAGCGAATTAGGGCTTAAATGATCCCTTAAAAGCGTACGTTTTAAATCCTTATCATTTACAACCCACCCCCAAATGTTACACCAAAACTGCCTTAGCCTACCTTGTATGCACTCATATTTAGTGCATTATTGTCAATGGTTAAACCCTTAGTTCAATTATCTAATTACTTGCATGGTTGTTAAGTCGAATCATATTCTTTGTACACAGTTTTGGGACGATTGAGACTCATGGGTTAAAGTAATATTTTATTGAGTAACGGGAAGAAACGATAAATTCAATTTCCCTTTGTCTACGTAATTAAGTACTCCAAGTGTTTTGATCTTTTCAATTCGGGTCAATTAGTGTTAGTGAAATAAAAACTCAAGCATAGAGATGCTCATATAAATCCTTTTATTTTGATGTTATCATAGAGGATGGTAGAGTAAAAAGGTATGGAAAAAAAATCGAAAAAAAGGAGAAAAAGAGTTAGTGAGAAAAAAAATTGACATGTTGTTGGAAAATTGGTTGGCAAAAGTGACTTTTGACCAACTTTGGACACAATTATCTATATGTATATGTCACATATATGAGTAATAGTTTGTAGGTTCGCGTTCTCCTCGAAGAGAGCTTCGCAATAAGCTTTTATGTGTCCAAAATAGAGTTGATGTGAATGAGATATCGGGTCTCAAAGTTAGGCATTCGTTACCATGCCTAAAGAGGAAAAGTAGTTTATTTTCAATCCCACATCGGTGGGATGAGTAAACTTAGAGGGAGTCTATTGTGTATAAATAGATGCCCTAATTCCACAAGTTTTACACACATCAAATCAATAGTTATTATTGATTTCCAACATATGGAATACGCATCTCTTAAGATGAAATTCAGCGCTTTTTTGTTAAGTCCGACAAGATAACTTGTTTTTGGTTTGTACCCGGGAAACAGACGGGCGAATCTGTTTTAAGGGAAGCGTGTCAGACACGTGCCTTGGCTTTTAATGCTTCATTATTGATCTATATCTGGTGATCAATTCTTTTTTACTATGTTATTATTTTATTTAATTATCGTTTATCCGCTTATATTCTGCTTGTATTTAATTTTTGTTATTTATTTACTGTTAGTTTTAATAATCGTAATTTGGATTTTATTAATAAAAGTGTAACCGTTTCCCTACAATCTTAAAACAGATTCTGTAACGTAATTAAAACACTTTTATTAAAATCGATTTATATAATTAACAGATTTTATACAAACTGCTTTTTTCTGCAAACCAAGATTGAGTTTCTTTGAAAATCAGTTTTATAACTAAACAGAATTTTAATTAACAGATTTGGTATAACAGATTTTTAAACGATTTTTAAAAGCTTTTATTGAATCGGTTTATATTGAAACCATGATGAGTTTCTTTTCAAACTGATTTATTGCATATGTTATTGTTTAAATCTGGATATTGAAACGAAGCTTGTGTTTCTCGGAATCATATATGGTACAAGTTTACATAAACCATGTCGAGTTTATTGGATACCATATTGTTTTAACAGTTTTTTAACTGTTTTAGTGTTTATATATTCACAAGTTAACTGATGGTAACATAATTTGTGACCCTAGTGGATCTTGCGTAATGTAATTGGTGCCGCCAATTACTAACATGGTTAAATATAATGATGAAATCAGATTCCTTGAAACCAAGTGGAGTTTCTTTGAAACAAATCTCATAAAATACAAGTTGTTATTTTATTAGATTACTAGAACGTGTTTATTGAAACCAAGATGAGTTTGTTTTAAACAAAATCTGATAATAGAAGCTGTTACCATATTTTGTGGAAAAGTTTCTTTGACTTGTTTAGCTTATTTAAACCATGTTGAGTTTAATTATAAACTAAATATAGTTCTTGACACTTTGTGCATTTGAAAGTAGATCTAGAGAAACCTTGTTGAGTTTCTTTGAAAGAGTAAATCTATTTTGAAACCTTGTCGAGTTTCATTGTAGAATTATACCATGTGATGCACATCTATTAAGATATTGTTAAGGATGATTAACAAAATCATATTACAAATTTGTTTTTGTTTCAAAACATTATGTAATATGCGATATTGTTTAATTGTTTAATCGAAAGACTTGTTTAAAAGCGGTTTTGTATAATGGATCTTACAAAACAGTAGTGTTTTAAACAAAATTTGATATTATCGTGTTTGTTAAGAAACACTTTGTGATATAGCAAGTTGTTAATTATTCCAAATTTAGTGTTACACTAATAACGGAATATTAACAGAATGTTCGGAATGTCATGAGTGACATCTAAAAAATCTGCTCCCGAACTTGATGAAAGGGAGACCGATACTCGAGTTATGTGTACGGTAGATGCTTTAAAACATTCAGATTTTATGTGCCATAACTATGGGTTAAATGGCTTGAATGAAATGAAAATTGTTGCCAAGGCGGGATCCGACATTAAAAAATGGTGGATTAACCCTTGGACATCATGTCATGAGTATGATGATAAGAGTTTGGTTAACTCTTTCAAAGTAGTAGAAAATGGAGAGATGCAATCTATGAGCAACTCTATAACTGCTAATAGCAAGGGATAAGAGTTTGGTTTCATGACCCGGGTTGACCCGGGTCACTCAAAACCCGGCGGGTCTAACCGGTTGACCCGGTTTTAGAAACCCGGGTTTTTTTGACCCGTTTTAGTGGCCGGGTACCGGTCCGACCGGTTGAACCGGCCGGGTCGACCCGGTTTGAAAACATTGGAAATGATTCACCAATGCGGTTCGGAAGGTTCCATGAATAGTGACTGTTGACTTTTGACCAATTTAGTACATATACTCTTGTCTTTTATTTACGCATTTAAACACATCTTATGTTGCATACATCATGCTACAATTACATTTTATAGGTTTTGCTATATCATGAATAAAATTTAAAAAATTTAATAGATAAAAATACATTATTCAAAAAATTAAAAAAAAAAAAAAAAAAAAAAAAACCCGTGCATGCACGGATATTATAACTAGTTACTTTACTATACTATCATCTAATCATAATTATTTTACGATTTTAGAAACAGAAATATACATGTTCTTTGAAGGTGTACAAACATGTTTTTGATGGCGTGCACACATGTTCGAATGAATTCGATGAGAAACTTCAAATACATATGTTCTTGAAGATGTGCCATATGGTCTTGAAAGGCATGCACATATGTTTTAATGAATTTGATGAGAAACTTGAAATATTATATGTTATTTGAAGTTGTGCACATATGTTTTAACGAATTTGATGAGAAACTGGAAGTACATATATGTTCTTGGAAGGCGTGCATGTATGTTTTTGGAAGACGTGCACACACGTTCGAAAGAATCTGTTGAGAAACTTCAAATATATATGTTTTGTGCACATATGTTCTTAGAAAGCGGGCATATGTATATTCAAAATGATACATTTGATTTGTATTTCATTTGATATAAAATTATGTGTATTATATTATGTTCTTAATTTGTAATAAATGTAAAGGTTACGACTATAATTTATGTTTTAGTGTTTATTTAAGAAGTTGTAGAACACACGGCAGAAATATACAATAATTACATTTTTAAGTAAAACTCATATGAAGTTTAAACTATTGTACAATAAAAATACATGTAAATTTACATTATTTAAAATAAACACATATGCACCTTGACTTTTAGAAACATACATGCTAAGAAAAAATATATATAAAAAAAATAAAAAAAATAATGAGATATTTAAAAACATGATTTAATAAAAAAAATCTAAAAATATATATAAATTGTCTTTTACTATAATACCCTTTAGAGTAAATAATTTTTAATATTTAAAAAATCTTATTGGTCTAGAGGAGTTCTCGCAGTTTTTTTATAGGCGTTTTTTGTCAAACCCTTTAGCCGGATGTTTAATCATTAGCCACTTGGTCTTTAGTACACCAAAAGCACGTTCCGCATCTTTCCTTGCTGCTTCGTGCATCGTCTTAAACAATATTCGTTTGTGATCATCTGTCCCTGGTTTTTTTATGGGCTTCATAATAACGGACCATTCCGGATATATCTCATCAGCAAGATAATATCCTTGTTCATAAGTCACGTCGTTAGCAACGAATTCCACATCCGGTGCTCTCCCCGTTTTGATATCATTGAAAAACTGCGATTGACGTAAAAAATTAATGTCATTATTCATCCCGGCGACATCAAAGAACGCATGCCCAAAGGTTAAAAGATTTTTATTTTATTTATTTTTTATTATTTTTTATTATTATTTTTTTTTTCAAACCGTTACTCAAGGGTTACTTTCAGTTTTTATTTTTATTTTTCAAATGGTTACATTACTTTTTTTTTTTCTTTTTTTCTTAATGCTAGCCCCCAAACGATTGAGGTCGTCCAAACTAGAGGTGCAACACTAAACCGGTTTTCAAAAAAACCGACCCACAAAACCGGAACCGGTTTTTACTAAACCGAAACCGGTTGTACCGGTTTTCAGTTTTTCTAGCCGACCGGTTTTTTACCGGTTCTAAAACTGGGTTTAACCGGTTTTTGAATAAACCGGTTAAAACCATTTTATTTTTATTTTTTTTTTGGTCGAAAACCGCTAAAAACCGGTTTAAACCGGTTAAACCGGTTTTAAAAACCGGTCAGCGCAAAGTCAAAAGAGCCGTTGGATTTGAATACCGGTTAAAACCGGTTTTGAAAACCGGTCAAATTTTGACCGTTGGAATTCAAAACCGGTTTTGACCGGTTTTCACCGGTTTTTAAAACCGATTTCTGTAAAACGCACCCGTAGTACAATACCGCTTGGGCATGTTTCTTACCCTTTTTTTTTGTCTTTTTTTTGATTTTTTGAGTATTTTGAAGCTAGAACTTGTAGTATAAATATGTGTATTGGATTGAGGCTTAAAACACATCAAAACTCTCTTTAATCTCTCTATTATCTCTAATTTCTTTATAATGGAAAACACACAATCACAACAAGCTTCCACTAATCCTCCCTCCGTTGGGTCTTCCCGGTCACGAAAACATTACACACAAGATGATGTTCTTCATGTTAAACCAACTTCACGAAATCTCGAGGTTTTTAATCATATGGATTTGTGTGTTATGAAGGATGGGACGGAAAAGGCGCGTTGCAAAAAATGTTTGAGCTTTTATGCTTCCGGGGCTAACACTACACTAAAGGGTCATATAGCCAAATGTTCCGCGGTATCTCAAAATGCCGACGGTACTATTGGTGAGGATGGTCAAATTTGTGTATATGATAATGATGCGCTTCAAAGAGATTTTGCGGGGTGGGTCATTCAACATACTTATCCATTTAACCTCTTCGACAACGCCAAGCTTACGGCCATCATCAAAAAGAGGCTACACTCGCGGTATAAACAAGTAAGTCGTACTAAACTTAGAAGTGATGCTTTTAAATTATGGGAAACGGCTAAAAATGATATTATTAATGGTTTTCGTGATTATAAATATGGTGTTTCTATAACTACGGATGTTTGGACCGCACCACATGGTTCAAATTCTTATCTCGCCGTTACGGCTCATTGGTTTAATCCCGAATCTTGGTTATTAATGAAACGGACAATTGCTTTTAAACTATTTGGTTATCCACATACGGGATCTAATTTAAGAAAAATTTTACATGACACTTTAATTGAATATAATTTAGATGATAAAGTTTTTACGATTTCACTAGATAATGCATCTAATAATACTAGAGCTATGGAATTGTTAAAATTGCATATAAAACCCATTTTAGATGGTGTTTTTTTTCATTCCCGTTGTGTTGCTCATGTTATAAATTTATCCGTTCAAGCGGCATTAAAAATATTTGAGAGATTACGTTTGACATTTAGGGGTATGTTAACAAATATATATCGCTCGAGTAATGAACGACAAATTAACTATAAACGTTTTCATAAACAATGTGGTGAACCATGGCTAGGACCGAAATTTGATACACCTACTAGGTGGAATTCTACTTGCATTATGTTTGAAAATATATTACGACAACGTACTACTTTAGATGCTTTTAATGAATTACTTGTTGAAAAAAACCGTTCTACTTCGATAGATGACCAAGATTGGTAACGACTACATGCTTTAACTATTTTTTTACAAGTTTTTAAAGAGGCAACAACTATAGTATCGGGTGTTTATTACCCAACTAGCCCATTAGTTTTAAATCAAGTTTATGCTATGACGGAAAAATTAGACGAATTAAAAGACTCACCTACTCAAATGTTTAGAAAAATGGTTAAAGTTATAAAAAAAATATTTATAAAATATTTTGCTAGTTTACCTTTGGTTTATACTTGTTCCGCCGCACTTAATCCATGTTTAAATGTTGGAGGCGTAGAACTTTTAATAGGAAGAATAATGGAAAATTTAGAATTATCTTTTGGGTTGGACGGTGAAGATCCCAACTATATAAAATCTCAAGTTTTTAAATTTAATGATTATTTTAAAAAATTGTTTGAAATTTATGCAACAAAATATGGTCAACAACCAAACCCAATTGTCGACCCAATGCGGGCCGGTTCGTCTCGAATGACAAGGGACATTAACATAAACCTTTATAATACTTTACGTGAAGACGCTACAAAGCGTCAACGATCATCGGCCCCTACAAGCGAGTTGGGACAATATATGGCTACAAACTTTTTAACAACTTTAAGTTCCGATGAGTTTGCAAACTTTGACATTTTGGCTTGGTGGAAAGAAAGGGAAATCCAATTTCCAATTTTAGCCGCTATGGCTCGTGACTTATTAGCGGTCCAAGCTTCGACGGTAGCTTCCGAATCGGCCTTTTCTCATAGTGGTCGAATTATATCGGATAAAAGGACAAAACTTAGCCCCGAATCCGTAGAAGTATGTGTATGTTTGAAAGATTATATGGACGGAGTAGATAGGGTACAACATCAAACATCGTTGGAAGGTTCGATTGAAGAAGTTGAAGAAACTATAGCACAAGAAGAAGATGACATGGGGATATCACCTCCGGCTACCGAATTAGATGAAGGTGAATTTGAACCATTTGATGTTGAAGAGTTAGATGTAGAAGAATTTTTGGATGATTTAATTTCTTGAGTATACACGGGTGATGGCAATGCCGAAGCTCGATATACTTGAGTATACTAATATGTTTTTGGGTGATGGCCATGCCGAAGCTCGAAATGTATTAGTATTTATTTATTTTTAGTTCTAGGTTCGGGGCATTTACATACATCCCCATATCCCAACCAATATTTACATATTTCCCCAAACCTTGCTTTAAGAGCATTGTACATCATGCATTAAAAACTTGTGTTTGGGGATATATGTAAATATTGGTTGAGATATGGGGATGTATGAAAATACCCTTAGTTCTATAATTGTATTGTTTAAATAAAAGTTATGATTGTATTCGAAATGTATTAGTATTTTATAGTTTTAGTTGTATGATTGTATTGTTTAAATAAAAGTTATGATTGTATTCGAAATGTATTAAATGGTTTAAATTCCGAAAAAAAACCGAACCGGTAAAATACCGATAAAAACGGATCCGAACATTTAAAACCGAAAAAACCGAACCGGTAAAAAACCGATAAAAACCGATTCCGAACATTTGAAACCGAAAAAAACCGATTCCGAACATTTAAAACCGAACAAAACCGATTCCGGAAAAACCGAAAAAACCGAAACTGATTTTTGGCAAAACCGGTTTTTTAAAAACCGGTTTTCCAAAAACCGAAAACCGGTAAAAACCGGTTTTTGTGCACCTCTAGTCCAAACGACCCTTATCCCAAAAAATGTTGTGATCAATCGAATTAGAAATGGTGCCACAATAAGGCCGGTCAATTTTTATCAAGTATTATATAACACAAATAAAAATATTTACGGTTAAAGTTAAACAAGAAAAATTTAAAAAAGTAAAAGTGAATATTTAATATGAGACGGAATGAGCAGTAGTTAACCAACCTCTACTAATCATTATGTTTCTCATTCCCTCCCAATTTCTTTTAATTAACTTATTTATTGTTGAGCTGAGAATAATTTTATTTAGACCTTGGCCTAGAGTGTTTTAATTGGGCTAAACATATGAGGTTTATAATCATATCTCTAAGCCCACTTATCAGGATTAACGAGCAGCATATGCTTACGAGTTTTATTGGAATATACTGTAGTTAGTAGTTTTATGTACTTAGAGTTGAGAATTTTTTAGAAAATCAAGAATATTTTCAGTATTGATCAAAATTTTAGATTTGAACTTTTAATGATTCTGGAAATATCAATGAACCAAGCACCCTCGATAAATCTATATTCCAAGGTAAAACATTTGATGGGTTTGGTTTAAAATTTTTAATTGAACATAAAAGCCGATTGTTTCACCCATACTTAACGTGCATAATCTATGTTATCGGACTAAATTTTTTCCCAAAAATTGTGCCGTGTTTGTGCCTATATATAATCCATGTTGTATCTCATCTCATGTGGATAGTTGTTAGCCCTACAGTGACATCTATATTAGAAATAAAAATGATTGAGATGTCTAATAGTATGACTAAACTTGTGCCTAAATCAGCATTTCAATGATTTATTGGTTTGTAAAACTGGGTCCATTTGTTCTCATCAACAGAATACTGCCTAGGATTAGACATACAGTTAGACATACTAGTTAAGAACGCTAATCAGCGCTCCATTAAAAATGCACCTATAACTTCCTAAGGTGTTGTCTATTCGAGACCAATGTGTTTATTTTTTAGTCAAAATTTATATATGCCATATGGACTATGGAGTATAGCCAAGTGGTAAGGTATCGGTTTTTGGAGTTATTTGGTTAGGATATCTTGCTGCTACTACTAGTTGCATTTGTTTTTGAGTATGTTGGTCTTAAGCAAGTTTTTATATGATTCGCTTATGAGTGTTTCTTTATTGAGATTGTATTGTTTAACAAGTCAAAATTGGTTTCATGGGAGTTGTTAAAGGAATCAAAGTCTGTGTTAGACTCAAATTTAGGTATTATTACAATATAATATCGGCTAAATTTTTGTGATTTTAGACCCAATTTTTTATTTTACTTTCGGGCATATTCGTTTTGTTACTTAACCTGATACTTTTTCTTTGGAAAAGACAGGAAATAGATGAAGATTATAGTTGCGAAAATTATAAGCGGCAAACTATTATAGTTGCGAATTATAGTTAAGCTAATTAATGTTTTGTATATGAAATAGATAAAAGATTATTTATTAGGTGGCTTTCAACTTAAAAGTAGCCATTAAAAGAAAGTATATGGATGTAAAATATATTATGGAAAAAAATTAAATAAATAAATGTAGACTAGTAATTATACGGTTCTAAGGTTAAAAGTTTTTAGGCAAATATTTTTATCTCTTTATGCATACTCCGGTAGATATTAGCATTATCATGTCATTAAAGAAAATGGCTACATGCCTAGTTATGTTTTCATCCAGAGACGGAATCAGGGGATTCTGTGAGGTCCCGAGATTTCCATAGATTTTTTCAATGTAGTTTTAATTTTTGAAAAAATATCGATTTTTCATAAATACGTCTTAAATGCGTCTGGTTCATCAAAATGTGTTTTAATGTTATTTAGTTAGTAAACTTACAAAAAAGTTGTGCACCCGGACATCCGATCATATTTGGTTTTAATTTCGTCCCTGCTTTCATCTATTGTGACATTTTAATGAGTTTTGTTTATGCTAAATTTCCTTGGTAATATTGTACCTTCTATATCAAAACATTCTTTGGACAAGAAGTATTTATCAAAACAGGTCAAATGGTATTGTTCTTATTGTTTATTTTTCAGATTCAAAACTCAGAAGAAAATTAGACACAATATTATGCTAGAATGAGTCGTCTAAATGTAAAGCATCATTATCAGTATATACAAGATCGTCGACTTCCAAATAAAAATGAAATGGTCAAATCGAAGATGTCATATAAACGAATCGATACCAAATTCAAGCTTACATAATGAAGTCGACACAAGGCCAAGTTGGATGTCTTAGAAGCAATCAGCTTTGTAGTGTAACTGTTGCAACAAAGATTATTTCATTATCACGTAACCATGCATCATGTCGAAAATATATGTTGATCATTTCGTTGTAGCATCCGATCAACTCTAGCTCGGCCACGAATTTGCAACGTTTCGTCGTATTCACAACTTGCTAGCCGGTTTTCAAGCATGGTAACCTAATTAGTATTCAAATTTTCTAAATTGTTATTGTTTTATTCATTTTACTAGAATTTTTTGTATTGTTTTATTTTAAAGTGAAGAAATATATCTTTAAGTTGCCTGAATGCTACTCAAAACCAAGGAGATTTCTTTTAATGGACGTGCCAACAACTTGAAGAGATTTAGTTTTAATTTAGGCAAATATATAAGTTGTGACTTGTGAGCACCTTCATTACCACCAATTCGTTGTTATACATTTCTTTATATTATGTTGGTATGTGATTAATATTATTAAAATTTTATAACAAACTTGTGTGGGTAGGAGGTCTAATTCCAAGTTATTAAGCAATGGTTTATATAACATCTATAGTATTAGTTTACAAGATATATCGCTTAAAACTAGTTGTCAGTCGACCAACGAGTGTTGATATACATCTTTAGTGAATATCGGATGACGATTGTAGGATTCTACAGTTCTTTGTTATTTCTTTTTTTATCGGCAGGATTCTACAGTTTTTTTTTTCTTTTTTCTTTCTTTTTTTAACGGCAGGATTTTACAGTTTTAACGAAGGTAATAGCCTTTTCAATGAGAGTTGTGTCGTCCTATGTGATAACAACGTAGAACGAGGCTTTTACTCAAAGCTCCATTCATGTTCTCAACTTCTCATGATCAATGATTCGATATTTAATAATTATTATTGAATGTCCATAAGGTTAACACTGCGATTACAAAAAGGTCACTAACTCTAGAGATTGTTTGCGTGACCAATAGTTACATAAATAGTCCCTAAAAGTTACCGCATTTAACAAAAATCATCTTTGTGTGAAAAGTTTCATAAATAATCCTTATCATTACCTTTATTTATAAAAATCGTCCCTATGTAACAAAAATTACATGTATTCTTCTTTCGCTTTTTTAAATTTCACATAAATATTTTTAACTTTGCGTTCAAATTTTAATTATGTTTTTCTTCGTTTTTTTAAATATTACATAAATACTTCTAACTTTGCATAATTGTAGTTAACTACTCGTAGTTTTTAGTAGGGAATATGTCACCTAATAGTAATCAAGTTTCATAAGTGTTTTAATTTGATACCTCAAACTTTCTACTAATTACAGAACAATCAAAGTTTCAAAAGTGTTTTATTCTTATGTAATTTTCTAAAATTAATGTGCTTAAAGTACCAGTTTATGCATTAACATGTTGTACATTAATTTTAAATACCCACCCCCTGAATTCAACTAATTTCAACCAACTTTATGTACAACCCGTTAATGCATGACTAAACATAAACAATAACTACAAAATAATAACAAAGTTTGAGAAGTGTTTCATTCAGGTCACTCTAACATAAAAATTAAATAAGAATGGAACAGTTTTGAAACTTTGATGATTTTTATTATTGATATGAAGTTTGAGGTATCAAATTGGAATAGATTCAAACTTGGTTACTATTTGATGATTTTCACCTTTTTTTTAGTATAAGTAAATTAGCGAGTTTTTTATTCTCTTTCTCTAAAATTAGCTATCTAAGTATTTGTCAGACAATTTAATATTATATGTTTAATACCTATAATCTATTTGTCTATGTTTAAAACATTATATGAGTAAAAACTAAGGATCTTTAGAACAACTTAAAAGGTTATTAGCATAAACACGTACTATACTTGTCACTTTTTGTTATTTTGTGTAATGTACTTTATTTTTTTCAATTTTGACAACAATTTTGTATATTCGTGCTATTATATGTATTTTGTGACTATTTTATCATGTAAAATGACCATTTTACCTTTCAAAATTTTAAAAAAAATAAGGGTAAAATGGTCACAAAATATACACAAAGACATGAATTCAAAATATTGGTATCAAAAGTAAAAGAAAAAATACGCTACACACAATGACAAAAAATAATAAATAAGATACTTTTTCGTGCTAATAACCCTGTATCTTGTTATAATTCAAAGTATATAAATTAAAAATAAATATGTGCATAAGTTCCTATAAAATAACAAGAGCCTTGTGAGTTGGTAGAAAGTATTTATCTTTAGTTTTCAAGAGCACTAATAAAATGGTGGTTTGCTTACTTGCACTAGACGTGGTCGTTTACCTACAACACCT
Organism: Chrysanthemum makinoi; assembly: GCA_910596185.1. Taxonomy (NCBI): domain Eukaryota; kingdom Viridiplantae; phylum Streptophyta; class Magnoliopsida; order Asterales; family Asteraceae; genus Chrysanthemum; species Chrysanthemum makinoi. The sequence continues at coordinate 312,385,371 of OU343223.1, read as the reverse complement.
ATGACCCACCACTAAACAAAACAATGATGATTTGATGTTACCGTCCAAATATTATTGTCAACATTTCTTTTTTAAAATGTTCTAAAATAATTGTATTATTATTACTACAAACTTAACAAATGGGTTAGTGAGCGGAATTTCAAGCGAGAACCCGGGATGGAGTATTTGAGTGTTGACGATTAGAACTGAAATGTATCATGTGTATATCTTTGATGATTTGATCTTTCATACCTTCTTGTAACTCAAATTAATTGTTAGCTTATCGTGTTTTCTAAAGAATTAACTGAAATGTATCACGTGTTTTCTTGAAATAATGTCTTTTTACGGAAGAAGTCCCTAAAATTCTTGGACTGTTGCAAAGTTAGTCTTTATGGACTAACTTTGAAACAATCAGATAATTGCAGAGACTATTCTCATAATTTTTTGGGCCACTGTAGCGAGCACTGCGTATTTTCCGTATTAGTATATAGATATTATATAATATCCATGTCACCAAGGAGCTTCTGTCCTAATAGTATCTTATGTTGTGTAGAAGTTTTTTAATCAGATGGTTGCGGCTTCAAGTCATGCTTAAGAAATGTGAGAGAGATTTATGATATACATATTATGAGATGATTAAATTGTCGTTATATAAAAAAGGTCCAAGTCAAATTAAAGCATTTAAGTTAATTTGAATTAAAATTAAAGCATTTATTTTTTTCCCAATAAGGTCAAATTGCGGATAGATGTTAGACTTTAAGTTAATTTGAATATTCGTGTCCTCAAATTCTTTAAAATATTGAATTGTGATTTAACTAATAGTTATTGCTTTTTCGTTAATGATCACTTGATTCACTTGATAACTATTGAAGTATTAATTGCTTGTAGCCTTGTATGATTATCAATTTATCACTTGTTGAATGCTTGATTACGTATTTGACTTTAAGAATTATAGACGAGTACACGCGCCTAGCGGCAACGGTGTCTAGTTTTTACGCAAAATTCCAACGACTCATAAGTTTCTTTCAACAAATTGTATTTGTAGCGTCAAAGAATCATTTTCAAATAACTATAATTCTGATGCGTGGTTGCATAGCAACAGAAATACACAGTTTTCAAAAAAATAATGTGGAGTCGATCTAAGTGTAGGAGTATATTTCTAATATGATTGTTTTAACTTTTAAATTATTAAGATTTTAGTAATAATAGATTCAAGCATTACAAAAAGCAACGGTATTATGTAGTTGGAAATATTATATTGTAGTTTAGAGGTATAGCCAACGTGTGTGACCGAATTTTCTTGTTTTGTCAGTAATTTAGGCTTTTTTTTTTTCTTTTTCTTTTTTTTTTTACATATGTAGCGTTTATTATTTGGTGTGTGGCTTTTAAACTTGTAACCTTACAAATTTAATACTACCTCCGTCCCATATTGACTGTCCAGTTTGACTTTTTTAAGTCTTTCTTTGTCAACTTTGAACTTAAATATTTTTGTTTGTGTTTTATAATACTTGATGAAAGTTATATCAATGAAAATACATTTAAACCCCAATTCTATTCATATATTTTGCATCAAGTATCATATAACACAAATAAAAATATTCAAAGTCAAAGTTGAAAAAAAAACTTTGAAAAGTCAAACTGGACGAATATTAATATGGGACGAATGGAGTATCACCATAATAAGATTATCTTGTACTATCAATTTGTATAGATATTTAAGCATTGTTCAAAGCTATTTGTTTGGGGTACAAATAATTATCGCTAAAGATAACAATACTATTTAATTTTTGTGATTCTAATAAAGTTACATAACATTATTGATATATCGGACAAAGGTCTATACAATATATATTAACTTTTAAAAGACGATTCATATATGCTAGTCCCTTAAGTGGTGCAAGACCAACATTTTTCAAAATAACATTATACAAATGACAACGTACATGTGTCAAAGCAAAATAAACAACAAAAAACTACAATTACTTGGTCTATCATTTTTCCAAATTTGTCACGGGTTCCACAACTACTTCATCATTTCTCATATAATTTTGTCAAATTTGAAACCTGGTTCGCCCCAGGTGGTTCAACCGGTTAAACCGTTCCGGTCCAAAAAACAAGTCGATTTAAACCGAGTCAACCTGACAGGTTGGGTCGAAAACAAGTCAAAGTCCCGGCTCAACCCGGTTTTCGATGTGTATTAATAGTTTTCTTTTGAAATATATGTTTTCAACATTTCCACTTATAGTTTCAACTTTTCACTTTTTACTTTTTGATTTTTTCTTTATATATAGTATTGTTAGATATTGGATTTCATAAACACATAACACATCAATAATATAGGTCGAATTGTATAGAGTTTAGAGAGAGAAAGTGGGAGCCTTTCTAGAGAGAGAAAGTAAAAGAAAACATAGAATGTTAGATTGAGAATCATGAAAGGTCCAACCCTCTACCTTGGGAGGTAGAGGGTATATATAGTTACAAACAAAACGACCTCCTATCGGCCTGTGGATCAGGTATACAGTGGGTAAAGACCCGTCCTTCCTCCACGGTGTTGCTCTAAACTAAACTACGCTACAAACTAACTAATAAACTACTTAATAACGTAAATAACGACAAGTCTACGAGCTAGCTTATGCTAGATAATATTTGGGGTGACCGACTCTTCACTATGGAATTTTCTAATTCTTAACAGTCTCCCCCTAAGGGAGGTCACCCCATGTTTTACATTTCGAATCCTAGCATTCTATTCTTGACTTTGTTCTTGAGCTCGTAGACTTCAATTCTTCAATTCCGCAATCTTTGTGCTTAAGCAGTGACTCTTCATAGTCCGCATATTTTGTACTTTTAGTGGAGGCCTTTAAACTGATCCACATCTTTGATGATCTTTGAGCTTTCATTAAGATCATCGACCCAGACAAATCTCTCGGATCACCCTTTGTTGTGTTGCCATCATGTGAAGTTGTGACTTTCGAACCGACATGCTCACACTTTTGAATCATGACATCTTTCCATTAGAGTAGCGGAAGCTTTCGTTCAAGATATTTGCGGCGCGCAAGCACGAACATAGTATAGAAATACCGAGCCGGGTTATGTAGATATGCACCATCATGATTTCTTCAATTAAGTGTGGATCTTTGTGAGCATGCGGCTTTGGATTGACTCCTCAATTCGATCAACCGTCCAAATGTACCTGCAAACAACGGTTAGCAATAAAACACACGAAAGTGTCTTTGATCACTTTCGTTGAATTGAGGTACACGGCCCACTTTCCCCGTTGATCGATTACAAGTCTGCCTTGTGATCGGGTAGGATTCGAGGAATCTCCTTGACAGGGTTTCGATTGTTCTAGCCGTTCAAACCGAACGCGTCTCAAAGAAGACAACATGGAGTGAGTGAACCAGCGAATTGAGATTCACTGATTGGTGAAAAATGATTTGAAAAACAATCGTGTATTGCTTGAAGAAAGAGTTTTGCAATACAACGAAGGTTTATGAGAAAGATCAATTTTTCAATCAAAATACTTTTTGTATTAAAGAATGAGTACACATTCGACGTGCTAGTGAAAAGAAGAGATTCGCACATCGAATGGTTTTTCTAAAAGTATTTTTCAATCAGAGATACTTTTTGAATTTGAAAACATAAGTACACATTCGACGTGCTAGAGAAAAGAAGGTTTGCACATCGAATGGTTTTTCCAAAAGCATTCGTCAATTCCATTCCTGGACCAAGGTTGATTCACGAATGAATCGCCCCATCGTTTCAATCCAGTTGTCACAAGCTTGATCTTATGAAAGATCTCACATGCCACCTACCAAGAGCTTGTTTGATGATGGCTCTAGAAGGCTTTCCATCTTCATCGTGAATATTTTCATATCACTCAGATGTTCTGGCAATACCACAAGGATAATGCGTAGGACTCTTAATATATAATCTTACTTTCCACATTATGTGAAACAGCAAGTCTTCATGAATTTTGTGTCCTAATGAGATGTTGTGGATGATCTCTTGGCTCTAGACTCAATCGTGCACATTTGGTTCCTATGCCGGAGACTAGGGAGAGGGTCTCCTTCTTCAATATCAACAATCTCTAAGAGAAAATCGATAGATTATGTCGGTTCCCCGTGAGAATGAAACAAGCCCTTTTAAGAGGAACTTGAGTAGCTTGGGAAGGTTAGTGCAGTGCGTCACTGGTCCATGACGTCTTGTCTTCAATACCAGTGTTACCTTAGTAAACACCAGTAGCATATGAATTGAACCCGGTTTTACGCCCTAAGGTTGAAATATTGGAGGGCTATTTCTTTTCACCCTTTTCATATTCATTTCCTTTTCATTCTTCAACCCCTTCAGTGCTTATCGAGACTTCATAACTAGAACCTTGTTGGGTTTATTCCAGTTCTAGCTCTGTCTCAGTCCGCACTCTTCCCAAATTCTCATTTTTCTCCTTTTTTTTTTTTTTTTTTTTTTTTTAAATTCCTAAGGACTCTACACTATCTATTGGATTGTCCCTGGGTAGATCCCTCCGGTTCTGGCGGATCATGGGAACTAATACCTAACCTTACCATCCTTATAACACCATGCATAAAGTAAATTGGTCGGTCTTTTGGTACAGTTCATTCTTCCTTAAAACCAATTGAAAAATCATTTGGAAAAACAATCAAGGTACTTGTGATACAAGATCAAAGCATTTTGTACCTTAATAGTTTTGATCATTTAGAAAACATCCCCCTCAACATGTGCATATGATTTAGAAATTGTTTAGCACATGGAGGCAAGAGGACTTTGAAATATTTTCTTTGATCACAATTTTCATAAAAAAAAGCCATTTGATTTTCTTGGTAAAATTCTCCCCCTCAATATGTGCATAGGATAAGAGAAATCATTTTAACACATAGAGACAAGAGTTCTTTTGAAGCACATCCACGAATCACAAAAGCCATTTAGAAAACCATTTGAAAACTCAATCAAGGTACTTTATGTTAAAACATAAAAGCTTTTGTACCTCAATAGTTTATTTTCCTTAAAATGCTCCCCCTCAATATGTGCTTGCGAGATTCGAAAGCGTTTAGCACACAAGAGAGAGCACATGCACATTTGAATCAAATCGATCACCTTTTATCAAATTTCATTATTAAATCACAAATTCTCCCCGATCAAAAATATCAAACCCTTTGAGATTTTGGATCCCAAGTGATTTAATTAGGTTTAGAAAACATGGGAGAAAATGTGGCCTTGTTTAAATACTCATCTGGTTTTTGGATAAATCCTCCTCCTCAACATGTGCATTGTGTATTTGAAATCGTTTGGTACATGGAGGCATGAGTGCCTATAAAGGACTAAAACCAATTCCATTTAAACAGATAAGATATTTAAATCACGATCTCTACCCCGATCAGAAATTTCAAACCTTTTGAGATTTGTGATCCCAAATGATTTAAATCATTTAGAAGATTTTGGGGAAAGACGTGGCAAGATTTGATTTTGAAAAATGACAGATAAGGACCATTTTAAGACATTAAAGATTGTTAGTATCAGGTATGATTGTTTTATGAGATCTTTAAGTAAAATAAAACAATTTCACAATCAAACAAGAACAGAAAAAATTTCATTTTGAAAGACCTTGATTTAAAAGAAAAATCATACCATGACATAACATTAAATCTTTAGATCACCACTTATTATCGTACAAAACGGAACTTTTGTGAAGAAATTTCGTTTGAAAATATTTTATTTTAAATCGCTCTTTCCCTCAATCCATGACAGAAGTCAATAATTAAGTGACGTAGGTTTTGATAAAAAGAAGTCCGGTGATTTTCAAAATTTAGTTCAATTTATTTTCAAAACAATATTTTTCCATTTTCAAAAACAATTTAATCAAATTAATCAAAATTGTTTAAAAATGGTATCCTGCACAAAGATACATTAGTGGTTGAGAAGCTTCATGTTGTTGTTATTCTTGTAGGGTTTGGAAGAAAACCATCTGGCGATGCAGTGAGACTTCTTCTCACGTTGCATTTTGAATGCCAACTGAGGTCAAATTAAGCTCCGTTTCTTCAATCACTTAGAAGAAAATCATCTGCTGATGCAGTGAGACCTCTTACGTTGCATTTATGCCAACTCTCCATAGAAGTCCAATTAAGCTCCGTTTCTAAATTTGTCAACCCAAGAAATAGTTACCATTTCCTTTCGGCATCCAATCATCTTCAATTGTGCGATCCGGATCGGGACCATTCTTTTATACCAATATACCTGCATATGTTAGTGAACACACATACAAGTATATGGTGGTCGACATCACCCAAACAACAATCGACTAATAAGAGTCAATGCAACATATCAATCAGATCATATAAAGCATGGGAATAATGTGTTTCATCAAACTGTAATCATCTAATCCTAACAATCATATCCTAAATTCCTAGTCCTTCGACATAGGCAAATATCATTTTTAATTAAGCACGTAGGATAATTAAGAAAGCCCGTTAGATGATATACATTTGAAAACATTATCCCCCTCAATCAGTGACACAATTTTTGAAAAGTTTAAAAGCGCTGAAGTCATTGATTGAGTTTTTCAATTTATTTCGAAAACTTTGAATAAGATTGATTCTCAAGCAACTCATTTACCACCATTTTTGAAAAACAACAAATATTTTTCTGAAGAATTTTAGACGGAAAACATTTGTGTAGAAAGCAGCGATTTTTTTTTTTAACGACATGCTTTCCTTGTTTTGTTTTAGGATAAGTGCACGAATTTTGAAAAATGGTTAAGCGCATCACTTTCCTTTCTTGAAGAACGGGTTGCTATCTGAAATAATAGCAAGCCATAGTATAAAGCACGGGTTACAGTCTGAAGTAACTGCAAGCCATAGTTTGAGACATGTTTTGAAAAGAATATTTACACCTCCTGCTCGAACTTCATCTATGGTCCCGTGCCATTATTGAATGACATTTCTAAGACCGCAGATGTTATCGATACCAGAAGACATGTATTTGAAAAAACATATTTTTGGTATTTTTCAAATTTTCTAATTTTTTATGGGTTTTTGAAGATTTTATATTTTTCTATTTTCTTTTTGCTGGTTTTATATTTTTGTATTTTGTTTTTAGATAGATATATACAAAGATAGAGTAGATGATATAGTTAAAGAAGATGATGATACCAGTACCGAGATAAGGATATCGAACAGCCCCGTTGTAGAAGATAGAAGTCATCATCTCTTAAACATTCACCACCAAAGCTTCCAAGGCTCTAGAATCGAGAGAAATTGAACCGTCTGAAAGTGAGACTTTGGCAGCTTCCCCCCAAACTGAAAATCCTTTAGATGAGCAGATTCGAAGCTCTATTTCAAGCTTTCCTTAGCCAGTGCACGAGAAGCACACCATTATCATAAATCCCATCCTGCTCCATTTAAGAAAAATAATCGAGGTTCTCCGCTTCTTGGTTATATCATCAACAAGAATAGCAACGTATCATCCCACTCATAAATAATCTTCTCAAATTTCATAACCACTGAAGTCTGAAGCAATTCATTCCAAAAAGGTGTCAATAGAACACTTCCCCCGTGTAGTTGAAATGATGCAGTCCGTCTCTTAGTATAATGCTCAAGAACTCACCCGAATACACTTCATGAGGGGAATGAAGAACACCTTCCCATGTTCACATTTTTCTTCCCCGATGAACGTGTATGAAGCTCAAGAACCCGAAGTACACCAATATCCAAGAACTCTCTCGAATACACATCATGCCCGGAGAGAAAACACCTCCCCAATGTTTGTGGTAAACAATGGCTTTCTTCCCTGATGATCGTGTATGAAGCTCAAGGACCCGAAGTACACACATTCCCCAAAGAGAGAACAACCGATAACATTGAAGAAGCAGGCCGAATCACTGATTATCTCTGCGGATGACAATCTATGCGGATGTCAACTCCGGAATAAGTGATTATATCTCTGAGTCACTGATTAAGCCCTCAAGTGAGATACCCCCAATGTACACAATTATCTCTCCCCTGATGATTGCGATAACATCGAGATTATCACACACTAGTATACCTCTTTTATCTTCAGAAACTTTCATTTACATCACTTCCCCCACGACGTTGGAATAAGAACACTAAATGCATTGATGAATAAAACCTTGAGTTTCTCTGCGGTCATGACATTTGTTTTCCCGGGATATCTTCAATCACTTAGAAGAGTTAAGTTCATCAAGTTTACTCGCCATGAGTCAAAATTGAGTTTCTCTGCGGTAATAACATTTGTCTTCCCGGGATATCTTCAATTACTTAGAAGTATTAAGTACATCAAGTTTTACTCGCGTTTAGATGCTTGTCTCCTTCCCCCTTTCTGGTTTTGATACTTCAGAATCAACAACTCTTTGAATGCCCAAATACTTGAAATTTGTTGAGAAGAACACTTGAACTCTTGTGAGAATCAACTTGCTGAAGATACTCTCTGACTATTTTTATCAACCCATATGTAGACAATTTGAAGTGACCACTGAAGAAGAAAACCCGATATACCATACTTGAAACTGAAGTCAACTTCCCCACATTTGTATCTTAAGCTTGCACCTAATGATGGAAGAACGGTGTTGAGAATTTATGCTTCAAGCAAATCTCTAAGTACTCACTACTCAAGCAAAGTATGAGACATTAACACCTCTTGCGATTATCCACACCGTCATATGCGTGTGACACTTAGTAAAACAAAGTAACTCCTAATAGTGATAGTTAACCAGGTCTTCAACCATCTACCTCGATGGCGGTAACTAGATAAACCAAGTCTTCAACTCAAATTCTTAAGCCCGAGCAAGTTATCAAATAAGAACAAGCCTTTGTGAAAGTCAACTTCAATCTCAAATAAGTGATAAATGATTAACTCCGAAGTAATCAACTTGTGTCAAATGTCCAATACTAGAAATAGTCAATAACAAGCGTCTCGAGGAGTCACTGCTAAAGAATATGAGCAAGTCTAATTGGGGATTGAATCTGACTTATAACTCTCTCCCAATTAGTGCTCTCCCCTAAACCGACAATCTGTTTGATAGATGCCCAGATTAAGAAGAAGTCTTTAGATCGTTAAATGCAACTCGTCTTTATTCTTCTAACATGTAGCAGAAAATGTAGAACACACTGTAGACTTAACCTTCTTCAAGATTGTGCAGTTGGGGAATAGGTAGTTAACATCTTCAACTCACACCAAAAAGCATTCCCGTTAACTTGAAAATAGCAAATCCCGTTAATTAAAATCCCTCCCAATCAAACAAGAACAGAAAGATGAAAGATGTTCATCAAAGAAATTAGCCCAGCAACTAGAAGCACTTTGTCATTTAATCATATCAGCCCGTGTGAAGATGTCAACCAACGGCTCTTAGAAGAAACTACATGTGAAGAAGATCCGATAAGAAGAATCTCGGTTCTTACATGAGTTAGGAGCCGTTTGACCATATATTCTCAAATATTAATCAATCATGCAAAAAATTCACACTTCTTCTCCCCCTCAAGAATTGCATATGGAGATGCCATTCTTGATTAAACAAGTGATTATCATCTAAATGTATTTTATTCACACTTCTCCTCGCATAAAATTAGCACATGATGTCGCCATCTTCATTATATTGAGCAAGTGGAATAAGAGTAATTATCAATAGTCCGATTCACTTGATGACTGAAGCGCATGGAAAAGCATGAAGCATGTTGATGAAGAATGTCGATGAGAATGGTCATAAACATGAAGATTTCTCATTTTCTGAAGATAAAGCGCAGCGGCGTACACCTTTCTTTTCTTTGAGGACGGGGCCGAAGTGTTATCTGCGACGCCATTATGATGAAGTACGAGGCCTGATGTGAGCAGACGTCATAGCCGATTGAATATCAATGTTGAGTAACTTGAACCCGTGAGTTATGAGATATCAATCCTTTTGTTATCCATACTTTAAGCCATTCCATGTATTGAAGGATCGAAGTATACGCAACTGAGTAAGGACTACATGCACTAATATTACAAACTTGATTGCATATATTATGGTTAGTGACATTAGTATCCAAACCCTTTGGGGTTTCACGGTCAACATTGAGAATGCCATTGGTAAACATCTTTCCTGTAGGTATCCACCTAAGTCCAGCATCCTTAAAAATTCTACCGGATGGTATCCACTTATGGCAAGGTCTAGGATTGTTAGGCTTCTTATGCATAGTGAGAGACTTATCCTTATTCCTAGTTTCCAAAGATTTAGCAGTTTGTAACCATCTAGGTGAGGCTTTTGGTTTCATTTGCTTCATATGCACTGTGGATGACTTAGTGTAAATCCTAGACTTAACAGGTTGTACCATTGCATGAGCATTTACTTTCTTCAGGGATTTTGTGAAACATTTATCATGATTAGCATTAAAGATAAATTTCGGACACTTTGAGCAAACAAACTTGTTTGGATTGAAATAGATCTACATTTCTTAGAGTGATTTGCTATGGGAATAGCTTTTAATCAAATAACTACTCTTAGAGGTAACCCAATCCCTAGTCTTTAGATTAGTGTTCCTATGTAATGGTTTAGAACTACTAGCAGTGCCTTGAAATCTCGAAGAATTCATCATCCTTGGTCTAGCACCTAAAATTCCGTCTTTAGATTCTTGCCTTCTTTCTAGCCATTTCTAGATAAGAGTTCTTATACAAGTCATTCATATCAATTTTCCTAGACAAGTGAGGTGAAGTGACTGGTTTTGTCAAAACTTGTTTTGCATCAACTTGGGAGGCAAACCGCGTTTTTGAAAATTTTGGTCATTCGAGATCTAACGCATTGGTTGTCTAATAACCGTTTTTTCCTTTCCCCAAGTTTGATAGTTTTGAAAACTTAGTGTTCACACTATTCCTGTTGTTTTTTGAGCTCATTTTTAAAGCAACAATGGCGAAACTCTTTTCCTGAAGTTGAGCTTTGAGTTCATCAATCTTTGCTATCAGAGGGTTTGTTTGTTCCATTGACTTAGTTCTAGCTTCTTTGACAGAGTCACTTAGTTCTATGTGATGCTTCCTCAAAGACTCATTTTCCTTTAGTAATTTAGCCACATAAATTGACAGTTCATTATTTCTTGTTATAGTAGCATCAATGTCTTGTGTATTCATGACTAAATTACTTTTCACATTCAAGACAGAAATATGTTTCTTCAGATTGTAAATGGTTGAGTCTTTGTCTTGAAGCTGAGCTTTCAAAGTGTAATTTTCAAAAAGTTCACGGAATTCAGGAAGTTCCAGATTTTTACATGGTTTGTTAAGTTGAAAACTTTCTTCTTTACTATGTATCACAATTTCAAGTGAAATGCAATGTTTTTCAAGATTTGAGAATTTGTTTGAAAGTTCATCAAAAGCCTTTTATCAACCATATCTTTTGTTTTGAAACACTTAATCTCGGACTCGGCCTCGATTCACAGAAGATTTATCAAAGTCATGTTCAGCATCATGATCGGTTAGTTTTAGTACTTTGCGATGCATTGTGTTGAACATAAAAGGGTACCTCATTACATGACACATGCTCAATTTCAGGTCGATATGCATCCACATCATGTGCAACAAGAGTCAACTGGACGGCGGAGTGTCAAGCTTATCTATCTCGAGCCTCTGTATTGATGTCAAGCTGATCCATCATCACAGTGCTTTACCCGACTCATCATTATTCTAACCTCGACATTCGCATTCAGCAACACCCGATTCTTCAACGGATACATTACCCAACTTATCACAACAATCTCTCTGCACGGACACTCATCCACTTTTCATCTGTCTGAGTAACTTCCTCAATGTACTTCTCCACATTATCCATGAGATGGATAAGTGTCTCTATGAACACACTAATTTTCATTCGGTGTGTTTCTTGAAAGACACTTGGTCATGTCTTGATCATAATCGATGAATATTCCCCATTGATGAATGGTGAAATTGTTTGTGGATCACATGAAGTCGCACTGGAACTATCCTTTTGAACCATTTCTTTATCAAGTTTTTGTTCCAATTGTTCTAAGTTCAAGCGGCAAGTTTCTAGTGTGTGTAGGTAAATCTGACGGAAGATGGCACTACATGTTCGATCCTAATTGTTGACAAAAGGCATGCGGTGAGTGAAGTAGGCGATAAGGTTCAATGTTACTTTCCATTAGCATGGCATTTTGTAGACTAAAGCGGTGCAATTCTCTCTCTTTAGATTACGAACGGAGATCTCACATCCTCATTGCTTAATTCAATCATCTTTAATCGATTAGTGTAGCATACATTATCATTGTTGTCCACAGCATCATACAGTTTAAGCACTTCTGAAATCACTGGGTCAGTAGAGTAAGAAATGATGTGGTAGAATGCACGGGATTTTACAAGTCTATGATTTAAACCGAGAAATAGAATCTTTAGCGGGATTTTACTAAAATCAAGACCAAACCGTTAAGCAATGACCAATGGAACGTGTTAAGATGACTGATGTATTGTCACAATGATAGACAATTGTGTGTTAGGACTTATGATTGTTTGTAAGATTAGCAGAGATGTTGTTTGGTCGATATTTGGGTAGGTTGATGCACGCTTTTACGAAGAAATTTAGGTCCAAAAACTTAAAAAGCTCAATAACTTCCTTCCGGAGGCGATTTGGGCCTCAAAAAATTCGTTTCACGCCTTTGCGGTGAAACCTCACCATATTCAGCCTGTTCCGCGTTTTGGCGGTAATTGAAAACGGAGTTACGGTTCAAAAGTTATGGCCGTTTGAAGTTTTGACGTAAAAAGTCAAGTTTGGTCAAAACCGCTAATCAACTTCGCATCAAGGACAACTTCGCTTCCAAGACAACTGGCTTAAGCGACAACGGCAAAACAACTATAAGATGACAACAAGCTTAATAGACAAGTCGCGCATAAAACACAACTTCGCATAGGCAACTTCGGCAAAGCACTCGCATAGGCAACTCTCTTAAGATACGTTGAATCTGGACAAGTCGCATAGGCAACTGTCTTTAGTATCAACTTCGCTACCAATCAACTCGCTTTAAAGAAACAAATCGCATAACCAATAAAGCAGTCAAGTCAACTAAATAGCCAAAGTCGCATACCAACTAAGCTTCTAATGAAGAAGACTTCAGCATCAAAGAAACTCAACTCACAGTCTCAACTCGCTTTAGTATCAACTATCTTCCAAAACTTCGCTTCCAAGAAAATCACTACGAGACTCAACTCGCTTTGTACCAATATTCAAAAACCACCACTTTTCAATCCAAAACAACCTAAGCCGCGATGATTCAAGCCTTCCAAATCAAAACCTAAACACTTATGATGATTCTAAACACAAAAGTACAATCAAAATCAAAACTTTAACACTAGAATTTGTCCAAATGAATCAAACTCTCCTAAACCCTTAATACCCCAAAAACCTTATGAAATCCACCAAAAAAAAAAGCATGAAAGATGAATGATCAAACCATGGCTCTTGATACCAATTGTTAGATATTGGATTTCATAAACACATAACACATCAATAATATGGGTCGAATTGTATAGAGTTTAGAGAGAGAAAGTGGGAGCCTTTCTAGAGAGAGAAAGTAAAAGAAAACATAGAAGGTTAGATTGAGAGTCATGAAAGGTCCAACCCTCTACCTTGGGAGGTAGAGGGTATATAATTACAAACAAAAGCGACCTCCTATCGGCCTGTAGATCAGGTATACAGTGGGTAAAGACCCGTCCTTCCTCCACGGTGTTGCTCTAAACTAAACTACGCTACAAACTAACTAATAAACTACTTAATAACGTAAATAACGACAAGTCTATGAGCTAACTTATATTAGATAATATTTGGGGTGACCGACTCTTCACTATGGAATTTTCTAATTCCTAACAGTATATAGCAGGGTACTCACGCGTTTTGGCGGCGGGTACCCTGTGACGATTAACTGCACAAATATATCTCGATAAGACCTGATTCACCAGTTTGTATCGGTTTCAACGGGTCATTTCTAGTTCGTTTTTGGATGGCTTTAATTGGTTAGCCGAACCGGTGGCGACACGGTTCAGTTAATTCACGTTGGTCGGTCGGTTTTCAAACTATATGTAACATCAACTTGTTAGCTTGTACGAAGTTTTGTGTGATTTATTAATTTGTATAATGTTTATAATAACATATACTTTTCATTTTAGGGTGTTAAAAATATACTGATTAATTAGTGTGTTTAATTATTTTATATTTTGTATTATGTTGTAGCTTCTTTAAATTGTACGTTATGAAATTTTTATTGTACTTTTTAGTAAGGGGTGTTTTAATTGATTGTTTTTAATTGGGTAGATGTGCTTTTAATTGGTTGTACAATGTGAATAAATTATTGTACTTTTAAGTAATGGGGTGTTTTAATAAGAGTATTAATTACACTATGCATTTCTCTCTCATTTGACTAATTTCAACTTTTCAACTTTTCAACTTTGACCGTTTTTCTATTATATGTAGTATAGATTAATGATCATCTTACTATCTTATAATGGAGGGATGGCCCTCTCTCCTATTTAGGTTTTTAATGTTTTTAAGATTTCCAAAATTAACTTTTAAGCAAATACTACTATGTAAAGCACAATGTCCAACTATGTAAAGCACATTGTATAAATACAAACAATAATTTTCTTTCTAAACAATTAATACATCCCATCACCAATTAATACAAAATGTAAAGCATAATGTACAAACCTATATACTACATCCTACTTATAAAGCATGTTGAAATATCAGAACATTTAAAAAAAGAACAAAACTAAATAAATTTCATTCTATCTTTCGTTCGTATAAGACCCAATAAAAATATAATAGTCATTTTGCGCAAGCATAACTTTTTTAGCTACTCAAATCAAGTTACCAAATGCTATATTTAAATATATAAATACACATTAACTTGGAACATCATTAGCTATTGACTTGAAATATTTTTCACTACCTTTACTTGGTGCAAAAATACAAACCCAAGTCAAGATTTCAATGGTGACAAAAACTTTCTTTCATCTACACGAAAGAATATCTTCACATATCATTTTCGAAGCTAAAGCTTCCTTTATATTCAAAAAAGAAAGAAAAGATTCATAACAATTATGTTATAATCTCTTTTTGGTTCGTTCAAAAATAACAACAAAAATGAAAACAACACAAGATGAACCTACCCAAGACCCTTCAAAGGATCTTGAAGCCATTAATATGCTTTCTTGATTCGAATTGAACTCAAATGAAGAAAATTTCATGGATCGGTTGTGCTTATGTTTGTGTCGTTAAAATTGTTGGATTTGTGATTTGGTTATAATTCATGATGGTGAAGACGATTTGAAGAGGATGAAATCATGAGATGAGATGAGTTTTTGATGGGGGTTGTGAAAAGTTTAGGTGAAAGAGAGGAGGTGGGGGCAATGATAACCAGAAGTGTGTGTAGGGTTAAAGAGTAAAAATGTTTAGGTTTTATCTAATATTGGGTTTGGGATTGATACAAATGTTTAGGTATTATTTTGGGCCCGGGTCTTTCAATTCATATGACGGGCTGAACATCTACATTAAAAGAGACTGGATTGGGCTTTCATTAAATATCCGAAAATGGTTGTTATTGAGCTATTGTTATAATAGTTTAAGTTTGTTTCCGGTTGTTGGGTTAAATGATATCCGTATTTTTACTACTTGGTGAAAAAGTTTGCTTATTTCGATGGTGTCGATTATTGAGGGTCGAGCCTTAACTCGCCTTCTTTTCACCGCAACAACACGTTGACAATCACATAATCTTTTAACTACTTGCAATTATACTATTGTCTTATATAAATTTATTGTTATTTGTAAATTAATTGTTAAAAAGATATGTCCGCATAACATCACACTGCAAGAAAATATAGTCACAGGGTACCCGCCGCCGTATCGCGCGGGTACCCTGCTATATTAAGTAATAACTCATAAGATAACTTAAACAGAGCAAACTATTTGAAGGTTAGTTCATGAGACTAAGGGTTTGAAGATGGTGATACGATGTTGAAGAAAACTTGTTCAGCTACTGACTTTATTTTGTCAAATGCTCCCTTGATGTTTTAGGTATTGTTACATCCATAGCCTTCACAGATGACACTTGCTTGTCAATTAAGAATCATAAGTTAACTACTAAAGAGGTACTGTATTTTTTTTATTAATAGTAAGGAGGCCAAATGCTAATCGCTAAATGCTAACGGTCATTGAAATTCTCACCAAGATTGATTAATGCTTTGTATTAGTGTCAAACACGTGTTTCTTTAATTTATTAGACATTTGGCTCTTCGTTTACTTTTTTAGATTTTCATGCTTTGATATATTGGTTAGAATTATATCATTCTAAAGTTTTATATTGGCCCCCCTTAACTTGAAATCCTGGCTCCGCCTTATCTCGGACAACATATCATGAGAGAGGCCAACGTGTGTTATTTGTTGGGCTAATGGCCTCTAAATGTATCATAGTTGTCATGTCTTTCTATATGTATCGAACACTTTTTTTGGCTACTCTATATACTAAACTTGTATATTTTGTATTTTTTGTATAATTTATGACCATTTTGCCCCTAATAAAGTAAAGGCAAAATGGTAATAAAATATATAAAAAATACCAAAAAAGCAAGTTTAGTACATAAAATAGAATTGTTCGATACATATAGAAGGAAATCATAACAACTATGATACATTATCAAGTCATTAGCCCTTATTTGTTTTGTTACAGCTTGGCGCGCAAAACATGAGGCGAAGACATTTGAAGGTATGAACCTTTCAACTTACAACACTAAAGCAGGTGATTGCATCGACAATTTGTTGCCATCCGTGAACCCGCTAGTCACTCTACCTTTTGGTGAGCTATTGTAGGTCCTAACTACACCTTTGAGCCTTCGACACACCACACATGATGACACGAAGAAGGGAGGAGGTGCCAAAGCAAACACAAACACCTCTAACGCATACCAACAAACCTTCATCACTAAAAGTATGGAAGCACTAAAGACCTATATATCCGGGAGAAGATTATTGCATGGACACAGGTTATGTTAACCATACAAGAAAAGAGTTCTATTTTAGGTACAATATGTGAGGTTAAGCTTATGATGGTTAATGATGTGGTCTATTAGGCTGTCCACAGTCATGACTACGAGCGACTATTATTTTACCTGTCACATCAGTTTTTTTTCTTTGGTGACTACTAAACGATTTTTTGCCACATTAAGAGCAACACTTTTTTTTTTTAATGTTACATAAATGGTCACTGTGGTTTGGTCATTTTTTCACTTTCAGCATAAAGTTTTTGTTGCGGTTCGATCACTGTGGTTTGCATATGTTACCGGTTCAGTCCATATCTGAATAAAATGACCAAAATGTCCTTCTTTTAAAATATTTTACAATTTAACGACCGTTAGTATAAAGGACTAACGGTCGTTAGTTCTTTTCTACGTTTTCATCCGTATTTACCGTTTTTAGGTCGTGTAGTTTTCGTCCGTTTTACCGCGTTTCATCCGTATTTGCGTTTTAGTCGTATTTACGTTTTTTCCTCCGTTTTTACGTTTTTGTCGTATTACACGTTTTCGTCCGTTTTACACATTTTCATTATGTTTACTACGTTTTACCGTCGTATGTAGCGTTTTCGTCCATATTTACACATTTTCGTCGATTTTACGTTTTCATCCGTATTTACACGTTTTCATATGTTTTTACGTTTTTAGGTATTTACGTTTTCATCTGTTTTTACCGCGTTTTTGTCCGTATTTACGTTTTTCGTCCGTTTTACGCGTCTTGTCCGTTTTACGTTTTCATCCGTATTTGCGTTTTTCGTCCATATTTACGCGTTTTGTCCGTTTTACACTTTTAGTGCTGTTTTACATTTTTAGATGCATGTACACGTTTTCATCCAGTATTTACCGTTTCGTCTGTTTTACATGTTTTATCAGTTTTTATCGTTTTTATCTGTTTTTACGGTTTCATCAAGTATCTACGTTTTAGTCCATTTTACACGTTTTCATGCGTAATTACGTTTTTCGTCCGTTTTACACGTTTTCGCCGGTATTTACATGGTTTTACATGTTTTACGCGTTTTCATCCGTGTAAGCGGGGAAAACGTGGAATTACTGACGAAAACGTAACTGTTTTGCGATGTA
This sequence comes from Chrysanthemum makinoi, assembly GCA_910596185.1. Classification (NCBI taxonomy): domain Eukaryota; kingdom Viridiplantae; phylum Streptophyta; class Magnoliopsida; order Asterales; family Asteraceae; genus Chrysanthemum; species Chrysanthemum makinoi. The sequence continues at coordinate 312,367,257 of OU343223.1, read as the reverse complement.
AGCAACAGCGATGTAAATCTCGAAAATTGTAAAGCGGATAACGATAATAACGTCGTTTGAACAGCGTGTAGTATGGGCAAAAATGTATCTGACAGCGATGTACGTTAAAACAGCGATGCTGTTTCAGAAGCGTGTAACGGTGGCAAGCGAGCAGCGTGTAATGCAACGTGTGCTGAAAACGTTTAACGGGCGGCGTGTAAATACGGATGTAAACATGTAAAGCAGGGCACGATGTAATACGGGCGAAACATGTAAACAAAAGCGTATAAGCGTGTAAAACATGCAACGTGTAAATCTGAGATAACGATAAAACGGAGCAGCGTATTGCGCGAGCAGCGTGTAAACAGCGAAAGCGTACCGAGCGGCAAACCGGACAGCGTGTAAACAAAATGAAAAATTGTAAATACGGATGAAAACGTGTAAAGCGGGCCAGCGTGTAAATATGGATGGCGATGTGCACGGCAGTAGCAAAACAGAGGAAAAGGTGTAAAGCGGACCAGCGTGTAAATCTGACGAAAACATTTAAATCTGGACGACGTGTAAAACGGGCGAGCGTGTATATCTGAGGCAGCGTGTAAATACTGGATGGCGTGAAAAGAACTAACGACCGTTAGTCCTTTATACTAACGGTCGTTAGTTAATTGTGAAAATATTTTAAAAAGAAGATGACAAGGACATTTTAGTCATTTTATTCGGATATGGACTGGATCTGTAACATATACAAACCAGTGGTGGTAGTAAAAAAAACTTTAGTGACTGAAAGTGAAAAAATGGCCAAACCACAGTGACCATTTATGTAATTAACTCTAAAAAAATTTTACCAAACTAAAATTAAAATAAATAAATAAATAAATAAAATAAGTCAAAAATAAGTCAAACGTACTTCATTGTCTTATACCCATCCCCACATACTGAAAACACACACACTCACTGAAAACACACACACACCGAAGGAAAAAAACATTTTTTGGTGAAATGGTAGTCTTCGGTAGTCTAGTATACGACCAAAATCAAAAGAAAAACCACACGACCGATAGATGATCGTGACCCCGCAGTGAGGGGAATCGATCACCTAGTCGGTCGACTACCAAGGAGAATACCTCAGTTTGGTGCAAATGCATATATACCCATTAAAGCTTGCATATTTGCATATATACCCAAAACATGCTTAACTTGCATTGTATATCTGCATTGAAAACTTGTATTTTGAAGAAATATGCAAGTATTTGAGTTTTAGTGGATATATATGCGATTCTCCCTAAAATAATACTCCCTCCCTCCCAATTTAATAGTCCACATTTCCTTTTTGGTACGTCCCATTTTAATTGTCCACTACTAAAAATGGAAAGGGAATTTTGATCGAGTTTACAATATTACCCTTATTTGTGGTTATTATTACAAATTTTAAAAAAGAAATTAATTAATTAGTTAAGAGTAAAAGTGTAATTCTGGCAAAAGTAAGAGAGAGAAAGCAATAATAATTGTGTTTTTCTAAAACTTTGTGTTTTTTGTCGGGGGACAATAATTTTGGGACGGAGGGAGTACGTTTTATCGAACTTAATATATTTTTATATATAATAGTTGGCTATTGTGTAAAGTTAAGTTTAGTATAAACTTTTAATAAAATTATTGTTATGAAGAAAAGCTTTTACTAAAAAAATATAACTTGCTGAAAATTTTAATCACAAAGTATTTGTCGTCGCAACACGAGAGTGCCTACTAGCAATTTATAAAGTAATAAAACCTCAACGTACAAGATTAGATATATAATTTAACCAGCATGCTGTAACACATAAGCATTATCAACTAGCTAGTTAATAAACCAATAGTATAGTATGATTAATATAGAGTATAAAGTTAGGGTAAACAACTTAATTTTAAGTACAACATATGCTAATTAGCTAATAAACCTTCATTTTGGTATCTACCGAGTTTATAATAAACTCATATTTTCTTTAGACATCATTTTAGAGGTAACCACTAGTAGTGATCGTCCAACGTAACTCCGAAAAAATATCTTTGTGAAATATCTAAAGCAAAATTGCATTTTTCGTCCATGTAATTCACACAAAATTATGGATACCAATCGCAGTTGAACGGATTTAATTTAAGTATGCATACACACATTACACACCACCAACATATCTATTTCTTTTTTAATAGAAGAAAGTAAAACGGATGAAATTTTTCACGTTCATGTTATTTCGGAAAAATGAATTTTGACTCATATATACAGATGCAAAAGACATATCGTTATTACCCGATCGACCTTTTCTATGGTCACCACAAGATTTGCAAAGAATGTTAGATCTTACAAGTGAAATCATTTGATGGCATTTCATTCATTTAGGGTGCGTTTGGTTTGTCGCTATGAATCACAATGAGTATGGGTGTTGCTATAGAGTGACATGATAATGGAAGGTATGAAGAAATCATCCACACACATGATATATGAGGAAACCTTCACATTTGAGTATCCTCATTCCATTGTGGTGGACCCCATAACCAACCAAACAACATTAATGACTTTCGAAGTCATAGATCTATACCAATACACCCCAACCAAACAGGCCGTGAATAATGGAGTTCAATACACTTATTTCAACCTACCTCAGGTTCAATGTTTGTAAATGCAATAAAATGCTATGAATGAATTATTAATGGCCTCATGACATCAACCATAAATAACCATAAATTGGCCTTTAATATACATTTATGCAAGGTGCGGAAATGTTAGACGAAGCTATGTTAGTAGGTTCAAACCCGATTGTTTTTAGGATCCATTAGAGATGACAGGGTGGCATAGAGTCGTTGGCTCCAGGCCGATTAGGTCATAAGACCGACCTGCTCTGAGACCATCTTAAACAATAAAACCACATATGTTATAGTTTATTATTGATCACATTATATAGAAAACAAATGCAACACATAAACCCTAACATATCCTAAACACACAAGCGAGCATGAGCCGACTAACATAGCAAGCATGCTTAAGCCGACTAACATAACAGCGTCTAATATGAATAACCTAAAATAAGCAAAAAAAAAAAATTCGTATATCTCGAATATAGTCAATTAGACAGTCTAAAATAAAAAAGGCTTATACATTATGATGTATTTCATATTGTATTAATCCAAACAAAGAAATAAAAAAAAAACAATTAAATGTTCTAACAAGTGGTCGGAGATTCAAATTTCGTTAGGTACATATATCGGGAGTGGTCAAATAATAGGTCAGAAGCGATCACAGAATACCCAATTAACCAGCCGCATATATTTAAGTCAAAACTCATGTTTTCCGATAATTTGAAGAACAAATTAAAAACCGCGTTTGTTTCACTAATTCATATTACAAGAGAAATGTACCACGCCTCGATCGCCAATTCAACGCTCCAAGTTATAGATTATACACAACTCGCAATTAATATATTTCTCGACTTCTATATGTAAGCTTATTTGCTATTTCTAAAACATATTTTTACATTTTTAAAATCATTCTTTCAGTATCTAAATGCTTATTTGGCACTATTGTATAATACAAACAATTACTTGTTATCACTGTCATGTCGTCAGCGATTATATAATATGTATGGTATACTTTTCTTATAACTATTTTAATGTCATAAAATCCAAAGAGATAAAGTTATCTTGAAATAAAATAAAACGTGTAACTTTTTCCTTTGCATACAAAATATGTCTATAAACATTCCATTGAACAAATCGCTTAACAAAAAAGATGTTGACTTTAAAGCTAAGAAGTGGTAAGACATTGGGCCCTCTTTTATGCATTATATATACGTCCACTTTTGTCCATGCTATCACATACAAACACACAAACACCACCCACGCCTTCTAAGAAATTATTAACTAGTTGTGTGTTTTTGTAACAATGGGAAGCATGAAAGAAGAAAGAAAGGTCACCGGATGGGCCGCCAGAGATCCATCCGGTGTTCTTGCACCATACACCTACACTCTTAGGTACCCTAGCTTTCCTCTTGTACTTACAAACATATATATCTTGATATATGTGTATCTGTAAGACAGGCCTTTGGTCTAGCGGTATATATACAAATATGTTTTAAAGTGTTTTTAGGCTAGCTTTTTAAAAGAGTTTATCATGTTATAAGCACGTCCACCTTGACTTATGAAAAAGGCTTATCTGAGGTTATTAGCTAATAGCCGTTAGTTTTTTGGGCATTAAAAAGAGCTTTATCATGTTCCATGTTCATAGAATGCAAGAACTTGATAAGCTGTCTAAATAAGCTTACCCAAAAACCCTAGCTAGGACAATATGATGAACTGAAATTTATGTGTGTTATTACAGAAACACTGGAGCAGAAGACGTGTTGATCAAGGTGATATGTTGTGGTATTTGTCATACCGATCTTCATCAAATTAAAAATGACCTTGGAATGTCGAATTATCCCATGGTTCCTGGGTTAGTTTTCCTTATTTCTTACCCTTTTGTTTCTAATTTAAACTTTTTATTTGTAGATAACTTTTGCTTAAAGATATGGTAACTTATGTTTTAGGCCATTGCTTGTCAAATTGTTATTTGTTACCTAACAGCTAGATAAGCAGTTTTAATATGTATTATAATTGGTTGGTGCCAAAAATTACCCGGGTCAAGGTGTTCCCGACAATCTACAATTTTTTTTTTTTTTTGAATATGTATTATAAGGATGATGGAGTTCAATGTATTTATGGTATCTGTTTTTAAGGAAATATAGATTTTGAGTGATGGATGGGACTTATATGGTTTTAGGTAAGACTATATATATTAATATTGTTTGGTGATGTTTTGTTTTCATGTTGGTGGATGTAGACATGAAGTGGTGGGTGAGGTGGTGGAAGTGGGCCCGGAAGTCACCAAGTTCAAGGTGGGGGACTGCGTTGGAGTCGGGTGTCTAGTCGGTTGCTGTGACGCTTGCCGCCCTTGCAAGGCCGAGGTGGAGCAATACTGTAACAAAAAGATTTGGTCTTACAACGATGTTTACGTCGATGGCAAGCCCACTCAAGGAGGTTTCGCTAGCTCCATGGTCGTCCACCAAAAGTAATTTTCGTATCGCTTTATGTTACAATCATGTTTTATAGAATCTCTCAAACTTATTATGATTTTGGAAAATGTAGATTTGTGGTTAAAATACCCGATGGAATGTCTCCCGAGCAAGTGGCACCATTACTATGCGCCGGGGTGACAGTTTATAGCCCATTGAACCACTTTGGATTGAAAGCTAGTGGGCTAAAAGGAGGAATACTAGGACTTGGTGGGGTTGGACACATGGGCGTGTTGATAGCTAAAGCGATGGGACATCACGTGACCGTTATTTCTTCTTCTGACAAGAAGAAAGAGGAGGCATTGGATGTCCTCGGAGCTGATGATTACCTCATCAGCTCTGATGTTGAAAAGATGCAACAATTAGCGGATTCATTTGACTACATTATTGACACGGTGCCGGTTCACCACCCTCTTGAGCCTAGTCTATCTTTGCTCAAACTTGATGGAAAATTGATCATCATGGGTGTGATCAATGTTCCATTACAATTTGTCTCCCCACTTCTCATGCTTGGTTAGTCTCTTTATTTTTGTTTATATTCACACTACTAAACTACTATCATTATCTAAACTGTACATAACATGGCCTAACTTTTTTTTGTGTGTCCTCAATAGGTAGAAAAATGATCACTGGGACCTTCATAGGTAGCATGAAGGAGACTCAAGAGATGCTCGAATTCTGCAACGAGAAAGGGGTTAGATCCACGATCGAGGTGGTGAAAATGGACTACGTCAATACCGCAATGGACAGGTTAGCCAAAAACGACGTTAGATACCGGTTTGTCGTCGATGTTGCCGGGAGCAGTTTGGAAGAGGAATCAACAAATTGATTTATGAACAAGTACAAACATACTAAAACAAAGACATTTTTATCTTGTATCTTGTTAGCAAAAGAGTGACGAATGTTGTAATTTTCTGCTCGTATTTTGTTGATGTAACTTCTTAACTATAAACTTTAATGGATGATGAATTAATATATAAAAACAATGATTTGTGATTTTGTTGATGAGATGGCATGTTTGATAATGTGTGCCATATATTGACACACCAATCATGCTTGGAATATGCTGGTTCATAGAGAATTATGGAATATAATCCACCTAGATAAATAAATAGATAATTAATTAATCCAGAAGTTTATATGTATGACAACAACATGATATCATGATGTTGTAATATTTATAAGTCCTGTACATAAGGATGGAAAAAAATCTGAACCAGACGAGAAACCTGAAACCTGAACTTTTTTGGGTGGGCGAGGAATGCTTATTGGGTATCGAGATAGGTTTCGGGACTTTAACGGAGATTCTTATCGGATTTGGGGCAAGGATGGGGCATTGTCTACCTCAACTTATATATAAACATATATATATATATATATATATATATATATATATATATATATATATATATATATATATATATATATATATATATATAGAAAATATTAGCAATTAATTGTAATGGAATTATTCTAATTTTGTACTAAAATGTGGGTCGATTATTTTTTATGGTCCGATTCTTTTCGTGGGTCACTGAATCATTCTAGTGTATTTTTTATGAAGGATTGTAGCCAATTGCTACAAAATTGTAGAAGTTATCCCATATATATATATATATATACACACACACACATACACATAAGCTGATATACACATATTTATATATATATATATATATATATATATATATATATATATATATATATATATATATATATATATATATATATATATATATATATATATATATATAATATTGTGTTAGTATTTACGTACTAAAAGTATAATTCTTTATTTTTTCTTAGTTTTTATCTTTGTAATATTTCAAATTGTGATCATAGAAGCTTGCTTTGTGTCATAATATTTTAAAAAAATTATTATTATCGGGTTCTCGATTCTTTCAAGTTATTCAATAAAATCATATCGTTAATAGTGTACAAATAAAAATAACCGGGGAGCGACACGAGTATGATGGAGTATCGCGCTCAAAAAACGACAACCTGATAAAACCCCGATGAGAAATGAGGCGGGTTTGGGTGAGCATCTCATCTCATGAAGACGGGAGCGGGTTTGATAATGCTTTTTGTAATCGAGTTTGGAGATGTAATGACCGTCCTGCCCAAAACCCGCCCCATCGTCATTCCCACTTGTACCCTTGTTCAACTTATTGTATGATATTAAATATTTTTTCTATTTTATTGCATATTGCTAACTTTATTACTATCATATATGTAAATGTTCTTGTCACTAATTTCTTTAAGAATATATATTTTTCTTCTTGTAAAGGTGAAAGACTAGTTCGTTTTTTACCTGCAACATTGAAAATGATTATAAGAATGAGTCATTAAACTTTTAACAAATATCAACTAAGCGTTTTTAGTTATAGTGGACTTTAGATTACCGGTTCAATAAATACTTATAATGTCTTTATCAATGTGACATTACTTTTTCAAGATATTGGTTTGTGATGTGCATCTGAATTTATCTAATACATTATACCAAATTTATATTTTGCTAATAAAGGTCGTAAGTCTCTTTCAAGTTGATAGCTTTAGTTTGAATACTAAGCTTGAAGGATTTGGATGTAGTAAGATGTTCTTTCAACAATATAAATAGCCAGTTTTGCTAAACATAGCGTCTAGGACTATGTTTAAGAAATAAAATAAAATACGACACAAGTATCATGCGTTCGTTGTATGTGTAGCCCCGTCGATTTAGTACGAAAAGTAGTACAAAGTGTTTGTTACTTGCGGTTTATTCTTAATATACACTTAAAATTGATAACTTGGTGAATGGTGAGATTAAACATAATTTTATGATAGAAACAAGTTAAATAATATTCAAACTGAACCGAAAATGACTAGAAATGAAATTCTCACATTTTGAAGAAATTAGAAATGCAATTTTGACTAACAAAGTATATAAGTACATAAAATGGATTTATTAAGAGTCAAACCATTAGGGAGGAGGGAGTGGACATCATACAAGTCTGCTGCCACCTCATCTCCATCTAAAAACATTACACATCAAAGTCTGCGATTTTACCCTAACTACCATACCCAAATGGAGGAGTGGTCACCAATTTGTACCCGATTTTTTTTTTTTTTTTTACGTAAAATCATCTGATATTTAAAATAAAAACATACCATTTCATTAAATAAAATAAAACATTACATAATACTTAAAAAAAAAACATAACATAATACTTTAAAAAAAAACATAACATAACACTTAAAAATAAGTAGATTAAAATAAAACATAATCATGAGATCTGACGAAGTTTTGGCGTGTGAGCAGTCGATGCTACCAAGCATCGGTGATGCTTGACTTCATGGGTGGAAAATGCGAGCAGGTGGGTGTGTTGTAGGCTCGTAGGTACTCCGACCGTCTGGTGAATGATGGCGACAAAAATAATCAAGAGTTTCACGTGGCGTTCTTGCGACCATGCATAAATATTCATCATCATCTCATCAGGGGATTACCGGTTCGCGAGTTGCCTAACGGCGGCGAAGTGATTTTTGTTTGTGAAACTTTTGAGCGCGTCGTAGCCTTAAAATATGGGTATCTCGCTTCATGTAAGCTATTTGCAAAAACATGCTCTTCTGAATTTTTTTTAAAGTACTCTTCGTTGTATACTGGTGTTTCAAACGAACCAATCATTCTCTAACGTTTGAAGACCTATTGCGGTTGACGATTTACGCTTGTTCGAAGAGCTTGCCGTGTCTGAATCTTGGCCGATTGAAGCAAGTATTGCAAGCAGCTACGTGGATATCTCGTCGGACGAAGATGGAATAATGCATTCGAATTCGGAAGAATCGGAAGACATTTTGGCAATTATTTTTGTTTTGAGATATTTTAGTGTGTGTTTATTTGAAAATAAAGAGAGTAATATTTGGTTTTAAAGGTTTTTTCTTGAGCATGAAGTCGGCCGTTTAGGCTCCACGGTCAAAAACCAATCCACCTCACATTTCACACTCGGCGGTATCATAGAATTTTGTACCCGATTTTCATACCAAGCGAGGTGGCGGTTATTCTGCTTCGGGTGGTACCCGAATCCCTTACCCGTGCCCACTCCCTCCTCTCTTATTGCCTCAACCCCAATAGTGATAGTATGATGGATTAGGATTCTCTCAAGTTGGTTACAACATGATAGATCATGTTGGCCAATCATAAAAAAGTAAATTGATAAATGTTTTTCTTTTAATTGAAATTATGGACCCACTTATTTTTTCACTACTCACACTAAAAGTAACATGACCTATCATGTTGAAAACCAACTTAAGAGGATCTTTTTCCTAGTATGATTTAACGTGACATCATGCATGATGTTGTATTTAACTTTATTATCAAAAAAATATATTTAAAGAGATATATTCCGCACCTGGAAATTAACATCTCTCCATGACACCCACTCTATGTGAAAAAAGTTAGAAAAAGTTCCCTGATTTTACTAAAAAAAAAATCAGAAGTACTTTTAATTTACAAAAACACTCCTCTTTATATGAAGTTATTCATATGAAAGTAATAACAATTTTAACGGTTTTAACTACTTGAAAGCGTTTAACTCAAAACTTTTAATTGATATTTAAGTATAATGAAAGTTATGAAATTACGTAATTCAAGTCAATGCATATAAAAAAAAGAAAATAAAAAAAGCATTTGGTTTATGCTTCATTCAATTTCTTTTGAGAAACCATAAAGATATGACATTACGATCGTTTTAAAGATTATTTTTTTATTTAATATATTTAAGTTTTTTAATATAAATAAGATATTACGTTTAAGGAATTTATTTCGTTGTTTTAGGTCTTTTATTAAGCGATTTGTATAACATGTGCCCGTTTGACCCGTGCCCGTTTAGCGTCTTACGTTTAAGCCGTCGCGTCAAATACGTCTTCGCCGCCCGGCCGCTGTTTGCCACCTCTAGACGTGGGGATCAGGGATTTTCTAGTAGAGGTCTCAAGTTCAAGTTTCATAGGCGGCAACTTTGAGGCTAATTTTTGCGAAATTGAGGCTAATTTTTGCGAAATTGTGGTTAAGTGTTTCGGTATTTTAACTTATCTATACTACTTATAAATCATTTAACATCCCTTCTTTTAAAAATTTTTAAGATGTCATTAATGTATTTTTTAAGCATTACAATTTTTAATGCATAATGTACACAATACATAGTTTTTACTAATTTATCATCCACAACATTTTAATGCTTCATTTATTATTTATTTTTGAATTAGTTTAGTTTTAATGCAAAAATGCACATATAAATGAATATGATTTTAAAATTCATGCAAAACTACAAAGTTCCAAAACTATTATTATATCGTAAGAGTGTTTTGAGAACCAATCTAAATAAATTTTGAATTATTTTAAATAAAATTAACCACAAAAGTAAAAAACGATTTTTTGTAAAAGTCAGGACAATTTTTTTTACGACAAATGATACAGAGATGTAAATTCACAAGTAATAACTTATTTGATTTTATACATATTACACATATCTATATTGCTTATAAAGCATTTAGCAGCTTCTTTCATATTTTTTTTTTAATATGTCATTAATGTGTGTTTTAAGCATTACAATTTTTAATGCATAATGTACATAATACATAGCTTTTACAAATTTATCTTCCACAACATTCTAATACTCCATTTATTATTTCTTTTTGATTAACTTTAGTTTTAATGCAAAAATGCACATATATATTTTAAAATGCATGCAAAACTATAAAGTTCCAAAACTATTATTATATCGTAAGAGTGTTTCGAGAACCAATCTAAATAAATTTAGAATTATTTTAAATAAAATTAACCACAAAAGTAAAAAACGGTTTTTTGTAGAAGTCGTGACAATTTTTTCAATACAAATTATGCAAAGATGTAAATTCACAAGTGATAATTTATTTGATTTTATACATATTACACATATCTAACTACTTATAAAGCATTTAGCACCTTCTCACTTAAATTTTTTTAAGATATCATTAATGTATTTTTTAAGCATTACAGTTTTTAATGCATAATGTACACAATACATAGCTTTTACTTATTTATCTTCCACAACATTTTAATGCTTCATTTATTATTATTTTTTTTGAATTAATTTAGTTTTAATGCAAAAATGCACATATAAATGAAAATGATTTTAAAATTCATGTAAAACTACAAAGTTCCAAAACTATTATTATATCGTAACAGTGTTTCGAGAACCAATCTAAATAAATTATGAATTATTTTAAATAAAATTAACCACAAAAGTAAAAAAAATGTTTTTGTAAAAATTGAGACAATTTTTTTTATAACAAATGATGCAAAGATTTAAATTCACAAGTGATAATTTATTTGATTTTATACATATTACACATATGTATACTACTTATAAAACATTTAGCACCTTCTCTCTTAAATTTTTTTAAGATGTCATTAATATGTTTTTTAAGCATTATAATTTTTAATGCATAATGTACATAATACATAACTTTTACTTATTTATCTTCCACAACATTTTAATGCTTTATTTATTATTTCTTTTTGAATTAGTTTAGTTTTAATGCAAAAATGTACATATAAATGAATATGATTTTAAAATACATGCAAAACTACAAAGTTTCAAAACTATTATTATATCGTAAGAGTGTTTCGAGAACCAATCTAAATAAATTTCGAATTATTTTAAATAAAATTAACCACAAAAGTAAAAAATGGTTATTTATAAAAGTCAGGACAATTTTTTTAAGACAAATGGTGGAAAGATGTAAATTCACAAGTGATAATTTATTTGATTTTATACATATTACACATATTTATACTACTTATAAAGTATTTAGCACCCTCTCTCCTAAATTTTTTTAACATGTCATTAATGTGTTTTTTAAGCATTACAATTTTTAATGTATAATGTACATAATACATAGCTTTTACAAATTTATCTTCCACAACATTCTAATGCTTCATTTATTATTTCTTTTTGAATTACTTTAGTTTTAATGAAAAAATGCACGTATAAATAAATATGATTTTAAAATGCATGCAAAATTACAAAGTTCCAAAACTATTATTATATCGTAAGAGTGTTTCGAGAACCTATCTAAATAAATTTTGAATTATTTTAAATAAAATTGACAACAAAAGTTAAAAACGGTTTTTTGTAAAAGTCGGGACAATTTTTTTTAAGACAAATGATTCAAAGATGTAAATTCACAAGTGATAATTTATTTGATTTTATACATATTACACATATCTATATTACTTATAAAGCATTTAGCACCCTCTCTTATAATTTTTTTTAAAATATTATTAATGTGTTTTTATAGCATTACAATTGTTAATGCATAATGCACACAATACATAGCTTTTACTAATTTATCTTAAATAACATTTTAATGCTTCATTTATTGTTTCCTTTTGAATTAATGAAAAATGCACATATAAATGAATGTAATTTTAAAATGCATGCAAAATTATAAAGTTCCAAAACTATTATTATATCGTAAGAGTGTTTCGAGAACTAATCTAAAATTTTGAATGATTTTAAATAAAATTAACCACAAAAGTAAAAAACGATTTTTTGTAAAAGTCGGGACAACTTTTTTAAGACAAATGATGCAAAGATGTAAATTTCAAAAGTGATAATTTATTTGATTTTATACATATTACACATATCTATACTACTTATAAAGCATTTAGCACCCTCTCTCCTAAATTTTTTTAAGATATCATTAATGTGTTTTTTAAGCATTACAATTTTTAATGCATAATGTACACAATACATAGCTTTTACTAATTTATCTTTAATAATATTTTAATGCTTCATTTATTATTTCTTTTTGAATTAGTTTAGTTTTAATGCAAATATAAATGAATATGATTTTAAAATGCATGCAAAACTACAAAGTTTCAAAACTATTATTATATCGTAAGAGTGTTTCGAGAAACAATCTGAATAAATTTTGAATTATTTTAAATAAAATTAAGCACAAAAGTAAAAAACAATTTTTTGTAAAAGTCGGGACAATTTGTTTAAGACAAATGATGCAAATGTGCAAAGTGCGAAGTGCTAATTTAATGATTAATACATTAGTATATTAATTATTATATCTTTCATGAATAACTCTAAATGATTGCTTAAACATGTAAGTTTTTTTTACATTATAAGTATCCATTTATTTATATCTTCTATATATGTGGGGCAAGTGTTATAAACAATATTAATGAATCAAATATTTTATAAATATATACTTTACAAGATGTATACATTATAAGCATTATTTTATTTATATCTTTTATCTATATTAATGATACAAACATGTTTAAAAATATATTTTATTTACTTATTACGAGGTGTTGATTATTACATATATAATGTATTTCATAAAATAAATGTTTCTACTTACTTGTGACTACGTATCTGTATCAACTAATTTGACCATAACCCCATAACATTATTGACTACTGCAAAGCAAAATCACGTAAAACGTTTCAGATTATAAAGCATGGTTCATTAAATTTTTTATTTTAAGATACTCGCCGCCGCATCACACGGGTATCCTGCTAGTTAGTACATAAAAGACTAATATCCGGAAAAAATATATGGAGTAGGGCTAGATTATTAGTTTCATAGTTCTTTGAGAGTTTTAAACAAATGTGTTTTCATCATAAAAGACTATGTGTAAAATTATGTTTTGGAGCGTAAAATAGTCCACTATTTATAGAAACAAAAAAATTTGAGCGTTACAAAGGTGCATGGTACCGTCTACTTTAACCTTGAGTGATCAAAATGGTATTCTACAACTAATAACTTGTTTATGTTAACTTTACGCAAAATATTTTTACAGTTTTTTATTATCAAAACATAAAGATGACAAAAAATATAAATAATGTTTTTAGGCATTATTGTCATGCATATAAATAGTTGTCACATTGTTGTAGCATTCATATCTTATTGACGTTATCAAATTTTGTAAGAAAATATTTATTTAGTAGAATAGTAAGCATGGTTTTAAAAGGCTCGTAAAGGCTTCGTAAAGGCGTGAAGTTTGGTCTTGCCGCTACGCTGTCTTATGCCACGTCCTTTTGTACACTCGATATATATGAAATATGATATAAATATATAAATATTTCATATTTTGTGCCGCCTTATGTCATGTATAATATAAAAGCTTCTCGACCCATGAATGTGAACATTGATTATCTTGGTCACGTAAGTACCAGCTTATAACCTTGATAGTAAGTAAAAGCATAATGGTAGTTAGATGTTTCTCATTTTGAGAGTTTTAAGTAAAATCATAGTCTATTTCATTTTCTTATTATATGTATAAGATGAATTGCTATAATAATATCAAGGTTGCAAAAATCGCGAGTCGATAATCGGTTGGTTGACCTCTCTTGTAGCTTGTAATTAGTTTAGGTGAGATTAATCAGATTAGCATTTCTGTGTAGTTTTTGACATTTTCGAAGAATTTTAGGTATTTCTGGCGAGTTTTAGGTATTCTGACAATTTTACTTATACAACAACTTGTAATAGATATAAATAATTATTATAAGTGATTAAAACAAGTTTCGGCGTGTTTATGGTAATTCTGGCATGATTTGCAGGTTTTCAATAGTTTGACTACCATAGGTTGATGGCCAATTAGCGCCTAAGTGGCGAATCGGCCTTGTAGACTTTTTCATTTTTTTCCTAAACATTATTAGTAGCTATCTTCTATGTTTTCATAACGAAAAAAGGGCACAATATTACAAAACATGAGCAAGACTCATAGCTCACCAACCCTTATAAATAAAATACCAATCAACTCCTCACAAGTCACAATGACTTTGCATCTACTATTGGACTCATTGTAAAAATTTGTGGTCCATATTTTCCATATCCTTCTAAAGCATGGCTATGAGATATAAAGACTTGTCAAGAAAGTGATATGTGGTGGCAAATTTCCAATTTTAATGAGTGCATTCCCACGCTAGGGGTGTTCACGGATTGGGTAATATCCACGATGTAAGCCAAAAGAGCAGAAAATAAATGAGCAGAATTTGTAAGAACCAAGATTGGTGGCAAAACCGAACCGAACCGAACTAAATATTTGGTTATCGGTTTGGATATGGTTTAGCAATGCAAACCAAAACCAAGCCGAATTCATATAAAATATATATTTTTAATGTATATATATGAAAAAATCACTAAAACTCCTTTTTAGTATAACTATAACATGATTTAAGCTTGAAAAAAATATTTTGTGCTAAAAATATATATAATTAAATAAAAAATAATTAAAATTATGTAATTCGGATTATTCGGTTCGGTTTTAGGTTATTCTTCGGTTTTCGTTCGGTTGAAACAAATTTAAATTCGGTTCGGTTCGGTTTTCGGTTATACGAAAAAAATTAACGAACTAACCAAGATAAACGAATAACCCGATAACCGAACCGATATATGACATTGGTTAATAAATAAATTTATATATCAACATCTATGCTTATGCTGATATATGTCAAAACCACCGTTTCAAATTTAGGTGATGTTTGTTTATTCAGAGGCTTTAAATATGAATCTGAATTGTACATTTGAATATGAATTTGAGACGTAAATGTCTGAATTTGAATCAAAAATCTTGTTAAAGTAAGGTGTTATGTCATTTGCTTGCTCGTACTAAATTTTTTTTGGTTATTTTGTGTCAACAAAGCGTTAAGACCACTTCACTCTAAGTACCATTAAAATGTAATTGCCTCGACCGGCGTCACGACGGAAAAAAAAAAAACAATCTGAACGCCTAAAATGTTTAACCGATTAAGAGGTTTGGCTTGTTAAGAGGCATTAAGAAGCTGTTAAGACAGTCTTAAAAAAAAAACACCACATTAGTCTTTGATATAAGTTAAGTTAACCTTTAAATCTATCTTTTACATCATTTTTCTTATTATTGCTGACACTTTTTATTGAAAAAACATATTATTGTTGGTTAAAGTTTTATTTCATAACTAACAAAACAATTTTTTTTACACCTGATGCAACGCGCGGGTATAACAGCTCGTGTGTTACAAACTAAAACTTTTTTCTTTTCATTCCATACACTAAAAAGTGAAAAAAGTGATTGAATAAAGGGTATTTCTAATATAAGCTAAATCTGTGCTAATAAAGGTAAAATCTTTATAATAAGCTGAAGTGGTTTATCATATCACATCATCATGTCACTGTTAACAATCGTTGAATATTTGATCGTGGAAATAATACGAAAGGGTTTCCATTGTGTCGATTCGACAGTTTATAGAGATTTTGACCTCAAATCGTCTCTTGCATCGAGACATAGTCCAAGTAGGAACAAATGCAGTACAACGGCGTTATAAATGCTGCAAAACCTTGGACCATCAGTGCACGCCGCAGAAAAATTCCATGCGAACCACCAATATGATTTGTACGAGTTTCAATTAAGAACACATTAATCTCGAGTATAACATACCAAAAATCGTTACATTAAATCTTTCTTGAATGTGGGGTCATGCGAAAAGTCATACTTGACCCTAATATCACCACATATTTTCAATCAGAATCGCATAAGGTGCATTTACATATGTGAGAAAACAAAGCTCTTTGTTGTGCATAGTGATGATCCTAGCTTCTGTATACATTAAGCCTTCGACACTACTCGTCTTCTAAAATTCATGTAATTTTTCCGAAGCTAATTTCAGGGCCACATATACCATATCAAACTTCAAGCTCAACAAATCATGACAACTGACTGAAGTACATGTTCATCATGTATCTTGACGGATTGAACCCGCTTAAGATCACTTCAAAACAAACACAAGGAATTTTGGTTTAAGTGTCACAATTGACGGACAGAAAGAAAATCAAGTGATGTTAAATAAGAATGAATGTAAAACTTACTTATGGGTGTAAGTATCATCACAATGCCGATTGGGTATAGGAAGAAAGTTGTCTTCTCTAAAAATGGAAGCACTGCATCGTAAAAGATTTAATTATACATGGGGCTAATAAGAAATTAAACATTTCTGTGGTAAAAATACTTGCAGTTATATATTTTCCTTGGTTTTTAACTTTGTAATGACAAAAGTCGTGTATAAATCTCAGTAACTTGGCAACTGTATTTAATCATGGGGATAAAACGCAGATAATAAACAATAATATATAAAGACCAACAAAACTTTTGATTTCCAAAGAACTAGGTTTGAATAACTAAAAGCAAAAGTTTGGTGTTTTCCGGAGTCGAAGGGAATTCGGGAACAAAGTCTTTCAAAGTTAGGTATCTAAAGCGTTTTATTACCTTTGAACTTGTTCTCTGATATTACAAAACACAGAAAAGTAGGTAAGATTACAGAATCTTAAAATGGGATACTCCTTTCGGCTACATACTAGAAAACAACAGAAAGAAATTTATTGTACATAATAAGGTTTGACGGCTATGGAAATTTTTACAATCGTTCACATGGGTTTGAAAAACAGAAGTGTGCTTTTCAGCTTTTGTAAACAAGTGTTTTAAGTAAAATAATATCAAAGAGATGAGTGGTAAGGACTAATGACATCAAATCTTTTTTTTCAGATTTAGAAACATGTGAAACGAAGATATTCAAAATTCAGTTCATACAATCATACTACTATCTTAAGTAAATTTGTCAGATTTTTTAAGGTGTAAAATAGTATAGTTAGTTCTGTTTTCTTTGGAGCTTTCGCATTGTCTTAAAGCGATCATATTGTCTATTTAGTCAAACATAAAAATATTTTTATACTTAATTAGTCTAAACGAATCGGTTACTCAGCACATATGTTCTAATAAGTCAGGCATTAGATGTCTATATTTAATTAGTCAAAAGATGGTTTTATTTTTATTCAGCAAATTTGTCAGCTTGCTATAGTGTCTGGGTTTAACATCAATAGCTGTCACAAGTTGGTTAACGGTCAAAATGGGCTCGGTTTAAAACAGGAAAATATTGTTAGTGTTGGAACAAGACAAATCGGGTTGGCCAGGAACATTTGTCCCAAAAATTTACATCTTTAATAAAGTATTAGTATACTAGATATATGCACAAAAAGTCAAAAACTATATTAATTTTAACGATAATTTAGCTAACTTTTTCAATAGAAAGATTTTTGGTCTTGAGTATTAGAATTACACTTTGGACGACTTTCAACCTATTTGACCCATTTTACCTGCTTCCTTTTGTATTCAAAGGATTTTAACCCATTGACTCACTAAAGATGAAACATAACTCAAATCGACGCATATAAGTAATTGAGATAGTAGTTAAAAAAATTGCTTACCGTCGTAACCTAAGAAGTTAAGGTAGTGATAGTAAGATATGGCCACCATAAAAATAAGATTTGACAGCAGAAGAGGAACAAAGCCATGCGCGATCAGAAGAGGTGAGACGAAAAAATGTATAACTGTTGCATAACCAAAACACATAAAAACGATTAAATTAATTGCTGATGATATAAGTTCTATCAGCAACTAGAAAGAAGTAACTGATTCACGTCACCTACCGTAGAGCACAATAAACAATGGGAAGAAGGAGTTACAGTGCACATCAAATGCATACAGCCTGCAAAACAAAAACAAGCTTTGAATAAATATTTCAAGTAACTTTCTGTCAAAGCTAAAAGTCTAAAACTGATTATTACAGCTTCAAATTGAAATAAACTTACCATTCAACCCGTTGTTCTACCACGTGGCTATTTGACGTTTCTTCACGAAGATAAGTATTTGTCACAAACCTTCAAAACAAATTTGAATGAGATGCAAAAGTAAAGCCATTGGAAAAATAAAAGTATTACAAACTCGGACAGAATTCATCTACAAAGCGCCTGTGTTTAAAAAGGCGCGCCTGATGCGTTGCGATGCGAGGCTTTGTTGCATCAGACACCCTGATGCGTTGCGTTTACGGGATGCGAGGTGATGCGCGCGCATCAGGCACGCATCAACTGATGCTCGCATCAGTAGCTTTTGGCATCATGTACTTTTGGCCTTTTTTATTTATTTTTTATTTTTTTATTATTAATTGGACTTAATAATGTGTATTGGGCTTCTTCTCATGGGCTTTACTTTTAAAATATGGGTCCAATTTGACCAATTCCTTATAAACGATTAGACTTTTGATCTTAGTTTTCGACTATTTATGGATTTTAGTGATATAGAATCGTGAACTATGAACATGCATGGTATCTTTTGACATTAAATGTGTTATTAATGTGTTTTGTGCACTAAATTTAATTTAAATATTTTTTTATAAATTGTCGCCTCGGGTACGTGATGCGCGCGCATTCGCCTCGGCGCATCGCGCCTCGGCTTTTTGACCCTTATCGCATCGACAAGCATCGCGTTTTTTAAAACCCAGCAAAGCGCATAGATGTTCAAAAATAGCTCATATTGAACCGGAAACAATGCTTACCAGCAAAATGTAGCCACAACTGCACCCGCTAAAAGAAAATGGATACATGTCGCTGAGAAAACCACAAAAACAGTATGTCCAATGCTATGATCATACCTAGAAACACAAATCATAGCAATATAGTAACTTAATCAGAGTTCAGAAATTCAATGCATAACTGTAGGCAACAATTATTCACCATGAGAAGACAGAACAATATAATACAGTTTGTTTCGACATAAAACATTACGCTGGATAACTTTATTGAAAAGTGTTTGATGAAAAGTGTTTTACATATTATTTATTTGCACGAGATGCATTAACTTACGCAACAGAATAAGCAACAGCTGAAACTGCCAGCAGAAGAATGCAAATTACAATAAAAGCCGGATCATCACGTGCCCACTGATTTTTTGTTTCTGCAGAAACAAAAGGTGCAAAAAAATTATACAACCCATTTTTCACCTAAGATGCAACTTGTGAAATAATCCAAAAGCAGAGGCTGACTTACGCTTATGGTACTTGGTGTGTTGGTAGCTGCATCCAATAAAGAATTCCATATGCAAAACGTGGAATCATTGTCATTAGTTAATAGAAAGTTTCATAAATCAAATATTCAGTTAATTGTGATGAGGACATTATTAGTACATGCTAGTTAAAAATTTATATTTGTATCCTATTTATTCTAATAGATATTAGCAAATAATATTCAAAATATTTTGAAAGTGAAAGAATAAATAATCCCCATTTAACTTACAGACCTAAATAAGTAGCAATATATTTAAAAAAAAAAAAAAAACTTGCCAAGGAGAAGGAATGTTAAAGTTCTTGAAAGTTATAATACATCAACTGATAGGATATCAAAAAATAATGTGTAATCCCCTTTATTTAAAGGGAGCAGCTCATTAAATCAAGAGGCCAAAGCTCATCAGACAGCAGGTCTTATGCCATAAATATTTTATAGGCATCAAATTCACAAAATTGATCCGACTTTTAAAAATATACACTTGGTGAATTTGCTGCACATAATGTGTTCAATATTTTGAGTTTTTGACATAACCAATTGGACTCCAGTTTTATGGATCAGTATACAATTTTACATATTCTACGGCCTACAGAATGTGTTTATTTTATCTGTATCTCACAAATATTCCTTTAATTACCCTTCAATTTACTCACACCGTTATTTTTTCAATAGTTTATCAGCCATCCCTGAGTCTCAACTTTCAACACACGTTTAACAAACCCTCTATATACCCATCAGGAATTTCCCCTAAAAACCTAAGTCTTACGCACTGATCAGTAGTAAACACAACAATACATTACTAGTATTATTGAGTGTGTGATGTTTTGGACTGTATATACAGGTGAGAATGGAGGAAACTAAATTATGAAACCAATCAAAAAAAACTTATAACTCGGTTGCTTAGGAAACCAAAACCAGCTAGTTTCACCTAAGACTTAAGATAGGTATTTTAAGGGGTGTTCAGATTTTTTATTTTTTTGCTTAACTGCTTATTTGTTTAGTAGATAGGCAGTTTGAAGTGTTTGGATCATCCAAACTGCTTTGCATAGAAGCAAATTAGCCAGTCTTCAGAAAGCATGACATGCTTAAGTTATATGAAAATAAAATTACTTTTTCCCATCTAATCTCCCTAAACCCATTATAAACAGATTAAAATGAAAGTTTCTAAAATAATTTTTTGTTCTTATTGCACTTTTCTACAAAATAAGCAAATCCAAACACTTTTGCCTCGAGTGTTTATATTAAGCAGCTGATACACTTATTTACAAGCAGAAGCAAGAAAGATAAGTTCACAAAGTATATGAAGAGAAAGTGGTGTATGCAGTTATGCAAAACAAACTCAGTGATCATCTGCAATATAATTTGATTGCAATCTCTAAATTAGCGAAGGTCGTCTTTCATATATAAAGCACAAAAACAGGCATGTACCAATCATATAAAACAAATGCTGGAAGTTCTAGATATACTGGATACCACAAAAGTCTAGTTTTCTCACGAACATAATATAGACAAGGACAGACAAAATTTCTAAGATTAAGACATGACAAAAGTTGCAAACTACTGTAGATGTCAATTTCGACATCCAATAGTGGAAATTATAATCTCGTATATATCTATATTACATTAGATAGCAGTAACATTTATCTGAGGCAGTAAAGGATGTAACACATAAAATAAAGGGAAGAGACGAACAATGTAGCAGTAATCAGAACAGAGGTTCCATAATACAAAAGAGACTTACACAACTTTTGGCGAGGTGCATAAATGAAGCATTTGCCAGAACGTGTATTCAATATCCATTTGTTGCCACTACAATGTACAAGAAAATAAAGAAAGATACAAGCATTAGAAAGCCGATAACAGATCATCTAAAAAGTTGTCCAACCAATCACTTGCATTTAACAAAAACACCACGGCATTCATCCTTATGATTGCATTAAACCAATACAAAACCTATTGTTGCCTGACCAATACTATGTATATCAAGGTAGTTAAAGATGAAAGCGACCTCAAAGCAACATGCCATTCGCTAAGGCGAGAAGCAACAAAAGCGAGCACTACAGTGAACTTTTTACCCTTTGTGCATATGATTGTGTCTAATATGAAAACAATGATTAAACCAAAACATAGTTATCTTAAAATCTTTATTTTTAATAAAAAAGACCAAAAAAGAGAAGTTTATTCAAATACTTAAAGCCTAAAGTCTACTATTTTTATTCGGAATAATCGTCTATGTTCTCATTTCAGAAAACTAGCCGTTATACAAAAAAGCGAGCGCTTCTCGGTTGCTTAAGAACGCTTTTTTGGATTCAAAGCGCTTTAGGGCAAAATGCCCCGCTTCATCGCTTAAGCGCTCGCTTTTCTCGCTTTCGACTACACTGACGTATATACAGGAATAGAAGTGAATCAAGCATATTCATAGTTACTATACAGCTAATAAAAAATGTTATCCCAGACATGACGACTCATCACTTTGAATATAATATCTTTGTCGTGTTCACATATTACAACAGCAAAAACACCAACATACGCAATCTCGCCGAATCGGGGTATGGGGGAGGTGGAAATGTAGACAAATCCTACCCCTACGCCAGTGTTGCAAAAATCGGCCTAGGCGGCCGATTAATCGCTAGGCGGGGATTAACCGCCCCTTTTTTCACTAATCGGGCTTATTAATCGGTTTGGTAAAAAATCGGCCACAAGATAATCGATTAATCGGATAAAAATCGCCCATCATGCATAAATCACAAAAATCGGATAAACGCCAACTTGGTTACGATAAGGTCTCGTTGGAAGCAGCCTCTACACAATGGTTTACCCGGGTAGGGGTGATCTGCTTACATTTTACTTCCCATACCCCAGAAATGGGATTGGTCCATGTGTTGTTGTTGGTTACGGATAGTAATTGGGCAAATCAGTCATAACTCGGCCAAATCGGAAAAAAATCGGCTAGATCGGCCAAATCAAGCATATAGTTTGAAAATTTTATAATCTTATATATAAAAGGTCCAATCCGATTAATAGTTAGGTGGTATACGGCCGCAGAACTACCTCCTAGTGATTTTTGCAACCTTGCCCCTACCTACCTCAGGAATGATAAACCCGAAAGTAGGGAAATTGCTTCCAGATACAAGTGCAAAGGATTGTGCCATAAACAAAATAAGGAATGAGTAAAGACATAGAATGAAAAGCAAGCATACAAAGCTATAACATACGATCTAAGGGGAATAAGAAAACACATAAAATAGGAAGTGCAAAAACGAAGCACGGAGAAGGGCACAAACAAATACCTAAGAAAGAGTGCACAAGGAAAGGGCAATGCAATGGGGATCTAAGGTTGTAGTTTTCTATAAAAACGTTTGGTAACATAGATGTAGTTTTAATTATAATGTGTAAAACAGCTCCAAAATGGTATTTCATGGTGAAAAAACAGACTGCTTGCCAAACGAGCATTAAAAATTCCTAAACCTACGGGCAAAGCACAAAGAACAGCTAGAAAGACGGTCTATGGAACTCTTAACCTAAAACGCAAGGCTATGAAAAGCGATCTACTCAACTACTGATCAAGGTAAAAAAAAAACACGGTAACTCAGTCAGATATTCAAGTCGTCTATTAAAAATTAACCTACCCGAATTTAACGGACCCTCTGGGAAATATACCATAAATCGAAATTCTCTTATTTGTGTGTAACTAAAATATACCTAACAACACATTTTGGATAACTAAAATCACAAACTAACATTTAACAGTTAGTTACCTTGATAATTCGACGGAGGTACTGAGGGAAGGCGCGTGAGGGCAATCGCCCTCTAGACGACGTCGTCGGCAACATCTTCTTTGATCTTTCTTACTTATTAATTCTTTCTGGTAAACAAATCTGATGACTAGTAGTTCCTAATTTCCAAGATCTTGGTTCGTTTGTTTGTTAGTTCAAAAAGCGTCTCAAGTCTCTTATTCATTTTTGCTATTGGGCCTATCAACTAGTTCATAACAGATGTGTTGATCAGTTGGGTTTAATCGATTAGGTTATCGGTTTGTCAGGTTAATTTTTTTTTCTGGGAATAACCGAATAACCCGAATTACCCAAATTTAATAACTTATTCATTTATTTATATATATTTAAAAAAAAAATTTTTTTCAAGCTTTAAAAATATTATAAAATAGTTTTAACATTTTTTTTATATAAATATATATATATATTTATTTAAATTCGTTTTCTTTGGAGTTTAAAACTATATCAACCAAAACCTAACTTTTATTTCGGCTTATTATTCGGATATTACTCAACCCATGAACACCCCTAGTTCGGTTATCGGGTTGTTCTGTCATTAATTTTTTTTAGAAGTCAACTGAACCGAACCGAACCAAATTCAAATTCGGTTTTCGGTTCGGTTCGGTTGAATTCTAGTTCGGTTTGGTTCTTGGGTTGACCCGAATTTCAATTTTTATTTAAAAAAAAAAAATTAATAATTATATCGATATTTGGCAACAAAAATATAAATATCAATAAAAAACAAATATTTATATGAATTCGGTTTTAGGTTCGGTTTTCGGTTCAAACTGCCAAACTCATATCCAACCCGAGAACCGAATTAGTAGTTTGTCGGTCTGTTATTAGTCTTGTCGGTTATTTCGTTTGCCTCTTTATTCAACTTTTTTCGGTTTTTTTCGGCTTTCACCCCATTATATAATCTTTCTTTTTCTTTTCATATGTTTTAAACTTGTTTTCCAAAGATCATTTAAACGAGGAAAGTAATAAAAAGTACTGTATTAAAGAGAAAAAAGAAAGAAAAGGAAAAAAAAAAAAATTATAAAAATGTTTCATCTTAAAATTTAGCTGAAAATATTTACTTTAAAATTTGTGAGTTCTCAATTTTTTTAGTAAAAGGAGTATATAAATAGAAGATAAATATTTTCAGTCTAATTTTAAAAGAAAACTTTTAATTTCAAAATCAACTAAATTATCATTTTTTATATTTTTTTTCTTCCTTAAGTAATACTCAAAAATACATTGTGTAAAAGGAAAATGTTAATGACTAGTTGAGCATAAAAAGCCATTGATCATTGGAAATGCGAGTGATTTATAAATTTGTGATAAAGTTTATATATAGTATTTAGAAATAACAAATAATTATTACTGTATGTATTTCTTAAAAAAAAAAAAAAAAAAAAAATACAAATATGCTTATTACGGTTAAAAAAACGATCATCAAAATATCTTGATTATACCGCATACATATAACCATAATTGATCATTGTTTAAAAACCAGACCAGACTCCAAACCGAATTCACAAAAGCACCGAACCTAAATGTTGTTTCATCCGGTTACGTCAATCCGTTCGATCATGATTAAATCGATTCAACAAAGCATATCATCCAGATGTCAGAAACCATATCAAACCGAACCAAAACAAAGACCGTATAAAAAAAGATGGACCAAAAACCGTTTCTGATACCCGCTAGAAAATTTAGTTATACGGATATCCGTCGCCACAACACGTATTCAGTTATCATTTCATAAAAATTTACAAAACCACCCTCCACTTTCCAGTCTGTCTCTTACACAAATCTAAAGTTAGTTAATTCCGTTATCATTTCATCACACCCCAAACCCAAACCCTAACCAACCTTCACCAATGACCAATCACAATCATATATCAGTCCACGAAGCTCTCGGAGGCGGTCCACGTATACACATCCTTGTTTAACACTTTTGATCTGATTTTTATATATTTTATAAAATTTTATATAATTAATTTGTTTGATGTGATTTGATTTGATTCAATGCAGTTGCGGATATATTGCTGTGGCGGAATGCTTACGGAGGCGGTGTTGTTTTTATCGTTTCGACGGTTTTTTGGTTTTTGTTTGAGAAGGGGGGAGGGTATAATGTGTTGGCTTTTGTTGCTAATAATTTGTTGCTTTTGGTTGTTATTTTGTTCTTTTGGGCCAAGTCGGCTTCTCTTCTTAATAGGTTGGTTTGTGTTTTTTTTTTTTTTTTTTTCTTTTCGTTAATGAGCGTTTTTATATACTAGTAGGATAGGTTAGGATAATGTTACGATCCCACGTCGGCCAAGTATGAGATAGATATCCACTCATTTTACGAGCTAGCTTTTTGAGTGAGTTATACACGTGGACTTATAAATAGATATGAGCCTAGTATGAGATAGGTTCGTATCAATTGGTATCAGATTACCCGCCCTATGCAAAAGAGAATGATTGGGAGGCCTAAATATGTGAATACTTATGTGCCTAAATAGATGTGGCAATATATATTGGTTTGTGAAGAAGTGGGTCCTCTTGATGTCACGAACAACATGCTGACACATAAGTTTAGGCATATAATTAGGAATACCATTTAGGCATGCCAATCAATGCTCCTATGCATATTTGTCCCCCTTGGTATAGTTGATGATTTTTTACATCATTTTTTATATGCATACTTTTTGTTTTCTTCGTTAATGAGCGTTTTTATATACTAGTAGCATAGGATAGGATACTCGCCCTATGTTTATTGGTTTGTGAAGAAGTGAGTCCCTATGCTGAGACTCATAGGTTTAGGCATATAATTAGGTTGGTTTGTATACTTTTTTATAGTAGGCATAGGATGGGATACCCGCCTATGCAAAGGAAAATGATTAGGAGGCCTAAAAATATGAATAAATTTGTGCCTAAATAGATGTGCCATTGTGGCAATAATTTATTGGTTATATGAAGAAGTGGCTCCCTTTAGGCATATAATTATGTTGGGCCAATTTGAGCGCCCAATGGTCTCTGACTAGATTTAAACATAAATTAGACCAAGTATAAGAAGACTCGCTGATAAGGAAATTAAGGAGCAAACTCAGCAAAGTTCAAGTAGAGACATCGTTAAGGAAGTATGTGAAGAAGTGGGTCCCTCTGTTCTCTGTTCTCATGAACAACATGCTGACACATATGTTTTTGCATATAATTAGGAATACCGGTTAGGCATATAATTAGGAATACTAGTAGCATAGGATAGGACAGGATACATCTATTTAGGGGGTGTTTGTTTCGTCTTATGGCTTAGTTGGTTTTGGGCTTATGTTTTATAAGCTCACTTTTTGTGCCAAAAAGTTAAAAGGTTAAACTTTTTTGGTACAAATCAAGGATTAAGGAGGCAATGTGGCAAATTTGAATACTTGATTTAGTAGTCATGATAGACCTAATAAACTTATATAAGCCGAAAAGTTTCAAAATAAACCACAAAAAGTGAGCTTATGAAACATAAGCCCAAAACCAATAATCCATAAGCCGGCTATATAAGCTGAAACAACACCCCCTAAATAGATGTGGCATTGTGGCAATAATTTTAAATTTGGATCACCAATAAAATAAGCGGGCTATTTTCTGAAGTGCTTAGTTGCTTATTAAGCAGTAAAAAATAAGCAAAAAATAAGCAATCCCAGTCACCCTTTAAATATGGATCAGCAATGTATTGCATTTATATAGTAAAGCACACAAGAAGTCTACATAAACCAACACTTCCTCGATTCGCTATTATTTAAATTTGAATATGTGAGTTCAGTCTTCAATATTTTCCAAACCATCTGGATCAACAAAGTATGTATTTGCCTAGTTCGTTGTGTACGCAGCAAGGTTATGTTTGGTTCGTTGGTTTTGTTGCTTTCGTGTGGTATATGTGCTTGGTTTTTCTCTTTTTACTTTCTATTATAATTGGATAACCAATGTTATATTGCGTGTCTGTATATAGACCTCTGCCCCCAATTCCTGAATTGGACATTTCGGAGGAATCAGTTCTTATCGCTGCTGAAGAGATGCAAGTGTGGATAAATCATGCTTTTTCACTTGCGCATGAAATTGCAATTGATGGAAACTTGAAAACTTTGATTGCGGTACGATGTCATAGTTTCTGTCTTTTCTTGACGTTTTTGTGTTTCACTTACTTGCTAAGATTGGAATTTACAGTTACATACTATGCTATTGATTTCTCAGGTTGTTTCTAGCTTATGGCTGATATCTTATATTGGCAGCTTTTTTAACTTCCTTACGCTGGTTTATATCGGTGAGTTGGTCCCCTCTCAATTTTGTGTGCATAACGTTGTATGGTTATAGTAGAACTCCCATGACATATCGTAGTTCTTTGATTTTTATTTCAGCGGTACTTCTGAGTTTATCAGTACCTTTCTTATATGAAAGGTTCCAGACCCAAGTGGATGAGAAGTTAATTGTGGTACATAAGATCGCTCATTCAGTCATGAGGCAGGCCGATACTGTCTTACGAATGATCCCGTTAACACACAAGCAAAAGTCTCAGTAGTAATTACGTACATGTTCAGAAGGTAAGCTCCTTCTGTCCTACCCACTCTAGATATGTACTTGTGCCTGCAGTTTTTGATATTCAAATTATTTGTTGAGGAACATTACTACCACACAGAGTATTAACGATATAGGAGCTTTTTGCTCTTTTAGTTGATTAATATATGAAGTTCGATGCCATATCTAAATGTTTAAGTGCAACATCTGAAGTATTCAAATTGGTGTTTGCTCCTAGAAACCTGTATCTATTGCGGATGATCCGTGTTAAGTTGGTCTCACAATCTTAAGCAATCTCAGGGATGAGCCTCAGGATAGGTAGCTTCATGATCAAAGTTCAGTCTTCAGGCACCATTGGCACTTACTGCAACAAATAACCAAAATCGAAAAACAAGTAGATACCCGAATCGGGGTCAAATTTCAAAAGTCCTAATAAAGTACAACATAAGCAATCAGAATAGAAGAAAAGAGAACTCGGGCAGGGTTTATTTTGCAAACTTCTGTAAGGAACTTGGGTGAAGGCCGAGGAAAGGTAGCTTACTTTTCAAAATGTCTAGACTCTAGATGGATAGGGGGAAAATAAGAAGAAAAGATCTCTAAAGACCAACTAAACATAAAAAGTATGGTCATGTAAAATGTCTGACGGAATGACAGATGAAAGTTAAGTGCTTGGTTGAAGAAACAAACACCCCCTCACTGGTGCCGATAAATACAGTGGTTGTTGCAAATCGTGATTTTATAAAACAATGCAGATGGCAAATTCTAGTAGGCATATGGTATGCGGTTCAAGGAATTTAATCGAAGCTATATAAGACTGGCCAATTCAATAGCTAGTAGACATTGGTAACTGCAGTGATTTTTATATTTTGTGGTAGATTGTCCCATCCTTAAGCTTTTACATGTATTAACTGTAAATCTTCTCATTCTTGGCACCTTTAAAACTTGAATTCTTAATCCTGGGAACTGGCAAAATGTAGAGGTGGAAAAGAGAACTAGCTGGTCAGTTGACACGCTTTTTGTGCATACTTGATGTGTTAAGCATGATTACAAAAACTTCATTATTACTATAACAATATAATCTTTGATTTAAGTGGTCTAGGAGGTCGAATGCGTTAAAAATACATTCAGGCGACCTCTGACCCATTTGACCCACTTAGTTATTAGCTAGTTTCTTTATAACCATCTCCAACATGGCCTAGTGGTAAGGTGTCCCCAAAGTCTTAGAAGAGACCACGGTTCAAACCTCGCTGGCTGGCTGGTTGATCTTGGGATGGCCAGGGAAATGTCCGGAAACGGCCACGGGAATACATTTCTTTTGTTCTTTTTACCCATTTGAATATTAGAGTATAGAGATAATACAAGTTAGATTCACGCATTCATAAGTAGGCAGTGCTCTTTTCGCAATATATTCTTTCTTTTAACGTTCTTGAGATCCATTTCAGATATGTTCATAATCAAGGCCTTATAATTTTATGTGTAGTATTAATAAAGTTGATAGTCGAGTTTTGACGCTACGAAGCAAGTGTCTGGTTTTGACTTTCTAGGTCAAATCAACTATATTCCAAATCGGAAACTAATATGAAACCGTTTCTGTTTAAACACCATTTTTCTCTATCTGCGGCGTCTTCTAGTGTAATTTACTATACTGATATTTTTACTAGATGTTTTGATTATTCATATAATATCAGTCCAAAAGTAGTCATAAATATTGTAGTTTGAATGTTCCGTTTATATAACAAAATATTATAACATAAACTTACAGGTTTCATGCTGTGGCTGCTTGGGATTTATGCGTAATATCATGGTAAAATTTTTAGCAGAATTGCTGATAATTTGCCTTGCCACGAGTACTGACATGCTTTGGCTGCAGCAATATTTCGTCTAGCGGTCTGTAGTGATGCTTAGTAAGTTTTGAGAGTGAAAGTATTGTGAATGCAAGATATAATCATGGTTTTTTGAGTGATAAATTCTTATTGAAATTTTTTTTGGCTACTTTATCGTTGATTTCATTTTTGTCAGCTTATTACGTTCGGGGTGAATTACTAAATTTGATGTTAAGATTATTGATTTGTTTATCGTTATAAGCTTTAACAGCATCATTGATTATTGATATTGTTACGTCGGTTTATATATTATGAGATTCATTCTTTACGGTAATTGCAGTATCTGAAATCTGTGCGTTAAAATTTGTTTGCTTATGACCGAGTCTTGGTAGTCTATATTTTTGGGCCAAGCTGCAATTGACCTTATTTCATCGAATGTATTTGCGATATATACGTTTTCAGCTATGCAGCTCTCTAATAAGCAAAAGTGAACCATTGTAATACTTGTCTTAAAGATTTAGCTATTGTAGAATCTTTAATTCCAAAGCAAATGAGACATATAATATAGCTTAATAATAAGACAAAACATAGATTAACCATCATTAACAGTTAACGAAGTGGCCGTTATTTGCAAACTTGAATTTATGAGCCTTGTTTTAAATTTCAAATTTTAAAAAGATAGCATATACTTTCAACATATATAGGTTTGCAAAATGACTTGGGAATATACATCTAAAAACATGTCATTTCATGTAGTAAGAAACAAACAGAGAATGATATATTCATTATTAAAGTATTCAAAAACAATCCACTGTTGAGGGTCACGAAGTGATTGTTCGCTGACACCTCAGCGAGTGGATTGTATTTGTGGATACTTTTATGTGGGTCTAGCAAATTTCAAACAATATAAGTTACTTGAACTCGTCCGAAGTAGCAAATTGCATGAATGTTGCATAACAATTTTTTTGCTAATAATGTTTAACGATTTTTTATAATGGATGATAGTTTCTAAAGATTGTATGTTTGTTTTGTGAGATTGTGAAAAATTAATATGCCATATAATAATATGCAAATTTAAAAAAGTCATTAATTTTAACTATAAACATATTAAGTTCAACATATTAGTTATGTTTATTATTGTAACATCTAATAATATAATGTTCAATTAGTGTATTTTAATTTTTTTTAATAATTACTACTAATAGAAGATGTGTTAACTTATTATTTTTTCGACTTTTAAAAATAAAATGTCCTAAATACATTATAAGGAACTAGAAGGGTACTCGGGCGTTGCGGCCGCGGGTATCTTGTAACTAAAATTTTTGGTGAAAATTATATTTCGATTACATGTTTTTCGTGATAATAATTTTATATAGAGGAGTGCACGGTTCGGTTTGAGTCGGTTTTGGCTAAAACCAAAACCGAACCGAAATGCGATATGAAAGAAGTTTTTTTTTTTTTTTTTTTTTTTAGAAGATGCTTAAAGATAATTAATTTTTAAGATGTTTCAAGTTTATTAATTTAAAACAATTAATTTTTTAGATGTTACTTTTATATGTGTGTATGTAATAAGCTATTGAAATTTTCTTTTAAAGTAATATTTTTTGTCTTTAAAGTTTTAAGACTTCCTTATTTGGATGGTCCTAAACTCTTTATATAGTAGTATAGATATAGATAAAGATTATTTATCAACTTATTTTTTTTTTAAAGTTGCGGAAAAAAATCAAACATATTTAGTTTCCCTTTTGTCTTTTTTGTTTGAAAAACTAGTATATTCCAAGTGCTTTTGTCTTTATTTCATAGTTTTTTTTTTTTTTTTTGAACAAACTTTATTTCATAGTTAAATTAGTATGTTTTGACATTTCAAATTGATATACGACAGGTGATAAAAAAAACAAACATGCAAACACTAGTTTGTCTTTGATTCAGTAATTTAAATTAACTAATGTAAGTTTTAAATTATAAAGTTTTTTCTTACAAAACAACAAAAAGGTTTAAAAAGGGAATGTCTTAACCCAGTTCTACCTTTACAAATAGCCAAAAGCAGCCCAACAAAAAATTTAATATTTACTTTTTATGGCTTTCACTTCAAGAAACTTTTTCTTGTTTTCTTAGAATTTAAAAAGGTTAGTGGGTCAAAATCAAATATTATTAAAAACAACTCAAATACTCGCTAATCTTTTAGGGAGGAAGGAGTGGTGGTAGAATACCCTAATACCTCAAACATCAATTATTCAATAAAAACCTTCCATCTCAAAAACTACCTCAATACTACCCTAACTAGACGGAATTGCACTGATCATACCCTAACACTATATTTCATAAAAAGCAAAAAAGAGAGAACAAAGACTGTAATCACCTCTTCCAACTCGATTTCTTTCAAATTTTCGAATTCTAAAAAGGTATTAGTAGGTCAATACCCTAACTAACTCGATGGAGTACCCACTCAATCCTCGCCCAATCTAATCAACATGATTTGTTTTTAATTAATAATTATACTCATGTAATGATCAGAAACCTATGTCAACAAAGAAGTAGTATTTGATTTTCCGTTTATAATAAATTAAACTACTAACTTACTAATTATGTTTATCGCGGAGTTTTTTTCATTGATTTTAGAACTTAACGTGCATTTAGTTACTGAACAGTGAGCAATTCTCGTGAAAAGGTTCTTATAAATAACTGAAATACGGAGTAGTAAAATTGCGTATATAAAAAAAAAAAAAAAAAATCCGAAAGGTTTTTCTAGAAAATTAAAGGTCACTTTTCACATTCGTAGCTAAAATTTTGAAAACAACAATTTTTATGCTTTTCTATTTTCTCAAGTTATTAAAAGAAAATTATGAACAACATCTAAACACGTTTCTAAATTTTCTAGACATTTTTCTAGAAATTAACCTACGATAAGAAAAAAAGCTTTTCAGCAACTAAACACGTCGTTAAGCTTTCACTTTCTTAAAACAAGCTCTCGCCGATTTTTCTCTAACACTTAAAAGAACGTTAAACATAAATGATTTATACACTATTAGAATTAATATTTACACAACTAATCACAAAATTAAAAAATGAAAAAAAAAAAAAAACAAACAAAAACAAAAACAAAAACAAACAAACAAACAAACTCCACATAACTAAAAGAATTTCTAATGCTAAAAGTTTTTAAAAAGCTTTATTCTATAATAAAAAGTGTTACCCAAGTCACCTCAAATACAAACAGAATTATAAAATTTTAACATATACCGTTACAAAGGGTTTGATGTAAAGTAAGCAAATCCGTTAATTCAATATAAAAGAATTACTCACTTCGTTTTAAAATTATAGTCTTCATTTTTATTTTAAAATATTTTAAAAATAATGAAGAAATTGTATATATATAACTACAAAAAAGAATATTTAATTAATTAAAAAGTATAATAGTTCACTTTTTTTTTAAACCGTGCGTTTTTTTATCTGAAGACAATAATTTTAAAACGGAAAAAGTATAAACTACCTCCTATAAAAAATCTCAAACAATATCTCCCTATCTCTCAAGTCCTAATCTTAAAATAACAAAGATGTCACACTCTCTATATATATACATACCTCTTTTCATTATACTTCTCTTTTTATGAGGCACAAAATCATCATCACAATCATATCATCATGATTACAACTCCTCTCATTCTCATCACATTTCCCTTGTTTTTTTATACCATTTTTGCACTTAACTCAGATGGAACATCTTTACTATCACTAAAACACTCACAACCATCTTTAACAATCCTACAAAACTGGAACCAAAGTGATCCTACACCATGTTCATGGTTTGGTGTCACTTGTGCACCTAAATCTGGCTCAGTTATTGGCTTAAGCCTCCCTAATGCTAATCTCATTGGTTCAATACCTATAATATTTGGTCACCTTCAGTATCTTAGGTTTCTTGATTTATCGAATAATTCGATTAATGGGACACTACCCGTTTCGATTTTTAGGTGTTTGGACCTCGAAAAAGTTGATTTTTCGTATAATAGTATGTTCGGGGAGGTGCCGGAGGAGATTAGTGAGCTGCAAAGTCTCCGGGTGCTTAATATTTCGCATAATTATTTTTCGGGTGGGGTTTCTCGTGATTTTCCGGAGAATTTGGTTGCGGATTTTTCGTTTAATAATTTTTCGGGTGAGATTCCTACGAGTTTGTCGAATTTGAAAGAAGACTATTTTGTTGGAAATAAAGGGTTATGTGGGAAGCCTTTGAATAAAATGTGCATTGTTCCTTCATTTCATTCAAACCCTCCTAATGTTACTTCTAACGGGTCCGTGGGGCCCACGAATGCCGCGATTGCCGTTATTCCGAAAAGGGGTGCGGCGGGGAAGGCGAAGAAAGGTGGGCGGGATGTTAAGATTGGGAAAATTGTCGCTATTGTGGTCGGTGATGTGGCAGGAGTGGTTATTTTCGCGTTTCTTTTATTCTATGCGTTTAAATTACGAAAGAAAAATAATAAAAAGGCGAAAGAAATTGAAAAAAATTCTGTAAACCCGAAAGAAATTGAAAGCACTTGCTTATGTTTCAATGTGTGCCCGGGAGATGAGACGTCTGGAACAGCGACGGAAACTGAATCCGTCGCTAAAAGTGAAGAAAAAGAAAAATGTTTGGTTATGGTAGACGGGGAGACCGAGTTAGAAATGGAGACATTATATAAGGCGCCAGCGTATATACTAGGGTCTAGCGGCGAGAGTATAGTGTATAAGACGGTGGTAGGTGATGGGACTGCATTCGCCGTTAGGAGGATTGGAGGGTGTAGAGTTGAGAAAACGGGCGAGTTTGAGAAAATAGTAAGGGTTTTGGGTAAGTTTCGACATGACAATCTGGTGAAAGTTCGCGGTTTTGTTTGGAGCGAAGACGAGAAGCTTGTGATCTATGATTATGTATCGAATGGAAGCTTAGCTACGACTGCTGCTTATAGTACGTTGCAATTCTATTTATCTACTTATAGTAGTTTCTTACTTATATCAAAGCTAACATGCATGCATAAACTTTTATGTTTTAGATTATATCATCCATCACCTTATAAAAATTATACAAAAACTATAGGTTAAAAAACTTTTTTGTCATTAGACTAATAAACGTTATTTGATTTGAGGTTGTTTGGTTGGAGGAAATTAGAGGAATTTGAAAGCATTTAAAATTAAAATTCCATGTTATGTCTATTTATTTTGGATGACCTATTGACAGATATTTAATTTTCATAAAATTGCTTAAATTGAGATATTTCAAATTCCTTGAAGAAGTGAGGAATTTCAGTTTCTATCTTTAGCAACTAAAAGTTAAGGGTGTAACAAAGACAAAATTTTAACAAACACATTCAGAATTTGAAATTTTATGATTTTAAATTTCACGAACCAAAACGCCCCTAATAGTCATATAAAAACATGACGTTCGATATATTTTGAATAATCTTGTAGTTATGTATGTTAAAATACAACTTTAGGGTGTTTACTTTTGTTAATCCAACTAGAAGAAAACAAAAAATGTATGTTGCATTTGTTTGTGGTTCTCAATTGTTGGAATTTCTCAAATTTCACCTTATCTCCAATACGCAAAAGAACATGCAATACACCAAAAATTGTATGTTGCATATGTCTGTGGTCCTTAGCATCTTGTTGTGTTTCACAAATGAATCAAGTGCACATGCACACTTCAAAAATGCATTTTCTTTCAAGGACTTCCACAACAATATACTGGAGAAGCTAGATTTGTAACAGAAAAAGTTGAGACAAGATGCATTTTAAAAACATCGGCATTTTTATATAACTTTACACTACACATAAAAATCTATGTGGTTTATATTAGACGTAGATGGGCTTTAGGTCCGTTAGGGTTTGTAGGGTTTCTAGTAGGTATCATGTAATTGCATTATAAATACCGTATCAATAATACAATATCTCCTACGGGGTTTTCATTGTCTAACAACCGGGCTTGGGCCATCTACGTAAGTTTACAAAAGAATAATAGCTTATATTCAACTCTCTTTGAAGACATAGATTCATAAACTAATTTCTAACTTACAAAGTTAGATTGCACTTGAATCACAAGTTCAGAAGAAACTAATAGAATTTTTTGATTTTTATAACTTGTGTGTCATCTAATTATGTAATTCTATCAATTTCAGAAAAAGTTGGGGCTTCTTCGTGTCATTTATCTTTCGAGGTCCGACTCAAGATAGCAAAAGGGATTGCGAAGGGGTTAGCCTACATCCATGAGAAGAAACATGTTCATGGTAACATAAAGCCAAGTAACATCCTTTTGACATTAGAAATGGATCCCATGATTAGTGATTTTGGATTAGAGTGGTTGATATCAGGTAAACCAAATAACACAACAAGCACATCAGCTCGAAACTCTAGTAGCAAGAAATCAATTTCTTCACGCGAAGAGACAATTATAAACGGTGCTCATCATCGCTTGGCTAATTATAGTAACACATTGCCTTATCAAGCACCAGAGTCAATGAAGACCGAGAAACCTAACCCTAGGTGGGATGTTTACTCATTTGGTATCGTTTTGCTTGAACTTCTTTTAGGAAAGGTGTTATCGAATAAAGACTTACTTCAATGGAACATAGGCTCATCAATCGCTCACAATGAGGCCAAAATCTTAAAGATAGTTGACGGGTTTGTTACGACTGACTTGGATAAAAAAGATTCAATCTTGACGTGCATTAAGTTAGGCTTTGATTGCGCATCCATGACCCCGCAAAAGAGACCTTCAATGAAAGAGGCATTGCAAGTTCTTGAGAAAATTCCATGCCAGTCATGATCAAGGACCTAAAGCAACAATTAGGATGGCTAAAAATGTCAAAGGTCACCATTTTGTGTCTTCTAACCTTGTTTTTTTGTTGTAGATTTTTTAAGATGGATATGAGTATTGTATTAGCTCAGCTTATCTATGAAGTTATGATAATTATTAGCATTTTGGCCTTTGAAATTGTTGTATAATATTAACTGATATGGAACCTAGTCAAGTTTTTCATTATCACCTTAGTTTTCAACTGTTCTAAAATAATTATTCAAGCATCTTACACTTCATCTTCAATTTCATGAAAATCTAAAATATTGATCAAGTTTGTAGGCGCGGAATATGACCAATAGTCTCCGTTTGCTCTGTTGCACATTATAATCCAAAAAACCAACGTCCGTTAGAGTCACACGCCAGACACACGAGGGTATTAATCAATTTTCATGTTTTTCTTTCGCATTACATACATTACATATATTTCAAGTCGAAACTCATAACCTTAGGATCAAAACCAATATAACCTCCCAATCAAAACCAACATGAAGTCACCGGATCCGACCACAAGTCCCACAACTATCACCTCCTGCCACCATTTCGACCACACCCATTATATCCTGCACATTCATACAAGGGTACAAATTGTGTGCCATACAAGGGATAGTTGATTTGCTTATCGATCGAGCTATACAATTTTAATAATTGGAGATAAGAAAATAACATGGATAATCATCTTGGGAAAACATGTATGAGAAATATATATATCGGGCATCCTTAATTTGAATGCACAATTAGCCGCTATGCTATATATATCTTGTTACTAATGGTTTTCATGTCTTAAACAAAACGCTTTCATCCTCTCAATTTGTTGAGTTTATGATATATATAACATACAATAGACAAGTAAACATCAAGAGTACACAGCGGAAGACTTAAGATCATAACAAATAAATTAATTAACTGAAAGTATGCGTAACGTACCTCTTGCGAATGTTAAATCCTCGAGCAAAAGCAAAACAACCCTCGAGCAGAGCAAAACAAAGAAGTACTTATTGGTGTAAGAATAATGTCTTACAACCACGTTCTTGTACACACGTATTAACCAAACGAATCGCGTTATTGCTAGATCTAACACAAGTCCTCGTTTAAGCAAAACGAAACCGAACTCCCTTACAAATGGGGTGTTCGGCCGATTATAGGACAAGAGAGAGGGGAGGAGAGATCTAGGGTTAATTCAATGCACAAGTGTATGAAACCCTAGAACCTACCCCTTCTTATATACTAGTAGGTAAACTTAGGGAACAAGTTTGTGAATTAGGCTTTGTTTAGCCCCTATGGCCGGCCACCAATGCAAGCCCAAAGCCCATTCCATAACTTTTCCAAGTTTCCATTTCTAGTCCTTCTCTTTTCCATTTTAACGGTCGTTAGTCATTTTTCCGTTAAATACTTAACGATCGTTAACCGGACTTAATGTGTAATAATTAATCGTAAACATAAACATTAATTATTAACTTTAATTCTCATTCGCTAATGTGTGCAATCCGTGGTCACGAGTTCGAATCCGGACATTCACATGTTTGTAAATATATACATTTCCAACAGCTCCCACTTGGATATGTTTACAAAACGTGAAATGACATTGGTTAGCGTCTAGCAACACGCCAATGCCCCGGTACAACTCGTGTATGGTTTTCTTGAGAAAAACCAAGTTTGATGATTCATCATCATATTCATCCTTTTGTTTCTAATACCATGTTAATAAAAATATGGATCTCACTCATTTCTTAATTAACTATTCTGTTTCTCGCTTTATGTGATTGATTAAGATTATCAATTCTTCCGAACATATTCGGAAGACCTTGGGCATGGCCATGCAAACATCTTAACAACCCTACGAGGGGCCCAGGAGTATTATACTTCAAAATAAATTTGAAGGAAACAAATCCCATTTTGACTACAAGCAGGATTCACAAATTTCGCAACACTTATGAAAACAACCCTTATAACTACCGTTACGATAGCGTTAGATTGCTTCACAAAATGCACTACATCCATGACATATCTCTTGTATCTCTCAAGTCGAGGATAAATATACATGATATACTTAATGACTAAGATCCATAAAGTATCATCATGTGGGTGGGATAAGTCCTATACTCAATTCATTGAATATCATCTGAATTAGTCATGCTACGCATCAATATACTTTCAAGTATATTCTAACTAATACTCAGATTTGTCTTAATTCAATATCATTCCAATGTTATTGATCGACAACGGACTATTTAGAATAACTTAAGTTATTCATGGATTTAAACATGCAAATACATGACACAATATTATAAATGAAATTAAACGTATACCGTACTTTAATTCATTATAAATAATAATTGTTTAACATCCTTTATCCAAATACTAAATAGATCAATGCATGATAATTCTTAGTTAATGAATTTTGCCACAAGTCATGCAACTCATACTTGTTGACAAGGCATAATTTCAACTAACTTTGATCTATAGGAATTTTGAGAATACTTATTTCAAGAATTCAATAAGTGAATTTCTTGTATATGTTTACACATATCTTGATATTGTCATATCATTCCTTAAGGTGCGTGATAACGAACCAGACCCTTTTATGACAATTATCTTTCAAAACTTTAAAGTTTTAAAGTATTCTTTATTCTTTAATGTATAATGCAACTATGCTCTTAGTTGAGCATAACTAGTCAACATGGTCATCATCAAGGATACCATGACTAGAATTGAGTGTCACATCAATTATACAAAGATCATTGTGTACAACAATATGCTCTTTAAATATCCCAGAACTTTTGAACAGGTTCTAGTGTAATGTTGGTGCCTACCAAAACTCAAGTTTGTTGGCAATGACAATTATGTAACAATTGTCATATAATCATCCATAGAATCTAGGAGCATCTCCAGATTGTGGAATGTGATTCTAAATCCAACATATTTCTTTAAAATATTTATTACACTAACAACTTTCAATGTTGTCAAATCATCTTGTAATCAAGCATGACACAACAACTTTATACACAACATGATGTTCATGATGAATCTTTAAGTTAAACTTTAAGATCTCATCTATCTTGTCAAAGATATGTATTCATCATGTTCTATTTGACTCATTTATTTACCGCATATGTTTATAATAATAAACATATATTCCAAGGTTATATATCTAATTTCCAAATCTTACAAACGAAGTTTTATTC
The DNA here is from genome assembly GCA_910596185.1 of Chrysanthemum makinoi. Lineage (NCBI taxonomy): Eukaryota > Viridiplantae > Streptophyta > Magnoliopsida > Asterales > Asteraceae > Chrysanthemum > Chrysanthemum makinoi. The sequence goes on along the minus strand of OU343223.1, from coordinate 312,327,169 downwards.
CCAACTAAAATTTAATTTAAGTGGAATGTAGTTGCCCATACAACATATAAGATTTAAGGAAAAATAAATAATACTCCCACTAGCTTTCAGGAATACTAATGAGCAATCTTATTTTAATTATTAAATCAATCATGGATTTAATATTAAACATAAGAAACATCTCCTAGATGCTTGCATATATCCATTCATGGATTCTTGCAGTTTGTACATATCCAAGGATTATTTGAATTCATAAAAGTTCTTTGTATTACTCATCGTCCTCGCAAAAGTAATTTCACAACAAAGAGTTATGACATTCATTGTCAAAATTTCATATCAATGAAACTAAGTATGACAATTATAATCTTTATACTTCTATTTAATGTATCTAGAAAGAATATTCAATCATAGTTAATTGCTTACATATGATTAATATTATTATCACTAGACATGCATTAAATATGTGTACAATATTGTCCATATAATTTCTACACAAAGATTTAAACCACTAGGGTTTCCACCCTTTGAAGAAACTCATTTTCATTATTAAGATAAATTTAGATACTTGATTTATCTTTATGGACAGCATCTCTACATTCATAGTATGATTGATTTTCCACAATTCAACATTTGGTAAATTTATCATTATGATTAACAAGCTTACCATGATCCTGTAACTCATATTCCTCAGCATATTAAATATCTGAGATATCCTTACGGATCTATGAATGACAATTCCATCATATTGAGGTCTATCATATACATGTTTAGCCTCATCATGATATTTGCTAGTGCATTTTAGAAGATTGTATATTTTGTAATTCAATCTTTCAAGATCTAAACAAAAAACTCCCACTTGCCTTTAACAATTTAAAGATTACCTTTAAATAGTTTAGCAAGTAGAGCAACAATACATTGTTCTCTTTTGGGATATTACAAAAACATTGACAGCCTCTAACATTAGTTTGTTACAACTCACTCTATAAGTAGTTTAACAAATTCAGAACTTCATTTATAAGACTTAATGTGATTCATCACATTCCATAAACAAATGGTGTCTTATTAATCTTCTAGGTTGGAGTCTTATTAAGTATATTCAATCTATACTCAATCTACTAACCTTGATAACTTTTGGAAGAAACTATAGTTATCTTGAATCAAATAATGCCAACAGTTTTTGATTCTTCTAACGAATACCATAATAAAACTATGGTATTTCCTTAGAATTAATATTGTAAGAAAATCTAACAATATTTTAGATAACCATCTACTCTTTGGCTTACCTATTTACCAATAAAGTAAAACTTAATGGTACAATAGAATTACCAAGTCAATTGCATGTATTATAACACTAATATTTTGACCAAGTCAAAAGAGATATTAGTTATAATCCCACTATATGTTATAAGTCATTGATCAACTCATTGACTTCATGCATATGTCTTAAAACATAGCAAGTTAACGTCTTACTTTATATTATAAGTCTTTAAAAGACTTCATGTTTGTGACTTTACAAAATCATAAACATTTATAATTAAAGTAATTATGAACACCACCTCGGTTTCAATTAATATTTCAAGTTAATATTTACTACATATATTTAAGTCATTCAACGAATACTTAAATTCAAAGTAGTATTAGATTACTTCATTTAATTATGTCATTCCATGAAATGTTCAACGTAAGAAAGTGCAAAATCATCCATGCTCGTTCTCACGACACGTGGATATTTTACCTTGGGCTACAATCTAGTTCACGTTCTCATGTAACATAAATTGTAACTACAAGTGTTTCTTAAATATTGAATGACATAAATATTTAAAATAAAGTAGTCTTTGTTATCATCTTGACACATGTTCTTAATAGGGCAATCATACATATTTAAATGTATATTTCCTATTAGAACGTTATTCTCTTACTTTTCAGTCAAGAGAATCCTTTTAAATCAACTTAATATGTGTTGTACCTTGCACACAATAGATTTCTCCCACTTGTGCATGGAACAACATCATGTAGCATATAAACAACACGATACACGTTCGTTTATTTGATTAATATGATTTGTGTCATAGATATAACTAGTAGATGTAGAACTATATTTTTTTTTAGTAAGGAAACGCATTACGACTATCCTTAAAACATAAGTGTCTACAATTTGGAAAGTAATTATCTTTGAAGATAATATGGGTTACTACACAAGAAATAAGGCTTGTAGCTCCCACTGAATTAGAAATCATTAAAACAACTTCTTATTCAATAATGCAACACAAATGCTCCCACCTTGAATCGACAACATTGTAAGTGTTGCATAACCAGGGAAAACAACTTGCTTGCTTTTTACTTTCCTACACCTTTGAAGAACCATACGTAATTATTACTAAGGTACTAAATGGTGTATTCTACTATATGAATGATAGGTTATCCATCAATGTTATTAACTCGAAAAATTGGGTATGCAATTTCTTCCTCAACAGGCCTACCATCCCCATAATGGTATGTAGTACCTTTAAAGGCTAAAGCAAAACAACTAGATAAAAATATGCTAGTTTTACTTTTACCAATTTTTTGAGTGTAATTAGTCTAGCTTCTAATCTAGTAACTCATATACATGTTTTCCGGTTAACCAACATTCATGTTGTTACAAAGGATTCATTCACCAAATGAGGGTAATGAAATCTTTATGGAAAATAAGATGTGCAATTCATTGCTAAGAGTTACATTAGAATTTAGACAATTCAAATGTTCCTATTATACCTTTCTCATTCATGAAAAGGAATAGGATTGAGTCTCGTGCTTCTCCCATGGAAAGAGACTTTCGTTTGTCTTATCAGTAAATTATTCTCTATCAAACATTTGTTAGAATGCTAGAATGGCTCAATTTACAAATCAAAGACTAAACCACGTTTACGGTTAAATGTTGCATTTATACATTCAAAAGAATTACAAAATTCAATTTTAGTATTTTCGATAATTAACCTTTTCAATAAACAATTAAATACCCAAGGTTCATATTCATATAACCAATTAATATTTATTGAAAACTAGGATCCAAATTGTCATAATTTCATCACGTCAGTTGATCTGCTAGTAATGAACCTTATACAAAATGGTAGAGCTATTGCTCAATTGCCAATTTCAATTGCAATTCCTAGATTTATGGGATTTACATATAGCCAATATCAATCGCCATGTAAACATGTTTTATCCCATCTTATGCCTTGAGTTGCCAGCTCTCACTACAAAACTCAATTAAGTTGTCCAACTTAAGAAACCGCAAAATCGTCCATGCCCGCTCTCACGACACGTGGACATTTTACCCTTTGATTACGATCTAAGTCACGATCTCACGCAAATAAAAAGTAATCTTAGGTGTTTCCGTTTCGTTGGATGGCATATAACTTAAATTAAAGGGTAATAGTTTTGATGTTAAATCAAATATGTACAAAGATGTCATGCATTCATCTTTGTAGCATAGTTTTTATTAAAACATTTATATCTTGTTTTAATGTATAAGCCTTTCATCATCAAACTTTAATTGAGGTATTGGGTTCACCAATCAAGAATTTAGTGTTAATTATCATCCATTATACCGTACTTTTGCATAAGTGTAAACACTTAGTTTTTCGGATAATTACCACCGGTGGGCATGGAATTAAACTAATTCGCCCTTAAGATGAGCTTGCACATTTAATGGCTTACTAAGTAGCTCCCTTCGAACTTACAGGGGGAGAGGACAGTGTACGCTAAAGCACAACCTAAGACATCCTTTCAGATTGTGACTGGCGCACTTCTTTAAACCCCTTTTAGTAGTTCATTCTCATGGGTGAGCCGCCAGCACCATTTGTACCAAATTCATCAATCAATTAAACGATTATGAATACTCGTCTTAAAAATACATGTTTCACCATTGTTTAGGTCAGTTTATTTTTCTTGTAAAAATACCCTTGTTACACATAACAAACAAGCAAGTATTTATAAAAATAAACAAATAAACAATGAATGCATAACAAATAAAAGTCATGCATATCAAATAGCCACATGCAAACGGTTTGATAAATCCTATTAATAACCAATTCTAGATTTGACAATATGCATATATTTAATTAAGACTTTCACCCGTTTTCATCTATGTACAAGGTGAACCACATGCATCGATTCATTGATTGCGCAAGTCAAAATTAAATACATACCACATAGCACATAATTGATTAAATTAATAATTATTGAGGTCTTCCCCAATATAGATCTATCATAATTTAGTGTATATCACTTAAACAAGAAAGACATACAATAAAGCAAATCCATGATAAAACATGCAGATAATTATCATGGATATAAAATTACACTTAACAATTAATGCAATTAAATCAAAGTTACGCATATACACATAAAGTTGCATGCATCTTAGGGTTTCTAATCCAATTAAAACAATAGTTTACAAAACCCTAATTAGGGCACCATAAAAAAAACGCCCCCTCAAAATTAGGGTTTAGGTTTTGCAAACCCTAGATCTAAGCATAAAAATAATAACACATTCATGTTTATTTTAATTATGTGTTTCAGTAATTAATTACTTGTTATACAAGGCTCGTGATGCCACTGTTGAGTTTATGATATATATAACATACAATAAACAAGTAAACATCAAGAGTACACAGCCGAAGACTTAAAGATCATAACAAATAAATTAATTAACTGAAAGTATGCGTAGAACGTACCTCTTCGCTAATGTTAAAACCCCTCGAGCAAAGCAAAACAACCCTCGAGCAAAGCAAAACAAAGAAGTACTTATTGGTGTAAGAATAATGTCTTACAAACACGTTCTTGTACACACGAATTAACCAAACGAATCAAGCGATTGCTAGATCTAACACAAGTCCTCGTTTAAGCAAAACGAAACCGAACTCCCTTACAAATGGGTGTTCGGCCGATTATAGGACAAGAGAGAGGAGAGGAGAGATCTAGGGTTAATTCAATGCACAAGTGTATGAAACCCTAGAACCTACCCCTCCTTATATACTAGTAGGTAAACTTAGGGAACAAGTTTGTGAATTAGGCTTTGTTTAGCCCCTATGGCCGGCCACCAATGCAAGCCCAAAGCCCATTCCATAACTTTTCCAAGTTTCCATTTCTAGTCCTTCTCTTTTCCATTTTAACGGTCGTTAGTCATTTTTCCGTTAAATACTTAACGATCGTTAACCGGACTTAATGTGTAATAATTAATCGTAAACATAAACATTAATTATTAACTTTAATTCTCATTCGCTAATGTGTGCAATCCCGTGGTCACGAGTTCGAATCCGGACATTCACATGTTTGTAAATATATACATTTCCAACACAATTGCCTTTTTAAGCACTTTTTGCTCGGCAGCAAAACTCATTCGTACCCAGTTCTTCAAACCAACAGTATTCCCTACATAGATAACGCAACAAAAAAAAAAAAAAAAAAAAAAGAATTGATTATACATAGATAACGTAATATAAATGAGATAAATAATGAAGATTGTTTTCTTTTTCGTATGTTATTTTCCATTTAACGTAGGCACCTTTGATCTAGCGGTATGTATGAAATGTGTCCCCAACCAAAAGATTGTGGTTTCAAGTTCGAAGATAAATAAGTGTTTAATTTGCGAGTATTTAATTACCTGGAAGAAGAATCATAGATTCCTCTTTAGCCAACTTCATACAAAAGTCTGTGTCATCGACTACATCATCGAAAGATGATAGGTTCAGCTTCACCTGTATAGGCAAATTGGGTTGGATAATTTTTTAAGAAATCGTATTTAGTGAAAATAAGTTACTTGAGAGTTAATATTCACCATGACAAACATTGATCCATCTGGTTTATGTGGGCATGTGACAAGGGGTATCTCCTTTAGCCTCTCATAAACCATGTCTGCGGCGTCCTTTAATAACTTATTATTATTCATAAAGAATGAGTCTGGGGTGTTCTTCATGATACTCGGAACTGCTCCCTGGAGAGTTAGTACCAAATCAAGTGTGTGTGAGCAAGCATTATTCGTTAAAAGAAAATTGAAAATTATGGAGACGGAATCATATACCTGGATAACAGTGGAGGGTTCTCCGGTTATTACGAGACAACTCTTTATGGAATCAACAATCTGAGTTAAAACTAAATGTAAGAGAACTAAAACAACTAGTTTGTGCATTAGGAGACATGTATAAAAATAAGTTAAATGTTAAGAACTTGGCTATGAAGACATTAAACTTAAGGAGTACCCCGGTTTTGTTAAGGATGCGTTTGGGATCAGTAATCGCTATCCAGCGAAAAAGCCAACCCAGAATGATCCATCGTTTTGATAATGACCCAAGTGTCACAACGGGTACTACATCTCCAAATACCCCCATGGAAGTGAATGGTATTTCCCCGAAGACCTGATGGGCATAAACTTCGTCGGATATCACTAGAATTCCAAGTTGTCTTGCCGTTTCTGCAATCTTTAATTATCGAAAGCCAAAAAAAAAAGTTTGCGATAAGAAGCCATCAATCCTCAAAGCAACAACTTAGCTATATTCTTATTTATTCAATCTTTGGGTTTAGTAAAGCTAACATTATGTTTTTATATACGAGTAAGTTATACGGAGTAGTACATGAGATGATAAATTATAAAAAAAAAATGTATTTAGGTATAGCCACACCTTTTTCATGTGCTCAAATGTGAAAACATTTCCACATGGATTCCCGGGGTTGACGAGAACCATAGCCACGGTTTTAGCATCCGTCAATGCTTTCACAAGATCAATATCTACTTCCCAGCCTTTCTCTGGGAGGAGATCAAAATGACGGACCTCGAGTGAGCTGAATTTAGCTCGAGCTTCATATGTTGGATAATTAGGTCTAGGTAACAATATATTTGCACCAGGGCGAGCAAGAACTGTTAGTAAGACATGGATAGCGTGTTCTGCTCCAACAGTAAGAAAAACGTCATCGGTTGATAATTTGTAGGGGATATCTTTAGACAAATTGTTGGCCCGTTTTTTAAGGATCTTTAATCAAGATATACCCGTAATAACAAATAACAATTGAATCAAAAGACTTTCTTATATTTCAGTCATGAATTGTTTGTTACAGATGTGCTATCTATTTATACATATTGAAAGGGTATAATGAAGGGACATGTTGGTTCAAAGGAACCAAATATATGTCGGTTTGGTGTTATAAGCGCCAAATAGCGTTATTTTTGTAATCGTCTTTTAACTGTCAAAAACTGTCTTGGTTGACTTTTATGTTTGACTTCGTTGACCCTGGTGACGAGTTAGTATGGGTGTTGACTTGGGTCAATTGGGTATTGTGATGGGTCGATTGGGATTAACCCAATATTCTCCCCCTTAATCACAATCGCTGCGACGTAGGTCTTTAAGTTTTCTTGATTCATCTTACGTTAAATTCACCATCTGAGCTTTTAATTTGTTGTAGTGCTTGTGATCATCCTTATATCCAGGTAGATCAATTTTTCTTCGGTTATTTCCACCTTCTTCTGTGATCATCATTATGTCCATGTTGATCTGGTTATTTCCACCTTTGTGATCTTCCTTAAGTCCAGGTTGATCATGTTCTTCTGGTTATTTCCACCTTCATTTTTGTGATCTTCCTTAATTCCGGGCTGATCATATTTTTCTGGTGCTTCTTCAACAGTTGCCATAAGCAATGTTGGTTCTAAGTCTTCTTCAATGAGATTAGATTGTTCTTTTTTCTTTGATGGACATTTGTTTGCAAAATGTCCATACTCCTTGCATTTAAAACACATCACCTTACTCTTATCACGAGTAAATTTATTGAGTTGTTGCTTTGATTTTTCCTTGAAATTATTTTCTTGGTCTCGCATAACAAATCATGTCCACATTTTTCGCACGTTGTCTTCCGTGAGAAATGTTATTGTTGTGATGTGTAAACAATAACTTATATTGATCGTTATTGTCCTTATTCTTCTTAAACTTTATTCTTTCCTCGTATGTCTTGAGTCTCCCAATTGCTTCTTCCATCGTCATTTCACTTAGGTCGGAGTATTGCTCTATTGATGCAACTATTTGCAGATACCTTTCGGGTACAACATTTAGTAGTTTCCGAACTATGGTTTCATCTTCTATGGTGTGTCCTAGACTAGCGGCTTTGTTTAAGAGTGTTGTTAGTTTTGTAGCAAAGGTGTCAATTGTCTCGTCTTCCTTCATTTGTAACATCTCAAAATCAGATTTGAGTGTTTGTAGTATTGCTTGTTGAACTCACGCTTAACGGTCTAGTTTTCAAAGCATTCCAAATGTCCTTCGCGGTTTTGTGCTTTGTTATTTGAAGTAATTGTTCCTCGGGTAAGGCTTGATAAAGGAAAGCAATAGCAATTTTCACTTTTGTCTTATTGGGTTGTGTCGACTCAGTCGGCTCTATTGTTTTCCATAAGTTATTTGCTTCGAGAATGATTTTCATGCGAATTGCCCATAATGAGTAATTCGCGGGCTTTAGAATTGGGCATTGAAATTGGGGAGTACTATTTGTAATATTAGTACTAGGTTCCTTATTTCCACTTCCTTTCGTCATATTTTAAATAAAAAATATCTCCAAAAATCTAACACTAGGTGTGTTGAAAAATGTTTTATTTTTCCTTATAGGCTATAAAACTTTATAGGACTGGTTTTTAAATCCAAAACTATCATCGGAGATTATATATTTTAAAAAGCGAATAACCTAAAGTTAATTCCACTTTAAATGTTATTCCTAATTATAATAAGCAGCGTAAAAATACTAGGTTATTATATTTAAAAAATTTGATGAAGTACTAAATTTGTAAAAAAAAAGTAACTTATCAAACAAAATAATATATATCTAAAATGAAGAATATATACTATATTAAAAATGAAAGAGTGGTGTTGTAAAAATTTTGAAACCTGAATGGGTTGATGGTCTAACCCGATGCCTTAAAATATATAATCCTTGTGTTTGTAGCCCTCTTAAAAATAATGGTGCGCCCCTTTTTTTTTCAATATTTTGTTTATCTCTTTTTTTTGAGTGAGATAAAAACTTGGTACGCTCCTTATATTTCCTTATATCTCTTGAATGAGATAAGAAAATAAAAACGTCTCCTTTGGAGATTAAACGCTTTCCTTTTGGGAAAAATCCGTTCTTCTTCTCCTAATCTTCGTGGTCAAACGCCTATGATAAGGTTGAATGGCCTACTTTATCTTCGGTGTGTGGTGTTCTTGACTTAATCCCTTATGAAAATTTTAGGGTTTACGTTGATTTAGGGGTTTTAATCAGTAGAGGTATGAATGATTGAAGACTTAATTAAATTAGATTGGTGGCTTAATTAATTATAAGCTTGATTCTTGATTCGAACAAGTGTGTTTGTTCTAATTTTGAATCTTTAATTTACGCCTAATTTGATGACGGGTTATGGTTGGTATTTGTTTTTGTTTTTTTGAATCAAAGGGATATACGATTTTTAATCGTTTCGATCCTTTGGGATTAGATGAAATGTTTCGATGTTAATTTGTCTGTTGACAAAAAATTTCTTGCAAAAATGTTATGATCTTGGGTTGAGTAGTCACAGATTTGTGATTATTCCCTTGTTGCGACAGAACCAAACACAAAAATGATTTATTGATTTGTGTTCGATTTATATTTGCGAAAAAATTTCGAAACAAAAAAAATTTGTTCCTTTGATTTTGAAACGAAACAAAAGTTGGTATATGATGATTGTGGCTCGATACCAATTGTTGGCCCGTTTTTAAGGATCTTTGATCAAGATATACGATAATAACAAATAACAATTGAATCAAAAGACTTTCTTATATTTCAGTCATGAATTGTTTGTTACAGATGTGCTATCTATTTATACATATTGAAAGGGTATAATGAAGCGACATGTTGGTTCAAAAGAACCAACAGATAATGTTGCAAAAATCGTGAATCGGTAGTTGGGCGGTCGACCACCCTGCAGCGAATAATCGGTCAAGTCGGGATTAATCGGGGATTAATCGGATTGGCATTTCCTGCAGTTTTTTGGTATTTCTGGAGACCAAACTAAAAATCTTGACTGATTCCAAGCACTATGTTTCCAAACCTCAATAAAAGGCTCAATTGATTATGATGCCCATTGTCGTTATAAGTAAAATATCGACCCCCAAATTAAGTATAATGCCTAAATTATTATTATTTTTAAATGACCGATTTGCGATTCTGCCGATTTTTGCAGATCGAGATTTTGACCGATTGGCCGATTTTTTCTGCTTAGTGTCGATTTTTATCCTAGGCGATTTTTGGCCGATTTAAAAATCGACAAGGTACTTGGCCGATTAACGATTAATCGGCGATTAATCGGCCGAGTTGACCGATTTTTGCAACATTGCCAACAGATATGTGGTTTGGTGTTATAACTGCCAAATAGCAGTTATTTTTGTAATCTTTTAAGCGTAAAAAACTGTCTTGGTTGACTTTTATGTTTGACTTCTGCGTTGACCGGGTCGTATGGGTGTTGACTTGGGTCAATTGGGTATTGTGATGGGTCGATTGGGATTAACCCAATACAAATACTCAGCAACAGCCCTATTAACGAGTATTATTAATTATGTTAAGCAACATATATAATCATAACTTTTAGGCCCAATGAACCCTAAACGCACAGGTGCACTTGAGTAAGCTAATTTAGTCATCCTAGTGAAATAATTTGATGCATGCTTTTAAGTAAAAAGTTAATGGAAGGCAACAAACCTTCTAGCAGGATTTATTCCGACGCTAGGAGCATAACAATTGTGTTGAGCGGATTGAATTGCTTCAACTAGCGCGTCTTCAACTATTGTAGATGTTCGAAAGCAAGGATAAAGTGAAGGGTCACCATATCCCAGCTGAATCAACGGCTTTGCGGTCGTCGGGTTTTCATCGATGTTCCTTTTGATGGCTTCAAGGATATTTGTCATCGTGAAAGCTGCAGCTACATGCACCTCATGGTTCTCCTTGAAACCCCATTCCTGCCTCCCCATTGTTATTTCTCTTGGTCTCCATGGCAATATTTATAGTCGTTATTAATCTTTTACCAATGGCATATAATAAGATCAAGTTGTTGCAAACAAGTTCATGTTCTCGACAGAGGCGGCTCAATATTAAAAGGGGCCTAAAGCGAAGCTTCAAAATGAGGCCTTTTTATCAAAGTTATTCGCGAAGAAATAGTTTATATAAAGTAAAATCTGAAATGTCCTTGGTTTTGCTTTTGCAGTTGATTTAGTCCTGCATTTAGTCTGAGGCGCCTCCTTGGGAGAAACCTTTTGATCATTTTAGTCACGACCAAATAGGAAATAATACCTCGTCTTCATCCCCTTTAAATTTACAGGGACGAAATCTGCAATTTGAACAAACCACATGGACCATTTATTTTCGAAAAATTATTTATAGCTTGTTACAATTGAGCATATAAATAATAAACCTATATAAAAATTATTTTCGAAAAAAAATAAATGGTCCCTGTGGTTTGTTCAAATGCAATTAAATCGTCCTGAAATTTAAAGAGGATGAAGACGAAATTATTTCGATCATTCGATTAACCGGGACTAAAATGATCAAAATTTCCTCTGAGAGGCGCCTTTCGCAAAATGCAGGGAAAATCTGCAATCTGCACAAACCAGACCGACTACATTACTATATAAACAAGCCTTTTTGCTAAATCTTTATCAATATGGTATAATTGTTGTTTTTTTAATCAATAAATGAGCTAATCATATAATCTTTCTTGTGACATTTTCAAGCTTAAATAATTTAACTAGCTTTAGTTTTGAAAACCTTTATCCGCTGAAGCAACTGTCACCGGAACGATTAATATTATTCTACGCAATACGCAATATATCATTTTTACATTTATAATTTCTCTCAAAACTCTTATTTACGAAAATAACTCCATATCGAAACATTTAAATGGTTAGTGATATAAGTCTTCTAATCACATCCAAAATGGGTTTAATGACTTAATTTTTGATTTTTCATGCAAAAATCGCCTATAATTTACTTAAGATATTGGCTTCGCTTTCTACAACTTGTAGGTCAAAAAGTAAAAACATAAGAGGCTCAAAATTTTTTGATTATTTAACATTTTGTTATTCGGGGCTTTAAATTATCGGATCTTATGAATGTTAGTTGAAAAAATATGTGACTGACTCTATATATATATACAAAGTTCTAGAAAATCGAGGTCTTCAAAAACTAGAGGCCTGAAACCCTAGTTTTAGTTGCTTTACTCTTAAGCCACCGTGTTCTCGAGCATATTTGCACATTTACTCTCACTACTATAAAAATGGACATAGAGCCCTCTTAATATAGCCCGGTTTTTGTGAAACACGGGCTCTAAAACAAATGAGAGGTTGTCGACATATAGAGCCGTGTTTTTTCTTAGAGAACCGGGCTCTATGCTGAAAAATTTTAGAGCCGCGTTTTTTGCTTACTAACCGGGCTCTATTCCTCGTATAGAGCCATGTTCTCTTTAGTAAAACCGGGCTTTAGAATTAAAACTATTAGAACCCGTTTTTCTTTCACGAAACCGGGATTTATGCCAATTCCTCATAGAGTCCCTCCCCCTTTGTGATCTCATATAAAATCGGGTTTTATAGCCATTTTCAACCGGGCTCTATGTCCATTTTTTTTAATAGTGTATGCTATGATGACGAAGGGCTCGAACGTGGTGGCATACGTCAAAGTTTATTGGTCTAGTTAAAATTATAGAATACATTTTTGCTTAAATATAAACACCAACATGGCAGAACGGTCCACGGAGACATTTTATGAATTTCTCCACAAATTGGTTATTTTATTTGTATAAGTCGCAAAAAGTTGTTACAGCTAATTAACTTCAGTTCATCTTTGATTTCTCCATAAACATCTCTTTTTGATTAATTAGTCTAGGGTTAATAATAAAAAAAAAATACTATACTTGCCACCCTTTCTTCTTCAGGGTAGCGAACAAAATTTTTTGCTTCTGCGGGTATTATACTTTCAAATTCATCCTCTTTAGGGTATTTTGCAAAAAGTCGGACATTTTTGCCCCTCTTACCCAAGAGCAAATGATGGCAGTATAATACTTTTTTTTTATCATTTACCCAAGTTTTTATTATGTTAAATTTTGGATATGTATTAAGATAATTTATTTAATGATTTATAATTGTGTTAAATCTATGATAAAAATGTTTTGTTTTAAGTTTACACTATTTACTTATTAATCGTATTTGTAATAATTTAATATATACTTAAAAAAGGGAAAATTAAAATCATTAGGACAATTATAAAAAACAAACAACACTTTTCATTCAGATTCGGACATTATAGCTACCTCTTAATAGTAAGATGTGGTAGTCGATTCAGATCATGTAGTAAGATTCAGGATGTGTAACATCTTAATCAAACAAACACACCCTTAATCTAGTCATAGTATACTCTCTAGTCTATCCTTCAACAAGTGACGAACAGAAATTTATATGCAAGTACTTCAAGTTGTGATATAATTCCTCCTAATTTAGCGGAAGCGTTAAACCTAATTCTTAAACAACTTGAAGTGAATTAGGGCAAATGATAAAACAAAACATTTTTATCATAGATTTAACACAATTATAAATTATTAAATAAATTATCTTAATACATATCCAAAATTTAAAATAATAAAAACTAGGGCAAATGATAAAAAAAAAAAAAAAAAAAAAAATATTATACTTGCCATCATTTGCTCTTGTGGGTGGAGGGCAAAAATGTCAGACTTTTTGCAAAATACCCTAAAGACGATGAATTTGAAAGTATAATACCCTACGAGAAGCAAAAAATTTTGTTCGCTACCCTGAAGAAGAAATGGTGGCAAGTATAGTACTTTTTTTTAGAGTTAATTACATAATTGGTCCTTGTGCTTTGTCGGATCTTGCGTAAAATGTCCTTGTGTTTTTTTTTACGGGTCATGTCCTCGTGGTTTCCTCTTTTTACGGATCCTAACCAAATACCTAACATCTGTTAAAAAAGGACTAACGGGGTAATTTGTGATTCACTTGAAGGGGCGAAAGAGTATTAAAGCAATTCTTCTTATTTACTCCCACCTAAACACACCACACACTCTGTTTTTACAAAAACCCTAATTAATATCATTTTAACATAACTGTGTTCATTAAATTGCACCACACAACACACATTAACCATTATAAGATGGGTGATCCACAAAAATGCTCACTCCGACCACCAGGAACTGTGTTTGATCCATCAACTGAATATGGTACGTGTTTATATTTTGACCAAAAATGTTAATTGAAGCAATGCATTGATTAATTTTGTTGTATCTTTGTACAGGAACGAAGAACCCTAATGTTTTCACATTGGAGATAAACCATGGTGGTTTTTTCACTATGGGTCCTGAAAAACGTTACTTAAATGGGAAGGTAAGTTGTTTTGATTGGGTTGATGCTGATCAATGGTCTATTTTAGAACTTAGTGACATGCTACGATTGTTAGGTTATAAAGAAGAAGTCATGTTTTATCACTTTAGAATCCCTAACACTAGTTTTGATGATGGCCTTAGACCCTTAGTAAATGACGTGATGTAAGAGACATGATAAATCATATAGGAACAATGAAGGTTATTGAGGTATTCATTGAGCTTTGGTTGACTGTTTTCCCTGAACCATTCTCACAAGTTGAAACTAAGACAAAAAGTGTTGAAGTGGGTGTAACAGAACCTTTGACTCAAACACCTAAGACAAAAAGTGTTGAGTTGGTAATGAAAGAACCTGAGTCAAAGAGTATGAAGAAGTTGCCCATTAGGAAAAAATCTTTGTGTAAAACACATAGGAAAAAGTTTGTTAAAAAACTGTCTAAGAAAGCATTAGAAAGTAAAATGTCATTGTTTGAGGAGTGGCCTGGGACTGAATACATAGACAATGACTATGTTGAGGATAATGTTGTCATAAGTGCTCCAAAACCATTGCCTGCTGAGACTGAATGTAGGAATGATAAGACTGAAATGGGTGAACCAAGTGGTGAAATGGGTGAACCAAGTGGTCAAATGGGTGAACCAAGGTCAATCTAGTAGGATGAAGAAAGATGGCAACAGGAGTACTGAATTGGAAGATGATGTATTCATAGATCCGGATAACAATATAGAGGATGTTGCTGTTGATATGGATGATTTTAGGGAGAATTATCTTAGGAATGCTAGGTCTGTAGTAGAAGATGAGCCAGAAGAAGAAGATGTTGACCTACATGAATTTGATAGTGCATCAGACTATGATGGGGATCTTGAAGCAGATAGAAATAGAGCTTTGAGAAAGTTGGAAAAATGCTGAGACAAGGTATGGTTTCACCTGGAAACTTTTATGTTGGTGAAAAGTTTGGATCTAAGTGGCTTGTATTAGAAAGGGTATCTAAGATAGCTGTTGACCAAAGGAGGCGATTACATGTTGTTAAAAATGACAACATTAGGGTTAGAGTCATATGCGTGGGTCAAACACCAAAATTTAAACTCTTTCGTCTGAGGCCCAAATGAGGATGTAAGTGGTTCGGGCTTTTGAGAAAGCAAGTGGTTCTGGCCATTGATAAAGCAAGTGGATCTAGGCTGTGATGGGCCATTAGTGAGTGATGAACATAGCTGCCAGTGGAAGTTATTAGTTTCTAATTTGCCCAAGATGAGACTTGGAGGGTTAAGACTTTTGATGATACCCATTCATGCCTTCAATCTAGGGTTGTTAAAAAGTGTACATCCACTTTCTTATCAAAAGATGTTGTAGATGCCATTGTTCCTAACCCCGACATTCCAACCGCTTCTTAGAGATCAACTCCAAAAAGTATCAAATGAGTTTTCAAAATGAAAACCTATAGAGCTAAAAGTACTAGCAAAGGATAAGATAACGGTGATTATGGTGAGCGGTATGCAGCTTTAAAGATTATATCTTAGAACTGAAAAGGATCAATCGGATACAAGCGTGAAACTAGAGTTGGAAAAACCGGATGATCAAAAGAATAAGTATAGACAGTTTAAGAGGATCTATGTTTGTTTAGGAGCACTAAAGAAAGGGTTTAAAAGTGGAAAACAGAGAACTGTTGGGTCTTGATGGGTGTTTTATGTCCGGACCATGGCACGGTCAAATATTATGGCCGTGGGTGTGGATGCAAACAATGGAACCTATCCGATTTGCTTATCTTTGTTGTGGAAGCGAGAATCAAAAGAATCTTGGACTTGGTTTCTTGATTACTTGGGTGATGATCTGGACTTGCAATCAAATTCCAACTTCACATTCATATCAGATAGGCAAAAGGTAAGTGTTATACTTTTTCAACTTTCAACTGCCTATTAAATGCATTCACTTATTAAATGCAGTTACTTATTAAATGCAGTACTTATTGACTTTTTCTAACTTTATAGGGGATAATACCAGCTATTAAGGAAATGTTTCCTAGTGCTGAACATAGATACTGCTTAAAGCATATCTATGACAACATGAAACTTGTATGGAGGGGACAGTTATACAAGGATTGTTTATGGAAATGTGCTACATCAACAACCATTCCAGTTTTCAACAACAATATGGAAGAGCTGAAGAAAATTTGTAAAGATGCATATATTTGGTTGAATAAAATCCCCCCAATGCACTGGGCTAAATCACATTTCTCAGGTAACTTTATTTGACTTTTTATCATTGATTGCTTATATTTGATTTGAATTGTTAACATGTACTGTTTTGGTTAGACTTTTAAATGTGCTAAACTAGAATACTTTATAATGTCAGGGAGAGCACATTGTGATGTGCTACTCAACAATATGTGTGAGGTTCTGAATAGGAAATTGCTAGATGCTAGAGACAAGCCCATAATCACTTGTTTAGAGTATATTAGGGAATACCTAATGAAGAAGATTGTGAATGTTCAAAGGTTAATTGCAAAGTCTAATGGACCTCTTACACCCAATGCAACAAGACTATTTAATGCAATCAAGGAAGAAGCATCACAATATAAGGTTCACTCTTTAGCTGTTTACACTTTAAGTTTAAATGTAGTGTATTGCTTGCAACTTCAAGTTTTAATGTATATGTTTATTAGGTGGTTTGGAATGGGGAGGATAAATATCAATGTCTTTGGACCTTTCCAAGATCAATGTGTAGTTGATATGAAGCTGAAGAGGTGTTCTTGTAGGCGATGGGAGTTAACAGGCATGCCTTGCAAGCATGTTGTTGCTGCTATTAATGATATGGGGAACAATGGCATGGAAGTTGGTTTACCGAAGCACAGGTACACTCTTGTTATTGGCTCAGAACATGGGAGAAGGTATATAGCTTCAAAATCTATCCTCTTGATGGTCCGAGGTATTGGCCTAAACATAAGGCTCCAATCACCTTGCTTCCACCAAAGTATCACCCTTAAGTTGGGACCAACTAAAAAAGGAAGAAGAGTGCTCTTGAACTAGAAGAAATGGTGAAGGGTGTAAGGTTGCATGGCAAAAGTTAGGTGTGTTTTATGCAAGCAATTAGGACATAACAAAAGGTCTTGCAAAGGTCAAAAGATGGGACCAAAACCAAATGATGGAAAGAAGAAAAGGAAAACAGCTGCTAGTACACAGACTCCTCTAAGCAATCAGACTCCTTCAACTACTCAGCCACCAACTACTCAACCTCCTTCAACACCTAGAAGACCATCAAAGGGTATTGTCATCAGGGACTCACCATCTGCCAATACAAGATCAGCAAGTCAACATGCTATGTGTGCAGGCAAGGGTAAAAAAAAGGTTGTGTAGCCTTAGTAAACTGTCTTTGTATTTTGTCATCAAACTCATGTTATATTAGGTAAACTGTATTTGTATGGGTTATGTCTTATGTATGGTCAAAATGATGTATTGGTTATGTCTTAGGCAAGGGTAAAGACTTGTATTTTGTGATCAAACTATTTCACCTTATGGTAACCACTCAAGTTTCCAGGTTATGGTAACTACATTTTGACATCAAACTGTATGGCTTCTTACAGTTATGACATCAAACTGTATGGCTTCATTTTGTCTTAGATTTGTGACATTCATTTTGACATGTATGGCTTCTTACAGTTATGCCTTTTGTGTTAAACTTGTGTATTTCAATTTAACACTTTCAATATGTTGACTTTTTATTTATTTCACTTACATTGCAAATACAGTTTTCACAACACTTTAAACCATTAAACCAACACAAACACAAACACTTTTAACAATTAACCCATAATGTAACATTACATAACATATCTGACCAAAACAACTTACAATGGGACCAAAACATAACCCATACCAGTTTCTAAACACCCAAACCTACCCATTTTACATTACACTTTAATTCATCATATAAGCAACAAAAAAAACCCAACTAACACCTAAAATCCACTTCAACCTTTGAACTTTACTTGCTTGCTCATTCACAGTTGCTTGAAGCTCATTAGATCTTTCTCGTAGTTCATTCATTGATCGCAATAAGCGGGTATAATTTGAGCGGATCTTGGACACATTTAAGGTCATACCAATCGATAAAGCCACAACTCTTCTACAAGTTAGCCAAATTAGCAAAAAACTTACAAATTAAACACTTAATTAAAAAACAACTTACCGAACAACAATAAAATCTCCTTCCTGGGTTTATGGCAGTCCATGATGTGCGAATATGGGAGATGCCATCACAATTTCTACAACGCATCCTTACTTTCTTTCTTTTGTTTCTTGGATGTTTGTGTGTGTTTTGATCTAAAAAAACCATTACCTAAATCTTATTAATAAGGAAAAGAGGGGGGAAATCAAGTGGCAGCTATGGAATTGGAGGGAAAACGTTAATTTATAAAGTAGCCCCTTCAAGTGAATCACAAATTACCCCGTTAGTCCTTTTTTAACAGATGTTAGGTATTTGGATAGGATCCGTAAAAAGAGGAAACCACGAGGACATGACCCGTCAAAAAAAAACACAGGGACATTTTACGCAAGATCCGACAAAGCACAAGGACCAATTATGTAATTAACTCTTCTTTTTTTTTTTTTTAATTATTAGCCCATTATTCTATGTCTTTCTCATACTTTGAATAACTTATATTATTTTCTAGCTTGAATATCCACAACGCAAATATTTAGTTCTTTACTTTTCTTGCATGGCAACCGCTGGCAAATGTCCTAGTGGCATGGTCTTTAGTTTCCTCATAGGAGGTCAGTGGTTCAAATCTCGTTAAGTGTGTACATTTGGTGTTGGTAAAAAAAAGTCGAAAATGGTCCCGTGATTAATGCGGCGAGGCCGCTTACAGCCGTACATTTGATGTAATTTTTTTTTTGCCTTATATGGATAATAACATGAATAGAAAAAACCTGCTCAAATATTCACATGTTAAGTTTATTACGCCGTCTCTACTAGTTATACGACGATCTTTTACGATGACTTTTAGTGCAAACACTCAGAAGTAGTTATCTATACTACATAAAATGTAAAAATGGTCAAAGGGGAAAAGTGAAAGTTGAAAATTGAATATTGAAAGGTCAAATGTAAGAGAAAATCCCAAAAGGCTAGAGTCTTCCCCTACACGCTTACAATAATCGGTTTTGAATTTTCAGTTTGAATTCACCCATTAATGTCGATGCATTCAAAATAATATCCAAAAATAACCATTTGATCTATATATCTTTCATTCAACAATTAACAACAACATTAAGAAGTTGAATCTTTCTCGGTGGTTTTGTTGTTGGCTAAATCGAAAAATTGGTAAGTATCACTTATAATTTGTATGTTTTTTATTGCCGGTGGTTTTGTTGCCGAGTGGTTTTGGGTTTATATATATATTTTTACTATGCATAATTTTTATTTTTATTTTTGTTATTTACTGTTTATTTGATGTAATTAATCACCAATTAAATAATTATTGTATCAAATAAATTTTTTTTTAGGGGAAACTGATTTTAAGAATTGAGGGTCATCTAATTGTATGATTCTATTTTTTGCCGGATCTTTTTTTGAAGCGATTTTTTGGATGGCACTTTTGTAGCAGATTTGTTAATCTGTTTGAATAAAGGCTCTATATCTTATGATCAATTTTTTGCAGCCGACATGGGTCAATACATGGTGAAAATATGGAGCTTGGCTATTATTCTATATAGTTAAATGTGATCAGGCATGGTTTAACGATTCTGGTCTAAGCCTTCATTGTTGTTGTCCTTCATTTTTGCAAGTTAAGTATTAGATTGCCCCTATGTGTATTGGAGTTATGTTGAACCAACAGAAATGTTAACTTCATAGAATTATGATTATTTGACAGATGAGATGGGAGAGAGTAGTGGTGCTTAAATACTTCGCATTCTATTGTGGAGGTATGCACATTATTTTCATGTAGTTGAATAAGATCATTGTAGTTTTCTCTATTTAAAAGCGCTTATATAACTTGGATATGGATATGTAATATGGGGTAGGTTTCAAGTTTACTACAACCTGGAAGGAAGCTTTGTGGTTAATTAATATCACATAATCATTTTTAGAACACCAATCCGAATATCCTGCAGGAACTACTAGGCGAACTCCTTTAATGAAGCTTGTGGTATTTTCCTTAACTTCAATCTTATGCTTCTCGTTCTTGGTTTATTAGAATAGTAGTATATTTAACTCGTTAGCAGAGGATAACACCATTAGCCATACGAGCAAAGAGCAAAAAACCACATAAAAGATAGAATTGTAATATCGGTAGCAGTATACGAAGTCGATCAACATCAAGCCATCAAACACAGACTTGTCATTTTCAAGAGCTGCTTTCAATCCCGAAGCTAAATCATCATAGTTTAAATCCGTTTCTGTTATCAATTAGCATCTTTAAACATGTTAAAAAGACCAAATTAAAATGCACAAGCAATTTATTTAAGTATCTACTTCTACTGGTTATAAGTCTATTGAACATCAAAATGCAAGAGTGTCTAACTGATGCTAATACGTTAGCTTTCTTAAAATCTAACTTTGCATGTTTTTGAAGGTGTCTAATCAAGTTCATGACCATAATCTACAATACTCCCTCTATTCCAGTCAACAACCAAACTTTAACATATCATTTTAAACCTATTACCTTCATTATAAAGGGATTGGATATAGTTCTTGATTTTCTGTTATAACAAAAAAGGGCTTTATGCTAAACCCAAAAAGCTCTTTTGAGAAGCATAGCCAAACACCCCATAATAAAACTGCTAATGCTTTTCAAACACAATGCAAGAGGTGGTGTCTGGTTATGCTTTTGGTCTAACGAATCACATTAACCAGAGAAGCACTGACATGTTATATTGTTTGGCAACTATGGTAAGCAACATGTGAAATATCCGAGACTAACATTGAAAAAGTCATTTTTTTTTTCTTTCTTCCAAGTGACTTTTTCATGTTTTTTTCGTCAGCATTCTTTATTGATGCTAAATATTTACTTTAACAATATATTGTTAGATTTATAGTTTTATTAGGAATTTTTTTAAATCCTATAATAATCATTTGATGGTTTTATCTTTTATATGTTCATACATTTAATAAATAATAATGGGAATTACTTCCTTCTGCAAGCTGCAACTAAGTTCCATGTAGTTGTTTGAAAAATGAATTTTAACATATTTACACATCATCTTTTAATGACAATGATATCAGAGAATGGGTCTTTTTGTTACACCTAGCAGCATGTAAATGTCCTTGCAATTTGGAGTAGAGGTGCATCTCATGGTTTCTATTGAGACTACTGAAGTTGTCTTGTTAATTTTTGAGTAGTTTGCAAGTCCTGCAAGCTTTATATAGTTGTATTAGTACTTTGTTGACAGTTTAATAGTTTCTCACAAAGCTCATGGGAAACACCTGGTAAGACAAACTTGAATGGAAAGTAATAAGATACGTGAAAAATAATTTTCATTGCTATGTTTTTTTATTGACTTGATCTATTTATTTTAAGGATATATTAAATCATTGTATGTTGATATTGTGTTACAAATCATGTATAAAGGTTGCATTGGATTTTGTTTCTCCCGAAAATGTTGGCAATGTATTAAGCAACGAAGATTTTCGTGTTCTTCCACGAATCACCGGGAAAAGAAGATAAGCGGGTGAAGTTTATGTCTAATTAGATATTCAATCAGTTGCTTCTTCCCTTATGTTAGGATTCCACAGTCACTTGTTCCCTCAATTATAGTGTTATGGTTACACTTTCTCTTTGTTTTGAGAAGTGTATCTTTATTTTCGAATTTAGATTTATATGTGAAACTCGAGTGTGTGAACTTTATTTGTTGAAGTCGGTTTGTAAACCACGAATGCATGAGTTATGAACAAGTTGTAGCATAGTTTATGAGCAATGTAAAAGCCTATCGGCTCATAGTAATATCTGGGTTTCAAATGTTCATTTTGTTGTGAATAATATGGCTCATAGTAATACAGGTAGTTGGTCATTTATTCATTTTTTCTCTCTTTATGACATGCAACTTTCTACATGATCGCTCCTTTGACTTACTATCGGTTGTAATTGTACTTAAAATTTTACTGCATCAGTCCACAGATCATTAGAGTAAAGTTGTATGTTTTTTGTATTCATTTACAAAAACACTGTGACTGGCTATTAAGTGGCTCATGTATTTCTCGCTTCTTTCTATTATCATGAAAATAGGATAGTAAATATGAAGGCATATACCGGATTAAATTGGTCAAAACAAGTTACTTCATGTTTTCTATGTACTAGCATCAGTATAACTACTGAATTTGCATGCTAGACAGAACTTAAAAAATAAATGTCTGTCGCTAGGAACCGCTGCCGCCAGACGCGGGTACACGCCTAGTACTCTTTCAAATGTCTAGGAAATATAATTGGATTTGAATATCAAGTAGTTTGAAGGTTGAGTCGATAATAACGGAAGTTTAAAGATTATCAAACAGTAATTAAATGGTAATAACATTACCGTCTATAATGAGTGTCATATATGGACCGTAACTAATTTACATTATCTCATTCTTGTAGAGAAAAGTTCTCTCTAGACCCAATAAACTCATCTCTACCTTTCATTCTTTTTTCATAAATGGTCCATATTATTTTTAATTTTTAATTAAAAAAATAAATGAATAAAACTAATAAATATGAAGGGGTATTATTGTCTTTTCACCTAACTACCTAACTCTCTCACCACCTCTCACAAACACAATCACTTCCACACTTTTTTTTCACACACACCTTCCCTAAACTCTCTCATCCTAAGAGCATTTACAAACGTAACGCCATAACGGCGTTGAAGACCAAATTAACGGCGTTAAGCCGTTATTCCCATTGGACCTCCGGCGTTATTGCAGCGTTAGTCCCTGCCCGTTAGTGGCATAACGCCCGTTATTTGTTTTTTTTTTTCTTTTTTTTCTTTTCTTTTTTCATTTATGCCCCTAAATGAGGGGTTGTTTTTGTAAATTGTTGGGAATGTTATTGATGTTATTGGGATGTTATGGTTGTGGGTGTTTTTTGGGGATGTTAATGTTAAATGTTAAAGCTGATGTGACGCTGACGTGGACGGTGTTATTGGTGTTATGGTGTTATGATTGAGCATGCTCTAATGAAACCCTAACTTTTTCCTCACTATCAACAATCACAAATATAATCAAATTGATTGACTAAAAAGTGAAATCGTGCAATAATCGTAGAAACAACAGAAGTGACCACGCTTCAAATTACTACATGAAGGATGCGATGTGTGAATCTCATGAAGCCAATTACGTCCAAGAATATCACGGAGGATGTTACAATCAAAATTCCAGAAATTCGTACTGCTATCCAAACCATAACCCAACCCGTAACTATCCTCGATATCAGCCACGAACTAAAATGCTACATCCATCACAGTATTTCAAAATACCCGAAACTTCAACGAAGGAGATGATGAGAGAGTGGGTGACTAATCAATTTAAAGCCAATGAGAAAATGAAGAACCAAGTGGTAGAATTGGAGAGTAGAATTGATCATGGAAGAAGGAACCACCAAGCCATAATCCAAGACTTGGAAAGGAGGATAAAAAGATTAAATAAGGAGCATAAAGTACTGATTACCGAATCCCTTCCTCATACCACAAAACCCAATTCTAGACACAAAGTTGCAGGAGGAATATACAAACCACTTTTATGACCCTTTGTGCCCAAGTTTCATGCTTGGAGGCTAAGGGTTGCTTTTAGTATAAATGAATAGCCTTAGGCTTGGTTTTCATATAAGAAAAATCACCCTTCACCCATAAGGACGAATTTCTCACCATTATTCACTCTCTCACCATTATTCACTCCCAAAAGACCACAACATCTCTGCCATTTCTAAGAAGAAGGCTCGACACATTGAATAAGGTGTTTGGCATAATTTTTACGGCTTGGTTAGAACTTGTAGTTGATTAGAGGCTTGAAGGTTACTCTAATCCTTCACCATCACTTATTGTAATAATTCCTTATGTATATTTTTGTTACTTTTATGATGTTAAATTTTACATTTCATATTGGATCTTGGTCATTGATCAATTTTAATATGGAGTAGTTTTTGTTTACTTGTTTGGAATGATGTAGATATTGATATGGAGTGTTTGGTACTTGGCAATATAGAATTATGGTTTTGCTTATGAGTTTGTTTGAATTGATATGTATCTAAATATCTTGTTGATAAATTATAATCAGATCTATAGGTTGAAAGGATTTCTTGTTGTGATTTTTTCCAAATTATTGGCGCGCAAATATGTTTGGTATTTCATATTTGAAACCTATGAATATACAAGTCAAATGGATTTATAAAGGTTTTATCAAGAGTATAGTTCAAAAAGGCTCTTATGAACAAATTAGTAAAATCATATTTCTAACAAATGGCGCGTAATGAATCGGTTTATAATAACATTTATAGGTCGAAAGGGTGTGTTAGTCTAAACCGTGTTATATGCAATTTCATGATACTACCCGTTGACTTGGAATTGTATGACTTTTGATTTGTATGCTATTGCTTAATTTCTACCCAAAACTTCCATACACAATGAACAATAGTTCTAAACAAGTAGTTCTAATTATATTGATTGCATTCTCGTTGAATTAGTCTTTTAATTACTTTATGGTATTGTGGCTCGTGACAACCATTTTACCACCTTTTATTAGTTATTGTCACATAGATTCTTCACAATTGAAAACACACAAATCCTAGTTAACGACCTCCGCTTACCAACCCCAACTAGTTACACACGATAAGGTCATACTTGCCCGAATGTGTTCTTAGCTTTACCCGGTAATCCATGTTATAAATTTAAAACTCGTAGTGTGAGACACATTAGGATCTTCAAAAAGAGGAAAAGGTTGAAAGAGCAAGTGATTGAAGTTATCATGTCTATTGTTCGGTTAAAGCTTCTAACATTTCAACTCAATAAGACTAGACATGTGGATTCACTCTTGGATATTTGGAAGCTGCCTCGTCTCCTTGCTCATGAAGGAAGGTAGATTTCGAGTACTTAATGACGACCTGATCACCATTGTTTTTCACGATTATTACAATGTTATTCATTGGTTAGTTTCTTGTAATTTATGAGATTGGTGTGTCTATATCATGATAGTAGGGGATTGAAGCATAGTGTGTTTTGTGATAGTTGATATGATGATACTCAACCATATCTCATGTATTTTTATTGTTGATTAATATATTTTATCAGGGTCAAAACTCTTTACCTAAAAAAATTTATGAAAGTAAACACATCTTGACCTTTTAAGTTTTGGTAGGTAAGATTAACGTTTTTCAAAATTCAAAAAAAATAAATAACTCGTCGTCAACTTTTAATTTTGATAGGTAACATGGACATCCTTAAAATAATAATTTTTCATTTTATAATGACTAATCTAAAAGTGAATAAAAATTTGTTAAAAAAGTCCTTCAAATAATGGGTTTTGCTAACAACAACTTTATGCGCGTTTTTAAAATTTTCTTTACTTAAAAACGTTTTCAAATATGAACTAATCATTTTTATAAATAAGGTATATATTAGTATCAAACAAGTTCACACTCGAAAATATTTGTAATTAAGGAAAACTTATATAACACCCATTGGATGGTTGTTAGGAAAACCATAAGATAATATCTCAAAAATAATTCTAGCTTCATTTTTAATGATTAATCCAAAAGTCAATAAAAATTCATTAAAAAAAAGTCCTTAAAAACAATATCTCAACAAACTTATTAACTTTGTCCAAATGGTAGTGGATGATAAAGTCTAGGGATGTCAACGGGTCGGGTTTAGAACGGGTTTTAATGTATTCGTACTCGTATCCGTTTATAATATTCAAAGCCGTACCCGCCTCATTACCCTTCGGACACCCGGTTAATATTATCCATCAATTTTTCGGGTTTCCCCGTGGGTATTATGTATCCCCATTTGAATATTATTTGAAAAAAATGGCAGTATTAAAATTAAGTCATATTAAAATTCACCGACAAAACAAATGAAAACACCTATATATATATATATATATATATATATATATATATATATATATATATATATATATATTCAATTTTTTAAAAGTTAAAGGAAATGAATATTACATCAGACGATTTAAATCTTTTGAATAATTCATGTACAAAATAAAATGTGTTATGTAACAAAGATACTTATATAAAAAAATATAGTGGAAGAAATTATATATAATGTATATATATTCTATTTAATTATAATATCAATAAAGCGGATATATATTCGGGTAAACGGATACGAGTACGGGGTACGGGTATTACCAAAACCCGTCACCGAACCCGTACCTGGCTAAAAAAACTTTATCAATACCCAAACCCGCATCCAAACCCGCAACCCACCCCGGAACCCGACCCAACCGGTTCAGGTTTTGGTTTTCCCCGTCTGTTTAGGGTGCTTTTACGAACATGAAAGATATAAAGAAAATGGGTTCATATTTACAAGTGTGCAAATATAAAATTTGTTCACACTTAGAAACGGCAGTTACAAATTTGTAATGCCAAATTTCATCACGTTTTGTGTGAAAATATTTTGACATCACAAATGAAATTATACAAATTTAAGTGTGAACAAGGTTATCATTGCACACACATATAAGTGCAAACATTATTTTATACAAGCAAAAGCGTGAGAAATTAATTATTAAAAAATAATAATAATATTAAAAAATAAATAAATAAATAAATAAAATGGCACTTTTATATGCAATAAACTTGTCTATGTTTTGTAAGTGCAAGGGAATAAAACTTCTTACGCACTTTCTAAAAACCTGAAAAAAAAATAAAAATAAACATGTACAAATGATATTTTTGTTGTAGTGATTTGTCTATACTACAACACACAACAATATTAACTTTTAAAAGAAAATATGATAAGTATGGCTAAAAAAATTTAATTATAAAATAAGGGTGACTTTTAATCCAGAGAGAATTAAATTTTAACTTTATATAAAAATATCTACTAGTCATTTTTATTGTTACTGATAAGTGAAATCTCACTCATTCATCATTTTTGAAAATAAATATCTAATTAGGCAGGCATAAGATATTTGGAGTTTAAGTAAGACTAAATATCTAATTAGGCAGGCATAAGATATTTGGAGTTTAGATAAGACTAAACATATACTACGTAATTAGACAGGCATAAGGTATTTGAGTTTAGGTAACCATTAAGGTCATTTACTATTTTAAGATTAAAGATATGTCCTATACACATGAGATTATCAAGAAATTATGCTTATTTTTTCAAAAAAAATAAGCTACTTAAAAAATAATCTTTGTTTGACAGACAAAATTTATAAGAGATTATGAAAAATAAGATTGTATAATTTCTGAAAATAAAAAGTTACTTCATGAAGCTTATAAGAATAATATCTTTTTTATATCAGCACCGGCACAATCTATTTTTGCCAAACATACCCAAATCTACCGGTCATTTTTTAATGTTTACTGATAAGTGAAATATTATATATTCATTCATCATTCTGAAAACAATATCTAATTAGGCAGTATAAGATATTTGGAGTTTAGATAAGCATTAAGGTCGTTTATAATTAGGCAAGCATAAGATATTTGAAGTTAGTTAACCATACAAGAAAAGAATCATAATAAAAGGTAATATTTTTGCCCTTATATAAACAAATTCCCATTTCCAGCAAATGTCATCTAATCACTTTTATTTGGTATGGGCACTAGAGGTGGCAAAAGGGTTGGGTTGGGTTGGGTTGGGTCTTGGGTATTAGATGGGTATGGGTCTAGATGGGTCACTTGAAAGGATGGGTCTAGATGGGTATATGTATAAATGGGTAAGAGTCCGTCGGTCTTCGGGTTTTGGTTTAGCAAATTTTTAGTTTTTTTTCATCACGAACATAATAATTAATTATGTAAACAAAGACAAAAAGTATTCAATATCAATTTTTACGTTTTATCAATTTTATCGTAATTTGTCCGCTTTTTTACGTTTTAAAGCGTTTTGTCCGTTTTGAAGTTTTCGCCTGCATTTTTCGTTTTAGTCCATTTTTAGCGTTTTTAACATTTTTATCCATTTTTGCGTTTTAAATGAGATTTTTTCTTTTTTGTTCGTTTTAGCGTTTCACGGGTTTTACGTTTTAAATGAGTCATTTACACGTTTTGTCGGGCCCGTTTTTAAGTTTTGTCCGCTTTTTTTTGTCCGTTTTACGTTTTGTCCGTTTTTACCACAAAGTTTTTGTCCGTTTTACTACATTTTGTCCGTTTTACCGTATCGCTGCCCGGTTTTTCGTTTTCATCGATTATTATCGCGTTTTCGTCCGATTTCTTTACGTTTTGTCCTTTTTCACGTTTTGCATCGTTTTACCGCGTTTTGACGCTTTGTCACGCGTTTTTGTTTTCTGCGTTTTCGTCCGTTTTCACGTTTAAATGCCATTACGCTGTTCGCGTTTATCGCGTTTACCACGCGTTTTCACGTTTTTGTCCGTTTTACGTTTTGTCGTTTACGTGCCGGAAATTACGCTTTTTTCGTTTCGTTAGTTTACCTCCGCTTTTGCGTTTTCTCCGTTTTTTTTATGTTTTATCCGTTTTACCGTTTATCGTTGCGGTTATTTTACTTTTTGTCTACTTTTACGTTTCCTCCCATTCGTTTTAACGCCATTCTTTTTCGTTTTGCCGCGGTTTATATGCTTTCGTCAGCTTCTTATGTTTTCAACCGTTTTTGTTTTTCCCCGCTTTTGTTTTTAGTCCGCTTTACGTTTTACGTTTTCGCCATTTTTTCGCCAAGTTTGACATTTTTTACGTTCTTGATTTTGCATTTTGCGTTTGTAGGGTTTTTACGCTTTTATCGCGTTTTACACGCCGTCCGCTTTTTAATCTTTTTATCCGTTTTTACACGCGTTTAGTCCATTTTTAAGTTTTAAAGTTTTTTATCGCCGTTTAATGTTGCCGCTTTTTATATTTTTGTCCGTTTTACACGGTTTCTTTATTTTTACGTTTTGTCCGCTTTTACGTTCTTATTGTTCAAGCTGCACGCGTTTTCTTGAGGTTTTTAATTTTTTACTTTTTGATCGTTTTACACGCTTTTTTGTTTATCCGTTTTACATGTTTAATCCGTTTTTCGCTTTCGTCTTCAAAAACGTAAAAATAGACAAGCGATGTAAACGAAAACAGAGGAAAGCCACTAAAACCGACAACGTATTAAAGCGGACTACCAACGTAAAAATGGATGAAACCATGTAAAACGACAACAACATATAAAATGGCTAAAGCGGTAAACGACAAAACGTAAAAGAGTTAAAATACGGCGGCTTAAACGAAAAACCGGAAAGTAAGTAAAACGCAAAACATAAAAGCTGACGAAACGCGCGAAAGCAGCAGCAAAAGCGTAACAAACTAACGAAAATGGAAAAAGCGTAAAAACGGACGAAAAGCGTGTAAAAGCAGAACGCAAAAGCGTAGCAGGAAAAACGAGCGTAAAAACATGAAAAGCGTCGTAAAACCGATAACGTGTTAAAAGGACAAAATGTATAAAAGAGGCTTAAAACGTAAAAACTGGCTTAAAATGCAAAAATAGGCGGAAACGGTAAAAGACAAAAATCGTATAAAACAAGCGGAAAGCGTGAAAAAACGGATGGCAATGAAAACGGATCAAAAGCGATAAAAATAAACAAGACTAAAAATGTGTAAAAACTGCAAAAAGCGTAAAAACGACGTAAAACGTATAAACGGACTAAAACGTGAAACCCCCACGTGAAACAAAACGAAAAATGTCAAAATGGACAAAAGCGTAAAAAGTATCGAAAAACGTGTAAAAACAGACATAAAATCGTAAAAAGTACGAAAGCGGAAAAAGCGCGTAAAACGTAGTAAAAAACACAAAACCTAAAAAAGCGGGCGAATAAAAGCGTAAAACTGACAAAACGTAAAAGCGGACAAAACATGTAAAAGCGGCTGAAAACGTAAAGCCGGGCGATAGCGTGTAAAGCGACAAAAGCGTATAAAACCCACGGTAAAATGTGCAAAACGTAAAATTTATTTGTCCAAATAATGGACAAAAGCGTAAAAAACCAGACGTAAAACGCGGTAAAAACGGACAAAATCGTGAAAAAATCATGGAAACTTGAAAAAAAGCAAAACGTAAAAACGTAATTTAATTAACGGACAAAAAGCGTTAACAAGCGGTGAAAGCAGTGTAAAACGGACAAAAACGTAAAAAAACTGACGAAAACGTATAAAAACGGACAAAAACGTTAAAAACTGTTAAAAACGGACAAAAACATATAAAAAGGGACGAAAATGATAAAAGTAGACTGTGAGTGATTTTTATAATTTTAGTTAACAATCAACTTAAACCATGTAAATATTGTACTAGACCCATGTGGGTATATTATTAGACCCAACTAGACCCATCAATATTAATTAATTAAAATAAACTATACCCAACTAGACCCATCTATTAAAATAAACTATACCCAAATAGACCCATCTATTAAAATAAACTAAACCCATTTAGACTCATCTCATTGCAAACACTACATTTGAAGATATTCATTCGGATATCATTCAGACACATATCTTACCACTTTTAGATGGTCCATCACTCTCCAACACCTCAAATGTATCAAACAATCTACAATCCATTTGTTCAGATCACCATCTATGGTCTTGTATCTCCAAATCCACTTGGCCTTCTATTATCGACCCTCGTGTGGACGATGTCATATCCACCTTCCCTGCCCGTCATCGTTCGTTTTACCACGACTCATATCCGTCTCTAGTCACAGATGTTAGCAGGGACGGAACCAAGACACAATCTGACCAGGTGCATTTACGAAAAAGTATACAAAACGAGGAACACAATTTTTTTCAACCAGGTGCATTTAAGAAAATTCGAGATTTTTTACAAAAATTAACACCACACCGCAAAACCCTGGTTCCGTCCCTGGTCACATATGTTAGCCACCTTAACCTCCCCTACTCTACTTCCAGAAAAGAAACTTCATTAGGTTATCATATGCCAAACGAAATCATCTCAGCCGTTGATATACGCTATGAAAACGACATAATTTACTCAAATGTCAAAGTTACTGAGACCTCCTCAGCTGATTTTTTTACTTCAGGGCTAAAGATTGAATCACCTGGAGTCTCACGAACCATTGACTTATCGCTGATGATAAGATTCTTTGAGTGATAAAAGCAACCGATGAGTGTGTAAATACTCATCATTTTAGTCAAATCTGGAACCGCAAAAACGTTTAAAATGCTCGAAATGCATCAAAACACGAAAATATTCCAAAAGTGCATTTTATATGTTTGGATGCAAAATGTTCAAAATCGATGAAAACGAGCAAAGTTTGCATAATTGGCAAATTCCCCTGCCGTTTTAAAATGGCAAAATCACCCCTAGGCATTTATTTTAAAAGAAAAGTCACCAAAGGTCCTTTTGGAATCATAAATTGTCATATTTAGTCCTTTGGTGAAAAATATAAAAAGTTTGAGAAAATTACAAGTTCAGTCCCCCAAGTTTCAGAATTGTCAGAAAATACCCCTTAAAGTTTCAAAAATTGGCAATTGTGATCCTTGGATTATTTGAGATGGCAAGATAGGCCCTTGGATCATAAATTCAAAAAGTACATGTTTGGTCCCCTCGAATTTGAAGTTACATGAATGGTCCTTGTGTTGTTACTTATCCAAACG
This sequence comes from Chrysanthemum makinoi, assembly GCA_910596185.1. Classification (NCBI taxonomy): domain Eukaryota; kingdom Viridiplantae; phylum Streptophyta; class Magnoliopsida; order Asterales; family Asteraceae; genus Chrysanthemum; species Chrysanthemum makinoi. Next base: position 312,295,066 of record OU343223.1, on the reverse strand, counting down.
GACCCTTTTGTTATCTTAGGCCCAAACAAATAAACAAACAACCCTTGGCCCAACTCTTTTACCCAACCCAACCTTGTACCCGGTTCAAACCCGAAACAAACCCACCCATGGTTTCAAAATAATACCGCCTTACCCGGGTTACCCACCTCCCATCATCACCCTAAGGCATGCGCATGCACCTGCGCCTCCCCTCCTCCACCATCATCTCCCTATCCTACCCTCCACCTCACACTCAAAGCCAAAGTGCATTTAATGCACTTCTACCCAAACACTCAACCTCCAAATTGGTATAAAGCGAGGATTTGGCGCCAAAAAGCCATCCAACGGCCAATATCCATTCTAGCAATCTAAAGGCCAATATTCATGCTGGGATTTGAAGAAAGAGGTGAGAGAAACAGATGGGAGTATAAAAAGACCAAGAGGATGCAACAAAGAAGTAGTACTTAGTTAATTTTCTTAAAAATGTATGTCGTTTTTCTTATGATCATGTCCTAAATAGTTTATAGTTGTAATTTCCATTTCAATTGTCTCAAACAAAAGTATTTAAGTACTTTGCAATTCTGTTTAAGTGATAATTTGCTTAATGTTCAAGTTTCATATTTTCAGTTCATCGTTGAGATTTCCAGTTTCAAAGTCTTATGCAAAAGCCTTTATTAGCTTGTTTTTAAGCTCACACAAGCTCATTTAAGCTCCTCATAGCTTTTTGTGGGCCTATATTTAAGTTTCCACAGATTTAGAGATTTGGTCAACAAAAGTCAAATTAAGCTCATGTGGCCTTGGAAATGGAAAAGGGTTGATCAGGGCATGGATTTGGGTTGAATAATAGCTAGTTGGATTGGTTTATATAGGTTAGTGGTTCCTCGGTTTAAGTCTGGCAAGCCATAAAGTGCTAGGGATCTTTGTAAGTTATTTTACAAATCTTAGCATAATCAATATTTGTAGTTTTAATCATTAAATTCTGTTCTAATAGATGCATTTAGGTTTGGATAAGTGAGTTTGATCATAATATAAGTTGGTTCAGAGTTTGGATTTGTTTGGTTGGCAAATCCGTGTAACAAGGGTGTTTGGTTTCTTGATCTATCTATATTTTGGCTTATGCAGTGATAGCTTTATATTAGTTCATGTTTGTTAAGTAAATTTGAACTCATTTGGGTCTTAGTTTGGGTCTGCAACACCACCAAAGTCAAACTTGTATCAAAACTGTCTCATACTGCTAATCTGTTGAGATTTTGGAATTGCAACATCATTGTTTTGTGTTTAGAAATCTTTAAGCTTGCTTGCATTGTGCTTATTCTATCATATTACCTCAATAACAGTCATAAAATTTGATTCAAAATCCATTTTGGTCAAAGTTCATCAATGTTATCAAAAGTCAAAATTGCTAAAATCTTGTTTTGAGCCCAACTGCAAGGATTTTTCCTTGACTCATCTTTGAGCCAATATCAGTGAACCTTGGCATTTTAGAAACTTCACCTGGTCTTTTTACTTATAAGCATTTTTGTGGAATTTTGCAATTTTGTTAAAGGTCTCAAATCTGCTCCTCTTTTAGGTCATAAGTGCCCTGCTCCACTGGTCTCATTATAAACTAAGTTTTCTCAGATTTTGTGCAAGGTGCACAGGGCTCATAAGAGCTGGTCATGGTCTGAGTTTTGGTTTGCTAGGTCTCAACCAAGTCTGCTTTAGGTTCCAATTGGTGTTTTTCCTTTTCAGCTTATTTTTAGTCTTGTGCACAAGGCTCATAAGAGCTTCCCAAGGTCTGAGTTTTGGTACATTTGGTCTCACCCAGGTCTAGTCTAGGTTCCAAGTTGTAGTTTTCAGTTTGAGCTTATTTTTAAGCTTGTGCTTGTGCTTAAAGTTGGTACCTAAAATGCTTTTAGCTTATTAGTTCTAGACATCAAATCTGGTCAATCTTGCTCATCAGAGGTTGTAGCTTGTTGTTACTTGTTCCATTCTAGTTCTTTTAGCATATTATAGTTCCTGTTAACATTTGGTGCCTTTTGGTGAGCTTTTAGCTTATCAAAGTGCTTATTCATAAGCACTTTCCATATCAATTTCAAATTTCTCCACATAAGTGCCTGTTTTTCCATTTTTCTCAGATTCCTAATATAATTTTAGAGTTTTCCTGAAATTTTCAGATTTTTCCAAGTTGATTTGCTATTTTTCTTAATTTAAATTAGTTTTTAAGCATTTTTAAATAGCATTTAATACAAAAAATTAAGAAAATGGTCAAAAAAATAATTTTTCATTTTTCTTAGGTTTAGATAAATATAAAAAGTAAAAAAAGTAAATTTTCAGATTTTTCATAGTTTATTTTGTAATTTTTAGTAATTTAATTAGTTTTTAATAGTTTTTAATTCCTAGAAAATAGAAAAATAATCAGAAAAATACAAAAATAGTTTTGAAAATTCTATTTTGATATTTTAGACTTTTCCAATTCAGAATTTTATTTTTCTAGCTTTATTTCCTATTTTCTTGTATTTTAGGTAATTATTTAATAGTTAAAAATAGTTTTAAATTAATAATAATTAGAATAATAGTTGTAAAAATAATTTTCTTTTTCTATAAATTTTCTTTTATCATTAGGTTTTTAAAAATGTCATTTTCATATTTTTAGGACTTTTATTTCTTAGATCTCACTTTTTATTTTGTACGTTTACGTAATTTTATTTTAAACGTAAGTTTTAAGTTTTAAGTTTTTAAACGTTTATCATTTTAAATATAGTGATAGCGTTTATTTAATAGTTTTTATCTTTTTAATTTCCTTTAATTTGCATTTTAACCCTTGTAGTTTATGTCCTTTTCTACAGATAGTTATAATAATTTACAATCTCCTTTTTCCGTTCAAATCTCGCGATCACTAAACGTCTGACTATTCTCGTACGGCTCGTTGGGACATAACGACCTGGGGAAACACTATACTCCTCAGATCTTCATTGCATTCGTGCTTAGGCAGTTTTAAGCTTGCGGTCGCGCCATTCACAAAGCGGGGCTTGAGTGATTTAAGCTTGACTTTTGGCAACGAACATTACTACATTTGAAAGAATCTCTTACGTTAAACTGGATACTAATAGACCCTGCATTGAAAAGGGCAGGTAACTTTTCGAGCATAAAACCGGTTAGTGCAAAGCAAGATTGGGCTACTAACGAAACCCATGTTCGATATGTCACCATTTTACCAGGGCGTGACTCGAATGAGATTGTGAAATGTAGAATACATTTGGCATTAGGTGTGGGCAAAGGAGGGATAGGATTGCATGTGAAAGAGGTGATGTTAAAGTTGGAGGACTTGCATTGTAATTGTTTAAACGGGAGGGACTTTTTGGTAACTATACAAGGGGCAATTATGGAAGAAAATCATGTTACAAGGAAAGTGGTGGTACATGATGAAGAGATTTTGAAGAGTTATAAAGTGTTTAAGGAGATGAAAAAAATGTAAGAAAGAATTGGTGAAACAAAAGCAACATAAAAGAGAAGTTGTGATTAATTTAGGATATGGTAGTATGTTGTTGTGTTATTTCATTTCCCTATATTTTGCTATCTTATTGTTAAGATGATAATTTCATATTTAGTGTTGCATTTTTATACAATCTTGAAGTTTTTCGAGTGTGTTTTCTAATGAAATTGATCTCATGTCTTAATTCAAAATTTAAGGATGCGTATGATATACTATCATAAATCACAATGAGTATATGTTTGATAGTAGTTATTGGCCCCTCATCTATGAAAAATTCATTCCTGACCTATTTGAGGTATATGGAGTATGTAATATTTTTTTTTGAACGGCTGAGATATTATTAAACTAGCAAGAAGCTAGCAAGAAGACAATTACAAAAGAGATACAAGCAAAGGATTTTGAATCCAATTGTTCCATGACTTAGTGGCTTTTCTATTTCTATTAAAACCACAAAAAGAATAATGAACTACTTTGTCAAATAAAGTAGATCGAAGGGACTTGAGCTCAAAGATAGACTAATTACGGAAGTTCCACAAAACCCAAATAGCCACTCCAATGATAGCTTCCATAATTAACTTATGTGAAGATGAAAAAGTGTATTGGTCAAGCCAATCATTATAACACTTGAATAGTGTTACATCTAGGAAGAGAAGGTCTACCCAATTGAAGATCTTACGACCACCACGGCCGTCGCAAGAGAACAATCCCAAAATAAGTGATTTGTAGTTTCTGGGCTAATTGCACAGTTAGGACAAAATAAAGAGTTGATTTCGATACCTTTTCTACTCAAGTTCCATCTCGTTGGGACACGATCACGAAGAGTTCGCCAAATTAAAATGTTAACCTTTTTGGGGATGAATCTGCACCATCTAGTAGAAGTGGGTGAATCAGGAAGCATTGAGTCATCTATAAGATTCCGAGTGTCTTTGACATTAAAAGCAAGATGGAATTCGATAGACCATATCCAAGAATCGTCTTTATGCAGTGAGAATAAATTACCAAGAAGGCTAGAAAGATCATCTAGCTGAGCTTTAGTGACACCACCATTGATACTTCTTGACCACGACCAAATCCAACCCGAATTCCATTTATCATGCACAGTACAATCAGGATAAATGTCTAGCCGATATAGACGAGGGAACTTCTGTTTGAGAGGGTTTCACATAACCAAACATCATCCTTAACTTTGTGCTTTTACCATTATTTACTTGCTTCTTGAGAGTGGGAAGAGGGATGATATTCTTGTTGTGTAAAGTGTTAATGGAACACGCAATCTTAGACCAAACCCCATGAACTCGGCAATTATGATAGAAATTAGGACCTCCTTGATATGAGCCATGAATATGGTTAATGAGCTTAACCCATAGGGATTCGGGGTTATTAACATATCTCCATCTCCATTTTGAATCAGGGGAGATTCAGGGCAAAAGACTACCAATACCTAATCCACCTTTGGGCTTTGAGGCAAGAACTGAATTCCAAGCTACCCAAGAATACGATCTAGAAGCTTGTTTATGACCCCAGAAAAACTTAGATCGAATAGCTTCCAAATGTTTATTAATTTGAGAAGGCATGGGAAATGTCACACCCCCAAATTACCTGTTTTGCAGCGGAATGGAATTCCTGGGGATAGACTGTCATAGCACCACAATCACAGTTATATTGAACGACCTAAAGTGTCGTTTGAAAAGAACATCGTTTGATTTAATAAAACAATCAGAGTTTACAAAGTATAGGTCCCAAAGGTTTATAAAGTTTGCGGAAATATAAATATATTACAAGTCCAAACGATGGTTTTGAAAGAAAGTGCCATAAAGTACAATGATGTAAGTCGAGGCTTGACTCAAAAGGGTTCCTTAACCATGCCATGATGAGTATGCCTTAGTTACCTGAAAATACATTGCTAAAGCGGTCAACAATAATGTTGGTGAGAAATCATAGGTTTGGTAAATGTTTTATACGACTACGCAAGTATAGATCAAGTATGACAATCATGTCACATAAAAATGTTACAGGTATGACAATCTTGTCACATAAAATGTTACATGTATGACAATCATGTCACATAAAAATGTTACAATTGCTATAAGCCCATGACACTGAAACTAGACTGTTCATAATGTAGGCTAGAGTGTTTGCGGACAACTCAATAATGTTATTAAATGAGATGCATCCGTATGACTAGTTGGATTCACCAACCCGGATGGAGGCGTCACCCTCGATAGATCTATCCACTCACCCTCGCTTCAAAGATTAACGGTTCATGTTCAGGTAATGGGGACTTTTAATTGGCATGCGGTAACTTAAGCAATGTAAATGAATTTAACATACTTGGTATCGTAATAAAAATGTTGTGCAATGTATTCTCCCCCGTAGGTTTGAAAATAAAGTAAAAAAACTTGAATAAATCGGGGCTATGAAAACTCACTTGATAAACTGGTATGATGACAAGAGTGAGTACACTGAGATGTATCGGGATACTTTAATCTGGACCTATTACGAATGATATGATATGTAATGAGTTATGATGTAATGATATGCATGCATTTCGTATGTTATTTATACCATTTGCGAGTTTTGAAAATAATATTTATCGTCGAAAAATACTCTTTTGACGTATTGACCATTCTTAAATCACTTTACAAGTATTTACGTCAAAATGTAATCCTACAATGGTTTCGTAATGATTTATTGTGAAATTTTCACTTTTCGTCGTAAAATAAAGTCGTCGGAAATTTCATGAAAGTGACAAAAATGGCTTCGAAAAACTAGTCGTAAAATGGTGTATGTCGAACGTTAGGAAAGCGAACTTCGACGGTTTTGGAAAGCTTGTATCAAAATCTAGAAGTTTTAGTTCATGAGTTTTCGTCATAGAGGTCTCGAACATAAAGATAATAAGGGTTAAAGATGGTGATTTTGTCTAAAATATGGTTTAAAATGAGTTTGGCAAAGTTTAAACAACCGTAAATAATTTATTACAACTCCGCTATACAAATGGTTGGTCATTTTTAAAAATATGCTTGATGATCTCGATTTTATTAGAAGACATCTCGTTACAAAAAGTTTTACATCATCGTTAAAGCGCCTCCAATATGGTCGTTTTAGTTACCGTAACACTTGTCTCGTAAAAATTATATAGTTTTTCTAAAAATAATAGTTACGGCAATTTTATGAAAATGTGTATATCTTAGTCGTTTCAAATCCGTTTTCTACATATTATACGTCCTTAGCTTCGTATCAAAGTATACTAATATATTTTTGATAAGTCGAAATAATTTGTAAAGCTTAGGACTCGTTTTTGACTCGTACAAAACTATAATAGGTTGCTGAAATTTCAGAAATTATATATTTCGTCGTCAAACTTGAAAAATTCATAACTTCTTCGTTATAACTCCGTTTTAATCCGTTCAAGCGGCCACGGATTCGTTTTAAAGTATATTTTCTAAATATTAAAGCCAAAAATTCGTGCCTACTGTCGGATTTTCCAGAAAATCAAAATAAGAACAGACCACTTTATATACTTGTCGAAAATAGTTTTCTCGTACTAAACCTATTCCAATCCCTTCAAATCAACTCCAAAGCTATTCTAATCCTACCATACACCTTCTTAGGGTGTCATGGGTTCCTAGACATCATCAGGACCAATATATAACAAGGGAATAATTATAGGATGACTTTATATATAAAACTCTAAAAATCAATGTAAAATGGTATAAATAACCATATGTCTTGCATGCTTGCACAAAATATGAAGAAATAAATATGAAAGATGAAAAATGAAAGTAATATGCTTACAAGCTACTATGATGAGGTGATAAGAACAAGGATTAACCTAAACACCCTAGGTTTTTATTTCAAAACCTTAATAAGAGTGTGATCTAGATTGTGATTACTTGAGCTTGCAAAATTTTTGGATGATCCCTTGAACTCCTATGGCCGGTTTTTAGAGAGAAGAATAAGGGGAGAAGAACTTGACTTGAAGACCTTGAATTATTGGATTGTAAATGAAATAACTTGGAGTGTGAATTTATACAAGAAAAATTTGTACCAACACTTAAATGCATCACCCCTTATGGCCGGTTTTTAGGGATATTTGTCAACCAAATATCTTTTTTTTTTTTTTTTTTATATTGTGTATAAACTTGTGTAATTATTGTAAGAAAAATGTAGTTAAGGTGAATATGTAGTAACTTGTATATAGTTGTAAAGTTAAAGTAGTATGGACTAAAATAAGTTTTAGGGGATCAAAGTAAAGTATATTGTAGTTATAAAAATTGTAAAAATACATTCCTTGTAAAATTTGAGTGATAAAATAATTATCGAGTAGTTTTTAAGAAAAACGTCGTAATAATATAAATTTAACGATTTATATACAAAATAAATTTAAAACACTAGGTAAACTCAAAATATAGTTTTTATAAATTAAATGTAAGTATAAAAATATGTCGGGATCATTTTTGGAAGTAGCGGATTAAATGTTCAAAATAATAACTCACGCGATAACGTTTATTTAATATAAAATTTACGCGTTTAAAGTGAAATGCAATGTCATGAATGAACTAATATGATGCAAATGATGTTAATGAAATGTAGACTAAACTTAGTCCATATGAAATGTTCGTGATGGTATGATCATGAATTCGCCGCTAAACCATTAAGGTTACGTGAATTTGGAACACGTAAACCTAGTTTACGATAAATGTTGAAATAGTGAAGCATGAATTGTTTGAGAAATGACTGAATACGGGTTGTCACATTAAGCCCATCAAAAGAATTGAGTCCACTGAATTCAGTCCATGTTGGGTTCTACAGTGTCATCGGTGAAAGGTGAGGATATATGAGTCGCATCGGTTCGTCCAATGTTTTTCTAAATCATACCACGCCTTTCCAAGGCAAGATTTGAACATAAATTACTTTGCCAACTTGAAATTCTAATAGTTTCGGCTTATGGGGCGATATTTCAAAAATTTGCATCGTATAACGATGTAGCTTATCTAGCCATATGTTGTTATTTGTAACTGATTTTTGATTTGTATGTCTTCTTTGTTTGTTTCATGAATGAGTCATGGACTAATGAATTGGACTTTCCTGATTTTTAACCCGTGAATAAGTGATTGATACCTCAACCTTACAGTGCCTCAAATGGTGTAGTCAATATGTTCATGAGCTAACTATTGTTGTAAAGAAATTTGTCGATGGAGAATGATTTGCCTAACTATTTCTAGAAAGTCGCACTGGCTTGAGCATATCATCTAATGTGGGAATTGCTCTCTCGCTCTTACCATTGAGGATAGTAGGCGTAATCATGTCCTAGTAGGTTCCATGGAAATCTGAAATGACTCAGCCGATATAAGGTGAATCGAATAGCTTATAATAGGTACAACTGAATTGATACCATGTCGTCTGTTAGATTTCTAAATGTTAAATCTGGCCGGAAAGGACCTTATCGAAAAGAATAGATTATAGGTAACAGTTGTGATTCCTCGTGTTTCTAGTCCTAGCGAATGTCATGACCTTAGTCTTACTTGCCTAAGGTGCTTAGTCTCTATGACTAAAATGTTTATTGTTTGATTATCGAAGTGTTTCCATGCTCCATGTTGTAAAGTCACAAACCTTAAATATTTAAGTGAGGTGGTGTAGTGGTTGATTTTCAAGATTTGTTCCGATATTGTGTGCTTCCAAAAATAGTTCATCACTAATATTGTTATCATGCTAGCAAGAAAATAGATATCAACTCATACTATGTCGAAGAATGTGCATTCTAGTTTCACTTGTAGATGGGGAGTCATTGATTGTCTGACATGTTCAAACCTGTGGCATCTCTTGATATGGAAGTGAGGTTACTTGGAATTTCTAGAGAACACAATGCCTTAGGGGAAGTTTATATCGATAACCTTAATTTAACTTAATTTTTCCTTTAAGGGAAACTCACTGTAGGAAAGTTCACATATTGTTGAAGCCTTGTTTAATGAAATGTTCTGTAGTCTCAATTAGGAGGATTGGTTTATTTCTATAGTGTCGCCTAGTGTGTATTTGATTCATACTAAATCTTGTGACTCGGTATAGCTGGCACTTTTGAAATGATAGGATTTGGCTTCTAGTCCAAAGGTAGTGGTTCAGATTATCTCATGATGTCTTAAGCTTTATGTTGAGTTTGAATCATCCTAATACCTAGTTCTAGTCCTTGTGGGAAATTCTGAACCCTTTCACTGTTTTCCTGCATTGAGGAATCCTCCTCGTAAATGGTATAAAAAGTCGTTCTTAAAAAAAAATCATTCGTCAACTCCTAACTTATCGGTTGAGTGAGAGATAAATGGCGTAAGCATCTATAGAGTGTTAACAAAAAGGAATGTTTATGCACGATTTATCTGATTATAAAACTTTGCTTTTGAATGAGGATTGTTTTAGGAGATTCGAAATGATGCTTGTTACTTTCATGACATAATTCTTCCTGAATTATACATAGGTGATCAAGCCATGTATAATCAAGGACAAATGATGTGATGCTTGGTTTTGTTGAAATGGTATTATGTTTTTCTGAAGTTTTAGATGGTATTCAACGTTTTGTTTTGTAAGATAATGGCTCAATGATTTTTGAGTAACATGAAAATCGTTTCGCATGAGGATATTAAATAGTTGATAAAATGACTGAAACCAATTGATAAGTTGGTAATAAAACAACTTGCGTTAAAACTTTATGAAACAACGTTTCTAAGATGGTGATAAAATAGTTCGAAATAAAATCAAGTGAAATAATTTCATGAAATAGTAGCAGGATAATTTGGAATAAAATTTGTTGGATGGTTTGTAGGATACATAGGAGAACCTTATCGAGTAGTAATAGTCCACTAATTGGTCGAGAATAAAGTTGGCCTAACCCCTAGTAAGATAGTGATGTATCGTCGTGAAATGATGGAAAATTAGGCAATTGGAGTAAGGAATGAAATAAACAAAGGTTGTGATTATTGTAGAGATAATAAATGATAAAGATTACATTAGCTAGAAAGGTACTTATTATATTTCTGTTGGTGGTCTAATCGTGTTTCAAGTGTAGGAGTAGTAGGCGGTCTAGCAACAATAGCCTAGAACTCTCATTCCTCAAACCTATGAGATGGTGTAGTGTCTATAGTCTTAGTGGTAGATGGTAATGGTGTGTCAACTCATGCACGCTTCCCAAGTGCAAAGTCGGAGGTGTATGAGTATCGTGTATGAGATGTGATGGTACGGATGGTGCTCGAAATGATAATGATGATGAAAATAATGACAATGATGATAATGGAAATCTTTGTGGTGAGTTAAGAAAATAGGTTCATTAGGACTAAGCCTATAATTTCTACCCAATGGTATGATCTATCCCCTGAGTGATAAAATTGTCCCGATCCTACCGTGAATCAATAGTGATCGTGATGGTGTAAGTGCAACTTCGTCCTCCTAAAAGGTCTGGTGTCATCATCGATGTTATCGGTGTTGAGTCAACTAATGTTAAAATTGTGATAGGGAATGACAAGGCATTCTCCATGTCCAACTGATGTGAGTATAATGGGATGGGTATTTGAAGGCATCTATGTGACAACCGCTGTGAAATGAAAGTGAATAACTCGAAAAAATGTATGCGTATAAATCGCATGCAAAGTGAACACGCACTTATGATGAAATGATGAGATGCTATGATAATGTAGTTATAGTCTAGGGTCAATGATGCAACCTAGTTATCTATAACCGAAGCTCGATGCCAATCACAGTCACACCCCAAATTACATTTTTGCGGAATGGAATTCACAGGGATAGACTGTCATAGCACCACAATCAGAGTTATATTGAACGACCTAAAGTGTCGTTTGAAAAGAACATCGTTTGATTTAATAAAACAATCAGAGTTTACAAAGTATAGGTCCCAAAAGTTTATAAAGTTTGTGGAAATATAAATATATTACAAGTCCAAACGATGGTTTTGAAAGAAAGTGCCATAATGTACGATGATGTAAGTCGACGCGACTCAAGGGGTTCCTTAACCATGCCATGATGAGTATGCCTTAGTTACCTGAAAATACATTGCTAAAGCGGTCAACAATAATGTTGGTGAGAAATCATAGGTTTGGTAAATGTTTTATCGACTAGCAAGTATAGATCGGGTATGACAATCATGTCACATAAAATGTTACAGGTATGACAATCTTGTCACATAAAAATGTTCTGAGTATGACAATCATGTCACATAAAAATGTTACAATTGCTATAAGCCCATGACACGCAATTAGGCTAGATGTTCATAATGTAGGCCCCAAGAGTGTTTGCCGGACAACTCAATAATGTTATTAAATGAGATGCATCCTATGACTAGTTGGGATTCACCAACCGGATGGGCGTCACCCTCGATAGATCTATCCACTCACCCCGCTTCAAAAGATTAACGGTTCATGTTCAGGTAATGGGGACTTTTAATTGGCATGCGGTAACTTAAGCAATGTAAATGAATTTAACATACTTGGTATCGTAATAAAAAATGTTGTGCAATGTATTCTCCCCCGTAGGTTTGAAAATAAAGTAAAAAAACTTGAATAAATCGGGGCTATGAAAACTCACTTGATAAACGGTATGGTGATGACAAGAGTGAGTACAACGAGATGTATCGGGATACTTTAATCGGACCTATATTATGATATGATATGTAATGAGTTATGATGTAATGTTATGCATGCATTTCGTATGTTATTTATACCATTTGCGAGTTTTGAAAATAATATTTATCGTCGAAAAATACTCTTTTGACGTCTTGACCATTCTTAAATCACTTTACAAGTATTTACGTCAAAATGTCATCCTACAATGGTTTCGTAATGATTTATATTGAAATTTTCACTTTTCGGTCGTAAAAATAAAGTAAATCATAGGAAATTTCATGAAAGTGACAAAAATGGCTTCGAAAAACTAGTCGTAAAATGGTGTACGTCGAACGTTAGGAAACGAACTCGACGGTTTTGGAAAGCTTGTATCAAAATCTAGAAGTTTTAGTTCATGAGTTTTCGTCATAGAGGTCTCGAACATAAAGATAATAAGGGTTAAAGATGGTGATTTTGTCTAAAATGTGGTTTAAAAATGAGTTTCGGCAAAGTTTAAACAACCGTAAATAATTTATTACAACTCCGCTATACAAATGGTTGGTCATTTTTAAAAATATGCTTGATGATCTCGATTTTATTAGAAGACATCTCGTTACAAAAAGTTCTACATCATCGTTAAAAACAGCCTCCAATATGGTCGTTTTAGTTACCGTAACACTTGTCTCGTAAAAATTATATAGTTTTTCTAAAAATAATAGTTACGGCAATTTTATGAAAATGTGTATATCTTAGTCGTTTCAAATCCGTTTTCTACGTATTATACGTCCTTAGCTTCGTATCAAAGTATACTAATATATTTTTGATAAGTCGAAATAATTTGTAAAGCTAAAGACTCGTTTTTGACTTCATCAAAACTATAATAGGTTGCTGAAATTTCAGAAATTATATATTTCGGTCGTCAAACTTCGAAAAATTCATAACTTCTTCGTTATAACTCCGTTTTAATCCGTTCCATGACCCGTTCAAGCGGCCAGTTCGTTTTAAAGTATATTTTCTAAATATTAAAGCCAAAAATTCGTGCCTACTGTCGGATTTTCCAGAAAATCAAAATAAGAACAGACCACTTTATATACTTGTCGAAAATAGTTTTTCTCGTACTAAACCTATTCCAATCCCTTCAAATCAACTCCAAAGCTATTCTAATCCTACCATACACCTTCTTAGGGTGTCATGGGTTCCTAGACATCATCAGGACCAATATATAACAAGGGAATAATTATAGGATGACTTTATATATAAAACTCTAAAAATCAATGTAAAATGGTATAAATAACCATATGTCTTGCATGCTTGCACAAAATATGAAGAAATAAATATGAAAGATGAAAAATGAAAGTAATATGCTTACAAGCTACTATGATGAGGTGATAAGAACAAGGATTAACCTAAACACCCTAGGTTTTTATTTCAAAACCTTAATAAGAGTGTGATCTAGATTGTGATTACTTGAGCTTGCAAAATTTTTGGATGATCCCTTGAACTCCTATGGCCGGTTTTTAGAGAGAAGAATAAAGGGAGAAGAACTTGACTTGAAGACCTTGAATTATTGGATTGTAAATGAAATAACTTGGAGTGTGAATTTATACAAGAAAAATTTGTACCAACACTTAAATGCATCACCCCTTATGGCCGGTTTTTAGGGATATTTGTCAACCAAATATCTTTTTTTTTTTTTTTTTATATTGTGTATAAACTTGTGTAATTATTGTAAGAAAAATGTAGTTAAGGTGAATATGTAGTAACTTGTATATAGTTGTAAAGTTAAAGTAGTATGGACTAAAATAAGTTTTAGGGGATCAAAGTAAAGTATATTGTAGTTATAAAAATTGTAAAAATACATTCCTTGTAATATTTGAGTGATAAAATAATTATCGAGTAGTTTTAAGAAAAGCGTCAATAATAATATAAATTTAACGATTTATATACAAAATAAATTTAAAACACTAGGTAAACTCAAAATATAGTTTTTATAAATTAAATGTAAGTATAAAAATATGTCGGGATCATTTTTGGAAGTAGCGGATTAAATTTTCAAAATAATAACTCAGCGATAACGCGTTTATTTAATATAAAATTTACGCGTTTAAAGTGAAATGCAATGTCATGAATGAACTAATATGATGCAAATGATGTTAATGAAATGTAGACTAAACTTAGTCCATATGAAATGTTCGTGATGGTATGATCATGAATTCGCCGCTAAACCATTAAGGTTACGCGAATTTGGAACACGTAAACCTAGTTTACGATAAATGTTGAAATTGTGAAGCATGAATTGTTTCGAGAAATGACCTGAAAGTACGGGTTGTCACAGGAAACATAGAGAAGTAGTAGTTACCGAGAGTACCAAGCACTGAAGTAATCAAGGTCGATCTTCCCCCAATGGAGAACAAGTTAGCCTTCCATTTAGAAATCCTGTGAGTAAACTTCTCAATGATGGAATCCCACCCTTTACATCGGGACATATTAGAATTAATCGGGAGACCAAGGTATGTGAAGGGGAAGTTTAAGGCTTGACAACCGGTTAGCATTGCCAAGTTCTGGACATCAAGCGAAGCGGAATCCCCACTCCAAAAAAGATTAGACTTTATAAGAATGATCGTAAGGCCGAAACACTAGGAAGCATTGAAGGATGTGAACAATACCTTGGATGTTATGCCGAGACCATTCTCCCAAGATAATCACATCGTCAGCAAAGAAGAGATGTGAGATGTGCAACGACTCAATCTGAGCTCCCTTGAAAAAACCTGCTTGAATTGCATCTTCAATGGCTACATGGAGCCCCTCCATCACTAGAATGAAAAGGAAAGGCGATAGGGGATCGCCTTGTCTTAAACCTCTCCTTATGGGGAACTCGGAAGTAGGGCTACCATTAATTAAAACAGAAGTTTTGGAGGAGAAGAGGCAACCGCGAATCCATGTTCTCCAAGTCGAGCCAAATTGCATGAATTCCATAACACGGTCTAGAAAATCCCATGAAACCGAGTCAAAAGCTTTTGCAAAATCTATTTTAAAGATCATAAGGTTTATCTTCTTTTGCTTATACCATGCGATGATCTCATTACCCATTAAAGGACCGTCCAAAATTTGACGGCTTTTAACAAAAGCAGATTGCTCGATGCTAATGATAGAATCGAGAACACAAGATAAACGATTAGCTAACACCTTATATATGATCTTGTACTGAGCACCGATAAGGCTTATGGGCCGGTAATCATTAACCACTAAAGGGTTTGCGTTTTTAGGAACCAAGGTGATAAAAGAGGAGTTGCATCCGTTAGGTATCAAACCTGAAGCATGAAAATGACGAATGTAAGCCAATATATCCGACTTTAAAAGGTCCCAATATTTTTTGTAAAATGCGAAGGTGAATCCGTCGGGACCCGGAGATTTATCAGAACCACAATCCCAAATAGCATCACGAACTTCGTTCTCTGAAAACTCAGATTCTAAGAAGGATGCTTGAGCTTCTGAAATTGACTTATAGTAATGGCTACGATTAGAGACTTTGTATCCATTAAACGGTTTGAATTTGTGCTCAAAGAAAGTAGCAAACACTTCTTTAATGGAGTATGTAATATATATATATATCATTCATTCCGATATTTGATAAATTTACATCTTGACCAAACAATTAATTAAAATTAAAATGCATTCCCTCGTCTCCATTCCCGAGTACCAAACGCACCCTAAGAACTCTAGTTTTGTGTTAGTAAAAAAATTACACGAATCTGAATAAAGGTCAAAGAATTGTCTTCACTCTTTACACCTGTTTTAAATGTATGAAATAATCGATATCATATTCTTGCTCACGAGACATTAACTTTAATTTTCTTTAACAAGCTGACACAAAAATATTAGATCGTTTATTTGGCATATAGTGGCACGCCTTCTAGAAACGAATGTGTCACCAACAGATCATCAACTTTTTTTTTTTTTTTTTTTTTTGCAAAACAGAAATTATATAGATAAAGAGTGTTGGAAAATTTAGTGCACTTGTGGGATTAGTTCACACCTAATAATGGGTTAGTAGGTACGGAGTGTACACCCATGAGATACCTGAATACCCTGACTCAATAGTGGTAAATCTTTGTAGTATTGGTTACTCTGTTAATGTAGTAGCACGATGATTCCCTGTAGTGTTATGGTTCTCTTGCTAGAATGTAATGGTGGTTCCTGGTAGTGTTTGGTTCCTGCTGCTAGTGTAATGGTTCTGCGTTGGTAGTGTTGCCTTGATTAATTTGTAACAGCTTTGACTCATTCAATTGGTTTGTTATGACTGCTTTACGACCACGTTTAATTGGTCATGTAACCACTATTTCTATGATAATGGAGGGTTATTATGGGTGATTAGTTGGCCGTTAATCATTCATAATATCCATTGACTAGGAGTAAGTATTCTCTACTATAAATAGAGATGGACTTCATCAGCATGAATACACTCAGAAATATACTAAAACCAAGAGAAACAAACTGAAAGCATAAACACTTGAAAGCAAAGGATTATTGATTTGTGCCTAATTCAATAGCAAACATTTGGTCTTATCCCAAGTAGATATTCGTGATACCCAGACATTAGGGTCGAATAGTTTACTTTGGAAAGTGATTACACGATTCCAAGTAGGGATGAGCACGGTACCGGTTCCGTACCGAATTAGTGGTACCGATTTTTTCCCGAGCATAAATTGGTGGTACGGCGTTAGTACCGACGGGATTGGATACAGTACGGTAGTCTGCGGAAATCGGGTTTTCCCGTTTTTTTGGGAATTTCCGATTTGGTACCGGTCCCGTTAGAATTAGTGGTGATTTTTTTTTATTTATTTGCGTAGTCGTGTACCAAGTATTTCAAAATCGGAAATTTACCGTTTGTCTGACGTAGACCGGTCGGTTCGGTTGAGTTCTGCAGGATTGGTTAAATCTCATTAATTAAGTGATATCCGTGCTTACCGATTTGGTCGTATGCATTATTCTTGCTTGTTGATTGTGTATGGAATTGTGTCTCTTTTTTTGTATATTGGTGTCAATTAAAGCAATGTGTTATATATTAGCATTGTGATACCAAATTCTTTGTTAAACTTAAATTGACTCTATCTTGCGCGCAGCAGCCCAATTCCTAGTTAAATACATAAGAAAATACATTTAATTCAATCTAACATAAAATTCAAAGTATTATATATTTTTTTTATAAGCTTATATATTTAAATCGGCTCACGGATTCACTTATTTTATACTACTTATTCAATTCAAGCCCGACATGTTTATTAAAGGGTTGATTTTTTTTAAAACCCAAAACCTATTTATCCTCGATCTAAACTTGTTTAACTTGATACAGGGGTTAGGTATTAGAAAAGAAACAACTATAAACTACACACAAACATCAACTTAATTACAAAAATGCCACTACAACAACAACCTATCACCTTTCCCCTTCCACTGGCGCACGTTATCAAAACACATACACAGAGACAAAACATCTTTCCAACAATGGCGGCATCCATCTCACCCCTCCTCACACCCCTCACGCGCCACCCACTCCCCCTCACGCGCCACCCCACGCGCCGCCACGCGCCACCGCACTTCACCCCACGCGCCTCCCTAACCTCAAAACCCACCATCCTCGTAGCCGAGAAGCTCGGAGAAGCAGGTATAGAGCTTTTGAAACAGTTTGCCAACGTGGACTGTTCGTATGAGATGAGTGATGAAGAGCTGAACACGAAGATATCGCTATGCGACGCGTTGATTGTACGGAGTGGGACTAACGTGAGCCGAGAGGTTTTCGAGAGTTCGGGTGGGCGGTTGAAAGTTGTGGGGAGAGCTGGTGTTGGTATTGATAATGTGGACTTAAGCGCGGCGACCGAGCACGGGTGTTTGGTGGTGAATGCGCCCACTGCGAATACGGTTGCGGCTGCCGAGCATGGGATTGCGCTTTTGACGGCGATGGCGCGAAATGTGGCGCAGGCCGATGCGAGTATTAAAGCTGGTTCGTGTTTATTGGATAACGTTTTACTTGTTAGTACTTTGTAATGCATCGGCTTGCTTTTCGTGTTTTGAGTAGTTTGAAGTCTAAAGATGTGCTTATTGGTTGTAGCTGAGGGACCCACTTTTTTATAAACAAATAAAACATTGACATGCAGGTTTAGGCATAAAGTAAGGGGGTGTTTGTTTGGGCTTATATAGCCGGCTTATGGCTTATTTGGTTTTGGGCTTATGTTTCATAAGCTCATTTTTTGTGGTGTGTTTTGAAAAATTTCGGCTTATATAAGCTTATTATGACATAATAAACTTATATAAGCCGAAAATTTTCAATATAAGCCACAAAAAGTTAGCTTATGAAACATAAGCCCAAAAATAAATAAAATAACGATATATAGTAAACACCTACAAAAATCATATTTTTAGGCCTCACGATCATTTGTCATTATCAGTATGCATGTCGAGTTATACACTACTAAAGTACTATTCAATGTTAGTTGTTGATTTGCATGAGTATCTTTGTTTGTCACAGTGCTTAGGTGAATTATTGTGTGTATATCTTTATTTTCATGCCACTTTAATCGATTTACATACGTTAGATGATTGTATCTTTTTAGTCTTCTTTGGGAATTCATTACGTAAATCGATGAAAAGGTAACAACTGCAGGGAAGTGGCTGAGAAACAAATACGTGGGTGTGTCACTTGTTGGCAAGACTCTTGCCGTGATGACTTATTTGGTTTTGGGCTTATGTTTCATAAGCTTTTTGTTGTTTATTTTGAAAATTTACGGCTTATGTAAGCTTATTATGACATAATAAAGTAATAAACTTATATTAGCCGAAAATTTTCAATATAAGCCACAAAAAGCGAGCTTGTGAAACATAAGCCCAAAACCAGATAAGCCATAAGCAGACGATATAAGCCTAAACAAACACCCCCTAAGTCATATTTTTAGGCCTCACGATCATTTCTCATTATCAGTATGCATGTCGAGTTATACACTACTAAAGTACTATTCAATGTTTGTTGTTGATTTGCACGAGTATCTTTGTTTGTCGTAGTATTTAGGTGATTGATTGTGTGTCTTTATTTTCATGCCACTTTGATCATTTGACATACGTTAGATGATTGTATCTTTTTAGTCTTCTTTGGGAATTCAGTACGTAAATCGATGAAAAGGTAACAACTGCAGGGAAGTGGCTGAGAAACAAATACGTGGGTGTGTCACTTGTTGGCAAGACTCTTGCCGTGATGGGTTTTGGGAAGGTCGGGACAGAAGTTGCTAGACGTGCCAAAGGGCTTGGTATGCATATAATAGCACACGACCCTTATGCACCAGCAGATCGTGCTCATGCAATTGGAGTGGAGTTAGTGAGCTTTGATGAAGCCATTGCAACCGCCGATTTCATCTCACTTCATATGCCTCTCACTCCTTCTACATCGAAGATTTTGAATGACGAAAACTTTGCAAAGATGAAGAAAGGAGTTAGAATAATTAATGTTGCTCGTGGTGGAGTGATAGACGAAGATGCATTAGTCAGAGCGTTGGATGCTGGCATTGTAGCGCAGGTACTTGTGTCTTTCTGTTTTATCCCAGATTATTGATATTAGATATAGCAATGTTGGTTGTTTGGGTAACGGGTCAATATGGGTAGTTTGGGCGGTTTGGTGATGGGGCGAAATGGGTCCTGGTTGAAACCAGTAAACGGGCAGGCTTGGGCTAACTAACACTTACTGCTAGCTTTCTTAATTTTTACAAAAGTAAATGTGTTAGTTTTGACCTGTTCGACCCGTTGTTCTTTTAGCTAGACATTGAATTTGACCCGTTTGAGATAAAACCATACCTAAACTGACTCCTATATAAGTAAATGGGTTGAAATTTCCACCTTTACTTGTTATCTGTTCATATATATCCATTAAACTGGACTGTGCTTGCAGGCTGCACTTGATGTTTTTACTATAGAACCACCACCGAAGGATAACGTATTGGTTAATCATGAAAACGTCACTGTCACACCTCATCTCGGTGCTAGTACCATGGAAGCTCAGGCTTGTGAATAACTTCCATGTGTTGTGTTTGTATTTAAATTTTGCATTGTTAGTAGGTCATATTTTAACATTTGGGCAGGAAGGAGTTGCAATCGAAATTGCTGAAGCTGTTGTTGGTGCCTTGAAGGGCGAGCTTGCTGCTACTGCAGTAAATGCTCCAATGGTTCCTGCTGAGGTACTACTTTGCGGCATAATGCTATAATCTTAATTATATTTGATGTGGAATAGTTAAATCTTGTGCATATAATCTGCGTACAAAGAACCATAGAAAGTTTGGGCGTTTCAAGTCATATTCAATAATTTGTCAAAAAACAGGACATCTCACAATTTTTGTATGGACGCCGTTTGCTGCAGGTACTTATAGAACTCAAACCTTATGTTACACTTGCTGAAAAACTGGGTAGGTTAGCTGTTCAACTAGTAGCAGGAGGAAGTGGTGTAAAAACAGTAAAAGTAACATACGCTTCTGCCAGAGCACCTGATGATCTTGACACTCGACTACTTCGAGCTATGGTTACCAAAGGTCTCATCGAACCTATTTCTAGTGTTTTCGTTAACTTAGTAAACGCAAATTTCACAGCAAAACAAAGAGGTATCCGTATCAGTGAAGAACGGATCATTTTAGACGGGTCGCCCGAGAAGCCACTCGAAATCATCCAAGTCCAGATTGCTAATGTCGAATCACGTTTTGCCAGTGCAATTTCAGAGTCTGGAGATATTAAAGTTGAGGGGAAGGTGAAAGACGGGGTCCCACATTTGACAAAGGTAGGCTCTTTTGAAGTGGACGTGAGTTTGGAAGGAAATCTTATTCTTTGTAGGCAACTTGATCAGCCTGGACTGATTGGGAGTGTCGGAAGTATATTGGGTGAAGAGAACGTCAATGTGAATTTTATGAGTGTTGGTAGGACCGCGCCAAGAAAACAAGCAGTTATGGCGATTGGTGTTGATGAGAAACCAAGTACAGACGCTTTGAAGAAGATAGGCGAGATTCCAGCTGTTGAGGAGTTTGTGTTCCTTGCTTTGTAGTCTAGATTTACGCTAAAATTCTTGCTGCAAGAGCAGATCAAAAGGGAAAATGGGAGTTGTTCAGTTCATTATGTTATTTAGAGTTTGGGCAAAATGAGAAGGGCGGATGATTGAATAACAATTCAAAACGGATTCTTTTCCATAGGTCAAAAGGTCGAACCAAGTCGGAATTGGTTGCTTTGATCACTAACATTGAGTTAGAGTTTTATTTGTTTATTCAAACCTTGTGATAAATTTTAGAGAAACCCGACAGATTGAGTTATAGTTTCATTTTGATTTTTTGATAATATAAGGCTAATGGTGCAAAAAGTATCGAACTTGCCACTTTTTAATATTGTAAGCACTCAACTTTTAATTTTGATAATATACTGGGCTAATGGTCTATCATCAAGCATTATTAAGATGTTCAAAGTTAATATTTTAAAGCAATTTGCAAAGTGTGTGAACAAATTATGGTGTAAATGGAGCTATTGTTTAGCCATCCGAGTATAATAAGAGAGTTTAGAAAAATGGAAAAATAATGTTGATGTTGATTTTTTGAGAGGGATATAATTACTATATATATAATTTGTGGACACAAAACGGCGACCATGTACGTCGTTTAGGGCTGTTGGGGTTACGGGCCGTTTTTTTTGTGTTTCTCTTGAGCCCATCAGCGACGCCCGTTTTCCCCCGTTACCGCCTTTGATAATATTGCTGTCTCCTCCTGGCAGGATACGTGTCATTGTTATTCGTCTTCTACGTGTTACAACCCTCTGTTTCTTTCTCAGCTGGTCACAGCTTTGGTAATAGGTAATTGATGTCCTTGAGTAATTTGTGGATGTCACC
Source organism: Chrysanthemum makinoi (assembly GCA_910596185.1). NCBI lineage: Eukaryota > Viridiplantae > Streptophyta > Magnoliopsida > Asterales > Asteraceae > Chrysanthemum > Chrysanthemum makinoi. The sequence continues at coordinate 312,273,114 of OU343223.1, read as the reverse complement.
AGAAGGTGGGTTGATGGTTGGTTGGTTACGCCGTCATTCGGTGTATGATCATTGAGCCCTAATTGGGTTTCCGGTTTTGGGGCTTTTGAAACATTTTGTAGACGAAAACTATATACGGAAATGGATTCTATTGTCGTTCTACAAGATGTTATATACGGACACCGGATATTATTTTGCGCTAATTTTGGTCTCTTTTGATTATCCTTGACTCCCGTATTTCAGGTATGAAAATCACTGTTCCCTTTTATGTTTAATTATAACACTTCCATCTATGATTGATTTATGTAATTTAATTCATTCTCACACATATACTAAGTACACAAGTAGTCTGTGATTAATGGATGTTTCAAGGATTGAAGATAGTTATTCAGTAACAAACTGATAAGTAATATATGTTCTTTTTTTCCGATAGAATTTGCTGTCGTAAGGATACTGTAATTCAGTGTTTATGTTATTCCAGAAAAATATCGCTTGATGTAATGGGTGTGCAAGTTGCTTATAGCATAAATAGAAGATATATTTACCTATTTGGTTAACTGAAATGTTGACATCAAAAGTTGTTGCGGCACTCTTTTGCACCTTTAACTATGTCTCCCATATACTGAACGACCCACTGCCGCATACATATGTAAATTAATAACCTACGTATTGCAATGTAATCGAGCATTGCATATAATAATCTGAATTTTGGGAAGTCCCCAGTTTCAAAAAAATGCTTCTTATATTCATCTTCTATTGTGTAACAGCATATGGGATGGAAACATGAGATATTTCTCTTTTTCTCTATGTTTGGAACAGTTATATAAATCTCCTACCCTTCTTGGAGATATTGAAAAAATATGAAAACGTTAGCCTCCATGTCATTCCTAGGGAAGGCTATCGAAGATATATAAGTTTGAGAAAGACCTTATCTTGGCGGGGCGTTTAGTAACGCAGCCATGGAGGTCTTTCCGGCTTTGTGTTGCTACACGTTTACGGTTTACTGCTGCCTGGTATTTGAAAGCTCCAGAAACGTCTTACCTTGGCGGGGCGTTTGCTAACGCAGCCATGGAGGTCTTTCTGGCTTTCTTTTGCTACACTTTTACGGTTTATTACTGGCTGATATTTCAAACCTTTAAAAAGGTCCGTTTATTGTAACGCAACCGCGGACGCATTTGCGGCTTTGTTTTGGTGCTTGCAGATGTTCAGTGGTTTTGGTTCGGTGCTTTGGTTCTGTGGCTTTGGTGGTCAGGTTGTTGTTGCTGTCTTTGTGACCGTCCGACATCATTTTTTTTATCAAATCAAAAGACTCATTTTCAGAAGTGTATGCGTTGTGTTATTACAAACGATGACATTTTTTGTCGATTTGATACTGGGATATATGGGGGGGTTATGAGTCTAGGGGTGGAGAGGGCTAAAGATGAGGTTGTACGGATGTTGGCACGACAGCTTACTAAAGTTGCAGCCATGGTGGCCGTATTTTCTCAATCTCATTGTTTCGCTCTACTGATTTGACTAAAGTTGTGAACGTCCGCGGCTTGGCAGGGCAAATCACTAGATTTGCAGCCGCTGCGGATGTTTAAGCTTTATTTTCGCCAGCCTATCTGACCCTTATAGACACTTTCTTCTGGGTTTGTTTCTCAGTATCATTTTCGTACACCTTCCTGTGTGTGGCATAAATTCGAAAACGGCCGCAGATCCTTTTTACTGGGTGCGTGTCATTCTGGCTTCAAACCGTGGGACTGTATTATTGTTGCAGTCTGGAAACTGGCCACAGATCCTTTGTATTCATCTGACCAGGATTATCGTTGCAGCCGACACTGCAAGTGTCTTGGCAAGGTGACTTGATCCTGGTAACGGTTGCAGCCAAGCCTGCCGGTCAGTTTTGAGATGCTTCTAGGTGTTCGTGTGTTTATAGTCTGCTATAGAAGAAGGAATAATGGGCGTAAGATCATGAAACGGTGCCATGTCTGTCGTTTAGGGCTGCTCTGTTTGAGCGTAGCCCAAGTGCCCTGTCCAGCCCAGCCTGCGTAGCCTGTTACCACCGTTGACAATATCGCTGTTACGTGCCAGGATACGTGTCACTGTTCTTAGCCTTCTCCGTATTTTAAATGACACTTATCGCTGTTTTGTATGCTAAATGGCATACCATGGCACCGTTTTGTATGCTAAAATTAATATATATATATATATATATATATAATGAGCGATAATCAAGCCCGCCTAGCCCACTTGCCGCCTGCAACGTCTTCTGAGTCCATGCAGTTCTATTATATTTAAGGTTATAATTTATAATTATAGTTGGCTGTGATGAATACAAAGGCCTTGGATGGAGACTAGACTATCAGTATCTTGGCGAGGTGACTTATAATGGTCGCAGCCATGCCGGATGCGTCCTCTTCAATCTGGTATTAGCCTTTCTGACCCTCTATTTTGCAAGTTACGTTTTGTCGTGTTCGGATTTACAGAAAATTTTATAGAATATATTAATATGTGGTGTTGTTTAGCATGAAAAATTATTCATGTATTATCTATCAGATGAACACTAAAAAATGTAAGGTTATTGCACCAACTGCTTGAATTCATGAGACGAGGCGATGCAAATAAATTGAACAAAAAACTAGAAATTTAAGGAAATCAAAGGCGATTTACATGCCATAACTTGATATTAAGCAGGTAAGATGATGCGTTTTATTAGAGTTGAAACTGGATTTGAGAAGCTGTGAGGCTATATTAGTTTCTGCTTATTAATATTCTATTTGTGTATATGAAGAAATTGTGCCGAGTAAGCTTTAAAAATGCTACAAGGAACCCATTGTAGTATCAGGTATTGGTCTGAGCCAGCATCTATTTTTTTGGTTTTTGACCATGCCTCATTATTTCTTATCTGTTTTTTTCCAGGACAGTCCAAAGGACATGGCCGGCAACAACAGATGCTTAGTGTATAACTTTTTTTTAGCCAGCGTAGTTATCTCGAAAATAGGTAACCAAACCCGAGTTTTTAGCATCCACAGTTTCAATTTATGGTCGGAAATTGGATGGTGTGAGGAGATAGGTTACATAAACATCTTAAGTTTGGAGAAAAGGATTTGTAATGAAGAAGAATCTTTTTTCTTTTTTTACTATCTCTCAGGTATGTGTTTTCTTTAAATCTTTGGGATTTTTTAGTTTTTTTGTCTTCAATTATTGATATGATGGTGATGGTGGGGGAGGTTTGTTTGGTTCTTCATTAGTCTTCTTATAAAGGTAAAGTTTCTTTTTCGTTGGGTTTGATAACGATATAGTGTTTACGGTTTTCTTTTGATTTTTTTTCTTAGCATGTTGTGTTGATTTGTTCGAATGAGGGTTTTTAATTAGGGTGCTTTTGTTGTTTTGTAGGGAGTGTTTGGATGAACTTATTATGCTAGCTCATGTTTAGAACATGTATACAGGTGATAAAAAGGCCACGTTGACTACAGGTCTGGGTCTATACCTTTTGTTTAGAAGTTATAGACTAATTTTTCTAAATTGTGAATACGATATGGCACGTTGTACTATTTGCCTTTTGCATATGTTGATTTCAGTTTTGATATTGGTCTCATAATTTTGCAGCGGGGGCGCCTTTTCCAGCTTCTTTTTTAGCAGCGGCACCTCCAGCTACGGCTGCACCAACTGCAGCTATGGTTAGTCCAGCTGCTGCCACCGTGGCACCTAAACCTATAGCTCCATGAGTGCTTGCAACACGAACACATGTTCCTGAGGGATTGATGACGTTACAGCTACGGCCGGAGATGTTAGATTTGTAGTTTTCAACATCCATAAAACTATGGCAGAGTAATGAAGAATGCTCAGATACATTTCTTTCCAGTCCATACTTTTATCAGCTTATGGATTCTTTATGTTGAGTTTCTTTTAGTGCAATAAATTAGTTGTTTTTAGAATATAACCCGGCTTCTGAGTTTGTTTTCTGGAATATAACTCAGCTTCCGGAATATAAATCAGCTGAAACTGGGTTATAACCAAAGCTAGATTTTCAGACACAAACCGGAATATAACCAACCTTATGTTCGGATTTTCAGAAGGTTGGTGGGTGTTTGTGTCTGAAGCTGATTTATATTCCGGAAACTGGGTTGTTTAACGTCGTTGATCTAGCTTTGGTTATAATCGGAATATAAACTGGGTCACAACTCTCGCTGGTAATATAAGGTTGGCGGGTGTTTCAATTTTTTGTTTTATCAGTACTTGGTTTATATGTGTATATGTTGCTTCACTTTGGTTTTAGGATTTATGTGATACAATATAGAAGAAATGGTATCTGGTGGAGGCAGGGTCGTATCCACATGAGATATCATAGCTGAAACTGTAGCTACCTCACATCCAACCATCTGTTTTAGTAGACATGAATTGGTGTTAGCATATTTTGTCTAATAGGATATCTCACGTGCTTTGTTCTACTTTACTTGATCCCGCCACTATCTATAGTTATATTTCCTCCACTTGATGTCCTAATTCCTATTTCTTTCTATGGCACTTTTACAATTAACACATACAACTTCAGTGATTAGTAGGTCTTTGGATGTCATGATATCAGTTATAGTTTTTGTACATAATAAGAAAAGGGGGGAACGAGAAATTTACCATTCTCAACCCTGCTATGTAATGTACACCCATGTCGAGAATGAATCCTCCCTGCAACATATGCAGAGATAAAGAGTTGGTATTGGAAATAAAGTTACTACTCATCATGGTAATTATGTCTTACAGTGAAATTGCGTCTCCATGAACTTGAGAAGTAAGGATTTGAACTGTTCATCGATCCTTCGATGATTACTTGCACGCTCATCATAATTTCAGACACCAATTTTATAAAATTCGTGTATATGGGGTTGAAGGTACTGTTACATACTCTGTTACTGCACTTTATCATAGCTCTGTGTTGTTTGCGTTTATCATGTATTGTGTCTGGTCTTCGTTTACAGGTTCCTGTACTATGGATGTTGCTGCTCCGAGTAGTTTTATGTCAAACCAAGCTACTGAAAATGTTTTGCATGTGTCTTTTACCGGTCATGTTACTTACGACATTACATGGTGTTTATAGATGTTTTCGTCATGTTATTTGTTTTCAGCCCTGTATATGTTCTGTGCAGAACTTACGTTTCGTTTTGCACTCTTCTGTTTCCAGCAGCGGGTTCGTCCCTTATCAATGAACGACTATTGGAGCAACATGTTGTGCTTTACGGTTAGGCTTTGCTTTTCAATTCGGATCAGTCATATGATGTGTGTATTTTAGGTGGCCTTCAGATGTCTGTTATAATTGAGTGCGCTAATTTGTGCTATGTTGTTATTTTTACAGTTAAAAATAGTGAACTTTTTGCACCATGGGTGGAGGCCGCTCTATTTAAATTGTCATGCACCTACTATCCAAACTCGCACGTCCACAGGTGCTCACCAATGTAAGTTGTGTCAGCCTCAATTTTAGGGCCTTTTTTTTCTTCCGTTTTCCAAATCCTGATACTACGACTATTTTTTGAGTGACAACAGATGCCTTTCATTCCAGTTGTCATGCGACGACTTCACAGTCACAGCCGTTGGCGGCTTCTTATCAATGTATGTTGAATATTTCGGCTTTGCGTTTTCCGGCCGCTGATACTACTTCATTGGAACTTTTACAACGCCGCCCGATGTTCCTGCCAGTAATTCTACGAGTAGGACCACGCCTACTGTCCGCTACATGCGCGAACATCAATGTATGTTTTCGTAATTTTGGAGCATATAATTTTTTGAATCATATCCGTCGCGTACGCAGTTTGATTATTGCTGCAGCGGGAACTCCTGCTCCACGCCCATCAATGTATGTTTTCGTAATTTCTATTGTCGTTTCTAATAAGTGTCACTGGTATTGCTGCAGTGGGAATGCCTGCTCCACGCCCGCGTTTCATACGTTCACCGAATCCACGGGTGCACCTGTGACACCTGCTATTGGCGCACGACACAGAAACTATACACGAAATCGGGTTTCGGTCCGGTCCGATCTTGCTCGGTCCGGTCCGGTTTTTGGACCGTGCACACCCCTAGGTTGATGTATCATACTATTTCATACATAAAACTATTTCCAAATGGTGTATACTTTTGTTTACGGTAGGTCTGTAGTTGTCTTCTACTTTTGATCCACGTATAATACTAACTAGTTTTCATTGAACTCCACTTACAATATGTTTAACATCTTTGGTGCAGTCACAATCAGTGGCGGATTCAGGATTTTTAATCGTATATAGCACAAAAAAAATTTGCGGGTCACCATATTTTAAAACAATTGTCTAAACAGAAAAATCAGTATTTGAGTTTCTTAAAGTTAAAACCAACGATAGGTTGCTCAAATTGAATATCACAATGCAAGTTCATAAACGGAAATAAATTTTGGATGTCTTGAAATCAAACATCATTTTCATGTAACCTCATATTGAGCCATGGAGACTTTATTTACGATAATTCTTTATAATGTAACATAATAGTAAGAGACTAGCTAGTTTAAAACGTTGTGGTTCTAGTCTCGTCGGAGACATGTATGGGACACTAGTATAACGTTTGAAAAAGTTGCATTAAGAAAAATAAATATTTAACAAAAAAGAAATTACATGGGAATTTTAAAAGAATAATGTAAATCAAAGTGTTTTAAACTGTAAAAACAACAATGTATAACCTTCAAATAACGTATTGTTTAAACCTTGTAAAACGTAATTGACCATTCTAAGCTATAATACTCTTTCCGTCTTAAAATTTATTGTCAGGAGACAAAAATCACAAAATTTAATAAAAGTGGGGTTACTTTAATTTTCCACCACTCAAATAGAATATTCATCTACTAAATTTTCTAGTTTTTACTTAAAAAATAAAGTGGACAATTATTTTGAGACATTACGAAAAAGAAATATGAACAATAATATTGAAACGGAAAGAGTGACTAAAAAGGGCTTATTTGTTAAAGTTGTAAATTCTTTACACTTGTTAGAAAATGAAACTATACAATTATGGCAAAGTTGTAAAAGCTATCAACTTAAGGGGGCCAAGTGTAGATGAACCAAAGTAGTCATCTTCCTTACCTTAAACAGATCTAAAAAGGTTGCAGGCTTGTTTGTATCTTCCATCTTTTTTTTTTCTTCTTAAATCATATAAAGACGTTTGTTTTAACACAATCTTATCAATTTAATGCTAGAAATCTTTGCACATGCTCAAATCCGATCATGCTCGCCGGAATTTTTCATGTGTGGCACGTGCTATACGTAGCCAAGCACTGGCTCCGCCCCTGGTCACAATATGTTTAACTCGTGCAGTCATTTTAATAAGTCAAATGATATGAATATCTTTCAAGTGTGTTTAAAGTGATCATTTTTGGTTACTAAAACATCTTTGGTGCAATTAACTTATTGTTCTTTATGGTTATCGATAATCAAAAAGTTATATTAACTAATCTAATATCTTGATGTTTGCACCCGATAATCCGAATCACCCGACCCGACATAACCCGACTCGAATCTCAACCGAACCCGATAACACGATTATTAATCGAGTCGGGTTGCGGGCCACTTTTTAAAAATTCAAAACCCGACTCAACCCTACCCGATAGACCCGATAACCCGACCCGATAACACCCCTACCTGCAGCCACCAGGATGATGCAACATAAGCTTAGGCTTGAATTTAGTCATATATTTTAGGCCTCCCAATTACTAGTATTTTTTTAATTCTTTTATACGAACCAAATATGATAATTAATAATAAATCACTAATTCATTCATAATTCAGCATAATCTTATTATTACGAGTACAACCCTAATCATCTATCTATAATAATATATTCTTATAAAACAAGTTGAATCCTAACCTTTATATAAATAAAACATATCTAGTAAATACTAAAAACTATTATGATACTTATTTATTTGGGTTTTGCTAACGAGAGCCCTAAGGGCTGTCGTTAATAGGATCATTTATATTACAATTATTTGTAAGAAACTAATTCACCCAATGAGAATGAAGTGTTTGTTGTGTATCCAAATTTTTAGGGATTTTATTCACTTTTATCGGAAATATCATCCAATAAGAATCACTCATTACTTCATATGTAATAAATCAAGCTCTTAACAACAACCCTTGTGCTGTTATTAGCAAAACCCTATTTATAATAATTCAATAATTAATAATCTATAGGATCATATCACTACTCTGCTCCGCAAAACAGCTTGTCCTTAAGATGTTGATTCAAAATCTTGCCTCACGTGATTCTGGAATCCCATGTTCTTCGTTGTATCCCATTTGTGTGCTTCAAGAGCAAGTAGTAGACCTAATATATCTTTTTGAGTTTTCTTATACAATGTGTAGATTTTGATGAGAATCCAATCTTTTAAATCCATTACCAAGCGACCTACATATCTTTTTAGGTTTTCTAGTTCGGGCACATGCAAGCATAATTTTTTTTCCAAAACATCCTTGCCTTTATCCTCTTTTTAGGACCCCATTGGTTTAGTTTAGGGATGAACATTTCGAACCGAATCCCGGAACCGAGCAGGAGCTGCCGATACCGTACGAAACGGTACCGATGCTTCTGATGCGGTGCGGGACTCGAAATAAGGTGAAAAAAAAATCGGGACCACTAATTCGGTACGGGATCGGTACCAAATCGGGAAATTCCCGAAAAAAGCGGGAAAAACCCGATTTCCCGGTACCGGTACCGATACCGGTACCGATATCCGAATCCCGTTCGGTACGGTACCGGTACCACTAATTTATGCTCGGGAAAAAATTAGTACCACTAATTCGGTACGGGATCGGTACCGTGCTCATCCCTAGTTTAGTTGGACATCCAATAAATGGACTTGTCCCTCGTGATTAATCTTTTCTATTATCACTGACTATGGATCCGTGAAACTTCTAAAAAAATAAGAAATCTTGACACGCCTGTGTCTAAAGTTCCTCCCGTGTAGATTGGAAAAAATAATTTCGGATTGGAACTATTTCACCATCTCGAAACCTCAGTTAACCCTTTAAGGCTATCTGCTGCCATTCATTTTTTATGAACAATAAATCCTACCCAAACAACAACTTTTGATGATGACTAGCAAAGCCCGGCGTGAACAATATATTACGATAGTGAACCGTAAAAGGGGATTTTTTTTTTTTTTTTTTTTTTATCTATCTATCGAAGGCTCTATACCAATTGATACGAACCGAATATGATAAAGAGATAAAGAACAATAAAGATAGAAATTATTGACGTTCGAGAGGTGAAATAAGCTCTCCCAATAATGATATTAAATTACTTATTCATTCAGAGTTCAACATAATGGTATTACAACCCTAATCATCTATATAAAATATGTTGGAATCACTCCTAAACCTTATTCAAGTGTTAGTTACACATATGTAATAGTTAGCTTATTATGGCCTTTATGTTTGTTATTAGCCTTAAGCTTATGTAGAAGGCCCATGAGCTTAGGCCCAAGCCCATAGGAGAAAGGGAAGGAGTAGGAGTGTTGCCCTAGCTCCTTGCCTATAAATACCTTATGTAAACCTTCATTTGAAGGTTGGTTGTTCAAGTTATTCTCTCTTTCACATACCTACGCCTAACCGTCTAAGTCTATACGTGTGTGTGTGTTTGGATACTTGTTCAATCGCCTCTCTATCTTTCTTATAAGCTTGTGTGGTAAACCTTGTGACCTAACAGTGGTATCAATCGCCATCTAGTTGGGTGAAACGGTTTGTTTTTTGTCTACTCGTAAGGTTCACGTTTTTTAACCTTTCTCACGCTTAAAAACTCATTTTTTACACTTTTCAATCCAAGATTCTTGTACTTTAAAGGTTATTGGGTGTTAAAATTTAAGTTTTTGGCAAAAAGTTTGAAACTTTATGTGTGTAGAATCGTTTTTAAGCTAGTTTTTGTACGAGGGTGTTTTCCTACGCGTAACCGTTTTAAACGTTTTGGTTCATCAAGTTTCATACTTTTATGTTATTTTGGTGATATTGAAGCTATCTCATCACAAAAATCTGGTTTAGAAACATCTTTGGGCAAAATCACTTTTACGAGTAAAGCTACGCGTAACTAAAACCCTATTTTTACGCGTAACTTTATCCATGGTTTGATCTTCAGTTTCGTGGTTTACTCCGTGGTTTCTTGCTTGGATAAGCCTGAAAACACGTCGACTTTGGATATCTTTTGCACTGTGATAGTGTAAAAGATCATTTGGGATAAAACCCTAAACTTACGCATAAGCATAAAGCTTACGCGTAGAAAATCCTACGCATAAGATTCATCTTACGCGTAAACCTAGTCTTACGCATAAGGGAATCCTACGCCTAACTTTCTACGCCTAACTTACTGTTTACGCATAACTTTAGTCTTTAAGCTAAAACTACGCGTAACTCTCATTGTTACGCGTAACTTTGGTGTTTTTACGCTTAAGTGCTACTTGGTTATTGTGATTTCTACGCCTAAGGACACTTCATCAACAACGTTTCATTCGACTACAAAGATCCACCAACACAAGTTATCCAAAAAAAAAAAAAAAATTTGGTTTTTGGCGGGAAAATTTGAGTAAATTTTATTTTTTAGAGGAGACTAAACGTTCAATTTTTACGCGAGATTCAAATTTTGGTTTAACTGTGAAAATTTTGGTCAAAAATTCAAATTTTTGGGCCCAAATTCAAAATTTTCGGGTAAAATTTGGCGTCATAATTGTCATAACTCAAAATTTTCTTACAACCTTAGAATTGAATTTTATAGTGAATTTCAAATTTTAAGAGTCAAAATTTTTCAAAATTATTTTTGGAGGGAAATTGAGATTCACTATATCGACCTTCTGTGTGCTATATCGACTTCGCACCTTTTCTTCTCTTTGATTCTTAGCAGGGGTTTAGATCAATGGATTACGATGTTGAAAAGGTGTACGTAAGATGGAAATCAATCAAATTCTCCTTCCCAATGATTTACAATTCCAAGCGTTAGACATCATCAAATTCCCGATATCCCGCAATCGTGCAAGGTGAAAGAGTTGATGTACATGAAAGGCATGCTCATATAAACGTTGAGAATGTTGTGATTCTGCAACCTGTCGGTAATGCGGACAATGAGGTTGTAGCATTGGAAAAGGTGATGACGGCAGCAGATCGGAGAAGATATCATACTTAACTACGACGGAGAGCCTAAGCGTGACGAAGAACAAATGGTTGAGGAAGATATCTTACCCACCTATGACGACGAACAGATGGTCGAGGTACAATCTCGTTGATCATATTACGTGACCAAATGCGACACAACATCTTGAGCAACCTGAATTTAGTAATGAAGGAGAGGTTGACCGGTGTGTTGCACAATGTCCGAACAACTATCTCATGTCCGAGCCCTTACTTGTTAACAATTCAACTGAAACGTCAAATCAAACTCTTGAATCTTAAATCATTCTTCTCAAAAGACCATTGCCAAGTTTCATACAGATTTTTCAAAACTAGAGGCACATTGCATCTCTCTTGAACTTAAATTACAAAACAAATCTTTTTCCTCAGAACACAATGGTCAGTATTCAAATGAACAAAGTAATCGTGTGGATTTATTAGTAAAAGAAAATGAGCATTTAAAGGCTCAAATTCAAGCAAAGGGGCTTGCACATGTTGCTTTACAAAACAAACTGAGAATATTAATTGGCAAGAGTGTGGATACTAAGTTTACAAAACCAACAATCTTGGGGAAATCGTCTCTTCAACCAATCAGTAGTTAGACAACCAAGCGCTTTTAAATCGAACGTTCTAAATCTTCAAAAACACGGTTTGCCTCCCAAGTTGTTGAGAATAATCATTTGTCAAAACCAGTCACTCCACATTCCGGGCCCAACAATAATGTTTCTATTTCTATTAAACATGTTTCTGTTAAACCTGTTTCTGTTATACCTGTACAAGTGGCTGCTTCTGGCCAATCTACAAATTCATGTTTCTGTTAAACCTGTTTCTATTAAACACTGTGTCTAAACCGAGCATTAAACGTAAAAATTCATATGATTCAAATGACGCATACAAGAACTATGACCTAGAAAAGGCTAGGAAAAGGGCACTACTCCAAAAGGATGGAATCTTAGGTTCACAACCTAGTGTAGCACCTTCGAGTGTATTCTTGAACACCGCTTGTAGTAGCAAACCAAAACCTAAGTTAACTCAACAAACGGTTAGAAATAAACCCGTTGATCTAAACGTAAAATTTCAGAAACCTAATATGTGGATCAATATAGGACGCAAATTCTTCCCAAAAGAAGTTTCAACATCCCTTAGATCTAACCTTAGATGGATACCAACGGGTAGAGTTTTCAACACTGTTAGTCTTAGGTGGATTCCTCTGAGCAAGACATTAAGTAGTTGCACCATAACAAGTGTGAAACCCTCTACATCCATCCATGAGGCAGGAAAGGAAATCATCAAATTAGCATGTTAGGTGTCAAGAAGATAATTGACACTACATCTTTATGCTTCTAACATCCGGAACCCAGTTACACTTGGGGATCCATGTTTTTCTCTTCCTTGCCCCCTTCTATTTTTTCATGCAGGTACAATAACAATGGCTTCTCTTTGCAATACAGTAGGACCCGTTTCTCACCGTCTAAAATTTAATGATTCATCAATTTGTTCCACCATTGTACTTAATCGTCCTGAATTGGAAACATTGCTTGCTCCTCTGGTTAAAGATTCTGCCAAAAGTCGTGCTTCATATGTATCGAATGTTTCCGCTGCACAACCGATTATACTCTAATTTCGGATACACACGAATCTACAACAACAACCGAATCTTCTATAACAGAAGATCAAACTGCTTCGAACAACAATGACACAGCTGATGATCAACATAATGAACAGAGATGTTTTTTCGGCAGTTGACTCTCTCGAAATATTTTTGGTACTTCACACTTGTTCGATCAATTGGACATACATGGTTTCATTGTCTCTCTTATATGGTTTGTCTTCAATTCATCATCAACATCGTGGTGTATGATTGAATCATTGAAAACATCGAGGGGGAGAGAGTGTGTAGGTGGTCATTGCTTCCTTATTCTTCTACATGCTTCTTTGCGAAAACCCAATGCCTTCTTGAATTTCTTCAATTAGAGGGAAGAAATAAGACGATATGTGGCTCAAACGTCTCACTTTGGTGTCATCGTCTCAATTTCACGAGTGATCTTGTGTGAAGTTACTCAAATACGTAATAAGATCTTGTTGATTTCTGGCACGTTACCCTCGAACGGATCTTCCAATTAGTCGATTTTCTTTGTATGGTTTCTCGCTCATCTACAAATTCCAGCGCATCTTGAAACCTTCAAAAGTTAGAGGAAATGTAGACTTCATCAAAGTTTTAAATCTGCTAAAGATAGTTGTCAGTTTGGGGCTGATTTTGAAACTTCTTCACGATGGCTTCGAGTATAACACTTGGAACCCGGACACAACCGCTTAAACTTCCCCAAACCCCATCATCGGTGAACAAAGCCCCGGTTTACTCGTCAACAAATGGAAAGGTTATTTGCTCCGCTGTGACGATCTTGATGAACGTGCTCGGGTGTATCCATTGTTCACGCTCAACCTCGATAATACTCTTATACGATACACGCTACAACAACTATCGCATTGCAGATGCACCTACACCCGTTGACTCCACCACAACAGTTGAACAAACCGCTTCCAACAATGATGAAGCTGCTGATGATATTATGAATGTAGTACCCCACTGCAGATTTTGATCCAAATCGTTCTTCAACCCGTTTGCTAATGAGGCTGCGCACGGATGTCGCGAAATCTTCAACAAACCATTTGAATCCTCAGAATCTGCACAATATATATCAACATCAACCCTCCACACATAGATGGACGAAAGACCATCCTCTGGAAAACATTATTGACAACCCGAATCAACCCGGTCGTTACTGAGACAACGTCTTCACACAGACGGTGAACATTGCATTTATGCACTCACCGTCTGCCAATCTGAACCTAAAAACATCAAAGACGCAATGACAAAAGACAACTGGATTGAATCCATGCAAGAAGAACTCAACCAATTCAAACGTCTTGAAGTATGGGAACTGGTTGAAAGACCAACAGGAGTCTACATCATTGGTCTAAAATGGATTTGGAAAAACAAATTGGATCTTGTGAAGGAAATGTTATCCGAATAAGTCACGTCTCAGTGGCTAAGGGTTATCGTGAGGAAGAGGGTATTGACTTTGAAGAATCTTTTGCTCCGGTTGCTCGTCTTGAGGCCGTTCGGATATTTCTAGCGTTCGCGGCTCATATGAATATGACGGTCTATCGGATGGATGTCAAAACTGCGTTTCTCAATGGACAACTTAAAGAAAGCGATTTATGTCGACCAACCGGATGGATTCGTTAATATTGAGTTTCGAATCACGTCTACAAACGAACAAAGCTCAGTATGGTCTCAAACAAGCTCCTCGCATGGTACGATAAGCTATCATCCTTCCTCATTGCTAATAATTTCACCAAAGGTTCGGTTGACCCAACTCTTTTTATACAATATCACGGGGCACATATCTTAATTGTTCAAATTTACGTGGATGACATCATTTTTGGGTCTACACATAAAAAGTTTTCAATCGCTTTTGCAAAACTAATGAAGAAAAATTTTGAAATGTCCATGATGGGTGATCTCACGTTCTTTCTTGCAAGTTCATCAATCACCCCGTGGTATTTTCTTGAGTCAATCCAAATATGCCCTTGAATTGTTAAACAAATTTGGAATGAAAACCTGTGACACCTATGCCACACCAATGGCTCATACCAAGAAGCTAGACGCTGATGTACATGGGAAATTGGTGGACCCTACAAAATACCGTAGTATTATTGGGTCTCTCATGTATCTAACGACTAGCTGACTGATATTGTCTTTGCCGTTTATCTATGCTCCCGTTATCGATCGCGACCAAGCTGAAACCCACCTCTCTGAGGCTAAAAGAATCCTCCGATACATCAAGGGAACCATTAACTTGGTGATCTGGTATCCGAAGGATTACAGTTTTGAACTAATCGTTTTTCAGACGACCCGCAGGATGCTTAGACTCACGGAAAAGTACTTCGGGAGCTTTACAATTTCTTGGTGACAAGCGGTGTCATGGCAATCGAAGAAACAGGATTGTACATCGCTGTCCTCAAATGAAGCAGAATATGTAGCCATGTCGGCGTGTTGTGCTCAAGTCATCCGGATGCGAACACAACTCAAAGACTATGGTTACGTATTTGACAGAATCCCGATGTATTGCGACAATCGGAGTGCCATTGCGATCTCGTGCAACTCGGTTCAACACTCAAAATCAAAGCACATCGATCTTCGCTATCATTTCATCAAGGATCACGTGGAGCAGTCTGTTGAATTATACTTCGTGGGTACAGAATACCAATTGGCGGATCTTCTCACCAAAGCCTTGCCTCCCGCTAGGTTTAATGAGTTGGTCCACCGGATTGGTATGAGGTGTTTGACTCAAGAGGATATGGATGACCTCCTAAAGCGATCTTAAAAAATCATCAAACACCAAAACCTCTTTTGTAAATATTTTTCAAAAACAAAATACAAAAATATAAAATCTGAAAATCTCAAAAACATTCTTCTATCTAAATTCTTTCAAACATCGCAAGTACAAATCTTCAGTCAACACTTTGTTCTATCAAATCTTTCACTATTTTTCCTGAACAAGTGTTGAGGGGGAGAAAGTAAATATTTTTAGGTTTCATAAAACCTTGTACTTCCATGTTTTCAAAATTATGTTGTTTCTTCTAAAATGGTGGATACGTGTCTTGTCATATACTCTCATCGGACTCAAATGTTTTAACCATTTCATTATTTCAAAAGTCGAGGGGGAGTATCTTGAAGTTTCTTGCCTTACAAATGTTTTGTCTTACCTAAAAGGAAGTTAAAGGATCTTGGTTGGAACCTCTTTAAGGTTGAGGGACTGAATGTGTCAACTTGGCAAATTAATTCATTTACTCCTAAACCACCAAGATCAAACGGCCTAAATCAAATCTTCTAAATCCGTTCAAGTTTTTCATAATCTATAAGTTCTAAACTGTTTTTAATCAAGATGATAAACAAGGATTTCTAAAATTCTTTCAAATCCAACGGTTAAAACTCTTTAAACTGATTTTGAAAAATTGTTCACTCGAACGAATTGGGTGTTTATGCATAAAAGTGTTTGGATTGAAATGAGTTTAGTTTAAACCTTTCTTAGTGTCTATTAAACTTGTTTCAATCGTCCAAAACCATCATGAACCTTAAATTTCATTAATTTGAATTCTAGGGTTCTTGCGCTCATCTAGGGTTTTTTCTTTTCTGTGATATGTTATTAGGTAGTCAAGAAAGTGTTAGAATAAGTTTATGTGCATGTTTTTGAACCTTTAAATTAGCCCCGAAACATCTAAACTGTATGAACTTAAGTTTTAGGTTTTTTAGGGTTCATCTCCCATAAATCTTTTGATTACGTGGTGGAAATGTGTTAAATCTTGTTCCATTGCACTCATATGACATCTAGGACACTCCGGAAACATTCTTGTTTGATTTGTGTAGCTATATCCCTTACACGTAGATTAAGGGTTTAGGGTTTAAGTAATTTTACTCCTAAGTCTTTCTTTGTGTATCTGATATGTTCTTATGCTTGTTTTGTGATCTAAAAGATGTTTGGAGTTAACTGCAATCAAGTTTTCATGTTTATATTTAACAGGTTAATTATTCGCAATGTCAGAATCTTTAGGTGTTCAAACCGTTACGCTTAAGGAATACTTTATGCGTAAAGGTCACGCCTAAGAGTAATCTTACGCGTAGCTCTTACGCATAAGGGGTCTACAGTGGATTACGTGTATCTTGGAAAGATATTCGTAAACAAGGCTTGTTACGCATAAGCTTTGCTCTTACGAGTAAACTGTACGCATAACATCTAGCTTTTCCCTACGCGTAAGCTTAAAGCCTTTGAACTTGTCTTACGAATAAGAAACTCTTACGCCTTAGCTTGGTCTTACGCTTTAGCTTACTCCTACGCATAAGCTCCTTTCTTACGCATAAGGATCCGTGTTACTCATAACCCATTGTTCACTACTTTTTGGCCCGTTACGCATATGTTACTTGTTTAATGTTACGCATAGGTCACAAATATCTGATGTTTCATATAAGCTTACAAAAGTTAATATGTTGTGTGTTAAGTGAATTATTGCTCTTTGAAATTTCAAGATTAACATGTTCACGTAACTTATCACATCAACTTAATACATTTGGACTAATGTGACTTAGGACTTGTAACTAACATAAACATGTTACCATCATACAAGTAATTAGATAATAAATCAGACTAATACAAACACATTGTGTTTCCATATGTCTATCTCTTTGTCTAATGACTTTCAGATCATGAAATGGCTGCAAATCAAGCAAACATCAATGCCCCAGCTGAGCTCTCGAGGGCAAACACATTCCAAATTGGATCACGACAAAACAATTGGCAAGAACTATCTCCGTGTCATCTTCAACTACTTCATATGCTCATAATCATCTTGCAGATTTGCTGTGGACATCCTTCTACTACATCCATTCAAATTCATGTTCACAAAGTCATCCTGATGATGAGTATGATTCAATAGATGAGGTAATATAATTTCGTAAGACATTAAAGCAGAAATGGATGGAATTCCATGCTTCAACGGTTAATCACGGTGGGGCGGGGAGGGTCAAGCAGTAGTCCTCCACTTATGGAAGATCCATTGCAAACATCTCTTACCCCATCCGATCCGGTTAATCAACCCGGTAAGGATCAGGGTGTCACTGTCTCTACAACTGTTGAAATGAAGCAACCACAACAACAACCGCAAGAAGAAAAGCATGGTGAAGATGTGGAAATATCTGGCGAAGGAGATTACGATCATGATAAGGATGAAAGATTCACTGATGATAATTTGGTGGCTGAAGAGGAAACGATTCGAAAAGAGGCAAAAGAAGCTGCTAGAGCTGAGGAGGAAAAGTTAAAGAAGGAATCAGACAACTACATAGTTGACAATCCTATACACAAACCTCAACGGTCTTACGTAACACCTATTGACACTTCCACTAAACCCAAATCATCATCTCAATCATCACCTCCATCAACATAAGAAACACCTATGTCAACAACAAAATCTGTTAAGAAGGTAACTCCATCCAATGATTCGATAAATGGTTAAGCAGGTTATCACCACTACACAACAAGCTACACGACCACCACCATCCGATCACCAAGGGATTGAAACCACACCACCAATGGAGAAAACCATTGATTACTTTACATACACTGGTGGTGAGGATCACGACATACCGAGCCCCAACCGAACCTCAACCGAAATTTAAATCCAGTACATTCTTGCACTCCTTGTTTTCATACGCTTCAAATAAAAGAGCGTATTGAAGTTCTTCACCTCGGGGTCGAATCTTACCTAAATTCTACACTTCATCGGAATCAATCAAGAACCTCAGTACAAAATCGTTCATAAACACAAGTTTGGGTTTGTCTACCAAAGTGAAAATCATCATACTTGCTTCATGGCTTTCGATGAAATTCACTAAGTTCTAAGACACCACCTTGGAGATGGTTCGATATGGATTGTCATATCGATTGAAGGACATTGATTTGGGTATAATTCAGACGAAGAGATGGAATTCAAAGGATCGCAAGGATGTTCGTTGATTAATCACTAGGATTGATGAATGTTTGATTCATCGGGATCAGATGCAACGGTTGGAGAGCTATGTGGGAGGATGACCAAACTTTCCGATTCAGACTTTCCAACGTCCTCGAAAGTAGGCTGATTGTCTGCGTAATCATTGGGTATTATCTTGATTGTGATTTTGCTTGTTTGATTATGTATATGGCTTGTGCACACATTACAGTGTACAACCCGTACTTGTAAATAAAGGACACTGTGGTACGCTTCAGTGCCACAATCCTTATAAAAGGAGCGAAAGCTTCTTACTTTTGAGTAAAACCTATCAAACCTTTCATTTTTCAAGGTTTTGCTCAAAAGAACAAGTACTTTCCTTTATGATTTTCAAAACCTCAACCGTTTATATCACTCGTTGAGGGGGAGTACTTGAATTAAAACTTTGTTCAAAAATTGTTCACAGTGGTCATTCTTCCCGCAACACTCGAAATGGTCATATTTATTCTCAAACGTTTCAAAAAATAACACTTTAATATGCCATTTTTGAGGGGGAGAAAATGTGTGATAAGAAATATGTTGTGTAAAATGCAAATGAATCTATGTGCTTTAGACTTAACCAACGAATTGACGATGCTTAACTGTTAGTAACTCGAAAAGACTTGTCTGGGACGGGTAATAATTTCAAGCTAGTTCGCTAGTGATGTAAACGTGTCTCGCAAAGGACTTGTCTGAGTAGAATGTACCATTCGAGAAACTCTTGATAAACATGAACTCTGGCGGGTTTGACGACCTTTCGAGGATTGTCTACACCTTCAAGGTAGTTACTAGAGCCCGTTGTCACCTAAAAGCTGACAATGCAACTCTTTAACTATGCCACGTAACTGTGTCTCGCGGGGAATGTCTATCTTGAGTTAATCAATTCAAAAGTGCGCGCTCTTTCCTTGTGCATTTTACTCTTAAGCACATGTGGAGGGGAGTATTTATGCAAAATCTTATCTCAACAGTGGTACTAAAATGTTTTTCATTCATAAACACTGTGAGAGATTTTTCATAATCAGTGGTTTTATGGCAACATAGGTTAGTCATGGAGTTATAAGGTGACTAAGGTTAGGAATAACCGTAATATGATCCGCCAGATCGGAGAGGATCTACCCAAGGACACCACAAATAGTTAGTATTTAGAAGTCCTTAGGTATGATTGTAAAAAGAGGAGAAATTGAGAATCGGGAGAAAGAAGGAGTTGAAGAATTAAAAAGAAATGCAAAGAAAAGGGTGAAAAGAAATAGCCCTCCAGATTATTCAACTTAGGGCGGACACCGGGTTCAATTCATATGCTAACTTGGTTGTCACTTAGTGACGCCGGTATTGAAGATTAAAAGTCGTCATGGACCCGGTGACGCATGCACTAAACCTTCTTATCCACTCAAGTTTCTCTCAACAGAAGCTTGTTTCATTCTCACAGGGAACCCTACGTAAACTATCGGCTTTCTCTTAGAGATTGCTGGTATTGAAGAAGGAGACCGTCTCCCTAGTCTCCGCTCAGGAAAACCAAAACGCACTATTGAGTCTAGAGCCACGAGATTCATCAAAAGATCTCTTAGGTACACTTGACATTTCATCACTTGATATTCAACAATAAGAATTTCAGTGATACATTATCGAGTCCTTCACAGATCTTAGCAATCTGTCGAGAAAATTTATGAGAGGTTCACATTTGTGATCCTCAGTGATTGAATGAAAACTCTGCCGGGGTCAACATCAAACGGCCCTAACGGCAGGTCGCTTCGGCAACTCCCCGTGGATTGCGCTTAGTGGTCTCAAACGGTCTGCAATCGTGAGGTGATGCTTCGGTGTACCTCAGCGACTCATCTGAATCGTAGGTGTACTTCGTACATCGTGTTATCTCACTTGTGGGACTCCGATTCGGGAACGGCCTTTGTAAGAATTAGAGTTGTGTTTTCACACTATGTCGTTAACACTCTCGAAGTTCAAACTTGTAAGTGCGGAATCCGCTTATTACTAACCGTTTAAATGTTTTCTTCTTATGGAAGCTCTGGAGCGGAATGATCGTGCAGATTCTTCTCATGCTCACGCCAACTTCATCACTAATGGAAGTTCTATTCAAAAGCAACACAACAATCGAGAATGATTCTTCGTCAATACAGAGAATCTACAAAGTTAAAGACTTAAAGAACTCCATCAAGATCTGAATTCCAACGTCAAAAGAGCGTGTGAGCATGTTGAAGAACGACGTGAGACACCGTAGCGTGAAGCGGCACTGGAGGCGGACTTGATGCGACAACAACATACTATCACTTTCATCACAAAGAACAACGATCAAAGAACAGAGTTAAAGATGACGTCAAAGCATAACCGTTCAAAGTAAACTATCTCTCTACACTGGGGAGATTGTTCAAATCTAGGCAATTCTTCTCGCAAGAAAGAAGAATGTCAGAAGACGTCAAAAGCTACTATTACATCAACGCCTTCACCGTTTTTCATCACCAACACTTGAGTGTTAGTTACTCATATGTAATAACACTTGAGGGGGAGATTGTTGGAATCACTCCTAAACCTTATTCAAGTGTTAGTTACACATATGTAATAGTTAGCTTATTATGGCCTTTATGTTTGTTATTAGCCTTAAGCTTATGTAAAAGGCCAATGAGCTTAGGCCCAAGCCCATAGGAGAAAGGGAAGGAGTAGGAGTGTTGCCCTAGCTCCTTGCCTATAAATACCTTATGTAAACCTTCATTTGAAGGTTGGTTGTTCAAGTTATTCTCTCTTTCACATACCTACGCCTAACCGTCTAAGTCTATACGTGTGTGTGTGTTTGGATACTTGTTCAATCGCCTCTCTATCTTTCTTATAAGCTTGTGTGGTAAACCTTGTGACCTAACAAAATAAGCCTATTCTTGTAGAACAATTGGATCCTAATCTTTGGGTGTGTCTGGCAAAAGTAGATGTGAGCTGTAGTAGTGAGCAGTAGTTGTGAGCTGTGAGCAAATGAGTTGTGCAGCTCACTGCTCACCGCTCACAGCTTCTTAAAGAAGCATTGGAAAATTGAGCATTCCTAAAAAATAAGAAAACTCACCGCTTCTTTGCCAAACAACTAGTAAAAATCAAAATGCTCATTGATCACCGCTCATCGCTGTCACACCTCAGGCGGAAACACGAGGTGTAACTGAAAAGGAACACAAGCAAAAGATAATAGAACATACCAACGTTTAAGATTTAAAAGAAAATATACATCATTACAATACCAGTTTAGCCGACAACGGCAAATATAATATAAAGTTTAGATCCTAAAAGATTACGTTTTATTACATAATGATTAGTAGTGACATGTGAAAACTTCATTATGCAAAGACCTTGAGGAAAAGCTTACAAACGATCACCTGAAATGCATTAGAGAAAACGGGTCAACTATGAAAATAGTTGGTGAGTACACACGTTTCATATAATATGAAAATTCTTAAGAGAAGGGGTCAAAGGTTTCGGTCATTAAGAATAGTCCACAAAGCAAAGGCATTGTAAATCCACTCAGTTCCAAGTTCCGCACATACAAAACTTGCAACCTTTGTGTTCACAACCCATTGCACAAAATATAGTGTTTCTAGTAGTCAAGTATACGTCGTCATGATAGTTCACAATATAGCACCAAGTATATAATAATGTATGCCAGGCAAAGCCCCTAGAATAAATAATATGCGTCCCGTAACATAGTGAACGAGAGGTTGGCCGACCTCTAATAGCGCTATCCATACTACCTACTAATAGGAGACTACAACGCGAATGTACGAATGGTACATCATACAACTATTAATATACAATTAAGAACACTCCGAACATGGGAGAATTTGCACGCTCCACCAATAAGGCGAGACTTTAGGGTCATAGCACGTATGGTTCAATAAGTTCAAAGCAGGTCATAAGTTCGTAATTTAGTCCAATAGTCTAAGTCAAGTTCAAAAGTTCAAGTCAAAAGAGTTCAATAAAATAGTAATCAATTTAGTTCGAGTATGATTCATGCATTTCACCCCAAAATATAGTAAAAACGGTAAAAAGGGGATTGTGAATACTCACTCGGTACAATGATGTGATGACAAAAGTGGATACACTGAAATGAGGCGCAACTTTCTAACCGCGACCTATTATGAATGATATGATCTAATATAAGCCATGATATAATGTTATGCATGCAACTCATATGATATCCATACCACTTGTGCATTTTTGAAAATAAAGTTTATCGTCGAAAAATAAGTTTATAACGTAT
The DNA here is from genome assembly GCA_910596185.1 of Chrysanthemum makinoi. Taxonomy (NCBI): domain Eukaryota; kingdom Viridiplantae; phylum Streptophyta; class Magnoliopsida; order Asterales; family Asteraceae; genus Chrysanthemum; species Chrysanthemum makinoi. The sequence continues at coordinate 312,250,164 of OU343223.1, read as the reverse complement.
TGTCAAGTTATAAATTACCTTACAAGTACTTACGTTGAAATGATATCCTACGATAGTCATTTAGTGATTTATTATGAAATTATAGTTTTTCTTCGTAAAACAATATACTTCAACAATTCATGAAAATGACCAATTTTGAGTGATCGTAAATTATTCATTATACCTCTGCTTGACAAACGGTTAAACATTTTGGAAAATAGAATAGGCGAACTCATTTTTACTTGAAGACATCGTTTTCTCAAAAATATTCTATCGATATGAAAAATGGCTCCAAACACGGTCACTTGCGATAACCATTTTGGCCTAGTAAGAATATATAAGTGTCATACTTGTATAAAATAGGTACGATATCCTTGTTTAAAATGTGTATAACTTAGTCGTTATAAGTCCGTTTTCTACGTTCTATATATCCTTAGTTTCGTATTAATGTATACTAGTATATTTTGATAAATCGACTCATTTAGATAAGGTTTAAAAGTCATTTTTGACCTATGAATAATTCTGGACAGCATGTAATTTTCTGAAAATATAGTTTTTGCCGCAAAACTTGAAAATAGCGTATCTCCTTCGTTATAAATCCGTTTTAACCCGTTCAAGCGACCACGGTTTCGTTTTAAAGTATATTTTCTGGAAATATAACCCAAAATAATTCATGACCTGCTGAATTTTCCAGATTTTGCAAAAACGATCAGACCACAATCTAAAGTTGTCGAAAATGATCTTTCTTGCGTAATACTTGTTTCAATCACTTTAAATCAACACCAAATCTATTCTAAACCTACCATACACCTTCTTAGGGTGTCATGGGTTCCTAAACATCATCAACAATGATATGTTTCAAGGAATTAATTATAGGATGATTGTAACTTATAATATGTAATAAAAACAATTAAAAGTGGTATGAATCACATAATACTTGCATGATTTGTACTAGGATGATAAAAATAACTCAAAAATGATTATAAAAGATTAGTAAAGATTATGAAAAGCTTACTAGTTATATGATGAGGTTTAGGTAACTAGGTTTCCTAAATACTCCTAGGTTTTTATTGCAAAACCTTAAAAGAAGTATGCTAGTGTTTATATGATCACTTGTTCTTGAAAAGCTTTTGATTTCTTCCTTGTTTTTGATCTTGGCCGATTATGGTGATGGGATGGAGAGGTTTTCCTAACTTTTTCACCTTGAAAATTATGTAGTGTATGTGTTTAAGTTAGGATAATAATTGGTATAACAAATATCTTAGTCTATAATGTGTATGTGTTATGTCTAGTAGGATAAGAGATATTTTTACCATGGGTGATTAAGGGTGGCCGGCCATGGGGTTAAAATGGGGAGGGTTTGGTATTTTTTATGTAAAAATGTATTATTTGTTAAATATAGTGTGTAATTTGTAAGTATAAATAGGTATTTAGTGTAGCGTTAACTAAAAATAGATTTTAACGAAACAAAATAAAATATATCGAAGTAGTAAAAATTATAAAAATACATTTCTCGCAAGAATTGAGTGAATAAATAATTATCAAGTTGAATTTACGAATTAAGTAAGAAATATATATACATAACAATTTACATACAAAATAAATTTAAAACATCGGGTAAACTAATAATATAATTTTTATAGTCTTAAAATGAGTATAAAAATATATTAAGATAATTTTTGGAAGTGTCGGATCAAGTATTCAAAATAAATAATTATGCGATAGCGTTTATTTAATAGGAAAATATACGTTTAATGAAAAATGCAAACCCATGCATGAACTAATATGAAAATGATGTTACTGATGATATGTAGACTAACTCTAGTCTATATGAAATGCTCTCAATGATGTTCCATGAAGATGCAGCTTAACCCTCTATGTTACGCGTATTTGATACTCGTAAACCTAGTTTACGAAAATGATGAATAGTGAATCATGAATAGTGATTTTTCTCCGGGAATGAATTGTGTTTCGTGAATAGTAAAATTTTGAAATAACATTTCAAAATATCAAATCGACTTCAAAAACAATGAAGAGTAAAATGATGAATAGTAACCGATGAATAGTAAATTCCCGAGATGAATAGTAAATTTGAGAAATGACCGAAAATTGAGAATTGTGACAATCGCTCATCGCTTCAAAAAGCTTCACACCGCTCTGTGCCAAACATACCCTTTATCTGAATAAAATATATCATGTAAATAAATAAAACTATTTTAATACTTGTTTAATAATAATTGCATAATTAATATTTGCAAGGATCGTATCATTCATTCAAAGTTGATGCTAAAAGTTAGTTAAAGGGAATGATGAGCTTTTGTCGTTGATATTATTGGTGATTTTAGTGTCGTCAACTACTTTAAGTAATTGTAATTTATTAGATATTGATGAGATTCATATCAAGTTTGAATACGAGTTAGAGGAGTATGAAGTGCACACGTCTCACCTAAGTGTCTATATATATAAAAATTCATTTGGTCTCATTTTCAAGATACGAAAATATATGTGCCTAGAATTGTCTTATTTCAGTATAGATTGCGTGTAACCCATGAAATTAGGGTCGAAATACTTAATTCGGAAAGTGGATTATACACGATTACCTTAATTATCTAATATTATCATCATACCATAACCCTAGGTTCTTACAAATGTGTGGGTATATTTATTTTAACATACTTATGGAAGAAAAGATAAACAAAAGTATGCTCATTAAACGCATTTACAAAAATGACCGTGTAAAGAGATACAACGGAGTTGCAATCAACAAATTCATGGAGGACGGAGAGTATCTGAAATAAGATGTTTGTGATTTTGATTTTGATTCCACTATTTTGTTATGTTTAAGACATTTATGAGGTGTTTTATTACCTTTTTTCAAGCATTGTGTTGTTATCCATATAGTTGTCAAGGGAGATATCTTGGTGTCGTTTAGGATGGCATTTGTGGTGATTTCTTTAGGATGGTGTTGAATGTAAGTGTTAAGGGTTTTCATTCTTTAGGTTTTTGTTCTTTAAGTTAAAGGTCTCTATACCGTCGGGTTTATCCTGGTGGTAGGGGTGGCGAGATTGGGTTTGTCATTGTTGTTGTTGTTGTTGTTGTTGTTGTTGTTGTTGTTGTTGTTGTTGTTGTTGTTCTTTTTTAAGTTTTGGTGTCTATTCATATTCATTTTAGAAATTCACGTGTACACTAGTACACTAACCGGCTATACAATCAATGCTTCCAAGCACTTCATAAAAGCATGCTCTTGTTCATGTTTTATGTCATTATAAGTTGGCTTTCACAAATATTCGGCTACTAAATTCCGATTACACACTTAGAAACATTATGTAGAAATTCACATTAAGTTTTATGTCATTATAAGTTACTTTGATAGCTGGATCGGGGAAGGGATACCGACTTTGGGTTGTTTATTTCGTGTCGAAGAGGGAGGGATGGTCCCCGATCTTGCCCCTCATGTGTAGATAGGTTCTCAACAGGGTGTGACCCCCCATTTCCAAAGAGTGAGCAATTTAACGGAGAAATTAACTAGTCTTAAATGAATAAAATAAATTTTTTAAGTCTTTGAGTAGTTGGCTACTATCCTAACAACTGAAATCATGGTTTATGTTTATATATAAACCTTTTTTGAGGTTGGGGCGGCTTGGGGTGTGAGATATCAAAGATACGCAAGCCTATTCGGTTTGGCCCGTTAATAGCCTACAACCTCGTTAGGTTTTCCCCGTTTGATCACTAGGGTTAGGTTAGTTTGTATTCTATTTAATATCATGTAATATTTATTGTTACATATGAATGTTGGATTTTGAGGGGACCACCACCCCTCCTAGCCCCTTAAATGCTCTGTCTGATAATATGCATGTTGCTTTCTGATTGGTTTCTAGAAAGGTGGTCCACACATGTGGAATTGGCTTGTCAATGCTTCACATGAGAATGCTTAAATTATGGTGGGTTGTCGATGGAATTGGTAGAGTAAAAATCAGGCGCCTACAATTCTTTTGCAGTATATTGACTAAGTTGTTTCCCATTGTATAGTGTTGGTTTACAAACACTATAAATAGATGCATATTGTTGCTCAGTTGGCATCCCACTCATCCAAGAGTAAACTACAAAAGTTTCTTCTAAAGTGTGTGAGGTTTTAGAGAGTTTGTGTAATATTTCCTAATTACAAAAGATTACTCTAATCTTTGTAATTAGAGAAAAGGTGTAACTCCTAATTTCCATTATAGTGAAACGTATCTTTCCTTGCCCGTGGTTTTTACCTTATTGGGGTTTTCCACGTAAAATCCGTGTGTTATCTTTTAATTAGTATTTTCTTATTTTAGTTGCGGTTTTGCTTCAATCCGGCATCGCTTTTCTTAACAAGTGGTATCAGAGCCGAGGTTGGGTGTGTGTATAATTATATATCGTATGCTATGTGGTTGCCACTAATAAGTGGACCCTCCACTTCAAAAGATAAATAAGATTATACGCACTCAAAAGGTGCTCGTTACTATTCACCACAAATAGTAGTTTTGTCGAAAAGAAGATTGTGATTGTAGCTATGGCAACGAAATTTGAAATTGAAAAGTTTAATGGGAATAATTTCTCATTGTGGAAATTAAAGATGAAGGCTATCTTTAGAAAGGATGAATGTTTGGCGGCCATTGGTGAAAGGCCATCTGAGGTCATGGATGATAGTAAATGGGACGAGATGGATGGAAATGCTATTTCAAATCTTCATCTTGCGTTAGCAGATGGGGTTTTGTCAAACATAGAGGAGAAGACGACTGCAAAGGATATCTAGGATCATCTTGCACGACTGTACGAGGCAAGATCGCTCCATAACAAAGTTTTCCTTAAGAGGAAACTTTATTCTCTTCGCATGGCGGAATGTACTTCAGTGACAGAGCACGTTAATAGTCTGAATACTCTATTTTCTCAGGTCATGTCTTTGAGTTGTAAAATAGAGCCACAGGAACGTGCTGAGATTCTACTTCAGAGTTTACCAGACTTATATGACCAACTTATAATCAACTTAACCTGTAATGTTCTTTCTGACTATCTAGTCTTCGATGATGATGTGCGGCCGCTATTCGGAAGAAGAAAACACGTAACAATAGGGAGGACAGACAGGAACCCGATTCAAGACAGATGGAGGCTTTGGTGGTGACGAGAGGAAGGTCAATGGAACGTGGCCCCAGTGGGAGTCACAATCATGGTAAATCTAGAACAGGAAGGAAGAAGAATTTTAAATGCTACAAATGTGGCAAGCCGGGTCACTTTAAGAAAGATTGTCGGGGTTTAAGTACCTCTAATCCTCAGGCAAATGTCGCTAGCACTTCAGAAGATGGTAACGCTCTGTGTTGTGAAGTAACGGTTGCAAATGAAGGCAGGAAGAGATTTGCAGACGTATGGCTGTTCGATACGGGAGCTACTTTTCATGTGACCGCAAGAAGAGAATGGTTTCATCAATATAAACCTATTTCTGGAGGAGGATCTGTGTATAGTTGCAATGACCATGAACTACAGATTATCGGAATTTGAAATATCATGGTGAAGGTGCATGATGGTACAGTTCGTACTATTCGGGATGTGCGACACGTGGAGGGCCTGAGAAAGAATCTATTGTCTTTGGGACAATTGGATGATCTTGGTTGTAAGGTTGAAATACAAAACAAGATCATGAAAGTTATAAAGGGCGCGCTTGTACTTATGAAAGGTGAAAAGGTGGATGCGAACTTATACCAACTGAAGGGAGAGATAATGGAGGAGGCAGGAGCATCTGTTGCTTCACATAGTCCAAGTCATAGAGTTGCAGTAACATGGCATCAGAAGCTTGGACATATGTCGGAACAAGGAATGAAGATTCTTATGGAAAGGAAGCTAATTCCTGGCCTTACAAAGGTTTCTTTACCTTTCTGTGAGTATTGTGTTATCAGCAAGCAACATCGCCTAAAATTCAAGACATCAAATTCTAGAAGTGTTTCTGTTCTAGAATTGGTTCACTCTGATGTGTGGCAAGCACCGATTCTGTCCCTGGGAAGAGCAAGGTATTTTGTATCTTTCATTGATGACTATTCCAGGAGATGTTGGGTGTACCCAATCAAGAAGAATTCAGATGTGTTTGAAGTTTTCAAGGTTTACAAAGCGCGGGTGGAACTTGATTCTGGAAAGAAGATCAAGTGCTTGAGGACAGATAATGGAGGCGAATATACAGGTGATGAATTTGATACTTTTTGCAGGCAAGAAGGAATCAAAAGGCAGTTCATAACGGCATACACTCCTCAACAGAATGGAGTGGTAGAGCGGATGAACATAACCTTGTTAGAAAGAGCAAGAGCAATGTTGGCAATTGCAAGCTTGGAAAAATTGTTCTGGGCGGAAGTAGTAAATACCGCGTGTTATGTGATAAATCGGTCACCTTCAACTGCGGTTGAGTTGAAGACACCGATGGAGATGTGGACAGGAAAGCTAGTCAACTATTCAGACCTACATATATTTGGAAGTCCTGTGTACGTAATGTACAATACCCAAGAAACTACAAAGTTGGATCCAAAATCCAGAAAATGTTTGTTCTTAGGGTATGCTGACGGAGTAAAGGGGTATCGCTTGTGGGACCCCACTTCCCACAAAGTAGTCGTCAGCAGAGACGTTGTCTTTATGGAAGACAAAAAGAGAATGAAGAAGGTGATAGCACTACAAGAGAAACTACATCAATACAGATGGAAAAGCAATTTTAGTCGAGTGATTCTTACAAGTCGTACGCGACGCGTGGTGAATGAGACAACCGAGTCTCAAGCTCCAATGACTCGTACTCTTAATCGTGAAAGAAAACGTCCGGTGTGGCACTCGGATTATGTTATGGAGAGTAACGTTGCATACTGTCTTCTTACAGATGAAGGAGAGCCATCAACTCTTCAAGAAGCACTGAATAATCCAGATGCGTCGTTCCGGATGGCAGCAATGCAAGAAGAAATGGAAGCTCTTCATAAGAATAAAACGTGGGAACCGATGCCACTATCGAAAGGTAGAAAACCCATTGGAAACAAATGGGTGTACAAGATCAAGAGGAATGGTGATGACCAGGTGGAGAGGTATCGTGCAAGATTGGTAGTCAAAGGATATGCTCGGAAGAGGAGTCAACTTCAAGAAATATTTTCCCTGTGGTTCGAATGACAAGCTGTTCGAGTGGTTCGGAAATGTGTGCTACATTATGATTTACATCTAGAGCAGCTAGATGTGAAAAATGCATTTCTTCATGGAAATCTTGAGGAAGAAATTTACATGCTCCAACCAGAATGTTTCAAACAAAAAGGAAAAGAGAGCTTGGTTTGCAGGTTAAACAAATCTCTGTACGGTTTAAAGCAGGCGCCGCGGTGTTGGTACAAGAGATTTGATTCTTTCATCATTAGCCTTGGATATAACAGACTACACGCATACCTTTGTGCATATTTCAAGAGGTTTGGAGACAACGATATTGTCATTTTGCTGTTATATGTTGACTACATGTTGGTTGCAGGCCCCAACAAAGATCGTATCAGTATACTGAAGGCACAGATCGCTAGGGAATTTGAGATGAAAGACTTGGGACCCGCAAACAAGATTCTAGGGATGCAAATTCACCGAGATAGAGTTAGTAGGAAAATTTGGCTTTCACAAAAGAGTTACTTGAAGAAAATCTTGCAACGGTTCAACATGCAAGATTGTAAGCCAATATCAACCCCGTTTCCTACTAATGTCAAATTATCCTCAAAGATGAGTCCTAGCAGTGAAGAAGAGAGGATGGAGATGAGTCCTAGCAGTGAAGAAGAGAGGATGGAGATGTCTCGAGTACCGTATGCATCAGCAGTGGGAAGTTTAATGTTCACGATGATTTGTACAAGACCAGACATTGCACATGCAGTGGGAGTAGTGAGTCGGTACATGGCGGAACCTGGTAGAGAGCATTGGGAAGCTGTGAAGAGGATCCTTAGATATATTAAAGGAACCTCAGATGTTGCATTATGTTATGGGGAATCGGGTTTAACTGTCGAGGGATATGTTGATTCTGATTATGCAGGTGATCTTGACGGAAGTAAATCAAACACCGGGTATGTGTTTACACTTTGTGCGGTACTGATGAAGTGGGTTTCAAAATGCATTGAGTTGTGGCTATGTCAACAACGAAGCGGAATACGTTGAGCTCAAGCCGACAGAAGCGAGTATGGTTGAAAATGTTGTTGGAAGAGCTCGAGCACGAACGGAGAAAATTACTCTATTTTGTGATAACCAGAGTGCCTTGTATCTTGCAAGGAATCCAACATTTCATTCAAAGACAAAGCATATACTGAGTTCATATCACTTAGTTAGTGAGAAAGTGGAAGAAGGAACCGTAGATATGCAGAAAATTCATACTGATGATAATGTGGCAGATTATCTGACAAAAGCAATCAACTGTGACAAGTTTATATGGTGCCGATCCTCATGCGGCCTAGCATAAACGTAAGCAACATGAAAGTGCAAGGAATGATAACGGTGTGAAGATCGATTTAGCTTCAATCGAATCTTCAAGTGGGAGATTGATAATATGCATGTTGCTTTCTGATTGATTTCTAGAAAGGTGGTCCACACATGTGGAATTGGCTGGTCAATGCTTCACATGAGAATGCTTAAATTATGGTGGGTTGTCGATGGAATTGGTAGAGTAAAAATCAGGCGCCTACAATTCTTTTGCAGTATATTGACTATGTTGTTTCCCATTGTATAGTGTTGGTTTACAAACACTATAAATAGATGCATATTGTTGCTGAGTTGGCATCCCACTCATCCCAGAGTAAACTACAAAAGTGTCTTCTAAAGTGTGTGAGATTTTAGAGAGTTTGTGAAATATTTCATAATTACAAAAGATTACTCTAATCTTTGTAATTAGAGAAAAGGTGTAACTCCTAATTTCCATTATAGTGAAACGTATCTTTCCTTGCCCGTGGTTTTTACCCTATTGGGGTTTTCCATGTAAAATCCGTGTGTCATCTTTTAATTAGTATTTTCTTATTTTAGTGCGGTTTTGCTTCAATCCGGCATCGCTTTTCTTAACACCGTCCATGTGTACGGGTTACTTTTGGTTATATGGATTGAGTTATGAGGGTTTTATAGCATGATTCGACTTAAAAAGTATTTGTTCTGGTTAATGGTTATGAGTTAGTTTGAATTTTTAAGTTTGTAAATTAGGTTTGATTTTGGTTTGTAGTATGTTTGATTTCAAATGGTTGATGGTTGTTGATATTGGAATTTGATATTAATATTGGTGTTAGTATTGGCATTTGTATTAACGTTAGTATTCGTATTGTTATCGTTATTTGTAGTGGTATTTGAATTGGTATCAGTACTCAGTATGGTTTCACATAGTGTTTGCACATGCTAATGCCGGATTATGTTATGGTTTTGCGTTGTATCTATCTCGTTATGCACCTGGTTTTGGTTCTACTCTGATTTCGCTTGGTTTTGCATTGGTGATGGTAATGTTATAGTCTTAACTAACCCGGCTATGTCTTGAGTAATTATGTGTAGCATATGGACATCAACAAAATTTTTTTGGTTCTCCATATGTCTAATCTAACCTCACCTGGTTCTACATATGTCTGATTTCACCTAGTTATTTCTCGTTCTGCATGTGATACCTTATGGTTCTGTCTGCATCCGTCTGTGCTACTCTTTTCCCCTGCGTGCTCTGCACCTATTTGCCTATCCCGCTATTTTCCCTACCTTATTATGTGCTCTGCACATGTCTGCATCTGCCCGATCTTACTCTGCATCTGGTTTTGTCTGTTCTACACTCGTCCATCTCCATTTTTGTGTTGCTCTGCCCTGACTATGCGTTTGGTTTAGGTTTTGCATCGATTTTGGCCCGTCTGTCTCAGACTTGACTGATTTCGTATTGTTCGTCGTATAGAGTTAGGATTGTATAAGATTGACACTCCGTCTAGCACTGTGTTTATACTCTTGGACGCTCCGAAGCTGCTGTTCTATTTTCTGTTTGACAAACTTTCAAAGGCTCGTCAAAGGCTCGCAAGCCCGTTGTGTTTGACCCGTTTAGTTGCTAGTGTTAGGTTAGTCTGTCTTCTATTTATTGTTTAGTGAATCTGATTAATACACTTATTATTTTCCCTCTGATTTCTATAGAGGGATTCGGATAGCTCTTTATCCTCGACTTTTGATTATGTGTGTGTAACATGGGCAATTTTAGTATCATATAAGCAGGTATATATAGATTAAGTTGTATGTTAAATAATATAAACTGTGGTTTTTGAGGCTGTTCAAATGTTATTGGATCGATAGCTAAACTATTTGACATTTGGCTTACTAAGTCCTCTGCATGAACACATTTTTGAGTCTTTTAACCGACTAACTGAACAAAATTTTCTTTCATAACCTCAAGAAAGATAAGAATGAGCTGCAAGGAGGATTCATATCATCAAACCAAATCAAAGCAAGAGCTCGATTTTCGTATGTGCCACAAGGCAATAATTTGGCTAAATAAACTATGTCCTAGTGGGCAATGAGCCATCCCTAGAATTTAATGTATCAAAGTAGTTTCCAGTTGGATATGTCATGGACACCATCATATGTCACGCTGTAAATAGACTGAACACTGGAATCTATATATGGTCATGTTAAACAAGATCGAATAGCAACTCACATCTGTTCAAACTTGCTTACTCGAAAATGTATCCCATGTTATATTTCTCTTTCTTTTCTGTTCTTTTGTTACTTATTCCAATATTGCTCCTAGTGATTTACCTTAAATGGTTTTCCTCTTCATCCAAAAGGCACAAAAATTCGATTCCATCTCCATGGAAGCTTCCAGTTATTGGAAACTTTCACCAACTAACTGGCCCCCACTTTCATCAATCCGTTTGGAAATTGGCTAAGAAGCACGGTCCACTTATGCTTTTGCACCTAGGAAATGTGCCGGTCCTGATAGTCTCCTCTATGGATGCAGCCAAGGAAATTATGAAAATACATGAATACGCATTCTTAGATAGAGGCGAATTCGGCATTTTAAGAAAACTTACTTATGATGGAAAGGACATTGCACTTTATGATTACGGAGAATACTGGAGGAAGCTTAAAAGCCTTGTTGTCGTCCATCTTTTAAGTAACAAACAAGTCCAGTCGTTTCAGCAAGTGTGGGAAGAAGAGATAGCTACTATGATAGACAATATTGGTGAAACTAGTGGTTCGGTAGTTGATCTCTCAGAGTTGCTCCTTTCATCAGTAAATAGTATACTATGTAGGGTAACTTTCGGCAGAAGATATAGAGATAAAAGCTTCATTGATACGGTTGAGGAGTTCAAGAAGATAGTGGTTATTCTTACTGTAGGCCAATATATACCATGGCTGTCGTGGGTGGATCGGTTAAGAGGTATAAATGTCAGAACTGAGAAAGTAGCAAAAAAGTTTGACGAATTTCTTGAGAGTGTGATAGAAGAACGCTTGAATAAGAATATAGAGAGATCTACTGACGTCAAGACAGAGATGGCTGAACAAGGCAAATACTTTATTGATATACTGCTCGATAAACAAAAGGAGGCCCTCAATAACTTTCACATTGATAGAGATACCATTAAAGCGATCCTTTTGGTAATATTATTACTAGGAGTATCATTTAGCATTCACTTTTATAGTTTCATCCTATATTATTTTGCATTCTTGTATTTACTTTTTGCTTTTCGAAAATAACTCTCTCAATCTATCTTTAATGCACGCACACGTACTGCTTTGATCAACTTTGAGCCCATAACCTTCATATGTCCTGTTGATTATAACCAATTTTACGAATTACATGCAGGACATGTTTTCTGGTGCAGCTGATACATCATTTACAACTCTAGAATGGGCATTAAGTGAGCTAATAAGAAACCCGCTAGTGATGAAAAAACTACAAGATGAATTGAACTTAGTAGCCCAAGGAAGACCTAAAATTACTGAGGAAGACATAGGAAAACTCAAGTATCTGCATGCTGTTCTTAAAGAGACTATGCGACTACATGCCCCGGCTCCACTAGTTATTAGAGCATCATCTCAAGATGTAAAAGTAATGGGATATGATATTAAAGCCAAAACAAGAGTCTTTGTTAATCTTTGGGCACTAGGACAAGATCCTACGATATGGGAGGAGCACGGGGAGTTTAGGCCAGAGAGATTCTTAAATAGTCATTTTGATTACAAGGGAAATGATTACGGGTTCATCCCTTTTGGTGGCGGAAAGAGAGGGTGCCCCGGCATTCTTTTTGCCAACACCCTGATGGAGCTTATTCTCGCGAATGTGGTTTATAAATTTGATTTTGCGCTTCCTAATGGAGAGAGCGCGGAGACTTTGGATATGAGTGAGAGTAGTTCTCTTACAATCTATAGGAAGAACCATTTACTTCTTGTCGCTACTTCTCGTAATAAATAGTAGCCATCTTGTGCTTAGTTTGCGACGAAGTCTCAGTAGTTGTCTATGCTATTGGCCTATTGTTATATTATGTTGCACCATATGTTAAATAAGAGACTAGGGTATTGTATCATGCCTTGATATTTTATGCTTTGTAACTTTCTTATTGCTGCATTATGCAACTTTTTTCTGGATTGAGTCGTAAAATAGTAATCTACTTTTTTAAGTTTCTCGTTTTGCTACGTGTACTTTTTTTAAGTTGTAGAATAACAATGTACTTTTTAAAGTGTCTCGTTTTGGTACATGTACTTTTTTTAATTTGTAGAATAGTGTTTTGTAAGATCTGTAGCTCTCGTTTGCATTAATAACTTTAATACTTATTGTATATGCTTCTTTATGATATCTTGCATCAAGTACCATCTCGTTACCTTTTATGATATCTTTTATCAAATCCATACTCGAGCTATTAAACTATTGGCTTTCAAAGAGAGAAAGTGAAATCAATTCTTAAAGATCTATATGATAATCATTCCACAAACTCAAAATCTATAACCATGTTTTTGGTGTATGTGTTATTGAACTCGAAACTATAGATTATCAATTGCTTAGTTGTTCCAGATCAACAAATATTCGGAGATGATTGATATTTTGACTTGAGTATAGATAAAAAAAAATTCTCTAAAGATTTAGTGAACAACTTATCAAAACAAAAAACTAGGTTACCATATTTTTCATAAAATAAAATAAACGATAACTCGTTAAGCAACAAAATATACAACATCACGACGATAATTTTTTAATCTCTCACTAGACGAGCACTTCGATATACTTTCGATGATTTTTTTTTTGATTTTTTAGTGCTGAAATTTACGCCCTAAAAAATCACATGCGATTTTTTCAAGGTGTACATTTTAACACTAAAAAAAATAAAATAAAACATGGTGAAAGTAAATAGAAGTGTGCCCCTTTATAGAAAGATGGTTTAACTCTCATCGCGATGGTATAGTTCGTTTCGTGTAACGATTAACAATTTGTGAAATACTTAATTTTTGAAAAGAATGAAGAAAGTTATTTATTTATTTATTTATTTTTAATTTTAATGAGAAAATGAATAACATAAATTTGTTAATTGGATCTTTAGAGAATTTGTGATCAATATTTAACTTTTCTCTCTTGACTGAACGTAACTTGGGTAGGGTAGTTACTAATGTTTTGTTGGTTTTATTAGCGTAGCATATGATTCGGGCACGTAAACAAACAAAGTATCACATTCAAAATCCATAATAAAGTCATAATCCAAATCATAAAAGATAAACATCTTCAAATGCTACTATGGTCTCGCCTATTCGCTTCCTTCTATCTTATCCTTATGACGCTCACCTGAAAATGATACTTAAAAACGTCAACATAAAGTTGGTGAGGTTCATAGGTTTAAGACACAAAATCTAACCTTTTCCAACAAGTTCGCGGTGATAACAAAACATGGCAGGACAATAAGATAACTATCAATATTATGCAATCTCAACAACAACCATTAACGGGACGGAACGTGCCCACGATCCAAATTCAACATAATCGGGTAATCATTACCCTCCGATCGGAATCACACAGAAAAATATTGGGTAGAGTTACCACCCTCCAATTGGAACCACACAGACGAATAGTGGATAACATAGCTACTCCACCAAAATAACTCATCAATAAAGCCTATTCGATAACAAGTATTAAGGCGTGTATCCCCACACCCCTTGATCTAGACAAACTTAACAAAAACTCTTGAAATAGTCATGGTACTATTGATCATGAATTAGAGATTGTCTCCTCTACTGCTCAACTTTCGGCATATACGAATGATGCTGACTGAGCGGTTGTCCGGTCACTCGTCGATCTACTTCTGGATACCATATTTTTCTTGGGGATAACTTTCTCTTGCCTGCTAAACGCCATGCTACGTTATCCTGATCTAGCGGTGAGGCCAAATACCGGGGTTTTGCTAATGTTGTTGTTGAAATCGTGTAGGTGCGCAATTTTTTACGCAAGCTTCATGCACGTGTTTTTACTACTACTTTGGTTTTATGTGATCATGTGAATGTTGCTAATCTGTCTACTAATCTGGTTCAACATCAACACGCCAAACGCATTGAGATCCACATACATTTTGTTTGTGATTTCGTTGATTCAAGGAAAGTTTTTATTTGCATGTCCCTTCACGTTTTTAATATGCTGACATTTTCACCAGAGGTATTCCAAGTGCATTGTTTCTTGAGTTTCGCTCATGTTGGAGTTTGAAGACCTCCCGCTCCAACTGCGGGGCTTATTAGTGTAGCATATGATTCAGCCCATAGCCGAATTGACTATCGGATATGTATGGGCCTTTGGCCCATCTTGTTCTCTAAGTTTGCCTTGTAGTTATATTTCAGTTTAATGTTAATTGGAATCATAAGGAACTATCCTAATTTTAATAAGTTTTAGGGGTACAACTAAGATATATAAGTGAACAATCGGTACTTTAAATTGGATTACAACTTATTTCTTTGAATCGAGTGTTCTTTATATATCGTTAAAGAAATTCATCCCTCGCCGTTTTAATAGAACACATGTGCTTAGGGCCCGTTTGGTTCGGCGGAATCCTAAGGATTCTGGTGGAATTGGAATTCAATTCCATTTCATAACGTGTTTGGTTGAAAAATTTAAAGAATTTGGAATCTGAATTCCATTCCTTACTGTGTTTGGTTGGCAAACGGAATGGAATGAAATTCCTTCAAAATCCCATATATATGGAATTCAACATTCCATGGCAATATGAGAAGGATTGTTTACAATTCCATGGAATTCATATTATCTTTATCATTGTTATTATTATTATTATTATTATTATTAATATTATTATTATTATTTTTTATTTATTTTATTTATTTATTTTATTTTTATTTTTTATTTTAATTATTATTATTATTTTATTTTTATTATTTTTATTTATTTTATTTATTTATTTTATTATTATTATTATTATTATTATTATAAACGATCATTTAATTATTATTGTTATTATTTTTTTTATAAACAACTATGTTATTAAGATTTAAAAATTATTATTTATTTAAAATTGAATATAAATTATTATTTATTTTAAAAAAATTATTATTATTATATTAATTTTTTTTTTAAATTAAATATAATTTATTTATAGCTTACTTTTTAATTTATACTTTAAAAAATACAATTGTATTTTATAAAAAAAATTATTTATTTAATATATTATTTATATAATATTATTTAAAAAATTATTATTATAACTTGATAAGTAATTTATTTATTAAATAATATTTAGTTTATTAATCTTAAACTAAAATTAAATTTTAAATATTTTAATATAATTGTTTTTTTTCATTTCATTCTTCCAACCAAACATGCGTTATTATTTGCAGATTTCAATTCCGGTGATTTTAAATACTAAGGATTTCAATTTCTAACATTCCATTCCTTCACATTCCAATTCCTTAAACAGATTCCAATTCCGTCAAAAACATTCTGCGAACCAAACGAGCCCTTAGGGTTATTGGCCAATCACTTCTCACGATAAACGAAGAAACGAGTCTAGCATTGTGACCACATCTAACATTACCAATTAACTACATAACATCTCCAAAAGGTGAAGATCGGTGGGATCACCTTGGTCCCATGCATCCTAAGGATGCCAACAGGACCCTCCCCCAAGGACCCGGCTCCAGGCAATGAGCACCTGTCCCAGTGGTGACTTATCGAGGTGGGCTTTGAACCCTAGCCATTTTCTCCAATAGGCCCCTCGCTGACCAGTCAATCTGAGCATTTGCGGTGGGGGGATGGTACCAAATGATCTTTAGTGCCATGGAAAAGGTTTGAACCCGGGTCTATTGACCCAAACCCAAAGCTCTTACCAATGGACTAAAGCATCATTGGTAATTAACTACATAACATGTTTGCACAAAAGTGCCATCTCTATTACTATTGCATCTCATCCTTTATATATGTAGTTACGTCTCAAATCATTATCATCAAGTTCTTCCAACTTAACTTCCCTAAAAAGCCCTTCCACATGTTATACAAATATTAAAAACGTATTATTATGGCTGCCATTCACAAAACTTAAAAGCATTTTTTAAGATGTTAAAATCAATAAAATTAAATATATATGTCTATATATGTTCGGTTCATATATGTTAAGTTCATATATCTTCAAATATTAGTCTTACAAAAATTTAGATATCTTTGAATAGATATATATAGAACAAAAATTATCCGAAATTTCGAGTATCTTAAAATCTTTGATCATTTTATGCACATTGTGCTTGTCGTGGTGTAAATTTAGTGATTTGTGATATGATTAATTCTTGACAAGTCTGAAATTTCGGGTATCTTAAATTCCTGGATCATTTTATACACATTGTGCTTGTCATGATGTAAATTTAGTGATTTGTGATTGTTAGCCTGTATATTTGTGTAATATTTGTGTAACGGGCTTGAGCCCCCCTTATATTTGGCCCGTTACAAAAATGTTACACAAATATAAGGGCTAACAGTAATATGCTTAGTTCTTGACAAGTCTCTGTTTTTAAGAATTAAGAACAAAAATTTTAAATAAACAATGCCTCAATTTCATAAATTTGCTTTAGGCCTCCGAGAGACATGAGAGTGCTCTGCATAATCTTTATAATCATTCGCAATGAGAGTTAGATCAAAAAGACTTCGACCACTTATAAGCTCTGGAAGTGTCATACCATACCTAAAACATTTGTTTTACTTGTCAGTTGCTTGCTACTAAGGGAGCATATATCCAAATGTGCCACGAACAAGACGTGATACATGAATTGCAATTTAATCCATAGGCTTACCCAACCCGGTCTCCAATAAATGCTTTAAATTTTCTTATGGAATAGTTGAAGCTTTGACATCCTAGTATGTTTATCAACCAAAAATTATTGTCACCTTAAATCTAATTTTAATGATATCATCTGGGAATGATAATCAATCGGGAGAAAGATGACAACTCGAATAAGGATCAAGATGATACACAAAATCAGCAAACTCGTCATTACCCGAAGTCTTCAATAAATGCTTTAAATTTTCATTTGATAAAATAGTTGCATCTTTAACAATGTACTTGATATACTATGATATGGTAACCAAAAAGTATTGTTACCTTAAATCCAATTCAAATGCTATCATTTGGACTGGTAAGTGATAGGGAGAAAGATGACGACAACTTGAATCAGGATCAATATGATACAAAAATCATAAATCTCGTCGTTCATATCTAGTATATCAAGTACATTGTTAAATTCTAGCATACCCGTTTGCTTTGTCTCCTCCGTACTCCCAACCTTCCTCTAACCCCCCATCACCTTCTAGCATTCTGACCACATTTGACATTGTAGGTCGGGCCAATGGACTAACCTGTGTGCGCAAAAGGGCCACCTCTATTAGTTATTGCATTTCATCCTCTATGTAGTTACCTCCCAAATCAGTATCAAATTTTGTAAGGCTTACAACTTTCCTAAGCCTATCTTTTGACTTTTAAGATTTATTGTTGTAGCTGATACTGGTGATAAAATTCCTTTTATGTAGGACTTGTTCCGGATGACATAAAAGGACAAGGCTCCAATTAGGGTGTTCAAAACTACCCAAATCCGGGTATCCAAAAAATTAATCTGGATTTATTCAAAAATTGGGATATACAATTTGTCACTTTCCGAACTCAAATATTAGTTTTACAAAAATTTAGATATTTGGATACCGTATTTTCGGATATCTGGACATATATAAAACGTGATTAGAAAATTCAGATATCTAAAATTCTTGGATCATTTTATACACGTTG
Source organism: Chrysanthemum makinoi (assembly GCA_910596185.1). Lineage (NCBI taxonomy): Eukaryota > Viridiplantae > Streptophyta > Magnoliopsida > Asterales > Asteraceae > Chrysanthemum > Chrysanthemum makinoi. The sequence goes on along the minus strand of OU343223.1, from coordinate 312,231,937 downwards.
TGTAAATATAGTGATTCATGATATGATTAATTCTTGACAAAGCAAGAAAAAAATTTCTAAGTGAAAGTGCCTCATTTCATAATTTCGCTTTAGGCCTCCAAGAGAAATAAGAGTACCCTGCATAATCTTTATAATCATTCGTAATGAGAACTAGATCAAATACTTCAATCACTTGTAAGCTCTAGAAGTGTGATACCATACCCAAAAACATTTGTTTTACTGAAGATTTGCTAGTTGCTTGGTACTCAGGAAGCATATATCCAAACGTGCCACAAACAACACCTCAAACAACACCTTAAACAACACCTGATAGATGAATTACATTATATTCACTATTCTTGCCCAACCTGAAGTCTCCAATAAATGCTTTAAAGTTTCATTTGATAAAATAGTTGCAGCTTTTGTATCACGGTCCATGATCTTCGAGTCATAATGCTCATGCACATAAGCAAGACCCTTGAACATCTCAATGCAATTTGTTTAGGTTTTGGCCAATCAAGTGGATTATGTATGCCGCGACTCTATACAATAATTATTTAAACATGTACATTTTAACCTAAAAAAAGATTGCCTTATTCAAAATTTGGTAAAATTTCATTCATCATCAATAAGTATAGACTATATCAATTGTATTTAAAATTGAAGGCCACATCAAAGTGTATAGTATAAACTATAAAGAATATGTAAACAATGTAAGGCCTCATAATCAACACCCAACCTCCCGTATGTCAACTTTATAAAGGAATTGTTTGAATTTGTTCTTTGAATATGATTATCTGATAAGATTATTTAGAGGCAATCATGTTTTGCATAATCAGTTTCATAACAACAACAAAACTCATTAGAATATGTATTAAAACCATAACCAACACAAGCACATAAAAGCCCTATTTCCTGTAATTCGTTGAAACACTACGCTCCTGATTATTCAAAACACAAATCCAAACTTCGTAGCATGCATATGAGTATATGACCTCAGAAACAAAAAAAATGGTGACATAATATACCTCTCAAGCATGTCTTTGCACTTCCATTGGTCATAAACTGATAAACTAGCAACCACTCCATTGGTGTACTCCAAAATCCTCTTAATATACCTGTAAATCATATCTTTACACTTCCATTGGTCATAAACGGATAAACTAGCAACCACTCCATTGGTGTACTGCAAAATTCTCTTACCCGAAGTATATTTCTATGACCTGCATTGCTAATAATTGAGCCTCAAAATCAAACGGGGAATCTCCAATGTGATTTGGTTCTCGCTTTAGTCTTGGAGTAAAAGGTCAAAGACCCGGTAAATATAGTACTCCAAAAAACGTTTAAATACAAAATATATGGGTGAATCTCATACCTCAGCCTGTTAAATAGGCGGAAAAGCTTACATAACAAGATACTTCATATTCTCTAAACACGAAAATAAACCACTACTCAAAAGATAACATTAGACTCCTATAAAAACAAAATTACTTCCTACCAAGGCCATGGAGCTTGATACCATACGTGTCATAAAAAGCATCCAAATTCCCTGGAAGATTGTAGACCTGATCCGCATAGTCGTCATAATCATCTTCACGGTCATGACCACCACCAAATAAGTTCATTGACTCATCAAAAGTGTCACAACCTCCTCTTCATTACTGTCTCAATCAACAATCTCTCCCACCTTAGAGAATAGGTTAACCCTCTTAGTAAAAGAAGTATACGGAAAATCATTTTTAATAGGATTACCATCATCATCCACAAGAGTAGCTTTCCCATCAATAAGCAGCCTTTCAAGCTCCCCAATTTTCTCAACAATAGGGGTAGGACCAACCTCGTTAGCTTCCATTGAATCACTCACAAGCGGTTCATGCAATGTATTACTAGTATTTGGAGACTCATTCTTCTTTTCTTCCATTGTACTACCAACGTCCACATCCTTATTCACTTCCTTAGTAGGAATATCAAAGTTATCAGTATCATCCGTACTAAGGGCATCAAATTTATTGGATGTAGCAACATTCTTTCCACTCGTACTAGGCACATCAGTATCCTTTTCCTTAGTGACATCGACTTGCTTAGGTTCAGCAGGAGGCTTTTTGGGTTGATATTGGAACTTCTTACCCACATTAGGTTTCGAAAACCCTCCTTGACCCGAAGCAGTTGGACCACCTTGCTTACCCTTCTTGTTGATCCCAGTTGAGCAAACGATCTAATATAGAAGGTGACTTAAACAATATAACTTGTTAAACACTACGCGGAATTTAATGTTTAACCTTAAGAAGAATAACGATAATTATCACTAAACACCTCAATATATTATTTTACGAATACTCTGAATAGTATTAGGGTTTTCAACCTTGAAGTGTATCGACCCTTAGATATAACTAATACGTATATCTAACTCTAACCTAGGACCTCCTTTTATAGGCTAAGGAGTCCTATACAATCTACATTACGTATTCTACAAGATAACTACACTTTCCATACAATACGACCTACTCAAGATATTCTAGAATATTACAAATCAAACCGACCTAAACAATACTAGCAGTGGTCTATCTTGAGCAGTGGTTTCATCCTTCTAGCCGTGGTTTCATCAATGCTGGCAGTGGTTCCATACTTAGTGTCATTCCTGTTATTAGAACCAAAAACCCAACAATCATCCCCTAAACTTGATATTTTCTACCAAAATCATCAAGTTTCTTTTAAGCCCACAACGTCTTCATTTGGAGGATGTATCCAAACACCCAGCAGCCTCCTCTTCCTCCTTATCAGATCCTGACTCTTCATCAGCAGCCTTAGATCTGTTTGCCTTTCTTTTTAATCTTTCTTGAGGCTTGCCTTTTATGGCTAGAGGACCTTGTAGATCAGCAATCTTTTCAATCTTCAAAAACAACTGATCAATCATAGGATTTGTAGGTTTAGTACCCTGTGGTGCAAGCTTGGCTTCCAACATTTTCCTTGCTACATTCTTAGACAATGGATAGTATTTATCAATGAACATGAATATCTTCTCTTGTGGAGTCTGAATAGCATGCAATCTACAAGGCTGATATAGCATTCATTCTACAACCTCACAGTGTTCCCAAAATTTATCTTCTAGATTGGGTTGAAACATGTTCTTCACAGCTGTCCACACAAACCTAGCTAATGTTCCTGTTGGCCCAAACTTACCAAATCTAAAATCCATGACCTTCCATAGCTGTTCTAAATCAATCTTAGTACTACTCCACAGCAAACACCCAAAATTGAAGTGTTGATCTTTCCATCCATCTCCTCTTGTAATTTCAATAACTTCTCTGTCATTTGCTGTGACAATCTGCCAATCTACAATTGATTGAACAGAGCTTAGAGGTGTAGGATTGATAGGCTCTTCAGGTTGATCACACACCATAAGATACTGTTTCAATCTTTCTTCCTTATTTATCTCATCATCCATCTTCTGTTTCTTGGAACTAGACTCCTCCTGGATAACTTCTTTTCTCTTTTGTCTATTCCTGATCATCTCATCTTCTTTTTTAGAATTCATAGGTATAAACTCAAACCTGCTTTTGCAAATGATGTTCAGCTCCTCAATCCTCTCATAGGTGCAATTCCTCAGGTTTTTAGTTTTCATCTCCATGTGTCTGATGAACTTCATCATCTGATTTCTTCTTTCTTGTTTGGTTGGAGGTTTATTCTTCTTTGATTGATACTCTTAGAATGCTCTATCCTGTTTCATCTTTTTTTCATCTCAACCAACATCCTAGATCTTGCGTCAATATCTAATTGACCCCATTCAAACTCTGTCCACTCTTCCGCGATACTCTCGCAGACTTGAAAATAGCTGTCATGACTCCACTCTTCAATCAGTTTTAGAGAAGCTTCTTCTTGCTCTTTCTTTTCCTTTTCTCTACCAATTTCCTCAGCATTTAATTCCATATGTAATCTTAAAGCTTCTTCTGAATCATAAGCCTCCCCGCCCTTCTACTTTTAAACTTCAAAACCGGTTCTCGCAATTCCTTTACCCTTTCTAATATCCGTTGGAAAGCAACTAATGACTTCACGTGCTCACCAATCTTCAAACTTTTAGCTAAAGGTTTAGGTCCAGCTATTTATAGTAGGAAAGTGTACAATGATAGGTTCAGGGATAGGTAGAGATTGTTTTAGGTTCAACAATGTACTAGAAACCTCCTTTCCTCTTCTTTTGTCTTTTGGTGGTGTTGTGGTTGTGATTGAGATAGTGGCGATGGTTGTGATAGTAAATGGGAATCTCTGAAGTAACAAGGGTTAGAATTACCTGAGGTAGTTGCAAAGAAGTGATATAGCGGTGGTTTCTTACGTACTAGCGTGGATGCAGCAACATTGGCGGGGTTGTTGCCTCGCACCACTTCTTCCTCTTTTCTCTCAACTACGACCTTCAAGGATTCTTCAATCACCGCTTCTTTCCTTGTCAGTCAACATATAATCATTACCATTATTTTTACTATCCATGACCAAATCCAAATCTTCCCCTGAATCTGTAACTTTACTCCTCCCCTGTTTGGATGCATCCTCCAAAATCTGATTTCTTGAGGAGCGTGCCTTCTTCCCCATCCTTTTGACTTTCTTGTATGTAGCAATCCCTTGTCTCCTTAATCTCTCCAAAACAGCTACCCTGTGCTTCAACCTCCTAATAGTACCAGCTTGACAGGTTGCAAGTTCCTGAAGACCAGTGATTTTAGATTCCATTTGAGTACATCTAGCCGTCAATTCAAGTAAAAGTTCCATTGTATCATCACCACTTGACCTGTTAACTGGTCCTAGGATCCTTGGAAATTTCATCATGTACAAACTCATTATCTATCAATTCATGTTGTGGTCCCAAACTATCCTCATCACTTCGAGTCTGCTGGACTGCCTGTGAGGTGAATCATGGGATGTAGTAAACATGGCATCGACCTAGCTCAACATCCATGTCCCCAAATTACTGTGTGGTCGGGATTCTCCACCGTTGAGTCTAAGAGAACTTCCCACATTAGGAGTTGCCAAAGGTTGGGTCTTATGTATGATTCCACGCCTTTCGGCATCCAAGCGAGTCGTGAGTGGAAGCCCTTCCAATCATGTCACCCCCACACTGTGACAACCTCATTGCCTACACCACTAACACCGGCCGAGGTAGCTTGGTGCCCTTCTTCCTCCTTCTAGTAACCAAAGTCCTTTGAGGTTGAGTAGGTAAGGGTAAGGGTTCAAAGTGGTTGTGTTGTGTGATGTGGTAGCAGTGGGATCAGTAGTGGATGGATTAGGTTGTGGGTTTTCCTCTTCTATAAGTTCGCGGGGTTTAGCATGTGAGAGACAAAGGTGTAATGATCCCGAAATATCTGATTCTTCTTCTTCATATGAGCAAACACCTTAGGAATCATATGTAGCACTTCATACTTTCTCTTATGAGGAATGCGTTCTTGTATCTGACTCTCTACTATCAACTGAACAAACCTAGGATATAGATAATATTTTCCCTGTTCCTTAATGTTCTTCTGAAAACCCTCAAAAATCATTCTAGACCAATTGAAAACTCTTGGTTGAGAGAGACAGATGATAGCAGTTGCAATCTTAGAGGGCTCATCAAAGCAGTTGTCTTATTGCTTAGACACATGAGTAAGGTATGGATTAAGAACTTCCATTGGGGAGAAAACATACCTTTGTGAAACCTAATACGATCCCCTCTTCTCTCATACCCCTTCTCATAATCCTTCAAAAATCTCATCATAGGACAGATTAACAACACCTTCAGCATCCTGAAGCTTCAAAACACCTCTAATCACCTCCTCTGTGACCAGAATCTCCTTCTCATCAACAATAGCCCTAACTACTTCTACTCCATCCCTCTTTTGAATCTCGGTCCACCAAAACTAATGAATGTAGGATTTAACAATGATGGGTTCAACAGTTAATGCATAATGAATGGGACAATGTTTGAGAAAATCGATCATGTCATGAAAGCCTTCAAAATGGTTGTTCTTAACTAGATATGCTACTAAGTTATGGGTTGTGGAATATTCAGTTGCCATTGTGAGTGTAAGGTGAAGGAGATGTGGGATTAGTGAAAATAATAGTTGGGAGTGGTTAGGGTTTTTGAAGAGCACCAATTGAGAGTGTTTAAAAGACCAATTAAATGATCGGTAGTGATTTGGGGATTAAATACGTTATCACTAGAATGTTTCAAAACAGCCCATGTAGTTTCCACATTCATCAAAAACACACTAGCGGTGGATTGTCACAACTAGCAGTGGTTTGATATAAGCAAGCAGTGGAAACAACACTTGCACTCCAATATTTAACCAAGATCTCCGCTGCAAAATCTTTGGCAAATTCAATGTGACCATGCATTTGTTCGAAGAATACAACACAATCTATACTAATAATTTTTTTTTTCTAGTTACTCCTAAAGCTCCAAAAGATCCAAATGGACAAAGCTTCTTCAAACCTGCATGTCATAAACACAAACCAAATACTACATAGTTTGTTAAGGTTAGCAGGATATAAATATGAACTAACAGTGTTTACACAATATGCACTAGCAGTGCTTTTACAAGTTTAAGCACTTAGTCAAAAAGTCAACTTCTAGTCATTTAAATGTCCACCTTAAGTCAGAGACTTCATTAACTCCTCAACAACTCACACCTTCCAAGCATTTAACCAAACTGATTTCCTCTTTAAGTTTATTTAAGAGCAATTTACCCACACACCACACATAACTCTTACTTTTCCCAAAAATCTTTTCTCTTTTACAGAAACCAAACTCTCATCACCATGAGTAATACTCCAAACAACCCCATTGAGATCTCCTCCTCTGAGTCTTCTGAGGATGGTTGGAACAACTATTTACCACCTAAAAACACTACTTTATCATTGAGAAACACCAACCTTGCTCCCACTCCAGCTGAACCTTCATCCTTGCAAGTACCACAAGAAGCCATTGTGGAAGGCTCCATTCTTTGCTCGATTCCATGCGGTTATCATGCATATGAAGACACGGATGATGAAACGGTGGTACTATGTTGATTGGCCCCCCTGCAGATTCCACCACGGCACCACTTGTATCTGCTTCTACTCCAGCACTACCTTCAGCTCCATCCTCATCAGCTGCACCTAAGAGGTCTCAAGTGTTAGCACTCCCTAACCCAAGAATTTGGGATGTGGTTGGTGAAAGGGGAAAGCAGAGGATGCCAGACTTTGGAAGAGGAAAGAGGCCAAGGGAGTAGTTGTTTGTTGGTAGATGTCTGCATGTTGTAGTCTTTTGATGGTAGTATGTTGTTGTCTTTTGATTATTTGATGTAATGTTCTTTGTTGCTATGATGATGGTTGTATGGACAGTTATGGTTGTACCCCTACATCTCTGGATGAAGTTAATAATATGAATAAACTTTCCGTTGGTTCCCTATCTGTCCATTGCTACTTACTGAATGTGATTTGAATTTTTGATCTGCAAACTTGTTAGTGGGAACAAAAATAACAAGCAGTGGATAAGAACTAAACTAGCTGTACTAAGATCTACCAATAGTAGTACATTCTTTTTACAAACTTTTACAAAAAAATTTTGAGACTTAGAGATTTATCATACCTATACTAACTACAAGATACTGAAACCTCCACACATCCAAAGCTTTAGTGAGTAGATCAGCAACATTGAAGTCAGTATGTATTTTAACCATTTGAATTAGCCTTTTCTCATTACAATCTCTAATAAAGTGATGTCTTATCTCAATATGTTTAGTTCTAGAATGCAAAACTGGATTTTTAATGATGCATATTGTACTGTTATTGTCAATGTAAATCTTAGTATGCATGAAATTGTACCCAAAGTCCAACAACTAATTTTGAATCCAAAGCACTTGACCACAGCAACTTGCGTGACGCATACTAAACCAGTGGTGGAATTGGCCACAATACGCTTCTTACATTGCCATGAGATAAGCCTGCTTCCCAAAAACTAACATCCTCCAGTAGCAGACTTTCTATCCAAACTAGCCCCAGCATAATCACTGTCTGTATAGGCCACCAAATCAAAAGGTGAATCCTTAGAATACCAAAGGCCCAATTTAGGATGACCCTTAAGGTATCTAAAAATCCTCTTCACAACATTCATGTGTGATGTGTTAGGTGTAACTTGAAATCTTGCACACACATATACTGAGAACATTATATCTGGCCTAGAAGCAGTGAGATACATCAAAGATCCAATCATGGATCTATACAGCTTCACATCAACTCTGGGACTTCCATCATCAGGTAGCAGTGGTTTCTGAGTTTCCATAGGTGTACTTGCACTCTTGACATCCTGAAATCCAAACTTCTTCCAAACATCTGCTACATATTTATCTTGACTAATGAAGATTCCATCAGTCCTTTGTTGAATCTGTAGCCCCAAAAAGAAAGTGAGTTCACCCATAGAACTCATCTGAAACTTATCATGCATAAGTTTCTAAAAATCTGTGCATAGCTCCTTGTTGGTTGAGCCAAAGATGATGTCATCAACATAAACCTGAACCAGCAAAATATCATCCTTGTGCTTCCTTATGAACAATGTCTTGTCAATCAAACCTCTCTTGACACCATTGTCTAACAAATAAGTAGAAAGGCAGTCATACCATGCCCTTGGAGCTTGATGCAACCCATACATAGCCTTTCACCCTGTAGACCTTATCAGGATAATCAGGATCTTCAAAACCAGGAGGTTGACAAACATAAACCTCCTCTTCAATAGTACCATACAAAAAGGCACTCTTTACATCCATTTGATACACCACAAAGTTTTTGAATGAAGCATATCCCAAAAACAATCTAATAACTTCAATTCGGCAACAGGGCAAATACTTCATCATAATCCAAACCGGTTTGTGTGTGTATCCTTGAGCAACCAACCTTGATTTATTCCTTACCACAATACCCCTTTCATCCCTTTTGTTTCTGAATACCCATTTAGTTCCAATAGCCCTCTTGCCATTAGTTAGATCAACCAATGTCCACACCTCTTGAAGTTTGAATTGTAACAGCTCTTCTTGCATTGATTCAATCCAACCTTCTTTTCCTAATGCTTCTTCAACTCTTTTGGGCTCCTTCTGTTACAAAAAGCAAGCAAACAAACAATTTTGCAGGTCTTGATGACTATTCCTTTTGTGAAGTGACATGGCAAAGAAACCTTGTTCAGTGAAGGTTTTATTAGCCTTGCTTCTTGTTTGCACTGGGGTATTCAAGTTTCCAAGTATCTTATCTTTGGGATGATTTTTGTGTATCTTGGTGGCAGGAATTGGACTTTCTATGATGACTGAATCCAAATTTGTAACATCTGCATCATTGAAAAAGTCATCCATGTTTTCATCATCTATAGGAGTATCCATCTCTTCCAAATCAGGCATGTTAGGATCATCTGGATACTCATCAGTACCAACTAGTGGCTTAGCAGTGTTACCAAAGAAAGTACTGCCAGTTGAACCTGTTCCAGCAGGGGTTTCAAATGAACTAGCAGTGGTTGCACTTGGTATAGCAGTGTTTTCAGCAACTCCCTTCTGCTTGTCAATTTCTTTTACCGACATTGAGTTATCTCCAGACAACTCTTCCTTATCTTGATAATGATCTCCCTTGAACCCTGAATCCAAATCATCATCATTTGTGGGACTCTGCTTTTCAATGATGGGTTTGACAGAACCAGCTTTCCACTTCTCAATCAAATAGAATTCTTTTGAAGGTTCAGCTTCCTTAGAATTTGTTCCTGCATCAGAATTTTTGTGTGTACCTGCATCAACATTAGTGGTACGCATTGATAGGCTCATAATTCATTGACTTTGTTAGCATATAAATATTAAACAGCCACTCTGGTCCTTTTGTCTCAACACTCGGAGTCTCTTCACTAAACCTAACATGTAGGTTCTCTTCAACTATCCTAGTCCTCCTATTGTATACTCTAAAATCCTTACTATTGAAAGAGTAGCCAATAAAGTATCCATCATCTGCCTTTTCCTCAAACTTGCCTAGGTGGTCTATGGTATTCAAGATAGTAACAGGACACCCAAAAGGTTTTAGGAAATCTATCATAGGCTTCCTACCATGTAACAGCTCATAGGGGGTCTTGTTATGAGGCTTCACTACCTTACTTCCATTAGCATAACATGCAGTTCCTACACCAGCCCAAAAGGTAGTTCGTAACTTAGATTCAGATAGCATTGTTCTTGCAGCCTCAATTAGTGTCCTATTTTTCCTCTCAGCTACACCATTTTACTGAGGTGTCCTCACAACACTAAACTGTCTTTCTATACCCTTTGCCACACAAAACTGATTCATTAGTTCATTTATCACATCGATTACTGACCTTATGGTTTAAGCGATTTTCTATCTTAGTTATGAAACTCTTAAGGATCTCACTAGTTTCACTCTTAGATGCCAAAAAAGTAAACCCAAGAAAATCTACTATAATCATCTGTAATAACTAGGCAATACTGCTTATGGTTCAAACTTCTAACAAAGATAGGGGAAAATAAGTCCATATGAAGCATAAATAGTAGTTGAGTTATGGTGTTCACAGTCTTGGTCTTACAAGAGGCTCTATGTTGTTTACCTTTTTGACAAGCCACACAAAGTTCTTTACTTTCAAAAACCTTAGAAGGTAACCCTCTCACTAAGTTTCCCTTCACCAATTTATTGATTGTTTTGAAATTTAGGTGACCTAGCCTTCTATGCCATAATTTTGACTCATCTACTGATGCCTTTGCAAACAAACAGGTTACGGTTCTATTAGGAATTACATCTTTCATATTAAAGCAATATATGTTTTCTTTCCTAGGAACCCTAAGCTGCACATACTTATCACCAGCATTTTAAAATCGAGGAGATAACACCACATATTCATTTCCCTAAAAGTACCCAATTCTTTTTATCACACATTTGGGAAACACTGAATAAATTATACTTCAGTCCCTTTACCAGATAAACCTTTTCAAAGTCCAATTTCCTTGTTCTAATTGTTCCTCTTCCAACAATTTTGCCTCCCTTTGGATCATTTCCAAATGCCACATAGCCTCCATCATAAGCTTCAAAATCCTCAAGGTTGCTCCCATCCCAAGTCATGTGCACAGAGCAACCACTGTCAAACATTCCTTTATCGTTTAGCTCATCCTGTAGATTGCCCTGCACATGAAAGTAAATAGTTAGTTTCTTTTGTGGACCCAAGCCAATACTAACTTGGGTCTGCCCTGTGCATTAACATAATAAAATTTCTTTAAGTCCATTGATGCACTACTGGCATTGTGTAAAACCTTTGTTTTTGGTTTCCATGCAGCTAGCTGAGGCCTTTACAGCATAGAAATGGCTTCCAACCATTGTATCTGTTATCACCTTTGGTACAGTTAAAACTTCTTTTGTCTCAGCAGTAGTGATATTCTGCTTAGCAGTGGAAACATTTTTCTTAGCAGTGGTTGGAATCTATTTTGGTGCAGCAGTGATTATAGATTTTGTTTTACCATTCCTCATTAGCACTGCTTTAGGAACCATGTTTCTGTTTGGGTGAGGGATTGTTTGCTTTGAAATTTTTTTATGATTTACCCTCCTCCATTGATTCCAAACTGGTGGTTGGTTTTTATAACAGTTTCTCTGTAGATGCTCAAAACTACCACACTTAAAACAAGCCTTTTTAACACACTTAAACTCATATCCTAATCTGTTTGAGATTAAGCCATTAAAGTTTCTCTGATTACCCCTAGGTTTGTATTTTCTTATTTGTTCTCTAGGAATCTCATTGTACTCAACAACTTTGTTAGAGATCTGTGCTCTAAATCTAGGTAAACCAAAGTTAGCTTGTTTTGAATCAACATTTTTAATATTTTCTAACTTATCAGACTGTGTTGAATCAGACCTTTCTTCCTCGAATCGACTCCCAATCTTCAATGATTGGACCATCATATGACCTATCAGACATTACCTTAGGTGACTCAGATTTACTATTCTCACCTACAGGTTTGTTAAAGCTAAACTCATCACTAAATGACAACTCAGTACTAGGTGGTGCATGTTTCATTAGCATGGGTGGTGGCACATCATTGTACCCTATCCCCGAACCCTTTTTCATTAAGTTTCTTACAATAGACTTATTAACAACCTCAGAAGCATAAGTTAATTTATCAACCTTAACTATATGTTTCTATTTATCTTCTAGGGCTTCTTGTTTTATAATTTTAGCTTCTTCAAGTTTCTTTTTCAGCACCTTAATTTCTCTATCTTTAATGACAATCTCACCACCTAGTATGTTTATCTTATCCACATACTCAAACTCACACTAGGTACAATACCTAAGTTTTTCTTCTACATTTTGAAAACCAACTCTGTAACCTAGGTTATCAAATTCAAGTCTTTCAACTTCCTTCCTAAGACTTTCTAACACAGCTTTTAGACCTTCTAAGGTATCCTGACATGACTTATAAGAACACACATAACTATTTGAATTGTTAGATACCTCAGAATCAGAACCAGATGATGATGAAGCATATGCCATGAGTGCAAAGTTATGTACTTTAGAAGCTTCACTGGAAGGAAAGCAGCATTGGGTCCTTCCTCAATCTGGTCACTCCAGTCATAATCTCCAAGTCCATCTTGAGCCACCAAAGTTGAAGAAGGCTTTGGTTCTTCAGGTGCCTTCTTGAAGTTTTCTCCCATCCTCTTTGGAGCCCTACACTCCCTTGCAAAATGTCCATTCTTTTTGCAGTTGTAGCACTCTGTCAAACCCATATTTTCTTTGTCCATTGTACTTGATCTCTCTTCCAGTCCTTCTAAAAAATCTCCTAGCTTGCAAAGTGAGCATCGCCATCTGCCACTGAAGATTGATTTCATCAAGATCATCATGATCAATTTGATCCAAATCCTAATTTAGCACTGTAACACTGGTTTTTAGATCAGATAGAAAAGCACATATATCACCATCACTAATGTTGTCATAAGCAGTGCAAATATTAGTATTACCAGTGGAAAGTTCAAATGTAGCAGTGGTGGGTTTCTGAGTGCTCTTGTTGTTGGTAGACACAAAAGCAATGTTCTGTGTGGATGAGGATGAGCCAGCAATGTTCTTTTCAGACTCATAGACCTTCAAGTTGTTGTAGAGATTGTCCAAAGTCATCTTTTCAAAGTCATCCTTGTTTCTCCAAACAACTGTGTGCATAGCCCATTCTGGTGACAAGCTTCTAATGAACTTGAGATTCATGTCTTCTTGAGCAACTTTATAGTCCACCAACTTCAATTGACTGATGAGCTTTTGCAATCTGTTATAAGTGCCATCAAAACTTTCTCCACTGAGAGCTAGAAGTTTTCAAGCTGATGCTTGAGCATATTCTTCCTTGATTTTCTGGTAGCATCATTACCAGCAAATCTTTGTTCAATGGCTATCAATTCCTTAGCAGTCTCATACTCTTGAAAGTCCAATGCATACTCATTAGGTATTCCCATACTGAGAATACTATGAGCCTTAATCTTCAGCTTCCTTTGAGCCTTGTCAGGTTCACTAACAATTCCAACAGGTTTTCCATCAGGACCCTTAGTTGGTAAAGTATCACCCTTCTCAATCACCTCCCAGATGTTGTAGTCAATCATGTGAATGTATTGCCTCATTCGCATCTTCCAAACTTCATACTCTCACTGCTTCAGCATGGGCACCTTGGAGCGAGAACCATGTGAATTTCGTCGGACATCTTGAACTTGTTGAATTATGCAATAAGTAACCAACTTCTTCTTGATCACAGCTTCTAGATTACAAGCTCGATACCACTTGTTGATCCCTTGAGCAAACAATCTAAAATAAAAGTCGACTTAAACAATATAACCTGTTAAACACTACGCGGAATTTAATGTTTAACCTTAAGAAGAATAACGATAATTATCACTAAACACCTCAATATATTATTATACGAATACTCTGAATAGTATTAGGGTTTTAAAACCTTGAAGTGTATCGACTCTTAGATATAACTAATACGTATATCTAACTCTAACCTAGGACCTCCTTTTATAGGCTAAGGAGTCCTATACAATCTACATTACGTATTCTACAAGATAACTACACTTTCCATACAATACGACCTACTCAAGATATTCTAGAATATTATAAATCAACCGACCTAAACAATACTAGAAGTGCTTCAATGTATTAGCCGTGGTTCCAGTCTTCTACTAGTAGTGGTCTATCTTGAGCAGTGGTTTCATCCTTCTAGCCGTGGTTTCATCAATGCTGGCAGTGGTTCCATACTTAGTGTCATTCCTGTTATCAGAACCAAAAACCCAACACTTCTTCTTGTTGTTGACAGTTTGGAAACCATCATTAACACTCTTAGTAGGCTAAGTAAGGGGTAAAACAGATTTTGGACATTCAACAAGAGTGTGACCAAAGATCATACACGTATCACATCGAGGAGGTTTCCACTCGTATTCAACCCATATCTTCTCAATAGTCTTTTTCCAACCACCTACGTTCCATCCTTCAATCGTCCTTTATGAACACTAAAAGTTTCCCCTCTTTCAATAACCAATTTCCCATGAAAGTTTTCTGTTGTAGTTCCATATGAGAAAACCCTTTTAACTACCCTAATTGATATTTGTGATCTTCTTCGGATGCAAATATAGAAAGGTGTGTGTAAAGTAGTAGCTTTTTATTATTTCAAGGCTTATTTTATCTTGTATGAGTGAACTTTATTACTCGACAATAGAAAATAACGGGTGAATTTTAAGTAAATAGGAACAAGTAGATTCTTTTTTATTATTTATTATTATTATTATTATTATTATTATTATTATTATTATACTAACTAGGTACATAACATGTTTTATTACATTAATAGCCGTCATTGCACTATTCCAAGCTGAAATAACATGTTTTATTACATTAGGCATTTAGACAATAATATTTCCTATCTAAGTAAAAAATATATAAAAAAAAATAAAATTACACGCTTTTTTTTTATTTCAGCAGTTCATTGATTGTGAAAGTTGTCCTAATATGGTTGGTTCTGTTGAGTATTATATGTTTGTTGTTTTTGTAGGGAATATTATTGTCATTTTTAATTTCTTAGACAGTTATATCATATCCTATTTACAAGAAGAAAAAGACAATAGGATATAAAAATTTGGAAGTTTCACTTTTAAGTTTGTGAGCCACGGTTAAACCATAAGCATAGTCAATAAAAAGTTACTTTTCAGAAAAATATACACCAGAAGAAGAACACCAACTCGTAAGTTAGGATCACCAGCAACACTGTAAAATAATAGAAAAAAAATCATTTTAACAGAAGGTGTCAAGGTTTTAATATTATTTTGGAGAATACAAATAATTTGAGACACACATGCTAGATGGGATATGAGAGAAAGAACCATTAACCACGATACCTTCACTCAAATTGTTGTTTGAAAGATCACTATCATAAAAATTTATAACAAAGTTTAGTGTTTTTATACATACTCCTCTATTAAAAAATTTGGATATACGATTTGTCACTTTTGGAACTTAAATATAAGTTTTAAAAAATTCAAATATGTAGACACCAAATTTTCGGATATATAAAACCATTATATGAAATTTCGGATATCCAAAATTTCTGGATCATTTTATACATATTATGCTTGTCATTGTGTAAATATAGTGATTTGTGATTATGACTAATTTTCTGAGTCCCTTATTTTTGAATTAACAACAAAAAGTTATAATCGAATGTGCCTCATTTCATAACTCGCTTTAGGCTGCAAAAAGAGACATGAGACGGCCCTGACCCCTTCCTAGTAAATCCATGGACTAAATTGATGTAAAAATTAAAAATGGCCCAAGTTTAACTCTTAAATTGTGATAACTAAAAGCAAAAAGCCAAAAACTATAATTTAGGGACTATATTCATACAAGGAATGAATAGTCCTTATGTTTGTTAAGTTCCCAAGCTCATCCGAAATTCTTCCAGTTATATTAAGAAAAGGTGGGAGTGTTTTTTAAAACCAAAAACAGAAAACCATTTAAGTTATTCCCTCCTTCTTTCTCTCTACTAAAAGACCGGTCATTGTTGAAGGTGGCGATGGTTGATTGGTAAATTTATGTCACTAATAGCTAAGCGTTTACAGAAACCAATAGAATGTGTCTTTTCCACCTTTGTCAAGAACAAGGCCGGCCCTGGCTATGGGCATGAAGCGACGGCCCGGGCATCATATAAATAGGGGGCATTTTGATGTTATGAATTGATTTTATATGATGAATCTTTTGTTATAATGATAAAATGATATATGGTAGAATATAGAAGGAATAAATGGAGAAAGAAGCAATGTTTTAAAAAGGAATAGAAAAAAGGATGAGTTCACCGGAGAAATATACAGGCAACTGAAAAAGAAGGGAGACGAGTAAGGATGGGAGAGAGACGAAAAGTAAATACGACAAAAAAGGGGATGAGTTGTATTTATTGACTTTTAATCTTTTATCTTTTACCAATAGTTAGGTCAAATCGTCAAACATATTTAGTTGTTTTTAAGCTATTTTAATTTACTTTCAGATTTTCTTCTACATTATTTCATTGCTTTCTAGTTTTTAGTTTGCATTAAACCTTAAACTTATTAATCCATAATCTGCTGTCAACTAGTAGTAAAGAAAATTTAATGGTTATATGTAAATATCTAGTCAAATTAACATGTACATAAACTTTATAATATGCCATAGTTAGGCGCTTAAAATTTTTAATCTTTGTCGTATAAATATAGGTAACAATTACAAATTATTATTGTAATTAGTAAAATGTTGCTAATGATTACTAAAGTCAAAAATGGAAGATATATATCAATCAAATAACTTTCGAGAATTGGAAGAAAACCAAAAGAATTAACTTAGCTTTACATAACTTAACCAAAAGTATATTTAACTTAAGGATATTTTGAAACATTTTATTGTAACAATGTATTTATCAAATAACATTCGGCATGAGGATGTGGCGCTAGCTTGATTAGGTTCTATACTAAATATTAGTGCGTTGTTTGTTCAAAAGGGCATCTTTTTACCGCTCCGCCCATGGCATCATATAACTCAGGACCCAGCTTGGTCAAGAATTCTATTACTTACTATGCCTATACCAGTATTTGTAACATGTTTATTTATAGTTGTTAGTAATTTCCTAAGCTTTTACACAAATAATTAGTTCACTTGTTTTACTTCACACTTTCAATCTCACAATGATTATGTTCAACATGTTACATTTTCCCACATCTATTGCCGGAATTATGTTCAGTTATTCGGAATCCCAACATTGGAAATGGTTCAAAGAAATTGTCTAGCTAAAAAGAGAGATATGAGTGAACAAATAGATTTTCGTGTTGTCTTGTATACTACGATAATAAAACGCGAAGAATTAGTCTTCTTGGAACAAGAGAATTGAGAGGCAACACTAGATATAATCGCGCATGGATGTATTGGTATGATGTTTAGGGCACATTTACGAGATAGAGAAATAAAAACGGTTACTATCAAGAAGATTGTATTGGGGATTCTGGTACAAGAGATAATTAAGATCATGTTAATGCCAAAATTGAAATTGGGGAGCGAGTCCGACATTGAAATGTAGTTCCGCTACTTTCCCATGTTTCTACATCAGGGTGCATCTACCTTATCTATGAGTTCATGAATAATGGTAGCCTCAAGAAAATGCTTAATGATATCCGGGATGGGCGTTTTGTCATAAACTAGCTAGTGAAGTACAACATAGCCATAGGAGTTGTAAATGGGCTTGAGTACTTGCATTATGGTGTGACTCTAAATTTCATTCATTGAGATTTGAAGCATAGAAATATCTTGCTTAAAAGAAGACATGGAAGCGGTGATCGCAGAATTTGGGCTTGCAATGTCGGTTATAGATTCTGAGAGGCTCCTACGAATGCCCAATAATCATGGAAACTTAGGATATATCGAACCAAAGTATTTTTACACGCGTATAATAAGAAGATGTAGTGATGTGTTTAGCTTTGGTATCTTCCTTACTGAGTTGCTTACATCAACGTCTCCTTGCAACCTCACATATACCACTTTGGTTGAAGTGATAAACGATATGATGAATTCGGGCGATCCAATAAGATAAATCAATCCAATGTTGGTAGGAAGTGGACATGAATTCGGGCGATCCAATAAGATAAATCGATCCAATAAGATAATGATGAAATTCTCATGAACTTCGTGAGTAAATTTATTGGGACTGTTAGATTCGGGAACGACCATTTTGGAGCAATTATGGGTTATGGTGATTATGTAGTTGGCAAAAGTGTAATCTCCAGGGTATATTATGTGGAAGGTCTTGGTCATAATTTGTTCTCTGTTTGTCAATTCT
Organism: Chrysanthemum makinoi; assembly: GCA_910596185.1. NCBI lineage: Eukaryota > Viridiplantae > Streptophyta > Magnoliopsida > Asterales > Asteraceae > Chrysanthemum > Chrysanthemum makinoi. Next base: position 312,213,620 of record OU343223.1, on the reverse strand, counting down.
GTGATTCCGATCTAGAGGTGGCGTTTAGAAAACATACTTGCTTCGTTAGAGAACTTGATGGTGTAGAATTATTAAGAGGTACTCATGGTTCTAACCTATACACCATCTCTATCGAAGACATGATGAAGTCTTCTCCAATCTGCCTGTTGTCAAAGGCTCAAAAACAAAGTCATGGTTATGGCATCGTCGTCTCAATCACTTGAACTTCGGCACCATTAATAACCTTTTTAGAAAGGATCTTGTCGAGGCTTACAGTTAAAATATGAAAAGATCATCTTTGTTCAGCTTGCCAATTGGGTAAAAGCACGAAATATGCCCACAAACCAAAACCACAAATTCAGTAATGGAAGTTCTTCATACCCTTCATATGGATCATGGGACTAATGAGAGTGCAAACGATAAATGGGAAGAAATACATTCTAGTAGTTGTTGATGACTATTCTCGATTTACTTGGGTAAAGTTTTTGAGGACAAAGGATGAAACTCAGGATGTCATCATCAAACTAATCAAACGACCGAGGTTTGACTCAACAATACTGTCGAATTGTTCGAACAGATAATGGCCGAGTTTGTTTGTTAACAAAGACTTAATTCATTTTATGAAAGTATTGGAATCAGTCATCAAAGAAGTGTTCCACGAACTCCTCAACCGAACGGTGTAGTTGAAAGATGAAATCGAACTCTTGTGGAAGCCGCAAGAACAATGCTAATTTATTCGATGGTTCCAATGGTTCTATGGGCTGAAGCCATTTACTTCTTGCGACACCCAAAATCGTTCCCTTATACACACCTCTCATGGAAAAACTCCATATGAACTTGTTCATAAACGAAAACTTGATCTCTCCTACCTTCGTGTGTTTGGTGCTTTGTGTTATCCAATGAATGACGGTCAAGACTTAGGTAAATTAAGAGCAAAGGCAGATATTGGAGTTTTTGTTGGTTATGCACAAAACAAGAAGGGTTTCCGAATCTACAACAAGAGAACCCGAAATATCATGGAAACAATTCACGTTATATTCGATGAGTGACTGTCAAATGGCTCCTAGACAATCCATTCTGGACCCTCACTAAAACAGTCCCATTGGTTCATCACTTGTACCAAACTCATTTCCAACACTCCATATGTACCTCCATCTGAAGATGATTTAAAGAAATTGTTTGATCAAATTTTTGATGAACACTATATGAACAAAGTCTGATGAAATGCCAATTCCATCAACGGTACTTAATCCCTGTGAATGAAGTCAACCCTTCATCTCAATATCATTAAGTCAAGAAATGCCTTTCTGATCACTCTGTCTCATCAACAAATCATCAATCATCGAATGTACATCATGGAATTGTTTCTGGCATCAATGATGAAGTTAATCCTTTTGCTAATCCAGAAGATGCTCCATTTGAAAACATATTTGCTCTGAATCATCATCGAACCATCTTCATCGAGGAGATATCAACTCTGCTACTTCAGTTCCACAACAACAACACATGAACATCTTAGAAAATGGACACATGATCACCCATTAGATAACATCATTGAAAACCCCTCTCGTCGGTATCCACGCGGAAACAACTTGCAACAGATGCCTTATGGTGCTTCTTCAACTCCGTACTCTCTAAGGTCGAACCAAAAGACCTTAAAACGCCATGAATGAAGCTAGCGGTTCAATGCCATGCAAGAAGAAATTCATGAGTTTGACCGACTTGATGTATGGGAATTAGTACCTACTCAGATTGTGCTATGATCATTGCTCTAAAGTGGATCTTCAAAGTGAAGCTTGATGAGCATGGTGATGTGTTGAAAAATAAGGCTAGGTTAGTGGCTAAAGGATATCGTCAAGAAGAGGGTATTGACTTTGAAGAATCATTTGCTCTTGTTTGCGTGATGGTATCGAATATTCTTGGCTAATCGCTTAGTAAGAACATGGTCGTATATCGATGGATGTGAAAACGCCTTTCTTAATGGTGATTTGAAAGAGGTGGTTTCGTCAACCCGACGAGCATCCTACTCATGTCTATCGCGAAAAAGGCCCTTTACGGTTTGAAGCAAGCTCTAGAGCATGGTATGATCTGTTATCAAAATTTCTTCTATCTCTTGGATTCAGCAAGGGAGCGATTGATCCTACATTGTTCACCCGGAAGTCAGGCAAACATTTAATTCACGTTCAAATTTATGTTGATGAAATTATCTTTGCCTCGTGACCCCATAGAATGCGATCGTTTTTCAAATTAAATGGGTTCCAAATTTCAAATGTCAATGATGGGACAAATGTCATTTTTCTTGGGATTACAAATTTTACAAAGTCCCGGAGGCATTTTTATAAATCAATCTAAATATGCAAATGAGATTTTAAAGAAATTTGGATTTGTTTCATGTGACACCATTGACACTCCCATGATTGAACGTACTAAGATGGATGAGGACAACTCAGGGATCATGGTAGATCAAACGAAATATCGTAGTATGATTGGATCCCAGATGTACCTCACGGCTAGCATACCGAACATCTTCTTCATTGTGTGCATGTGTGCTAGATATCGAGGCTAAGCCTACTAAAAGCACCTTGAAGCGGTTTAACGGGTCTTTCGGTATCTCCAAGGAACCATCAATATGGGACTATGGTACCCGAAGGACACCGTATGTCACTAACAGCCTATGCAGATCTTGATCATGCGGGATGTCAAGATACACGTCGAAGTACGTCAGGAGGTGCTCAGCTTTTGGGTGATAAGCTTGTGAGCTGGTCTTCAAAGAAGCAAATGAGTACTTCTATTTCCTCTCTAGAGGCTGAATACATAGCCATGTCATCTTGTTGTGCTCAAATCCTTTGGATGAGATCCCAATTATCTATGGCTTTGAATTCAACAAAATCCTACATCTTTGTGATAATAAAGTGCTATTGATCTCTCATGCAACAACGTACAACACTCAAGAGCAAAGCACATCGACATTCGACATCATTTCATCAGGGATCAAGTGGAAAACGGTGTGGTGGAACTCTATTTTGTGAAGTCAGAATACCAATTAGCAGACATCTTCACCAAAGCTCTTCCAAAAGAATGTTTTGAGTTTATTCTTCCTCGACTTGGCTTGAAAAGCCTTCAACCTGAAACACTCAAACGTCTTCAGGAGGAAGACGAGGAGTAAAGGTCTTTCTTCATCCATCTTTTGTATATATTTATTCTAAAAGCAAAATACAAAACTATAAAACCAACAAAAACCAAATAGAAAAATATAAAACTTTCAAAAATCTCAAAATATTGTCTTTTTTCATATCTTTTCTTGATTCGATATATATCTACGGTCTTTGTGTTGTCATTCAAAGAATTACACGGGACTTTAGATGTTGTTCGAATGTTTAAAAAAAATCAAAAAATATTTTTGAGAGATTAAACAATGGTTTATTGTCATTTCATGGTGGTAAGCTTTTCTAAGAAAGAACAGAGCCATGCTTTATCTCATTTTTCAATCCTAATGCTTTGATTCTAAAACAAATGTTTGTCACTAACAAGACAAATGTTTAATTTCAAATATTTTTCCTTCAAAGATTCCTCGAAAATATTTGCAATCTTATGAAAACTCAATTGTTTTGAAAACACTTGGACTCTATTTTTGAAAATCAAAAGAACTTATCAAGTGTCAAAATCTCAATCCATCAATCAACAACTTTCGTCATTGATTGAGGGGCAGAATAATTTTTCAATTAAATCAAAAAGTGTTCTTTTCAAACAATTTACTTAAATGGGTAAGGTCTACTCTAAATGTTTTACAATATGTTACACAATTGGTTCAAGACCTTGGTTATTATTATGTTTTCAAAAGATAATTATGCATGTTTAATCAATGGATTTTAAAGTCTCAAAATCGATCCTTATCAGTTAAAACGTTTTCATAATCAAGTCACAATTCTCCTTAAAATCTTTCAAAATCAATTTAAATCTACAGAGATCACAAATCTCAAATGATTTGATAATTGTGATCGGGGGAGAATGTATGATTTAAATTGGTTAAACGATAATTGATAAATGGTTTCATAAGTGTTTAGCATGTTTTCCTCCCTGCATGTGACAAACGATTTCAAATTTTTCATGCACATGTTGAGGGGGAGCATCTATTTTAAACCTCAAATTATTGAATCGGTGATTGAATTGTCTCTAAGTGCAGGTTCCTCTAATATGTGCAAAACTCTTTCAAACTTCGAGGCACATATTGAGGGGCAGCTTTTCGAAAAACCTCATCCTTCCTCAAAATGTTTTATCTACTCAAACTGATTGGGAAGTGATGATGATCATTTTAGAAAATGTTAATCAAAATATTGGACATTTCATTCTTAATCTAACGATTTTAAAGATCTCTTGCCTCTATGTGCTAAACAAATTCTGAATTTTTATGCATATGTTGAGAGGGAGCATTTCTAAAATATCAAAACAATTAAGATACAAAATGCTTTGATTCTATATCACAAGTATCTTGATTGATTTTCAAATGGTTTTCAATTGGTTTCAAGGCGGAAGAACTATATCAAAAGACCAACCAAATTTACTTTATGCATGGTGATATAAGGATGGTTAGGTTAGGTATTAGTTTCCATGATCCTTGAGCAGGAGAGGATCTACCGAGGGACAATCCACTAGATAGTGTAGAAGTCCTTAGGTATGATGAAAAAAGGAGAAATGTTAGATATGGGAAGAGTCGGTGGCTGAGCTGAAATCGGAATAAACCCAACAAGGCTCTAGTTATGAAGTTTGGTAAGCAGAAGGGGTTGAAGAATGAAAAATAATGAATGAGAAAAAGGGTGAAAGAAATAGCCCTCCATTAATTCAACCTTATGGCGAGAAACGGGTTCAATTCATATACTCTTGGTGGTTACCAAGGTAACATCGGTATTGAAGACAAGACGTCATGGACCCAGTGACGCACTGCACTTCAACTTTCCAAACCACTCAAGTTCCTTTTAAAAGGGCTTGTTTCATTCTCACGGGGATCCAACATAATCTATCGACTTTCTCTTAGATATTGTTGATATTGAAGAAGAAGACCCTCTCCAAGTCTCGACATATAGGAACCAAATATGCACAATGAGTCTAGAGCCGAGATCATCAATAAATCTCATTAGGACACTTTCAATGAAGACTCTCTGTTTCACACAATGTGGAAAGAGATTATATCTTATGAGTCCTACGCATTATCCTTGTGGTATTGCGGAACATCGAGTGATATGAATACATATTCACAATGAAGATGGAAAGCCTTCTGGAGCCAACATCAAACAAGCTCTGGTAGGTGGCATGTGAGATCTATCCAATAGATCAACCATGTGACAACTGAGCAGAAACAATGGGGCGATTCAATCTTTTGAATCAATCACGGTTCAGGTTATGGATTGACGGATACCTTTGAAAAACCGGTCGTTGTGTCCAAAAACTCGTTTCTTTTGCACATCGCCATGTGTACTTATTTCTCAAAATAAAAGGTGTTTATGATTGATAATTGATTTTCATTAAAACCTTCGTTGTATTGCAAAAACTAATTTCTATTGAGCGATACCGCGATTGTTTTTCAAATCTCTTTTCATCAATCAGTGAATCTTATTTATTTGGTTCACTCACTCCGTGTTGTCTTCTTTGAGACATTCGGTTTGAGAACGGCTAGAGCAAGCTAGCGAACCCTCCAAGGAAATTCTTCGGAATTATACGATCCGCAGGCAGTACTTCTTGATCAACGAGGAAGTGGGCCGTGTACCTCAATTCAATGAAGAGATCAAAGACACTTTCATACGCTTTATGCTAACTTTTTATGTAGGTACACCCCGACGTTTGCACGTCGAGAATGGCGGTCAATCCATAGCCGCATGCTCACACCAACACATTCGGTTCTAAAGAATCATGATTAGTGCATCAATGACTCTGATATTTTCACTCCATGCTTCGCTACGCTGCGCCAATATCATGAATCTACTAAAGCTTCCGCTACTCGATAAAATATATCATGATCGAGTGTGAGCATGTCGGTCAAAAGTCACAACACCACAATGGATGAGTGAGAGACTAGTGTGGTGATGATCTCAAAAGGTGACTCAAAACTCATTATCACGTGGATCAGTTAAAGACCTCCACTCAGATTATCCAAATATGCAAAAATGAAGAATCAAAGACTACGAGCTACTGAACAAAGAACATGAACAAGAATTCAAGAACTATCTCAATGAAATATCTGTTTGTATTCTATGTAATTTTAATGTGTGTTTGAGGTGACCTCCCTTAGGGAAGATTGTTAGGATTTGGAAAATCCAGTAGTTAAAGTGTCGGTCACCTCAAGTATATATGTAATCGTTAGAAAGCTCGTAGTCGTAGTTATTTAATGTTATGTAGTATTTAGTTAAGTAATACCGTGGAGGACGGACGGTCTTTACCCACTTATATGCCGATCCACTGTCAGGTGGCGTTTTTATGTAATGACTATAAATACTCTCTTCCTCCCAAGGTAGGGAGTTGGAGCTCATAATAAGATTTTTCTTTCTCTCACTAAAGTTCCCAAATCTCAAACTTTCTCTCTCTAAAATCATCTTATACGCCCACTTTGTTTATTGTATGATGTGTATGTGAAATCCAATATGTTACAAAAGGAGTGCTTCCTATCAAGTACTTGGGTGTTCCTATGGTTTCCAAGAAATTATCTGATATGGATTGCAAGCCTTTGGTTGAGATGATTAAAAAGCGGATCCATGACTGGAGGAACAAGGACATATCATTTGCTGGCAGGTTACAGTTAATCTCTTCTATTCTATATTCGTTGCAAGTTTATTGGTCTTCTTTATTTTTATTGCCTGCTAGTGTATGTAAGCAGATTGATAGGTTGTTTAAAAACTTCCTTTGGACTAGGGGCAATTCCATTAGAGGTATGGCTAGTGTTTCCAGGAAAGAAGTTTATAAACCAAAGGAACAAGGAGGGTTACGACTGAAGTCTGTGAAATTGTGGAATGAAACTCTTATGGCAAAGCATATATGGAATATAGTGAGTAGAAAGGATTCCATTTGGGTAAAGTGGATTAATATTTATTGGTTAAAAGGTAGATGTATGTGGGATGTGGAACTGTATAGGGGTTATTCTTGGAGTTGGAAATAGTTATTGGACTTAAGGGATAAGATTAAAATTTTGG